>CP136067.1:12331614-13737135 GCA_032622095.1 Siphonodentalium dalli
TATGAGACTCCCCATACGAAAGTACCCGCACATACCAAGTTTCATCGAAGGTGATCCGACTTCGTCCGGGCTTTGACCTTGAATTGACCATTTTGAAGGTCTAGGTCAGGTGGGGTCAGGATTTGACCCGTCCAAAACACTGCCCGGACAAAAGTACCCGACAAAAGTACCCGTCGAAATCCATCCGGTTTTACCAGATTTAACCTTGAATTGATCATATTGAAGGTCAAGGTCAGATCGGGCTCACGACTCGACCCGTCCAAAACACCCAGTGGACAAAAGTAACCCTACGTATCAAATATCGTCGAAACCCATCAAAATTCGCGATTTGACCTTGAATTGACCCGATTAAAAATCAAGGTCACGTCGCACGGGCATATGATTAGGCTTATGAGACTCCCCGGCCGAAAGTACCCAGACATACCAAGTTTCATTGAAATCCCGTGATATTTGGCGTTTGACCTTGAAATGACCCGATTTTAAGGTCACGTCGCACGGCCAAATTAATATGTTTATGCTACTCCCCGGCCGAAGGTACCCCCACATACCAAGTTTCATCGAAATCCCGTGATATTCGGGCGTTTGACCTTGAAATGACCCGATTTCAAGGTCAAGGTCACGTCGCACAAGCAAATTAATAGTCCTATGTCACTCCCTGGCCAAAAATACCCCCACATACCAAGTTTCATCGAAATCGGCTCGGCCGTATTCGAGTCCATCGATTACAGACACACACACAGACACACCCTCAGACACACAGACATATCTTCCAAAATATATAATAGACTAGAAGGTGACCCGACTTCGTCCGGGCTTTGACCTTGAATTGTCCATTTTGAAGGTCAAGGTCAAGTGGGGTCACGATTTGACCAGTCCAAAACACTACCCGGACAAAAGTACCCGACAAACGTACCCGTCGAAATCCATCCTTTTTTACCCGATTTGACCATGAATTGACCCGATTTCAAGGTCAAGGTCACGTCTCACGGACAAATGAATATGCTTATGATACTCCCCATACGAATGTACCCCACATACCAAGTTTCATCGAAATCCCATGATATTTGGGCATTTGACCTTGAAATGACCCGATGTCAAGGTCGAGGTCACGTCGCACGGACAAATTAATATGTTTATGCTACTCCACGGCCGAAGATACCCCCCCCCCCCACACACACCAAGTTTCATCGAAACTAATGTAGCAGCATATGCTCTAATCGGTGCTCTCTCAATGCACGGAACAATTAAACTAAAATATTAACATTCTTTATCAATATTGCCAAACAATATATTCGGCAGAACATGCATTATCTGAAAGGCAACTTATATTTAAAATTAACATCAGTCACAGTTGGATCATTAAACCACTTGATAACAACGTAAAAAACGATCTGAAATGTATGCGTGTGACTATCTATACGCCATTCGTTCACGCACTTACATGGTGAAACAACAACCGAACTCATTGAAAACTTAAGCAATACATCCGTGATGTACGGCCATCCAGGTCTCAATAACTTGGTCAAGTAAATATACAAGTTCTCGTTTTTATATATATACTAGCAGGTGACCCGACTTCGTCCGGGCTTTTACCTTGAATTGACCATGTTGAAGGTCAAGGTCAGGTCGGAGTCACTATTTGAACCGTCCAAAACACCCCCCGGACAAAATTACCCGTAGGTATCAAATTTCGTCGAAATCCGTCCAGCAGTTTTCCCGGCCATAGCTAACAAACAAACAAATAGACAGACAAACATTTCGTAGGTAGGGATGGTTCGGGTAGCCAAACATTGTCAACGGGTAGCGGCGTGACCTTGACCTTTCAAATGACCTTGAACCTGCATTTCAGTATCCGCTGGGCCGACTTCCACCAGTGTTGGGGTGTTGGTGTAAATAAAACAACAACACAACGACTCTCCCCGTCAGGACGGGTATCCAGCTAGTCTACTATATATTTTGGGACGTTTGTTTGTTTGTTAGCTATGGCCGGGAAATCTGCCGGGCGGATTTAGCCTAAACTTGCTATCTAAGGGTAAAAACCCACGGGAATGGTCATCTGAGAACGTCAGAGCACTCATTCTCCAATCCCCCACCACCGCAGTGGGAATTCATGAGTTAATCGCGTGATAGAGATCGTTCGTATCCGCAGTGTCGTCGATAAAGAGTATGTGTCCAGACATGAGCGTGTTGTGCCTGTTTACAGACATGAGCGTGTTGTGTGATTCTTAAGTCTGTGTTCGTACCAAGGGGTTCCTGTGAATGGGGGAGATTTTCATCGGGTCAGTTTTTCGCCCGATGCGATCTTCACCTTGAAACGGGTACCCACAAATGATATATTAAATATTTTGGGACTTCTGTTTGTCTGTCTATTTGTTTGTTTGTTAGCTATGGGCGGGAAAACTGCTGGACGGATTTCGACGAAATTTGATACCTACGGGTAATTTGTCCGGGGGGTGTTTTGGACGGGTCAAATAGTGACTCCGACCTGACCTTGACCTTCAACATGGTCAATTCAAGGTAAAAGCCCGGACGAAGTCGGGTCACCTGCTAGTATATATATAAAAACGAGAACTTGTATATTTACTTGACCAAGTTTTGGGACCTGGATGGCCGTACATCACGGATGTATTGCTTAAGTTTTCAATGAGTTCGGTTGTTGTTTCACCATGTAAGTGCGTGAACGAAGGCGTATAGATAGTCACACGCATACATTTCAGATCGTTTTTTACGTTGTTATCAAGTGGTTTAATGATCCAACTGTGACTGATGTTAATTTTAAATATAAGTTGCCTTTCAGATAATGCATGTTCTGCCGAATATATTGTTTGGCAATATTGATAAAGAATGTTAATATTTTAGTTTAATTGTTCCGTGCATTGAGAGAGCACCGATTAGAGCATATGCTGCTACATTAGTTTCGATGAAACTTGGTGTGTGTGGGGGGGTATCTTCGGCCGTGGAGTAGCATAAACATATTAATTTGTCCGTGCGACGTGACCTCGACCCTGAAATCGGGTCATTTCAAGGTCAAATGCCCAAATATCATGGGATTTCGATGAAACTTGGTATGTGGGGTACATTCGTATGGGGAGTATCATAAGCATAATCATTTGTCCGTGAGACGTGACCTTGACCTTGAAATCGGGTCAATTCAAGGTCAAATCGGGTAAAAAAGGATGGATTTCGACGGTACGTTTGTCGGGTACTTTTGTCCGGGTAGTGTTTTGGACTGGTCAAATCGTGACCCCACTTGACCTTGACCTTCAAAATGGACAATTCAAGGTCAAAGCCCGGACGAAGTCGGGTCACCTTCTAGTCTATTATATATTTTGGAAGATATGTCTGTGTGTCTGAGGGTGTGTCTGTGTGTGTGTCTGTAATCGATGGACTCGAATACGGCCGAGCCGATTTCGATGAAACTTGGTATGTGGGGGTATTTTTGGACAGGGAGTGACATAGGACTATTAATTTGCCCGTGCGACGTGACCTTGACCTTGAAATCGGGTCATTTCAAGGTCAAACGCCCGAATATCACGGGATTTCGATGAAACTTGGTATGTGGGGGTACCTTCGGCCGGGGGAGTAGCATAAACATATTAATTTGGCCGTGCGACGTGACCTTAAAATCGGGTCATTTCAAGGTCAAACGCCGAATATCACGGGATTTCAATGAAACTTGGTATGTGTGGGTACTTTCGGCCGGGGAGTCTCATAAGCCTAATCATATGCCCGTGCGACGTGACCTTGATTTTTAATCGGGTCAATTCAAGGTCAAATCGCGAATTTTGATGGGTTTCGACGATATTTGATACGTAGGGTTACTTTTGTCCACTGGGTGTTTTGGACGGGTCGAGTCGTGAGCCCGATCTGACCTTGACCTTCAAAATGATCAATTCAAGGTTAAATCTGGTAAAACCGGATGGATTTCGACGGGTACTTTTGTCGGGTACTTTTGTCCGGGCAGTGTTTTGGACGGGTCAAATCCTGACCCCACCTGACCTAGACCTTCAAAATGGTCAATTCAAGGTCAAAGCCCGGACGAAGTCGGATCACCTTCGATGAAACTTGGTATGTGCGGGTACTTTCGTATGGGGAGTCTCATAAGCATATTCATTTGCCCGTGCGACGTGACCTTGACCTTGAAATAGGGTCAATTCAAGGTCAAATCGCCAATTTTGATGGGATTTCGACGAAATTTATACATAGGGTTACTTTTCTCCACTGAGTGTTTTGGACGGGTCAAATCGTGACCCCGACCGACCTTGACCTTCAAAATGATCAATTCAAGGTCAAATCGGGTAAACCCGGATGGATTTCGACAGGCACGTTTAAAGGGTACCTTTGTACGTGCAGTGTTTTGGACTGGTCAAATCGTGACCCCACTTGACCTTCAAAATGGACAAGTCAAGGTCAACGTCCGGACGACGTCGGGTCACCTTCTGGTCTATTATATATTTTGGGAAATCTGTGTGTCTGTCTGTGTGTCTGTATGTCTGTGTGTTCGCGATGGACTCGAAAACGGCCGAGCCGATTTCGATAAAACTTGGTACGGGCACGTAATATCACCCGGGAACCAACATAGGATCATCCATTTGTCCGTGCGGCGTGACATTGATCTTCAAACCGATTTGGACCCAATTTGGTATGTGGGGGCAGTGGGAGGCGCCGAGCCATTTCGTCGTGCCCGGATGCCCGTGCGTCGTGACCTTGACCTTTCAAATGACCTTGAAACCGTATCTCGGGATCCGCTGGGCCGATTTCCCCCATTTTCGGGGTGTTGGTGTAGATTGAACCCGGGAGTAACGCAGGCATGTCCGTCTGTCCGTGCGGCGTGACCTTGACCTTCGAGTGACCTTCAACTCATATCTCGGGATCCGCTGAGCCGATTTACCACCGAATTTGGTGGAAACGGGTAGTGTGAGGCGCTGAGCAATTTCTTCACACCGGGATGCCCGTGCGGCGTGACCTTTACCTTCGAGTGACCTTGACTCTCTATCTCAGGATCCGACGGGATGGATGGTTCGGGTAGCCAAACATTTTCAACGGGTAGCGGCATGAACTTGACCTTTCAAATTACCTTGAACCTGTATCTCGGTATCTGCTGGGCTGATTTCCACCATTTTTGGGGTGTTGGTGTAGATGGGATGCCAATAAATTTCGTCCCACCCAGCGTTACCTTGACCTTTTAAATGACCTTGAACCTGTATCTCGGTATCCGCTTGGCCGATTTCCACCATTTTTGGGGTGTTGGTGTAAAAAAAACAACACAACGACTCTCCCCGTCAGGACGGGTATGGCCGTGCGGCGTGACCTTGACCTTCGAGTGACCTTGAACTCATATCTCGGGATCCGATGGGACCATCGTGATGACATTTCGTAGGTAGGGATGGTTCGGGTAGCCAAACATTGTCAACGGGTAGCGGCGTGACCTTGACCTTTCAAATGACCTTGAACCTGCATTTCGGTATCCGCTGGGCCGACTTCCACCAGTGTTGGGGGTGTTGGTGTAAATAAAACAACAACACAACGACTCTCCCCGTCAGGACGGGTATCCAGCTAGTCTACTATATATTTTGGGACGTTTGTTTGTTTGTTAGCTATGGCCGGGAAATCTGCCGGGCGGATTTAGCCTAAACTTGCTATCTAAGGGTAAAAACCCACGGGAATGGTCATCTGAGAACGTCAGAGCACTCATTCTCCAATCCCCCACCACCGCAGTGGGAATTCATGAGTTAATCGCGTGATAGAGATCGTTCGTATCCGCAGTGTCGTCGATAAAGAGTATGTGTCCAGACATGAGCGTGTTGTGCCTGTGTACAGACATGAGCGTGTTGTGTGATTCTTAAGTCTGTGTTCGTACTAAGGGGTTCCTGTGAATGGGGGAGATTTTCATCGGGTCAGTTTTTCGCCCGATGCGATCTTCACCTTGAAACGGGTACCCACAAATGATATATTAAATATTTTGGGACTTCTGTTTGTCTGTCTATTTGTTTGTTTGTTAGCTATGGCCGGGAAAACTGCTGGACGGATTTCGACGAAATTTGATACTTACGGGTAATTTTGTCCGGGGGGTGTTTTGGACGGGTCAAATAGTGACTCCGACCTGACCTTGACCTTCAACATGGTCAATTCAAGGTAAAAGCCCGGACGAAGTCGGGTCACCTGCTAGTATATATATAAAAACGAGAACTTGTATATTTACTTGACCAAGTTATTGGGACCTGGATGGCCGTACATCACGGATGTATTGCTTAAGTTTTCAATGAGTTCGGTTGTTGTTTCACCATGTAAGTGCGTGAACGAATGGCGTATAGATAGTCACACGCATACATTTCAGATCGTTTTTTACGTTGTTATCAAGTGGTTTAATGATCCAACTGTGACTGATGTTAATTTTAAATATAAGTTGCCTTTCAGATAATGCATGTTCTGCCGAATATATTGTTTGGCAATATTGATAAAGAATGTTAATATTTTAGTTTAATTGTTCCGTGCATTGAGAGAGCACCGATTAGAGCATATGCTGCTACATTAGTTTCGATGAAACTTGGTGTGTGTGGGGGGGGGTATCTTCGGCCGTGGAGTAGCATAAACATATTAATTTGTCCGTGCGACGTGACCTCGACCTTGAAATCGGGTCATTTCAAGGTCAAATGCCCAAATATCATGGGATTTCGATGAAACTTGGTATGTGGGGTACATTCGTATGGGGAGTCTCATAAGCATATTCATTTGTCCGTGAGACGTGACCTTGACCTTGAAATCGGGTCAATTCAAGGTCAAATCGGGTAAAAAAGGATGGATTTCGACGGGTACGTTTGTCGGGTACTTTTGTCCGGGTAGTGTTTTGGACTGGTCAAATCGTGACCCCACTTGACCTTGATCTTCAAAATGGACAATTCAAGGTCAAAGCCCGGACGAAGTCGGGTCACCTTCTAGTCTATTATATATTTTGGAAGATATGTCTGTGTGTCTGAGGGTGTGCCTGTGTGTGTGTTTGTAATCGATGGACTCGAATACGGCCGAGCCGATTTCGATGAAACTTGGTATGTGGGGGTATTTTTGGCCAGGGAGTGACATATGACTATTAATTTGCCCGTGCGACGTGACCTTGACCTTGAATCGGGTCATTTCAAGGTCAAACGCCCGAATATCACAGGATTTCGATGAAACTTGGTATGTGGGGGTACCTTCGGCCGGGGAGTAGCATAAACATATTAATTTGGCCGTGCGACGTGACCTTAAAATCGGGTCATTTCAAGGTCAAACGCCGAATATCACGGGATTTCAATGAAACTTGGTATGTGTGGGTACTTTCGGCCGGGAAGTCTCATAAGCCTAATCATATGCCCGTGCGACGTGACCTTGATTTTTAATCGGGTCAATTCAAGGTCAAATCGCGAATTTTAATGGGTTTCGACGATATTTGATACGTAGGGTTACTTTTGTCCACTGGGTGTTTTGGACGGGTCGAGTCGTGAGCCCGATCTGACCTTGACCTTCAAAATGATCAATTCAAGGTTAAATCTGGTAAAACCGGATGGATTTCGACGGGTACTTTTGTCGGGTACTTTTGTCCGGGCAGTGTTTTGGACGGGTCAAATCCTGACCCCACCTGACCTAGACCTTCAAAATGGTCAATTCAAGGTCAAAGCCCGGACGAAGTCGGATCACCTTCGATGAAACTTGGTATGTGCGGGTACTTTCGTATGGGGAGTCTCATAAGCATATTCATTTGCCCGTGCGACGTGACCTTGACCTTGAAATAGGGTCAATTCAAGGTCAAATCGCCAATTTTGATGGGATTTCGACGAAATTTATACGTAGGGTTACTTTTCTCCACTGAGTGTTTTGGACGGGTCAAATCGTGACCCCGACCGACCTTGACCTTCAAAATGATCAATTCAAGGTCAAATCGGGTAAAACCGGATGGATTTCGACAGGCACGTTTAAAGGGTACCTTTGTACGTGCAGTGTTTTGGACTGGTCAAATCGTGACCCCACTTGACCTTCAAAATGGACAAGTCAAGGTCAACGTCCGGACGACGTCGGGTCACCTTCTGGTCTATTATATATTTTGGGAAATCTGTGTGTCTGTCTGTGTGTCTGTATGTCTGTGTGTTCGCGATGGACTCGAAAACGGCCGAGCCGATTTCGATAAAACTTGGTACGGGCACGTAATATCACCCGGGAACCAACATAGGATCATCCATTTGTCCGTGCGGCGTGACATTGATCTTCAAACCGATTTGGACCCAATTTGGTATGTGGGGGCAGTGGGAGGCGCCGAGCCATTTCGTCGTGCCCGGATGCCCGTGCGTCGTGACCTTGACCTTTCAAATGACCTTGAAACCGTATCTCGGGATCCGCTGGGCCGATTTCCCCCATTTTCGGGGTGTTGGTGTAGATTGAACCCGGGAGTAACGCAGGCATGTCCGTCTGTCCGTGCGGCGTGACCTTGACCTTCGAGTGACCTTCAACTCATATCTCGGGATCCGCTGAGCCGATTTACCACCGAATTTGGTGGAAACGGGTAGTGTGAGGCGCTGAGCAATTTCGTCACACCCGGATGCCCGTGCGGCGTGACCTTTACCTTCGAGTGACCTTGACTCTCTATCTCAGGATCCGACGGGATGGATGGTTAGGGTAGCCAAACATTTTCAACGGGTAGCGGCATGAACTTGACCTTTCAAATTACCTTGAACCTGTATCTCGGTATCTGCTGGGCTGATTTCCACCATTTTTGGGGTGTTGGTGTAGATGGGATGCCAATAAATTTCGTCCCACCCAGCGTTACCTTGACCTTTTAAATGACCTTGAACCTGTATCTCGGTATCCGCTTGGCCGATTTCCACCATTTTTGGGGTGTTGGTGTAAAAAAAACAACACAACGACTCTCCCCGTCAGGACGGGTATGGCCGTGCGGCGTGACCTTGACCTTCGAGTGACCTTGAACTCATATCTCGGGATCCGATGGGACCATCGTGATGACATTTCGTAGGTAGGGATGGTTCGGGTAGCCAAACATTGTCAACGGGTAGCGGCGTGACCTTGACCTTTCAAATGACCTTGAACCTGCATTTCGGTATCCGCTGGGCCGACTTCCACCAGTGTTGGGGTGTTGGTGTAAATAAAACAACAACACAACGACTCTCCCCGTCAGGACGGGTATCCAGCTAGTCTACTATATATTTTGGGACGTTTGTTTGTTTGTTAGCTATGGCCGGGAAATCTGCCGGGCGGATTTAGCCTAAACTTGCTATCTAAGGGTAAAAACCCACGGGAATGGTCATCTGAGAACGTCAGAGCACTCATTCTCCAATCCCCCACCACCGCAGTGGGAATTCATGAGTTAATCGCGTGATAGAGATCGTTCGTATCCGCAGTGTCGTCGATAAAGAGTATGTGTCCAGACATGAGCGTGTTGTGCCTGTGTACAGACATGAGCGTGTTGTGTGATTCTTAAGTCTGTGTTCGTACTAAGGGGTTCCTGTGAATGGGGGAGATTGTCATCGGGTCAGTTTTTCGCCCGATGCGATCTTCACCTTGAAACGGGTACCCACAAATGATATATTAAATATTTTGGGACTTCTGTTTGTCTGTCTATTTGTTTGTTTGTTAGCTATGGCCGGGAAAACTGCTGGACGGATTTCGACGAAATTTGATACCTACGGGTAATTTTGTCCGGGGGGTGTTTTGGACGGGTCAAATAGTGACTCCGACCTGACCTTGACCTTCAACATGGTCAATTCAAGGTAAAAGCCCGGACGAAGTCGGGTCACCTGCTAGTATATATATAAAAACGAGAACTTGTATATTTACTTGACCAAGTTATTGGGACCTGGATGGCCGTACATCACGGATGTATTGCTTAAGTTTTCAATGAGTTCGGTTGTTGTTTCACCATGTAAGTGCGTGAACGAATGGCGTATAGATAGTCACACGCATACATTTCAGATCGTTTTTTACGTTGTTATCAAGTGGTTTAATGATCCAACTGTGACTGATGTTAATTTTAAATATAAGTTGCCTTTCAGATAATGCATGTTCTGCCGAATATATTGTTTGGCAATATTGATAAAGAATGTTAATATTTTAGTTTAATTGTTCCGTGCATTGAGAGAGCACCGATTAGAGCATATGCTGCTACATTAGTTTCGATGAAACTTGGTGTGTGTGGGGGGGGTATCTTCGGCCGTGGAGTAGCATAAACATATTAATTTGTCCGTGCGACGTGACCTCGACCTTGAAATCGGGTCATTTCAAGGTCAAATGCCCAAATATCATGGGATTTCGATGAAACTTGGTATGTGGGGTACATTCGTATGGGGAGTCTCATAAGCATATTCATTTGTCCGTGAGACGTGACCTTGACCTTGAAATCGGGTCAATTCAAGGTCAAATCGGGTAAAAAAGGATGGATTTCGACGGGTACGTTTGTCGGGTACTTTTGTCCGGGTAGTGTTTTGGACTGGTCAAATCGTGACCCCACTTGACCTTGATCTTCAAAATGGACAATTCAAGGTCAAAGCCCGGACGAAGTCGGGTCACCTTCTAGTCTATTATATATTTTGGAAGATATGTCTGTGTGTCTGAGGGTGTGCCTGTGTGTGTGTTTGTAATCGATGGACTCGAATACGGCCGAGCCGATTTCGATGAAACTTGGTATGTGGGGGTATTTTTGGCCAGGGAGTGACATAGGACTATTAATTTGCCCGTGCGACGTGACCTTGACCTTGAATCGGGTCATTTCAAGGTCAAACGCCCGAATATCACGGGATTTCGATGAAACTTGGTATGTGGGGGTACCTTCGGCCGGGGAGTAGCATAAACATATTAATTTGGCCGTGCGACGTGACCTTAAAATCGGGTCATTTCAAGGTCAAACGCCGAATATCACGGGATTTCAATGAAACTTGGTATGTGTGGGTACTTTCGGCCGGGAAGTCTCATAAGCCTAATCATATGCCCGTGCGACGTGACCTTGATTTTTAATCGGGTCAATTCAAGGTCAAATCGCGAATTTTAATGGGTTTCGACGATATTTGATACGTAGGGTTACTTTTGTCCACTGGGTGTTTTGGACGGGTCGAGTCGTGAGCCCGATCTGACCTTGACCTTCAAAATGATCAATTCAAGGTTAAATCTGGTAAAACCGGATGGATTTCGACGGGTACTTTTGTCGGGTACTTTTGTCCGGGCAGTGTTTTGGACGGGTCAAATCCTGACCCCACCTGACCTAGACCTTCAAAATGGTCAATTCAAGGTCAAAGCCCGGACGAAGTCGGATCACCTTCGATGAAACTTGGTATGTGCGGGTACTTTCGTATGGGGAGTCTCATAAGCATATTCATTTGCCCGTGCGACGTGACCTTGACCTTGAAATAGGGTCAATTCAAGGTCAAATCGCCAATTTTGATGGGATTTCGACGAAATTTATACGTAGGGTTACTTTTCTCCACTGAGTGTTTTGGACGGGTCAAATCGTGACCCCGACCGACCTTGACCTTCAAAATGATCAATTCAAGGTCAAATCGAGTAAAACCGGATGGATTTCGACAGGCACGTTTAAAGGGTACCTTTGTACGTGCAGTGTTTTGGACTGGTCAAATCGTGACCCCACTTGACCTTCAAAATGGACAAGTCAAGGTCAACGTCCGGACGACGTCGGGTCACCTTCTGGTCTATTATATATTTTGGGAAATCTGTGTGTCTGTCTGTGTGTCTGTATGTCTGTGTGTTCGCGATGGACTCGAAAACGGCCGAGCCGATTTCGATAAAACTTGGTACGGGCACGTAATATCACCCGGGAACCAACATAGGATCATCCATTTGTCCGTGCGGCGTGACATTGATCTTCAAACCGATTTGGACCCAATTTGGTATGTGGGGGCAGTGGGAGGCGCCGAGCCATTTCGTCGTGCCCGGATGCCCGTGCGTCGTGACCTTGACCTTTCAAATGACCTTGAAACCGTATCTCGGGATCCGCTGGGCCGATTTCCCCCATTTTCGGGGTGTTGGTGTAGATTGAACCCGGGAGTAACGCAGGCATGTCCGTCTGTCCGTGCGGCGTGACCTTGACCTTCGAGTGACCTTCAACTCATATCTCGGGATCCGCTGAGCCGATTTACCACCGAATTTGGTGGAAACGGGTAGTGTGAGGCGCTGAGCAATTTCGTCACACCCGGATGCCCGTGCGGCGTGACCTTTACCTTCGAGTGACCTTGACTCTCTATCTCAGGATCCGACGGGATGGATGGTTCGGGTAGCCAAACATTTTCAACGGGTAGCGGCATGAACTTGACCTTTCAAATTACCTTGAACCTGTATCTCGGTATCTGCTGGGCTGATTTCCACCATTTTTGGGGTGTTGGTGTAGATGGGATGCCAATAAATTTCGTCCCACCCAGCGTTACCTTGACCTTTTAAATGACCTTGAACCTGTATCTCGGTATCCGCTTGGCCGATTTCCACCATTTTTGGGGTGTTGGTGTAAAAAAAACAACACAACGACTCTCCCCGTCAGGACGGGTATGGCCGTGCGGCGTGACCTTGACCTTCGAGTGACCTTGAACTCATATCTCGGGATCCGATGGGACCATCGTGATGACATTTCGTAGGTAGGGATGGTTCGGGTAGCCAAACATTGTCAACGGGTAGCGGCGTGACCTTGACCTTTCAAATGACCTTGAACCTGTATTTCGGTATCCGCTGGGCCGACTTCCACCAGTGTTGGGGTGTTGGTGTAAATAAAACAACAACACAACGACTCACCCCGTCAGGACGGGTATCTAGCTAGTCTACTATATATTTTGGGACGTTTGTTTGTTTGTTAGCTATGGCCGGGAAATCTGCCGGGCGGATTTAGCCTAAACTTGCTATCTAAGGGTAAAAACCCACGGGAATGGTCATCTGAGAACGTCAGAGCACTCATTCTCCAATCCCCCACCACCGCAGTGGGAATTCATGAGTTAATCGCGTGATAGAGATCGTTCGTATCCGCAGTGTCGTCGATAAAGAGTATGTGTCCAGACATGAGCGTGTTGTGCCTGTGTACAGACATGAGCGTGTTGTGTGATTCTTAAGTCTGTGTTCGTACTAAGGGGTTCCTGTGAATGGGGGAGATTTTCATCGGGTCAGTTTTTCCGCCCGATGCGATCTTCACCTTGAAACGGGTACCCACAAATGATATATTAAATATTTTGGGACTTCTGTTTGTCTGTCTATTTGTTTGTTTGTTAGCTATGGCCGGGAAAACTGCTGGACGGATTTCGACGAAATTTGATACCTACGGGTAATTTTGTCCGGGGGGTGTTTTGGACGGGTCAAATAGTGACTCCGACCTGACCTTGACCTTCAACATGGTCAATTCAAGGTAAAAGCCCGGACGAAGTCGGGTCACCTGCTAGTATATATATAAAAACGAGAACTTGTATATTTACTTGACCAAGTTATTGGGACCTGGATGGCCGTACATCACGGATGTATTGCTTAAGTTTTCAATGAGTTCGGTTGTTGTTTCACCATGTGAGTGCGTGAACGAATGGCGTATAGATAGTCACACGCATACATTTCAGATCGTTTTTTACGTTGTTATCAAGTGGTTTAATGATCCAACTGTGACTGATGTTAATTTTAAATATAAGTTGCCTTTCAGATAATGCATGTTCTGCCGAATATGTTGTTTGGCAATATTGATAAAGAATGTTAATATTTTAGTTTAATTGTTCCGTGCATTGAGAGAGCACCGATTAGAGCATATGCTGCTACATTAGCAGTTCTTTCTGGTATGCTTTGAATACACTTTAGAGTATAAGCTTTAAGTTCGCCATCAACCGAAGTGCTCCCTCAGGCGGCGTTACCATCAATAATGGCTTATTTCAGTAAAATTTTCCACGGTTACTCTCAATAGCACAAATCTGTCTCCGTATATAAAATTCTTTGATTCTCATGTTTTATCGATTACGGAATCAGAATCAGAATCTGGATTACGACGAAATAACGATTATCGGCTGTTCGTTTGTCGATTCCGGCCTGTTCGTTGAACACTGGAGTGTAATCTGAATCTGAATTCTCCCACTAAATAACGACTATGGTGTTACGTGTAACAATATTCCCAAATTGCATCGCGTGTCGATGAATGTATCTGATTAATCAATGTGGTGTGATAATGTGCAGGCTATTGCCGATGTGCGCATTATCTGGTTGGTCATCAGCTACCACTGTCATCACCTTAATGACTAGCTTATTGAATTGATAGTTCAGGAAATGAATCTAGGAGCTGTGGATTTTGGATTGCTATTATGTTGTTCAATAATATGGTGGATTTCTTCCATTGATCATTGTGCAATAGGTTGTGTGATAGCAATTAATTGTGCACAGTAAATGTTTTCCCTTTGTTTTTGTGTTGCATTATAGCTTTATGGTAGCACCAGCTTGTTGACCTTTATTGTCAACAGATTCAACACTTGTTTTCAGAGCAATGTCAATGGTGTTACAATGATCTTGGTCTCTGATGTGGCATAGCAACACATCTGTGTATTTTTTGTAAATTTCAGGTTGGAATGTATGAATATAGTTGTCATATATGTCCTTTTTGTCATTGCATATCGACCATTGGCTTGAGTGTGTTTTTCTCAGTTTTGATATAATATAGAAAATAGCTTTCCATCGAGGTTGCTTGAACGTTTTTGGTGATTGTCTTTTCCTGATTATACGTTGATTGGTAGTCACAGGAGTATCATGTTGTCATCTTTGGTGGGAGTCCCTTTTTCTGTGTCTAGTATCTGGATGACATGTCCAGTTTTTGGTGGAGTTTGTGTGGTATATTGGTTTGACGTCTTCTTGGAGTTGGATCACCTGTATGCCGTGATTGGTCTGGCCGTGGTTGGTCTGGTCGGATAACACTGCCAACCAATTGGAACACAGTGGGTCTTCTTCCATTTGTTTTTCAGTAGCAGAAGATGTTTATCTTCTTTCCAAGCTTCTTCAACAACAATTTAGCAATAAGCGTGTCCGGCTGGGGATGATCTCTGAATAGGTTGAAGCTATCATAAGTTCAATGTGTGCTTCGGCTTTATCTGCTCCAGTTCCTCGTTCAGGGTTTGTATATGATGATTTATCAGGTCAATTTGCTCAAGCAGTATTTGATCCTGTTCTTTGTCAGTTTCCGACTACATGTATGTGCCTGTCGTTGAACGATGACTGTTAAAAATTGTCCTAACACATAGTGTGGCTTTTAATATTTTCTAATTGCATGCCACAGGTAAGAAAGTAGTCCAGGGCATGGAAGAGTGAAACTCTTCCATGCTTTGGACAGAGAGCATGAATGAGTGAATGTATTTTGTCTCTTTCTTTTGTTATTATTCTTCTGCATCAATAAACAATTTTAAAAAAAAACATGTATGTGCCTGTCTGATGATGTTTTTGTCTGGCGACGGAATACACCGGATCCGGAAAAGTATAGGTTTGACAGCAGGATATTTCTCCAGCTCATCTATAAGTTCTTTTGTATGTTTTGGCAATTATATTGACAGCTTTTCTAGTGTCATCAGTCAGTTACATGGTTTTTGGTGGTATATTCTCCACTAGTTATGTCACATGTGCCGAACTATATAAATATGGAGAAGTGTCTCTAAAGACACCTCTATTGGTTTCGGAACTGTCTTTCATTTTCCTCGGCTTGAGTGTAAGTGCGAATTGTAGCCAGGCTATTTATTCTGCAATCTTCACACCTGTTTTACATCAGATGACTAACGTCACCCTTCTTAATTCTGAAGGCACGAGCAGGATAATCTATCCAATTTATACGATTGAAGTTAGTTACATTTCGGTCCGGTTACATGGATAAAATATATGCCGAAAAACCGTAAAATGAATTACTTAAACCACCAACGGGGGCCCTGAAGCCGCGCCACTTAAACCACCAACAGCGGCCGTCAAACCGCGCCAATTAAACCACCAACGGGAGCCCTCAAACCGCGCCACTTAAACGACCAACGGGGGCCCTCAAAGCAGACAAGGGTCATAACTTGGCGCGAGATTCAAACAGTGTACAATCCAACAATTGCACATTGCTCAAAGCGGCCAAGCCACTGTTGTATGGAAACTCACAATAGACCACCAGCCGGCCGCGACCTCGCATCGCTGTGTTGACAGCGACAAGTCCAACGCGCTAACCACTGGACCACTGAGCTCCCTTGACGGGTGTCGATAACATATTCATATTCATGTATATCATACTTCTCTATATACCCATCTACCTCAATTTCTCTCTATTTCATTTTCTTATTTGTCTTCTGTTATCTTACTAGTAACTCTTAAGTAAAACATTGTTACGATACAATCAAAAATTGGTACGAAAAGTCTAGGCCGTTAAAAGGCCCAATTGAAGTTAAATGTACCAATTTTAATACACATATATTGTCCTCCCCCTGGTCACACGATCCCTTCCATGTACCCAAAACTAGAGTATAGATCACAAATCAACAGAATTGCCAACATATGGCAAAATGCTAAATGCCTGCCAAGTGTGGCTTAATAGATGCTCTGACTGAAGACAATTACGCCTTTGTATGGTATATATTAACTAGCTGGTGTACTATTTTACTTTTATCTTATACCGGTTTGATGTTATACTGTGTATACAATTTTAGCTATATCTTACATATGTGTATTATACTCCAAAAAAGGACTATGCGCAATGTGACCTTTCACCTCACGACGTTGCTGTCTTGGCAACGTATCAACAGAAACTCTCGACTCGAAATTGGGTGACATCTACTTTAGCATTTCGGATGGTTTTTATGAATAAATTAATGTATACAAGTGGAATACAATGATAATGTAGCTAAATATTCGATTAGGCATGATTAAATGTACCCAAATTTTAACTTTCATTGTTCTGTTCCCATTTTTAGACGGCTTGCACCGCATAAAATTTGAAAAATTTACGATGTACACTTTTCTCAGAATTTGCGTGGTTATTTTCAATAAGAGTTTGAAATAATTTGCTTTTTGTTTGAGAACATTGATAGAATTTCACAGTTCCGATTTCTGAACATGGATTAATATTAAATCAGGACTTATATCTTGTTTATTGCTGACAAATCACTCAAGTGTTCCATAAATCCGCGATCTCATCACAATACTGTAACTGCGTATTCATGCGTAACGAAAATTACCAAATTATTCTTCGCAATTACTTAAAAATGTAGGTTGTTTTTGTCTCAAAAGTGACTTAAATTTGGCTTAATTTTACCAAAAATCCAAAAATGGTAGTGTCCGTTGGCATAAGATAAATAAAACAATTGCATAATGTGTTTTGAGATGATTTTTATCTCAACTCGTTAGAAGTATGGTTTTTCGTTCGACAGAGCATCGTGAAAAATCATACTTCTAAGTCATTGAGATAAGACACATCTCAAATCACACTATGCTATTATCGTATATGTCACCGTACTCTCGATTGGTGTGATGGTATTTGTAGTAGTATCATGTATAATGATTAGTGTATTGCGGCATGATCTGGTGGGCGTTTACGTTGTGTATGTTGTTGCTTGTTGTGGATGGGTGGTTCGTCTTTTTCCTGGATATTTCCCTATTAGGGTACGTTCATACACTTTTGTGTGCATTTCGTTGTAGAAAACGATTTGGTGCCAGAATATGAACGGAAACATGCATATAAAATGCAATTGTACTATAGCTAACTTCGTGAGCAGTAAAATCTCTGTAGTTCCGTCTGTAGCAATATTACATAAATATGTCTGTAAATATGTGTAAATAGCATGCAATTATCTCGCAAGAACGTCTGAATGCAAATTTCAGTAGCACCGAATGCATGTGAAACTACAGAAATTTTACTTCTCAAATAGTTAGCTGTGATACAAATGCATTTTATATGATAGTTTCCGTTAATATTCTGGTACAATATAGTCATCTACGACGAAATGCCTGCAAAACATACAGTGCAAACTTGCGAGCGTATGGAGGTACATTAGCTGTTATGTGTATTCATTGGCGGATATTGTGTTGAGTACTATCGTGTGTTATGAGATAACAGGTGTGGGATAAACAGGCATATAGGTGCCTCTGGTTTTAAATTTCGGGATGGAAATGTCATTATTAAAGCGCCCACGTGGCGTACTAACACCAACGAATTAAAAAAAAAACATGAGTCGAACGGAACATATAGTGCATACCAACTCTAATTCGAGATTGCATGCTTTTATGTGAATTGTGTGAGCCGATATCGCAATAAACATTGAATTAATTACCCAGGAGAAATTCCATAATTGTAAGCGACGCAAACAAAATCGCTCACAAATACACTTAAATCGTGCAATTTCGAGTTGGGATCTTCACCAACAGTGAAGTACATTATTCAGGAACAAGTAATAACTAAGATATATTTCCCCGCGTTATTTTTCAAATTTACAACGTTTCCTGTAAAAATAAGTTCACAGGTTTTGTACTGGTGGAATATGATATCTACGGGCGTTAGGGTGGATACACACATGCATGTAATCTCTGTAAATATCGTGTATTTGGCGTTTTACATGGATCATACAGACCATGTAATATGTATCTGCTGATAACCCAATCATTGCGGCTATGTTTGACCACAGTGAGTAACGCTCTGAACGTGTAGAGTGTCGTTGACTGGACGAAGTCGTCAGGCCGCTTAAAATAATTGTTTGCGCGATAACCCAAATGTTGGACGTTCTGTTTAAATCATTGTCAGTCTTCTCTTGGTTGTATACCAGTGATGGTCCCATGATTTCCACAATGCAGGAGCTATATTATACCGGAAGCTACCGGACTGACCATTTCATATTTCATCGACCGGAGCGGGGGGATGCAGCAACATGAGGCCTACCCCACCCCCTGAAGCCACGAAGCCACTACTGATTTGTAAATATTGTAGTTGACAGTCATATATGCCGTGCCTGTTTGCTACGAGTGATTAATCTCATATGCAGCAATTCATCATATTCGTATAATTATGAACATATTATTACAGCTTTAAATTTGAAGGTATCCAGAAGGTGGTGTTGCTGCATGTGTGTCTTCATTCGGAAAAAGGGTTGTCCATACAGCTACGAGTCCACAACTACGTCACATTTCCTCTCTTGTGTTATATACACACAATTTACAACTATGGACCCCTCCCCCAATCATGGATTATAGTCCAAAATGTGATAATTCAAGCCTGTACAGGCTAAAATGGTGACAGTTAGGAACTTGTTCATCCTTTGGCCTGAGAAACATATACTGCTCTGTAAATTCTGGGTTAAAATGGGGGGGGGGTGTGACTCTTTTTTCTTTCAACGTTGTACCTGCATTAATGTTTTTGGCGCTGTAATGGATATATGCAAAGAAATCCCAATTGAAAGTTATCACATGAGCTCGCCCTCAAATTATCCGAGCAATCTCAACAAACTGGTATTGTCTGTCTTAATTTTCCAATGCCTGTATTCAAGGCATGAGAGCACCATATCGGATTGTTAAAATTTGAACTGAGGGCTGAGGCCATGCATAGTCGAGGAACAAATATCCTTATCCTGACTCGATTCGGCGTTGTCCGATTAGGCTAAATCACTTTATAACATGGAATTCACCATGTATGAGTTAGTTGATTGCCATGTGTATTAATATAGCACTTCCAAAATGTGGAGCCAGAAAGCCGTTCGGGTTCTGCTGCACGAGATCAAATTGGGAGTCAGTGTGTGGGGCATTAAACACTCATGTATCACAATCGTCCTAAAATAGCTTCAAAAGTCTACACATTTATTTTTATTTTGGATGATCCTGTTTCCAAGAAATGACGAGAAACAAATCAAGTATAAAATCGACAGACTCAAATCCACTTTTCGAAATGAACTAAAACTCGTGAAAAACAGCAACATATATCAGACAGGATTTATTCAGTTCGGCACCCATGAAAAAAGACATGTTTATGACTGGCCTGAAATCTCTTGATAACAGTTAGTTTGATTTTGGCTTATAACTACTCACCGGTTTCGCCTGTTGAAATGGAACGATCGCGCGCATGCGATTAATGCTATCAATGATTGGTGTGACCATGTAAAATACATGTATTTTACAAACAGACATTACATGCATGTGTGTATCCACCCTTAGCCAGAGTAGATATTCATGACATGATCTACTACATGTTTTGCATGTGAAATCTGTAGCAGTAAGTTTGTCGGCCGTTGGAATTTGTTCGCACAATCGAAGCTCCGGACAACAGTAGATATTTATGTGTTAATCGTAAACATGCTGAACGTTACATAAATATGCAACCCTGCATAATGAGTGCAATCAATGGCGTGTTCGTGGCTCCATAACTATGTCTTTTCAGTTACTTTTGAAAATGTCGATTCTGCGTATTTTATAAAAGCAAAGTGCCCTTCATAATAAAAAATACTGGCAAAATCACTAGCCAGAGTCTCCATAACCTACAATGTCCTTATGGTCAGCGATTTGGTAATAAGAACGTTGTCGTGGAGAAAAGAATCGCCAAACAAAGAAATTTAAAAATGGTTTATTGACAGAAGTACAGTTGAATATATGGCATAATATATACATACACTCTTAAAACAATCGGTATTCCAGAGTACCTAAATAGGTATTGAACTTGTCCCGTGGGGAGCACCAAATTGTTGGTACTCTGGGTACTAAATATTGTTGGTACTCTAGAGTATCTGTCCGGGTATTCTGGATTACCAGATATCAAGACAGGTTATTTGGAGTACCTGCTTGGGTACTCTGTTGTACCAAATATTTAGATACTATACATAGTACCTAGATATTTGGTACTCTTGAGTGCATAATATTAAGGCACTATGCATAGTACCTAGCTATTTGTTATTCCGTATAATTCCGTATATCATATATATATAGGAACTATGTGGAGAACCTGCCCAGGTACCAATTACTCGAAATTTCGAAAAATTTCCGACGGGAAATTTAGCAATTTGTCATGTTAGATTCCAAATGATGCCACGGCGTTTAAACATCGAATTAAGTAAACCCGATCGAGCTTCTTCGAGATCAAGTTATCAGTTGCATTGACTCCCTTGCATAGCGCAAAATGAAATAATCCGAATTATATTACTCTTATTAGTATAGAACCTTGATCGTGTTGTTGTACTTAATTCAAGGTTTAATACCTCGATTTCATGATTTACATTACCTGTTCCCTGTACGTGGAGTAAAACTGTGTCTGAATGTCTAAGTTGTGTGTAATAATATTAAAGTCAACATTATAAATATAACGTCTTAAACAGGTATATGTGAAACACCAATCGATCTATAATAGCTGAAAATAAAAAGCAACGTTGTGACAAATCGAAAACCTTTGCGAATCACAAACTACTTAGCGATAAATATATGCAATTTAGTGCAAAGGTTTTCGATTTATCACAAAGGTTTGCGATTAAACGCAGTGGTTTGTGATTTATCGCAGATATATTGTTATGCGTTGGCACTAATGGGCTTGAATCGTATAAACATAAATCAGACATCTTCAACAGGTCTGGGTGAACCACCAATCGATCTATAATATCACGGTCGGTCTAAAATAGACTGATCTGTCTTTCAGAGCAAGAATGCATATGGGATAATGGGAGCAATAAATCGCGATAAATCACGAAACAACTTTGCGAAAAATTACAAACACCTCTGCAATAACCCCCAAACCTTTGTGATGAATCTCAAACATCTTTACGATAACCCTCAATTAACTACTTGGTGCTTATACTTTGTGATTTCTCGCAAAGAAGTTTGAGATTTATCACAAAGGTTTGTGATTTATTGCAAATATATGTTTATATATTGGCACTAATGGGCTTGAACCGTAAAAGTGGAGTCACTCTAAACTGTTCTATTGTTATCATGCAACCAATAATTAAACAAGGCACCAAATAATTATTTACTGAGAATATTCAAAATAAACATACATGTATACAATATTCAAACAAACAGATTCAAATTGTCACAAAATATGTTGATAAATGTCCGAGAACGTACACTTCCGTATTCTTAAATACCGTCAGTCAATGTACAGTGTACCTAATTTGGCACACGCTATAGCGTGTAAGCCGAGGCCAAATACGGATCCAACATAAAATGCGTAAGCCTGCTATTATTTTTTGTCTTCTCCGTGTTTAATAATGTAACAAAATACGTAAGCGTCTCAAGTGGCCGGACGCCGCTATGTTTTTTGGATTGAATCTTCCACCACGTGATGCAATCACGTGCGTCACCATTTTATTCTGAGACTACCTAGTACCAAATAATCGTTGGTATATTACGTCCATAGTAAAACCTAATGATTCTCAACACTCAACCCTTTGGATTTGAGACACTCTGAAATACCTACACGGATTGTTATATTTGAGAGTGTAACACAGATTATCAACATAGTGCGTAATAAGTAAAGTGGGCAAGTATATTATGTTGTATATCAAATTACAGGTAAATTTCAATGTTTCCCAAAAAATATATTGTGGTGTTTTATTACGGGGTATGCTAAGGTAATAACTAAGATTTTTATTTGTTTTATTGTTTTCCCGCCAATCTCATCTAAACGTATAGTGAGCATTCATTGCGTTTCCTGATTGTTTTTTTTTTTGCGGCGGTTGCTCCAACCCCAATCCACCGCGGCGAGACTCCGTTATTTGTTTCGAATGTGATCCTTTTATTAATTAGAATGCGAAATATTATAAACTAAACTCAATCTGAGAGTATAAAGTTATTGTAAAAAGCGGCGGTAATGGGAGTCCGGCCAACAATTATATTGAACGGGAATAGGCATAGTATACATACTAAATCAAGTAAGATTGGTGGCAGAGAGAGGCTTTTGTTATTGTTTTTGTTTTACTTTTAAAGGTATGAACTATGTTTACATGACACAATGCACATGTGCTGCTACATTCCCATTCAAACATTGACATATAGATCACAACATTAGCTTTCTCTTGTGTGTTATTGATTCACCTGCAGTGTGCTTTAAATGGACCCAATACTTTCGAATTGGGTCTATGTGATATAACTAAATGTATGTAAAACAACTGGCATAAACAAGTACACGAACAAATAAATTGTTCTGTACTATTTTGATTATTAATAAATGTGCATCCATTCATCCTCAGTTCCACGGGACCAGTATGAGTGTTCGTTGCTTCAAATGTGTTTGCTTCTGTGAACGTGAACAAATTCTCATGTCATACCGAAATGGCCATGCATCTATCTGAATGGTACATTGAAATGTCCCTTAATTGAGATCAAGCTTGAATGCTGGTCCCGATTTTTGCCCATTTTATGGTTCGATCTTTCGCATACCCCGTAACCTGCTGCAAGGCGTTACGGTTTAAAAATAATAATAATGTTCTTCGGTCGTTGTTAGATTGTCACTGGGATTAGAGGTTTTCATATTTGTTCGTTCGATGTTGCTTTTTAAAACATATTTGACACAGTAAACGACGCATACATTCCTGTATACAGACAATGAGATTGGAGCACAAGTGCTGTCTCACTTACGAGTAACTCCTCTCTTCTCTTGAATGTTGCTGTTCGAGTCAGATGTTATGTTTGACTATGTCTGAAATAGACGCATTGCTTAAATTGGAAGTTTCTTTCGGCATTACTTTGTGATTCGGAGAATAAACTGTTCACTGACCCGACAGCTACATGTACATGTCTACGAACTTTGCATTAAACAAATAAAAACCTTTCCGGTGCCAATCGCACGTTGAAGTCGCGCGAACATTTAAATTAATGTGACGATACGCTAGCGTAATTAACGAACCACAGCTGAACCACACGCATAAGCTAGGATATATGTGTGGCCTTTTGTTATATTATAAAAATGACTTCATAGATACGTATCCCCATCAAATATGATTCACTTAGGTCTTATATCGTGGTGTGATTATGATTAATTACACCCCAGACATGCACAGGGGTTCATCGAAAGAGTTGGTCTTATAGATAGCAATTTCGTGTATGAATTAGTTCAATCATACATCAGAGCATACGAGAAATCAGATCAATGAAGACAGACTACGAGCTGACCACCTCAGACTTAAAACCTAAAAAATAAAAAAATTTAAGCCGTTTCTTTTGTATAAATTATTACATAATTTAAACTCCCAATATCAAACTGAATGTGTTCAAAAGTCAAGAAAATTTGACTGTTGTCGAGAGGGGAGTATTTTATTGAAATTAACCATTATATTATTGAAACTGTGTGCGCAATCAGATTGATATGCGTACTATACGAAGAGTCTTGTCGGTTTCATCATGGTCATTTCATTCATGAAATGTCATCATGTCGATTTCAACGAAACTCGACGAACAAGTCCGCATCGACCGAATTCGCGATAACCTGAATTTATCTTCTGCGTTGTTCATAAGTATGTGCTCCTTGTCGATTCATGAAACTAGAAGAATGTCTAAGGATTATCAGACATTTAAACGTGATATAATAACGTTTACATGCATCACGAATTTCGATTTTGATTCCAGTATTGTCTACAGTATTGCCCTGCCAGAGTAATTGAGATTTTTCCATTGCAAGCGCGATTAATGCAAATTCATAATGCAAATATTTGATAGTCCATACTATGTTAATGTCATATGTTCACATAAGAAATGAACGGCGGTTTCAATGTGGTCATGGGATTTTGACCGCGAGAAAAATTCAGCAAACTGCATGAACCCCGAAGGGGTTCATGCGGAGTTTGCTGATTTTTTATCGCGGTCAAAACCCATGACCACGTTGAATCCGACTTTATTATTTATATTTATATACTTATGCTCTTTAAAACACTTCTCCAAATATGTCCGTTATTTCGTCAAAAACACTTTTTCAAATATCTCCGTTATTTCGTTTATAAAAATAATTCCTATTTCTATATTTCGCTCTATATTTCGCCCTATTTCACTATTTCATTGTATTTTCCTATTTCGATTTTTCGTACTATTTCGCTGTATTTTCATATTTCGCTTTTTCGTTGTATTTCATATTTCGATAATTCGCTATATTTGACATATTATGGGATATGGGATTATATGATAACCAACACTATGATAGTCAATCGAACATCTCGTGCCACCCGTGCTCGCGATTAGATGCCACTAGCCATCCAATCGTGATCTTTCGAACCTTGATTACATATTGTTTGCTATCAAATCCTTGGCGTATTGGCTGACTAGATACTCAAGCAGTCGGTAATGTCCGACAATCCCCGGTGATTTCCGGGACCAAATGTGTTCATAAACATATGAACGACATTGGAAGTGACGTCACGTTACGTTCATATGTTTATGAACGCATTGAATAAGGGGGCGTGTCTACCGTAACGCTATGGGGAAATCGGAAGAGATATTAGGGGTATGTAAATATAATACAATGTTACCACCGCTACGGATGAACTGCACTGAGCATAATTCCGATAGTAACTCCCCTCATTTCGGAACGACGGCAATTGAAAGACACACACAATTATTTCCGATTACGACATTAATGCTTTGATACCACTGATCTACTGTGCGACAAAAGTGCTCGCAAAATTTAAAACAGCAGTGTCGTATTAGATAATAATTGGTGATGTCACGACATCAGATATATTCTATATACGACCAAATCGTCCAGTTTGACTTGTGTGTATCTGAAATATAACTATAAGTGTAAAATTAACAGGCTATAAGGCATTTGGCCGGAATTGTTTAACCCTTAGTTTCATGACGGAAACTGTGCTGGTACAGCACTAAATCGCGTGTGCCATGCACTGTATTCTCTTATATGTGCGAATCGCCCATAGGGAGCCTCGCATACTTAGGAGAATGCATTGACTTACACGGTTACACTAAAGGTTATTACCATGCCTCCATTTCAGATCGACCAATCAGCTGATCAGTGACAAGAATTACTCGCCTGATATGAGACAATACCAGGTCACTAAACCGGAAGTTGTTCTAAAATCAGTTCATTTTGAAATGATGCACTTTTACCACCACCTCGATCCATAAAATGTGAACTATAATGACTAATAATATCCGAAATTTAAGTAACACTCACTATACATCTAAACAGTAATGATGGCCATATACGAACAACAGAAAGCATCCAACAAAAGTAGATATACGATAACATGTTAATACAAGCTACTTCATGATAAACAAAACGAATTGCATTGACAAAGAATTTGTTGTTCGACATTGGAGAATTGTTTTCTCGTCACAGCACAGCAGGAGTGCTCTGTTAATTT
The DNA here is from genome assembly GCA_032622095.1 of Siphonodentalium dalli. NCBI lineage: Eukaryota > Metazoa > Mollusca > Scaphopoda > Gadilida > Siphonodentaliidae > Siphonodentalium > Siphonodentalium dalli. The sequence continues at coordinate 12,357,894 of CP136067.1, forward strand.
CCATAATTGGAGTACGCGGCTATCTTTCTATGCAATGGAAACGACAACTAACTACATGGTTGTAACTTGAATGGGGTAATCTGGGAAACACACCTCGCTGAAATCAACAAGGCTGTGATTGTAAGATTGGCTGCAAGATATTGCTGATATTTATGTTGCGTTCCAGATACTTGTTGGTATGTTTTAATTGTGATTATTATTTATCGAGTATATACTATACTATATGCCTCACATCCCCTCAGTTAATCTGATTATGTTATCAGATTTTGTATCGGACAAACCGATCAGTGTGTTCTTTGTTCTGTATTAAAACTATTGCGCAGTTTAATGTTTCTAATGTCAGCTAAAATCTAATGTCAGATAAAATCTAATGTCAGATAAAATCTAATGTCAGATAATATATAATGTCAGATAATATCTAACGTCAGATAATATCTAATGTCAAATAAAATATAATGGCAGATAATACATATTGTCAGATAATATCTAATGTCAGATAATATATAATGTCGGATAAAATATAATGTCAGATAAATATAATGTCAGTAAAATCTAATGTCAGATAATATCTAATGTCAGATAATATCTAATGTCAGATAAAATATAATGTCAGATAAAATATAATGTCAGCTAAAATATAATGTCAGATAAAATCTTATGTCAGATAATATTTAATTTTAGATAATATCTAATAGCAGATAATATCTAATGTCAGCTGATATTTAATTTCAGATAATATCTAATGTCAGATAATATCTAATGTTAGATAACATCTAATGTCAGCTAAAATATAATGTCAGATAGTATCTAATGTCAGATAATATATAATGTCAAATAATATATAATTTCAGCTAAAATGTAATGTCAGATAATATCTAATGTCAGATAATATCTTATTTCAGATAATATCTAATGTCAGATAATATCTAATGTCAGCTGATATTTAATTTCAGATAATATCTAATGTCAGATATTATCTAATGTCTGATCAAATATAATGTCAGCTAAAATATAACGTCAGATAATATCTAATGTCAGCTGATATTTAATTTCAGATAATATCTAATGTTAGATAATATCTAATGTCAGCTAAAATATAATGTCAGATAGTATCTAATGTCAGATAATATATAATGTCAAATAATATATAATGTCAGCTAAAATCTAATGTCAGATAATATATAATGTGAGATAATATCGAATGTCCTATATTATATAATGTCAGATAATATATAATGTCAGATAATATATAATGTAAGATAATATATAATGTCAGAAAACTAATGTCAGCTGAAATTTAATGTCAGAAAATGAATAATATCAGATAATATATAATGTCAGATAATATCCAATGTCAGATATTGTCAAATGTTAGAAAATATATAATGTCAACTAAAATATAATGTCAGATAATATATAATGTCAAATAATATATAATGTAAGATAATATATAATGTCAGAAAACTAATGTCAGCTGAAATTTAATGTCAGAAAATGAATAATATCAGATAATATATAATTTCAGATAATATCCAATGTCAGATAATATCTTATTTCAGATAATATCTAATGTCAGATAATATCTAATGTCAGCTGATATTTAATTTCAGATAATATCTAATGTCAGATATTATCTAATGTCTGATCAAATATAATGTCAGCTAAAATATAAATTCAGATAATATCTAATGTCAGCTGATATTTAATTTCAGATAATATCTAATGTTAGATAATATCTAATGTCAGCTAAAATATAATGTCAGATAGTATCTTATGTCAGATAATATATAATGTCAAATAATATATAATGTCAGCTAAAATCTAATGTCAGATAATATATAATGTGAGATAATATCTAATGTCCTATAATATATAATGTCAGATAATATATAATGTCAGATAATATATAATGTAAGATAATATATAATGTCAGAAAACTAATGTCAGCTGAAATTTAATGTCAGAAAATGAATAATATCAGATAATATATAATGTCAGATAATATCCAATGTCAGATAATGTCAAATGTTAGAAAATATATAATGTCAACTAAAATATAATGTCAGATAATATATAATGTCAAATAATATATAATGTAAGATAATATATAATGTCAGAAAACTAATGTCAGCTGAAATTTAATGTCAGAAAATGAATAATATCAAATAATATATAATTTCAGATAATATCCAATGTCAGATAATGTCTAATGTCAGAAAATATATAATGTCAGATAGTATATAATGTAAGATAGTATATAATGTAAGATAATATATAATGTAAGATAATATATAATGTCAGAAAATGAATAATGTCAGATAATATCTAATGTCAGATAATATCTAATGTCAGATAATATATAATGTCAGATAATACATAAAGTCAGATAATATCTAATCCCAGCTAAAATATAATTTCAAGCAATATATAATGTCAGATAATATATAATGTAAGATAATATATAATGTAAGATAATACATAATGTCAGAAAATATATAATGTTAGCTGAAAAATAATGTTAGAAAATGAATAATATCAGATAATATATTATCTCAGATAATATATAATGTCAGCTAATATATAATTTCAGATAATATAAAATGTCAGATAATATCTTATATCAGCTAAAATTTAATGTCTGATAATATGTACTGTCAGATAATATATGATGTTAGCTAAAATCTATTGTCAGAGAGTATTTAATGTCAGATAATATCTAATGTTTGATAATATATAATGTCAGCTAAAATATAACGTCAGCTAATATCTAATGTCAGATAATATATAATGTCATATAATATATAATGTCAGATAATTTATGTCAGATAATATATGTCTGCTAAAATATAATGTCAGATAATATCTAACGTCAGACAATATATAATGTCAGATAATATTATCGACATCGACGATTCGCGTCTGGTTGTATTGGTCAGGGATGGATAATTGCAATTGTAATTGGCTAGGATGTAATTGTAATTAGGGTCTAATTTCAATTATTTCAAAACCACAGGTACTTGTTTCTTCTCAAAGTTCTTTTACACGATTCTTGTCTCTTCAAATGTTTTTTTTCTCCAAATTTCAAAGTGTAAGACTGGTGACTAGCAGCTATCACTGTGTTGTCATAACACTGAGTTTTCATCCATTGTGTCTCAATGGTGAATTCTGTTTGAACCTCCTCTTGGTTTGCTTAAGCATTGGTTAACCTTTGAGGAAGAAGACTTGTTTTGATAAATATAATGAGAAACCAACTTCCAATAATTGACAATAGATCACTATAATAGACCACTCTTATGATCATGTTTCATTATCTCCATCTGATATGGTATATATGCTATGGTAGAAATTCTTACCAACCATTGCTATTGCTATCAACATGTCTACAAAAAAAAAAATGGCAGCATTTTGATTTTCAGAAAGACACATCGTGTCCTATGAAGCGAAGTGCAAACTTTGTCCAACTACAATCTCCAGTTACCTCCAATTTTGTGACACACTTGAAGGTAAGTTTCCATTTCTATGTATTGGTATTGTTTAATTCCATTGACATATGGCGGTATCGGGATATGCATTATTTCTTGTCCCTTCTAATTTGCAACTGAATGACAAAGTGGGGACAAATATCTGCCTCACTAATCCCCCAATTAGCAGTGTCTAGTGGAGGCATTGTGTCACCAGTAAGCTGATGGCCACAAAGGCTATTTATGTTCATGACTCTAATTAACAATCAGCGTGTTGATTATCTCATTGTCCTGTACAATGGCATGGCTGTGTGTCTGACTTACTGGGAATGTCTTATTTCCTTAATAATTAAATGATGGATACATATATGTGTTACTAAAATACTCTTATAACTTTCATTAGCAAAAGCATCAAGATGTCTATGAATCCACATCACACACGCACCATCAGCAATTGACCAACAAGCTAGGATCTTTCGGTATGCAAAAAACATCAAACAACAATGCCAAAGCATTGAAGATAGTTAGCAAAGTTCACAAATCTCTGATATTATCCCAATTTCTAGAAAATAAACCCAGGCTACAAGCTGCCAATACAACACGCTGGAATTTCCAGCTATAAATCATGATTCGCTCAGTTCTACGAACACCTATTATGGACCTAGAACATAGGCTGCTCTGTACCAAATGTGCTTCATTGTGCTTCTTCGTGTATTTTATCTTGCTTGTAGTAAATTTATGTTTTGTTATCAAATAAAGTTCATATAAATAAAAAGTGTTCCTACTTCAATTCTGTACTGAAATGTAAATGTAATTGTAATTGAATTAAATTTTCAAAGTAATTGTAATTGTAATTAATTACATTGTGAAATAGATGTAATGGGAATTGCAATTGTAATTGAAAAAATGTTAAAGTAATTGCAATTGTAATTAATTCCATTCACAAGTAATTGCCCCAAGCCTGGTGTACTATTGGTCCCACCTCGCCTGCTACCACGCTACGCCAGACAACCAGAGTCACTATAACTTACAATATCACGTATACGAGGCCCCTAATCGATGGCGGAATGCCTTCAAGACGCATCACCAGCTGATTTATGGGGTTCGATTTGCAATAAGCAAGAACAATAACGGTAGGCTATATCCTTCATGGGGTTAAGCCATACTTAGAGTCTTGTTTCTACTGTAACATGAACATTCCGTCTACTTTTGACACCAATATGTATAAAGACTCCCACTGTCGTCGCACCGGTCGTCGAGCAGATTGTACTTCAAACTAGATGGATATGCTTCAATCCGAATGCACCAGTCATCGTAATCGAACGTATCTCCCCATTCAACCCATGGTAAGCTTGTTTCACACCAGGTCATAAAGTCGTCATTTTGTGTAAGATCTTTACCATCAGACCACATCTTACTTCCTGAAAACAGGATGCGGTAATTATTACTCATTCTTTGAAAGTAGTGAGAACAATTGATCTTTCGGAGAAATTGGATTAATGTCTGCACTATATTTGGCCAGACACATCCTGGAGTCAACTATCATAACAAGTATAGTTAAATATTGTACATTGCTAATACATGGGTTTGAACACCGAGGCATAACCCAACATCAGATATGACGAAGATCGTTGGGAAATGGGGTTACATTGCGTGTCAGTACAAGGTTATATTTGCCATATATATCACTTGGAAGTAAGGGTCTCAATATACAAGACATGCACAAGAGTACGTATATAACATAGCTGAGCAAACATGAAAAGCTGACTTAACACCAACAACAGACAATGCAAAAATGACTGCTTCATTGAAGTTATAGTCTTGTCCAACTTCGTTGCACTAAAGAAAATAGACAAAAAAGGAAGAGGCAATTGGGGGACTATATTTTCCGTCGCAAACCCGAGCACTCAATACTATTGTATACGGTTGTGAAGTGTCTCAGCCAGCTTACGGATTTTGATTTCTTATAAAGGCATAATCAGTGAGCGTATATTAAGAGCATAAATTTTGTCGGAAATTGTTGTCGAGGAAATGGAATTAACTCAATAAAATCGTCGTCGATGTGGTCTGTTATAATCATGTCGCTGATATATCTTGGGAGGGAATTTAAAAGAGACATCAACATGTCATTGTAAGAGAGACAAGACATAAGGAAATCTGTTTCGTCTTCAACTTTGTTACAGCTACACATAATACAGATTCTTTGGGTGATATTTGAGTGAAACTTATCCATGTTCATGGAAATATATGTTTCAATAATATAATGTTTCTTAAAGAGTCGGCCTGTGCGTAGCTTGGGTACATATGTCATTTTTTCAATCCAGGATTCCTGTTTAAAAGCGTAAAGGTCTTGCTCAAGGTCATGTATTTTACATATTTGTATGTTTTCAACGGTGCTTGTCATATATATATCTGACAAAACACTAATAAATAATGCACACCATCCATCGCTATTATCCACAAGGTCTCAGGGAAAAAACAGTTTTGCTAGTCTGTCATCTTGCATGTGTATATAATAATTCCACAGTCTTGCCATGTTAAGCCATCATTGGACTTGATTTGAATCAATTACAAATTCCCAATTGACAGCTGAAAGCGGACAGTATCTACATGTGAACCACAAGGAAGTATCTTATAACGATCGATTTGGCACCATATCTATGCATTAAAATTTACAATATTACCAAATATCAGACATAATCCATAACTGGGCAACCGCACAAGTCAAAACATTTTCAGATACGTTTTGACACAGCTATGTCTCTACACTGAGAAAATATGTTGGTCAATATGACCAATAGGGTAGTCAACGGCTTGTCCTGGAGATGACTAACTTTTGGTAGTCAAAATGACTACCTGGAAAGTTAGTCATCATGACTAGGTTAACAGTATTCAACACTACCAGCATATACTTAGTCAACATCAATAACATTGAGTCATATTGACAACTATTGCATTAGCCACAATGACTACTATTATTTGAGTCAAAATGACCAGGATCGGGTCATGACTAATTCTATTTGAGTCAAAATGACTAAAGTAAGTTTAGTCAGCATGACTAGCACTGTGTCAGGATGTCCCTGGCCAGTTCTCTGCATGTGGAGTAAAATGTGTCTGAATATCTAAAATAATGGGCCGTAATTCTTAATTTGTGTGTAATAATATTAAAAAAACTACTTTGCGTTCAAACTTCTATACAATTAATATATGCGATTTAGTGCAAACGTTTTCGATTTATGACAAAAGTTTGCAATTAATAAAATCAATTTGCAATTAATACAGGGCTTTAACGGTATAAACATAAATCAGCCATCTTCAACAGCTCTGGTGAATTCCAATCGCTCTATAATAGCACGGCTAGGATAAAATAGACCGAACATTCATTCATAGCCAGATTACACGTGTGATGATGGTAGCAAATCTTTGCGATAAATCACAAAACGATTTTGTGAAAAATCACAAACACCTTTGCGATAACTCACAGACCTTTTCGATAACTTGTAAACCTTTGCGATAAATCTGAAGTATCTTTACGATAATTCTCAAACTACTTGGTGATTATACTTTCCGATTTATCGTAAACATGTTTGAAATTTATCACAAAGGGTTGTGATTTATTGCAGATATATTGTTATGTTGGCACTACACATAGCCTCACTTAATCGGACGTACATATTCAAAATTAAAACAACTTTTGCGATAAATTACAAACACCTTTACGGCAACTCCCAAACCTTTGCGATAAATCTCAAAGATCTTTACGATAACTCTCAATTAACTACTTGGTAATTATACTTTGCGATTTGTCGCAAAGATGTTTGAGATTTATCACAATAGCCCGATCAGGTTAAAATAGACAAATCGTTCTTTCACAGCCAGCATGCATCTGGGATAAGAGGAGTCACTCTAAGCAGTTCTATTATTATCGATCAACCAATACTTCAAAAACAAATCAAAATTTATTCCGATTTTGTTTATCAAGACACCATATAATTATTTCCTGAAAACATTCATAGTTAAAACAACTTTGCGACAAATCGAAAACATATTTCTGATAAATCGCCAACTACCGTACTTGGCGATTTATCAGAAATGTTTGCGATTAATCACAATGATTGAATTATATTGCTATATGTGGGCACTAATGGGATTGAACCGTATAACTATTATCAATCAGATATCTTAAACAGGTCTTGGTGAACCACTTACCGATCTATAATAGACTAAAATAAACCGATCGGTATTTCATAGCCAGCATGCATCTGGGACAAGGAGAGTCACTTTAAACTGTTTTATTGTTATTTCTCAACCGATTTGTAAACAAAATTAATGCTAATTTCTTTCGCAAGACACCGAATAATTATTTACTGAGAATATTCAAATTAAACATACATGTATACATATATTCAAACAAACAGATTCAAATTGTCAAAAAATGTATAGTTCCCTCTCTTACAACAGGGAGCACTGCCAGGAAGACCGATCGGTCTATTTTAGCCCCATCAGGCTAGTATGGTTAATCTGTGGTTCGCTCAGAACTTTCTTTATACAATATTGAATATCGTGTAATTAGTATGTAATTGTTAAATTTTATAAGATTCTGTGAACAAAGCCAAATTATGTTCGAGAACCTGTTGTAAAGTATTAGTCCGGCAGCCAAAGTCAAATATTAGGCTTGTGCGTGTTTTAGCGTGTAAAGTTTTTTTCTAAGCGGTTTCTGATTGCATAACCATCCAAGATCAATATGCAATCGACTGGACTTCTGTCAGCCTTGATGAATATTCTCTATCGAGCATAAAAAATATGGCCGCCAAAAAGAGGAGATTATCGTTCCGAAATTTCATTCCGAACTTCTTGGCACCAACTTTGGTGTTAACCGGGGGAAATCACAAGGGAACGTTGTGAGAAGGGGAGAACATTCAGTTGGAATAGAGTTTGATCATCAAAAACTCAAAATGTTGGGCAATTTCTACCAAATGTCGAAACTATGGCCATTTTTCGCCAAATTGACACTAAGTTTCCCATTACGTAACAACGCACTCAGTTGAGGTGTATGAAAACCTCTCTTGTGGAAAGTTTCATACACAAAAAGAGAGAGGTTAGTGAGACTCCAGATTGGAGTTGAAGTAGAGACAGGACGAGGTGTGACTTCTGGGCGGAGGGTTATCGAAATGACACAAACAGCTTGTTAAGTAGATAGGTACATATTGTTCTGTACAATGAGTCAATGATAAATGATGTTAGTCTTCAGAAGTCCGAAAGAACCCGTCCCTGGCCAACCTCAACTGTTCGTTGCAGCATTCATTATTCGCATGGCACCCACAGAACACAGTGCATGCTAATCCGGCTGCATTGCAGCTGCACCTTGGCGTTCTGCGTGGCTGTTTGCTTGAACATGAGCATCGAATCATTTGCAGAATATTGTCAGGGGCACGAGGGACGTCCTGGGGAACAGTCGTAGGTATTAGTGATTTTGACGCCTCGTCTTTCACATACACATAGTATGTTGGGTCCAGTGATGGTGGATCGAGATCCAACACATGCTTCCAGATGCATGCTTGCAAATGGGCGCCTATGAACGATTGTGTACTCGGGGCAGGCTGCATAGTTTCGGAACTTTTGATGCTCCTGGTCTGCCCACTTTAGTTGACCACAAGCTCACCCTTGCTGCGGATATCGAGGCGAATGATGGAACCCCATAACAGACTGGCATGAATGATGTCGCTTCTCTGATGACGACGTATATAGAAGCGTCAATATCACCTACTGAATCGAGACAAACTCCGTCGGTTTTTAATATTTTGAGGGCACGAGTCCTAGGGCTGCACGGTATCCACCTTCACGATACCGACTACGGTATTGAAATCAATACCGCGGTATGACTAAATACCGTCAAGATTAATGTCCACACATTTTGCCAGTTAAGACCCTTTGCAACATGCAGTACGGAATTCAATATTCACGTGTGAATGCAGTGTCAAGCGGGCACGCAAAAAGAAGACAACGCAATGCATGTCGCGTGTGATCTTAACAATATGTGGGGTTCTACTGACGTCGCTTAAGACCTTTTCTGGTTTCAGGCATGAACGCTTCGGTGCAAAAATCTGTCCCGACTTACTGATTAAGCGCTCAGAAGGCACACTTGTGACACATATACAGAGATATTTTCGCGCGAATTCGGATAATGTTGGATATTATTTGCAATTCATTTTCCACCACTCCAATGGATTGTCGTCAAATTGATATGTCTCTTGGTTTGTTTATTAAAGAATTATACCATGAGGGGATTTAAGTCCAGATTATACTAAAAAGGTCCCAAAGCAATACGTATTTATCCGTGGTGTCTCGATATTGGATAAACATTAGCACGAAAACAATTGCGAGAGTATAGTTTACATTTCATAATTGTATGGATGGCGACCTAGTCTAATTATTGCTTTGTGTACACTCATTTGAACTGCATATGAGACGACTATAAACACACATCCATCAGCGTACAACGTGTTGGCACTGCATTTGTGATAATTGATTTTCGCACTTTTCTGCAGTTACGCTTTGGGCGACTGGCTTGTTATCGTCTCGTCTCGCTGGTTCTCGTTTCGTCTCGCTAATTCTCGTTCTCGTTCATTACTTACAGGCGCGCGTTAGAGCCTCAGAATATGCAATTTATTGACATTTGCTGTCGTAGTACCGACATTTGCTGTCGTAGTACCGACTAAAAGAAGAAAATATAGTGTGCGGCGGTATACCGACTATTCAAGAAATCCAATACCGACTACACGGTATTAAAAACAAAACCGCGGTATGACTAAATACCGAAAAACCGTGAAGCCCTAGGCACGACCTTTCCCTATACCAAATCAACCGACAACTGTATCGCAGCCAGATATAGCATGTGCTGCTAACGATATCTGGAACAATATCATGGTGGTTGTTCACGGTTGCACCAATATCTACAACTGACCTATCCCGGATAGGAGACTCCATAATCACTGACGATGTGAGCTTCTGATTGTGGTAGAAGTGAAGCAGTAATACGAAGACATCAGAATCATCTGCAGGAACAAACAACCTGTTTCTCACTTTCCTCGGCCACTCGCACTGCTTGCTGCACTATAATATTGTCAGTTTCTTCGTGAGTGGTTTTCAAGTCGCGCTTTCCGATCATAATACCTTTGTTAATTTCTATCGGTATATTATCTTGGCCGTTGACTACCAATTTGGGCATCATCGTATTGTCGGTGGCCTATTCTTTGTCTTCCTCGAGCTGTTTGCAGATTATACTGATGAGCTTCTTTTTATTCTCGGACACAGTCAGCTTCAGTTTCTGAGAAGGTAGTACTGATGTGGAATTCAACTTGAATTCTCGAAAAGAGCCTGTAGCTATATGGGCTCTCGTGGTACATTTCGTGCTAAAATCATGATACCTATCGAACACGAGATACACATCACCAATCCATGTCTATGCTTCACAGTTTCCCGAAACTTGTGAACCAAGTCAAAAACAGTAGGACTCCGAAGATAACTTGACGCTGGCCAGTGGAGAATCCACAGGAGAGCGCACCCATCTATGATTGTGCTAATAGTAAGTCCTGCAGGTGCTAGCTGCCGAGCAGACGTGACTATTGAGAGTTGATGCTTTAGTACTGATTTCGATATAGGGATGTGCATGTCACCACTCATCAAACAAAGCTGATGGTACCGTTGAAAGCTTACAAGATAGCACGTCATTGATATCCACTTCCCTCATGCTCGACTGGAGTCCCATAACTCTTGTGTTGTGTAAATCAGGTTGCAGCCATATGCATTTGTCTCGCCAACTTGTATGCCCTTTTTCGTGGCAGATATCGTCACCACCGGTTTCGAAATTGTGTCATAAAATCCATTCGGTAACTTGCTTTCTAACACTACCATCTTCTCTTGGCCAAGCGTAAATGCATTCAAAACGTGTACCGATGATGGTGCTATCCTACTAGTCTACCTTCCGGATGTTGATCAGGGCTGAGTGGGTTGATAACAACTTCTAATTTTTCTCTGAGACCATCTCGGTCTTGTTTATCGGCAGCAATTCTACTTCTTGCCTCTTCCTTGTACAATTGATCAGAGCTAAACTGCCCTTTGGATACTCTCAACTGATGCACGTTATTCAGTAAGCGACCACAAGTGTGCAGACTGAGTGCCCAGACTTTAAGTGTTTCTGGTTTCATGGTGATGCCAATTATACCCGACTTCCCATGACCATAGCGCATAAAGGTTGTTTCGATAAACATATCACTCCAAAGACCATTCCACCAACCCTCTATGTGACGCATCACGTAGTCACCTTTCATGAAATGCGACATGACATCTTGGGGCAGAGACTGCATATCACGGAAGTAGTATAGTCCATATCGAGCACAATTGACATGTCCAGATGCAAAGAAGTATGGCAACATCGCTTCTACTGAGGCAAGGTGTTGTGGCCAGTCACATTCTCGTTCAGATCGCACATACATCATCATAATAAATAGTGGCTTAATTGGGCAGTCTACCCACAGTATAATAGTTTTGCATTTCTGGGAGAGTTCATCTAATATGTTTGCAAGATCACCAGGACACTCAATACTGTCTTCCGTCAGTATTCATCTGAGTAACTCTTCGGTTAATAATCGCAGTGCACGAACATTCATTGGGAATTTCTTATCGATGAGCATCTTGGCCACACCGCCGAATACTGACTCAAGGACTTCATTCAAACAACTATTAGCCATTAGAGTACCAATACTGCCGACAAATCTCATCTCATAAGCATGTGCATGCCCCCCCCCCCCCCAAATTTAGGATCACATTACAGAACATGTCTGGGTTAGACCAGATAATTTGGAGTGATACTTTGTACAGCAGCTGGTCGGCTGTGAACAATGTGAACGTTCGCCCGGTATTTTGAGTGAGACGTTTGGCGTCGGTCATAGCAGTTGCTATTGTTGCTACGTCTGCCGGCGGCATATCAATTAGTGGTAAATATACCGGCTTTGTTAAAGACTAGGGTGATTGACCACTCTCACGACAGGCTCGTGAGTTATATCCGTTGAACTCGGCACAATCATCTTTCGATATAAAATCTTTCAGAAAAGAGAAATCGAGCTCCATTGCCCTCTGCTTTGCTATGACAATGTTTGCGAGCATTTTCAGTGTAGGGATATATTTATGTACGAACTTAGTCGGTATTTCAGGTTTCTTGGGTCCGTTGAATTGAGTGGTCTTCAACTGATAATCAATGGGCTTACCCAGGTCAACTTTATTCAATCTCGGGATCCATTACCAATGCTAGTGAGTGGGTACTCAGTTTCCCATTTTGTGAAGAGATGTCGGCATCGAAATTGTCAACGACAACTTGTACTAACCCATCAGCCGAACTACTAATCGTATTGCAAGCATTGCTACTCGATGCCATGGAAGCAACCGATTTATTGAAACGTAGAAGTTCGTCATAAGTACCAGTTGCGCCAAAATCATGCATTGTTCTCACCAACTCTTTGGAGTCTCTCAAAACCACAGCCAAACTGATCTGCAGCAGGTTGCAAATCTTAACAGAGACGGTGTGAGGATGTTGCCGATCAAGAAAGCCGGCAGGGTACGATCGAGATCCGGAGATAGACTCACAAGAAAATCGAGCAGATATTCCCTCACAAACTGAGAAACATTCTGGGTATTCAATTCTGAGTCATAACTGTTTTTGTTTATCTCTATATCGTACAACTGACTCGAACTCTGACTTTTTCTGATAACTGATCATTTCGTTTGTCACATGCCCGCAACACCTCTTCTTTTGGAGATATTTTGTCGGATTTTCGCCCGATTTGCCTAAAAATATAGGACAGTCTCCACCTTGATGAATTTATCACGTCCTGGACTACATCACAACGCTCACCACATAATAGGCAATCGGTTCTGAAATTGAATAGTGCAATTTCAGATCGCCTTTTCATTTTGGCTAGAGGCATTTCGTGTGAGCTTACACTGGCGCTTTCTTTGCGTTTCCGAGCCGTTTCCAAAGATCTAGGGTGCAAATATTTATCAATGCAAGATCTGTGCGAATCTAGAACGAGATTGGGATCGGCTTCGTATCGAGGCCGCAGAAATGTGTGTAATCCATCGCCGTAGACTTCACTACAAGCTAAGATGTGTTCAACCCGCTTGGGTAAAACTTTAACGAAACGACTACTCGAGTCTTCACAACTTTACAGGCTTGTGAAAAAACAAAGGTTTGCCACGACAACCAAGTTCCTGATAAACCTCAATACAAGGATAGGTGAACAGAAGCTCGAAACAACAAACAAAATGAGTAAGAAAGTGTAATCAAAAGCTTTAACAAATGGGAAGAGATTCAAACAACAAATATCATCAAGCAATAGGATGGCGAACAATTAACCGAGCAATGGATGCAAGGGAGGACGAGGAAATATGAGATTTGATTCGAATCAGATAATCGCACGAACACGTCTATGCAAGTGTTCACAGATTAAAACGCTCTTTATTTTAAACATTTTAAAAGAACGCTCTTTATTTGAAACGTTTACTTTCTCGCGGCTGAAAGGAGGGGGAATCGCAGATATGTTGGAGATGCCTATGCCCATTATCACTACTAAATTCGGCCCCCTGGTTCAATGTTTTGGTGACAATCAGCGAATTTTTTTTTTAGCCGGCGTTGATACCAAATCAACATTTCTGGTGTTGAGTGTTTTGCGTATCGTATAGTTCCGATGTGCTTTATCGGTATAGGAAAAAACAAACAAACCTCACAGAAAGAGAGTTTAATGTATTTAATATATGATCCAGTTTGGTAAATGCATAGTGAATACATTATTCTCCATTCGCAGCTATGTGTCATCGAGTCAATGTCATTGCCTGATCACCAGAGGTTATTTCCTAGCAAAGCGGATATGTCCGACAAGTTCAGAATGATAGCCACACATGTTTTGACAAGAATATGATACATCTGGACATTGGAACGGTCTACATGTACATGTATGTATACAGCTAAGCTCTAATTGACCCCCCCCCCCCCCCCCCCAACGGCGTTGACCACCGATATTTCCGTGTTGTTGATGCTATTAATCATGACCAATCCTACCATGGCCGACCTTCGTACCCTTTTAAAGCCAGCATTATAACCGCCACTACTTAGTACAAATGTGACCCGCCATATCATATCCAGTCAGAAGTCGGGATTTTTTTTACCCTGTGCCAATGCATTCTCTTATATATGCGAGTCGACCATAGGTCGCCTCGCATATATAAGAGAATGCATTGGCCTAACAATTTTTTACAATTTTAATAATTTTTTCTTGTATTCTTTAACAATTTTATAATTTCACCCATACAGAGCCCCAGACAAACATGAGCAGACGACACTCTTCTATGTGCTTCTATATATGTGTGGGGCTCCCTGCAGGGTAATGGATGTTTGTGAATAGTTAACACGGTGCATGGCGCTCACGAACAGCTGGACTGGGTGTGATGTGGCCATGTGAAAATTAACGCGGAGTACAACCGTATTAAAGGGGAGCGATTAATTAGAGCATAGCTGTAGTACGTTGCTAAAAGATTGTGATGGATTCAGTGATAATGTGTGTCCCGGAATTGGATCCGTATCTCCCAGATTATCCGTCATTTCATAAATATATCACAACAATATCACAGCGTCACCGGCGTTTCGATCAAAATAATAGCAGACTCCGTAACTGGGCGATATGTCATGACAACATGGTTCTCAAATCACGTTTCGATGATAATTGATGATAATATGATCCATCGTCCATTGTACAGGTACTTGTATGTTGTAGCGAACAAACTTGTGACTGACTCGTGAGTCATGATTGATCTGTGACGTCATAATTCCGACTAGTTGTATGTCTCGTAATCGTAGTCACCAGTGGTTGTGGTGTGAAACTTAAGTATCAGTCTTTTGAAATTCACAACATTGTCGTGCATGTCCAGTGTATTCCCACTTCACTCAGTGATTTCAGTGATTTGGTCTGACTCAAAAGACTGAAAATTGCTGCGGTTTTACAGAGGAAAATATCAATGATTAGCAGCCCGTGATCTTGTCCCTTTCATATACAAAAATAATCCATACAGTGCTAACAATATTCCAGGTTATTAAGAAGTAAGTTACGTCCAATTATTTGTTAAACAATTGCAATCTAAACAAGAGAAGTTTACACGAACACACTCACGTGCATGGGTCATACAGCGGAAGCACAATTATTCGCCGGGCACCAAAACTGATAAAATATTTTTAGCACATATTTCCACCATATTTATACATATTATTCTCCACGATACAAGGAATATAATCTTGTGAGGTAAATACGCAAAATTAGTGCAGTTTGGGTTAGTGATTGGTTGGGGGACTAAATTTGATTAAGATTTTGTTTAGTCGCCAATTAAAACAAAACTTATACATAATCATCTCCATGATATCAGGAGTCTAATTGTGTGGCGGCCTAACGCTGTCAAATGTGGTGTTATTCGAGTCAGGGGTGCACGGAAAGGAAGACGGGCACCAAAACTGATAAAATATTTTTAGCACCGATTTCCACCAAATTAATACACATTCTTCTCCAAGATACGAGTAATCTAATCGTGTGATTTGAAGACGCAATATTGGTGCAGTTTGGTTGAGAGATTGGGGGACTAAATTTGATCAGATTTTGTTTAGTCGCCGATTATCACCGATATGGGGAGTCTAATTTATGTCGTTTGACGATGTCAACAGTTCGAGTGAGGGTGCATTGAGGAGAGATGGACACCGAACATTTATAACGAAAAGGTATCTAATCGTGTGGTTAAAATATGCCAAATTGTTGTTGTTTGGTGACAAATGGGGTCATTAAATTTGATACGAATATAGTTAGTGGTCGATTTCTACCAATTGTCGTCATCTACCATCTTCATAATGAGTCTAATTGTGTGGTACAAAGATGACGAAACTGGCGTCGATTGATTCAGGGTTAGGGATGGAAGGGTCACAAAAGCAGATACAAAATATGTCTAGTGCCAATTTCCAGCAAATCCATTATCTTCTTCTCCAATGATACGAGGAATCAAATATTGTAGGCTAAAGACGCCACATATGGTTCCTTCATTTGAGAATGTCTGTCTGATCTATAGCACCTCACGGGGGACCATCTAGATGGCACCAAAATGGTTCTGACAGGGGTAACTGTTTCGAGGAAGATAATGATGTGGGTTAAACTTTACTAACGTGACGCTGTTGCTGTCTGGATCAGAAAGGGAGAGGGGCAGCAAAAATGATATATATATGTCGCTGATTTCCACAAAACTTACACATAATCATCTCTATGATATGGCACCGTTAGAGGAAGGGCTGTGCGGAGGGGAGGGGCACCAAAGCTGATAAACATATATTGAGCACTAATGCCCCCAAATGCATACACGTTCTTCTCCAATAATACGATGAATCGAATCATATTTGGTGCTGGTGCATCTAGGTCATGGACGGAGAGTGGAGGAGCAATATCATTGATAAGAGAATGTTTTAGTCGCCGATATCTAACAGAGTTATATATTCGTTATAAGCAATTTTTGGCGTTAAAATTTCAAAACCTTGACAAATGGTGATCGAATTAAGTCACTTGAACAGTTATGATTTCTTAAAGCCCGTGTCACACTCAGGCCGGCGCTCTCATTGCGCTGCAAAAGTATCAAAGCGCCCACCTAAACGCACTAAGGTCTCCAAGAACCGATTGGTGACGCAGTGGACACTGGCTACAACGGCCGAGGATCTTCATGGTCGCCCATAGGTGCCAGAGCGCCGCGCTTGTTTTATGCATGCACAAAACAAGCGCAGAGGCTCGGCGTTCTGACCAGGACGTAGTACTGTCGCCGTGACAGCGCAAAGCAAATCGAGCGACGTGAGCGTTATGTGTACGTAGCAAGAGCGCATATTAGCTTCTCGTGGTCGCAGCAAGAAATTAATCTTGTCTTTTGCGACTACAGTGAGCTTAATCAAATCATCCCTACGTGCCTTTCCCGTCCTTAATACGCTCAATGAGGCTCTGTCCAAAACTTATTGCGCTCTTTCTGCGCTGTCATGGGGTGTTATGGACTGGTTTCCGCTCATAGAACGTCCACATTGTGCTGCCACTGCGACTCTGGCGCTCGCTTTACGCCCAATCGTTATACATGGCGTTCTTCCGGCGTTTACAGCAGGTTTACACTACGATCCCACTTTGAAATGCGGTCTGCTCATACCACTGCACTGAAAAACTTTTTCGTGTCATGTAGTCAATTAGGTGTGTCAAACGACACGTATAGCGACACGGCAGCTCATTATTTGATTACAATTAGTGCAGGTGTGTCATCTGACACGCTATATGTGTCGCTCTGTGTCGCAAGTTTCTAAATAAAATTACCAATATAATTGCCGACACACGGAACGTGTCGTTTTTCCGTGTTATGTGTCATATGACACGTTTCTGTGCAAATATAAAATAATCCCCAGCCCCTCGGAATCGAAGTAGTAACGTTTCATATCATGACATATAAGTACATATATGTCTTTGGATAGTTTATTTGTGGAATTTGGAACTTTTCAAGCCGAGTTTTAACGCTGTGTCATTTGACACAGTAGATGTGTCGCGCTGTGTCGTCTATATAATTCGTTGACACAGTAAGTGAATCAACTCCGTGTCATTTGACACGTTTAAATACAAGACATACAATTTTTGCTTGTTGCTCAACCCATATATCAGTTCCGAATTCTGAGCCTTTGTTTAAATTGGATGTCTTGTGTGTATGTAAAGTATTTTCCCATTCCTTTTTTCACAATTATGTTCCCATGCTATTTGTTACTAATAAACATTGTTTGAACTACAGTAAGTCATAACATTCAGGTTTGGTTGAGCAAATATATAATTCATTATTAATCATACATAATACTCAAACCACAACATGACACCCCTATGGGAGTCCAAATTCACATTTAATAATTAATTGTGCTTAAGTGCAATCAATTGCGCTTAAGCGGAATCAATTGCGTTTAATTGCGCTTAAGCGCAAATAATTATGCTTAAGCACAATCAATTGCGCTTAAGCGCAATCAATTGCGCTTCTCCTATTGACATGTGCTCTTGGTTTCATTGGTTTGGATGGGTAGGAAGCTGGCCCAACTTCTTTATCAAAATGGCTGACTTGCAATAGTATCACCTTCTGTTTTAGTTGGAGCGACTCGTGATAGCATTATATTATCTTCGGTATATATTAGTTGGGGCTACTTGCAATAGCATTACTTTCTGTATTAGTCGGGGCGACATTGATTTTCTTCAATTTTCGAGTATACAGGCACACCATATGAGGGAAGCAAGCTCACAGTGACACCACATTCACACTATATGATCATGGAAATACTATAGATTTGTGCAAGAGATGCTGATTTAATAAGAACAACTAGAGCTCCAGGACTGAGACACCAAAGCTCCAGTAATTACACACCATTTTTTGGACAGGGATGCTGATAATATGAAAATAGGGTTTTTTTCCCCCGATTTAAGTCAATAAGTAAACCATACAGTAATGCTCTAATTAATCGACTCCTTAACCACAGCAGAATTATGGATAACTTTTCAGGATTTAGTCGGAAATATGGCTTGTTGCCATTCATCGGAAAGCTCTCCAGAGCTTTTCGATGAATGGCAACAAGCCATATTTCCGACTAAATCCTGAAAAATTACCCATAATTCTGCTGTGGTTAAGAAGTCGATTAATTAGAGCATTACTGTATGAGGTAAGAAAGCCCTCATGCAGTGACACCGCATGCATGTATAGGATATTACCATAGTAAAGGCTAAAATCTGTGCAAAAATACATTAAAAACATCATGCAAAAAATTACTAGAGTTCCGGGAAGGCGACATCAATTCTTTGGATAGAGGATTGCTGATAATATGTAATTAGGGATTCTCCTTGTTGAACACATACACACAGTTGACTGTTGAGTACAGGTCAAAATTAGCCCAATGCTCATCTTGTGTTGCTAGGTGATACACCAGGTCATGCTAATAGTTTATGGGTAGGTTAGATAGTAGTCACAATTACGCTTAAGCGCAATCAATTGCGCTTAAGCGCAATCAATTGCGCTTAAGCGCAATTAATTACGCTTAAGCGTAAATGCCCTATTTGCGCTTAAGCACAATAGTGGTATTTGCGCTTAAGCGCAATTCATTATTAAATGTGAATTTGGCCATACACCCCACAATTAATTCAATAATTGAAAACTCATGTGTATTCACTTTGAGTTATTTATTCAGTTTTAGCTATACCCATAATGGTCAAATCTAAGAAGAAAGCATGCATCTGAGGATAAAATATACCAATATAACACAGTTTTATGAAAGGCATTTTTCACATTTATTATTTATTTGTGCTTAAGTGCAAATATTTGCAGTTAAGCGCAAATCATATGCGCTTAAGCGCAATTATGTGTCTATCAATTTATTTGCACTTAAGCGTAAATCATTTGCGTTTGAGCGCAAATACCTAACACTCCCTTACTTCCCTCTGATTGTGAATGATCAAGTCCATCTCATAGAATATTGTCATGGGCCCATAGTGCATGTAGTTGCCCCATATACAGACTCAAAATTTGAAGAAAAAACATTATTTCCATATGCATATCAGCAACTCTGTCCCTGGTGTTCCAAGAAATGGTGCCTCACTCCCAGAGCTCTAGTCTATTTTATTAAAGGGAAATCCCCTGCACAGATATATACCATTTTCATGGCCATAAATAGGGAATTAGTGGTTACTGGTGGCTTGCTTCCCTCATATGGTGTACATGTTGACTTGGAAAAGGGGGAACCCCTATTTTCATATTAGCAGCATCCCTGTCCCCAAGAATTTGTGTCCCCATCCCAGATATCTAGTATATGTTATAAAAGAGACAAATCCTGTACAGATCTATATACCATTGCCATGGTGATAAAAGGGATCTTGGGGTTACTGGGGGGTTGCATCCCTCATATGGTGGGTCTATATAGACTTTAGTGATGTGTTTAGATCTGTGCCATTTCAAATTAATTCAGGGGGGATCAATGCATATTAATTTTTATTTGCACTTAAGCGCAAATGATTTACGCTTAAAGATAGAGGTTATTTGCGCTTAATATATAATAAATGTGAAAAGGGCCTCCCATACAGTTGAGGCCTACATGTATTTGTGAAGGAATGAATTTTTTTAATATTGATGAGGTGTGGTAATTATTTACTGTTCCCAAGGACAAACATAACATTTGAAGAAATTGGAGACATGAAATGAATTAAACGGTCTTCGAAATGATTTAAATTGTTGAGCGAAATGTCCATTCAATGAAAAATGCCTGAGTTACCACCTTCATATATCAAATTATAGGATAGGGATGCTGTCAAATATAATTTTTTTGTAATCTATTCAGTTTTAGACACACTGAAGGGAAATCGCAAGTCCATGTGGCTAATTTCACTCAATATTACCAATGAAAGGGTAATTATAAGAAGAAATCATGTATCTGATGATAGAGTTTACCAAATAGCAACACAGATAAGGCCTATTTGTGAAGGCAATGGTGTTTTAATATTGCTGACTATTTTCAGGGACAAACACAACATTTTAGAGACTTGGAGACATGCAATGAATTCAATGTGCATAGAAATTATTTAAGTTGTGGAATGAAAATTGCCAGAGTTACCACTTTTAAATATAAAATTTTAGGTTATGGCCGGATGCTGTAAAATATAAAATTTTAGTAATTTATTCAGTTTTAGACACACTGAATGGAAATCGCAAGTCCACGTGGCTACAAATTCACTCAAATACCACTTACAGATATGAATATAAAGGAAAGCCACACTGTGAAATATTTTCTTTGAGTTATTTATTCAGTTTTAGCCACACCAATGTAGAAAAGCAAATCAACATAACATAATGAATTCAATATTAACCCATAATCAGCCATAATGGGCAATTCTGAGAAGGAAGCTTGCATCTGATGATAAAATACATGTATACCAATGTAACACAGTTGAGGCCTATTTTTGAAGGCAATGGTGTTTTAATATTGGTGAGGTGGTAACAATTGACTATTTTCAGTGACAAACAAAACAGTTCAGATAATTGGAGACATGCAATGCATACAATATGCATAGAAATTATTTAAATTTTAAATTCTAATGAAAAGTGCAAGAGTGAACGCTTTTAAATATAAAATTTTAGGATAGGGATGCTGTAAAATATAAAATTTTAGTAATTTATTCAGTTTCAGACAAACTGAATGGAAATCGCAAGTCCACGTGGCTAAAAATTTACTCAATATTACCCACGAAAGGGTAATTATAAGAAGAAAACATGTCTCTGATGATAAAATTTACTAAATACCAACACAGGTGAGACCCATTTGTGAAAAGCAATGGTGTTCTAATGTTAGTGAGGTGGTAATTACATGTACATGTATTGACTATTTTCAGTGACAAACAAAAAAGTTCAGATAATTGGAGACAAACAATGCATTCAATGTGCATAGAAGTTATTTAAGTTGTTGGATGAAATGTTCCTCTTATGAAAACTAAGAAAAGTGCAAGAGTTTAAAACCGCTTTTAAATGTCAAATTATAGGATAGAAATGCTGTGAAATATAAAATGTTAGTTCTTTATTCAGTTTTAGACACACCAATGGAGAAAAAGCAACTAAAATATTATTAGCATTATTAAATTATTATTCAATATCACCAAAATATGGACCAGACCAATCTCATATCTGCACCCCTCCCTTTGGGTTGGAATTTCCAGCTGGTACCACAAACTTGCCAATTGTTGGACATCTCCAAACCTGACATCCCCCTTAAAGTTACCAAAAGTAGAAAAACTATGCTACTATTGGTCTAAAAACAACAGATATCCCACCAATTACTTGGAAAATCAAACAATGAGAACAATTTCAATACATGTACTGGTATATCAGAAGTGTAGAAATATATATATATATATATGTATAGAAGTATATGTGGTGTAAAATTTACAACTAATGTCGCAGACATAACATGGGCAATAATTGAAAAATTTGACCATTTTAACAAAAGTTGTTGTTGGGGGGGGTGGGGTTGCTGGGTTAGACACCAAACCCCTGTCCCCACCTTCCGCTTTCATTGTAGTGGTCTTAGAATAATTTCTACATTTGGAGCTAAATAATTAATTGTTTGCAGTTCTCATTACTTCAAATATGTATTGGTGAACAAATCATAATTTAATTATATCTGTTAATTTCATGTGAAATATAAATTTTATATAGTTATGTGTTACACATTCAAATATTAAAGCTGAAATGCTACATGTATTCATGTTATATACATGTAACTGTTAGTATGGCGTTCTTCAGTTATGTCTCAAGTTCTCAACATAATATGCGGCGCGTTTAATTTTCGTTCCGTCCAGTGTTCCGGTTTTGGACTTACGCCGCCATTTTAAATTTTGTCAGAGAGGGTCGTCGATAAAAAAAGAGCTGCATATTTTAATTAATATGAGGTAAGTAAATTCTTATTACGCTATTGCGATGTTTCCTCAGTATTTAGAAGTCTGTTATTTATGATATACTTAATTGAAGTATGATTAAAAATGCATCATTTCTCTGTTTTCGGCTATTGGAAAATTTGGTAAGTTTGGGTTGAGTCAATTTTTTTCTCGTAAGTTTTCGAAAGTGTGATATCAGTGCAGTGGAAAATGATAATTTTTCATGTCACAATAATAACTTCCCATGGATTATGATTATAACGCATTTATTAATCATATATCCAACTACCCTTTCACTTTTTTTCAACTTTTTTTAATGAATTAAAATCTTGCCTAATTTCGATGCAAATGAAAAAAAAAATAGAAATTAAATCACCCTGTAAATATTGCAGTGTGCACAGGATCCTTCAAGTTATACTTATAGATAAACTGGTCCAGGTACTAGTACTTCGTCGTCAAGTAAATTTTGGGCTGAAGTTTGTTTTAAAGTGCCGCCAACCTCCCCCAAGCCCACCCACCCTACAAGTGTTTTGTCCTATAGTGTTGGTCTCTCGTGCTATCGGACCGGGGATTGCTACCTGGTCAGGGTATTCTGAAAAAAAATCGGAACTCAGTCAGATACCAAGTTTGTCAGGCTGAAAAGAATGGTTGCCACGACTATGAGTTTTCATAATCGACTAATCGGCAGCTATAATCGACGGTTAGTCGATTAATCGGTAATATATGCGCCCTCTATTACACCCAGGTAAACAATTGATAAATGCGAAATTACGATGACTTCTTTACATCCATTTTGAAGACAATTATAAACTGTCAATGCTCCGTGTTTTACACTGTTTTATTTCGTATATATACTACAAGGAATACTCATGGCCTAATAGTCTCATTCGTCCCGATGTAGTTTTTTACAGGCCCTTACTATTAAGTACTGCCAAGTGCCCATATTGCCGATGTTTCTAGCAAAGTTAGAGCAAACTGCATACACGATGTGATAGTAACTGTGCAAAATTGCACGAAGTAAAGCTAATCTCGATCGCGACTCCCACGCCGCATTACGTATTTCGGCAGGTCACGTGCATCACATTAATCGGTAAAATTGCGGCGAAAGGTGTGCACTTACAATGAAGTTAATGAGGACATAGGTAGACAGTGGGAGATATTTGAGCTTTTATGGGGGACCCTGGGGGGACGGGGATGCAGTCACAATTACTGCCGTGTATAACCTGGACATTTTCAATAAAGAATTGCAAGAAATAATGAAACAAATTAATAGTTTATATTATATACGTAACCGGAAACCACTTCTGAAATGTATCTAGCACAGTAGCACTAATAGTAAATTAATATTCACAGTTAAACAATAAACATAATTAACATTTCGATGTCGCACACATAATTCTTTGAAGATGACCGCCAAACGTCGGCGGCAACATCAAAGGCAGGGGACGCCGCAACGGAATTGTGCTGCATACGCAGTTAACAGTTACTTCCAGGCACGACATCGATGTAAATTACTGCTTACACACACAAGTTACACAACCATACACACCCCCCTGGCGATTAGTCGACGAAAGTAAATAACCGTCGACTACCGCACCTGCCGAAGGTTAGTCGATTAATCGAATAATCGTGGCAAGCCTACTGAAAAGTCTCATTTGAGATCACTGAATAAAGATCTGAATGCAAAATGCCGACTTCCCCCCATTACAACACTTGTCCAATGTCCAGGTATGTTGTCGTGGGTGCAGTACGCTGTCCGATCGGGTGCGGACATTAATGGCTGACCCGTGACCCCGTGTACACGCATCGGTGTGTGCACGTTAAAGAACGCTACTGGAGTCGCCACAGGGTTATAAAGTTACTCGGCCGTGGTAGCACCTGGACCAGTGTGTCTACAACCAGAATTGGTTCCTGCACTGTAATATCTACAGATAGTGTTTCTGGAATAAGACTTTTCAGCCTGACCACAGTTACTACACATAAACTTCCCAAAATAAGGTTTCAATAGAATTTATAAATCGGTATACTACAATGTAGTACCGGTATTATAAGGAACTCATTACTCAAGTTAAGAAAGAATATGTTCACTGTAAATAGCATACCGGTACATGTAGTCTTTTGGCTTTGGGGGTAAAAACTATTTGATTCGAGTCGAGGAACCCATCAAACAAAGCTCAGAGTTATTAGATATTGATTTTTGAAATTTGTTAATTGCTCGAGCTGAGTACTAATAACTGCCGTCAAT
Organism: Siphonodentalium dalli; assembly: GCA_032622095.1. Taxonomy (NCBI): domain Eukaryota; kingdom Metazoa; phylum Mollusca; class Scaphopoda; order Gadilida; family Siphonodentaliidae; genus Siphonodentalium; species Siphonodentalium dalli. The sequence continues at coordinate 12,383,141 of CP136067.1, forward strand.
TTGGTAACCTGCTCGAGATTTACGCCAAAACTCTATTCAAACAGACAAGGATGGATAACTCTATAATCAAGTGGTAATAATAACGAAATTTTGACTGTCTTCTGGGCCAGAAAGAATTCCCGATAATGAAAAATAATAGATTTCTAAAATCGATATCTAACAAATCTGAGCTTTGATGGGTGACTTCCTCGACTCGAATCAAATATTTTTGACCCCCGAAGCCATTGAAATAGTAATTGAGAGGAGTTTTATCGGATTGAGTACCTTTAAGTTAAAACGTAAACAAAATATAAAAACAGCGATGTCGGTGACAATCAACCGGAATATTCTATGCGTAATTTATCATGAAAGTTAGATTATTATACACCATTAAGACCATAAGATGTCACTCTTTCCGATGTATATAGCATCATGTATTGATTTGTTAGGTAAATTGAGTAAAATATACCACAAATTCCCGCCACAGATCCTGGGCGTAAGTCGTGTCATAGGAATGCTATGCCGGCTATGCTTGGACTAAACACCAGCATCTCGCCATACCAATATCTTAGCTGGTTTTAGTACAAGAAGACTTGGGACTACCCAGTAGGGTTGTTTAAAATAGTGCTGGGGGGGGGTTTCCCGATTAATCGACAATACCCAGTTAAAAAATTTCAATATCGTCAGTAATATCGTCTAAACTAAAATAATCGTATATCGTCGTCAATCAGTGGGTGCACAAAGAAATACTTGTAATTTAACTCAAGTCAAGTCAACTCGAGTTAATTAAGTTTTAAAATATCAGCGTAACATCCACATGTGCAATCAAAACACACATAATAGAAAACAGGGTTAAATCGGGAAGGAGGCTCGGGGAGCATTGGGCTTGAATCAAGTAAGTACTGTCCACATTCTGTGACCTGTGTGTTGATTGAGAATTGAGAATACAGTTCATTCTGTACAGAACATCGTTCAATACTAATTCCCATGTCTTGATTTTTTCAATATTCAATTATATTAAACAACATCCAGAACGACTGACAAAATTACATGTAGGGAAGGGAACCCATATACCCCCCCCCCCCCCCTTTCGCGCACAATATTACACAAACCATCCAACTTCCCTGCGTAATATTAATTATAAGAGAATGAACCGATGGCTGATCAGGTGATATATCGGTTGTCAGTTATGCCACGCCTCTTCCTTCAGCACGATGATCCACATGCACCGTCAATCTTAATAATAAATGGGCCAAGTTACTGCCCTCTTATCGTCGAGAAGAAATCATTCACTGCGATTCCGGGTTAAAACAAATTAATTGAATTAGACCATGCTTGACCTAATTCCAAAAGTCATGTACGTTTGGACTTCGCTAAAAGATTGAACCTCATTGTCAAATTTGTCTTGACGGTAATAAACCACATTTCCATTTGTCAAGCGATGCAATATCATCGGGAATAACATATATATTTACTCAACATAGTTTATATACCAAGGCGTAGGGTTCGCTGTCCCGAAGGTTCATTATTACGAAGGTTTGCTTTTCCGAAGGTTCCCTATTCTGGAGGTTCATTATTCAGAAGGTTTGCTAATCCAAAGGTTCGCTATTCTGAAGGCGTATTTAACAAGAAATGAATCAAAATTTGCACCCCCCCCCCGGACAAAAAAAACCACATGTAGAATGAAAAATACTATTGCGCTAGTATTCACATAACTAGTGGTGTACATTTATACACCCCATTCTAATTCCCAAATTGTCCCATATGTCGGTTATTAATAGCAGGAAGACAGTACGGTATCAGTTTATCGTATATTATGGAAAGTTGAAAATACGATGACTGTGTGAGTGAAATAAACTACATGTGAGAGATAGTCTGCCCGAATTGGCAAGCTGTATTTGAACAAAATATCAACAAAGGCCCACTTAATTTTCGAACCCCCGGAGCACATCTTATATACCATTTTAAATAGGAAGCTCTCTAACATTGTATTATCAACTCATCCGGTGCAATGAACTGTTACTAGTAACATATTTTTTTGTTGAGTTACCGATGTGTTTTTATGCTTAATTTTCATCTGGTTTTGTTGCGCAAAGTGTATTATTTTCAATGGAGGGGGAATAACTCTATATTTTAAAGGGATAGTTATTCCCCTTACATTGCAACTAGATTTTTAGCTTGAATTCTGTTGCATTCTGGGAGCCATAGCGGGGGGATCTTTTTATTATTTCAGCTGTTTTCTATTTCTCTATGGGTACATGTATCTTCTGAGACACAGACGTTTCAACTAGTGATGAATTATATTATTTTAATCATATTTTATTGCATAGATTGTTATTAAAACTGTATCAAGGCACTATAAAAACATAATCAGTGACTCAAAATTTAAGTGGGCCTTTAATTTAAAGTCAATACAAAGTCACAATTGCAGTTAGGTTCATCCAATACCCGTCTATTCAGTGATATGCTGCTACGTCTATTCTGCTTAAGCGTTGTAGCCCCACTGTTATAATCCACCTTTAGCTGGCGTATTCTTGCCTCTAAGATTATTTGGCTATAAAATCATACGTAATGACATAAAATCGTAAGGAAACATAGATATTGTGTGGGCTGCGTGACGTGAATATGTATTGGGGAAATAACGTCATACGTAATGACAATAAATCTTGGGCAAGTTGGAAATGGCAGAAAGGTCCAAAGATCAATATTTACCCTGATTTCGTCATCATTGTTTACATGTATAGGGAGTTGTGGGGCAAAGTGTTATGTTTTGTCAAGTTTGTTGTTGTGTTTACATTTGCAGCTATTCAAAGAGGGATGGGCTGATTATGTTTATGTCCAGTTATCTGATTTTCCTACTGAATGGAAGTTGAATATCATTCTGTCGGTGCAGCAAATTCATTCTCAACCGACAACTTGACAGTCTAAACCTGCATTATAGATCATTACATGTGAGTAATAATATATATTATTTTGTAATATGTTTTATAAAATCTTATCATGATCTACATGTAACCATGTCTGGACATGTTACGGTACATGATATACAGGTACTGGACTACAGCTATGCTCTCATTAAGCGACCTGTTTAACGAGGTTATGGCCGGTACTTAACGCGGTGATACCACCAAAATACCGCGGTGATACTACCATACTACCGCGTTTATCATTTTGTACCGCAGTGGACTCGCAGTATTCAACTTGTTATTGGTGGTCGTTATTTGTTTTGTGACCGCGTTCAATTTACCGCGAACCGCCCTCCACCGCGAAGTGAAAACATGCGTGAAACAAACTAGGCGGCCTGCATGAATCCAATTTGTGATCTCGTGAAGTTAAGAACACATTATTGTAAGGACGGTATCGCCTCTCTCGGGAGTTGGGCTATGTATATACACGATAGCGTCACGCGGTTGGATACAAAGTATAACTTCTGTATCTTCTGACAAAAAAAAATAGGTGTGTTTCCGGTATTTCGGTTTCTGCATGCCGACCCAAAACCTTTTTCCGACTAAATATATTTTCCCCCGTACCAAAATCAAAACATAAAAGTGAAACGCAAATAAAGCGACGTTTCATATAAACAAGGTGAAGTCGCATGCAACTTGCAGTGATACCATATAATTTACAATCAATACTGAATTACGACTTGAACAGTTAAAGACAAAGCCGTGGCATCGAGGTCCTTTCTTTGATCGAGGATGAAAGGAAATCTCGCCGAGAAAGTGACACCAAGTAATCATAAATCATGTTCACTCAACCAGTTACGATGTCGCAAAGTCTGTGAGAGCTACCGAAACCGTGATCAACAAAAATAATTGCATGCGCCAGCTCAAAATCGTATATCATTGAAAGTTATAGATGCAAGCTAAATTTTATTGACCAATTCGTCGGGAGAATGAAGTTAGAGTAATTACAGTTCAACTTACAGAATAAAATGCAGAGATTCGAAACACTCAACATCACGGCATGATTGTGATTGACACACAGTAAGTTACCGGTACATAAAAAAATGGAGCACATGCATGTCTCCAGATACCATGGGGTTCACGATGGGTGAAAAGCATTTAACACTTAAAATAGCTCATACTTATTTGCAAATGGGTCCACTGTGTCTGTCGCTGTATAATTATGTTCGAACCACAGTAAAATAATGCGACGATATCGCAACAGAACATTGTAAATTCTCAAACAATTGACCGACATATTGCGCTTGGAAACTTTAAAGTTTTGATGTTGGTACGTCAACAGTCACTGAGCATGTGTGCGTCCGTGGTTATTGTCGGCGGCATTGTATGATCTCTTACAACATTCAGAGATCGCATGTATTCGCTGTACTCGGCAGTTCAGGGTACAAATTATTTTCACATAATCTTATCTAAATACTAAACACGATTCGGATGAAACGCATGCGTGTTTGGCATTGGAAAGGGAAAACACATGCCTCTATATATTAATTAGTTTGATAATTACGCACAAATCTGAGTAACGACAATGAAACAAACTAAATTGGAAGTGTTTGTTGCAAAAAAAAACATACTGAATTCCAAGCTGATTTAAATTTTTGTTTGTCCGTTCGTTTGTTTGATACACCCAGTCGCTCGTAAGACAATCACTCGCACATTTTGGCATTTGGCTCACACTATTGTGTATTGGCAATTTACAGTTTACAGAGATTGTCGACGAACGCCATTTGTTTGCAGTCACGCATCGCCCCCCCCCCCCGTCATTAACCTCGTTAAAAAAAACTCTACCACGTTGCGGTAATGTCACCGCGTTTAACGCGGTGCATTACCACATGCACCGCAGTACAGCATTGGTACCGCGGTATCGTACGGTAGTGCAACCGCGTATCTGCGATATCGCACGGTGTCATACCGCGGTGCTGACGCAACTATACTGCGGTACTAACGCATGTACACCTCGTTAAAACAGGTCGCTTAATGTGAGCAGTGCTGTACATGTACACGTACATACTGGGCTATAACATCCTGGTGATGTCTGTCTTTATGTGCTTAATTTTAACTAAACATATTGACCTACATGTACCGGTACATGTTTAGCTTTTTATGTAGTTTTGAAAATAAAAACATTTTGCTCACTATCATGCCAGTGAATCTGTTACCATTATGGCATATGAAAAACAAACAACCATATATTAGTATTTGGGACTCATCCCCTGACAGCTATCACAGAGGTCACCATACCTGTGTACATGTATACCGGTATGTAGAGGCCACATTGATTCTTCATTATATTAAAGATATGTGCGGTGTTGGCATTGGGTATGCTGTTAAAATATTCAGCTCCGTCAAAAACTGGCATTAACAGAAAGAATAGCAAAATATAGACATAGTTTGTTCTTATACCAATCAGAAATATGGCATAAACAGTCTGTTATTGTCAAATGTTTTTCCTTTGTTATGTCAACATAAGCAAAAACATTACAGTACCTGGCTTTTCTTTAGATCCGGATATGGAACCAATAAAGAGCGGTTATGTCATTTGTGTGTGATTAACCAATAGAATTGCACTGTGTTACATGTATGTAAACAGAAGCAAAACTTCTGTAACACGAGAAGGCTCTTGTTTACGTACACCATCGTATGTCTTGACGACAATATACTACATGTACTTATGCACTGATTATGTTTGACATATGAACAAAACAATATATATTTTATTAATCCTTCCGTTGATGGCGATTTGAACAAATACATATATGAATATTTCTACGAACACCGTCCGTGTTTTTATTTAAAGTCCAATCTATTAATTATATCCCCTGTGCAACAAAGTTGTGGGGGTATACTGGAATCTGTCCATGGACACAAATATCTCAGTCGTTTTTTCAATTGTCTTCAGTGAAACTTGGCATACATGTAGACATCAACCAACATGGGAATCTGTGCACCTGCGATTATGGCACCTGTCAGACTTTTTTGGTGGCGTTATCCCCATTTTTTACATAGAAACATTTCAAAACATGTACTAGTATAATTTTGTCCTACCGGTATGGTACATTGTAAGGTCATTTTTTTTAAAACTTGGCACAGATATTTAGTAACATGAGAACCTGTGCACCTGCGATTATGATGTCTGTCAGACTTTTTTTGGTGGAGTTATTTCCCTTTTTTAACTTAGAATTTTTTTTGCAACATGCATATTTTTGTCCGAGCTTTTATTCCGACATTTTTAGGTCAATGTTTCTGAAACTTGGCACATATATTTAGTACCATGGGAATTTGTGCATCTACGATTATGCATCTGTACGACATTTTTTGGGTTCAGTTATTCCCCCTTTTCAACTTAATAACATTTTTGCGACATATATAAGTTTTTATTCCTACATTTTTCCTTCATTAGCAGGGCTTACATGTATATATCGGCGAGAATCCAAATCTACCGTAGATTCTCATAAATATTCTCGCAAATTACCATGGATTCTCGCGAAAATGTATGTTTGGATTCTCGCAAAATCAGATGAAATATATGCCCTTATTAGGTTAGGATTAGTGTTAGGAGTTAGGGTTGTTCACCTGCAATAGGAATCTCTTATTTTATTATTTTAACTACCGGTAAATGTTTACTGACAAGTGTACCATTTTATTGTTCTAAAAACATGGGGGGGGGGGGTATCCTTAGTCCCATTGGGTCTGTCACACCTCTAGTTAACGACCCCGCTCAGCACGCAGAGATACCGGTAGCGGTAAACATGTTTGTGTGATAATGATCAATAGTTCTGATTGCACAATATTATTGAACAATCAGAACTATTAAATTACTGTTAAGAAAATAATGTGAGACCGTTGGTTTGCATACCATAGTTTTGTCGACAAAATGTACCATACCACATTTGTTATCGTGGTACATGTGTCCATTTCAGAAAAAACTTGACATCTGAGCTACGTGAAAATGTCATTTACATGTACGTGTATCTATTTTATATTTTGGAACTTCTGCATGTAATTTAGAGCAGCGATTCATCGTGATTTCAATGTATTGCGATACGCTTTCACAAGATCTGTTATTACAGTTCTGATTATAGTAATGTACATGTATGGTATGAGTCACACAGTATGACTTTCATGACCACCAATCAATCGCATTCAATTCTTTGTGTTCTTTGTGTTAAACATTTTGGCTATTCTTGTTCACAGGGAGCCAGATATAAATGGTAAATGTAGCAGATATACATTGTATGTTGATGGTCAGAGGTCAGAGAACCGAGTTCCAGTTGAGAAAATCCTTCTCACAGCAGAAGTAAAGTTGAAATTAAAGAGCTCCAGACTCCAAGACAGACTTCAGATTGTGGGAGCTATTCATCCGGTACATGTATAAAGACATGTGCAGTTATATAGTGAGTATTTTTTTTCTTCAAAATACCATTTTTCAGTTGATAAATACAATATCAATGACAATGTATTTGAAGATCACCTATTTGATTTGGCCAAATTCGGGCCTCAAACATCAATTTTGAGTCGAAGTATCCCAATAACACTCAGCATTATATGATTTCAATTTTCAATGATAATAATTTACTACCTCAAGTTTTTTGGAGGCCATCAAAAAGAGCAGACGATAGTCTCAGAGATGATTTACAGAAATGCATGAACATAATCGCAAGATTTTGACAGCTTGTGACCACAATTTTTTCAAAATTTCAACCCATTTACATGTACAGGTATTTACTGACAAATGTCATGTAAGATTTAGCATGTGGCAATATACACACTTGTATTATACAAACATATAACCTGTTTTATGCTTCAAATGGGAAATATCAGTGGTTTGTTGATATGCACAGAGGCCCCTACCGTATATGTTTTTGCCCGCTAACTTCCACATATTCACAGACTGCATCGATACAATCCGGTTCCGTTTTTAGCTCAACTTTACTTTGTAAAGTTTGAGCTATTGCCATGGCTTGGTATCCGTCGTCCGCGTGTGCGCGATTCGTCAACAATTTCCTTTAGCACGGGCTACAGGTCGTACCTTTGTTCTGATTATTATGAAATTTGTCATGGATGTTGACATTGAGATGGGAAACGAGTCATTTTGGGGTCATTTGCCAAAAAAACATGGCCGCGAGTGGCCATCTTTGATTTCAAAATTCAATCCATTAGCACGGGCTACAGGTCGTCTTGATCATCATGAAATTTGTCATGGATGTTAATATTGACATGTACCGTAGATGGGAACGAGTCATTTTTGGGTCGTTCGGCCAAAAAACATGGCCACCAGCAGCCATCTTGGATTTTCCTCTTAGCATGACTAAATCCTTTGGCGCGGGCTACAGGTCATAGCTTTGGTCGGATCTTCATGAAATTTGTCATGGATGTTAACAATAACATGTAGATGGGAACGAGTCCTTTTGGGGTCATTTGGCCAAAAGACATGGCCACCAGCAGCCATCTTTGATTTTACTCTTTGAATGACTAAATCCTTTGGCACAGGCTACAGGTCGTACCTTTGGTCAGATCATTATGAGATTTGTCATGGCTGTTGACATTGAAATTTAGATGGGAACGAGTCATTTTGGGGTCGTTTGGCCAAAAAACATGGCCACCAGCGGCCATCTTGAATTTCAAAATTCAATCCATTAGCACGGGCTATAGGTTGTATCTATTTGTCGGATCATCATTAAATTTGTAATGGATGTTAATATTGACATGTAGATGAGAACGAGTAATTTTGGGGTCGTTCGGCCAAAAAACATCTCCGCCAGCAGCCATCTTGGATTTTACTCTTTGCATGACCAAATTCTTTGGCACGGGCTACATGTCCTACATTTGGTCGGATCATTATGAAATTTGTAATGGCTATTGACATGTAGATGGGAACGAGTAATTTTGGGGTCGTTCGGCCAAAAAACATCTCCGCCAGCAGCCATCTTGGATTTTACTCTTTGCATGACCAAATCCTTTGGCACGGGCTACAAGTCGTATCTTTGGTCCGATCATAATGAGATTTGTCATGGATGTTAACAATGACATGTAGATGGGAAATGGGTCATTTTGAGGTCATCGCCCAAAAAACATGGCCGCCAGGTGCCATCTTGTATTTTGCTCTTTACATGACTAAAACCTTTCACATAGGGTACAGGTCGTATCTTTTGTAGGATCACCATGAAATTTGTAATGGATGTTAACAATGACATATAAATGGGAACAAGTTTTTTTGGGGGTCATTCGGCAAAAAAACATGGCTGCCAGTGGCCATCTTGGAGTTTACTCTTTGCATAACTACATGTAGGCCTAGCTTTCAACTTTCCACATTCTTAATCAATCCGTTGACTGTAACACATGAAATTATTCCCTTTCCAAGTTGAGCTACAGTGTCATTGACACTTTCATTTTGTGTCGAGTTCGACATCTTTTTACCAAAATATTTGAAGCGGCAAGTCGTTTTTTTGTTGATTACTAGTAGTTAAAAGTTTTCAAATATGTATGTTAATCATGCATATCCTGTGAGATTCCAATTGTTAAAAAATGGGGCTAAGAACACGAATAAGGCTGCACAATATGTGCACTCCCTTCTCAATGTAAACAAAAATTTATAAACACAAATGCAATTTTAGCTTTTATGTTAACATACTATGGATAGCATTAACATACCGGTATTCTACGTGTATATTTGTAATACATGTATATCATACCATGCCCCCAACATCTACATCCCTCATAATTGGCTACAGCAATAGCAAATCCATTTACTGAAGCAAACTGGGCCATGGAAAAGGATTGTAGTAGGAAATGCCGAAGCCAAACAATCTGAATTAAGAGGGCTGCATCTATTTCATTCAATGTTGTCCCATTTGCAGGCTTCATTTTGAGTTTTAAAGTTGTTGTAAACTGATTTGCATGTACCCGGTATGCAGTAAAAGATACCAAGCCGCACACATGGTAAACAATCGGCACAAATTTCTGAGTTTACTATCACATATCTCACATGTTTATTGGGAAGATACATTGTAACTATTATCGTAGTTTATTTAGATGTAAATGATATTTATATGATTTATTCACATGACATAACTTCACAAGCTATTAAATCGCATAATTGAATGTGAGCAGTGTAGTTTTCAATAATTATTTGGGTACACCTGTTATATATGCCAAAGTCATATCCGAAGGCCACAGCCCTAAGTTAAAGGGAGGGTATGAGAGGGGTGACCTCCCCCTGGAACTATCTATGGTAATGCCATAAAATGACAATTTATTGCTTTATTTGATGATTTAGTGTTTTGTTTGTTTTCAAGTATTAATGGTCAAAAACAAATTATTTGAGTATTTGTTTTTCTTTCCAACTGTTTTTTGGGCACCTGGAGTTTGGGCGCCCATACCTGTTACAGGTCCCAAAACTGGCCTGGTTTCTACACTGAATGTGAGACAACACACAATTAAAGTGATGTGAAAGTTGAAACACTCCGATTGGGGGATCAAATAGTAATGAAGAATAATCTTGCTCAAAGTAGTATTTTTACGAATATTAAACTAATTTTACAGCACACATCATTCTTATATATTAATTGAATGCAAAATCATTTGCGTTAGTTTGTTGCCGATTGTTGCATCCCGAATCGAGATCTAAAAATTTACAATGAAGCGTAATTCAGACGGTGATACATACATGTATGTGGTGGTATGGTTCATTTCTTTGAGATTTTCGGCAATGTTAGTAGAATGCAATATTCCCACAGTCGGCATAGCACATGAGTACTAACTTATTAGTTGCAGGCACCTGAACAAGTCCATAATGATAATGTGTTTAAATGGTCTCCTTTTCAGCACACCAACAAACACAGTACTGTGATGCTATTCATGCACTGATGAACATTAACCAGAGTATTCAGAACAGCGGACCAAAAGCTGACATGGGACGATGTGGCGAGAGGCAGGAGACAATGACTGTTCGCATGGTGAATTGAGCATACATGTACCGGTACATGTACTATACTTCTGTTTTGTAACTTCTATGGGTTATCTGATTCAAATGGAAATTTTATATCCTCTGAATGATCTGTAACCAATATGAGCTACCGGTAGAAGATGCACCACACTGAGCCATTCAAATCCAAGATTATTTAATCTATCACACTCATACTGGTAGATGTATTCCTGTTTTAGCGATACTAAAAATCCCTTAAGCCTTTAATAACTGAATACTCATTGACGAGTAGTTAATCGTTTCCCATTTCTTCATTTGCAATAAATTCAGCAAACTGCCTGAGGCTGGTTGTTGCACTTATTATATGATCACTCCTACAACTGAAAGATTGTAATTCATGTAGAATGCTTGAGGCTGTTTCATCTGTGCTGTCTACATGGGAGACTCGCATGTATAAGAGAATGCACTGGCACAGGGTCTTTAATGCTGCAAGAGCACAGCTCCCAACATGAAATGGTTAAAATGATTGAGAGGAAACAATAATATTTGATACGCCTGCAAGTGCATAATCCCTTGGGGGATGCATATGACGTTATATTTGGTGCACAGTATTTTTTTTCACTTTTTGTGATGGTATAGACCCCATGATCGCTAGATTTCAAAATATGATGTAGAACTTTTGTCAACATTCAAATTGGTAGTTTTTTTACCACATGGTCCATGTAAATATTTGGTTGTTACTGCTGAATTTCCTTTCTCATCTGAAATTGACATCCAAATGGAATTAAACTTGAGTAATGTGAATCTCACCTGATAAAGCTGGTAAAACTCTTAAGATGATTACTATTTATTTTGTTTTTGGCACATTTTAAGCAATTCCACTACACAGTGCTACAGCTGTACTTTCCTTTTTATGCGTTTTCATCTGTGCTATTCATTATAGGCCATCTAGCCGAATATTTTCTGAACTGTCTCTTTTAAATTCTCTCCGATTAAATTGTCTTGGATTTGCCACTTGAATGGCTAAGTATGGCAAATCTTCCAGTTCATATTTGTTAGTCAACATCATTTAGATAATTTAAAAGAAATGTATTCCCCGTTCAGTCGAACTAAAAATACCTTAACCCTTTGATATCTGAATACTCACTGACGAGTAGTTACTGGTTACACATTTGTATTAATGTTTATATAATTTCTCTTGTGATTATAAACAATAATTTTATAAACGATAATTTCATTGTGAATTATGACACTTGCGCTATCAGAATTTATCTGTCATTGGTAGAGTGGCGGTATTGTTTAGATTTCTGGTAGATGTTTATAGTGGAATATAAAAAACAGAATAATCACATGATTAAACTAGTGGCGTGAAATAATACATTGCACTTAAGTGTTTTACAAAATAGTCCTTGCCTCAAATGAATTATGTGGTAAAACAACTTGAGCGCAATGAATTATTTTACTACACCACTTCAATCAAGTGAATCCTCTCTATTTATCTACATGTATATAGATCACAGTGCCTCTATATACCATGTTGTTATGTTTAAAGTTGAATTCTTATTCATAATAAAATAATTTAGATAGAAACTTATCGCATTGTACTGAAAACCATTGATGGAACATTCTGGGTACCCAACCATCACCCCCGCCACCCCACCACCACCCAGCTGGGTTCCCCATCCATTCTTCGACGCACCAAATGTGTCAGATGACATGGACCTGTGTCGCCCCAAACGTGTCGTTTTACACGCCTGACGCGCTTTCTATGGACAAACTCTGTGACGCGTTTAGTGTGTCACCTGACACGATTGGGCGACACGTTAGATGTGTCGCATGACACATTTGCTGTGTCGCAAGACATGGACCCGTGTCACCCAAACGTGTCGTTTTACACGCCTGACGCGCTTTCTATTGACAAAACTCTGTGACGCGTTTAGTGTGTCACCTGACACGATTGGGCGATACGTTAGCTGTGTCGCATGACACGTTTACTGTGTCATTCGACGCGCTTTCTATGGACAACTTATCGTGTCATTTGACACGGTAAAGTTTTTCAGTGACGTACATGTCACACCCCGCTGCGATCAAGCTGGCATTTGCTTTGAGTTGAAAAAGTATCAAAATACGAGTAACGCAGAGTGGAAGCGCGGAAAATTATCAGAAATTTTCAATCTGTTAAAACAAGAGAACCAATGTCAGAAATGGTAACGCGCTCAAGATCATATATTATAAACCCAAGAATGTAATTGTAGAATATAAAATATATTGGTCTTGCGAATGACCAACTCAGAATTCCGTTAAATAACAATAACAACCAGCACCAAATTAACGAACCGGTGGTCGACTCGACCGTCTCCGACCACAACCCCCCAGTGGGCTGCAGAAATTTCTTTCATTTGTAATACACATATAGTTTACCACAAACCAAAAATCAACATTAATCAACGTTGATTAACACAATAAACGAAATTTAATTTCCCCAACTACAAGCACCTTTTACGGGACTCGGCCTCCAGCTCGCAGTTTGACTTTTAAATATTCCCAAAAATTCCCATTCTATAAATAAAACTAATAAAACACCCATTGATAATGTCAGCCCGCACGCGAAACGAGAAACTCCCCACCAGTCACACATGCAGCGCGCGTGACAAGCTATGCCCCTATCCCGCTTTAATATCACGTTTTCGCGCTCTTTTTACGACCCATTGCGTTCCTGCTTTGTCAAGTCTCACGTTCTCATACGCTCTCACTGCGTTTCCTCCACGTCGTAAACGCTCTTAATACGTTCAAGTCGTTGTCATTGCGTTGTTAGTACGCTTTGCGCTGTCATGGCAACGGTACTACGCCTGGTCAGAACGCCGAACCTCTGCGCTTGTTTTGTGCATGCACAAAACAAGCGCGGCGCTCTGGCGCTCTGGGGCGATCACGGGGACCCTCTCCCGCCCTAGCCAGTGTCCACTGCGTCACCAATACGTTCTTGGATACCTTACTGCGCTTTGCTTGGCGCTTTGATTATTTTTCAGCGCAATGCAAGCGCCGGCCTGATCGCAGCGGAGTGTGACAGTAGTTTAATCGGACAGCTAATCTATTGCGGAGTGTTAGGTATTTTCCCCACAACTTAAAAACTGACTATGATTGGAGAACGCAGGAGGCGCTATCTATACTCTCCGCGCCCGCGCAGAGAACGTTTTGCGAACGTACTAGCATCACAATGACAGCGACTTGAACGCACGCACTAAGAGCGCGAGACTTGACAAAGTAGGAACGCAATAGGAGCATACTTTGTTTTAAAAGTTTGACTATTTTCGATTGTTTTCGGCGCTCCTCCTGCGTGTTACTCATATGTTGGTACTTTTGCAGCGCAGTGAGAGCGCCGGCGTGAGTGTGACAGGGGTTTTAATTGTCATATTTGTATGGGTACGGAATTCATATAGTCAGCCAACAAAAACAGATATATAATAGAAAGCATTAAAAGTGTATTTGCCATTCTATATAAGAATTGAGTCATGCCTGTTCAAGATATCGTCCAAAAAGATACAATTTGTCAAGAGAGATAGAATTGTATTGGCCTGTTCAAAAATAGTGGTCACAGTGTGCAGTAAAATTTATTTCCATCTGATATAAATGAAAACACAGTCGATAGCACATGACTTTTCGCGATTCACCAATACCTGAATACTAGCATCTGACAAGGGTACATATGCCCGATACAGAGTATTTCTTTCATTTTTATAAACAACTTAAAATATCGCTCAGTGTCGGGCACATAGTTGATATATAGCAACATTTATTTTAAGCTGAGAATAATTAGCCAGTATAGCACCATGAACGGAGGCGCACCTTGACATTTCTCCTCAAAATATTAGTCTAACACAATAGATTGATTTATACATCTCTATGTAAAACCTAAATGTCGTATTTTGAACGATTGTTCATGTTTTGATGCCATTAAACAATATTTAAACCAATCACACAAAAAACATTAATTCCAACCACGTCGACTGAACGATTTAAAAATTGACAGCGTGGGGGGCGATAAACAAAATGACAATCACTCGGACAAGGTTAGCCACTACTTATAATCCCTACATAAGAATGCCGTTTGTGATGCCATTTGGATATACAACTTTAAAAATACGTGTACCACTTTGAACAAGAGTAGTCCCACCGAATGTCCACATCAGATGGTTTCAGATCATTTTACCCTGGGCAACGCCGGGTAACCCTGCTATTAGTCTATATTGGCATTTTAGTAACTCTTGACAGTAAGATTTAGTCCATGTAGTTTATATATTTATGTATTACATGTGCTTCTATATTTTATCTTTAGTTAGTTTGTTTATCATGAATAGACGTATAGGGCTCCACAATCAGTTTCCTTAATGTGTTATTATACTAAAACATGGGATGAGGTTCATTTGCTTATGATAGTACAGTACAGATGGAAGTTCGTGATAAGAAGTTGTTTCAAGTGAATATGTTCCATGCTGTAGCACCCCATTGGCAACAATACCACTGCATCCCATTCAAATCTACTGCATGGTGGCATCCTTTAGTCACACGCAAAATTCGATGTCGACCATCTACCCCGTGGTTCAATGATGAAATAAAGAGTGCCAAAGCTGATAAGCGACATGCTGAGAGGAGATGGCGAAAATCCGGTCTAACAGTTGATCGTAAATCTATGTTGAAAAGAACAACCGTATGAATCAAATGACTAGATCTGCCCGTTCGGAATATTATAACTCTAAAATCGCGAATGCTAAATCAACAAAAGTCATCTATTCCATAACCAACGAACTAAGTGGTAAGAAAAAAGTACCAATTCTTCCTACTAGTGTTAAAGAAAGTGAATTACCGGATGCTTTTGGTGAATATTTCCGTGACAAAATTGCAAACCTGCGTTACCAGCTAGATGTATCATATACTGAAGCAGAGTTCAAACCGTTCGTTGGTGACAGTCTTAGTTCGTTCTGCAAGCTTACATGTGATGAGGTCAAGGAACTTATTTTATCATCCACTTCAAAAACATGTGTTTTGGATCCCATTCCAACTTCTTTACTGGTGGAACATATCGATGTTATATTAGAACCACTCACAAAGCTCATAAATTGGTCTTTGTCTGAAGGTGTTGTTCCTGACTGTTTTAAGGAGGCCGTTGTGATTCCCCTGATTAAAAATAATTCTCTGGATGCCGACTTGCTAAAGAACTATAGGCCCATCTCAAACCTTCAATTCGTCTCGAAGCTGTTAGAAAAAGCTGTCCTCAAACAACTGAGAAATCATATCGAGAAACATTTGCTTCTGGAATATTTCAGTCAGCGTAAAACCTGGTCACAGTACTGAAACTGCATTGTTGTGTATCAATTCAGACCTTCTTCTTGCCAGTGATGATAACAAGTTTCACTAGTATCCCTGCTTGACATGAACGCAGCTTTCGATACTCTTGATCACGAAATACTGTTGAAGCGATTGGAAATTTGTCTTTTGGGATATCTGACAGCGCGCTCAAGTGGTTCGGTTCATATCTCTCTAATCGTGTTCAGAGGATTCAAATTGGCAGTGCGTTTTCCAAAACCTTTCATCTGCAATATGGAGTCCCTCAGGGATATGTCCTGGGGCCTGTCTTGTACTTAATCTACACCAAACCACTTGGTGAGATCATCAGGCGACACAGTGTCTCTGCGCACATGTATGCTGATGGATGATACACAGCTTTACATTTCTGGTGATAACCCCTATTTTCTTCTCACTGTAATGGAAAACTGCATCGGTTCTGTGAAATCGTGGATGTTGGCTAATAAACTAAAATTAAATAGTGACAAAACTGAAGTAATGTGGGTGTCTAAGCCGTCATACATAGAAAAGGTGGGCATAGATGTTATGACTATTGATGGTAACCAAGTTTATTTCTCAGATAGCGCGAAGAACCTTGGTGTATTTTTGGATAGATCACTCTCTATGACATCACATGTTAGCCAGATATGCAAGACAATATACATTGAACTTCGAAAACTGGGTCAAATGAGGAAATACATAAACACTGACTCAGCTAAAAAACTTGCTTCATCTCTGATTCTCAGTCGACTTGACTATTGCAACTCTCTTTTGGCTGGTATACCATCTATCCAAATTGCCAGGCTTCAGCGTCTGCAACACACTGCTGCAAGGATAGTTCTGTGTCGTAAAAGATCTGACGACACAGATGAAATGTTGCAAGTACTACATTGGCTACCTGTGACAGATAGGATTATTTATAAACTTGTTACATATGCATATCAAGCAACCCATGACCCAAAATCTCTTCCAGCATACTTCAGTGATATCCTTGTTCCGTATGTCCCACACCGATCACTTCGTTCGGAGGACAAACTTCTTTTGACACCATCTGGTGCTAATTTGATCACGGTTGGCTACCGATCTTTCTAAGTAACATGCGCAAATGCATGGAATCCTCTGCCATTGAACATAAAAGAGTCACCATCTCTTGACGACTTTAAAAAGTCATTGAAAACTTACTTGTTTGCGCGGCGTTTCAGAAAGTGACTTTGATATTGTGTATATTTATATTTCTTGTTTATGTTTATGTCAAGCGCATAGGGCCCGCTTATTGGGGATAAGCGCTATACAAATATTATTATTATTATTATTATCCTCACCTTTGTTTGTTTACACATATCCTCATCATTGCACTATGGTACCACCACCAGGTGTACCTTGGTGTTATTCATCGGGTGCTTCATGATGTTTCCTACCCATGTGTATCTTGGTGTTTCCCACTCAGGTGTACCTTGGTGTTTTCCTACCCGGGTGTACATGGTGTATCCTTATCTGGGAATACATTGCTGTTTTTATCAAAAGTGTTTCCCAGGTGTTTTTGCGAGGGTATACCCCGAATGTTCTTAAGCATGCTCAACTCAATTATTTTACCCTGGTCTACCCCTGTATGTTTTACCCGGGTGTAACCCAAGTCCAACCACCATATCCATAGATAAGCTGTGATTAACCGCCTCCATTAGTACATAAATCATTGTACGCGTACCTGTGCCATATGAGCCGGCATTGAGATCGTAAAACTCATCCATCATTTGTCGATTCTCGATAAGTATCAGATGAGCGCCTTCTAGGTTACATATATTTTCAGCACTGTTCCGCCTTCTGCGTGCGGATTGGTATTTCAAGCAGTATTGGTGTCCGCCAAGGGTGTGTAGGCCATAACCTGTCCCCGTGCAACCTGCAAATATATGTCCAATTAATAACTTAAAGTTACTTGCATTATATTTGATGTGAATCCTAATACACGTACTGTACAACATCTTCCTTTCAGTTATATATATAGGAGTTCATCATTGGAGGAATCCAATTAATTTTGGAAAATAACACATTCTATTTCAATGGCCAGTACTTCAAACAACTAATGTGTACGACTATGGGCAAAAGAAATGGCCCCTACATATGCGAACCTAGTGATGCGGTATCTGGAAAATATTATGTACGATAAATTACCAGAGATGTTCACTGATGTAACCAACACAAACGTAAAGACATCGTGGAAAAGATTCCTGGATGATTGTTTTCTAATATGGGAACAATCATCAGATGAACTAACGGAATTTCACAAGTTCATAAACTTATTGAACAATTCGATCATATTCACTACGGAATCGGATCTCGAACAATTAACATTCTTAGATGTACTGGTGTTAAAAACTGGAACACAAATATATACGGATGTGTTTTACAAATCGACGTACACTTTGCAGCATGCCATCCTTCACACACCAAACGGAACATTCCATATGGTCTAGCAAGGAGGCTATGCTCCATTGTGAGTGATAAAAACTTACTGGCTTCTCGATCTAGAAAGATATTTAAGAGACCTCAGTTATCCAAAATCTCTGGTGGAATGTGGCATAAAACATGCTAGAGCAATACCACGTGATGAGTTACTAAGAGACAAAATAATTTCAGATGAGAAAAATAAAATCACGTACGTCTCAACTCACAATCCCAACAATCCAGATTTAACAAATGCAGCGAGATCATTATTACCAATACTTCACAAGAGTCATAAAATGAATAGGCAGCGAAGACACCATAAAGAGCAAACGTCATTCCCCAAACATCAACAAACTAATTACACGTGCTAGGTTTGATCTAAAGAAGAAAACAGAGTATAAGGTAACAAAATGTTCCAACAATAGCTGCAAAACCTGCACATATTTGTACACAGGATCGGAACTCACACTCAAGAATGGCAAGATCATAAAACTTAATGCAGACATGAATTGCAAGTCAAAGAATCTTATCTACAATATACAATGCGCATCGTGTAGAGAGTCCTATATTGGACAGATTGGTAACCTGACGGAACGAATGCGTATACACCGTCAACATATACGCCACGATGTTTACCGCAAGTTCGCTCTCAGTGAACATGTTGATGTTTGTGGTGGGGAAACTTCTCTATTGTCCCATTTTATAAAATGGCACACGATGGCATTGCTCAGAGACTTTGTATGGAAACACATTTGCAGCAACGTTTTCAACCAAAGTTGAACGTCATAGGAAAGAAAGAAGCAAAAACCAATGACGCTTAGAACGTTGCCAAGAAACATTACGCCCCGATGATTGATAATGGAAAGTCATTAAAGGCCTCGGCGTTGAATAAATCAATCATTTTTTATATATGCTCGCTGTGATAAAATCCCAACAGTTATTATATACATATAGCCTAACTGAGAGGAAGATGATGTACAGTACGCGTATTAGGATTATGTATATATATATATATATATATATATATATATATATATATATCTCATATATATTTTGAAGACCTCTGTCTGTCTGTTTGTTTGTCATTTATACAAATACAATTATATATTTTGGAAGATCTGTCTGTGTGTGTGTCTGTGTGTGTGTCTGTAATCGATGGACTCGAAAACGGCCGAGCCGATTTCGATTAAACTTGGTATGTGGGGGTATTTTCGGCCGGGGAGTGACTTAGGCCTATTTCTTTCACATGGAGTATAAGTAGTGGCACCTTGTCAGGTCGGAGCGATTATAATTTTTTTGTTTATCGCGTTTAATCTGTCGAACCAACCAATAAAGTAGTATTTATTTATTTACAACTGCGTATACTTCAGACGTTATAGCATGAAACATGAACATCATAAACACATTAGTTCGAAAAAATAAAAGACGAAAATTTTGTTTTACATAGAGATGTAAAATCGATCAATCAATCTAGTTGACCATATCTTCATGAAGATACAGATGTCTTAAAGTTATGTCCAGGTGCTCACCTGTTCTGGTGATATATACTGGCTAATCGTTTTCAGTTTAAAAGAATTGATGTTATGCCTGTATAGCAGCTACATGTGCCCGACACAGCGAGATTTTGATTTGTTTATGTTAGGCGATGATTTTGTTCTAAAAAATTAAAGAAATCCTCTGTATCGGGCAGATATACCCTTGTCAGATGTCAGTATTATTGGAGGATCCTGAAAAGTCACGTGCTACGGACTGCGTTTTCCTTTATCTCAGAAGTAACCACAGTTGACTGCACACTGTGACCACTATTTTTGAACAGGCCTGCTCTACATTTCCATATCTCTTATTAATTGTAACTTTTTTGTGGAAACTATATTGAATGGGACAGACTCAATCGTGTTATAATATATACATGAGCCATTCTAATATGCAATCCTCTGACCATTCAGGGTCCCTCAGTTTGAATGGATATATGCATCTCTCAAATAGATTGATATAAATATACTTTGAATGCTTTCTTCTATGTATCTGTGTTGCTAGATCACACAGGAATGCCCTGATTTCCACCCCATATAAATATGACAGTTGAGCAGATATAATTGTGCAAGTGACTTGGAATGCCAAAAACTCCTTAGAACGACATGGAGAAGGTCTGGGAGATGACTATTTATAACTTTGTTGGATATCGGCGAATTGAACAATCTTATAAATGCTAGTGAGTCTCCTCTCGCCATCCATGACACAAAACGACCTCAAATGTGATTTAATTCATCATATCAATAGAGAAGAACGTGCATTAATTTGGTGGAATCAGTGCTAAATATATTTGTATCAACTTTGGTGCAACTCCCCTCATGCATGAATTGAACCCCGCCACTATTGTCACATTTAAACCATGTCTATTAGACTCATGCAAGCACTATATAATGGAGATGATTAGATGATTATATATGTTTGGTGGTAATCGGCAACTAAACAAATTCATATCATAGTTATTACCCCCCCCCCCATCTCGCACCCAAACGACACAAAGTTCCCGTCTTTAAATAACTCGTTTATATTCATCGTATCACGGAGAATAAAAATATATCGAAATATGTGCTAAAAATAACCCCTCCCCTGACACCAACAATGTCACTTTAGAAAATTTTAACCTGCACCATTATCTTACGCGTAAACAGTTACCCATGTTAAGCCGCATGTGTGCCATCTCGATTGTACCCTTAAAGTTATATATAGAACACAGACAGATATTCACAAATACTTGATTCATTGTATCATTTGAGAAGAGCGTGTATGAGTTGGATGGTGATTGGCACTAAACATATTTTTATAAGTTTTTGGTGACCCTCCCGTCCCTATTTCGGACTCAAGCGGTGCCACTTTTGACATCATTAAACCACACACTTAGACTCATAGTGATGAATATATATAAATATATAACAGTTTATGAAAATTGGCGATTATACACATTCATGTCAAATTTAGGGCCACCATTGCATATCTCTCACCCAAAAACGCACCCATATTAGAATATTGGTATCACGGAGAAGAATATGTATCAATTGGGTGGAAATCGGCGCTAAACATATTGTTTATCACGATTTGTGTCCCTCTCACACTCAAGGCATCCCTGACACGAATGGGCCAATTTTTGACATATTTAAACCACACAATTAGTCTCCTGATAATATGGAGATTATTATTTGTAAGTTTGGTGCTAATCCGCGACTAAACAAATTGTTTATCAAATTTAGTGCCCATCCCATCCCATCCCAATGAATTTGTATAAGTTTCGTTGCAATCAGCGACTAAACCTATTCTGATCAAATTTTGGTGCTCCTCTCCCCTTCCGGTCTTCCCTGACGCGAACGGCGCGACTTTTGACATATTTAAACCACACCATTAGATTCCTCATATTATTTTAGAAAATTATAACCCTTGCCGTTATGTTTCTCGTAAAAAGTGACCCATATTAGACCCCTTTTGTCCATCTAGGTAGTCCCCTGTGAATTTCTATAGAACACAGGCAGACAAACAGACAGGCAGATATTCGCAAATATATATATATATATATATATATATATATATATATATATATATATATATATATATATATATATTTATATCTATTATATATTTTGGAAGATCTGTGTGTCTGTGTGTGTGTGTGTGTGTCTGTCTGTGTGTGTGTTCGCGATGAACTCGAAAACGTCCCACCCGATTTCGATGAAACTTGGTATGTGGGGGTATTTTCGGCCGGTGACGAACATAGGCATATTAATTTGTCCGTGCGACTTCACCTTGACCTTGAAATCGGGTCATTTCAAGGTCAAACGCCCGAATATCACGGGATTTCGATGAAACTTGGTATGTGGGGGTACTTTCTTATGGCGAGTCTCATAAGCATATTCATTTGCCCGTGCGACGTGACCTTGACCTTGGAATCGGGTCATTTCAAGGTCAAACGCCCGAATATCACGGGATTTCGATGGATTCTCATAAGCATATTCATTTGCCCGTGCGACCTTGACCTTGAAATCGGGTAACTTCAAGGTCAAATCGCCAATTTTGATGGGATTTCGACGAAATTTGATACGTGGGGTTACTTTTGTCCACTGATTGTTTTGGACGGGTCCAATCGTGACCCCGACCAGACCTTGACCTTCAAAATGATCAATTCAAGGTCAAATCGGGTAAAACCGGATTCAACGGGCACGTTTGTCGGGTACTTAGAAAGATATGTGTGTGTGTGTGTTTGTTTGTTTGTTTGTGTGTAATCGATGGACTCGAAAATGGCCCAGCCGATTTCGATGAAACTTGGTATGTGGGGGTATTTTCGGGTCAGGACTAACATAGGCCTATTAATTTGTCCGTGCGAGGTCAACTTTTCACGTGCCGAGGTCAAATCTGTTTTTACGCCGTTTTGCGCTAATATATTTCAGTTCGGTGCTTACAAATCGATTCGAAACAGCGCGATGAGAATCTTTCGTGTTTCCTCTTTCCAACGATATATAATATGTATGTATCCGTTTTAGTTATCTGCCTCAATTATTAAGAAGAAGTGGTACGATCTTCTATCAGGGTAAAAACAATGCGTAACTTCTATGACGTCGTTAGAGGTCATAAAGTTAGATCACGTTAACTCTTGACCGGCCGATGCATTTGACTGTTTCAGACGTCTTGGCGATATCTCGGGCACCGATGGAAATTTATCTTTACGTTGAAACTTGAGAATTAATGAGCGTGTGTATATGAGGCGCGTTTATATACTTGAGTGGAAATCAAATCGGGTTAAAAGGTCAAATCGGGTAAAACCGGATGGATTTCGACGGGTACTTTTGTAGGGTACTTTTGTTCGGGCACTGTGTTTTGGACGGGTCAAATCGTGACCCCACTTGACCTTGGCCTTCAAAATAGACAATTCAAGGTCAAAGCCCGGACGAAGTCGGGTCACCTTCTAGTATATATATATATATATATATATATATATATCTATTATATATTTTGGAAGATCTGTGTGTCTGTGTATCTGTGTGTCTGTCTGTGTGTTCGCGATGAACTCGAAAACGGCCCACCCGATTTCGATGAAACTTGGTATGTGGGGGTATTTTCGGCCGGGAACGAACATAGGCATATTAATTTGTCCGTGTGACATCACCTTGACCTTGAAATCGGGTCATTTCAAGGTCAAACGCCCGAATATCACGGGATTTCGATGAAACTTGGTATGTGGGGGTAATTTCTTATGGCGAGTCTCATAAGCATATTCATTTGCCCGTGCGACGTGACACTGACCTTGAAATCGGGTAACTTCAAGGTCAAATCGCCAATTTTGATGGGATTTCGACGAAATTTGATACGTGTGGTTACTTTTGTCCACTGATTGTTTTGGACGGGTCCAATCGTGACCCCGACCAGACCTTGACCTTCAAAATGATCAATTCAAGGTCAAATCGGGTAAAACCGGATGGATTTCGACGGGCACGTTTGTCGGGTACTTTTTGTCCGGGCAGTGTTTTTGGACTGGTCAAATCGTGACCCCACTTGACCTTGACCTTCAAAATGGACAATTCAGGGTCAAAGCCCGGACGAAGTCGGGTCACCTTCTAGTATATATATATATATATGGTCCAAGAATAACATAAGACATGTCTATAGAAAATTAATTGATTTAAGTAAAATGTCTAGGCCTTTCGTGGCATTGCCACTTTTCAATAGACGATAAATTGAATTATGACGTCATAGTGTCAAGGGAGATAACCAAGATTTACACAACGTCGTTTCCTGTACGTATTTAGCTTGCATCGGAAGTGATCAATGTAGAAATATTCCTTCCAGGTTCGGCGTATTCTGTTTGCTGAAAACAGTTTTTGGAATGGGAAGATCGAATATTGATTCTGTCCACATTCATCCAAATGTTCAGTCAGTGAAATTTTGCGATATTCTGGTTGATTTATCTGTTGTCTGTGGATCCGCGTTCTTTCTCGTAATTTATTGCCCGTTTCTCCGATATAACTTTCCGAACATCCAGACAAGATAATACAATATATAATATCTTCCGAGTTACAGTCCATAGATATATTCGGATAGATTGTTATTCCATTTTTTTAATGTCAGTGACCCTCCAGTGTGAAGGTAATTGCGTGTGAATTTGGTAGAAAATTACGACTTATTGAATACCGTAATGGAAATGAATACACATCAGATGGATCATTGGTTCGTAATAAATCAAACAGAACAGACTTCCGTTCGTGTCACCCGCCGCATACTAAGCGCAACATTCCTTATTGTCTTGCAAGACGGGTATGACAATTGTCAGCCAAGAAAAGCAACGTGATCACAGACTCTCTGAACTAAATGTTTTTCTAAAAAATAAAAATTTCCGCAGAAACTAATACAGGATGGCATAGAACGCGTTAGAGCCATTCCAATCGCGGAGCTACGCGCAGAAAGGTCACCAGAACCAAAGCCAGACCCAATTCTGATGATTTCCACACATAACCCTCACCATCCTAATATGCAAAACAACTCCTCCCCATCCTACAGAAAAGTGAAAAAATGAATTCCATAATAAAATCAGATGACATTCTACCTAGAAAAACTATGGAATCCACTTGCTAATGGCCGAAAGCGCCGAAAGAGACAAAAAGTGCGCCATTAGTAAAGCGCCGAAAGCGCCGAAAGCGACAAAATATGCGCCGTTACGGCGCACTATTTGTCGCTTTCGGCGCACTTTTTGTCGCTTTCGGCTCTTTCGGCGCTTTCGGCGCGCGCGCCGAAAGCGACAAAATGTGCGATATTAGCGTAACGGCGCACATTTTGTCGCTTTCGGCGCGTTACTAATGGCGCACTTTTTGTCATTAGGCGTACTATTAGGTCCACTCCCTAATGGCGCGCGCCGGAAGCGACAAAATGTGCGATATTAGCGCATGTTTCGGCGCGCCGAAAGCGACAAAATGTGCGCCGTAACGGCGCACATTTTGTCGCTTTCGGCGCGTTACTAATGGCGCACTTTTTGTCGCTTTCGGCGCGCGCCGAAAGCGCCATTAGGCGTACTATTAGGTCGCCGAAAGCGACAAAAAGTGCGCCGAAAGCGCCATTAGCAAGCGGCCCTAATAGGTTTCCATAAAAAACGCCAACCGAAAAATCAGAAAACAAATATTGACGAAAGCAAAGTTCACAACATGTGATTCCAAATCATATAGTCAGTAAATGTGGTGACAAACGGTGTCGCACATGCAATTACCTTCACACTCGATGGTCACTGGCATTAACAAATGGAATGACAATCTATTGGAATATATCTATGGACTGTAGCTCGGAAGATATTATATATGTTATTGTCCACTGAGTGTTTTGGACGGGTCAAATCGTTGCCCAGATCTGACCTTGACCTTCAAAATGATCAATTCAAGGTCAAATCGGATAAAACCGGATGGATTTCGACGGGTACTTTTGTCGGGTACTTTTGTCCGGGCAGTGTTTTGGACGGGTCAAATTGTGACCCCCACCTGACTTTAACCTTCAAAATGGAGAATTCAAGGTCAAATCGCGCAATTCGCCGAAAAGCAGAGGGGAAACAGCCCGGACGAAGTCGGGTCCACCTGCTAGTATATATATATATATATATATATATATATATATATGGAGGCACGGACTCAGTATGAGTGTTCATTGCTTCATATTTGCGTGAACAAATTCTCATTTCTTATCGAAATGGCCATGTGTCGATCGGAATGGCACATTGAGATGTTCCTCAAACCAAATCAAGCTTGAAAACCGGTCCCGATTTTCATCCATGCCGGGGTTCGAACCCGCGCCAACCTCGTCTAGCCCAGACTGTGATGATCGTATCCACGACCTAACCACATCGGCTACGGGGACATCCTTAAAAAGGAAGCCCTTTCACCGAGAGTTAGGAAGCGTATCAGTCTGAACATGGGTCCGAACCCACTGCCTTCGAAATTCTTGATCTGCCATTCTGGAAACATGGCAATGCACTTCCTCCGAAATTGCATCTGTGACCATACGATTACTGGTACTGGCGTATATATATATGTCAGAGTTATGGAGGCACGGACTCAGTATGAGTGTTCATTGCTTCATATTTGTGTGAACAAATTCTCATTTCTTATCGAAATGGCCATGTGTCGATCGGAATGGCACATTGATATGTTCCTCAAACCAAATCAAGCTTGAAAACCGGTCCCGATTTTCATCCATGCCGGGGTTCGAACCCGCGCCAACCTCGTCTAGCCCAGACTGTGATGATCGTATCCACGACCTAACCACATCGGCTACGGGGACATCCTTAAAGTTTAAAGTAACGTGTGTGTGTATATATATATATATATATATATAATTTACAACAAATTACTGTATAATAGTCCATTTAATCGGAAAGGCTCATTCACTCACTGGGGCCACCACTGCTGCTAAATTCGTCCGAAATAGCATAATCGCGAGGCTTCTGTGCGTTTATGGCGAGCGAAATATACCTGTCCAAAAATTGACCTCAGGAAGTGTAAATGTGAGAAGTTTATATAATAAAATTACGTTTTCTACTCAATAAAAGACCATTATGTATATGTAAAGCGACTCTTGGTCCGCAGGATTCAATAAACCTGCATTTTTTTGTATGTTTTCCAACCTCATAATTTCCAGTGCTTTGTACTATGACAAATCCGAAAGCATTCTGAACTCAATTTTGCTACATCTTTGTCATCTTGGTATTGTATTCAATACTGCCAATCACACTGGGGGGCACTGTCCTGCCAAATCCGTCCGAACTCGTATAATCGTCCAGTGCGCAATTGCGAGGCTACTGTACGTTTCCGGCGAAAGAAAGTCTACCATGCCTAGAAATTGAGCTCAGGGAGCGTTATTGTGAGAAGTTTTTATAAGACAATTATGTTGTCCCCTCAATACAAGGCCACTATGTATATGTAAATCGGCTCTTGGTACGCAGGATTCAACAAACCTGAAATTCCTTGTATTTTTTTCCAACCTCATATTTTTCAGTGCTTTTTACTATGACAAAAGTGTTCTGAGTGGAGCACGTGCTCAATTTTATCTCAATAATCAGTTTATAGTCATCTTGGTAATTTTTAAATATTGCCAATCAAAATTATTGTCATGTGGGGATCGTAAGTTTGTTAAAACAAGATTTATAAATTATCACAAAATGATACGTTGCCTTTGCGAAAACAAGCTACGTAACGGGTGCGCATTCGGCGAAAGTGCACCAGTCTGAAATCGTCACCTCCGTGTGCTTTCATGTTGATTTCGATGCTTCACGGTTTCCATGAAGCTATTTTTGCTTATATAAAGGGATGTGGCGCCGGGGGATATTACCATAGGCGTGTATTCCACCACAGGGACGTGGCGGCTGGTGGAGTTTGAGGGACTAACCCTCCAACTTTGATCAACAGCTGGAAATGTCATGCCCCACACAACATTTGTTGGAAATTGTACACCACTTATAGGTTGAAATTGTTAGTTGGTTGATTTTCCAGCAACTAATTAGTGGGATATTTGTTGTTTTAGATCAACTCTGGCAAATCTTATCTATATATTTAGTCAAAATGTTGGTCTGATATTGCTATCAATTGGGAATATACCATCATTATAGATAGTGTCAGGTCGGTTGGAAATTTCAAACAGTTGGCAAATTCAAACAAAGTGGTCCTATATTTGGCCCCTCTTGAGGGCGGCTATTTTAAATCGGATGTGTTTGATGAATATGTGGGGTGTCTTGTGAGCAACACTACAACACTCTTTGTTCGACCTAAATCGGTAAAGAGCCGAGGACTGGCATGGGTTCCCTATTTGAATCCCCCTGGACGGCGGCCATGTTGGATTTGGGTAGGACGTGTGGAAATAGAGTATTGTAGTCATCCTACAACACTCTTTATTTGAGTGAAATATTAAATTTTTCAAAGAAGGATTAGAAGTCACATTCGTCGTATACGTTGAGTAAACGCTGAAAACGGCGGCCTGTTCGTAAAATGGCAGCCATTTTGAATATGTTGACCCTTGCGATTGGTTTGTCTTCATACACTCTCAAATGGCATTTTGCATCATCAAGAGAACGATTCTGATACTAATCAAATGACAATTAGCCGCCTAATATAGTTTACAATGGTAACATCTATATATATTTACCCTGCAAAAGCACAAAGAGACACATTTGTCATGATGCTCGGCTATACCGCATATAATCTACTAACTTGTCGATGAATTATGTGTAATATCGAAATTATTTATCGTGTGTGTGCACTGGAGCTTATCATATTTGCTCGTTTTCGAACTGGAGCCATAACAATTTCGCACTGGAACCATCGTGTGCTTGTCTTTTAATGTGTCACCTTTAGCTCTGTTCAGATTTTTCGTTTATATTTTTTCATATTTGTGTTCCGGAGATAACAAATTTACCAGAAAACCATGGTTTGCCCATTGGAATGTCCCATTTCTGGTCTAAAAACAAACTTTATCGCCGAAATGTTACGGTAAAATGTCGACAACGAAGTGATAAACTCCCGATTGTTCACTCGCCCATGAGAGCTATAACTCAAATTCAATACACACGGATACAGACGGTGATATTGAAAAATCACAGTTCAAATTTGAAAGAATAGTTTGGAATTTTAAGAAAATACTTACCATTTTAAGTGCCATCACGTTAGTTTTTTTTATAGAATTGCAGAGAGGAAAACTTAGCATTTATCGATGCGCACTGGAAGATTATACGATTTCGGACGGATTTAGCAGGAGCGGTGGGCCCCCAGTGAATCAGAATCACTGTCATATGGGGTTCTTCAGTTTGTTAAACTAATGTTTATAAAATATTACAAAATGATACATGACAAATTCGAAATCGTCAACCTCATGTTGATTTCGATGCTTCACGGTTTCCATGAAGCTATTTTTCCTGATATGCAGGGCTGAGACGTGGCGCCGGGGATATTGTAATAGGGTAAATTTCACACTAAGGGCGTGGCGACAGGGGAAATTTAGGGGTAGGGGTCCCACTCTTCATCTTTGGTCAAAATTCAATCCTCACACAGCATTTGTTGAAAATTTTACACCAATTATAGGTTGAAACGGTTGGTTGATTTTCCAACAACTAATTAGTTTTAGACAAACTCTAGCAAATCTGTTCTATATTTTGTCCAAAGTTTGGTTTGAAATTGCTATCAATTGGAAATAGACCAACACTAGGTGGTGTCAGGTTGGTTGGAACTTTCCAACAATTGGAAAGTTCAAACCCAGAGGTTCTCTATTTGGACCCCTCTGGGCGGCGGCCATTTTGAATCAGATGTGTTTGGGGAATATTTCAGGTGTCTTCGGTGCCACCATACACCCTAAGTGCCGAAAACTGGCGTGGGTTCCCTATTTGAATTCCTCTGGACGGCAGCCTTGTTGGACCCGGGTGAGGTGCTTGTGGTAGGAGAGTCTTGTGGCCACCCTACAGCACCCTATATTTGAGTGAAATATTAAATCTTTCAAATAAGGAATAGAAGTCACATTCGTCGTATACGTTTAGTAAAAGCCGAAAAGGGTGGTCATGTCGTAAAATATTTCGACCATTGATTGGCTTGTCGGGAAAACAATCAGTCTTCATAGTTGACGCGCATTGGTCATACATGCTAAATGTCAGGTTTGTTTCAAAAAGTGAACGATTCTGTTACTATTTGACACTTATACCCACCCTATAATTATATATGTTGCAATGGTAACAACTATATTTGATCTTCAAAGAGACAAATGCAAATATTAGATAAAATGTCATGATGGTCACCTATAGGGCCTAGCTTTACCAAATTTTCGATTAATTATGTGCAATGCCGAAATTATTTATAGTGGGTGCGCACTGGAGCTTATAATTTTTGCTCGTTTTGGAACTAGAGCCATACAAATCTCGCACTGAAGTAACCACGTGCGTGTCTGTTAATGTGCCTGTAGACCTGTTCAGATTGTTCGTGTATATGTTTTGTGTTTCATTTCCCGTGGATAAAAAAATTACCAGAAAACTATGGTTTGCCCATTGGAATGTCCCATTTATGGTCTAAACACAGACGTTAATGCAGAAAAGTTACGGTAAAATGTCGAAAAAGAAGTGATGAACTTCCATGAGTGCTACAAATTATTATTCAAAAAACACACTGATACCGACGGTCATATTGAAAAATCACAATTCAATTTTGAAAGAATAATTTGGTTTTTTAAGAAAATTCTTACCATTTTAAGTGCCGTCATGCAAATTTGTATAAAATGCGATTTCGGATAGATTTATCAGGAGCAGTGCCCCCCCCCCCGAGTCATTGTAGCTTTCAATTTTAGTCTATGTAATTTGGTACGTATCAGATATGTTTACAAATACAAGAAATATTGATATACTGGTTGCATGTGACTTGGAAATTGCTGTCCATGACCACAGCCTTTGCCATCTTTTTTCAATATTTCGCACAGAAGTGAAACAAACGCTCATTATTTCTACCATGTCACGAATAGACAAACACAAATGTTTTATTGTGTTTACTTGTTTATTTTTTGAAACTCGTAAAAACTCACCAGGAGCAGAAATGTAAAACTAATTTTGGCACGAACATGGAATCAAGCAGCTTATAGATGCGGCACCGCCATGCTTCGAGAAGGTGGACACAATTATTAAGTCAACATATCCAAGTTTAATACAAATACTGAGTATGATTGCCAGGATAAGAATCCTTGATAATAAACAAAATATACCAGATAGTTCTCATTGGTCGATCATTTTTTTAATTCAAGCACGTAGTTATA
The DNA here is from genome assembly GCA_032622095.1 of Siphonodentalium dalli. NCBI lineage: Eukaryota > Metazoa > Mollusca > Scaphopoda > Gadilida > Siphonodentaliidae > Siphonodentalium > Siphonodentalium dalli. The sequence goes on from CP136067.1 coordinate 12,414,590, forward strand.
ATTTTTTAATATTGGTGTTTTGATGAAAAATTGCGATATCAGGAATCGGGCATTTTTACGATTATTTCGCAACATATAATTCGATGATTTATTTAATATGCTCGCTAATTATCAATGGATATAGGTTTTTGCGAATTAAAATCGCGATTGTTTCATCGAAAACAGCTAGTAAAACCATATTATAATGTATTTGTATTGGAATAATGTTTACGACACCACTTTTGCTAAAAACAAGATAATTGCGTGGCGAGTAAAGGTAATATGTTTGGGAATGCCAAATACAAAAACCTTCTTTTGCGATTAGGCATGTACTACAATGAACGTGCTGAAAAGGGGGAAAATAGACTTTAGCGAATTTGTTCAAATAAACAATATGTTTACAAACACAACCCGGCAGTCACGAAATCGGGTTTTAACCAGAGTAATTTTTATTTCGCAACCGAAAACGGGCATTTTTCCGTTTACATACGCGCAAACGTTAGTTTAAAATATAAGCAACATACTATTAGTGCATATATTATTTGTTTTTAAATGATTCAACAGAGATAATTATTGACGACAAACACAAGTAAATCATGTGACTGACCATGAGATTCAATCGAGGAAGAAAACACAATAAAACATGTCACGATCCATTAAAATAGTTTTCGCCAATAGCAAGGATGAAATTTGGATAGTTTGAACACCAGGGGCGGTATTCGCCAACTGAGTTTATTTTTATTAACCAGGTAGTTTATTTGATAACGGCTGAATGCAAGCGACTACGCCAGACTCATTCACTGCGTCCCGGCAATCAACAACTACAATCGTAATTTGACCCGATTTACATGCGCGTGATGAATTTATTATGAACAAGATTTCAGATATGTGCACGGGAATATTAACGAGGAACTGAACTTGGAATGTGCACATGGTCCCGTCGATATAAACATTTGTGTTCGCGCTGAAATGTCTGAATTAGTGCAACAATGTCAATGGACAGACACGTTAATAACAATCACCCCGGACCAATTGTGGCGGCACGGTTATAGGCGCCTATACACGCTATGTGTATACATTAGTTTTGCCGATATGCCTTTATCAGCGTGTTCCTGCTAATTTTAATTTCGACGAGAAGGTTTGGTTTTGCCGTTTCTGATACCAAGAATGAACCCATTACAATTCACGAGATTTATAACTTCAGCACTAAAATGTTATAGCTAGTGTTGGGACAAAAGCTCCTGTTGTCACGCACCACATGATCTGAGTGTCGGGGGTGGACATTATATACATATATACGGAAAAACTAAAATTACAGCAATGTTAATTGATTGCGGTAACATCTCGCTATTTTTCCCCGTATTGAAACTTTTAACATTTCATATTTTAGTGAAGTAAATTGATATCAATATGATCATTCCAACTGCGTTAGTGTCTTCATTGTTGGTAAGGTCGTGTTTCATGGTTTAGACATTCTAATTTTTAGCTTTTCATAAGGATAAAACACACATGACCTAGCCACCATAAAAACTTCACATACCCATTTCATAAGAGACAATAATTGGTAAATATCCCTTCAAAACACGTTTCATCTGATTTCTTGATTGGACGGGGGTGTCAGACTTAAAATTATATTGAAGAGACGCAATTTACTGGAAGTTTAATCTGTATCCCATTGGGATGGAATTGTCTAAACTAGCTCGTGAAAACATAAATTAAATGTTGGATATTTACTGCCTGGCACATCACTTTCCAAAACTTTCCACTTACATCCCGGTTAAATATTTTCCAACTGGTACAGAAAATGTTCATCTGTTGGAAATTGCTTTACAGACACAGTTTAAGGATGACAATGTTCATGAACGGCAGTTTAATTAGTTCAAATATTTTACCGTATGTTGAATATTTATCAGAAACCAATTATCACACCAAACACTCGCGGTAGAATATCACCATTATAATCATATTAACCTATATTTGGTCTTTGTCGAAATTACACACTCCAATTACATACTCCAATCCTGTCCATCCGTCTTTATACATATGCGTTTGTATTGGGCATTTAAAAAAACATTAGCAACAAATTAGTTGCAACTACACTCAAATAGCATAACGGTAACGTCATTTACCTCTTTCTCACGAATAAAAAAACCAGTTTGTGGTCACCCAGTACTTTATCTGGCAACTACGATCTGCAAACGATTACATTTCTTAGCCCAAGTCGTTCATACAATTTTGTTCTGTAAAAAATAAACATATGCATGTAAACCCCACACTGATCCATCTATGAGCGCTGTCAAATCTCCTGATTGGATAATTCAATGGCGCGGTGCTATCTTCTCATGCGCCAACGGCCTCAGACAGCTTCCCATTAAGCTTCGTCCTGTTAAAACTACCTGGATCTATATCTATATTTGCGAATGTCTGTCTGTCTGTCTGTGTTCTATAGAAAATCACAGGGGACCATCTAGATGATACCAAAGGAGTAGCTTTTTACGAGAAAGATAATGGTCGGGGTTAGAATTTTCTAAAGTGACGCCGTTGTTGTCAGGGGCAGAAAAGGGGGAAGGGCAAAAAAAAAAATTGTCGCCGATTGCCACCAAACTTATATATAATCATCCCCATAATATGTGGAATCTAATGGCGTGGTTTAAATATGGCAAAAGCCGCGCCTTTCGCATCAGGGGTGCCCGCAAGGGGGGGGCAGATTTTTTTTTCTGTCGCCGATTGCCACGAAACTTACATATAATCATCCACATGATATGAAGAATCCAACGGTGTGGTTCAAATATGTCAAAAGTGGCGTCGTTTGAGTCAGGGATGAACGGAAGGGGAGAGGGGCACCAAAATTGATAAAACTAATTTTAGCGCCGATTTCCACCAAATTGATATATATTCTTCTTCGTGATACAAGAAATCTAATTGTGCGATTTAACAACGCCAAATTGTTGTTTTTGGATGAGAGATTGGGAGGGGGTGGGCATTAAATTTGATAATAAGTCGCCGATTGCCACCACACTTATACAAAATCATCCCCATGGTATGAGGAGTCTAATGGTGTGGCTTTTATCTGTCAAATGTGGCCTCATTGGAGTCAGGGTTGCATTGAAAGGGACATGGGCACCAAAATTGATGCACAATTATTTTAGCGACAATTTCCACCAAATTGATACACGTTCTTATCCATGATACGAGGAATCTAATCGTGATTTAAAGACGCCATAGTGGTGCTGTTTGGGTGAGAGATGGAGAGGGGAGGGATTGGCACCAAATTTGATAAAAAAAATTGTTTAGTCGCCGATTATCACCAAACTTATAAAAAATCATCTCCATGATATCAGGAGTGTAATCGTGTGGTTTAAGGATGTCACAAGTGGGGTCATTCGAGTCAGTGGTGTATAGAGATGAGAGGGACGCAAAAAATTATATCTATATGTTTAGTGCCGATTTCCACCAGATTTATACATATTCTTCTCCGTGATACGAGGAAACTTATCGTGTTGTTTAAATACACCAAATTGGTGCCCTCTGGGTGAGAGATATGGGGACCTTAAATTTGATACGAATTTGTATACTCGCCAATTTTCACCAATTTCATATATATGCATCTCTAATCTCTAATGAGTCTTAGTGTGTGCAGCTTGAGTCCGAAATAGGGACGGAAGGGTCACCAAAACTGATACAAAATATTTTTAGTACCAATTACCAGCAAATTCAGACACGTTCTTCTCAAATGATACAAGAAATAAAATTGTGCTGTCTGTCTTTCTTTTTGTCTGTCTGTGTGCGTTCTATATATAACTTCACGCGGTACAATCGAGATGGCACCAATGCGTTCTAAGAGGAGTAACTTTGTATAAGGAAGATAATGGTGCAAGTTAACATTTTCTAAAATGACGCTGTTGGTGGGAGGGGAAATTTAAAAGATATGGTGAAATAGTTTTGTCGCTGATTTCCACAAAACGAATATATAATCATCTTCGCAATATGGCGTTGTTCGAGTCAGCGTTGCATCAACAATTGATTTAATAAACCAAATTCCACCAAAAACATACACGTTTTTCTCTATTGATATACTATGAATTAAATCACATTTGGTGTCGTTTGCGTCACGGATGGCGAGCGGATATGCACTATCATTGATAAGATTGCTATTCGCCGATATCCACATATAAGTTATATACAGTCACCAGGCCATCTCCATATCATTTTAAGTAGTTGGGCGTTCACATTTCACAATCCCGACATATGGTCACCCACAAAAGTCACTTGAACAATTATATCTTCTTAACAGTCATATTTATATGGGAATGGCAATCAAGGCATTCACACAATGAGCTAGCAAAATGAGATAACTAGAAGAAACATTAAACGTATATTTATCATTCTATTGAAGAGATACATATATTCGTGCAAACTGAGAGACCTCGAACCGTCAGAGGAGTGCATATATATAATAAAAAAAAATAGTCTTCCATTCAATAAAGTTTCTACAAAAAGTTACAATTTGTCAAGAGATATGGAAGGCCTGTACAAAAATAGTGGTCACAGTGTACAGTCAAATATAGTTTCTTCTGATATACAAGAAAATGCAGTTAGTAGCTCAAGACTTTTCAGGATCCTACCAATACTGACATCTGACAAGGGTTTTAGAACAGACTCATCGACTGACATAAACAACTCAAAATCTCGCTCTGTGTCTGGCACATGTAGCTGATATATGTGCGCACCAACATTTCGTTTAAACTAAGAATATTTAGCCAATATATAGCACAATGAACAGAGGAGCACCTGGAAATTTCTTTGAAACATCTGTATCTTCATGGAGATATGATAGCCAGGTGTCCTCGAGATCTTAGTCCAACCCACTAGATTGATTGATACATCTCAATATGTAAAACCCAATTATCATCTTTTATCGATGTTCATGTATCATATTATAACGTCTAATGTTTACGCAGTTGTAAATAAATAAATACTTCATTATTGGTGGAACGGATTAATCGCGATAAACAGAATGACAATTGACAAGGTGAGCCACTACTTATATTCCATGACTGTAATGATCATGTTTTGTGATGCTATTTGAATATCCAATTTATGAGAAAACGTATAACACTTTAAGCAAGAGCATGCTCTATTCCCAACAAATATCCACAGTATGCATTAACCTGTGCAACGCCGGGTAACCCTGCTAGTTATATATAAACCCCGTTGGTGAATACCACCCAATGTGTATTAACAATCGTGGATTCTTCAAAGTGGTGTTTTATAACAGGATGTAAAGGTATTTGTGCATATTTTGATATCGTTGATTGACTTATATCACATATGTAGCCACTTTCCTATTCTAGGGTCAGTAGAAAGGTGAAAAGGGGTTTATTTAAGGACGGTAGTCGTTCTTAATGAATATGAGCATCCCTTAATTATTTGGGAATATTTTATCTTCGAAATAAAAAAACAGTTCTGTAAAAATGTTAGTATCAATATTTTACCCAAGCAGGTGGATTTCTGAGAATTTACTAACTCTCTCGTGTGCACATTCTAAGTAAAATTATTTTCACGAACCTACTGCATCAGTGGTTGGACACGTTGTAAACTGCATAGTTGTGACGATGACTGCGGTGGTAGTTGTGGTGGTCGTAGTTGTTGTGGTTGTGGTGGTTGTCGTGGTTGTGGTGGTGGTGGTAATTGTGGATGTTATGGTGGTCGTAGTTGTTGTGGTTGTGGTGGTTGTGGATGTTGTGGTGGCTGTGGTGGTTGTAGTTGTTGTTATGGTGGTTGTTGTGGTTGTGGTTGTGGTGGTGGTTGTTGTGGTTGTTGTGGTGGTTGTTGTTGTGGTTTTGCCGGTTGTGGTGATTGTTGTGGTGGTCGTAGTTGTTGTGGTTGTAGTTGTTGTTGTGGTGATTGTTATGATTGTGGTTGATGTTGTGGTGGTCGTAGTTGATGTGGTTGTTGTGGTTGTAGTTGTTGTTGTTGTGGTGGTTGTTGTGGTTGTGGCTGTAGTTGTTGTTGTGGTGATTGTTGTGGTTGTTGTTGTTGTTGTTGTTGTTGTGGTTGTTATGGTGGTTGTTGTGGTTGTGGTGGAGGTGGAGGTGGTTGTTGTGGTCGTTGTCATCGTTGTCGTCGTGGTCACCGCTCCTAACAAACAAAAATGTGAATGTTTGTACGTCCAAGAACATGTCATGGTTTTAAGAAAGCTTTTCGTCAGTCATTCTTGTCATCCTGTTCATGTTGAGGACAATCCCATTCAATAAAAGCCATGTGATATTTGGATTACGCTTCCAATTGTAAGAGAACAATGACACTATATATTAACTTGTAGAGGGGATAGTGTCATGAATTACAGTCGATGGAACGATATGGAATGCGGACAGTTGAAACATATATGTTTCAACTGTCCGCATTCCATATCGTTCCATCGACTGTAATTCATGACACTATCCCCTCTACAAGTTAAGCTATAGTGTCATTGTTCTCTTACAATTGGAAGCGTAATCCAAATATCACATGGCTTTTATTATAGGTAACACTAGAGGCAAACCCAAAGCTTAATGTGAAGTTTGTGATTAATTGGATGAAAACTGTTTGCTGTAGGGCATGCCAAATTATTTACATTGTAGTGATGCATGGTGTGCTGATTGACAGTATTCCGTTCCTGTCTGTATCTCTATCTCTGTCTCTCGCTGTTTGTATGTCTGTCGCTATCTCTCGCTACCTCATCCATCTCTACCGAACTCTCTCTGTCTCTCGGGGCGCACTGAAAACCATTTTACTGTCGGTTCCAACATGACGCATATCGGTAGCTGCGGACGTCCATTCCTGTCGGGTTCTCTCTCTATCGTTATATATCCACCCTCTCTATCTCTCTATCCCTCTGCCTGTATCTCTATCGATCACTCTCTATCTATCTGGACGCATTCATAATCGTCGTGCTTTTAAAGATATAATAGGGCCCATTGGTATATAGCCGCGGGCGTCCGTCGTTTCTGTCGGAGAATTCTCTTTCTCCCACACATTAGTAACACAGGCATCCCATGTGATACAACCATGTGAGATGTCTCGATAAATTTCAAACCCCACATTACTGCAGCTGTCTAACACGACCCACGTGGCTGATTTGCTTAACTACGAAAAGGAACTATTTTAACAAGCAGTGGAGATATATTGTGTTAACTAAAACAATGGGGACCAACGAAAACACTTAACGTTTGAATGCTATAAGTGAATTAATTGACCATTACAATCCTCGTGTTCGGTCCGAATATCTGGCCACATGGGTGAGATTTTTCCACCCCACACCTCATGACATGATAGATAACATTAATATCTATAGGTGGGTGCATGTGTGATATTTTCATAATTGTCGGTAGCCAAATTGATCAATGGCCATTTGTATTTGAAAGTGGCCAAATAAAATTTATCTTGACCAAACGTTTTGGCGCTAGTCAGTATATAGTCTCCTCTCAATGTATCATCATATCTCCATGAAACCCTTAATTCGTTTACATGTAATCAGCCGTTACTCGCCCGCATATATATGAATAACAATTTACCAAAAGTCACAAATGCTTACTTATCAGAACAATGACGATTAGCTGCTAGAACAGTGCACTTTCTCAATCAATGTAGACCAGTCTTTTCATTTATGTTGATATACGTTGATGGCTAGACCAATTCATGTTGATATACGTTGATGGCTAGACCAATGTATGTTGATATACGTTGTTGGCTAGACAAAATTTATGTTGATATACGTTGCTGGCTAGACCAATTTATGTTGATATACGTTGCTGACTAGACCAATTTCAGCGTTGGTGATTCCTTTCGTTGCATGCACATTTCAATTATCACTTATGTCCAACTCACAAAATTGCAATGAATCATTTAAGTTTGTGCATGTTTCTTTATATATCTGTTTTAGTTTCGTTTTCTCGATTATTTCATATTTTGGTTTTCAATTTGGCCAAAGTTTCTGAAAAGTGGCCAAAACAAGTTAAGAAATTGCCGACAATTTGGCCAAAACAATTTACCGGCCAGCGTTGACGCTGCATCTTACCTTCGGGATCTAATAGGACGCATCGATAGGCGGCGTTCGTTCCTGTTTGGGCGCATATCGAGTCGTAGCTGCATGGTCTGTTATAGCACGGATCAGCAGGCTTCTGGAAACGAGAACAGAACAGTTATAACACGGGTCAGAATGTTGCTGAGAGATAATATAACATTTATAGCACGGGTTAGAATGTTTCTGGAGATGAGAACGGAATAGCCATAGCATGAATCAGAAGGTATCTGGAGACGATAATATGACATTCATAGCACAAGTTATAATGTTTATGGGACGAGAACAGAACTGTTGTAGCACGGATCAGAAGGTTTCGGGAGACAAAAACAGAACACTTATACATGTAAATATCTCGTAGCATGGAGATGACTACATAACGTTGGTGGAAATCGGCGGCAAATTATTCTTATCAATGTGATTATACATGTAAATATCTCGTAGCATGGAGATGACTACATAACGTTGGTGAAATCGGCGGCAAATCATTCTTATCAATGTGAGTGCATCTCTCCTCCCCATTCCTGACCCAAACGGTATCAATGTGGCAGAACAGTTGTAGCACGGTCAGAAGATTTCTGGAGACGACAATATAATAGTTATAGCACGGGTCAGACGGTTTCGTTTCTGGAGATGAGAACAGAACAGTTATAGGACGGACCTGAAGGTTCCTGGGGTAGAGAACATAGCACTTATAGCACGGGGCAGACGGTTTCTGGAAACGATAATAAAACCTGCAACTACTTGTATTGATATTTCTTATGACATTAACAATTTTGGAAGTGCCTATACGTAATGCTGAGTGCCGATATTGTTGTAGTTGTTTTGATTATAAGTGTTGGTGGCGAAAAAGGCGACGACAATGATGATGATAGTAATGGTGATAAAGCGCCATGTTCAGTGCTATTGCAATGCAATATTACACCTGAAACACAAACAATTGAGTAGCAAATGATATGTAATCGGGGTACACGATCAGATAGCGATTCGTGTAAAATCAGGATTATATTTCAACGTTGTATCCTGATTGAATAGGAAGGCTGATAATTAAATATTTTACGAACTTTTGACGAATTTTGAAAATTTAAAACACCACAAATAATCAACTTCGCTCTTTAAAATAAATATGTCTTCAGAAATACTTCTTTAATATTCATTTCTATTCGAACAACACTTCTTTAAAATAGACTTCTATTTTTTGTTTAATTCTCCAGTGCGACATATTTAACAAAACTGTTTTTGATTTTGTTTTTATTTCTGAATATTTCCGTTATATAATCAATATAATTATACCAAAGGAAGCACATCTATAGCATTCGTTAGTTGGTTCCGGTTACCCCCTTCTTTTTCGATTAAATCAGGATAATCATTTAATAATATGTTTACATCGTCTAGCACGTATTACTCATATTGTATACCAATCGCTTTCTAATCGTGAACCCAGAATTCATTGGTTTTGTTGCGTTCTGTGGTCACAATAGGTGGAAAGTACATGATGTAATCATTTACGGACTTTACATGCCTTGGTGGGATAATTTGTATTTAATTTGTTTTATATATTTTATTTTTCCTGACATGCGTGGTAAAAATAAATAGCGTCTGAAAGCTTTCAACGGACAGGGAACCACAATATTTGGTAACATGTATCTCAAAATATTTCCGAAATAAAATCCGTCGATAAAGTGCTACAAAAGCGTGTTTTGTTCCTTATAATTTGAGATTGTTTCGTTTGTTCCGGTTCATCTTTTTAGTCAGCGGTCGCGTAAAAATTACAACTGTAGACCATGGAATTCAGAGCTGTCGTATCCCTGAAACGTTTATGGTACGATGGTTTAAACGGAGAGAAGGTGAAGTTTTTTAATAACGAACCAAAGCCGGACGCTTTGGGTCGTATGTAGACTATATCTGATGTTGTGACGCCACCAATTATTATTTAATACGACGCTGTTGTTTTGAATTTATGTCGCAGTAGATCGGTGTCGTAAATCATTAATGTCGTAATCGGAAAGTTTTGTTTTACGTGTCTATCGATTACTAGTATCGATGTCCCAAAACAGTGACAATTCGCCTTTCGTTTTTGGCAGCCGATTATTGTCAAGTGTCCTAGTCTGCCAGTATTCAGGAACCAACCCATCCATATAAATTGTTTACTTCCCGACAGATCTGCCCCTTCATATCCGTTCAGTTCGTTGTGTTTTCGTGACTTAAAATAACGTAGATGGTCACAAAAACAGTTAAAATTGCATTGTTTTAATTTGCCAACCGCTTTTTGTAAAGTGTCCCAGGCTGTCGGAAAACAACACGGGCAGCCGTATATATCGTGTAGTACCTGAAAGAAAAGCAATTCGGCCACAATTGATATTGAGAGCATAATATATTCAGTATGTGATGTGTCCAAGACATCAAACTGGGTATAGGATACGTAAAGTCTTTATTTGCCAGCGCTTATTGTGAAGTGCCACATGGTGCAGCCTTTCGGGAACAAGCACATCCATGGTGTGTATCCTGATAAAAAACTAACTTTGGGTCACACCCAATATTGAGAACATATCATTTCAGAATGTGGTGTCTTCGAGAATTCAAAAAGGGTAGGGGGTCCTCAAAACAGATATTTTGTCTTTCTTAATTGCCAGTCACTTTTCGAAAAGTGCTCTTGCTTTCTGGACCCAATCCATCTAATTTATTTGTCTACTTCCTTATACAACTACATATTGTCCTCACACTAAGTTAATATTGAGAGGATATCTTTCCAGTTATTGGTGTGTTCTAGTCTTCAAATTGGGTAGGGGGGTCATAAAACAGTACAAATCGCATTTTTTTATTTGCCAGCCGCTTTTTGTAAAGTGTCCCTGGCTGTCGGGTACTAACTGATATATAACAATCGTGTATTTCCTGATAAAATAGCCATTTGTCCACACCGTCGTTTTATACTGGGAGCACAACCATTCAGTTCGTGATGGGTTTAATAGTTTACATGTGGTACGGGGTACTTTAAGGCAGTCAAAATTCACATGTATCGTCTGCCATCTGCTTTTTGTAAGGTATCACATGCTTTCGTGAACCAACATATCACTGAACATTAAAACTTTTGTGATAGGACAGCCATTTCACAATATCTGGTGGTATTGATAGCATATCCCTTCTGCTAGTGGGGTGTTCAAGACTAGAAATTGGGCTTGGGGTCGCCTAAGACATGGAGCGAAAATTATCCTTTTTCGTTCGCCAGCCGCTTCTTGTAAAGTGGCTTTCGTGAAACATCTTGTCCATAACAGATGATGTTATTACCTGATAATATTATAATTTTTCCACACGACGACCACACTCTCAGTTAAAATTGATAGCACATCATTTCAGTTCATGGCGTGTTTGAGACTTTAAGTGGGATCCTCAACCATAGGACATTCGCATTTCATATTTGCCACCGCTTGTTGTAAAGTGCCTCAGGTTTCAGGGTACCAAACCACTCATAGCATTTGATAATTGCCTAATAGCATTACCTTTTTTCTTTGACACATTTAGCTAATTTTTGAGGGAACATACCTTCATTTGGATTGCTCAAGAGTTCAAATCAGTTAAGTGGTCTCCCAAAACAGTGAGAAATCACCTTTCACGTTTGCTAGCCGATTTTTGTAAAGTGTCCCAGACATTTGGGAATCAACCTTACTGATATATCTACCATTTGTTTACACCCTCAATTAATACTGGGAGCACATCCTTTCAGTTCGAGGTGTGTTTAAGACTTTGACTGCGGTATGGACCAGGGTTGGGGTAAATGTAATTTGTAATTGTAATTGAATTTAATTAATTACATTTTCCCAAGTAATTGGATGTAATTTGTAATTGATGGTTTTTTCAATTACATGTAATTGAATGTAATTAATTACATTGAGAAAAGGGGTGTAATTTCAATTACATTTCAATTACATTTTGAATTACATTAAAAAAATACAGACCAATATAACAAGTTAACACAATAGCATTTGTATCTGAAATGTGACATGACTATGATATGTTAATAGTATCAGATAAAACACTTGGTTACTAACTTACTTGACTAGTGTTATACACATGGGGTCATTATCCTCATATTTTCATTCTATGTTAGTAGTTTCATGGATACATGTTCTAAATTAAAACTTCAAAGATGCAGTCATGAAACCCTCTCACTATAGAAGTCACACAATGTTTTGATAGTCTAATTGTGGTTTGATTTAAAACAATTCACAAGTTGTGGGTCACAATAGAATTAATATAAACAATGTTTTGATAGTGCATCATTGGTGGTGACCTGTCACCATGAATATTGGGTTGTTGTCATAGCTCAATACTATACTTCAAAGATGACGACCGCTCAGTGAATACAGTTATTACTCTTTCATGTAACCCCCCCCCCCATAATGAGATGGTATCATCAATTGTTGTTACAAGTTTGTATATAACTGCATCACTGACTATCAAGCAATCATTATCTCTTTGCCTCTATTAGAGTCATTAGCGATGCCTTCTCAAAGTTTTTCATTCATTCATTCATTCATTGCCCAATGATATTTCTGACAAATTCAAAGCTACATGTAAACATTGTCCAATACTGATTTCGGGTTCAGCAAAAGCAACTTCAAATTTCATCACACATCTAAAGGTAAGTCATGTTGAATTTTTTTTTATATTATTTATATATGTTATTGTTATTATTATATGTATATGTTTTAATACACCTACAATAATGTGTATATCATCATGACAATATGTACATAATTAATACAAGTACATGTATTGGATTTTATAAACATTATTGTTGTTTCTGAACATTCCCGGAATATATCTTTAAAAGTAATACATTCATTTTAAAACAATAATTGTTTTATAACATTAATAATAAATGCATTTTGTCTTCATAACAAAACCTCATTTAGTCTATTTGTTTTGAGCTTAACTGTATTCACCTCCATATCTGGTCAGTTTTGTGCACTTAATCTGTCTTGCTGTCCTAATTATATGACTCCACTGCAGTATTTTATCAATGCGTTAATCCCCTAACAAAGGCAGTCTTAGGCGCACCGGTGGCCTGTTTTACTTCATAATCCTAATTATGTCATTGTGTGTGATTTACAACCCTAGCTGGCTTGATTGTTTTAATCCCTGCTATTAGTATGTAGGCAAATTATACATAATGATGTATCTTAATGTTAATTATTTTTGTTTCAGCGGAAACATAGGGATCAATATGAGCGCCCTCTTCATACTGGCGACTTAATTGTACAAACTTTCCTGGGTTAAGCCTGCAAGCTGCAAAGCACCTATGTGTCCCTGCCTCATCAGCACCCGTTGAGCGGCTCTTCAGTATCACTGGCAAAATATCCAGACCCGACAGGTGTCGAATGACAGATGACACATTCGAAATAATGATGATGGTCAGGTGTAACCACCACATCAAATGAACAATTTGTGCTCTACATGTAGTTGTTGTTTTATTGTTTTGTTTACATTGTTTCACTGTGTTACATTAATTTGCTTTTATTTCTATGTATATCAATAAAGTTCATCAAACACAAATGACTTTCCTCCTTGAAGCTCTTCCCGAATTCCGATTTTCCTTAACCAAAAGTAATTGTAATTGTAATTGAACCAATGTAATTGTAATTAATTACATTACATTCCAATGTAATTGTAATTGTAATTGACATATTTTAATGTAATTGTAATTAATTACATTGTAATGTAATTGACCCAACCCTGGTATGAACCTCAAAGCAAAGACAATTCAATTTTCGTATTTGTCAGCCGCCTTTTTGTAAAGTACCCTCGTGAACCAAATTCCACATATAAACTGCATATTCCCTGATAGCACTACATGTCGTTCACACTGTCAGTTACTATTAAGACCATATATCTTCAGTGTATACTGGGTTCACGAGTTTAAATGGGTTAAGGGGTCCAAGAAAACAAAACATAATCGCCTATGCATGTCATTTGCCATGCGCTTTTGGTAAAGTGGCGAAGGCTTTCAGGAACCTACCATCAATAACCATTGTGTATGTCCTGATACTCCACTAACCTAGCTTTGCCCACATCCCCATTCAATATTGAAAACCATCACTTCAGTTCGTGATGTGTTCAACGTTAACATTATCAATTGGGTAGGTGTCCTCAAAACAGCAAATTAGTCTTTCTTATTTATCAGCGACTTTGTGTAAACCGACACACACTTTCGTTAAACAAGCCACCCGTATTAATTATGTATTCCCTGATTAAACTACCTTTTGTTCACACTCTCAGTTAGTATAGAGAACATATTGATTCAGTTCGTATTGTGTTCAAGACTTAAAATTGGGTAGAGTGTTTTCGAAAAATAAAAAAATCGGCTTTACTGTTTGCCATGCGTCCACATTTTATAAAGTTCCACACTAACTCGGAAGGCAACCGATCCATAAACATTGTGTATTTCCTTACATTACTATCCTTTGTCCACGCCGTCGGTTAATATTGATCTTAGCCTTTCAGTTCGTGGTGTCTAATACTTCTAATAGTGTATGAGCACCTCAAGACATAGAACGTGTTTGGGCTAACGACTGCCACTTTGGTTGACTATAATTTATGAGATATAAAACACAATATCCATTGTTTCCATATTTTGGTCGATTTAGAGGGACTCTAACAGTCACTATGGCACTACAATAATTTTGTTCTGTATAAGTTAGTCTATTGTATGTGACGTGTATAACAAATACTTTAGTTCTACAACGTCGCTATATATCAATATAAAATTACATGCATGTTATAAATAAACTGTTTTGTCGTTGTTTTAACTTGGGGTATGGATGCCGGGTGACACTGTTAGCCCTCTCGCGGTGGTGTCTACGGATTCGATTTTCATCGAATGAAACATAATTTGGTCCCATTCGAATAATTAAAAACAAGTGTGAGCTTTTGTTATCATATATATGTATTTTTTCGATCAAAACCTGTTCGGGAACCGTTAGCTAAAATCCTATTTCTCGCAAACCTTTCAAAATTTCGGTCAAATTCTTAATTTCTGTGACGTCCTGGAGATCCTATCTGTCTTCTTAGCGCCACGAGAGTCGTTGGTCACATCTTGGTGGTCGGTTAGAACTGTCTGTTGGGTCCCGATTCGTCCGCGTTCAAATACAGGGACGGTATTATTCCGGCTCGGTTCGCATTTCATGGTACGTTAATTGGGGCATTCCTAGGTTAACCAGGCGGGGTAGTTTTCCTGTGTGCTCTTTAGACTCTTCTCCTTATCCATCACGCTGCGTTAGGTTTCAGTAGCTTTTCCTGGCGAAGTATCTGGTCTCGCTAATCCCAAAATCGTTCTGTTTACTTCCCAATTATCCTCCTATGTATGTGTCGGACATGGGTACTGCATGGCTGTCCGCTAATCTGTTTTGATGTCCAGTATTTCACAATCTAGATGTAGCCGACAGTGGCGCTGATATGTATGGTAATCGAGCGCCCCCCGCGACTTAGAGATTGTCTGTTTTCTTCCGGGTTGAAAGTTATGTCCCTGGGGTTGTCTTGGCACAGCATAGGTGTTGATTTTATGCACACCAGTGTGTATACATGTGTATAAATTGACCCATTTATTGTGTAAAATATGATTAAGATAAAAAATGAATAATGGTTGTGTAGCAGGACTACACGTTGTTTGAAGAAACCATACACATTAGTCATAAGTGTGTGGGGTGGGGGTATCCCACATGCAGCCACCTGACTCCCCTGAAATTAGCGTACACACAGAATAATAACCTGACTATCGCGCGCGACGAAGCGTTTCAGTCGCTTGCGGTGTGGACATAAAAATCGCGCGCTTTGAAATTTACCGGGCAATGTTTACAAAAATACTCAGGACATAGATTCAGACTCGCATTTACGCCAATCAAGCAAACATCTCAAACCTGGCATACATAATGTTATGGAATTCACATCATTCCTTGTGTGGCAGTTTTGTTGTTTCACTTATGTCATTCTTACAGATTGGTTCAATTAAAGACATATTATGGACTTGTTCGGGTGCGTGAAATTGAAAAGTTTGTATTCAGCCGCTATGCCAACCTGGGGAAAGTGGCGTTCTACTAACATCGCCGAAAATTTCAAAGAAATCGAACATACCACTCCATAGAGAACATCGTCTGAACTAAGCCCAATTGTAAATATTTACATCTCAATTTCGGACGCAACTATCGGCGACAATCAAACACCAATGATTTCGCCATCGAGAGTCATTGCATTTAATTAATATATAAGAATGACGGTGTGTGTCGTAAATTTGTATTAATATTCGTAAAAAATAACTACTTTTAGCAAGATTATTCACAATTTCTATTTGATCACCTTACCGGAGTGTTTCACATCGCTTTAATTATAGATTATTTGGCGATAACATTACATGTCCTGTATCTAACATGTTTAAGTCGTTCACTACGATATTGTAGTGAATGTTCCTTTTCTGGTACGTACGGTCTGTAGAAAGCACGGAAATGCACCTGTCACCAACGATTCGACGAAATACGAATCATGGTAGCCGATTTCAAATCAAATCGAACCAGATGAACAATTTCGAATCGAATCGATTCGTCACACCTTAGAAGTCACATGTTACAAGTACACAAATGGACGTATTTATAGCCACAGCGACGCTCTTGTTAAATTATATAACATGTTTGTTTAAGAAAATGTTTATACATATACAAGTATATCTGCATACCCCGAAATGGAAACTAATATCTTACATCTTAATGTCATATATGACCTCAACTCGACAACGCGTCGGCAGCATGGGACCCCTATCGAATATTCGTGGGCGGCATGGGACCCGTATCGAATACGCGTGGGCGGCATGGGACTCCTATCGAATACGCGTGGGCAGCAAGGGACCCCTATCGAATATTCGTGGGCGGCATGGGACCCCTATCGAATACGCGTGGGTGGCATGGGACCCCTATCGAATACGCGTGGGCGGCATGGGACCCCTATCGACAACGTTTGAGCGTCATGGGAACCCTATCGAATACATGTGGGCGGCATGGGACTCCTATCGAATACGCGTGGGCGGCATGGAACTCATATCGAATACACATGGGCGGCATGGGACTCCTATCGAATACGCGTGGGCGGCATGGAACTCATATCGAATACACATGGGCGGCATGGGACTCCTATCGAATACACGTGGGCGGCATGGAACTCATATCGAATACGCGTGAACGGCATGGGACCCCTATCGAATACACGTGGGCGGCATGGGACTCCTATCGAATACGCGTGGGCGGCATGGAACTCATATCGAATACACATGGGCGGCATGGGACTCCTATCGAATACGCGTGAACGGCATGGGACCCCTATCGAATACACGTGGGCGGCATGAGACTCCTATCGAATACGCGTGAACGGCATGGGACCCCTATCGAATACGCGTGGGCGGAATGGGTCTCATATCGAATACGCGTGAGCGGCATGGGACTCATATCGAATACGCGTGGGCGGCATGGGTCTCATATCGAATACGCGTGGGCGGCATGGAACTCATATCGAATACGCGTGAGCGGCATGGGACTCATATCGAATACGCGTGGGCGGCATGGAACTCATATCGAATACACGTGGGCGGCATGGGACTCATATCGAATACGCGTGAGCGGCATGGGACTCATATCGAATACACGTGGGCGGCATGGGACTCATATCGAATACGCGTGGGCGGCATGGAACTCATATCGAATACGCGTGGGCGGCATGGGACTCATATTGAATACACGTGGGCGGCATGGAACTCATATCGAATACGCGTGGGCGGCATGGGACTCATATCGAATACGCGTGGGCGGCATGGAACTCATATCGAATACGCGTGAGCGGCATGGGACTCATATCGAATACGCGTGGGCGGCATGGGTCTCATATCGAATACGCGTGGGCGGCATGGAACTCATATCGAATACGCGTGGACGGCATGGGACTCATATCGAATACGCGTGGGCGGCATGGAACCCGTATCGAATACACGTGGGCGGCATGGGACTCCTATCGAATACACGTGGGCGGCATGGAACTCATATCGAATACGCGTGGGCGGCATGGAACCCGTATCGAATACACGTGGGCGGCATGGGACTCCTATCGAATACACGTGGGCGGCATGGGACTCCTATCGAATACGCGTGGGCGGCATGGGACTCATATCGAATACGCGTGGGCGGCATGGGACTCATATCGAATACGCGTGGGCGGCATGGAACTCATATCGAATACGCGTGGGCGGCATGGGACTCATATCGAATACGCGTGGGCGGCATGGAACTCATATCGAATACACGTGGGCGGCATGGGACTCCTATCGAATACGCGTGGGCGGCATGGAACTCATATCGAATACACGTGGGCGGCATGGGACTCCTATCGAATACGCGTGGGCGGCATGGGACTCATATCGAATACGCGTGGGCGGCTTGGGACTCATATCGAATACGCGTGGGCGGCATGGGACTCATATCGAATACGCGTGGACGGCATGGAACTCCTATCGAATACACGTGGGCGGCATGGGACTCCTATCGAATACGCGTGGGCGGCATGGAACTCATATCGAATACACGTGGGCGGCATGGAACTCATATCGAATACGCGTGGGCGGCATGGGTCTCATATCGAATACGCGTGAGCGGCATGGGACTCATATCGAATACACGTGGGCGGCATGGGACTCCTATCGAATACACGTGGGCGGCATGGAACTCATATCGAATAAAGGTGGGCGGCATGGGACTCATATCGAATACACGTGGGCGGCATGGAACTCATATCGAATACACGTGGGCGGCATGGAACTCATATCGAATACGCGTGGGCGGCATGGGACTCATATCGAATACGCGTGGGCGGCATGGGACTCATATCGAATACGCGTGAGCGGCATGGGACTCCTATCGAATACGCGTGAGCGGCATGGGACTCCTATCGAATACGCGTGGGCGGCATGGGACCCGTATCGAATACACGTGGGCGGCATGGAACTCATATCGAATACGCGTGGGCGGCATGGGTCTCATATCGAATACGCGTGAGCGGCATGGGACTCATATCGAATACGCGTGGGCGGCATGGGTCTCATATCGAATACGCGTGGGCGGCATGGAACTCATATCGAATACACGTGGGCGGCATGGAACTCATATCGAATACGCGTGGGCGGCATGGGACTCATATCGAATACACGTGGGCGGCATGGAACTCATATCGAATACGCGTGGGCGGCATGGGACTCATATCGAATACACGTGGGCGGCATGGGAGTCATATCGAATACGCGTGGACGGCATGGAACTCATATCGAATACACATGGGCGGCATGGGACTCATATCGAATACACGTGGGCGGCATGGGACTCCTATCGAATACGCGTGGGCGGCATGGGACTCATATCGAATACGCGTGGGCGGCATGGGACTCATATCGAATACACGTGGGCGGCATGGGACTCCTATCGAATACATGTGGGCGGCATGGGACTCCTATCGAATACGCGTGGACGGCATGGAACTCATATCGAATACACATGGGCGGCATGGGACTCATATCGAATACACGTGGGCGGCATGGGACTCCTATCGAATACGCGTGGGCGGCATGGGACTCATATCGAATACGCGTGGGCGGCATGGGACTCATATCGAATACACGTGGGCGGCATGGGACTCCTATCGAATACGCGTGGGCGGCATGGGACTCATATCGAATACGCGTGGGCGGCATGGGACTCATATCGAATACGCGTGGGCGACATGGGACCCGTATCGAATACGCGTGGGTGGCATGTGACTCCTATCGAATACACGTGGGCGGCATGGGACTCAGATCAAATACGCGTGGTCGGCATGGGAACCTTATCGAATACGCGTGGGCGGCATGGGACTCCTATCGAATACACGTGGGCGGCATGGGACCCCTATCGAATACGCGTGGGCGGCATGTTACCCGTATCGAATACGCGTGGGCGGCATGGGACCGCCATCGAATACGCGTGGGCGGCATGGGACTCATATCGAATACGCGTGGGCGGATGGGACCCCTATCGAATACGCGTGGGCGGCATGGGACCCCTATCGAATATTCGTGGGCGGATGGGACCCCTATCGAATACGCGTGGGCGGCATGGGACCCTATCGAATACGCGTGGGCGGCATGGGACCCCTATCGAATACGCGTGGGCGGCATGGGATCGCTATCGAACACACTTGGGCGACTTATGGGATCCCTATCGACAGCGCGTGGGCGGCATGGGACCCCTATCGACAATACCATATTGAACTCTCGAGAATATCCAGAGAAACGCCGCACGTTATATAGGACGAGAATATTTCCGCGAACCAGGTACAGTCACCCGACTACTGATATAGCTTGACTTGTCGTCGCTGCTGTCATGGGCATGGCACCCTATCGAATACGCGTGGGCGGCATGGCACCTCTATCGAATACGCGTGGGCTGCATGGGATTCATATCGAATACGCGTGGGCGGCATGGGACCCCTATCGAATACACGTGGGCGGCATGTGACTCCTATCGAATACGCGTGGGCGGCATGGGACTCATATCGAAAACGCGTGGGCGGCATGGGACTCATATCGAATACGCGTGGGCGTCATGGGACGCCTATCGAATACATGTGGGCGGCACGGGACCCCTATCGAATACGCGTGGGCGGCATGTGACCCGTATCGAATACGCGTGGGCGGCATGTGACTCATATCGAATACGCGTGGGCGGCATGGGACTCCTATCGAATACGCGTGGGCGGCATGGGACCGGTATCGAATACGCGTGGGCGGATGGGACCCCTATCGAATACGCGTGGGCGGCATAGGACCGCTATCGAATATGCGTGGGCAGCATGGGACCGCTATCGAATACGCGTGGGCGGCATGGGACCCGTATCGACAACACGTGGGCGGCATGGTACCCCTATCGAATACACTTGGTGGCATTGGACCCCTATCGAATACGCGTGGGCGACTTATGGGATCTCTATCGACAACGGGTGGGCGGCATGGAACCCCTATCGACAATACCATATTGACCTATCGAGAATGTCCAGAGAAACGCCGCACGTTATATAGGACGAGAATATTTCCGCGAAACAGGTACAGTCACCCGACTACTGATATAGCTTGACTTGTCGTCGCTGCAGTCATGGAGTTGCATAAAAAGGAGTCTAACATTCCACAAAGCCAAACCAGTGTGTATACATGTGTATAAATTGACCCATTTATTGTGTAAAATATGATTAAAATAAAAAATGAATAATGGTTGTGTAGCAGGGCTACACGTTGTTTGAAGAAACCCTACACATTAGTCATAAGTGTGTGGGGTGGGGGTATCCCACATGCAGCCACCTGACTCCCCTGAAATTAGCGTACACACAGAATAATAACCGTTTCAGTCGCTTGCGGTGTGGACATAAAAATCGCGCGCTTTGAACTTTATTGGGCAATGTTTACAAAAATACTCAGGACATAGATTCAGACTCGCATTTACGCCAATCAAGCAAACATCTCAAACCTGGCATACATAATGTTATGGAATTCACATCATTCCTTGTGTGGCAGTTTTGTTGTTTCACTTATGTCATTCTTACAGATTGGTTCAATTAAAGACATATTATGGACTTGTTCGGGTGCGTGAAATTGAAAAGTTTGTATTCAGCCGCTATGCCAACCTGGGGAAAGTGGCGTTCTACTAACATCGCCGAAAATTTCAAAGAAATCGAACATACCACTCCATAGAGAACATCGTCTGAACTAAGCCCAATTGTAAATATTTACATCTCAATTTCGGACGCAACTATCGGCGACAATCAAACACCAATGATTTCGCCATCGAGAGTCATTGCATTTAATTAATATATAAGAATGACGGTGTGTGTCGTAAATTTGTATTAATATTCGTAAAAAATAACTACTTTTAGCAAGATTATTCACAATTTCTATTTGATCACCTTACCGGAGTGTTTCACATCGCTTTAATTATAGATTATTTGGCGATAACATTACATGTCCTGTATCTAACATGTTTAAGTCGTTCACTACGATATTGTAGTGAATGTTCCTTTTCTGGTACGTACGGTCTGTAGAAAGCACGGAAATGCACCTGTCACCAACGATTCGACGAAATACGAATCATGGTAGCCGATTTCAAATCAAATCGAATCAGATGAACAATTTCGAATCGAATCGATTCGTCACACCTTAGAAGTCACATGTTACAAGTACACAAATGGACGTATTTATAGCCACAGCGACGCTCTTGTTAAATTATATAACATGTTTGTTTAAGAAAATGTTTATACATATACAAGTATATCTGCATACCCCGAAATGGAAACTAATATCTTACATCTTAATGTCATATATGACCTCAACTCGACAACGCGTGGGCAGCATGGGACCACTATCGAATATTCGTGGGCGGCATGGGACCCGTATCGAATACGCGTGGGCGGCATGGGACTCCTATCGAATACGCGTGGGCAGCAAGGGACCCCTATCGAATATTCGTGGGCGGCATGGGACCCCTATCGAATACGCGTGGGTGGCATGGGACCCCTATCGAATACGCGTGGGCGGCATGGGACCCCTATCGACAACGTTTGAGCGTCATGGGAACCCTATCGAATACATGTGGGCGGCATGGGACTCCTATCTAATACGCATGGGCGGCATGGAACCCCTATCGAATACGCGTGGGCGGCATGGGACTCATATCGAATACGTGTGGACGGCATGGGACTCATATCGAATACGCGTGGGCGGCATGGGACTCCTATCGAATACACGTGGGCGGCATGGGACTCCTATCGAATACACGTGGGCGGCATGGGACTCCTATCGAATACGCGTGGGCGGCATGGGACTCATATCGAATACGCGTGGGCGGCATGGGACTCATATCGAATACGCGTGGGCGGCATGGGACTCCTATCGAATACGCGTGGGCGGCATGGGACTCATATCGAATACACGTGGGCGGCATGGGACTCCTATCGAATACGCGTGGGCGGCATGGGACTCATATCGAATACACGTGGGCGGCATGGGACTCCTATCGAATACGCGTGGGCGGCATGGGACTCCTATCGAATACGCGTGGGCGGCATGGGTCTCATATCGAATACGCGTGAGCGGCATGGAACTCATATCGAATACGCGTGGGCGGCATGGGACTCCTATCGAATACACGTGGGCGGCATGGGACTCATATCGAATACACGTGGGCGGCATGGGACTCCTATCGAATACACGTGGGCGGCATGGGACTCATATCGAATACGCGTGGACGGCATGGGTCTCATATCGAATACGCGTGAGCGGCATGGGACTCCTATCGAATACGCGTGGGCGGCATGGGACTCCTATCGAATACGCGTGGGCGGCATGGGACTCCTATCGAATACACGTGGACGGCATGGGTCTCATATCGAATACACGTGGGCGGCATGGGACTCCTATCGAATACGCGTGGGCGGCATGGGACTCCTATCGAATACGCGTGGGCGGCATGGGATTCCTATCTAATACACGTGGACGGCATGGGTCTCATATCGAATACACGTGGGCGGCATGGGACTCCTATCGAATACGCGTGGGCGGCATGGGACTCCTATCGAATACACGTGGACGGCATGGGTCTCATATCGAATACACGTGGGCGGCATGGGACTCCTATCGAATACGCGTGGGCGGCATGGGACTCCTATCAAATACACGTGGGCGGCATGGGACTCCTATCGAATACGCGTGGGCGGCATGGAACTCATATCGAATACGCGTGGGCGGCATGGGACCCCTATCGAATACGCGTGGGCGGCATGGGACTCATATCGAATACGCGTGGGCGGCATGGGACTCCTATCGAATACACGTGGGCGGCATGGGACTCCTATCGAATACGCGTGGGCGGAATGGGACTCATATCGAATACGCGTGGGCGGCATGGGACTCATATCGAATACGCGTGGGCGGCATGGGACTCATATCGAATACCCGTGGGCGGCATGGGACTCCTATCGAATACGCGTGGGCGGCATGGGACTCATATCGAATACACGTGGGCGGCATGGGACTCCTATCGAATACACGTGGGCGGCATGGGACTCATATCGAATACGCGTGGACGGCATGGAACTCCTATCGAATACACGTGGGCGGCATGGGACTCCTATCGAATACGCGTGGGCGGCATGGGACTCATATCGAATACGCGTGGACGGCATGGAACTCCTATCGAATACACGTGGGCGGCATGGGACTCCTATCGAACACACGTGGACGGCATGGGACTCATATCGAATACGCGTGGACGGCATGGAACTCCTATCGAATACACGTGGGCGGCATGGGACTCATATCGAATACACGTGGGCGGCATGGGACTCCTATCGAATACGCGTGGGCGGCATGGGACTCATATCGAATACACGTGGGCGGCATGGGACTCCTATCGAATACGCGTGGGCGGCATGGGACTCCTATCGAATACGCGTGGGCGGCATGGGTCTCATATCGAATACGCGTGAGCGGCATGGAACTCATATCGAATACGCGTGGGCGGCATGGGACTCCTATCGAATACACGTGGGCGGCATGGGACTCCTATCGAATACGCGTGGACGGCATGGAACTCATATCGAATACGCGTGGGCGGCATGGGTCTCATATCGAATACGCGTGAGCGGCATGGGACTCATATCGAATACACGTGAGCGGCATGGGACTCATATCGAATACGCGTGGGCGGCATGGGTCTCATATCGAATACGCGTGGGCGGCATGGAACTCCTATCGAATACGCGTGGGCGGCATGGGACTCATATCGAATACGCGTGGGCGGCATGGGACTCATATCGAATACACGTGGGCGGCATGGGACTCCTATCGAATACGCGTGGGCGGCATGGGACTCATATCGAATACGCGTGGGCGGCATGGGACTCATATCGAATACGCGTGGGCGGCATGGGACCCGTATCGAATACGCGTGGGTGGCATGTGACTCCTATCGAATACACGTGGGCGGCATGGGACTCAGATCAAATACGCGTGGTCGGCATGGGAACCCTATCGAATACGCGTGGGCGGCATGGGACTCCTATCGAATACACGTGGGCGGCATGGGACCCCTATCGAATACGCGTGGGCGGCATGTTACCCGTATCGAATACGCGTGGGCGGCATGGGACCGCCATCGAATACGCGTGGGCGGCATGGGACTCATATCGAATACGCGTGGGCGGATGGGACCCCTATCGAATACGCGTGGGCGGCATGGGACCCCTATCGAATATTCGTGGGCGGATGGGACCCCTATCGAATACGCGTGGGCGGCATGGGACCCTATCGAATACGCGTGGGCGGCATGGGACCCCTATCGAATACGCGTGGGCCGCATGGGATCGCTATCGAACACACTTGGGCGACTTATGGGATCCCTATCGACAGCGCGTGGGCGGCATGGGACCCCTATCGACAATACCATATTGAACTATCGAGAATATCCAGAGAAACGCCGCACGTTATATCGGACGAGAATATTTCCGCGAACCAGGTACAGTCACCCGACTACTGATATAGCTTGACTTGTCGTCGCTGCTGTCATGGGCATGGCACCCTATCGAATACGCGTGGGCGGCATGGCACCTCTATCGAATACGCGTGGGCTGCATGGGATTCATATCGAATACGCGTGGGCGGCATGGGACCCCTATCGAATACACGTGGGCGGCATGTGACTCCTATCGAATACGCGTGGGCGGCATGGGACTCATATCGAAAACGCGTGGGCGGCATGGGACTCATATCGAATACGCGTGGGCGTCATGGGACGCCTATCGAATACATGTGGGCGGCACGGGACCCCTATCGAATACGCGTGGGCGGCATGTGACCCGTATCGAATACGCGTGGGCGGCATGGGACTCATATCGAATACGCGTGGGCGGCATGGGACTCCTATCGAATACGCGTGGGCGGCATGAGACCGATATCGAATACGCGTGGGCGGATGGGACCCCTATCGAATACGCGTGGGCGGCATAGGACCGCTATCGAATATGCGTGGGCAGCATGGGACCGCTATCGAATACGCGTGGGCGGCATGGGACCCGTATCGACAACACGTGGGCGGCATGGTACCCCTATCGAATACACTTGGTGGCATTGGACCCCTATCGAATACGCGTGGGCGACTTATGGGATCTCTATCGACAACGGGTGGGCGGCATGGGACCCCTATCGACAATACCATATTGACCTATCGAGAATGTCCAGAGAAACGCCGCACGTTATATAGGACGAGAATATTTCCGCGAACCAGGTAGTCACCCGACTACTGATATAGCTTGAATTGTCGTCGCTGCAGTCATGGAGTTGCATAAAAAGGAGTCTAACATTCCACAAAGCCAAACCAGTGTGTATACATGTGTATAAATTGACCCATTTATTGTGTAAAATATGATTAAGATAAAAAATGAATAATGGTTGTGTAGCAGTGCTACACGTTGTTTGAAGAAACCCTACACATTAGTCATAAGTGTGTGGGGTGGGGGTATCCCACATGCAGCCACCTGACTCCCCTGAAATTAGCGTACACACAGAATAATAACCTGACTATCGCGCGCGACGAAGCGTTTCAGTCGCTTGCGGTGTGGACATAAAAATCGCGCGCTTTGAAATTTACCGGGCAATGTTTACAAAAATACTCAGGACATAGATTCAGACTCGCATTTACGCCAATCAAGCAAACATCTCAAACCTGGCATACATAATGTTATGGAATTCACATCATTCCTTGTGTGGCAGTTTTGTTGTTTCACTTATGTCATTCTTACAGATTGGTTCAATTAAAGACATATTATGGACTTGTTCGGGTGCGTGAAATTGAAAAGTTTGTATTCAGCCGCTATGCCAACCTGGGGAAAGTGGCGTTCTACTAACATCGCCGAAAATTTCAAAGAAATCGAACATACCACTCCATAGAGAACATCGTCTGAACTAAGCCCAATTGTAAATATTTACATCTCAATTTCGGACGCAACTATCGGCGACAATCAAACACCAATGATTTCGCCATCGAGAGTCATTGCATTTAATTAATATATAAGAATGACGGTGTGTGTCGTAAATTTGTATTAATATTCGTAAAAAATAACTACTTTTAGCAAGATTATTCACAATTTCTATTTGATCACCTTACCGGAGTGTTTCACATCGCTTTAATTATAGATTATTTGGCGATAACATTACATGTCCTGTATCTAACATGTTTAAGTCGTTCACTACGATATTGTAGTGAATGTTCCTTTTCTGGTACGTACGGTCTGTAGAAAGCACGGAAATGCACCTGTCACCAACGATTCGACGAAATACGAATCATGGTAGCCGATTTCAAATCAAATCGAACCAGATGAACAATTTCGAATCGAATCGATTCGTCACACCTTAGAAGTCACATGTTACAAGTACACAAATGGACGTATTTATAGCCACAGCGACGCTCTTGTTAAATTATATAACATGTTTGTTTAAGAAAATGTTTATACATATACAAGTATATCTGCATACCCCGAAATGGAAACTAATATCTTACATCTTAATGTCATATATGACCTCAACTCGACAACGCGTGGGCAGCATGGGACCCCTATCGAATATTCGTGGGCGGCATGGGACCCGTATCGAATACGCGTGGGCGGCATGGGACTCCTATCGAATACGCGTGGGCAGCAAGGGACCCCTATCGAATATTCGTGGGCGGCATGGGACCCCTATCGAATACGCGTGGGTGGCATGGGACCCCTATCGAATACGCGTGGGCGGCATGGGACCCCAATCGACAACGTTTGAGCGTCATGGGAACCCTATCGAATACATGTGGGCGGCATGGGACTCCTATCTAATACGCATGGGCGGCATGGAACCCCTATCGAATACGCGTGGGCGGCATGGGACTCATATCGAATACGTGTGGACGGCATGGGACTCATATCGAATACGCGTGGGCGGCATGGGACTCCTATCGAATACACGTGGGCGGCATGGGACTCCTATCAAATACGCGTGGGCGGCATGGGACTCATATCGAATACGCGTGGGCGGCATGGGACTCATATCGAATACACGTGGGCGGCATGGGACCCGTATCGAATACGCGTGGGCGGCATGTGACTCCTATCGAATACACGTGGGCGGCATGGGACTCATATCAAATACGCGTGGTCGGCATGGGAACCCTATCGAATACGCGTGGGCGGTATGGGACTCCTATCGAATACACGTGGGCGGCATGGGACCCCTATCGAATACGCGTGGGCGGCATGTTACCCGTATCGAATACGCGTGGGCGGCATGGGACTCATATCGAATACGCGTGGGCGGATGGGACCCCTATCGAATACGCGTGGGCGGCATGGGACCCATATCGAATATTCGTGGGCGGATGGGACCCCTATCGAATACGCGTGGGCGGCATGGGACCCTATCGAATACGCGTGGGCGGCATGGGACCCCTATCGAATACGCGTGGGCGGCATGGGATCGCTATCGAACACACTTGGGCGACTTATGGGATCCCTATCGACAGCGCGTGGGCGGCATGGGACCCCTATCGACAATATCATATTGAACTATCGAGAATGTCCAGAGAAACGCCGCACGTTATATAGGACGAGAATATTTCCGCGAACCAGGTACAGTCACCCGACTACTGATATAGCTTGACTTGTCGTCGCTGCTGTCATGGGCATGGCACCCTATCGAATACGCGTGGGCGGCATGGCACCTCTATCGAATACGCGTGGGCTGCATGGGATTCATATCGAATACGCGTGGGCGGCATGGGACCCCTATCGAATACATGTGGGCGGCACGGGACCCCTATCGAATACGCGTGGGCGGCATGTGACCCGTATCGAATACGCGTGGGCGGCATGGGACTCATATCGAATACGCGTGGGCGGCATGGGACTCCTATCGAATACGCGTGGGCGGCATGGGACCGGTATCGAATACGCGTGGGCGGATGTGGCCCCTATCGAATACGCGTGGGCGGCATAGCACCGCTATCGAATATTCGTGGGCAGCATGGGACCGCTATCGAATACGCGTGGGCGGCATGGGACCCGTATCGACAACACGTGGGCGGCATGGTACCCCTATCGAATACACTTGGTGGCATTGGACCCCTATCGAATACGCGTGGGCGACTTATGGGATCTCTATCGACAACGGGTGGGCGGCATGGGACCCCTATCGACAATACCATATTGACCTATCGAGAATGTCCAGAGAAACGCCGCACGTTATATAGGACGAGAATATTTCCGCGAACCAGGTACAGTCACCCGACTACTGATATAGCTTGACTTGTCGTCGCTGCAATCATGGAGTTGCATAAAAAGGAGTCCAACATTCCACAAAGCCAAACATGGTAAAGCTACTTGGAAAAACAACAGCGAGAGACGAGATGGTTGCAGCGGTGGCAAGTCCAGTTGTATCAGTATTTGGGTGACTGTACCTGGTTCGCAGAAATATTCTCGATGATGCGAATGAGATCGGGAAAGGGTATAATATTATCGAATGTTTTTAACACAAAGATGGATGATATGTAAGAAAATGTATTTCCATAATTCAAACAAATGACAACAACTGAGTATATTAACAGGGATAACATCATTCACAGAGTCTCGGGGATGTCATTGTCGACTTTCTATTCTCAAGTCCTGGATCGAAGTGCGAAGTTTCTTCCTAAACTTCTAGTATATACTAGGATAGCCACACCCTAGGCTATGAAGCGTACACGCTTCTGATCAGACCACTAGTCGGATCCGGCTTGACTAGCACTTAGAGGAAGATTCTATTGAGATATAACCATCGATAATTATCCCACAAATACCAATCGTATATATGTTGTACAGTAAAGGTCCAGGCCTTATTAATGCTATATACGTTGTAAACTAAAGGGAGAGGCCTAATTAACCATACATACGCCACCTCCCATAGTAGTATAGAGAGTCATTAAATTATATAACAGTTTGTTCTCCGTGATAACGGATCTCCGTGTTGTATATGATGAATCAATTGATGTGGCGTATGGTCCAGTATGGAGTTCCCAAAGTGAATGTATTGTCTGTATTTGTATGTAGCCTTAACGATAAGAGTATAGGCAACTTCAGCCTCGCCGCCACATATGCATAATCACATGAGACTGTCTTAAAACTTCCATCGCCACCACCCAATATTACCTTAAAGAGATGTGGTTCTCTGCTTTGGTATTCTTCACTCGAAATATATTGATTCCCTTGTTAAATCTTGATCTAAATACCTTCACTCACGGCAGTTAGTATTGAACAACACCGGGCATCGATTGGCTGTTTCAATCTGGCTTGTTTCAATGGTATACATTTCCTGATAATTAAAGCTGTTAATTTGTCAATAACTTTACCCATCAGGATTAAGACTATAAGATTTATACCTGTTATAGCATGTTTTTTTATTTTATGTGGAGACATTTACCAGAACCCCGGACCGACTTGTACTCCTTACAAGATTAAAAATACCTGTCGATCTTTCATTTTAGCATTAGGAGCATACGAAACAAACTAAACTCAGTTATAGATTATATTAATGAATATGATGTCCTACGCTTTACTGAAACACAATTAGACAGCTCTTATTCTTCCACTAATATTTCTCTTCCAAATTATACTGGTCCCATTAGAAATGATTTTTCTAGCCATGGTGGAGGAAATGCGGTTTATTTTTGCTAACCACCTTGCTTTTCTACGCATCAACTTTTATGAATTTGACTCCACTGTCATGTGGTTTAAACTGTTCTCAAAAGGCTCAACTTATTTATTATGCATCTCCTACCGCTCCCAACAATTTTGTGACCGGCAGTTTTGAGACTGCCATGATGTGTCTATTGCCACTGCTCTTGCTGAACCTCTTCCATTGATAATATTAGGTGACTTAAATTCTGATGCTCTAGATTCCTCATCAAAAGTTAAAGAAAGTACCGGTGCTTACCATCTCCGAAATCTAATAAATCTCCCAACACGAGTATCTAACACAACACAAACACTTCTGGGTCCCATCATTGTGAGCGACTAAAATGTTTCCAATTATTCAGATGCAATGGACCTTAATGTCTCTGATTACTTAGCTGTTTTTCCCTACATTGTCTACGACTATAGAAAGCAGGGATCATTTTATCGTACAATCTGGAATTTTAAGTTAGCCAATTTTGATGGTGCAAAAGAAATGATAAGAAATTTTGAGTTGGCTGTCCTATTCAATTCAATTTCTGAGCTAAATGAAGCAGTACTTACAATTACGGATAAATTTCTGAAAGTAATGAAAGATAATATACAACGAAATGAGTACTCATTCGTACCAATGCTAAACCATGGTTTAATTCAGAGATTACAAGAGCTATTAGAATTAGGGACCGTTTTCGAAAGAAAGCATGAAGCACATGCAGAGATCGTGATTGGCAGAACTATTGAAAAGCCCGTAACTCAGTAAACAATGCAAAGAAATATGCCAAGTCAAAATTTAATGGATAACTTCAAGATTCAATGAAATTGAACAACTCTTCAAAATCCGTTTGGTATATTATCAAAGGCCTGTTAGGAAAATCATCCAGAAATGAAATATCATCACTGAAGGGTAAAGATGTGACATTAGTGTTCAGTGAGGTAGAAAGGGCTATTCTCCTCAATGACTATTTTATCTCAAATTCGATCTTAGATGATCGAGACTGTATGCTTCCTGAATTCACGAATACGTGCGAAACAAAAATAATTTCTAATATAGATAATACCACTAAAGACATTTTCAGTGCAATTAAAGCTATGAAACCGAATAAGGAACATGGCCATGGTAACATCTCGGTTAAAATGATACAATGCACAGCTGAAGATATGGCGTTGCCTGTTTCAATTATATTTAAAAAGTCACTTGAAATTAATAAGTTCACCACGTTCTGGAAACGAGCTAATGTGATCCCAATTCATAAGAAGAATGATCACGCAGAAGTCACTGTCTATCGACCAATATTACTTCTCCCCTCTCTAAGTAATGTATTTGAACGCGTGATTCTCATCCATTTGTCTACGTACTTTTCTGAGCCAGGCTCTTGATAGCCAACTGACTGCTTGTGCAATATTCTGTGACATATATAAAGCTTATGAGACAGTCTGTCACAGAGGATTAGTTTTTAAACTGGAACAATACGGAGTAACTGGCCCCTTGCTTGCATGGTTAGAAGACTATCTCCAAAATAGAGAACAGCGTGTGTTAGTATCTAATATTTACTCTAGTTTTCAAACTGTTGCCTCGGGAGTGCCTCATGGTTCTATTTTAGGTCCGTTCTTGTTTTTAATATATATTAATGACTTATCTGACACAATTGATTCCTTTGCTCGAATATGTGTATATGACACCTGATTCATCAGCACCGGAATCTCTATCGATGAATGTACACATACACTTGATATTGATCGTATGCGTATCTCTGTATCTCTCAATGGTCTAAGCGATGGCTAGTAACTTTTAATGTCAGCAAGACAAAGAGTATGAATTTGTCTTTAGTCTCAAGTGACAACACATTGGACTCAACCCTCGATGAGGACAAGATAGAAATGATTAATTGCCATAAGCATCTAGGATTTAATACACAATCAAATTTAAACTGGAACAGTCATATTAACGAAATATGCAATAGAGTTTCTAGTCGTATTTCCCAATTAAGAAAACTCAAATTACACTAAATAGGAAAAACCTAGAAATTATGTACAAAACCTAGGTCCTTCCATTAATGGACTATGGTGATGTTGTTTGGAACAATGCTAGTGGTACACTCAAAAGTAAACTTGATCGCTTACATACGGATGGGGCCAGAATTATGTCTGGCTTAACTAGGTCTGTATCTGATACTAGTCTCCTTACTGAAGTTGGGTGGCCACCATTAGAAAATAGACGAAAATAGCAAAAAATATGCATATGGCATACAATTATGTCCGACTCACACGAAGTCCCCAGTTTTCTCACATATATAGATCCAGCTTTTATTAACGAGAGTACAGACTATGCATTCCGCAACAAGATGCTAATTCTCACATTCGAACATAACACAGCTCATTTTGAAGGTACCTTCTTTCCTGAAATGGCTATCTCCTGGAATTCTCTTTCATCTAAAATAGAAAACCTACTAAAAATAAGGTCCTTGGAAGTAGGTACAAGTCCGTACCCATGAAAGCAATTCCACATCGACTGTATTACTATGCTGGCCGCCGAAAATCTAATATTAATCATTGCAGGCTTCGAAATAACTGCAGCGATCTTGATTTTGGCAAATTTAAAAATCATATTTCAGTATGAATTGTCAATGTGGTCAACCCTGTGACGATGATGTACATTACTTTTTCCAATGCCCCCTATATCTAACAGGTATACATGTTTTATTTTATAAGTTAAATAGAGCCAATATCAGAATTGCAAATATTAAAGATCTGCTTTTCGATTATGACAAAAATGAATATTTATTCAAAATGATACAATCCTATTTAGATTCAACAGGCAGATTTGGATAAGCAGAGATATTTGCCAAAATAACAAAACAAATAATATTATCCAGGAATAATTTTGCAGCTCGATTAACTGATTATTGATTGATGATGACCAAATGATTAATTGTTTTTTTCTTTCGTCCATTCTTATCCTTTTTATCCTTTGTTAGATAGCCAGTCAAATTCTCCTATTATAAACTTAATAATTCAACTAAAGCCAATTCTTATTTTATTTCTAGTGAATAATATAGGCAGTGCCCCACACCAAACTAAATTAAATTTAACCTTTGTTAAGAATTACACCCCCTACTTTTGGAATTATTTTACTGATAATACATACATATAAAAACAAACAAAAAGATAATAACGATAATAATGAAATTTCTTCAGCTTTTTGACAGATATGTCTACACAACTCATCTTGAGCCCCAAATGAAATGAATCAGTATTCTCCGTTCATATTATGGATAGGAGCTTCCTTAAGTTCTGCAACTTGTGCTCCGATCCCTTTATCGCCTCTCACCCTTATTCACCAACTGTATTATCTTTATTTGTATTTTGTTTATTGATTGAGGGAAACTAATATATGTTTAAATCATAATCACCTATATCGACTGGCAAGACAGTGTCGCTTTTTACGGATCCAGCAAGATGAGGACTTGTAATGTTTAATTGAAAAATGCTGAATAAATTACTCAACACAATAAACACAAAGGTCGTTTACTATCCAAGACAAATCTGTTGTTTTGTGATGTTGTGTATCACTCTTATGAGACTGTGCCCTTTTTGTTGGTTCTATTGATATTAACTTTCTATCGGAAAGACCATAATGCTTATTGAAGCTCTCCAAGTCTATCTGGTTAATGGCTTTGTCTCGTATAGACTAGAACAGTAAACCTTGAAATTTGCGAAACACAATGGCAATTCAAATTGCGAGAAGGATGTAGCCTTTAAGTCTTTTGCAAATAAACTGGTTAATATTGACCACTTTTAAGCACTAATTGGTTCATCGTTTAAACGTAGAACCAGGACTAACAACCCACGAAGTCAGATATATTTAACGAATATTGAACAGCATGGACATCGATGCACTTTCCAATTCCCAATGGCACAGCGTCCTATTTTAACATTAACGTAAAAACGGATTCCGTGTAAGCTAATATATATATATGTTCGATAGAGTCTAGTATGGTTGTCATTTTCAAAGGTTTATAATTATGATGACTAGTACACTTAAATAAATAATGCACTCATGAGATTGAGAATCCACGAATTCCATGCAGAATTAGTAGTCCAATTAATACGTGGTTCTGTGAAATACACCCTTCAGATGTATGAAGAATATATAGGGAGAATTCATGTAATATCAGATGGGAGCATCGTGAACATTATAAAATCAGAGCCGGTTCTTTGTTTCGTGTAGCTGTAGTGTTCATAAACATGTTCATTGGCGTGCGATTGCCACGACCGTGTCGTGCTGCATAATGCCATGGTTTGTCAGAGGGAAATTGCACAATGAAAACAGACCATTTCATGAACGCTACCAGTGTCAGGAGTTAAATATCAATTTCAGTGTTTTCTTGTCATAAGAAATGGATTCGATAATAATGATATAAATGTTGTTATCGCCAATTCGTTACCGACCGCCAATTTTATCAGCGACTTTCATAGAAAATGGTAGATAACACCTAGTATTATGTAGCATTATATATAATACATCATTGTTCAACTCTCCATTCAAATGCCCGTACATAATATTACAACCAACCGGCCATCCACATATTACTTATCTGTGTAATAGTGTGATCATATATCCATATTGCACTATTACTCAGAGGTAGCAGGCTTTAATGGTGTGAGAAGATAAAATATTACAAAGAGTAACACCATACGAAAGCACATGCGACGTGTGGTATTGTCGATTATAGGACCCGGCGTGTTACCGATGTGTTTTCTACATGATCGGGGTGGGGTCTTTTTATTGGCGGAGGGGGTGCCACATCCATGGGAATAGTCCACGGGAATGGTCCAAGATATGAGGCATGTTACTAAAAACACTATTTATTCATCATAAAAAATAATCAGCAATAATACAAATATATAATACACTTCTAACAAGAGACAAATTTTATGAAGGTGATATACACGTATGATGGAGACAGAGGGGTCAGACAGCAAATCATACATTGTGTTTTATAAATATTCTCTACCGTTTGTCCATGGATTCAGTCCGATACAGACATTTTGCATTGTTTCGCAAGCGTCCAGTCTATTCCAGCCAGTAGAGACCTTTCGCAAAACTCACGTTTACGATTACGGATACGGATAGGGTACTACGTCACCAACCTTTGTGTACTTTCTAATCGTTCTCGTATTTTACTATCCGTAATAACGGTTACGATTTCATGGTTTCTAATAAGCTCAAATAACACCTGAAATTTATTTTCTGCAATATATCACTTTACACCGTTCGAGACTGTATATGTATATCATGTAAACCATCCAGTTGTATTGAGCTACGACCTCGGTGTGCTGTTTAGATTGTCAATCACTGTACTCGTCGTCGTGAATAACGAGCTTCCCGTGAAATAAGATCGCTATTCACAACGGATAGCCATCGCTGGCTGCGACAGAAAACTTTACAGTAAGAGTGCACTATGAAACCAGTCGTCAAAAATACAGTATATAGTGTGCGATGCATGAGGAGTTTTGAGTGATTATTATGTGCAAGATAGTACACAATATATAGTGAAATTCAAAAATTATTTAATTCAACAACCCATGGTCGTGTCCGAACGTGTGCAGTTATAGAATGCCACAGGAGAGCCTAAAGAGTGGCATAACCCTATTAATGAAAAGTGAAAGATTTTGTGTTCTCTTCGCCTTTCCCGAATTGAATAGTTCATTCAATTTAATAATATTCGGTTTTCGGTAAAAGTTGGGTTTTATATATCTCTCTCGTAGAGTCTGTAATGCAGGGCATTTAAAATTATATGGAATTCATAACCGATTTTAAAATTACATGGAATTCATAACCGAGTTCTAAGTTACATATAAAGTACTCTGTCTGAGTAATCTGAACCTACCCTGGATCCCGATTCAACTGGTAAGTAGTAATTTCTGCTCCTGAACCGCAACTAAAAGAATATTTGGCACACCCACCGACATCACCATGCAGAGCTCAGCAGTCTCTGTCAGGTTTGTTCTTTGCATTTATTTTTAATTTACAAAACACGCACAAATGCGGCATTTAAAGGTACTCAATCCGATTAGATGTCACCATATCATCAGATTCCATCAACAATATTTTTTTTAAATGCCGCTTCTGTTATCAGAATCGAGCAATTGCTCAACATTAATGCTAACCACAGTCAACTATATTATAAAATTGCCCAAAACCTGTTATTTATCAACATTTTGTTTAACGAAATTTTGCCGGTTTGTCAAATATCTGACAAAAAAGCAACTTGATGCACATCGCTTCTATACCGTGTCGACTTTGTTTCGATTTGGTAGTAACAAATCAGAAGTGATGCACATCAGCGAGCTCACAACCGTGTGTTGGATTTCCTAAACCCAAAGAGGTGAAGCCGAAATCGCATTGAAATCAAATCGCGGACATGAAGGGGCTTGAACGATGGCGTCGTGGTTGATGTGAGGTCCAAATTCAGGAACCCCTCTTCCTCATCAGCATAACGTCTATCTGGTCACCCGTGCTAACATCGAACTGTATTTCCACCACATATGACCTGGCATTTATACCTGTATTGCCACAATATATCACGAGAATCCCGGGTCGTACGTTGTGACTGGTCGAATTATTGACAATATTAACAGGTCATGATTATCGCAATGTTGCAAATGAGACGATAAGTGAAGTATTAAGGGACTGTATACCAAACACACGCTTTGAGTTGTAAAAGTGGTACGAAATAATGATCGTACGTGTTCGTCAAAACTCTTACGCGTAATCGTTTTGCGAAAGAACTTTTTGGCCACACGGATAGATTTACGACTACGAATAGCTATCCGTATTCGTAATCGTAAACGTGAGGATGCGAAAGGTCTCTAGTATTTGTCTCTGCCATGGCGATAGATTTGTGTAATAATTGTTTTAGTTACAGTAAATACAATAAATCACTTGAATAGGATGATGATGCCAGGCAATTGAGGGTCATGCTTTATACTCGTATAACTAATGTGTAGAAACGAGTACACGTGGATTAATACACACATCAATGTGCAGTTTTACATATAGCTACATGGATCAAGGGCCATTCTATACATATCGTGTATAATTTGTTATACACAATTGTGTACGAACCGGCCATATTGTTTCATTTTTTTTTCGGAATTCAATCCACAGAGATCGAAAACAAGGATTGTAAGTTCAGAATTCCAATGTGAGGGTATAGTATAAATAGTATATGAGGATTTAGTTGTTAAAACTTTCATGGCGATTACTGCCCTTAGACTTTTGTTATGGTTGCTGTAATAATACTAATATTATGAAATCACGCCACGATCCCGGTTTGTTCATTAAAAACAACAACTCACACAGGACAAAACCAAATACTATATACCACTGTACACCATGCAAGTTTTAACATATGATACTATCCCCCAGGTCGGACTACTGAAGTTACTGAACTTGCATTTCTTGTCTACGAAATGTTTAAGAGATATATGTGTTAATTTTGATTGCACACAGTTGTGTATAAGTGTGTATAAATTACCCATTTACGTGTAAAATTATTTAAATAATTTGTGTACGAATGTGAAATTACACATATACTACACAAATATGTTTAAGATCAAAATTGAATAATGATTGTGTAGCAGGACCTTATGTTTTGTGTAGAAAAACTACACATTAGTAATAAGAGAGTATATGTATTTTGCATTTTACTCAATAATGGATTTAATGTCCTGCATTCAATAATTGAACTACGACCGCCTAATTATAGAATGAACCCAGATAATATACGGCCATGTGTGCATGGCCGTTTGGGGATGATAATGAGGTCGTCATAATAATATATTTCTTGAAATGACCCGACATACGGGTATTGTCGTTCGTAAGATCCGGTTTTAACACTGATGTAGCAGTGACAGTCGATGATATAACAATAAATGTTCGCTAATCGAGAAGAAGTCTAAAACCAGGTAAACTGGTTCTGTCACTCATTTGAAAGGAACCCCGATCGACCTTTTTCAACCGGATAGCATTGCACCCAGCATATAGTTTCTGAATATAACAGACTAACAACATTACTATATGCAAACACTAACCAGGTCACTAGGTCACACCACATTCAAATGGAAATGTACACACAAATCACAAAAAGATAAATCAGAGTCACAACAAATCAATCAAACATCATATGTCCGAAACTCCAAATCATTAAGTACACTATTGTGATAACGAATTCGACCCGTATCACATCGTGTTGATATGTGAGGTCTCCGTATAAACTTATATTAACGCGGTAGCGCCAAACCTCCGTGTATATCCGACGGCAGAAATGCTCAGAAATTTTGCATTTGTTGACTTTAAATTTCTATATTGTTCACATAAGGTTGATCATATTTAAATACGAGGCGACGCTAGGAACATCAGATCACTCTGAATAATTTACGAGTTTACTATCCTTATACAGCTAGTATATACAAATCCTGGCGTACGTACTGAGAACTTACGATTATTATATGAATTTCCACAGATAGTCTTCAACTTGTTTTAATACCGAATAACGTACACTTAAAACGTATGAGTGTTTGAATATTGCTATACACACGAGAGGCCTATTTATAGCACCAAATAATTTTAGCGCCGAATTCCACCAAATTGATGCACATTCTTCTGAAATCTTCTCCATGATACAAGGATACAATTGAAGATTGAAATGATTGCCAAACATATAATTATCTGGT
The DNA here is from genome assembly GCA_032622095.1 of Siphonodentalium dalli. Lineage (NCBI taxonomy): Eukaryota > Metazoa > Mollusca > Scaphopoda > Gadilida > Siphonodentaliidae > Siphonodentalium > Siphonodentalium dalli. The sequence goes on from CP136067.1 coordinate 12,454,200, forward strand.
CTACGGCAAATTCCATGAGTACTAACGTGCAAATTCCAATTCATCTAATGTGTTAGTGTACGGCAAATTGCATATCGAAATAAATATATGGCAATTGCAGGCAAACATTGGCTCATATAGGAGTCATATCGTTACACTTCAATATGATGACGAGTGCACCAGTTTGTTGATTTCAGGTTCATTATAACAACGCGTATACGCCCTTTAAAGGGGTACTGTACGCCATTTTCAATAAATTCCCGGTGATAACAACGATCTATTATCGATACTATATAGAAATATAAGTAATTTGAGTCGAAGATGTATTCTGTAAACGCTCAGGTTAATAGGCTATCTTAAAATTTAATAATTTAAAAGTTAATAATTTAATATAAATTGATTTTATGGCTCCAGCCATAAAATGGCGTCTCTTAAAATTCGAATTTCCGTGTACAAAACGTAATCAAATTATAATTGAGGGATACCGGATTAGGAAAACAATTGCACACACGATCGTTTGAAACATTATGCTTATACGGGGAGAAAACCCAAGCCACTCATTGACTAGTGACGGTACACTAACTTAAATGAGTATATGGGACTACTAAGCATATAATATAATGTTTATTTGATTCATTTGGTTGAAAACTTTACAAAAATTACTCGACAACGACAATTTGTATTTTTGCATTTCGGTAAATTTGCCATCCGTAACAATACTTCGTACTCAACAGACTTTCAAAAAATAGAAAAGTTGTTACCTTATTCTCCGACTCGGGGATTATAGAAACCAACAACAACATCTTGGGTACAGTACCCCTTTAAATGGTGCCGTTAATGAACTGTTATGTCAACTATTACGCCGAGTTTAGTTAAGTCGTAATTTGAGCTCACGAGTTATGTAGCAAAAAAATCAACGAGTTGGTTAGTAAAACAAACATGTTATACGAGTTATGTGAAAATCCGTCAACACATAGCATCTTGACTGTTACGAGTATGTCCTGGTATGTTTTTAAAACAACTTGCCTTTTTTTTCGGATATACTCAACAGTTTTCTATAACATTATGACAAAAGTTGCCAGTCGAAGGTTCGTCCAATACAACAGTCCATATCGAGGAAATTCCTTCGACTGACAACCTTGACCAGAATTTTAGGAAACACAACTGAGTTTGGACACAAATGAGGTATCGGCTTGTTTGAAAAATAGTATAGCATATGCCCGTGGCCGCCAAAATACTACGCAATATATTTTAATCCTAGTGTATTATCATTTTCCTTGCAACTATTCGCGTTTGCGATCGCCTGACCCACTTTGAATGAGTGATACTCATCAACTCGACACCACATGATTTCCCAACTTAAATATTGATCCTGCACTGCACATTTGCAATATAATCATAAAAAAATCTACGAAATGTCTTCAAGAACCTTTATACTTGGTCAAGTAATTCGGACCATTGCAAAAGTCGTTGGATTCGAATTGACACGGGCTTTTTCCATTGAATGTGTGTACATTCCAATAGCTTGTTCAAACGAGTAGTTGCAGGAGTAACGCAGGAGTCGATACATTCTTTATGCTTTCGATGTGAAATAAGTTCACATAGGTAGACCGTATCGAATAAATCGACCGTACCTCTCGATAGAAACAATCGTCCGAACTACGCTGAATATTAAGTATTTACTTCTTATCTCGATTCGGGAGTAAACTTTGTGCGATAAACTGACAAAACGATTTCGGAATCGAGAGTCATTGCATTTATTTAATATATATGAATTCCAGCGTTAGTAAAGTTTAAACGAGCAAACACGTTTGTCAAATATATGACAAGTCATTGGTGTACATCGCATCATCATATGATGTTTCAGTACAAACTTATATCACACTCAACGAATATCATGTAGCTAAACGAATTTCAGCGTGTGTGAAAGCCAAACAGCACCAGAGAGCGTTAGAAGTGAGGGTGTCAAACCGAAACTTGGCAGCACCCGGAATCACCAATCTAAGGACTAACCGAACGCGACGTTGCTTAGCTTCCATTATCATAAAAAGCGTATAAAATAACCTTACGTTCGACGCACGGACGCATCCTAATGATGATGGCCTGCACCCCACTAATTCCGTCGACAATGGACCCCGCACCCCACGTGCAAAAGGCGTATATCACAAGTCGGCGTGTAGACAAGTATACTTACGTAAACACGTCCGGTTATAATACTAAGGATATCGGAATGATTCACACAATTATGCGGCTGGTCAATAGTCTGTGTTCACTCAGGCTGAAATTACTATTGGCTGGACGAAGATAGTGTGCGTTCAAACCCCGGAATTGGCCAAAACAGGACCGATTGTCAAACTTGATCCGAGTTGAGGGATATTTCAATATGACATTCATATCGTTCAAGTTCAAGTTATTTACTTACTTATTTATATATTAATCATAACAATGGTACAAATGGTAACACAAATAAAATGGTAACACATTACTGGGATGTGGCATGACCTCTGGAAATAAATTCCGTTCTGGCTCCGAGCTCCCCTGGTCTGTGGTCATAAATCAAATAAAATGTGTGTTTTGTATGACATCGAAACTTTTTATCCACAACGATGTAGTGCTGCAATATCATTGGATAATTGTTATTGCTGTTTGTTTTCATTTAATGAACATGATAATGATGATAATGGTGATGATAATACAGAACAAGTATAAAATCAAACGTCAATTTCCTGTGATATGACATGACTACCTCAGACATGACGCATGGATAGACTCTTCACAATATACGTTTTACATTCAACTTTTGCAAGGTAAGACTCGACTAATTCTAGTGTAACCTGGCGTTTAAAGTCGGTACGCGGCATAAGGGATTGAAATTTATGTCAGCGCGTCTTTCCATTCTTTTTGGGGATATTTGTAGTGGTAGGTTTTCAGTAAATGTAGTTCTAGCTATTGTTCTGTGAATATTTCCAGTTTGTCTATTGATCATTGTTGGATTATTATGTGTGTTGTAAGAGTCTAAAAGTGGATTGGGTAAAATATTATTTAACCAATCATGCATGAATAGATAACATTTAATTTTGTAAAACATTTTGAATCTTACCAAGTTTAACAGCGGGTCTGTGCGGCTATTATATCTTACGTTGTGGATAGTTCGGATAGCTTTTGTGTGCAGTAAGTTTATTGACGGTCTTAGCATTGCCCCAAATTTCAATGCCATACATGATATAACTTTGAATAAGAGAGTTATATAGCATATGCATTCTTGTTTGTGTACATATTTTAATGATTAATGACATATAGCCCTCGAGATATTATTGTTGAGATAATAGATACATGGTGTCTAAATGTTAAGTGTTCATCAACGTGAATACCAAGGAATTTGAAAGTAGACTCCCTCTCTCTGTCTCTCTCGATTAGTATTGCCTAACCTTTGTATTTGATTATCACTTATTATAAGATGGTGATCAAGTCATGCGACATGAATTCAGCTAATCATTGAAAATTGAGCGGCCACACAGACCGCTTCAGAAGTTTGTATGTCCACAGTTTTGAGCCAGATGTTCGAACCCTGGCATGGGTAACAAAAAGAGCAGAACCGATTGTCATCTGAGTTGAGGGATATCTCAATATGACATTCTGCTCGTATCATGACTATTTTGATAAGAAATGGCAATGTGTTCACACACGACTCAGTAATGAACACATTATATATGAATGTGCCATTCCGATCAGAAATGATCTCACATATCGTCGCATGAGAATTATAACGCCATAAGTGCCATTTTTCAAACAAATCGAGATCCGTTTGAATCGTCAAGACGTAAACGAACTTCATGTTAGATAATTTGGCCAATGCGTCGAAGCTATTGAGCAATAACGCAATAATATAAAACATATTAATATCCGAATGTCAAGTTCATAATGGTATATTTACATACACCTAATATCGCTTCCGATTTCCCCATAGCGATACGGTAGACACGCCCCCTGAGTCAATGTGTTCATAAACCTATGAACGTAACGTGACGTCACTTTCAATGTCGTTCATAGGTTTATGAACACATTGCTTCCGGAAATCACCGGAGATTGTCGGACATGAACGACTGCTTGAGTAGTCAGCACGTCCGGATTTGGCAAGTAATTTGTGTTGTTTCCTGCACCTAAAACTCATCTCCTCTGATTACAGTACCCACGACCTCACAAATATATCATTATGGTAGAACGGCGTGTTGTCAATTTCTTGTCATCCACAACCGAAACTTAATTGTTAGTTTCAGATATTATCATTCTTGAAATCAACACGTCTTCATTCATTACAAGCTAAACAAGACATTTCGTCATATGTGTATATTTTACTGTGAAATTTAGTTTTTCCGCTCTCCGTCAACGGATTCTCACAATGTTTGGTTTTCTAAAAAGCGAGGATACGAACTGTCAGAACTGAGCTCCATGCGCTCATTTAAAGTTGAATAAATAGTGGGATAGACAGACAATCCTAGTTGATAATGAATTTAAGAATATAAATATAAGTAATAAACGGCGGATTCAACGTGGTCATGGGTTTTGACCGCGATAAAAAGTCAGCAAACTCCGCATGAACCCCTTCGGGGTTCATGCAGTTTGCTGAATTTTTCTCGCGGTCAAAATCCATGACCACATTAAAACCGCCGTTCATTTCTTATGTATATCCACCGCTTGGTCCATTAATGTTTCATAAGCGATATACAGTTCAGTACATGTATTGTAGTGTAGCATATGCGCTCATGTAACACGATTCGTAGGCTCAATGGTCTTGTTATGAAAGCGATCTATATCATGTTCGTGACGTATACAAAATACCGTAAAACAACGTTGTTCTACGTGTATCTCCAAAGATGATCCAAGCATTCATAACATTCATAACGTTCATAACATAAATGCACTGTTCATTTCAGTGATAAAGTGTGTTATAGCAGTGCTAATAGAACAAAAGTGATAACAATGGAACTTATGTCTTTGAAACAATGTTCTATCTCCATTGAAAAATCGTCAAAAATGTTTATTTCCATATAGAGTGATCCGAAATATGCGCAGTAAACGTTCAACAATTTGTTTGATCAGATATGATGAAAATGAGTTTTCAAAATGTCAAAATTTTCAAATGCCATTTCAGGAGGCATTATAACTCTCGAGCGACGATATACCACGCAATGAAATAATTATACTTAACCAGTGCCTCCAACCCATTCAATATATGTGAACAACCTACACATGCTTAAATGTCTGGTGATTATAACACGCCATCTGTGTATAACAATGCAACCGACATTACGTGTTTTGGGTGAATACTTTCTCAAAATGAGTAAGAATTTTTTTTTATAGGTATTAGTTAAGGTCTGATTCGTTTCATTTGTATCTGCAAAAAGGCTCTCTAAGATTCTTGTTCAATGATAAAAGAAGTATATTTGTTTGCTAATACTCTAAGCCACAGGTGATATGCGTTTTTTATTTCGGCGTCCCTCAACACCGTAGATGCTGCAATTCGAAACTTCGCGAAAGTTTGTTTAACACTTTCATGATGTGGGCTGCACTGATGCATCATTAAATTTCCTTTGCAAGTTCATTTTCTTATACATATCATTTTCACAATCAAGATAATGATCGACAAGTTAAATATTGTTAGACCTATGGGTTTTCGCAAAATTTCAGGAAGCTCCGGTGATGGATTGGTTAACGGCGAAGTCTTTAAAAGGTTGAACTTGTGTTACATCTGGTATTTTTTCTGACAATTATCTAAACATTTCCCTCATCAACAAATATGGCTCATTCTTCACTTTTATTTATCGCCTGTTTTTATCAACTTAGCCTTTTTTATAGTAAATGGATTATCCCAGTCAGTTTAAAGGCGTACATCCGATTGGTTTATTATTCATGTAGAGGATGTTACGGTGATAACATCAGACGACATATAAATAAAAGTGCACAAGAAGCCCTATTTATTAAAGGAAATGTATAGATAATGACTTATTATCTGACCATTTTCAATGGGATAACTACCCACCAATGATGATTTAATATAGAAAGGTTAAACTTATTATCTGATAAATTTTCCACTGGAATAACTACTCATCAATGAGTATAGAAAGGGTTAAACTTATTATCTGAACATGTCCTGTGGGATAACTACTCATCAATAATGCTTTAGTATAGAAATGGTTAACCTTATTATCTGAACATGTCCTATGGTATACTACTCATCAATCATGCTTTAATATAGAAATGGTTAACATCCCTCCAAATGAATAACACATCATTCCCATGTATAATTGTGTAACCGAGTTGGGTAATCCATTTAGTACTGATCACATGAACCCAAAACATAAATACAGTAGTGAACATTGATTCATAGAGATTATCACCACAGTAAAATGATCTGATTCACCATAGCACATCTCATTAAAGTAAATTATTTATAAGAAATGTTACTGGATTATTATTATTTCCACAATTTAATAATATGTTGTATTCAAGGCCAAAATATCACACGGAACTTGATTATATATTCAGAGACAAGTGTTTACAATATACAAACCGCGTTTCGAACAAGAAAGTGAACTGCCACCATCTTGTTTGATATGTTTTTATTGAAGAAGCAATCACACTGAGGAATGGCATGCGCAAAATAGTCAAGGAAACGTACTTATATATACATGTACAACATTCCTCGCATTCGCAGATACATCTCTCTTACTGCACAGGCGACTCCCCTTGCTCACTACATTCGGTTCTCAGATTATCAGTGCAACACTATATATCCCCTCTATTATATATAAATCTTGGTTGAGGTTGACACAGTGGAGTTAGTAAAATTGCAACCGAATTGGTCTACTAGTTGCTATCCTGACTGCTACTTTAGTAGCTAATGTGTATATCTGTTTGCGGACAAGCCAAATGACACTGTTCTACTTTAGTTTGCTATTTTCAAATCGGGTTATGCGAAAGCCACAACGGTCTTCAATACCAAGTTTTTGTACTAAATTAAAATGTACATTATATACTACGGGTTCACCACAGCGAGTGTATTCTTTTTAATCGTCTTGTTCTGGCAGAGTATCCCACATACCTTCCATCCATCGCTGTTATCTGGTGTGTATTCATATTTTCGTTTTATATATAACCTGTTTTGTGTCTCCGCGCACACACAAGCACATGCACCCTCACACATATATATACATTCATTAATTAATTTAATACGATTATACCAGATTAATAGTTTTAATTACTTGGGATAATAATGGAAATACATGATATCGTGTAACAATTCGTTAAATTGTTAACATTGTTAACATTTTTATCGCGATGCTTCTTTCCCAATTCGGCGTTTTTGTTTTTTTGCAATCACCACACGGTTGCTAACCGAAAGTCACGTGACAATATTCCTCTCACTGTGCATGGGCTCGGCCATCCGCACGTGAAGTTTCAGAAATTAAAGCCATATTGAATATTTCGGGTGAGTGAGACTGATTAGTTGGTATTCATGCGCTATGGAAACTGGACGAATGTAGCTTTCTACTAACATCGCCGAAAAATTCCAACAAATTTACCATACACCCCTCCATACAAAACGTATTAACTCAATTGTAAATATTGACATCTCGATTCGGGACGTAACTATTGGTGATAAGCAGACGATTTCGACACATGGATACGTTGCATTTAATTAGTATAGGAATGATGGTGTGCTATGTCAATTTGGATATATTTGTAAAAATAACTACTTTGTGCAAGATTATTCTCCATTTCTATTTGATCACCCTACCGGAGTTTTGCACATCACTTTAACGGGCACACAATCCGATTGTTATGAATGTAGTATTTTAAAAATATACATAGCCTATAAATCTCCATCGCTTCAGCACTAACTGGAATAGATCACCGTCTTACTTAAACTTGGTCAATGGTTGTGCGTTCCTTGGCATATTACGGTTATGGTCTACTGGTGAAATAACTGTATGCATAGTTTGTCAGTTGCATATATATATTTACACACTAAGTGTTGTCATCACTAAATCCAGCATTCTGATTGGTCGGCGCCCACGTGGCTAGTTGCAGTTATTTCTCGGTGAATGCGCAACGCGTAATAACACCAAGCTAATAACACCATCGATACGTCATTAGGTTTGGAAAGACAAACGCGTAATGCTTTGGGCGCATTTTGACTCGCGCAGGATTGACTTAATACATAATCGGGTTTCAACATGAAGAGAAATTGTTCCTATTAACTTTTGCCAAGGGTGCTATTGGGTATTTTGGGCTGATCTTGTCACGATACACTTTTCGATTTAAATATATTTACAAAAGTGGCTTTATCGCTAAATCTATATAAATATAAGGATTAACTGTCATGTGGATTATTTTTATGGAGATGTAACGGTGAGGTAAGTGGACATAACTTGTATGTAAAACCCTTCGGGTGTTACACAAGTTATGTCCACTTACCTCACCGTTACATCTCCATAAAAACAGTCCACATGACAGTTAATCCTTATATAACCAGTGAGTCATATCGTATATATTGGGCGCATATCACAAATTTAGCAATTTCCCCATTGACCGCAATGCTAATATGTATATAGTGCAATACAAAAACTTGGGACTGTAGACCATTGTCGCATTCGAATAATCCAATTTGACAATAGCAAATAGACTAAAGCAGTACGGTGTCATTTTGCTTATCTGCCAACAGAAGTACACCCAGCGACTAAAGTAGTACACACTGGATAGTTACAGGTAGACCAATATTAGTTGCTATTTTAACTAAGTTCCTGGAGTAAACCCCCAACCAAGCTTTATATATAATAGAGTTTTTCCTGACTATAAATTAAGCACTTTGAGTATGAGTATTGCCTATACGGAACGAAAACTTTACACACAATCTGATATATACGGCGTTTATTTGTATACATATGCATTTGAAATAGCTGTTTTGGTCTGAATAACAAATTTAGATCAGTGATTAGTCGCATGGTCAGGTTGACATATTCATTTTTAGAATTCTACCACTTTTATTATTTGTACACATGTCAAAAGAAACTTTAGTCAAAAGTGATGAAAATCCGAAGAGAATAGTAACATATCATCCGAAGAAATGCAAATCCTCGATTACAATCGTACACTCTTTGAACAAGAAAGCATCACCTAACTAACCCTTCTCTTGATACTGCGTCATACGAAAAGTCCTTTCTTCCCTCAGCCGTTGAGATGTGGAACACACTCCCAGACAATGTGCGGAAGTGTGAAACATTGTGTGACTTTAAGTCGGCAATAGGAAGCACGGATAATAACCGTAGAGAACCTTATATTTACCACTATTACTATTACTCGCGCCCAGCGCAAATACATCACTGCAGATTGCGACTTGGTTGTAGTTTTCTTAATAAAGACCTGCATGAAAAATTTCTCAGATCAAGTCCTCATTGTGTGTGTGGAAGTGATGAAACGGCGAATCATTTCTTATTCCACTGCCCATTATACAGTAGACAAAGAAACGAATGTCTTTCTGGTAGTTTGGAAAGAACAACCATTGAGAGCGCACTGAACGGCACGATTTCAAATAGTCTGAGCGAAAATATTTTTACATTTAAAACAGTCCAGAAATTCATAATCATGACAGAACGCTTTTCGACCTAACATATAAACAGATTATATGGCACTGCCCAGTAATAATTACATTAAGTAAATATCTAATATATGGAAATATTGAAATAGCTGATGACCGATACGACAGGTGACACACAAATGTTGTATATATGCTTGTGTCTGTATTGCTCTTACGAACCCATTCTATGAAACCCATACTATAATATATTAGACATGGTGTAAACATTTAGTACATGAATATACCAATTCATTACCTGTCTCCGACAACCCCACGACGGGACGCGACTCGAGTAATGCAAGCATAATATTGCTTGCTTTGTCGCACCATTTTATATTATGTCCACCGATGATAAGGTCACTTGTGGAGACGGCATATATAAGCCATATAGGCTTACAGCCGAATCCACTCCCATACAAAAGGAACATGGTAACATGAATTACCAATATATTATATTGTATCAAATTATTATTGGGAATAAATATTATTAAACCAAGAATGTTGGAAAATATTTCTCTTCGCATCGCATCGTCGCGCACTGGAATAAATAGCCTCAACACACTGTCAATGGATTAGTTCGGGCGTGGGATATACGCTCCGCTGTATAGACTGAAATACATTTACGATGACAAAGTTAGTGTGACACATGTCATTTATGCTATGTTTCAACAAAAATGTTGATGATGGTGATTTATTTACTTTGAATTTCTACAAGTTTTGAAATGAACATGCATCGTCCAAGCTTACTTTTCAGCAATGTTTATATACCGGTCCTTAGTCCCAATTCGTAGTGACTTGACTACATCATAAGTATTATGTGAGCCTGAGGCGTGGTATTGCCGTCTACTTTTGGCACCAATAACCGTATTTACTACCGTTGTCCTGACACTTGTCATCGATCATGTTGTACTGCGTGCTAGTTGGATATGTATGAATCCGAATGCAATATTCGCCATTATCCCGTGAAGATTCCCATACAACCCATGGTATTGTTGGTCCACACCATGTCTCAAAGTTGTCAAGTCCCAAGTTGTCTCTGCCATCAACCCAATGCCTCACTGAAAATCGGATGCAATAATAACTAACTTGAACAAGAGTGTGTTAACTGCATCATACACGTAACAGTATACATAGTGAATTGAACTTCGTACAGGAAATCCATAATATTAAAACAAATCCAAATAACACAATACCACGCTCATCTGGTTAATAGTCATTGTCACAAGGCATCGATCACATTCGTAGCCAACTTTTCAAATCGATCACAAAGTTTACTTGGTCGTCAGCTTTTCACAGGCGATCACAATTGTAGATAGATTTTCAAATTCCATTGTGCTATGACCCAATATATCACGTCATCCCGTGAACACGCGACTAAAATGGCGACTCCATGTTCAAAAACTAAGATAATTTATTAAGTTATAGGAATAGAACTCGAGCAATGTCTTGAAACAAGGAATAGAACTGGAGCAATGTCATAACATATATATATAACTGATTAACTTAAATTTCTTCCCTTCCGAAGAATGTAATTAGCCAAACAATTAGTCTCGTTAGTCAAACCCCTATGTTATGAAAAGTTGGCTACGTATGTGGTTGCCTTTGCAAAGCTAGCTACATTTGTGATCGATTTGAAGAAGCTGGCTACCTATATTATCGATACCATGTGACAATAACCCCATCGGCGTTACAATACGTGTTAACTATTGAGTTGATTTACATGAGAATATCCAATTAATAGCGTTACAAAATATACGATATGACATGTTGGTAGTGTATAAGTGATCCCGCAGGCAAGGGATCCTATGTGTTGCTAAATAAATGAAGTCGACATTCAATAGCTTTCGGCTTTATACCTTCTTCAGCCTTTTTCATTTGATATTCATGCATACATACCGTCGGTGGCACGGGTGCTGGCCCCTCGTTTGAGAGAGATCGATAACAAATTAACGCTAGATATCATATCTCAGTTCATCGGCTTCTAAAAGGTCATACCTCAGGAAAATCAAATTGTTCAGGAGACACACAAAACTATTTATCTCTGGAACTAGACTAGGTATCTGCCAATAACTTTGCACAATAACACTTTATATCGCAGTTGTTATAATAGATACACTTATTGTCTTCTAGTTGACGAGAACACATGATTTGATTGTGTTATGACACTTCAGAAGTCAAAAATCGAAATCTTATCTATACGACATTTTGACGATTCCCGCGACTTCGTTTGTCTGTCATTCAGGATAAGGATGATATGCCTTTGGACCATTCTTCTTCAAAACAATCCATTCAGAATTATCCTGTCAGGAACGGTTTCGAAAATAAAAATAAAAATATTTTAGAATTAGCGATTATTTTTCGCGGGGAACCCAGATACACTTTTTAACCCCAAGTAACCGAACCGTAGATTTCGAAAATGCAATAACAAGTTTGGCGGAAAAATGGCAGGCACGGCCGTTTAGAAGCCCACCGACGATAAATTAAATGATGAGTTAAAAGAAACAACATACATGTACACATATTTACATAGCCAATGTGTTTTACACTAAATCCGGATAATTGGGTCATGTGTTTTATATCCCAATGAAACACTATAACACGAAATGACGTCACATCTTGTTGACCTAAATGACGAAAAACGGTATAATAACTGGGTACGCTTAATAAGCGTACCCAGTTATTATACCGTTTTTCGTGGCTATAGAATAAATCTTATGGTGGCTATAGAATAAATAACATGTAGATTATTGTGCGATTTTACTGTGCTGCGTGGTATATAGAACTCGATTGTCGGCGGAGTGATACCAGTCGTGCCGTTCCGGAACTCGTGGTATCACTCCGTGCGTTGATCATTGACAAAAACAAACACGAAGACGGTTCTATATTTATTGAATATTTCCCCATATAACCAGAACGTCAATCAATTTTAATATCTATTGCCCAAAAAAACGCCACATTTGTATTCTTTTTCAGTGCAAAGGATTTTTATCGGTTACAATCCAAGGAACCAGTCTATCGATTGAATGAACTCTAGAAACTCCTTACAGGTGAACTATGTAAACTTTGTTTTATACTTCACCTGGTTTCAGAAATGTGTTATAGTTGTGTTTAATTCAACTGATTTGGGTCGTCAAACTTTATATAAAGTTGTGTTTTGTGTGAAAGAATATATACCGACTACTGTCACCAAAAAGCAACTTGCTCTTCATTCATTGATTTATAATTTTAATTGACTTTTCGGCGCTGAAACTTGGATAGTAAGGATATGTAATAAAAAAACCTCCATACAGTGGACAGTGGACACATTTAAGATAACACCATAATAATAAAAAAAAGCTAAATTATTTTCACTCAATTGTGTCCAGACATGGAGGCGATTATAAACACGCCATCTTAGTACTCCGTCTAATTACATCACGCGCAGTTAACATCCGCATAACAAAAGCGTCGGCACCTCGTATAAGTTACATGACCAGATGTGCTTGGAGCAATTTGTAATAGCCGCATTGATCAGGTCTGGCAATTCCCAATTATAGCTACTATAGCAATAATGTAGCTATAGTAGCTACATTTGACTATGGTAAAACAATATATCAATTGGCACGGCATGTAAACATTACTGCGAGCTGTTGCAAGTAAGGTGATGGGTATTATTTTGTAGCAACTTATGAAACCACTGCCGGTGTCATTTCGGTTGCACCAGATTGCGGAATATCCGACAAGCATAGCTAAGCACGTGTAGTACACTAGATTTAATGCCCAACCCGAAACTAATTGCAATAGAAGACATTTTGGTGTCAAAATGTACAGAAAGACTCCAATAATGCACCAGAGAAAACCCCCTAAATTCCCATCAGGCGACATGTTGTTTTAGCAGCTTTTTATTTTCAGATATTAGAAATATTTTTGACACATGTATCGGTTTCCATACATACTAAATGAAATCAGGTGAGAGATGTTTACATTCCACAGAGCTATTGAAAATGGTGTGAATTTCACTGTGAAACAACTTTAAAAACATTAAAATGACATCAACTCCAGACAAAGGTGAGTGTACAAATATTTTAAATGAATAACTAAATGAACCTAACCTAGTCCATGCATATCATCCCCAATGAATGTTGCAATAAATTGTCTCAATTTACAAATTATACGGTGCTACCACAGTACCAGGAATCCTGGCAGAGCTAATGAGAAAGGTGTGTAATCTATGGAAGACCGATCGATCATGAATTCATGAAATATAATTATACTGTGTATATTTTGTCATTTCTACTGTCTGTGTCTGCTCTTACACTCCAAATAAACAACACATTTATAGACTATATACATACTATTAGTGTGATGTATATGGACACATGAGTTAGCAGGTGGGATAATAATAAAGGGGAAAACATGAGGTGTATACACATGTACATACATGTACCTAGTTCGCAAATTATTTAGTTCATATGGATGGGGTGGGGCAAGAATCCTGGCAAGCGCCTAGGAAACAAAGCTATGCCCAATATTTCATCGCATTGCCTACGCAGTATACTAATTTTGTTTTACTAATAATGTTAATACTTTAAATTTAAAGCTTAATTATGAAATTATTTCTTTTCTAGGAGTTGCGTCTCCGTCAACCGACGATCTGGCCTGCATCATTTGCAAGGAAACAACTGGAAGTGTATGTGACTATAACAAGCTCACAGCCAAGGGTGTGGACTCAAATGAAGCTGTATGCAAGGTCAGATCTATTGATAATGTTATACCTGCCATTGGTCAAAGAGTCCATGTGTCGTGCCGGAGGAGGTTTCTTGATGTTCGATCGACACAGTCGACAAGAATAAGCAATCCCGCATCTATATGCAGGAAAAGAGGGCGTGCCAGTGGCGGGAACTACCAACCGGATAAAGACTGTCTATTTTGTGGCACCCACGTTGACACAACCTCACATAAGGCCAGCGAATATCATGCGGTTCGAACTGACGATTTCACAGTTTCTATGAGGAAAGTCTGTGATGAACGGAATGATGAATGGAGCCATTTCATACGAGGGAGGATAGAGTACTTCGCTGCTTTTGACTGTATATATCACAAGGCATGTCGTGGAACTTTTTCTACCAGTAAACAAATTCCGAGGATTTAACAGAATTTTGATGAATGTTCTCCTCCCCCCAAAAAAACAAAACCTGGGCGACCTGAGAGTGAGGTACGTTGTTGGGCATTCAAGATGACATGCGACTTTCTTGTAGACGATCCTGACGACGAGCAACGGACAATTAGCATGCTGGTGAGATATATGGGTGATATGCTAACAAATACTAATGAGACTGCATATGACTCGAGGTTTATGAAGAGAAAGCTGCTAGAGAATTTCGGGGAAAGAGTAGTATTTTCTTCTTCAGATGGAAAAGTGGATATTGTGACAATACGTGGTGTGGCGGACCGAATTCTGAGAACGTTCTTCAAACACACAAAAGAGTGCAGCGACGTTGAAACACAGAAAAGGAGAGTTATCGAGGCTGCCGCACAAATAATTCGGAATGACATTAAAGAACAGAAAGTTCTGTCTATGGAATCCTATCCTTCTGTCAATAACATTGATAAAGATGTTGCTATGTCCTTTTTGCCCGAAACTCTCAAAGTAATGTTGTCACATTTATTTGTGGGAGCTGAAACAACGACCAAACAAACATCGATAGGGCAGTGTATTTTTCAAGCTGTTAGACCACGTTCTGTCATTGCACCTCTTCAAATCGGTTTAGGAATTCAATGCACCACCACTTCCGATCATCTTTCCTCATTCAAATGTTATCATCGCTTGAATTTTCTTCGTCATACGATGAGGTATTGGCTACTTTCAGTTCCTGTTACGTCTGAATTCAATTTACATATGCAAAACTTCTGCGACGTTAATAACATTAGCAGTGAACAACACAAAGATGTATCTGCATCGACAATGTTGCGTGACACCAAAGACATTGGGTTGTTGCTAGATTTCCTTCATATATATCCACCTTTCTCGGATGACAATACCCTTCGGAACATAGTTACTGGTGTGACAGCTCCTACCGACGTATGTAATGTAACTAGTGTATTTTCGTTTGGCGAGAAAGTCATCAAGAAAATGGAAGGAGAAAGTGTGTTTGACATCTCACTGAAAAGGAATAATAAAGTGGACAACCTTGCAAGCAACATGACTATTAGCTCGAATGGTGTAAAGATCGATCCAGTCTTGATATTCCAAAGACTATGTCTACTAGCAACAAATGAAACATCTGCTCTGAAATATGAACTGTGTGGGTACCCGCCATCGCTTTTCGAGTCACCCACAACATTACGCAAAGCAGGGAAACCCCCGCTTGCCAAAGCTATCATGCGTTACGTTGAAGACACTTCCATTATGTCATCGGAGAAACCTGTTGAGAATTCTGAGCACCAATATGTGCTCGATGGTGGCTCCTTGTTGATGAGGCTATCTCGGAAGAAGGGGAGCACTTACGGTTCCATCGCAGACTCCTACCTCACAATTGTTCAAAAGTTTGGTATGCCCACTGTCGTGTTCGATGGTTATAGTGGGCCAACTACTAAGGATGTGACTCATTCAAGGCGGGGTAAATCGAAACAGGGTTCAGCTGATGTCCACTTATCGGAACAAACTACATTCACTGGCAACAAAGAGAACTTCCTGCAGAATCCTAAAAACAAGCAGCAAATAATTAACTTGATATCTGACCGTTTGGGGAATGCAAATTGCAAAGTTATTAATTCAGATGGCGACGCTGATGCTAACATCGTCCGTGCAGCATTGGAGTCAGCAGAATCAGCTCCAACCACTTTGATAGGAGAAGATACCGACCTGTTGGTCCTCCTGCTTTATTGGAAAACAGCTTACACTACAAAATGTGATATATATTTCAGGAGTGACAAACGGCAAAAAGAAGTGAGTGTTTATAATATGAAACATATCTGTAACCCGCTTGGTGAAGACCTGTGTCAAGGTATCTTATTTTTACACGCGATCACTGGATCAGATACAACTTCTCGGCTACTCAATGTGGGCAAGACCAAAAGTTTCGTGAAGCTCTACACAGACAATTTGCTTTTAAATATATCCCACCGGTTCCTTGAAAAGTCGTTATCCCCAATTGATGTAGAAACACTCGGATGCAAGGCATTAGTTTCGTTGGTCGGTGGGCAGGAGGGTGAGACCTTAAATCGTTGTCGACAGAAATGTCTGGTCAGCAAAGTGGCGACATCCAAACTATTTGTGAAACCGGAAACACTTCCTCCGACTCAGTCATCGGCCAAGTATCATGCATTCCGAGTTTACTACCAGGTACAAGTATGGGCAGGGACTGAAAACATGGAAGCGACCGATTGGGGTTGGCTGGACTCCAACTTGAATCATCTCCGCCGACAACCTGTGATCTGCCACCCGCTCCAGAGAGCATACTGAAAATAATAAGATACAACTGCACCACAGGTTGCTCAACAAATCGATGTACTTGTAAGAAAAATGGACTGAGCTGTACAGCGGCTTGTGGAAAGTGCCAAGATGCAGACTGTGCAAATCCCCTACGTGTGGTGGCTGATACTGAGGAATGTGGCGACACGGAAGCTGATGTTTAGGTTTACTTGTATGTATCCCTGAATATCAATACCGGTATTAAAATACCCATATTGAATTACCATAGGCCTACATAACACAAATGTGTCGACTTGTGTCTGTTTCCATGATATATAACATGTATTGTCCACAGAAGTCATATTACCAACATTTTCTCTCAGCACTTCAAAATCCAAGAACCCTACGTAGAATTAAACTAATTTGCATATCTGATTGACCTCTAAATGACCTTCAATTGACCTCTAAATAATGACATATATATTTGATGGTGATCTTCATATACTGACTGCAGTTCCCTATTATTTAGATGTCTGAGTTCTATAGTATAATCCGCATAACATGGACATATCTCCGTAAAGATAATATTGGGCGTGATTTATGGTTAAATACTCCCAATACGAAGAAAAATGGGCTATTTTGTGACCTTTTGTACCAAAAATAGACTAAAGATAATATTTATGGCTGGAATACATTGTTATCACTATGAGAATGTGCTAAAATTGTGGAAATAACGGGCGCTCTTCAAAAATAATTGTTTATTTAAAATTTCACACTTTTTCTACAAAAAAATGCAAAAATTATACTTTCAACCCTAAAAAAATCTACTTTCGCCATCGCGGAATAATTGGGGATTTTTGTCAGTCATTATTTACACATACCTCAACGCAATCGCGCTGAAAATAGTTCTATTGCAATTTGTTCCCGGTCCAAGGCCTTTTTGGCCTAAATCTAGTGTACTAGTGTATCTGTTTAGAATATGTTATGCTATGTGATATGGGACTCGCATCCATCCATATATGATCTACTATTCTTGTATTTAGGTACACTTGTCTGGAAAAAGTAAACATGTTGGACTATTTTGTTAATTATACATAAAAATAGCAAACTATATTGACTTACTAAGAATAATCAAATCAGGTTATTGTATATTTCAACGATTGTTTGTTGGATTGAGTTATCTCTCTTCAATTAGATTCATCCACCACCAATAGGCGTATGTGGCTATTCTAGCTATAATTGGGAATTGCCAGACCTGTTGATGTTGATTTCATATCGTGTCAATGGCAAACGCTTTGTATTATAATAAAAACAACTTGTGAGTGGGGATTAGGGAACGATGCTTTAAGTGCCTGGGGTTTTCGGTAGAACTTGGCATACTCCATTTCTATGGAATAGAGACCTCGTTGAGTTTTCTTAGGTCGATAACAAGTCGATGACTTGAAGTACCATCAGAATTAATGGAACGCTTCCGAATCAACAATGCTGGAAAACTCCAGTGGTGCTATTCACCGGCTGGGTTTATAAAATAGTCCAGGTAGTTTTACGAGGCGACGCTCAATGCGAAGCTATCGGTGGACATATCGATGGGAAGACATCGCCGTGCCATATGGGATTATCCAATCAAGGTGATTGGCGTCAATCATAGATTGACCACCGGTCACATAAACATGCTGCGTGTAACAGTACACGTTTGTACACATTTCAACAATGAGCAACCGATGAAAAGGACGTGGGGCAAAATATACCACCGACGACATGAGGAGGTCTACAAAAAAATCCGTATATAGGGCCGGGGTGGGTGGGTGATCCAGAGGCCGAAACAATCGTGCTTGTAATTTTTTTTCCAAAATGGGTTTTTTTCAAACAATTTACAAGTACTGACCATGTCATGTTGTTTGTAAGCATGTTAGTATCATGTTTGTTGGCACATGGCTATATATACAGCTATAGTGACTATTTAGCCTCAGATTTAGCAACATTCTGGATTTCACAGGATCCCGTCCCACTTCTCAGGGGAAAACCGTAATTTAGTCAAACAAATTAATGTATTACCCAGTGGTATTACCCGAATAAAAGTAATAAAATAAAAAAAACTGTATCACAAATACTACATGGTGAATACTCAATGATGACTAGATATAATTGACCCGATTGTTGCATAACATGAAATTGAAAAGGGTATCTCATAAATTTCTAATGTCTGAAATACTGTCTTGTTCTGGCATGCAATCAAATTCATTCCTTCTGGTTATTTCTCATCTTTTTAATGACTGCAAGTAATGTTAATTTGCAGCACTTATCCAAATAAAACTGAATTGGTTATGATGAATGGCCGTTACTGTTTATTGTTCAGACAATCCCAACTGAAAGTGACGCTATTCTCCTTGAATTTACGAACTTCATCTTGAAGCTTAAATACTGCTCAACGGGACTAAACTACAATACTAATTGTATACTGTTATCGCTTACAAATAGATGAACTGGAATAATGTGATGCATTCAGGTGCTTTGAGAAATGACATTCTTCAATGTCTTCAAAGTTCAAACTAAAATCAAGAATAAAATCTGACTGACACTATACTGCAGACTCTAGTGCACAAATATACATACAAATGGTTGAGTAATAATAATGCAAGATGTGTTTACGGATGGAACCAAGTTGGTCGCTCTGGTATGCATCGACAGGCAAAACCTGTGATATGCAGTAATATCTGCATACATCCTTCCCGTATCATTCAGGTCTATCACCATACCAAACCACTTCAAAATTCGACAACCGACACTTCAACTTATATGGCAAAAACTTTGTACGGATTGAATTTCATAAACAGGGCCCATGGATAACTCTGGTAGGCATTGGTACTCACAATCCGTGATATTATGCATATTCGTTCCCCATTTCTGGTCCGTCACATGTCATAGAGCATCAAAATATGACAACCGACTCTTGAGTTATGTTGCAAAATGTTTGTACGGACGGACGCACGGACGGCTCGAGACGTCAACTATATACCCGCCGACTAATATCGGGGGTATAATAACCATATAACTATGTGTACACCTAACCAAAACAATTCCCCTCCTCACCCACCCCGGTGGATAAGACTAAAGAATTCTTTGATCATGCACAAATTATTGTAGAACCCCTGACCTGTTTAACACTATTTACACTGGCCAGTGTTCTCTGTCAGACTAAACACGATCGATATATTAAGGCTATAATGCGGTCTAGGGCAATTTGTGACATACAGTGTACCTACACAATGCTTTATTATTGATGTTAGATACTGGAAACACCAGGAAACACCTGGAAATACAGTTTATTTTTCGTTTTTCTGACCTGAGTCTTAATTTTACACACTTTGCACCAAAAAAGGATAGTGGAATGGGATTGAAAGGCAGTTAACACAGTTATTGAAGAACGGTTAAAAAACTCTGAAATTTTGATAAAAACATGAGAGGAACATTTGGAGGAACAAATTTGAACAAATGGGGTTGTGGGTCCCTCGGGGTCGGAAAAATACTTTTTTGGCCCTATATGTGCAATTGTTTTCCAGACCCCCCCTCTCCCCCACTGCCGACGAGCGTAACACTTTTTGGGCATTGTGGAGAGAAGAATCAAAATATTAAAGAACAAAGAAACCGGCACCATTCACCAGCGCCGGAAAAATGATGCATGGAAAGAAATTTCTTTGGAAATAGCAGGGAAATATCCAAACAGAACCAAAACACAAACAAAATTCTTCTGAGATGTTATCTTCTTGGCTCTTCATTTTCACACTGTGCTTATTAAAAAACCTCATTAATATAATTGAAACTCATTCTGCAGATATATAAACGCAAGCATGAGTCTCCACACAATTATACCCAAAAATTATACCGCTAGCCGATTGTGGCCGGTGACTGTTCATGAATTAGTCGTAAGACGGCGTCAATTGACAGGTGACAAATCTGATAGATTGGATCAATCACACCGTCGACGGCGTGTGTCGTTTGCGCTAAAGCAAAGATACCTTTGCGTTCAGCCGCTACCATATAAACTACCTGGTTTATAAAATAGTCTCGCTTGTTCAGTGGGTTTAATTATATTTGCATCTAATAACTTTGTTTTATCTCAGCGGCCATACTTTTGCGTTTATTAAGTGTAGCTGGATATTGTTTGAAAAAAAATGGTATCGTGCCTGGTTTGATGTCAACTTTAATTTTGATTTTAGAGCAGTATCCTATCTTATTGATATCATTTGTGAAAACGTCTGGGTATTGTAATACTAATTGGAATATCTGTTCTTTCAGACGTTCAGGGGCGACGATATCGTTAGTTGAAATTGTTTGAGAATCTGCTGTAGAGGGGTTAATTTTTGGGTGATGATCGATAGCATTTATAATGTGTTTGTTGTCGTGTGGTGGTTTTATGTGAGTCCCGTCTTATGTATGGCATATTTGTTGTTTTGAGACACCATATGCCTGGGCTATTATATTGCCTTTTTGGATAGACATAAACGAATTTGAATGATTTTCAATCATAACGGGTAGATTTGAATTGGTTGTGTCTGTAAGAGTGTCTGGGATGTTGACATTGGGTTCGTCTTTGAAGATGGACATTTCTCCTTGTTAGGTTTTGTTGTGATCTGATTAAAGATGCTATTTGGTCATCTCTTAACGTCGGAAATAGCTGATTATTGATTCTGAATTTTTATGTCAAAGTAGAGTCTGACATTATAATGTTGCATGAATTATCGGCCGAGAATGCACGGACTTGATAAGTAGGCACATATTACGAATTTATGTGTTAAATTTAGTTTTCCAATTTTTATGTGAGATTGGTTGTGCCTAATATTTAATGGGTGTCCCGTTTGCAGAGGTAATAAACAAAGTTTCTTCCATTAAGGGTGGTGGTCTATGATGTATTGATTTGTAAATATCATATTTCAAACAGCTAGTTGTAGCCCCTGAATCTAAAAGTGAGCGGATCCTTTGTTTGTGTATTTTAATTATAGTGTAACGGGGTATCTGGTGGAGAGAACATTCGGTTATATCGCTGTGATATTTAAGGACTGGTGTAGTGTGTGTGACGGGGGTTGTAAAATTATGTTGTGTATTTTCTCAAGTGGAAGTCGGTAGTAATGGTGGTGAATTGTTAATTCTTACAGATTTCATTTTTATTGAGCGATTTTTCCTATTTTATGGTCGATTGAGGCACGGGTGGTTTATCGGGTTGTGTTTTGTATTAAAATTTGTATGTGGTCTATTGCATTAGTTAACTCGTTGATGTTGCTTTAAGGGTGTTGTATTCTGATGATCTAAGTGGCTAGGAGCAATTTGTATGCCTTGGTTGTGTTGATCACGTGATAGTTGTTGCGAAATAAGCTTATCGCCTCGTTGTCTGAACAGCATTAATTGGGAACATGTGTTCGCCACGTGTGGCAATAGGATGCGTATATTTGTGAACGTGGTTCATGGGTCGCGGCAGGTGGTAATTAAAATTAGATTTTGGGTGAAATATAGATGTCAGTTGGGTTTGATAAATTGGAAATGGCATATGTTTTTATGGCCATGATGATTACCATGGAATCGTGTGTGATAAGATTGGAAATGTGAGTTCCTTTCATTAATGTATCCCTGTGGTCTTTTAACAGGGTGGGATTGCAGGAGGTGGGGCGATGTTTATAGCTTGGGTGAAAGGGGCGATTTTGATTGCGATGTGGGTAGTTAGAATGGTGGACATTGATTGTGTGAATATGCTGTGAAATTGCATAAGGGGTAGATTTGAATAGGGATGAGTCCTTATCTGTTTAAAAACTTGTTGTTGTCTTGAGTGCGACGTTTGCATGTAGACATTGTATGATTTTGAAGTCTGCAGTATCTTCAAAAGAGGGGTCGTTGTCTTTGTTGATATTATCTTGTGTCCATGGCTTGTACATGGTCTTGTTGGGGCTGTAAGTTAGGATTGTGTGAGTGGTAGGGCTGGGATGTTCTTGGGTTAGGGTGGGGTGCCTTCTGTGCGAGTGATTGTGCATGCGATGTCTATCTCTGTATTGGCGGGGTACTTGGTGTGTGGAGAGGGGTGGCCATCGTGGAATGCGTTGTTTGTTGTGGTCAATGTCCATCAGTTGGGGGCATTGATATTGTCGAAAATGGTTAGTTTGATAGTCGTTTTCGCGTTCACCATATCAAAGTCAAAAGCGTTGTCTAAGATTAATTTCGCGCAGTGCAATTTGTGTGGCTATATCCAGTGAGACTGGAACCTGTTTTAGAAGTTTGAATTTAATATTGGTGTCACGAATCCCATCGCAAAAAAAAATGCGAACAATTGCATCTGAACTGATCCTGTATTAATCTCATTGGTAAATGCAGGTTTGGCGAGGGTGGGTATTCGTTCTGCGAACATCGGGATTGATTAAAAGTGTTTTGTCTAATTTCGCGCAGGGAGGCGATAGCCTGTTGCGAATTGGTGGAGCTGAATAGCGAACGCAATTGACATTTTAGGTGTTGCCAGGTGAAAGTTAATTTTCCGTCAATATTATTTTCACTGATATAGCACTGAATAAATTCGAAGACTGCCGAGCGGCTTGTTTGTGCAGAAATTTTAATAATTGTTTCATCCTGGGTGCGATGTTAAGACAATATTTTTCAAGATTGTGTATGCAAACAGGAAATGCATCAGGTTTGCCATCAAAGGGGTCAATCATAGAGATCATGCCCAGTAGAGTGTAAATATTTGTTTGATACTTAATGCTGTCTGTCTGTGATCGGACCGCAATATTAAACTGGCTGATTTCATTTGTTAATTGTGATAATAATGCATTTTGGGTATCCCTATTTGTGTAATTTAAAGTAGCATCGGTGTGGGGTGTCCTGGTTGTTTGTTTTCGTTCTGTTTCGCGGTTCATTTCAATGTGGTGTCGGTATAAGTCTGAGGGGTGAAACTAATCGCTGCTTTGTGGGGGCGGGCTTGCCATTATGCCATATTAACGTCGCTTGGTTTGAAATCGATGGTAGGGGTGAGAGATGTCCTTAGTTTTTTTCCAAATGCCGTATCAGTGAATTATGCGACAAAGGTGAGTTTGGGACGATACTGTTGTTTTGTTGGGTATTTAAGTGGAATCGTTGCGACTGTGGAATTGACTATAAGCTTTGGAAAGTCTCCAAAATAACAAGGAAATGTACGCCACTCGAATATATTGTGACCTCAAGGCGAATGGGATTGCAATATTTGGTAAGCTGTGGTGATAGATTTACTAGATGAGGTAACGCGTGTTTACAGTAAGTTTTGAAATTGAGTACCGAATAAGATTTATGGGGTGTCGGTGAGATTGGTTGAATAGTTTATGCGTTAATTGCCGTAGGTTTTGTAGGTAAGGGTTGTGTTATGGAATCAGCGTCCATACAAGCGTACCGGAAAGAAAAGGTTTCGAAATTGTAAGTTTTTTAAGGGGTGTGCAAAGTGTAAATTGACATCAATGATAAAGGAAAATGGTCACTCACCATGCAGCATCCAAGAATAATGATGAACACATGTCTGGAAATGTTATTGTTTATATTGAATATTTCGGGTGAGTGCGATTAGTGTTTGTAGCTGTGAATCTGTGTTCAGGGAAAGAGTCATTGAAGTTTTGAATTTCTGTATGCAATGTCCAAGTTTCGAGAACGATAAATGCGAATCCGAAGATATCAGCGTTGATAGCTTGCGTCGGATGAAATGCGATTTAGTGTGTGTTTCGGTATGTGATGTCCTAGTTCGGGGTGTATGTGACGTCCTAGTTCCGGCTGTGTGTGACGTCCTAGTTTTCGGGACTGAATTTGAATCTTAACAGCTGGATAACAATGAAATATGTGGTTGAAGCTGTGTCCCAGAATGTGTGTGAATGTTTATAGCTGGAGAACGGTTAAATATGTAGTTGAAGCGGTTTCGATAATGTATTTGACTGGTTTATGGCTGAAGAACGGTGGAATATGTAGTTGAAGCTGTGTCCAAGAATATGTGTGAATGTTGATAGCTGGTGGACGGCTGTGTGTGACGTCCTAGTTTTCGGGACTGAATTTGAATCTTAGCAATTTGAAATTGGTGTTTGAAGCTGTGTCCAAGAATGTAGTTAAACTGCTTTATTGGTTGGCCGTTGATAATTTACGTTTGTCAGAACTTTGTCTGGTTCTGGTCCGTGGTTGTCTAGTGGATTCCTTGGCAGTGGTCGTCTAGTGGCCGAGACTTCAAGTTGTGTAGTAGTGAGATGTAGAACTGCTCAAGGGTACCATAAATTACTATGTTATGTACAGGACCAAAATTTACTTTTGCCAAATAATTTGCCCATGGTACCTATATGTTTACTGGATGTAGACACCGAGCAGCACCGCCCCATGATACCTATATGTTTACTGGGTGTCGACACCGAGCAGCAGCATCCCATGATACCTATATGTGTACTGGATGTAGACACCGAGCAGCACCGCCCCATGATACCTATAGTGGCAGCGCGAACCCTGGTTATGTAAAGCAACACTTAGATAGGTATATGAGTTTAATCAGTCTGATAATTGCAATGTATACAATGTAGAGGATCGGCGACCTGAGTAGCAGAGGTGATGCTCTGTAGATATAGACACTCGCGATGGAACTGAGTAAGCATACTTTGTCAGTGAATTGTGGTGTCTTATATACTATTTGGGGTGCATATTAAATGAGGTACTTTGGTAATACACCTCATGATTGAATTTTCTGTTATGGTAGTGCCACACAACCATATTTGGAGGTGGTGCTTCATTGTATGATAATCGGTGGTCACGGTTGGACGTGAGGTCCTTGGAGGGCTGAGCGTCTGCTATTCTGGTCTATGTTACATGTTTTTAGCTGATATGATTATTGTTATCGGTCCTTTAATCAAGCGCTGTGAATCTGGTGGGGGTTCTAGTGGATGTATATGTAATCACGTGACGCTGGTCATATGTGTATTCGCGTGATGGAATAAATGTCATTTGTCGACAACCATGAGGCATATCGTATCTATTGGATTCATATCACCGAATTTAGCATTTCCCCATTGTCCGCAGCGCTAGATATGTATAGATTGTATATGATACAAAAACTTTAGACCATTGTTGCTTTCGAATAACCCAATTTGAAAATAGCAAATAGACTAAAGTAGTACATTGTCATTTGGCTTATCTGCAAACTGAAATACACACAGCGACTAAAGTAGTACAGACAGGATAGCTACAATTAGACCAATTAGGTTGCTATTTTTACTAAGTTCCTGGAGTCAACCCCAACAAACTTTTCTTTATATATAATACTAGAAGGTGACCCGACTTCGTCCGGGCTATTCAAAAACCAAATTTCAAGTCGATAGCTCCACCCGTTTTCGAGATCTGGTCTGCGCATGCGCGAAGCTGGCGTCACACGGGCTCGGCGACCCGATAAAATTCGTATCCGGGGCAAGATACATTCACATACCAAATTTCAAGTCGATAGCTCCACCCGTTTTCGAGATATATAGCCCAATGTCATTTGCGGATACCTCGGCCGGTGATGAGTTAACGCGACATCGGCCGGTTAAGAGTTAACGCGATCACGTCACGATCTGTTGATGGCGTAATATATTTACGCAATGTTTTTCGATGAGCGAAGCATGGTCCTGCGTTCTTCCAGATAATTAAGGTAGAAACTTTAAACGTACACATGCGTTTGACACATCATTGGAAAGATGAAGCGCCACAGATTCTAACCGTGCAAATTATATGGCAATTTATTATTCGCGCTATATCGAATCGATTTGTGAGCACCGAACTGAAATATATTAGCGCAAAACGGCGTAAAAACATATTTGACCTCGGCACGTGAAAAGTTGACATCGGATCTGAAAATCAATAGGCCTATGTTACTCCTGACCCGAAAATACCCCCACATACCAAGTTTCATCGAAATCGGGTCGGCCGTTTTCGAGTTCATCGATTACACACACACACACAAACAAACAAACAGATCTTCCAAAATATATAATAGATAGTTTGTTCCTGACTATAGTTTAGGCGCTTTGAGTAGATCTTATTGCCATTACGGAACGAAAAATTAACACAAATTCTGAGATATATGGCGTTTATTTGTATACATATGCATTTGAAATAGTTGTTTTGGTCTGAATAACAAATTTAGATAAATTGTGTACACATGTATTTTTGGTCAAAAGTGATGCAAATCCGAAGAGAGTAGTAGCATATAATCCGAAGAAATGCAAATCCTCGAGGCGTACACACTGTGAACAAGAATGTTGGCAAATATTTCTTTTCGCATTGCATCGTCGTACACTGGAATAAATTGCCTGAACACACTCTCAATGACATGTCAATGGATGAGTTCAAACGTGGGATATACGCTCCGCGTATAGACTGAAACATTTACGATCACAAAGTTATTGTGACAAAGTTTATTTATGCTATGTTTCGAATGATTTGTTTCGAAAAAAATGTTGATGATGATGAGGATTCATCTACTTTGCATTTCTACAAGCTTTGAAATGAACATCCATCGCCCAAGCTTACCATTCAGTAATGAGCATGAGGCGTGGTATTGCCGTCTACTTTTGGCACCAATAACCGTATTTACTATTGTTGTCCTGACAATTGTCATCGATCATGTTGTACTGCATGCTAGTTGTATGTGTATGAATCCGAATGCAATATTCGCCATTATCCCGTGAAGATGCCCATGAAAAATATTCTAAGCTGGGCGGACCAGCACTGAAAAGGTTCCTTGCAGATATTCCATAAATACATCAGAGTGACACAGGAGCCGAGTATGAACACAGTTTGTCTGCATGGACATGACATGAAAGGTGGTAAGAAAGTTCGACAGGATGCCATCTCTGCAAGTAAAAAGTTCTCATCTGCAGTCGTCGAAAATCTTAAAAGCAGGTTTGCCAGTGATGAAGATGCTGGTGTGTTAACTAGTTTGACAAAACTGGGTCACTCTTTGTTCTGACAAACAGATGCAAAAACATTCAAAGTCCTTAATAGAATTACAGCAAAGAATAAATGACTAGGCAGATGAGAAGAAACTTTCAAGTGAAATTGAACTATTCGGGTCTGTTTGTGGAAAGACAAAGACTTTATATGACATCGACGACCGTGTTCAGTATATGCTAACTCACACGGATTTATTCCCCGCAGTATTTTTATTTGCTGAAATTGTAAATACTGTTACAATATCAACGGTAGACTGTGAAAGAGCGTTCTCGGCCCAGAATCTGATCAAAACTAAACAAAGGAATCGACTGTCATCTCCTTATTTGAATATATTGATGAAAATATATATAGAGGGACCATCTGGGAAAGAGTTTGATTGCCACTATGCGTTTAAGAAATGGTCATATGTAAAGACCCGTAGAATGTTTAAGAATGTTACTTATGATATATATAAAAATAATTTTTCAGTATGTTATTGTTATTTACATGTACTATTGTTGCTCATATTACATTGTTATTGTTTTCTTAAGTCAATAAAATGTAATATGCGTTCAATTTAAATATGTTCCAAAACAAGTGCCTAAAGTAAATGCAAAGTGGCTAAACAAAATTGGCATTTGGCTAAAATGTAAGATGTTTCATGTTGATGGAGCCAAGAAAGCATCACCAAGACCAACACCAGTTATGGTTATACTATATTTCGCCCATTATCGCTAAAATACGATTGATCTTATTGGCAAGCAACAACCCAGATCACACAAAAAGAACTGTATATTGAAAATTTGCAATGTCATTACATGGTTTGTTTTCCGTCTCTACTGAAGATGGCGTTTTGTTGTACGATCAACATAGTCTCCAAAATGGCCAATCTGGCTTGATCAGTTCATAGTCTAATTTGCATTATATTAGATTTTATTAGATAGATACCGGGAACATTGAGGCAACGGCAAAGTAACGAAATTCACGCCGAAATAGGCATTGATCTGTTATAATTTCAAAGATCATAGTCTTGTCAGTAGTCAGAAGGTGTGACCAAAGTCATTCAATGTTGCGTTTTATAAACCCATTGTTATTATTCTATTAACGAACACCGTTGTATATCTATATAATCATAAAATTAATGTTGCTCCTGTCCAATACTAATTGAGTCGAATGTACATGTATCAACAGTGGTAAGACCGCGATACTAAATTATTGAAACAATTGATCGCTTCAATATTTGCTACTAGTTTTAGAGGAAGTTTTTAAAAATCAGATGACCTGCCTACAAAGACTGAGAAGATTGGTATTCGGATAACCACAAAAGTCAGAATATTTGTCAAAATTTGTCAAAATTTGTCAAAATCATTGAAAACAAATAAACGGGGACGTGCTAGAATGGTCTCAATTGAGCGGTCGGGGATGTCCACCTTGGAAATCCAATAACGCTCCCAACTGGACCAAACTCACACGTTCGTAACGTTCTTTTTGCACATAACCATTATGTTGAAATTGTACAACTGATACATCAAACGTTCAAACTGTTGGAACTGTCCAACCTGACATGCCAGTTTTATTAGCGGTCGACCCCAGTTAAACATATGTGTATCACAACTATCATTTGACCTGCACATACCAATTGTCAAATTATTCAGTAATGTGGTTCCAGGGAAGATGGGTTAATGAGTTTCATATAAAAGTGATTTCATTGGACTGAAGTGCAAAAGTCCCATAACATCGCCATTTCTTGACCGATCGACTCCATTTTAACAGATATGTATCCCATTCACACAAGGACCATCGATACGTTATATGAGGCTAATATGATAATATGCAAGGCATATATAGTACGACCCCGGCATAATAGTAAGAACACGAACAATGCTAAGGATTGTGCAAATAGTCGTGGAACAATATGCATATATAGGCCTATACGCATGTCAGCGACGCGAATGTTTGATTACTAGTGTAGATCGTTTTGGATGTGGACTTCGATACTTATATATGTCTTAATATTGCCTATCGGCGTTTGATAATAAAATCCACTATATTGTAATGTATATAGTGAATGCTATAGACTACAATGTACGTCGCTGCGATTAAGCGAAGATGACATGACACGTTCAGTCATGTCTGGATTCTGGCCAGCAGAAACAAATGACGATTTGACATCATGACGCCGTAACTGCCTTCATTTAGCTAACAAATGAAACTGGTCAATCTAATATGAACCGTTGTAGGACATATTCATAACAACTTACTGTTTATAAATAAATAAATACTTCAGTTGTCCATTGCCACATATCGGAAGTTGTGAAGTAGTAAATTCGTTTCATTGCTGATTCCGCGATTTTGTGAAACCACTGCCGGAAGTCACGTGATTTTTTCACGAAAAATTTGTGTCGGTAAACATTTCGCCTACATGGTATACTGTAAATTATGTGTGACGTCACACGTACGTACGCCCGTCTGTTAACAATACACGACCCGAGCTCGGCGCTAGTGCGCCGAGCGGGGTCGTTAATATGCCTAGAAGTGATCTCTTTGCAACAATATGATACACACTTGTGACAATGTCCCTCTGACTCTTTTCAATCACTGTTGACACATTTGAAAATCGAGATTCCATATTCCTTAAAATATTTTCGATTTTTGTTTATATAAAACATGGAATATGTGTGGCATCTCTATGCAGCAGCTCGCTCGCTGTGGGGGGAACTAATCCTAGAGATTTGGTTCTCTACCGAGTTTCGTGAGCATTTTTAGCGACGATTCCGATTCTCCATCGAGCAATCGCGGCATAAAACGTAAAAATCAACAGCATTAGAACAGTGTTTCGTGGGTTTCATAGAGCTACCGTGAAATTATAGTCACTGGCCATCAGTGTGTGTAAAAAACGTTAAAAACTAATCCCGAAATACACAGAAATTGACTTTTTATTTTCCGATTCCGATTCTCTGCTGAGGACTTCGATTCTCTACCGAGCGCTCGGTTCTCTGCGAATAACTCGATTCTCTGCCTTAGGTAAATTAGAATATGCCGTCCGCAAACTTTGCTCGGTAGAGAATGTAAATAAAGCTCGGTAGAGAATCAAATCGCCAGGAGTAGTTCCCCCACATTGAGCTCGCTGATAATCGCGAATACCTATTTGTTTTGGACGTTTCGAAGTATAGCACACAATCTTTGTCTGAAGCGAGAACACTGAGTCGTTGTTCATTTTCGATCATATGCCGAAGGCAGGCGATTAGTGTTAATGAGTGTAGGCCGTGGGCGGGCTAACTGGGTGAGATAATGTTCTGGTCACTTTAGCCGGTCTGGTCTCGCAAGGTGTACGTATCAAATTTTAATCTCGTTTTATCTACAAACGACACACTCGAATCTCATATAGACAATGCAGTGACAATTAAAGATCAGCTGTCGAACGGCATGTTTTCTCTGTCGGCGGAGAGGATTTCGTTGATGCTCTTCGTGGAAAATCACAATCCAAAACAGTTACAGGAACAGACGCATGATTCATGTATGGTGTTGTTACGTAATCGATCGTGTTTCACTCGATTATTCGAAACACGCAGGGCGGGAATTTCATACATTACAACACCCCCGTGTACGTGGTATCGCCAACAAACCCGAAGGTATCGACAAACCAGACTGATTGGGAAAGTCATTTGCACGTATTATGATATGGGAATATGTTTGTTTCTCGTCGTAACACAGACAACGAACAACGTATGTGTACGACGACAAGAAGCAGGAGTATTTACCCACCCGCTGTCAGTCCGTTCTCCCTGATCAATCAATTTAATATGTTTTTGCGAATTTGTTCAATAGTGTTTTTGCTTTTGCTCACTCAAATTTTCGAGAACATCCATCCACTAGTATAGTTCCTGGCCTTCCACGCTGCCAAAAACAATTTCCGTTATATAGCTGTATTTATCAATGAAGCATAGGATTTAACAGATTTAAAACAATCAGTGTCATTCTCAATATGCGCGCGATATGGAGCGACCACTGTCGGCACAGATATATGTCAAAGTCGCGGACCAAGATGTCACTAAAAGCGGATCTTCTGTGCAGTAAATATGCGTAGCACTTAAGGAGTTTTGATGAGTTTTCGCGTGTTTTATTTGTATCTAAGACTGATCAATTGGACTGCGAATGCCTTTCTGAAATATGAATCTGCAAAATGTTCGAAATACTGTGTACATATCTATTATGAATGGATTTAATTGAAATTAATTGAACATCCATCTCAACATTCAAATTTGCGATTTCAAAAAGGTGAATGAATGATAACGTGATGACTTGATCACACGCAAGTGAACGTTGTCATTCGTATGCATGCAGCTAACCGGATATGCGTTTAGTATTAACATAC
Source organism: Siphonodentalium dalli (assembly GCA_032622095.1). Classification (NCBI taxonomy): domain Eukaryota; kingdom Metazoa; phylum Mollusca; class Scaphopoda; order Gadilida; family Siphonodentaliidae; genus Siphonodentalium; species Siphonodentalium dalli. The sequence continues at coordinate 12,486,522 of CP136067.1, forward strand.
TAGGGGTTTGTATATAGACCACACAAGCTGGACGAAACGCTACGAAGTATCAACGATTTGTTATAATCATGTTATATGTAACTCAGAGAAGTGTAGAGCGTGGTACATCTTGAAGTCGGATCCTCAACCAAATATAGACAGTGCATGTGAACTACATGTAATGCGTAAAATCTTTACGGTGCGTGTTGGTCGACCACCACAAAATAACTATCGCCAATCTCTCAGCTGATCATACTAAAGCATGTTGGTCTCAAAACAACTCAGTGTTTGCCGACAAGGACAAATACGGAAATTGTCCTATCCCTTTTGGGTCTCAACCCACTGAGAGTAGAAATTGAGAAAAGGAAACTCTTGTTTTATGGTTACCCTGGTAAATTTACCATGCACCCACCGAGAATCTCTTCGATTTCTTCTGTTCAATCTTCATGGCTAATTACTGTATAATTGTCGGGGAACAGCATTGGTGTGGCCTATAGCCAATACGTCACTCCAATGTGCATAAACATACCCATGAACTGTACTCACCTCGCGGCCAAGTTGTATTGTTAGTCAGTTTTTTATATGAGTTAATATAGTATACATCGCAACATTCAGTCGTTAGAAAACCTATCCAACACATCGGTCCCTCGAACCACCTTGAAGATGGATAAAGAACTAGCTGCTCTGATAAGTAAACGGACAGCATTGCGAGGTCATGTTACGAGACATTCGAACGAGATGGAATCGGTAATGGAACAGAAACCGCCAGACTACCGGGAGTCGGAGATCATCAGCATGCAAGTAGCTTCACGAATAGACAATTTATCTAATTTAAATGACGCCATATTAAACCTCATCGATGATGATGAACAGTGTACGACGATAATTACATGTGTAAAATTAAAAATAAACATTACTGTCAGCTCAGATTATGATTTCCGACCACAAGAAGGCATCAGCTAAACTCGAAACAGCAACAAATTACCATTCACCGAAATATTTTGCCAGAAATGTATCTCTTCCCAAAGTAACTTTGCCAATATTCTCGGGTGACATCATGGAGTGGCAAACATTCTGGGACTCATTTGAAGCTGTCATTCACAGTGTTCCCGAAACTGAGTTGCCCAGGATTCAGTAATTCCAACACTTACGCTCACTGCTTAGAGAAAAAGCCTCCTGTTGTATAATGGGTTTACCAATTACCAACGATAACTACGTTCAGGCTATGGAAATGGGTACAGGACTTTTCGGCACCTGGACGTTTCGGCACCTGGTTTTCTGGACATTTCGGCACCTGGATTTTCGGCACTTGGTTGTTTCGGCCCAGGTCCTTGGACGGTTCGCAATTCTTTAAGCTGGCTGTGAAGACCGTTATTGCGAGCAATCACCTGTTTCAACTATGTTCACGAGTGCCAAGAATGCAATTCATAACAATGTCAGTGATTCGTCTTCAAATAAGCTGTATTGTGTTTATTGTAAATATCAAGCCCACTCTTCTTATTCTTGTTTTAGTGTCAGCAATTTCGAGGATAGACTCAACGTCGTCAAAGAACATAATTTGTGTTACAATTGTCTTTCTAGTTCTCATCTTGTGTTCGTTTGTGGGTCGAAATTTCGATGCAGAATTTGTCACCGTAAACATCACTCGAGTCTCTGTAATCCATCCAGAATCACGGCTACGAACGAGTTCAACCAAAATCAGACAACTCACCAAATGTTCGCCTCATCTTCGGACACACGCGATCGAGATTGTGGGTTCAATGTAAGTACAAACGATGCTGATTGCAGTACAGCTTGTGTCTCTACATCGTTGCTGAAAATTGCGGTGGCTGATGTTTCTTCCCAGATATGTTGTAAAAGTGCAAATTTCCTGTTTGACAACGGCTCACAATGTTCATTCATAACTAATACATGTGCAAAGAGACTGCAACTGAACTCCATCGGTAAACGTCAAATAGACGTGTCAGCATTTGGATATGGAATACCTCGAACAAGTTCTCTTGATGTCGTCCGTGTGAGACTACCATGTGACACCGGGGATGTGAAACTAAGCCTTTTCGTAGTTTCTCAAAACTCCACGCCATAGGATATCAGTACTTATCGCAATTTATCACCACATGAACACATCCGTGGTCTCAAATTGGCCCATCCAACAAGAAACTCCGATTCTTTCGAGATTGATATACTAATTGGTGCGGATCAGTACTATATGTTAGTTGATGGAACTCAGATTCGTGGAAAGTCAGGCCTAATAGCAGTTCAGTCAAAATTAGGATATCTTCGTGCTGGTCCGATCAAATCTTCGCCGAAATCGGACTGTGTGATGTTAAGTGTACTGACCGAGGTATGTTAACAGAACCGTGACACTGGGGAATTTGAGAAACACGACGCCATCGATGTTGATTATCCAACGGAGAATAGCAGTGATTTGCTTCCATTGAATATATTGACAATCATTGTGTGGCAAATTTACCTTGGTCTGGGCATGACACCAGGACTTCTCAAATACAATAGCATTCTAACGGACACGATGAAATGTGGATTTGATACGAAGGTGCCAATGTATGTTGTTAATCTCAATGAAACTGGCAAATGTCATTATGCTTCCCACCATCCTGTGTTCAAAGAGTCCAGTGCGACGACTATCAGAACAGTATTGGATTATACTAACAAAGCTGAACGTCCGAGACATATGTGTATCTATCTACCTTTGATACTTTGGATCACGACATCATAATTTCACGCCTTAACAAAACATTCGGAATTTCAGGGAAAGTTCTCCAATGGTTCAAGTCATATATATCAGGCAGACCCCAGACTGTTCAAATTGGTGAATTCTGTTCCAAACCATATGAACTATCCTTTGGTGTCCCCCAGGGATCTGCCCTTGGGTCCGTGCTTTATCTCATGTACACTAAACCATTGGGGCAAATCATCACGCAGAGAAATCTACAATACCACATGTACGCAGACGATACACTGATTTATATGCCCGGCTCACCATCGGAGTTGGCAATCAACATCTCAGAAATTCAGCAATGTATAATGGCAGTGAAGAGCTGGATGGGTGCAAACCAACTGTGTTTAACTGATGACAAACCCGAGATAATGTTATTTGGAACAGATCACAGAATTAAGAACACTCCTTTGGACTGCATTCGTATAGGTGATTCCGACATAAAGCCATCGTCGTGTGCCAGATATTTGGGCATTCACCTAGACAGTACTATGTCTATGGACGTGTACATAAACAATTTATGCAGATGTCTATTTCTGGATAAAAGGAGAATTTCTCACATCAGGCCATTCATAACCACCGATGCTGCTAAAACTCTTGTTTCGTCTTTTGTTGTTTCAAAGATTGACTACTGTAACCCACTTCTGGCTGGCTTACCAAAGTCAGAACTTCAACGTATGATGAACATTGCTGCTCGTATGATTCTTAAGAAGCCTAAATTTTCAGACCTGACACCAATGTTCAAAGAACTGCACTGGCTACTAATTCAAGCCCGTATTGACTATAAAATTGCTGTCTTATGTTGTAAGATATTTGACTGTCTCTCGCCTCTCCCTGTGTATATTGAATCTCTTCTTTCATGCTATGTACCTGTTAAACCAGGCTTAAGGTCTGTTGATAAAATATTACTTGCTGTCCCCAAACGAGACCTTGTTAATTATGGTCGTCGATCCTTTGAATGCTACGGTCCAAACCTTTGCAATTCACGCCCAATTACACTTAGGAATTTTACTACTTTGGAATCTTTCAAAACAGAACTCAAAACGTATCTGTTTAAACTTCACTATGGCAACGACGACGACCAAAGCTAAGGTAGCAATACACGATTTCCAGCAATTTTGCCAACCTGGGAGGGGGTACTGTACTTCAAATCGTTGGCATATATCCCATCAAGCATGTTTTAATTTCGACAGAAATTTTAGGTGGTTCTTCGTACAATTTGTCATTGAGTTATGCCCCTTGGTTTGCACACACGAACCGCTCAATTTTATCCATTTGTTTTACTAAAATTGGCCATTTTCAACACAAAAACAGACCATGATAGAGCGAATGTCAGTAAATAAGATTCTTCCACTTGTTAGAGCTATGCTAGTGCTGAGAAATATTTGAAATAGAAAAAAAGTTATCGTATCAATTTGAAAAAAAGTCTTTCGAGCCCAGATGACAGAATTCAGGGGAGAGAAATCGGGCTATTTTCCTGTAATCAATAACACAGAGTTGGCCTTCACTGAATACGAAAACCCTGTTGCGTATCCAAATTTTTCACTTTTTTGAGAACTTTCCCAGTTTTGTAAAATAAATAAACCTTCAAACCAGTAATGACACAGTTAACACAGGCTACACTGGCCGTTATGCCCCCCAGATACTTATATTTCTATTTTTCAGAACCCCTACAACCCGTGAAAACGTGTACTGCTACCTTAAAGGAAAAATAGAGTTATCCCCCTTCAACGCGCAAATGTCCAGTTAAGTCTCTGAAGTACACCGATAACTTTGATATATAACACATATGGTGTTTCTTCAGTGCGAATGGGAAATAAGGTCAATATAAGTAGTGTGGTTTCAATAAAAATGAACAAAATTCACCCAAATTATTGGTTATAGCGAAAAAAACAAAGTTAAATTATAAATGTGACATCATGCCCACCACCTTAAAACTAAACATCCCAGTCAAAAAGGCAGTCTTAACAGACATATTACATCTGTATTCTGCTGACCAAAGCATATGCACTGTAGTTATTTACTAGCCAGCCCTCCCCATCCTCCCCCGCATATGATAAGACAATGTTCTTGTCACCCCCCCCCCCCCTGAATATGTTAAGACAATGTATTTGGTTATTTGGAAACACGACCAAGACCGAATAACCAATATCAATCAATACGCCTATTCGTATGTGGTATCCGAGGAGTTCAATTGTTGGCATGTTCCCTTGGCAACACAATTCGTTACATGCAAATCACTTTTATGTGGTCAGTCATAAACATGTAAGAACGCAACAAAACTCCAAACAAATCATAGGGAATAACTAATGCATATATAATCACCCCTCCCCCAAAATGTGAACCATGTTTATTTGGCCAGTCGGTGTACATTCACCGATTCAATGACTTAATTGTCAAGTTGAAATCACACTATTTAATTATTTATGGAATCTTATATACCATTTTTATTGTGCTGGTGTTCACGCGCTGTTTGTGATAACTCAGTAGCTGACTTTACCCCCTCTCCAATATACATATTGACATTACTCGGTCATTTGGAAACACGACCAATACTAAATAACCAACATTAATATGGCTTTTCGCACCAGGTATCCAAGGAATTCCATTGTTGAAATGTTTGCGTGGCAACACGTTTTATTAAATTAATGTCAATTTTATGTAATTACACAAAACCGCACCACTCGAAACGAATCGTACAGAGTAACTGATGCATATATAATCACATCACCAAACCCCAACCCCCCCAAATGTGAACCGAGTGGGTTTTTTTTATCCGTAGCAGACATACGTTGAATTTGTTTGTTGCCCAGTCGGTGTGATCATTCAGTGACTTGTCAAGCTGGAATCCATATAGTATCAAAGTTTACAGCCTCTGATACAAATACTCTACAAGCAAATGCACCTAACTCCGAGAACAGTCATAAATAGAAACTGAATAGTTTACTCAGACACGAAGATAGGAAAGATAAAATGTTTCAGTAGATTTTCACTAATTTATCCAATTTGATATGTCTCTTAAGGTAGCAATACACGATTTCCAGCAATTTTGCCAACCTGGGAGGGGGTACTGTACTTCAAATCAATGCTAAGCCATTATCGTTGGCATATATCCCATCAAGCATGTTTTAATTTCGACAGAAATTTTAGGTGTAATCATTTTAATGTACTTTTGGTTCTTCGTACAATTTGTCATTGAGTTATGCCCCTTGGTTTGCACACACGAACCGCTCAATTTGATCCATTTTTTTACTCAAATTGGCCATTTTCAACCCAAAAACAGACCATGATAGAGCGAATGTCAGTAAATAAGATTCTTCCACCTGATAGAGCTATGCTAGTGCTGAGAAATATTTGAAATAGAAAAAAAGTTATCTTATCAATTTGAAAAAAAGGTCTTTCGAGCCCAGATGACATAATTCAGGGGAGAGAAATCGGGCTATTTTCCTGTAATCAATAACACAGAGTTGGCCTTCACTGAATACGAAAACCCTGTTGCGTATCCAAATTTTTCACTTTTTTGAGAACTTTCCCAGTTTTGTAAAATAAATAAACCTTCAAACCAGTAATGACACAGTTACACAGGCTACACTGGCCGTTATGCCCCCCCCCCCCCAGATACTTATATTTCTATTTTTCAGACCCCCTACAACCCGTGAAATCGTGTACTGCTACCTAAGCACATATTTCCTGCATTGTTTTATACAATTCACCCAGCCTTCATCCTGATTTGTATATGAATTGTTTGATTTATTTCATTGTAGTTATTGTTTGTGTGTACATGCGTTCTGTGTTTGAATATGTTGGAGCTCTGTCATTTGTTGTACCGTTGAGCGCTTTGGGCCTCATTTTGCAGAAACGGGCGTCTTTCCCAACCAATCACATTGGAATGCTACAATGAAAGAATATAATTATGACTCCTCGTCCGAGAAACTTCAAGTGGACAATGTAGCTGCTCTCGATTTCTTTCGGAATATGAAGCCATGTCGCACGTCCTCCTGGAGAGGGTTGTAGTTATGTTGGGCCAATCTTAAGTATCTCACAATATCAGTTCGAATGGCTAACATCCTCAACCGGACGACTTACGACAACAGTTATCTTTGCAAACATTGCAGGCAATTGTACCATAATCAAGTAGATCATATTTTCTTGCACTGCTTCTCTCCGCATATCACTGATTTCAAAAAACATTTTTGTTATCGAATAATCAATATCTTCGATTTATCGACGTTCCTAATTCTGGATCGGCACAAGCTATTCATTTGGCTGCCAGTCGATGAGTGGGTTGGATTCCTCAACCATAAACAACGAAGGTGAACATTTCGTATGTTTTTCATGCATATGCACTTTGTGCACCATTAGTCCTCGTGGAGTGATAAACAACATTGTTGTTATTGGTAGGTCACACATGTATATCATGTAAAACTGAATAGCAACCCATCTTATTGTCTATATAGTATGTAATTGTATCTATTGTTGTATATAACGTCTCCATTGAATGGAGGAATAAACAATATCTCTGGCAATTTCAAGTGTCATCAGATAATATTGTGACGATTCTATATTAACCCTAAACATCCATACACATATTATCACAATGTATTATCTGTGGCACACTTGTGTGCCTTCTAATCTTGATGTCGATGGGCCTGTCAGATCATTATTGTGTCTATGTTGCACATGTGGTCAGCATTGGCTTACCAAGCTACAACACCGCGTATAAACACAACCAGACTCAAAATTTATTCTCCAGTCGTCGGATGTGTTCGGTATGACATAGTATAAATATTAACACACAATACATACATGTACATACCTATATAATCGTGGCACATGCAAACGATATAGATCAGACATTGTGTACAGTTGAGGGTGGGTATGTGTTGTGGGTTGGGTTTGTTGTGGTGGGCTACAGGTATGTGCATATGGGGCTATTCCTCGTGTATTTTTGCTGTATGGACGCACGTGTATGTTGGGTGTGGCATCAGAATGGGGTATTCGTTCGTAATTGCGCGTTTGTTGGTGGGGTTTTGGTACGTGGGGGTCTAGTGAGTGGTGTAATATACACAATGCTCTTGCCAATACACCATTGAAAGTAATGACACAAAGCAATTAACACTTGCATGTAGGCAACCAGAATCGTCATTTGGTTATCGATTTACCATGTGGGTATATATATATATATACTATATATACAACATACATTCTTCTATTGGTAATATACACTTCACTGTGAAACACGCTTGTACTGTCGTTATTGTTATATACACATATAAATTACACAATAGTTTATAACTTTTCTCATTTAGCTTTAGGAATACATGCAGTGGGCATAATACTTACATATTACTTTACTATTTTATCATATAGGTTGCATATAGTGTAATTGATATGTATGTTTAACCGAAATTAATCTTAGCTTACCTTATCAGCGGACTCCGTCTGAGCATGAATTTCAGAGTTGTTATGCATATTCAGCATCACGGTGACTTTCAAATCATATTGTTCGCAGATTTCGTTTTCGGCCTGTTCGGTTCTAGAATTATTATTACAGGGACCCTCTAGCCATGTCCCTGCTAACTCATGATTTACACTGATTTAATGTTTCCATTCGTTGTACAGTTCCGGGTCTGTTATATCGAATAACACAGAATAGCATATACAATTAATATGACATTAGCACATAAAACACAAACATACACGTTTTCACCCTAAATATGGGACATGTGGCGGGCTGCCCGAATTACAATGGGGATATTTTTAATCAGAAACGGTCAAAATGCGAAGTATATCATCCGCATCTTTGACATCCCAAATCTGGTTGGGCAACATCCCATCGCATGATCGATCCACGGCTTCATACCCGAAATTACGGTGGGTTCCCACACTTGGTCGCGGATAGTATTTTTGCGAACCGCTTTGTACAAATTTTATGGCTAAATAAACATATATTTGTCTATTCAATTACGTATTATCCACCGTCATTGGCTGCTAATTATGTTTCAAACGAAGTACCTAACGTCACAATGTGTCTACTATTTATGATAAAATCGGAAATGAGCCGGAATTTCCATTACATGTATCTGGATGAGAGCAGGCTATGGTCGCTATCCCATCGAGGAAACATTCCGCTTTACGAAATTATGTTTTGAATAGTTGATATCATCATTCAACTGGGCGATATATATAGATTCATCTGAGGGAAGATATGTTCATTTATCAAAACCGCTTGGTCTGATTTGGCGATACCTTCGGGTTTGGCAATACCACGTACACGGGGTGTACAATATTTCAACGCGCCCAGAGGCAGGAATCAGCCATAACCGTTGCTACATTGTCAGACAACAAGAACCTGTCATGTGTTCACCAATTACAGATGGTCTGATGCATACGACACGAGACAAATAATATTTAGTTTACTTATAATATCATGGACATGTAATTAATCATATTTAGGAACCAATAGCAGACGAAATGTTCATAGATACCCGACACCGCGCACTGGAGAAGTCGGCGAGTTATTATATGGCTGTATTGGCAGCGATGCATTAACTGTCCTAATTATAGAAAATAAATTATTTTGGGTTTCTGGCATTCTGATTGGTCAATGTCGGATAAGAAGGGCAGAGTTCCATGGATTTCGTCAGAAGTCTTCGGACTTCTCACCTGTCAAGATCAAGAGCTGAAATGAAGAGGCATCCCTCGGTGAAAATGGTCATGGAGCACACGGTCAGCCAAATGCATTGGTAGCCCTTACTACGTCGCCCAGCAGAAGACTGAACAGTGGTCGGAGGTGTCTTTTAAAGAAAGACCAGTGGTAGGCTGGTGATATATTGGGAATCCCAGGTATTTGCTGACCAATGCTTCCATGACGATTTTATTTGGATTATGCAGATCGCAGATTTACGAGAATCAGTGAGCATCCATTTCTCATTTTGGCATCCCTCATAATGGCTGACCGTTTATTACGTCTACGGATGCATCCCTTTTCCAAATTTGTCACACAATGCATGGTCCGTCGATTCAATGGAAACCTTGATTGTCGTGCAGTGGAAGACTACATGTTGGGTAGACCTAGCAATTGACGACCAAATATTGTGTGCCCAGTGAACGATTCTCATTTTGGTACCCCTCGAGATTGGTAATTTAAATTTAATTGGCACTCTTTTATAGGCGACCTCTCCGTTGGACTTCTTCCTACGTTAGCGATTGTGGCTTGCTAATTTTAAATAGCTATTTGGTCCCCGATTGTCACACCAACCTTGGACTGATGTGGGCGGCCACCGATAATCAGACGATAAGGACGAGAAGAGGTATCCCTCAGAGAACTTACGGTCAGCCAAATACGTTGGTAGCCCTTACTATCGCTTGCGATATATTGGGAATCCCAGGTATTTGGTGACCAATATGAACACCCGTTGGCGCATCTCAGTGTGGCGTACCTTTAAACAGATAAAGAATTCACTGCGATTGATAATGTTTGGTTGACATCCCACTCGTTCGACAATCTCCACAGCCAGAGAAGTACACGGGAAGACCAGAAAGCTCTCAAAGAATGATTAGGCGATTGGCTGCTGCGGTTGGTATGTTCTGTGTGCGATCCAACCTTGCATGATCGGTGTTCATTTTTGATGGGATGACGTTTGCAGAATTTGATATATCTAGGTGGCTGGCTGCCCACAACTGCAATGGTGGTTGGACGACATTTGTGTCCCAAGAAAGTTGGCGATCCAGAGTTGCTGGAGTTAGGCGCCTCACAGTGACACCACATGGTTAACACACTGAGGGCTTCCCACTTCATTTATACCGGCGATAGTAATTATAGAAGCAAGTTGGCATCCCAGATGGAGCTCTTGTTTGGGGTCGACCATCAGTGGTGGACCAGGCAGGTATATTTGGATGACCAGTAATGGTGGTAACCAGAAAGGTATATCACTTGATTTTTGGGACCCTGTCTGATGGTCGACCACCCTGGGTTGAGTGACCGGACCAGATATTATAGGACTCCGCCGTAGATGGCATGATATGCTAACCCTCGTAATCCTATTCCTACCTGACATGTGCAGAGCTATTGACGAAACAATCCCGAATCGTACCACTTCGTTAGCGGACCATACCTGAGTCACACCAACTTGGACACCCTAAGGTCTTAGTATAATAGGAGATTTCGGTCATGAAAGCCATGAGGAAAACTGATTCAATACATGAATTGGTTGACAAATCGATATTTGGCTGCTGATGTACAGTTGGCGTGACAGTCTAGATGTACGGTTCGAGGGTCCGTGAATTACATCCTGACTTGGTTCTGCCCATTAAACTGTCAGTACCCCGTCCATATTACACATCATACTCAGTCATGGAGCAGGTTGACATTTGTTTTCCCGAAAGTTAACGTCAACAGTGACGCCGTTTCTTATACAAAGATATAAACTGAATTCTGGGGTGACATGGAAATTGGCAGGGCTCTCAGAAAATAATCTGAGCGGCTCACCCCAAAAGGGTTTGATTATATTTGGCGTGCATAGGTAACCGAAGAGACACTTTTTGAAGGCACACTACCATTTGTCGGAATAATTAGTTTTCGGCCCATTACAAATATGACACGTGATGTCGTTCCGATGGATTTGCGGATTTTGCGATTACCTGTCGCAAAGACACGTGCGCATTACAATAATATATGGGCGACCGTGGAAGGAATGTTTGCAGATGCAAATTTGCCCAATGGAAATATCTGTGACAAGAAGTGTCATACATGTATATAACTGTATTATTTTTCGACAGATACGATTTGTAAAAGGGTAGCACAAGACTCAGTACAGAGTATTTTGTATCCCCGAAAATCTAGAATACGCTCAAATTTTAAAATATATCGAATTGTGGCAGCACAACGACGGGGTGCTGACTTGGCACCACACTTATTCAATAGATGGCCAAATCCGAAAAATGCGCTTTTTTTCATTATTGATTTTGAACTCGAAGCAGCATATCAACATAATTATATCAGGGCGAGGAGGGTCACTTGTGTGTTAATCGGTTATAGTGTGAACAAAATATATCCGTGTTAACGTCGCGTTGAATGCGCCGTTTACGGTTGAAGACGAATGCGATGTGTTCGTTTTCGTGAACTGTATATTCAAAGTACCAGTACTCATAGTATTTCTAAAATTATAAATGATTTCTACGAAACAACGGCCGTTGTCGGAATATTGACATTTGCTTTTCGGCAATAGATTCGCCCCGAAATAAAGAAATCATATTTTCAGTGGTGTGTTGTCCAGACTCGGTGTTTGTGAGTTCGGATATAATCTCATAGTCGCCCCGGGGACAGGCGATAACGGTATCTTTGAATAAGTAGTACAAGCGGGTTGCATTATTTTTTCCATTCAAATTGTGGTTGTTTGTATTATCTCGGACAAAACCGGGGTTGAGGGCCTAATGTGTATGGAAGGGGTATCGATGGCGATGGCCGCGAAGATGCACGTGCAAATTATAATTCCTTTCATTTAATAAAGGCCCGAAAAATTGCGATTTACAAAACGCTGATATGAATAATTATGTGGTAACCGACCAACAGAAACATTCTTCTGAAGATGGTCGCCAAAACGGTCGCAAAGATAGCATCGAGGAAAACTGCGATTTACAAAACGCTGCTGCGATCAATTCCGCGATAACCGACAAGCAAAGGCCAATTTCGGAAGATGGTCACCAAAACGGCGTCAATGATAGCATCGCGGAGATCCGTAGTCCGGTAGGCAAGTTACGTGAGCATTTGCCATTTTTGATAGCCATTGGTGTTTCAGAATATATCATATCTATCAAACAGGGCTATAGTTTGCCTTTCCTAACCATGCCAACATCTATCATGTCAAAACATCATAGATCTGCATTGGATAATGCCCAATTTGTGTCAGAAGAGATAGCTGGGAACCGGTCCAGCAAAGGAAGTCGATTGGATTAGCGTGGACTTTTGTCGCTGAAAACCGAATCGAGAGTTTCGTAGTCGCGATTAAGGTGCTACATGATACATCGGTCACCACGGGCGGTTTTATTTCGGTTCGTTCGCCGGATATTTTGGGCCAACTGGCTTCGATGAACCGTGCCATATATGCTCGGGTGAGCTTGCATACTCGGTACTTGTGTGGTTGTTTGGGAAATAGAACAAGCTGGAAGGCTCGCTTCATGTTAACACCGGAAGCTAACATAGAGTTGCGATATTGGGTCGATCGAATTCGACAGGCGAATGGGGCCGATTTCGTTAACGCTGAATGCGCAGAGGTAAAACCGTGCCCTTTTCACTGTGGCCTCCGACACAGGCTACGGAGGTTACCTATCGGGAGCCCTTGGTGTTCCAAGTAACGGATAAAAGGAGTATCCACGGGATGGATATGAGGCATATCCATGGGAGGTGCAACCCTATGAAAGGGGTGTTTCGGATTAAGGTATAGTACACAGGGCATCTCGGGGTTATGGTACCCCACATCGGTGAAAAGCGCAATGTTATTGCGTTCCTATGTTACGGAACAGGCCGTGAAAGGTCTGGTTCATGGACATAACAGGTGTTCAGGTGAGGATACGAGTTCCGAGGTGTTTGGAACATTATGTGCGGAAGAGGCACAAACGGAGACATATCGAGGGAGTAAATAGGGTATGTAAATCCGAAACTCACGCAGTTTGCGTCAGAAGAGATATCTGGAAAACCGGTCCAGCAAACGAAATTGATGGGATTAGAACGGAATTTTGCCGGCGGAACGATTAAGGTCGCGGAAGACCTAATGGAGCGTTTCGTAGCCGCGTTTAAGGCACTAAATGTTACATCGATCACCATGGATGGTGTTATTTCTGTTCGTTTATTAGCCGGAATTTTTGAGCCAACTGGTTTCGATGACCGGTGCCATAGACGCTCGAGTGAGGTTGATTACTCTGTACTTGCATGATTGTTTGGCAGATAGAGCAAGCTGGAAGGCTCGCGTCATGATAGCACCGGATCATAGAATTGCGATATTGTGTCGATCGAATTCGACAGGCGAACAAACCGGTTATGCTCAGAGGCGAAACGGTGCCCTCTCACGGTCGCCTCCGACATATGCTAATTATGTTATCTTTCGGGGCACTTGGTGTTCTAGGGAACGGATACACGAATTATCCACGCGACTTTGGGGGGATTGCCTCGGATTCTCGGATTCTCGGATATTGAGATATACTTCCAGTGGAGACACTTGTCAGGGCACCTCGGGGTTAGGGTATAACCCCATATCGGCGGAAAGCGCAATGTTATTGCGTTCCGACCATACGGAACAGGCCGTGGAAGGCCGTTTCATAAACAAAAGAGGTATTCAGGTGAGGATACAACTTCCGACGTTTTCGGAAAATGATGTGCGGGAGAGGCACAAATGGGGTCCACGCGTGGAGAGACATTGAGGGCGTAAATAGGGTGTGTAATCCGAAACTCACGCCATATCAGGGATATTTAAAAAATATGCAACGACACCAAGCCAATGCCAGCATTATTACAAAAGGCAGCAAAATGAACATTTGCATACGGTGGCGCTTGAAATAAAAGCACATCGCTAAGCAAACGAAATAACGTTGTTTCCAATCGGGATACCGCGAGAGTATCGATTAAGCCGTTGCTTCGATTCGGATGACTGGTCCTTGTCGAATTATGTTTTTGAACATTTAATGTGGAATAGGGTTCACACAATGTCGACAGATTTGAGACAAATTGTAACAAAAAGCTATGCAGGTTCAATTCTAGTTTTAACCCAAGTTAATTGGTAAGCGGTAATGGATGTTATGAAGCATACTTGAAAGGGAGAACAATTGGCTTGTTTCGCTTTCCGAATGTCGACATATAGGAATTTATTAATGAGTTGCGGAAGAAATATACTGCCTGTGGAAAAGCAAGGCACGTGGACCTCATGCAATAACGTGATTCCGAATATACCCTGCTAAAGGCAGGTCATTAGTGTTAATGAGTATAAGCCGTGGCCCGGCTTACTGGTCTGGTCTCGCAAGGTGCACCCGTCAAATTTAAATTTAAATTAAAAGAACATGTGGATATTTTAAATAAATGACTCAAGTATATGTCTCTGCCGTACCAAGGTCGTCAAAACAAAGCAGAACGTTTCAGACGTTTTTATCATGAGTAGTCATCATATATTTTAAGTAACAGTTATAATATGTCCGATCGATAAATGACCGAAGTGTATATATTTTATTATGTAGATTGTTCTTCATTTTTGGAATTCAGTGCATTGCTGGAACCAAATTATTACGAATTGGAACTAATCGCGTAGGATGCATAGAACCATGTTTATATATGCATATAGAGTAACGTTGATCAATAGTATATGTTTGATGTTCTACGTGTATGCGGGCAAGAGCATTCAAAGCTTTCAGAGTTGTTTTCTCCACACAGTGGTTTTATCTCTGTGTCAATGCCTGAATGCCTTCAGTTCAATCAAGTTGCTTGAAAATATTGGATTGAGCAGATATTTACCAACTGCATGAGTATACTGTATTAGTACATAAGACAGTATGTGGTTAAAAGCCATACTATTGGCACGAACATGAAAATGATTCTGCCACGAAATTATTTGACAGCCGTTGTTTGAATGTCTATTTACACCTTGTCACCAATAAAGCCAGCGGCTATCTGCTACAAATGTGTTGTGTTTGCATGTAGTCTAGAGCAGACATACCAGTCGTATTTGCTCCCACTTGTTGACATATATAGGCAACAGAGCACGATATGACGTCGGATCGTGCGCTGTGTTGGGATATATAATAAATGACACATTGGGCAGTTGACCAATCACCCAACAGGATTTAGTGTAACACATACGAGCTATGTAAATATTAAAAGAAAAAACTTACTGGATCTGTTATCAGTGTTAACCTGCCGTTCGTGAACAATCAAGAACGTGCACGGATTCCAATACAACCACAACGTCATTTCAGAAAGAATGTTTCAATATTTATCATTTCTGAAATAAGTTATGATAATCTGTAAAGTGAATACGTACCTGTAGTATATCCCTCATTGACAGTCATGTCATATAAATCGTCAAGCATTTGGCGGCTCTCAATAAGCATCAGATGGCTATTTCTCGAAACGCAATCGGACTCAGCATCCACTCGAGTTACTGTTGAGGAAAAGTGGCCCAAGCATAATTGTCGTCCATCGAGTGTGTGGAGATTAAAATCTGACCCCGTGCATCCTGCAAAAAAGATGTCCACACAATAAATGAAACGTGAACGTGAAACGTGAACTATCAATGATTGTAATACATGTGTACATCTGCTTTCTATTTCGGATAGGCTAAGCTATAGGTCGATCATTCATCACAAGTTATTGACTTGCAACGGGGGGGGGGTCGGAAAAAATTACAGGATACAAGGACCGGGTGGGTGGGTGTCTCTGAGCCCGGAATGCAGATTTTTCCTGATGTCATGCAATTTTTTTCCAAAATCATTTCTACGACAAATTACAGCTTCAAAATGAATTGAAACAAACAGATTCATATAGTAGTGCATGCTATAGCCCTATACAAGTGAGGGGGTCTCTATAATTTAATGTTTTGTCCACAATTTCTCACTTTAACAGTTGAAACCATGGGGTGGGTCCGGGTTTGGTCAAGGAAAAAAAATTGCAACGAAAAAAAAATCATTCTCATCTTTTCTCATAGTTTATCATGGCTTTTTTAACTTATTATACAGAGGATAACTGCGTTTTTTGAGTGAATACCGGAAGTATCTCATGGGTGGTCACAGTGAGATACTGGAATCATTTCGAGTGGCCTAAAGGCCACGACCCGAGTGATGATTCCAGTATCTCACTCTAATTCTGATATTCACTCAAAACACGAAGGTTTTCTTTTTATGATATGCCCTATTTACTAAAATAGATCGAGGAATCAATTCAAAATGTATGACCCATAAATTAGATTGATTTACTGTCAAAAAGCCGAAAAACCGTTGGCCTCATTTTTTTATATTCATTAATGATATCAGTCAAGATATTGAATAAACGATAAATACAGTGACCACTCAGGCCTTCGGAATACTACTTGCCTCGACATTTTTTAGGAGAGCTACTCGTCACTTAGGGTGGATACACACATGCATGTAATGTCTGTATGTAAAATACATGTATTTTACATGGCCACACCAATAATTGACAAAATTAATCACCTGCGCGCGAGAGGTCAATTTCACCAGTGAGTAGTTATGAGCCATTATCAAACAAACTGCCATCAAGAAATTTCAGGCCAGTCATAAGCATGTCTTCTTTCATGGATGCCGAAATGAGTAATTCTTGTCTGATATATGTTGCTGTTTTTCACGAGTTATAATTCATTTCGAAAAGTGGATTAGACCCGGTAGATTTTATACTTGATTGGTTTCTGTCATTTCTTGGAAACAGGGTCATCCAAAACAGAAATAAAATATGCAGAATTCTTTTATAGGATGATACCGGCTTGTTGAGATTTCTCTGATAATTTGAGAGCGAGCTCATGTGATAACATTAATTCAATTGGGATTGCAATTATTCATTATAGCGCCAAAAAATAATGCAGGTACAGCGTTGAAATTAAAAAGAGTGACACCCCCTCCCCCCATTTATATATATGTTTCTCAAGCCAAAGGTTGAACAAGCCCCTAACTGTCACAAGCTTGAATTATAACATTTTCGACCATAATCCATGATTGGGGGAGGGGCTGGTTCTCGAAAGCTTCCAATAATTAAGGGAGTCAATTGATTGTATCAGCCGGGATTATCTGGGCAAGAATTACAATATAATGTTTTACTTAAATATTCCATGGTTGTAAATTTTGCGTATACATGTATAACTGTATAACACAAGAGAGGAAAGGTGACGTAGTTGGGAACTCGTAGCTAGGCAGCCCTTTCGCCGAATGAAGACAAACAGCAACACCATGCATTCAAATTTAAAGCTGTATAATATATTCATAAGTATATGAATAGCATAAATTGCTGCATATTAGATTAACCACTCGTAGAAAACAGACACGACAGATATGACTACGATATTTATAAAGCAATGTGTCAGGACTCAGGGTGCTGCATGCACACCCCTGTCGAGGAAATATGCAATGGTGAATTCGGTAGCTTCTGGGATAATATATCTCCGTGTATGTTGGGGGGTCATAGCCCCCTGCGTTGGGGAAGAGGCCATCACTGGTATTAACATCAATAGAAGACTGACAATGATTTAAACAGAACGTCGACCATTTGAGTTATCGCGCGAATAATTATTTTAAGCGGCCTGACGACTTCCTCCCAGTCAACGGCTCTTCGGCGGTTCAGAGTTTAACTCACTGTGGTCAAACACAGTCGCAATGATTGGGTTGTCAGCGGACACATATTACACGGTGTGTATGATCCATGTAAAACGCAAAATACACGATATTTACAGAGATTACATGCATGTGTGTATCCACCCTTAAGGGAAGCTCCTCGTTGCTCACCCGTGATTTACCACATAGAGACAAACGGATCCAAGGGGGGCGCCCCCCTATTTTCGCCAGAGCAAGGATTTGTTTTTGCGAAGTGTCCTGGCGCCATTTGTATCGGGCCCCCGAAGATTCCGCACTGAATATTGCTAACGCGCATGCAAATACAGCAGTTTACATGTTTTACATTACTCAAACGTATAGTTTTTTTTAAATGTGGGTTGAAATGACTTCAATTTGGTAAACCACGATATGTATTGCCATGCAAGGGGCGAATCCAACATCCCGAGATGAAGGCGCGCGGGCTATTTTTCGCCATGCAGAGCAAACAATTTCTGCGACATTTTATATCGGAGAATATCTCGCCCAGCGCCAAGTTTTGGGCGCCCCGGAGTTTCAACACTGAATATTTCTATCAAAAAGAAATATAGCAATTGTAAAAGTGGAGTCAAAATTTAGACAATTCCATCTATAGGTAAAGAACGAATGAATGATAAACATGAGTCGTCTACTGCACTCTATATGTTATACAATGTAGTCCGATCAACACCCGGACTATAAAACGCACTGGCAACAGTATCATCGTAAAGAGATTATCTGAAGGCACATACGCCATACTACTATGGTATACATGTACCGTACATGTATACATATAGTATATTTTCGAATTATTATATAAATACATTGCTGGTTCGTTTCCAATGGTATAAATGCATGGTATTTAAAATTGGTTATATCTTCCATCACATGTTATGGCACCCTAATTGGACCGAATGTGCGATAACAAGACATCTTCCGGTCACGACAAATATATACGCATCTTCCATTGCTTAATAAAAAAAATAGTCTGACCCGAGTCCTTCAAAACATCGGTTTCCATGTGTCCTTATCGTCATTAGTCAGTTGATTGACTGAACATATATTTATTCATAACCCAAACATTTACACAACAGTTAATAATTTACTTACAATATTTTAATTAACATTATGGACGCAACCAGAATGTAGATGAATAGATGATTGGAATACTAGTTTATCAGTTCCGTGTCAGATATTTTTTGGTGAAAACTGTGTTTATACTAATAAAACGAGTACGTGATTGGAGTGTGGTCGGACCACCCATTTGGCTTGTATTGATGACTTATTTTGCTGTTGTATCATGAAGCTGATGGCTATTAGAAGTAAAACTGAAAAAATTAGCATGGTCAATGGAGGGATTAAGAGGTTGAATAGATGCATTGGATTACTAGCCGAAACACCTCTATACTAGTACTAACTAGAAGCCACGATTGCGAGTATTTATTCTGAATTACAAAATATTCTCCCATGCACCAGCCCAAACTATAGGCATCCTGTGATTCCGGGGGCTTATTCCATGGGCATGTCCGGCGGCCCAAAATCACCACGTCGCCCAGATAATTCACATTTGCACAGACTTTCAGACGATATTACGTTCACTGTTCAAAGAAGCTTTGATCTTTCATCACTAACCTTCCATAGTATACCGTAATTGGACTGAATGTTAGTGTTACTCGTTCCATATATAGGCCTAATATAAAGTAATATAAACTGGGTCCAGAACACAGAAAAACAAGTCGTTTTGAGTGTAGTATACGAACATTTCCCCGGACCCCCACCTACGAGAAGGGGGTTAAACCCACCTCTCCTGCTCTTCCCCGCTCGCCGCTTCGCGGTTCGGATGATGCTACGCAACATTTATATAATAATACATAGCGCCGCCCCCACCCCCTTTCAAATTTCCTCGATCCGCCACTGGGAGAGGACTGGAACTGTGTTTATTTAATCAAATTGATGGTGTTTTACTTTACACATGCACATATTTTAACCCATTGCTAATAAGGGACACAACTATCCTGTTAAAGTGGGTATTTTACCTTTTTAACCATAAATATTTGGGGTTTTAAAGGTTTTGTTGTCTTATTTTCAGCCATGTGATTTGTTTGTTTATTTTTTGTGGGTGTACTTGATCAGCGTCCTCTCAATTCTGGTGCAGATACAATGAGAGACCCTTACCCTGCCAACAACACATTATTTAGTAGAATTTACATGATTTTCATCAATTTTGGCGGTGGGTGTCCCAGACTTAGGTGGAAAAAACTTACGCTCCCGGGCTGGTGGGTCCCAAAAACTGAAAAACACAAAATTTCCACCTTGTATCCGTAATTGTTTTCCTGACCCCCCCCCCCCCCCCCCCCGCTTGCAATGGATTTTTATATAAAGGCATATTGTGTTTATATTGCATATTATCTGGGTCGAGTTTCAAACCGTGTTCGGACATTCGATAGATATCATGCCATGAACATGTGTGTAAGCATGGACTCGAGGGTTTAGTCCAGGATATATTATTCGATCTTTGCAACCCATGACTCTACAAGACCCCACTAATTTTCTTCCTAAAAGTCTCCTCTGTTTTTGTCGGTCGTTAGCAAGACAAAATAGCGGCCACAGAGACACCAAACAAAATGGCGTTATCGTGGGGGCCACTTTTGTTTGATATGCACCAGGTATCTTTGTATTAAATATAATATCACATACATTATTATTTTTCATTCGATTTGTTATGCAAAAATCCGATATGGTGGCCAAGATTGCGGCCGAAATTTGAATGTTTTTATAAAATGTCAACATTTCACCACCTATCGTTTGTCTCTGTGGGAAAACATTGGTATCTTGTTTGGATTTGATGTATATGCGTAGAATATACCCGAGCTAGGATTCCTCTTCAACCTGAGTTGAGGGATATTTACCCAAATCCAAGATGGTGGCCACAATGGCGTTAGAAATTGAAAAATCACGGTGAATCGCCGATTTCACATCAGTAAGTATTTTTATCACGAATATTCCACCAGGAAGTTGTATCCGAGTAATCCGACGTGTGTTGAAATTATTTCAAGATCTCATCAACGGTACATTGCTCTATAGTTGATCTTTATGTTGAACATGTCATTCAGCTTTCTTTAACAATTGTACCGACCACTACCGAACATGTGGATGGTAACAACGCATACCTTAATTATTTAAATGACATATCACCGAACAATCACTCGTGTGACGTCATATGAATGAAGATTAACGAATCAGACAACGAAATATTCAATCGCTTGAATCGGCAAAACTTCAGTTACAGGCGGCCTATCACACAAAAAACAAGTTCGGCAACGTGCTCAGTGGATTGGCGGGCATTGATAATAACTGAGACAAACTACACCGGTGTAATCCTTTAACTAACTCTAGCTAAATAAATATCGACTATATATAATTAGTTAAATTGTATTTAGAGTGCATCTCTGCCATTGAGTAAATATTAGTGAAAGTTGACAAATCTAATTAGGCGTGAACTTCTCAACCAATGTTGCATCAGTCATGAAGTTTCAAACTTTGACCAAATTAGGGGTGAGCTCCTGGTCGCCACGTCCTTGACAACACGTTATGCTAAATTAGTTGTACAAACCTGCTGGACCAATGGTCGGGCACGTTGTTAACTGCACAGTTGTGGTGATGACTGCGGTGGTAGTAGTAGTTGTTGTTGTAGTTGTGGTGGTGGTGGTGGTGGTTGTGGTGGTGGTTGTAGTGGTGGTTGTAGTGGTAGTAGTAGTTGTGGTGGTGGTGGTGGTGGTGGTCGTCGTCGTCGTCGTCGTCGTCGTCGTCGTCGTCGTCGTCGTCGTCGTAGTTGTTGTGGTGGTTGTCGTCGTCACTGCTCCTAAACACATTTGAATGTTAGTAATTCAGAAAGATATCACCTCTGAGGTTTTTCTAATTTGCCATGGTACTGGCAGGTCCTGCTGATTTAGCTTCTGTGTTGATAAGTCCTACTAGTAAGAATTTCGCTTTGGTGTTGCTGGGACAAAATGGTGCTGCTAAAAAAGCGTATAATCATTCCTTGATATTTGCTGCTGTTAAAGGTGGGGAAACTACATTCACTAACATGTTATCAACGACATTTAACGACCTTTAACGACCTTTAACGACAACGTATCTCAACCTGTAGATGGAATACGTTTGATCACATGAAACCCCTATTATATCATTAGAGAAGTCATTACACATATCATTATCTGTCATTAGGTATGAATAGGCGCGTGCTACCCGGTTCACCTGGCATCGCACCAAATCATGACCACACATCTTTACATTGACTCATACGAATCACTACTATTTCGAAAAGCCGCGCATAAAACATTAGGGCTCTGCGAATTTTCAAAGATTCGATTCGGTTCGACATCGGCGATTATATTCGGGATCGATACAGAATTGGCTCTGCGATTCGTATATTTTCAAAACGGCCTATTCTTTCCCGTTTATTGGGACAACCTACTAAATTGTTTATTTATGGAGTTCAATTGATGGGCCAATTGCCGCATTGCACCATATGTTGCAGTCTGGAGGTCCCATCGGCATATTTTAGCGTTTACACTACATGTAGTTACGCGATGACGTCCAATCGCAGTCCGTCGCCCTTTCGAAGATGCCAGTTTGTTAAACACTGGTGGTTCTTGGTCAATCTTGCGGTAAAATATAGTATGTCAGTGACTATAATCACTTTATAAAGTCAAGACATTTACAGTCCATACAATTTGATATAGATATTGTCAAATAGCTTTAGTTTCTTGCGTGCGTTCATACTTAGTGTTTTGCGACATAACTATGGTATTTACATATTACTACATTTTAATTAATTAAATTAATAAACACTCGTTTGTCTGATAACTCTGTCTCGGTTACAAATATGTGAACAATAATTAGACGGGTATACGATGGTCAGCTATATGGTTTTTCACCGTCAGATGCTTGTCCCAATATGATTCGGATTCGATGTCGATGATAACATCGGACACCCGATTCGATTCGAGAATTTCATATTCTCAGGGCCCTAATCAAAACCAGACAATACAACCTGATTGAGTAGTTCATTAAAGTTAAATTCTTAACTTAAAATTGAATTAAGCACTTTTTAATAAAGATTATTGTAGTACACTACTATTCATATGTAAGAAAAGAAAAGCCAATAAAAAAGCAACCAACTAACCATCAACTGTACCACATATTGACAATACATTAACGCACTGACTCAAACACCACTTAACTATTATGCCACATGACATTAATTTACAAAACAAACTTGAACTATACATTTTCTCTCTCCCCTCTCTTCTCTCTCACAACTCTATCACTTTTCGTAAAGGGAAACCTCTCCCTAAAAAAAAACGAAATTAAACATGCTATACTGACATCCCCTCCTTGGCTTTAAAATATGATTGTCCCTGTTTTTGTTGATGTCATTTTGTTTTTTATTTTCTAAACGGTATAATACATGTAATATTATGCTTGTTTTGATTTCAATAAAAATTATTTAAAAAAAAAAAAAGTTAAATTCTTTTCCAATTCCGTTGCCCTAATGGAAATAGACTAAACACAGAGATAAATTGTGGGACTATATTTTCCGTCGCCAACTAGAGCGTGCAATACTGTAGATGTATGCATTTCGCAGCTTCTTTTGTGGATTTTGATTTGTTAAAAAGGCATGCAGCTCTAGTTTTTCATGTGACATACAATATCTTCAACTCGTTATGTTCGAAAAATAAGATTTTATTAAGCTCGTTTTGATTCACGACTCGTTGTGAATCAAATTTATCAAACTCGTTTCGTAAAATCTTATATCCCAACATCACTCGTTTGATGTCCTCTATATACACCACAGTCAATGAAGTGACAAGCAATGCGGAATGTTAAAATATTGAGTAATACTAATGTTAAACCCGATGAACTTCGTGGAGCTTGCGACCAATTCGATTAAAACTTTTTGGAGTATGAAATGCCAAATGATATACTCATGCAAGGCGCCCATTCCCCACTAGAACTGAGCCTACACATGTCTGCAGACTCTGCACATTTAAAAAAAACATTTCTCCAACAATGACGATTTAAAATTAATTGTTATCAATCAATTTAATTTTAAGCAATTTGGTATATTGTGCTGTTCTTCTTGTGCGCAATGCAATTCAAGGTCCAATAAATAGGGAATTAGAGTTCACCCATGTTATTTAAAATATATTTCGGAAACAATTGTTTGCTCTCATCGAGAGGTCTTCCTGAAGATCCAAGTGAAGTTGAAACCATCGTGTAGGGGATGTGACCTGTATATGGTGTACCGACGGATTTAGTAATGCAAAGAATAAAATCAAAATGGCTGCCGACGGCCATGTTATTCATCGAAAATCGGAAATATTCAATATCTCACATCCACATGTGATCCTAACTATGCCTGTAAATTGTCAAAATAATTTTCCAATAAATGTCGGTGAGCCAATGGATTTAAATGTGAAATTCAAGATGGCTGTCAGGGGCCATGTTTTTTAACGAATTTCGGATGGCTCCAATCTAGAGATTGCCCAAAGGTCCATATAAAGTTTGGTGACGGATGTGGTGGTCTGTATGGTGTGCCGACCCATATATAGCCACAAGCGTCATTTCCTTTCGGGTCTGTGTATATCTATTATACTAGAAGGTGACCCGACTTCGTCCGGGCTTTGACCTTGAATTGACCATTTTGATGGTCAAGGTCAGGTGGGGTCAAACACCAACACCCCCAAAAATGGTGGAAATCGGCCCAGCGGATACCAGGAAATCGGCCCAGCGGATACCGAGATACCCTATGCATCAAATTTCGTCCGTAAAAATCCGCCAGTTTAACCCGATTTGAAATTGCACTCAAGTATATAAACGCGCCTCATATAAACACGCTCATTAATTATCAAGTTTCAACGTAAAGATAAATTACCATCGGTGCCCGAGATATCGCCAAGACGTCTGAAACAGTCAAATGCATCGGCCGGTTAAGCGTTAACGTGATCTAACGCTATGACATCTAACGACGTCATAGAAGTTACGCATTGTTTTTATCATGATGGAGGATAGTACCACTTCTTCTTGATAATTGAGGCAGATAACTAAAACGGATACATACGCATTATATATCTTTGGAAAGAGGAAACACGAAAGATTTTCACAGTGTCATTATTATGACTGGCATTGTATTATTCGCGCTGTTTCGAATCGATTTGTAAGCACCGAACTCAAATGAAAGTCCCGTAACACAGCGTAAAAACAGATTTGACCTCGGCACGTGAAAAGTTTACCTCGGATCTGAAAATCAATAGGCCTATGTCACCCCCCGGCCGAAAATACCCCCACATACCAAGTTTCATCGAAATCGGGTCGGCCGTTTTCGAGTTCATCGATTACACACACACACACAAACACACACACAGATCTTCCAAAATATATAATAGATATTTTGGAAGATCTGTGTGTGTGTGTGTGTGCGTTCGCGATGGACTCGAACACGGCTGGACCGATTTCGACCAAACTTGGTACGGACACGTAATTCCACCCGGGAACGAACCTGGGGACCGTCCATTTGTCCGTGCGGCGTCACCTTGACCTTCAAAACTCATATCTCGGGATCCGCAGTGCTAACACGCGGAATTTAGCACTGCGATACAGGGAGGATAACTCTATATTCATACGTTGACGAACGTAAGCAATTTGCAGGCAATTGCGCATCGTGTATTATCCCCAAAATTATAACATTTACAATATATATTGTCAATTTGCAGGCTATTAAGAATCGTGTATCTATCCCAAAATAAATCATTTACAATTTCTGATATATAAATTTTGTTACAGCTGATATTCTTAGGTCTATTGTCGATAGATTTATTTTTTGTATATTTACACCACGCATAGGCTCAAGTTGTTTACATTTACCCCGCGGGTCTGGAATCTCATCCAAGAATCCATTTAGCTGAAATGCTATTTCGCTGTTGGAATCTACCGGTGGCCCCAAACCGTCAATGCCAACAACATCGACATTGTTCGACTTTGACGGCGAGAAAATAATTAGTTAAAATTTACTACACAAAGCTAATTTATCTTTACGTTGAAGCTTGATAATTAACGAGCGTGTGTATATGAGGCGCGTTTATAAATACTTTAGTGGAAATCAAATCGGGTAAAACTGGCGGATTTTTACGGACGAAATTTGATACATAGGGTATCTCGGTATCCGCTGGGCCGATTTCCACCATTTTTGGGGTGTTGGTGTTGGTAAACTGCCAGAAGGATTTTGACGAAATTTGATACTTAGTGGTAATTGTTTCCAGGGAGTGTTTTGGACGGGTCAAATCGTGACCCCACCTGACCTTGACCTTCAAAATGGTCAATTCAATGTCAAAGCCCGGACGAAGTCGGGTCACCTTCTAGTATATATATATATATATATATATATATATATATATATATATATATATATATATATATATATATATATAGATCGCTCTCTCTCACACCCTCTCTCTATCTTAATATCTCGCTCTATCTCACTCCCGCACTCATTCTGTCTCTAGTAAAGCAATTCGTGACCACGTGACATGTATGGGCCAACATGAAGCATCGGTAAAAAGCCGCAGACGTCCGTTCTTGTCGATGTCTCGCTCTGTCGTCATCTCCATCTCTTTCTCTCACTCTCTATATCTCTCTATTTCTGTCGGTATCTCGCTCTCTCGCTCTATCTCTCTCGCTCTACCCCCCCTCTCTCCCTCGCTCTCTTTGTCTGGCTCCCTCTGTCTCTCATGCGGAATTCTCTTTAGGATCCAAAAGGATGCTTCGAAATATAGCCGCGGGCGTCCGCTCTTGTTCGGAACTTCTCTTTTTCCCACCCCTACACATTTTTAACAAATGTATCGCATGTAAGAAACGGAAACTATATGTTTACGAGCAATCGAAATATCCTGTGTAAACTAAAACAACATTAACATATCACGTTTCAGTTCAATAACTACGTGCGTCGTGTATTCTACCACCACCCCCTCACCCGGATGCGGACCATTTCAATCCTAGTGTCCGGCCCAAATATCTGTTCAGACAGGTGATATTTTTCCAACCCACACCTCTGGTCATGATAGATAATGTTAATATAGTGGCGCACATTTGTTGTTATTTGTCGTTATTTGTCGTTATGATCTTACCTTTGGGATCCAATAGAACACATCGATAGCGGGCGTTCGTTCCTGTCGGGGCGCACGCCGAGTCGTCGCCACATTGTATGTTATAGCACGGGTCAGACGGTTTCTGGAGACAAGAACAAAACAGGTATAGCAAGGATCGGAAGGTTTATGGAGACGAGAACAATGAAAGTGTCAATGACACTGTAGCTCAACTTCGAAAGGGGATAAGTTCATGTGTTACAGTCAATGGAGTGATTAGGAATGTGGAAAGTTGAAAGGCCTAGTTATACAAAAAGTAAAATCCAAGATGGCTGCTGGCGGCCATGTTTTTTGACCGAATGACCCCAAAAGGACTCGTTTCCATCTACATGTCATTGTTAACATCCATGACAAATTTCATGATGATCCGACAAAAGATACGACCTGTACCCTATGTGAAAGGATATAGTCATGTAAAGAGTAAAATACTGCTGCCGGCCAAGTTTTTTGGGCGAATCACCTCAAAATGACCCGTTTCCCATCTACATGTCATTGTTAACATCTATGACAAATCTCATTATGATCAGACCAAAGATACGACTTGTAGCCCGTGTCAAAGGATTTAGTCATGCAAAGAGAAAAATCCAAGATGGCTGCTAGCGGCCATGTTTTTTGGCCGAATGACATCAAAATGACTCGTTACCATCTACATGTCAATGTTAACATTCTTGACAAATTTCATAAAGATCACACCAAAGGTACGACCTGTAGTCTGGGCCAAAGGATTTGGTCATGCAAAGAGTACACTCCAAGATGGCTGCTGGCGGCATGTTTTTTGGCCAAATGACCCCAAAATGACTCATTCCCATCTAGATTTCAATGTCAACATTCATGACAAATTTCATAAAGATCAGACCAAAGGTACAACCTGTAGCCCGCGCCAAAGGAAATTGTTGACGGACACACGGACACACGCACACACGGACGCCAACCCATGGCAATAGCTCAAACTTACAAAGTAAGTTGAGCTAAAAATGTAGCACGGCCAACCCCATTTTCATAATTCAAATACTCCCATTGTGAAGTTGATATGTCTCTATGTAGAGGATCTCCGACGACTTATGTTGGGATTTAAGATTTTATGAAATGACTTCGATTCACAACGAGTCGTAGACGAGTTGTGAATCAAATTTATCAAACTAGTTTCATAAAATCTTATATCCCAACATATCGAGTTGAAGATCTTGTATATTACATGAAAAAAATAGAGCTTTTTGCCTTTTATCAAATCAAAATCTTTAAATGAAGCTGAAAATGCATGTAAAATGCATAGATGCACGGCATTGTCTGAATCCCCTAATTTGTCCTCTTTGTTTTTTGTGCCTATTTTCGTCAATGCAACTAAGTTGGACAATAATTTAAGTTTAATGAACAAAGCAATCATTATGCAATGCATAGTATTAGTTTCAAGCGCGGGTTTCCTTAAATAGTATTAATCTCTAAAGTGAATTGAAATAGAAAATAAAAGATTCATATGCAATGCGAATCCCGTTGCATATGTATATAGAAGCTTATATATGGTTACCGGTGCTTCATGGTCATATAGGTATACTGATATTTGATAAACTGAAACACCATGTTGAATACAGTACCATTATGGCGCTGGCTACATAGTCCTCGCCAATCAAGGACTCGGTGTTGAGCGGGGGACCGTATAGATCACTCTTCCGACAAAATTGCCAGGGTTGAGTATTCACTTATCGCACACTATTTACTTACTACATGTATATAAACGCAATCGCCCATACAAAAAAAACTCAGTCATGTTGCCTTCTGGGCACAAAATGAGTCAAAGGTAAACGTTGTAACCATTTAAGGACGTGGTATGCCTCGGGAATTCAAGCAGAAGCACATGTAGTTAACTTACAGAAGCTTTCGATACCGTAAACCCCACTATTATGGTCAATAAATTACAAGCTTTAGGCTCTGACCCCATTTCTATAAGATGTTTCGAAGATTGCATGGACAATAGAAAACATAATATAGATATAAACTGTACACACTCCGAGAAGGCTCGTGTTACGCGTGGAGTGCCCCAATGCTATTTCGGTACCGCCGATGTGTGTATTATATACCCCAGCATTGCTGTAACCAACAAACTACTACTATATTATCGAATATCAATTTAACATCATAGAACTAACATCTTCTTTTTCAACCTTCCGCAGACTCGAAAACAACTTGAAGTCATTTGTGGTTAATATGTATTGTAATACGACCCTGCCTAACTATGCTTAAAAGCCATGTCCTGATTGGCCAGTGGCCCGAGTTACCATGGCTATCTCATTCCAGTTCTGTGGTACAATTCTACTTTTTCCAATTGTACCACGAAAAAAATCGGTTTATTCAGATCGCCGCACGCGACTTTTCCCGTCTTTTCTAACTCCGCGCAAACGGGGCATCAACGGAGTACACCCGCACCCGTAACTCTTTTAATTAATTTGCTACATCTTGACAATCTTGCGAATTTTCTAGCGATTTTTCGCTTGAAACCAGTTTGGTTGCCAATGAATATGGTCCAAATGATGTTATTATATACTGATATATGTTACGACCAAGGAAAGTTACTTAATAAGTATATTAAATGACAAAATAAATCCATGGGGCCGGGCTGTGCATTCGTCGATTCGAATCTCGATCATATTCGATATTTCGGAATCAAGTTGAAAATGAAAGCGCTTGTTAATTCACCAGTACAGAAGGGGAATAAGATTAGTTTAGTAAACTAGATCATTTAGATCGCTTTGTGTAAGGAAAATGGTCCATAGTCGATGATAATATTCATGTTGTCCCAACAACGTTCAACACAGAAATGACAGCAATCGTATTTCCTGTACAATTTAAATGAAAGACACGGGCGCCGCTGAAAACACATCGTTTTTTAGCCAATCACAACGATTATTCACGCAAACAAATTACTGGAGTACTCCATGCAAAGAATCTAGTACGCCCAATATGAATTACACCACGAAATGTTTTCTCACTCGAGACCGAAAAAGCGCAGTATTTCGTTGACTATTCAGTCGAATTGTGACCATAAACTTTCAGTCGTATTACAAAAGAAATAAATACACGGTGTATCGGTGTGTATGGTCAAGTTGTACCACAAAAAACTTATTGTAGGACTCCGCTACGCGTCGTCCTACAATCAGTTTTTTGTGGTACAACTTGACCATACACACCTCTACACCGTGTATTTATTTCTTAAATAGATGTTGTGCATATATATATTCACGGGTGATCCTATTTACCGAGAACAACCCAGAACAACACAGAACAAGTTTTAAAATGCCTTATACTGTTACGGGGCGTAAACTCAAGCCACTCACTGACTAGTTACTATACAATGACTTAGATGAGTATATGGGACTAGTATGACATAACATTTATTTGATACATTTTCTTGAAAACTGTCAAAAACATTACCCGCAACGACATATTTTATTATATTTCGGCTGTTCTGCCATCTGTAACATTACTTTGTATTCAACAGACTTCCAGATAATGGAAATTTGGTTAACTTATTCTACGACTCAGAGACTATAGAAACCAACAACAACATTTGAGTACAGAGTCCCTTTTTAGTGCACACACAATCGCTTAGTTGTGCGCAATACAGGAAAATACAGAATAATTGAAACGTGCAATAAAAAGATGTGTATTGTTCTTGAACAATACAACCATATTACGTCAACAACGTCAGTGGCGACGTTAACTTTGTCTACATTATAGTCTACGTTAAGTCACATGTTTGTTCAAACACATACAACAATATCGACCTAAATGTTAGTATGTTACAAGCTGCAATGTTCAGAGTGTGCAGTATGTTCCACGTTGTGTCTCATATGACTTCAATGCCTCAACATGTAATGCTCGTGACAGTTCATGTATTTATCGACATATTTCACTATCGGGAAAAATATTTGTAGGTGTATCTTGGAGCAGAAACATCCATGCGTGGGGTTTTAAGGCTAATTTCAGTATCATTACTTTTCGGGATATATATGAATAATATAGAAAAGTATATATACGTGTATATAGGTCAATTTTGGCCCGCGTCCGAATACAGTTAGTAGTATTGTCTACGTTTTCTAGTAGATGGTTTGATCATGATTTGC
Organism: Siphonodentalium dalli; assembly: GCA_032622095.1. Taxonomy (NCBI): domain Eukaryota; kingdom Metazoa; phylum Mollusca; class Scaphopoda; order Gadilida; family Siphonodentaliidae; genus Siphonodentalium; species Siphonodentalium dalli. The sequence continues at coordinate 12,517,898 of CP136067.1, forward strand.
TCCCCTCCTGTTCCTGTGCCATCAGGGAATATAGGTCACGCTGCGTGGGTGTATATATCGGTGAAGGTTATCGCCATAATAATCGTGGCGGGTACCACTAGGTCAAGGACGAATAAAATATTTCCGCAACAAGTGAGCGACGGTTATCACGAGAACAGCGCGTGATCGGGGGGCGTGTATGTCTAAGTTATATATAACGAATCGGCGAAGGTTATCACCATAATAGCGCGTACGTCTAGGTCCCGTGCAAACAAATCGACGAAGGTTATCACGAGAATAGCGCGTCACGTGTATGTAAAACAAAATATTTCCACAACAAATCGGCGGGGCATGGAGCCAAGGTTTTAATGGGGTAGGGTATAACTGAACGATAAACGCGGTAGGGTTTGTACTACAGCACCTGGTAAATAATTGTTAATTAGTAGTCACAGAGATAGACTATAAAACGCGAGGTATCCGTTAATTAGCTGACGTTTCTATTTTGAGTAAAAACAATTTCGTTTAGAGTGTGTGTGTGTGTATCGGTTTGTGCGAGTTAATGGGCTAGTATAGGACTATAAAGATGTTCGGCTCACGAGAACAAATACTGTAACCGGCTGAAGCTATATCACTGACGCCCGTTTCGTTTGGTCTGACGCCAATAAAGAGGGCGGGTATATATGAAAGGCTCAGTATATAAACGTTGAACGGTTACTGTTACACAATAACGGGAATATATTTCCAACTATATATATTCTAATATATAGTTATTTAGTTTTATTTGATAAAAGTTGGATCACAATTATTTTAAATCAGGAAGCATTCTATTAAGGATAAACACAAAACCAGGTATGTATATTTATATTTATTCAATTGTCTTTATTTCCAGAAGTCTTGTTCAATCATAGTTTTGAGAATATATACTTCAAACCACTGTTACAATCTTATTGGGGGGGTACAAACTTATAAATACACACGAGTATGGATAACTGACCTCTTTCACCCACAAAGATAACTCTAGTAATAAGTTTCGAACAGCTTGTGTGGTCACACCAAATTTTAATCCCCAATACTCCAGCTCCCTCTGCAGAGTTAGGGTTTCAATATTCTTCAGAGTCAGAGCCGAGTTGAATAAGTTTTAGAATTAGAAGTAGAAGAAGACTTGTCATATCGCCTTTTGCGGGTCCTGCTTGTTTGACCTTTTTTCTTTCTCGGTAGTACTAGGTAGGGCGTTATAAGTGGAAGGCAAGGTATCAATAGTATAATTAAAGCTACTGGACGTTAATGGCAAGCTTTTATTAGTAGTAGATATCTGTCAGAAGTTCCTGGTAAGCTCTCACTAGAAGTACAAGGTGCAGTAAATCTATATGTATATGGCAAGCTGTCCGAAGTAATAGGGCACTAAATCCTCTACTAGAAATAGAATATACCACAGATGTGTTGCAATGTGGCAGCAAGATCAGAGGAATCCTCATCCCGTATTACTATACATACAAATACCTCTATAGTGCGGGTGGCAGAAGGTTATGAATTGTGATTATATATATAGTGAACAGAGAAAATGTTGGCACACACCTATAAGTCTAACACCTATATAATTGCGATGAAAATATAACCAGGCAACATCTTATGTATGCTCCAGTCTATTTTAGTCTTAATTATCATTGTGTACGTATCCCAGCTAATATATTGTAGAGTGAGGCGCAATGCCAAAAAATGTTGGCACTAACGACCAATAAGTCGAGCACCTAGATAATTGCCCGTATATACTGCCAGGTAACCGGCGTATGTATGCTCTGATCTATTTTAGTCTTAATTATCCTTATGCATGTATGTCGGGAGCCAATATATATATATATTGTAGCGGGTTTAGTCTACTTTCCTATGCAGGTAAACTAACACTACAGAGTTTGCAAAATCAGACGACAGAAATACGAGCTTTATTGTCAACAGGCGGAATTTCTAAACGGAAATAACACAATGGTATGTATAATTAAAAAAAAAAAAAAATTTGTTATAAAAAAAAAATTTAAACTTTTTTTTTTCTTCAAATTTTTTTTTTTTTTTTTTCAAAAAAAAATTTAAATTTTTTTTTTTTTTTTCAAAAAGTTTTTTTTTTTTTTTTTCCTCAACAATATAGTCATGTGATATATCAAATTACTCGTCTCGAAGTATCGACTACAACGCAGCAACTTTTATCAAAATTGTATGTACCTATTTGGAATTAATTAAAGAAATGTTATAACACTATTTCCAAATGCTAGACGTTGGGGTTATATTACTGCCCTATATCAAAAAGGTTTTTTATTCGTTTTTTTTTTTTTACCTTCTTCTTCTTACTCCTTGTATTACCTTTTAGGAAATCGACCGCGACAATGAACTATCACCACCACCACCACTATCAACTTCTATTGTATCAAACACAAAGATATATCAAGAAAAATGTCCAAAGTGCGAATATATTTGCCAATCAAATTTCGACAAGCTTAATCATGAAGATTTACATAGGACATTGGATAATATCTGCCAAACGTATTCCGTGAGTATTATCTTTGTATGTATAGTTGTATTTATTATACCTAAATAAATTTCTAATTGTAGGGGAAATAAATTCTGTGGAAGTCAATTATTTATTTACTTCTATTTAAAGGTTACTCCCAGTGAATTCGCCTGCAGTCAATGTGACAAGGTGTATACTCAGAAGAAAACCCTCTCTCGCCACCTGCGGGCACAACACGACGGTATTCAATACCCGTGTTCAAAATGCGGTAAACTGTTCAAATACAGAAGCGATAGCGTGAAACACGAGAAGGCCTGCGCAAGTGTGTTCCAATATCACAAGGTACGTATGATATATGTTTAATGGTGAAAAATAAAAAAAAAAATATCCTTTTGGGATAGATATTATGTAACTATATACGACGTAGTATCAGTATTTTTTATTTATTTTCTGGAGGTCGTATTCGCCTGCGATCGGTGTGCCAAGGCGTTTACCCAAAAGAAAAACCTAGCTCGTCACGAGCGGACGCAACACGACCATAATCAATACCCGTGCTCAAAATGTAGTAAAGTATACAAATACAGAAGCGATAGGGTAAAACACGAGAAAGTATGCGCGCATATCCGCACCTCGTATTCGTGTTCAATATGTTCCAAATCGTTCGAAAATAAAAGCAACAAGAAGAGACACGAACTGATATGCGTCGGCACCGACCACGTTTGTCACGTTTGTCAAATGAGGTGTTCTACGGCGGGGGGACTCAGACAACATCACGACACTCATCAAAGACAACAGAAAAGAAAACGTAGCCATATAACTTATTCCGTATCGACCAAACGTCCTAAAAGAAAAGTATCAATAAATTGTTATTGCTGTCGGCAATGCACCGAAAAATTCCCTGATCGACACGAGTTATATCTGCACAGAAAAAATATACACTTTCAAACCGGAGGTGGTATACAGAAAACACCGTGGGGAGACCAGCCACCGCCATGGCGAGATAACACCGGAGCGAATGACTCTGATTTAGAAGAAGTGTATTTAGCTAATAGGGACACCATATTACAACAACACAAAAAAGGAGCGATATATAACTTATACAATTTCCCACTAAGCAACGAGGTCACTATAAAAACACTGATCACTTGTATAAGAAAAATATATAAGGACAAGAAAAGCGCTATGCGTCTAAACCTAATGTTCGGAGTAATATTGAAGAACAAAGAAAATGGCAGATACCGCTACTACGCCCCGTATAAGAACAGCGCCGTATTTGATACCCCGGTGTACCTTTCCAGGAGGGCGGATATCAGAAAGTTGAAATCCAGATTGAGTGAAATGGATATGACCGCGGTTCTGCTGAAATCGAAACCCGACACCGCCTGGGTTCCGGTGTTAATAACCAACGTAAATTTCGAGGTTTTCGGCTTGAACTATCCAGTAGGAAGAGGGGAAGTCCCGGATTATCTCGCGCGAAAGATGAGTATTCACACTCTAATCAACAATGTTCAAGGCGGACGACGATACAACGACAACCTATGCGCCTTTCGCTGTATCGCGCTCCACAAAGGATATAAACTATATAATCTGGAAAATGCGACCAAGCAATATTTCAGCGAGTGGAAAAAGTATAAATCAATCGGCAAGCGATTCGACGGAGTGTGCTTCGAAGAGTTTCCCGACATCGAAAAGTTGTTCAATCTAAACCTGGAGGCCTACAGTTTGAACGAAGAGGGTTTCGCCGTATCAGTGTACGCGTCCAGGGGAAAGCACGATACAACCCTATACGTCAATATTTACGAAAATCACATGATGTATATAAAGAATTTCCCTCAATATGCGAGCAAGTACCAATGCGTGAACTGCGATCGCCACTTTCCGAAAGCTCATGACTTACGACGACACCGAGTAATTTGCGTCAACAAGACGGAGTTCGTATACCCCGGTGGGTTTTACAAGGATTTCGAAAGCATCTTCGTCCAGTTGGAACAACAAGGCATACACGTACCGAAGAACGAGCGAATATACCCGTGGTTTATTTGTTTCGATTACGAGTCGCTGCTTCAAAAGGTGGACAATGACGCGCCCGGTCAGAATCTGGAATGGATTCAGAAACACGTACCCGTAAGCGTGTCTATCTGCAGTAATATCGAAGGACATACCGAACCTTTCTGTATAGTGGAACCCGACACTAATACTCTGGTGGAATGTATGGTGGCCTCTATGTACGAGATATACGCGACCGTCTCTGAGTTGGCGGAGGATAAATGGGGTTGGGTGGTGCAAGAAATTAACGAGAAAATAAAGGCTGAGAATGATGATGATGATGATGATGAGGATGATGATGATGACGAAGACGGTGGTAATAAGAAGAGGAAGAAGCACACAACCTTAAGTAGTTTACTCGGCAAATTCTCTCAATATATGTCTCAAGTCCCCGTCTTGGGATTTAACTCATCAAACTACGACTTGAATTTGATTAAGATTTGCCTAGCCAGACACCTGAACTTACACGAGTGCTTAGTGGGAAATTGTATAAGTTATATATCGCTCCTTTTTTGTGTTGTTGTAATATGGTGTCCCTATTAGCTAAATACACTTCTTCTAAATCAGAGTCATTCGCTCCGGTGTTATCTCGCCATGGCGGTGGCTGGTCTCCCCACGGTGTTTTCTGTATACCACCTCCGGTTTGAAAGTGTATATTTTTTCTGTGCAGATATAACTCGTGTCGATCAGGGAATTTTTCGGTGCATTGCCGACAGCAATAACAATTTATTGATACTTTTCTTTTAGGACGTTTGGTCGATACGGAATAAGTTATATGGCTACGTTTTCTTTTCTGTTGTCTTTGATGAGTGTCGTGATGTTGTCTGAGTCCCCCCGCCGTAGAACACCTCATTTGACAAACGTGTCAAACGTGGTCGGTGCCGACGCATATCAGTTCGTGTCTCATCTTGTTGCTTTTATTTTCGAACGATTTGGAACATATTGAACACGAATACGAGGTGCGGATATGCGCGCATACTTTCTCGTGTTTTACCCTATCGCTTCTGTATTTGTATACTTTACTACATTTTGAGCACGGGTATTGATTATGGTCGTGTTGCGTCCGCTCGTGACGAGCTAGGTTTTTCTTTTGGGTAAAAGCCTTGGCACACCGATCGCAGGCGAATACGACCTCCAGAAAATAAATAAAAAATACTGATACTACGTCGTATATAGTTACATAATATCTATCCCAAAAGGATATATTTTTTTTTATTTTTCACCATTAAACATATATCATACGTACCTTGTGATATTGGAACACACTTGCGCAGGCCTTCTCGTGTTTCACGCTATCGCTTCTGTATTTGAACAGTTTACCGCATTTTGAACACGGGTATTGAATACCGTCGTGTTGTGCCCGCAGGTGGCGAGAGAGGGTTTTCTTCTGAGTATACACCTTGTCACATTGACTGCAGGCGAATTCACTGGGAGTAACCTTTAAATAGAAGTAAATAAATAATTGACTTCCACAGAATTTATTTCCCCTACAATTAGAAATTTATTTAGGTATAATAAATACAACTATACATACAAAGATAATACTCACGGAATACGTTTGGCAGATATTATCCAATGTAAATCTTCATGATTAAGCTTGTCGAAATTTGATTGGCAAATATATTCGCACTTTGGACATTTTTCTTGATATATCTTTGTGTTTGATACAATAGAAGTTGATAGTGGTGGTGGTGGTGATAGTTCATTGTCGCGGTCGATTTCCTAAAAGGTAATACAAGGAGTAAGAAGAAGAAGGTAAAAAAAAAAAAACGAATAAAAAACCTTTTTGATATAGGGCAGTAATATAACCCCAACGTCTAGCATTTGGAAATAGTGTTATAACATTTCTTTAATTAATTCCAAATAGGTACATACAATTTTGATAAAAGTTGCTGCGTTGTAGTCGATACTTCGAGACGAGTAATTTGATATATCACATGACTATATTGTTGAGGAAAAAAAAAAAAAAAAAACTTTTTGAAAAAAAAAAAAAAAATTTAAATTTTTTTTTGAAAAAAAAAAAAAAAAATTGAAGAAAAAAAAAAGTTTAAATTTTTTTTTTATAACAAATTTTTTTTTTTTTTTAATTATACATACCATTGTGTTATTTCCGTTTAGAAATTCCGCCTGTTGACAATAAAGCTCGTATTTCTGTCGTCTGATTTTGCAAACTCTGTAGTGTTAGTTTACCTGCATAGGAAAGTAGACTAAACCCGCTACAATATATATATATATTGGCTCCCGACATACATGCATAAGGATAATTAAGACTAAAATAGATCAGAGCATACATACGCCGGTTACCTGGCAGTATATACGGGCAATTATCTAGGTGCTCGACTTATTGGTCGTTAGTGCCAACATTTTTTGGCATTGCGCCTCACTCTACAATATATTAGCTGGGATACGTACACAATGATAATTAAGACTAAAATAGACTGGAGCATACATAAGATGTTGCCTGGTTATATTTTCATCGCAATTATATAGGTGTTAGACTTATAGGTGTGTGCCAACATTTTCTCTGTTCACTATATATATAATCACAATTCATAACCTTCTGCCACCCGCACTATAGAGGTATTTGTATGTATAGTAATACGGGATGAGGATTCCTCTGATCTTGCTGCCACATTGCAACACATCTGTGGTATATTCTATTTCTAGTAGAGGATTTAGTGCCCTATTACTTCGGACAGCTTGCCATATACATATAGATTTACTGCACCTTGTACTTCTAGTGAGAGCTTACCAGGAACTTCTGACAGATATCTACTACTAATAAAAGCTTGCCATTAACGTCCAGTAGCTTTAATTATACTATTGATACCTTGCCTTCCACTTATAACGCCCTACCTAGTACTACCGAGAAAGAAAAAAGGTCAAACAAGCAGGACCCGCAAAAGGCGATATGACAAGTCTTCTTCTACTTCTAATTCTAAAACTTATTCAACTCGGCTCTGACTCTGAAGAATATTGAAACCCTAACTCTGCAGAGGGAGCTGGAGTATTGGGGATTAAAATTTGGTGTGACCACACAAGCTGTTCGAAACTTATTACTAGAGTTATCTTTGTGGGTGAAAGAGGTCAGTTATCCATACTCGTGTGTATTTATAAGTTTGTACCCCCCCCAATAAGATTGTAACAGTGGTTTGAAGTATATATTCTCAAAACTATGATTGAACAAGACTTCTGGAAATAAAGACAATTGAATAAATATAAATATACATACCTGGTTTTGTGTTTATCCTTAATAGAATGCTTCCTGATTTAAAATAATTGTGATCCAACTTTTATCAAATAAAACTAAATAACTATATATTAGAATATATATAGTTGGAAATATATTCCCGTTATTGTGTAACAGTAACCGTTCAACGTTTATATACTGAGCCTTTCATATATACCCGCCCTCTTTATTGGCGTCAGACCAAACGAAACGGGCGTCAGTGATATAGCTTCAGCCGGTTACAGTATTTGTTCTCGTGAGCCGAACATCTTTATAGTCCTATACTAGCCCATTAACTCGCACAAACCGATACACACACACACACTCTAAACGAAATTGTTTTTACTCAAAATAGAAACGTCAGCTAATTAACGGATACCTCGCGTTTTATAGTCTATCTCTGTGACTACTAATTAACAATTATTTACCAGGTGCTGTAGTACAAACCCTACCGCGTTTATCGTTCAGTTATACCCTACCCCATTAAAACCTTGGCTCCGTGCCCCGCCGATTTGTTGTGGAAATATTTTGTTTTACATACACGTGACGCGCTATTCTCGTGATAACCTTCGTCGATTTGTTTGCACGGGACCTAGACGTACGCGCTATTATGGTGATAACCTTCGCCGATTCGTTATATATAACTTAGACATACACGCCCCCCGATCACGCGCTGTTCTCGTGATAACCGTCGCTCACTTGTTGCGGAAATATTTTATTCGTCCTTGACCTAGTGGTACCCGCCACGATTATTATGGCGATAACCTTCACCGATATATACACCCACGCGGCGTGACCTATATTCCCTGATGGCACAGGAACAGGAGGGGAGCAAATCATGATCAAACCATCTACTAGAAAACGTAGACAATACTACTACAGTTGTAACGCTACCGCGCTATCGTTCAAATGCATTGCAAAGCTATAAAATGTTTGTGGACATCTGTACATTTTGTATATATATCACCAGTTCGCTTAATGTGTTTACTGAACATATTTGAAATGTATACGTGCTGTTCTTATTCGGTGTGTTGCATCACGCGATACAATGTCATTGTACGTCACTCAAGTGTGTTTTTATGATGGAATCAATACTAATAATTAATTATTAAATACTTCATATGACCCGTAATCAAAATATATTTATATACTAAGTGTGATTATCACTAAATCCAGCATTTCAATTGATCGGCGCCCACGTGACTAGTTGCAGTTATTTCTCGGTGAACGCGCAACAGCTCATAACTGCAACCCCATAATTACATCGATACGTCATCGATACCGGAAAGAAAAACGCGTAATGTTTTGGGCGCATATGGACTCGCGCAGGATTGACTTAAATTAAATCATTAGGTTTCATTATGAAGAAATTGTTCCTGTTAACTTTTGCCAAGGGTGCTATGGGATATTTTGGGCTGGTTTTGTCACGATATACTTTTAGATTTAAATACATTTACAAAAGTGGCGTTTTCGCTAAATTTATATAAATTTAAGGATTAACTGTCATGTGGACTGTTTTTATGGAGATGTAACCGTGAGGTAAGTGGTCATAACTTGTAAGTAAAACCCTTCTGGTTTTACACAAGTTATAACCACTTACCTCGCGGTTACATCTCCATAAAAACAGTCCACATGACAGTTAATCCTTATATATCTGTCGATTTCTACCTAATGAACACAACAATCGCGAACACATTGTATGCTTTCACGTTCGTGTCGAGGAAGCCATCGAGCACTCCTGTCTTGTGGGGCGGCTATACAACATTGTTGTCATATACAAGAAACATTCACCCCAAATTTGAGCCACATCAGTACAATGGTTTCGGGGTAGATGTCATAAACCCTATTTTGGCACTCCCATTTCACTGCGCCATTTAAGTGCATATAATCTAGTTTTACCAAAAATTAAGAAATTGTCTCAGTTAGTTGCTCGTTTCAAACATTTAGATGAATTCAGATTCTCACATAGAGTTAATTTTCACTTCACCATAGCGGCTTGAACAAACGATGATCAAAAGGTCAAGGAAATACTATAATATCAAAATATTCGGTCAACTGAATCAGGAGAGGAAGATTTTAAAAGTATTCAATATTAATAGAGTATTTCCTAGATGACCTGGTCCCTAATTGGTTAACCGGCCCCTAATAAACAAATTTGAATTATAGTGACACGGGTAACCTTCAGTCCAAATTTGAGCAGAGATTGGTTCAACGGTTCCGGGGATGTTTTTTGAAACGTGGACAGACGGACGCCCGGCGAAGAGTGAACTCACTTGAAACTTTGTCTCAGGTGATATAAAAGGGAATAAGTATATAGCGGATATACTTTCAGTCTCGTCAGAGCCATTAGTCATCTTCGGAGAAGGCACACTAGATGAGATAGATTGGCTAAACACGAGTCATAATACTACAACTGTAACAGTCATTTGTCTAAACTGTTAAAACAGTTTAGAATACAACATTTACTTGGTACTAATACGACAATATGTGTTATAACGTCTAATGTCATCCGTGTCATGATGTTTCAAAATAATTTTACGAATGATACCAAAGTATATGTCACTGTTGTTGGTCGAACATGGCAATTTAAGTTAGCCTAGTTAAACAGTGTTGAGGTTGCCAGATAAAGTATATATAGATGCAGATGAATTAATTTGTGTGCGTGGCATTATTTACGAGGGGATTCGGTAAAATCCGAGTGAGTGCAGAGAGACCCAGAGGTTTATCATTAGATCAGAAACCCCAAGTGAATTATATGATACACATAGTCCCTGGTCGGCTGATTATCCCGTGCTGAGCCCCAATAAACAAGTCATTTGCACAGTTGTGTGGATGAACAAGTCATTTGAACAGTTGTGTGTATGAACAAGTCATTTGAACTGTTGTGTGGATGAACAAGTCATTTGAACAGTTGTGTGTATGAACAAGTCATTTGAACTGTTGTGTGGATGAACAAGTCATTTTAACAGATGTGTGAATGAACTAGTAATTTGAACAGTTGTGTCGACGAACAGGTCATTTGAACAGTTGTGTCGACGAACAGGTCATTTGAACAGTTGCACGACTTCATCTTTTTTGGACGTTGGAATGTGGGGTTATGAAGTCGGCACAGTCTTGTTGGAGATAACATTTAATTGTCATATCAAATGAAGAGATGTGAGGTTGGTGACCGGAAGTATTGAGATGTCCACGGTTGATACATCACAACTCGTCTATAGACCATTTTACAGATAGCGAGAATGATGCATTGTGGGCCAGAAAGTATCCAAACAAAGCCACGTGCTTTACGGCCGCATGCATTTACTATGGGGGATTTAGGGTGGGTCTCTAAAACTAATTATAACTTTGGTATCTGTCATAGTTTACGCGAGAAATTTTAAACACATATCAGGTATGGGGCGCCGTTCTTCTATTTATTACCTATTTAGTGATATCACTAATTCATTTTATGATATCACTAATTCGATTATGTGATATCACTAATTCATTTTGTGATATCACAAATTATTTTGTGATGTCACAAATTATTTTGTGATATCACTAAATATTTTAAGATATCACAAATTAGAATTCTTGATATCACAAATTGATTTTATGATATCATAAAATCGAATATGTGATATCACAAAATAGTAGCATTTAGTGATATCACTAATTCTATTTTGTGATATCACATATTCATTTTGTGATATCATAAAATTGTATATGTGATATCACTAATTCATTTTGTGATATCAATAAATAGGAAATGGCATAGCTTGCCGCGCCATTCTACTATTTATGTAACATTTTGTGATATCATAAAATCGAATTATTGATATCACTAAATGCTTACTATTTTGTGATATCACATATTCGAATTTGTGATATCACAAAATCATTTTGTGATATCACAAATTCGAATATGTGATATCACAAATTCGAATATGTGATATCACATATTCATTTTGTGATATCACAAAATTACTATGGGGCGCCGTTCTTCTATTTATTACCTATTTAGTGATATCATAAAATCATTTTGTGAATCACTAATTCGAATTTGTGATATTACTAAATGATTTCATGATATCACAAAATCGAATATGTGATATCACAAAATAGTAGCATTTAGTGATATCACAAAATCAAATTTGTGATATCATATATTCATTTACACGATTTAGTGATATCACAAAATATTTCATGATATCACAAAATAATATTAGTGATGTAACTAAATAGTCATGTTGTCAGAATTAGTGATATCACAAAATGAATATGTGATATCACAAAATCGAATTTGTGATATCACTAATTCATTTTATGATATCACAAAATCGATTTTGTGATATCACAAAATAATAAGCATTTAGTGATATCACAAAATCGATTTTGTGATATCATAAAATGAATTAGTGATATCACTAATAGGTAATAAATAGAAGAACGGCGCCCCATATATCAGGGACATGTACCCCTTCTAGAATGTTCAAAAACATTTCCAGTTGCTTGTCGTATTTTAATTGATTTTATGCGATGAAATAATGAGAAAATTCAGAAAATTGCACTAATTTCTCAATATTTTGCGGTTTTAGTAAACGCCTGATAAAAGTCGTATAAATGACTGAGTTGCTTCGAATATGGTACGATTAAGGCTTATCGAGTACGAAGTGGATCCTTCCAATAGAATGTCTGTTCTCCAGAGACTGCGATTTAAAACAGAGAAGGTTTCGTTTCTTATGCGCAAGTATTTGGGACTGTACAGTAAGAAATGATCAGCAGTTCAACTAGTCCACATGTGCACTTATTCGTCTGGAGTAGGTGATTCTGGTAGAGATCATCGTTAAGATTGCTACATTTAAGACGTAGTTGTGTGTGGATTATATGGGCTTTACGGTTTTTGGAGTAGCTATAATGTCGCGCATTCGCCTGCTTCTGGCGTAAATCAGAGTTCAGTTTATACTTAAACATTTCCAAATTATCTGAGTTTTTCGTTTCATCGGGGAGTGCATTCCATTCCCGTGTAGTTGCCGGTAAGAACGAGTTAATATATGATGACGTTTCAGAAAATGGGGGTCTCAAGTCTATTCTTCTGAATTCATATCTGTCTGCTCCTGTGTGCTGACGGTTAACTGTGTTGGAGAGTAGGGGTGGTGCTTGGCGGTAGAACATTTTGTAAAATTGGTGAAGTTTTGCTTTTCTTCTTCTTTCGAATAATTTTTCCCAACCTAAATCAGATAGTATATTAAGGACATTTATGCTTCTAGTCCCACCAGTTATTATTCTGGCTACTTCGTATTGTACTTTCTCTATCAGTTCACTCTCTGTTTCTGAGCAGTTGTCCCATACTGGCGAGGCATATTCTAGGAGTGGTCTTATATATGCAAAGTAGATTTTTTGGAGTGTTATCCTATCAAGTGAATATTTGAACCTTATTAATTGGTTAACCCTTTTCCATGCCCTGTCGGTAATATCGTTGATGTGTGCATTCCACGATCCGCCATCGTTAAAGGAGAGGCCTAAATGTTTGTGGTAAGGCACATTATTTATAGAAGCATCTAACATATAAAGGGGTGGGTGGTCAACAGGATTGCTTTTACGAGATATAAGGAGGGTTTCCGTTTTTGAAGGATTAAATGTAACAAGCCATTTTTCTGACCAATTTGTCAAGCTCGCGATATCGTTATTTATCATGTTAGCCGCCAAAACTGGGTCTTCGACTGTCAGGAATATTGACGTATCGTCGGCAAATAGGCGTATATGACAGTTGACATTTTCCGTAATGTCATTTATATATACTAAAAATAGTAGAGGGCCAAGTATTTACCCTTGCGGCACACCAGCTTTCACGAGTTCCCACTCAGAATATTCCCCTTCAATGAGTACTCTTTGTTCACGATTGGCAAGATATGATTCTATTAATTTCAACAAGTCTCCTGTAATGCCCATTCGTTCTAATTTATACATGAGACCGGGGTGCCAAACTTTGTCAAACGCTTTACTGATGTCGCAAAAAACGCATCGTATCTCTTTCCCCATATCCAAGGATGAACAAATGTGGTCGTACATATCGGTGAGCTGGAACACCGTGGAATCTCCACGAACAAAGCCAGATTGATATTGTGATATGAGTCCGTTCGTAGACAAGAATTCCCACATTTTGTTAAAAATGCACCTTTCAAATACCTTTGATATACAGCTAAGTAAAGCGATGGGTCTATAATTTGAAACGTTTGATGGGTCATCTTTTTTAAGAATTGGGACAATGTTAGATCGTTTCCATGCTTGTGGGAAGCGAGACTCTTCTATACATGCATTAAACAGTTCGGACAGGGGGACACTTAATGAGTGTGCGCAATTCTTTAGGAGTTTGGGACTTATCATATCCGGACCGCAGGCTTTTGACGCGTTTACTGATTCAAGTGCTGTTAGTACAGATACCGATGTAAATTTAAGTTTAGTTAGTGTTGGTCTCCATGGTTCAAAAGATTTTACGGGTGTCGTGATACCTGTGTCATCGACAGTAGCGATTTTGCAGAAATAGTTATTGAATATTTCAGCTTTTTCTACGTTAGAGCAGATTGTCTGGTCATTTACCACAAGGGTAGGGATAGATTTATTTTTCGATGTAAATAAGAGATTATGAACAGTTTTCCACCATTTGGATGAGTCACAATTCCTGTCATTAAGAGTCTTTTCAGTTTTTATTATGTGGTCCTTTTTAGATTTACGCACTGCGGCTATAACTTCGTTACGCTTTTGTCGATATATTGACCAGTCTTTTTCAAGGTTAGACTTCTTAGCTGTTTTGTGTAATCTGCGGCGTTGTCGTATTAATCTACGTATTCCACACTTTAACCATATCGGGCATTGTTTGCGTACCAAGACACTTTTGTGAGGGATATAATTTGTCGCAAGTTCTTTTAGTTTGATGGTTAAAATACTGACTTGTGTTTCAATGTTATGATTGTACATGTCATAGTCACTTCTGAAATCCCATGTGGCCAATGCATTATTTAGTCCAGTGTAGTCAGCTGCGTTAAAGTCCCACATAGTTCGTTTTACTGATGTATTTGAATTATCTCTAGTATAGTTCAATGTGAGAAGAACTGGGCAGTGATATTTTTTCATCTCTGAATGAAACGGATCAAGTACTTCACAAGATGAAACAGCGCTTAAGTCGCTAACAAGGAATAGATCAATCGTCGAGCAAGAAGTGGCTGTAAAATGTGTTGGTGTCGTTTCGACCCATTTAAGGCCGCCTTCATTACAAAGCTGATGTACCTTACCTCTCGGGCATATACGTTGATCTTCATTGAAATCTCCACTTATCACAATTTCATAATTGTGATTCCTCGCTTTGTCAATAATTGATTTTATATTTTCCCAAACAGAGGATGGGGAATCGGGTGGGCGATAAATACATTCAATTAGAATATGTTTGCTGCGTATGATTAGTTCAACCCAAACTGATTCTACTGTCGTGTTTACTAGATCATTTCTAACTCGAAATGCGATTGAATCGCGTACATAAATGGCAACCCCGCCGCCAACACGTTCCGATCTGTCACAACGTATCGGTTCACTGTATCCATTTGGAGCTATCGTCTGACGGGCTGAGCCACGTCTCTGTAAACATACATACGTCGTAGTCATGTATTTCAGCGGATATGGTGTCGAATTTGTTTCTAATACTCTGGGGGTTCAATGTAAGTACAGTGAGGAAATCTGATACAGTCCCGGGTTCCGTTCCACGCTTCCGCTGATGTATAACATTAGGAGTATGAGTATTAGAGAAAAAATACTCATATAAAAATATAAATTAATTGGGATGAACGGGTAGCCACGAATAGTGCGCGTTGAGGTTATGTTTTCTTTATTTAAAATGGCATGGGGCACCAAGTTCCTATACACTTCAGATAGCGGAGGTAGTTTCTCATAATATGGACACATAGATAAGAAATTAGTAATAACAGGACTGATGATACGTCAAAGCCATGTAGTCTAAGGATAAAGTAAAGTAGACAGTAAACTGACGAAAAAGCATCGAGACTCTTGTTCTTTGGAAGCTTGCTGGCAAACGCGTGATATAGGCCGACCCTTGCTCTATATAGTGCGATATCAATCAGTTGTAAGTGTGCTGGACATTAGAAGCATAAAGTGGAGCAAGTGGGTCGTTACAATCAGTGACTCCTTAGAGGGGCAATCGTTGTTATCGTTTGATTTTTTATTTCTGAAACAAATTAAATAATTTATTCGTGATGGTTTTGTATACATTGAATGTAGGTTGAGCTTTATGAGAGCTTTAATGTCATGTATTTGGAATGAGAAAGTGATCTGATAAACAAAAGGAAAAAGCTGCACTCCTGTGCATGAACAGTTCAAAGAAGAAAACAGTATGTACATAAATAAAAACCCACAAACATAACACATGAAGTGTCGACGGCTCCGACAAGAGAGGTACAGTAAATTTCATTAATTGCATTAGTGTGACGTGCCTATATAGTTAAATAGCAAGAACACGCCGATCAATAGTAATAATAATTCATTGAACTTTGTTCACTTTCGTGGAGAGTGAAGTATATTTAGGTCGATGAAGTTAAGTATCCCAGCAAGTTTCATCATATAGATTTACTAGTCGATGTCATGTCATAATGCGATAATTGATCAATATATACCTTGCGTGCATGGAATAAAAACAAAAACAAAAACAAAAACAAAAAATATTAAAAAAAACTAAAAAAAACAATATATAACACATATACATACATATACACACATATATATATATATATACATATACACATATATATATATACATACATACATACATATACACATATACACACACATACACACACACACATACATACATATACGTACACATACACATACATATACGCACATACATTAGTGTTCGGTATTCGACGGATTTCGGTATTCGAATACTCGGTTCGAATAACGAGCGAATATTCGAATAGTATTCGAATATTTAGATAAGTTATAAAATGATATAGATAACATATTTTGGAACCAATTTATTATTTAATGAAATAGCATATTTATACATGCACATGCTATACGCAAAAAAAAAGAGAGAAAAACAAAGTATTTTGGCTTAATAGCAAGAGTTTATCTGTTTAATTAAACTTTATGAAGTTCAAGTAGTCAATGTTCCATGCATGTGGCTTAAAGGTTCTTGTTCAAGAAGTGTAACATTCAACCATACATTAAACCATATGGCATTATATTGAACCAGATATTCAAAAGATATGGATTCCTTTCAGAACTCATTGAATTGACATTCAACGATATGGCAAGCGACTTTCAAACCATATGGCATAGCAAACAAAACAAAACAATGCCTTCTATAGGTCCGCTTCCTATGACCACATGTAAGTACGCTCTCCAAATATGTCCGTTATTTCGTCCAAGACACTTTTTCAAATATCTCCGTTATTTCGTTTATAAAAAATAATTTCATATTTCGTTCTATATTTCGCCCTATTTCGCTATTTCGCTGTATTTTCCTATTTCGATTTTCTATGTATTTTCCTATTTCGCTTTTTCGTTTTATTTCATATTTAGATAATTCACTATATTTGACATATTATGGGATATGGTATTATATGATACCCTACATTCTGATATTCAATCGAACATCACGTGCCTCCCGTGGTCGCGATTGTATGCCAATAGCCATCATATCGTGAACCCCGATATGTTATCTTTTGGTAGTCAAGCGTGTGCGTGTTGCCTGTTTTAACAGACCCTCAGACTAATAACAAACCAGGAAACAATTACCCGGAGATTATTCTCGAATATTCGAATAGTCAAATAATTATTCGAATATTTATTTTTACAAGCGAATATTCGAATATTCGAATATTCGGACCGAACACTAACATACATACACACCGACATATATATATATATATATATATATATATATATATACAGTGTGCTGTGTACCCCCGCCCTCCATCGCCCTTTTCCAATTTCAAACATTTAAATTATCACGAAGAACCGTATTTTGAAGTTTCCAAATTGTAAGCATATTAGTGGGATAGCTTGTTGTCAGGTAAGGCTGGTACGGCTGAAAACGGTTGAGAATTAAATAACAAAAATCCAGTTAAAGAACAAAAAATCCAGTTTGACAAGTTCCCGCGCCCCCTATGTGCAGTCTCTTCTTGGAGAAAAAATCGAACTGAAGAGACAACAAAGGATTTAGGAATCCGTTCGATCAGGTGTGTGGTGGGAGTTTTATCATCTGGTCTACCGAGTCGTAAGTTGATGCAGACAGGGGTGGGCTCTCCCCTATGGCTCATCTCTTCTCGAAAAATGAGGCAGAAGAGATGATAAAGGGAGGCCTAGCCCTTTGAGGGACAAACTCGCATCACTAACACCATCTACGCTATTACTATGGAGCAGCTGATACACATATTTAGAGCTTAAGATCTGTCTCGCATATATGTTATAGATTATGGAGTTAAATGTTGCATAAATTTGAATGTGATCAGCCTTAATTGTAACTGTTCCAGCCATAACAAACCAACCATTTTGCCAAAAATGTAGGTGTGGTCAGTCCTCACCAGGTATATGTATTTAGAAGCAGGATATCATTCATTTAGAATAAACAAATCGTGGTACAAGGTAAATAATAAATTCGGATTAGTAGAGGGGTATCAAATGCATGTGACCCCCCCCCCCCTCCCAACACCAACCGAGAAAATGAATGAGGTTAAATGTAAATATTTATGACTGGGGTCTTTGTTGGGATGGCAAATCATAGGGCTGAAATATGTGGGGAAGAGACAGAAAAAGATTGATGATAGGATATGGAAATCTGAATCTAGGAAAAGTTACCCCCTCCATAGCTGGGTAGGATGACACGTCCCTGAATGTAGATTATGGAGTTTATCGCGTCATAGATTAAGTATTCCAGAAAGACGGAAGAATATAAAATAACGAAGGGGTATAGGAGATGAGAAAGGAATACATACTTGCGATTTCCCGCTATGCGCTGACATTTGATTTCATATTTTTATGGTTTCCAGATAATGTCTGACTCACAAGGGGTGCCATCTGTTTGTGGGTCATGTACAGATTGATTGATTCAGATTGGCAATATCCAGGCGCAGGTTACACGACTGTGTTGATAAGAGATTAGTTTAGGTGGGGATTAACATAGTTTCACGGGGAAGGCATAACATTTAGAGTGGTTGTTCATTTCCACATAGTTAACTTCGCGTCAAAACATGACCGAGAAAATTTGTTGACACTAAATATCGACTGGGACTCTCAGGTGGATTAATTTGGGTAAAGATTAACATCCGTTTCACGGGGAAGGCAACACATTTAGAGTGGTTGTTCATTTCCACTTGGTTAACTTCGCGTCAAAACATGACCGGGACAGAATGTGTTGACACTAAATATCGACTGGGACTCTCAGGTGGATTCTCGTTAGTTGTGTCAATTTAAAGTTCAAAACAAGTTATGGGATATGGAATATTTTGCTTGGATTACTAAAAATATAGTTTCTTTACTTACATAGGAATAGATTTCAAAGATCATATCCGCGTTGACAATCTTAAGGGAGCACTGTCTTCCTTTTCTTTCACGAAGATGACTCCATCGTGAGTGTCCAGGTGGAATGGATTTTAGAGCTCCCTTTAAGGTCTCTCACTTGGCGGAAAAGTTCGGCTCGTGTTGCTGTTAGGTCCGACGAAAATTCAAAATGGCCGCGTCTTCTCGGGATGACTTTCCATAAACAATCAAGAATTTTATTAAATCAGCTGATTCCGTCCTCACATAAATCAATCACAAGTGTTGATCAGCATAGTTGGCATATTATTATGCATTTCATTTTGGCAAATATTGTCACATTTCAGATTTAGAGCAGATTTTTCTCTCCGTCGGCACCTGCGAAATTATTTAGACTTTCACCTCTCGACGCATGCGCTTATCAGTTGAAGTTAATAATCGTGAAGCCTGCATGTGTAACAAATGTTCAAATACAACGGGAAAAAAATACGTAAAATAAATAGCGTGACCAATGAGCATTAACAAAACAATATACATCAGTTTTGAAAACGAGTAAAAATGATTATAAATGAAAACGCTCTTTATCGTGTACCGGCGCTTTTGTGCAAGAAGGTTTTTAATGGACGCAATCATTGGATTTTGTTCTAGGCTAACAAAAACAAACAATACAAAATGTGTTCAAACTTCCTCTTTTGAAAGTTGAAGTAAAACATCACGGGTGTTGTTACAGTCTATTGTGGTTCTTTGGTGAGCACGCAGTGAACACAAGTCATACTTTGCCAAATTCATGCCGTATATCACACATGTGTAGTATACATGACACGTCGTCACTTTCGGTGAATTGTTGAAACAAAAGTGAGAACATCTAACGGAAGTTTTATGGGGTATATAAAATTAAAGCATGGCCAGTTGATGTACAGACAGCGAACTAAAAACCTTTCTAAACGACCGTGGTGTTCCATCAACTAGACGAAAAAAAGATGAGAAAGTGCAGCTAGCCGAGTTGGCACACAAACAGAACTTTCCAGTTATTCAGTCGGCAGATGATCAACAGAAAACGGTTAATACCCAAAAAGCGAAGTTGTTATGCCTGGAGTTTTTGTTGTCTCTTAATAAATGCTCAGATTCTACATACAACGAAGATGTGAAATTCATGATTTTTCGCCAGATCGATCCAAAGAAATAGTTTGTTGAAATCTCTTGCCATATTTTGCTGTATTTATGCAAAACGTGCATCTCCATCTTAACACATCGATGTAGATTGAAAACGACATATTTGCGGTCATGTAATGAGAACATAAACGCTCTTTATTGGTTCCGTTTTATATGGTATAAAATGACCTTCCGAATAATAATACTCACGTTTCTGGGTTACGTCGGTCATTATTGCAACCGAAAACTGCACAGCGATTTGAAGGCATTTTCAATTTATGATTTTGTAAGGGTAGTAGATGAGCGCGAAGTGATTTTGTTGAATGAGAGTAGAAGGGTGCGAAGCGCCCGGGATGGTCGAAAATATAGAGAGATCTTCTCCTTCACCCCGGTGATTTTGTTCTCCAAACCAAGTCGCATATATAGCAGGCATTGGCGGCATTTTCAGACAACTTTTGAAGAAACCCTAGCATATGGATTAGGTTCAACATGTCACAATAGACACGAAAGAGTATCACCTCGCCCTCTCACATGCTTCAGTTGTCAGTTAAAACATGAAGTTTTTCATAAAACAGTTTCATTTTCGTGAAACGCATGCGAAGCCAGATGTGCGAAGAGAGAATTTATTGACGACAGCTTCGGCAGTCTGAGGGGTAATTAATCCCAAATGCACGGAACTCCTTTACGATATTCCGATAGTACTGTACTCTATATTGTCTAAAAATTTGGTGTAAAAGTTCCCAATAGAACGACTTTTATCAGGCGTTTACTAAAACCGCAAAATATTGAGAATATTAAAAACCTTCTTGCGCAAAAGCGCCGGTACACGATAAAGAGCGTTTTTCATTTATAATCATTTATACTCGTTTTCAAAACTGATGTATATTGTTTTGTGAATGCTCATTGGTCACGCTATTTATTATACGTATTTTTTTCCGTTGTGTTTGAACATTTGTTACACATGCAGGCTTCACGATTATTAACTTCAACTGATAAGCGCCGACTGCTGCGTATGCGCGCACACAGTTTGTCTCAAATAAATTGTTATAAAAACACAGGTTTATGGCCGCGGACATAAGCCGATTAAGTGTGATGTAATTTATCCATGAACTTGACAAATGGAGATTCTATCACCATTCGACACGAACATGCGACATTTAAACAGACAAGTTTCATTTTCGTCGAACACGAAAAAGCGAATTTATTGACGGCAGCTTCGGCAGTCTGAGGGTTAATTAATACCAAATGCACGGAACTCCTTTATGCTATTCCGATAGTACTGTGTTTACTCTATATTCTCTGGAAATTTGGTGTAAAAATTCCCAATAGAACGACTTTTATCAGGCGTTTACTAAAACCGCAAAATATTGAGAAATTAGTGCAATTTTCTGAATTTTCGCATTATTTCATCGCATAAAATCAATTAAAATACGACAAGCAACTGGAAATGTTTTTGAACATTCTAGAAGGGGTACATGTCCCTGATATATGTTTAAAATTTCTCGCGTAAACTATGACAGATACCAAAGTTATAATTAGTTTTATAGACCCACCCTAAATCCCCCATAGTAAATGCATGCGGCCGTAAAGCACATGGCTTTGTTTGGATACTTTCTGGCCCACAATGCAACAGTCAAAATGGTTATCTGTAAAATGGTCTATAGACGCATCTCGGGTGGACTCCTTGCATCAGCTAACTCGAATCGGAACCGGGTAGGGAATCGAGAATGAGAATGACAATAGAATAGTGATATATTCGTATTTATATCAATCCTGGGGCCTGTTTCATGAAGCAAGGTCATAAGATTATCTTAGGGTGGACTTAATCTAAGATCTAAGGTGGATCTTATGATTTAACTTTTCCGTTTCAAGAACGCGTTTCACAAAACAAGATTAAGTCCTACTTAAGTAGTAAGTTAAGTTCCCGCTCATTTAGACTGGTTATCGACAATTTTCTACAGTCCGGAACAAAAAAATGTGGGCTTGTGTAATCTTTATGTACGGCATTGAGAGGTTATCGAGAAAGAGCCGAGTCCGAGTTGACATTATTGTGTGACAGGGATGCTGGATAGCGGCTATGGTGGGGGTGGGTGAATCAGCGCATGTATCTTAGTGTCTATAGTCAGTGGCCTTATATTCGCATATGGATCTTAGACTTGTATGAGTTCCACGATGTGAATTCGAACATGAGTACATCGCAGGCTCTTAAAATGACGAGATTTGCGTTTACTGACGAGTGGCGGTGTCAGAAATAATAAAATATAATTATATGGATCGATGCATGACTGCGACCATGCATTCACGCCGAGTAAATCCACTGAGAGCAATGATCAGGTGGCGATTTTTTATGTGAGCCGACATAACTCGTGTATTATCGACCACCGCTCTCTACGTGTAGCAATAATCAAAATAAATCGGCGATGTCATCAGGACACACATAGGTCATTTTTCGATTCAAAGGGAAATGAAAAATATTTGTTAGCGTAACTTTTTTATTATTTTTATGCAGATGTTTTATGCGGTTGTCATACCATGGATATATATATATAACTACGTTTTCATTAGCACACTCGTGTTAAGGGGTGTCATCGTTACGGGTGTGTATATCATATATACAGTATAAACATGACAAAAATTTGGAAAATCACGACATATGGGCGTGGGCATAAACTCAATAAAAATAATATTCTCTATAGAAAATTGTCACTATTTCTAAAATATATTTTGATAAAGAGCGTTTGTGTTACCTTTCCAATATGACATATCCGCTTTGTAAACAGACGACGGAAATTTGGAAAGAGGAAAGAATCAATACATTAATTGATCTCATTTTACCCCATTACCCCACACACATATGGAATAACATAGAGGAGATTGTGAGCTTTGAGCTAGGCCATAATTCTTATCAAAAGTTTAATTCGTGGGTAATACAATTTTATAATATATATTATCTATAGGTCACATACACAGCTGATAATTGACTATATCCTACATTCGACGACGCTCGGGGTGGCTAGTTGGTCTATGTGGGGGGGGGTACATCGTGCAATTTCCAACTGCACCCGCCCCTTAATTGAAGCGGGCCAAACTTCCATGTTCGCGAAATGCCATGTCCACCCCACCCGTTGGATGTAAACTTTCCAATTGGTATCTCAAATATTCCAACAGTTCGAAATTTCTAACCTGACGCCCCTAAAGTTGGTGATTTTCGGTTGCTGCTGTTTTTCTAAAACAACACATTCCTTTACTAGTTAGAAATTGAAACAATTGAAACCTATATATAGTGTACGATTAATGTTGTTGTCAGGCATGAAATTTCCAATTGCTAAACATTTTGACCAAAGTGTGTGTGTGGGGGGGGGGGGTAGACAACACACAAACCCCATTCGCCACGTCCCTGGTGATAAGCCTGTGTTCTGAATTGTTTTTACCAAACTACCCCTATGGGGATACGGTGTGGGGGGTTGCCATCTCCAAACTTTGGTTTTGGAAAGTTTGAGGTTCCAGTTGGAATTTTTTAAACCCAAAGAGAATTTGGTGTTGTTTAAGGGGGTGTAGTTGGACATTTCGAGGCGAACACCCCCTCTCACTCTCACGACCCTGTATACCAGACGACAAATTGCCCACCCAGACAATGTACAGATATCTCCGTAATTTGCAAAATAACATAGGCCGCCATACTTTTGATCGATATGCCACTTATCACGTTGGTCTTAACTTTAAGATTATCTTATGACACCTCACAGCAGTCGTAAAGTTAAGACCAAAGTTAAGACCATCTTAAGTTAAGACCTTGTTCGTGAAACGCACTTATGACTGAAGTTTGAACTTATGACCATCTTAAGTCCCAACTATGTCATAAGTTGCTTTCATGAAACAGGGCCCAGGAATATTATACTACTGCTTTAAAATAGATTGGTGCTATGACTCAGAAAATAGTTTAACATGTGGTCAACACATGTTCCGCATATTTTATGTTAATATGTACGGGTCATTATTTAACTGTCGTGCTCTATACAGAGGGGTTGGATAAACAGATAATATCCGCTTACTGTAGCTGAATAAAGAATTTATTTTGCGAGTATGTGGGCATCTATTTGGCGAGCCTATAGGCGAGCCAAATAGATGCCCACATACGAGCAAAAATAAATTCTCTATTCATCTACACTATGCGGATGTTCTGTTTATCCACCGAACAAATTTAAATGTATGTTATCGCAGTTTTTGACAAAAAACATCGCAAAATTCACAGGTTCCTTATGGAAATCGATGACCTACTTAGCGACTTTATCTGTACAGTAGAGGCTAATTAATTATGAAACAGTTTTGTATTCATGCGACTGCACCGCGAAATAGTCCGCTTTATAATTTCTAAATTGTGCCGGAAAAATATCATAGCATGGTGTAATTTCTAATAAAATCTAAATGATTCGCGCAACGTTCAAATCTAAAAATGAATTGTACAAGTATAGCAGTCATGTGAATTTGGATGTTTGTGCTTGAAACTTATTAATGAATTGAAACTCTGAACTTTACTTTAGCAGTAGCAGTAGCACCAAGATCGGCAGTGCAAATGCACCTGTTCACGGACGAATATCGTATACACTTAATAGTAACAAACTGCCAATTGCTTAATCAAGTTATAGACTTCACCAACTGAACATTGAAAATGATATTTAAGTGCGTTTTTGGGGCGCATCGTGTGATCTTTTAGAAAGGTGTCGCCACCGATTGCACGAAAATACGTTGTGGATGTTGACGTTTCTAAGGACGCTGTCGCTAACAACGGAAACCAGCATGGTCCGTTCTAGTGATGCTCCATAACGTTGTTACGATCCAGTGACGTCATTACCGAACTGATGGAGGTTAACTGTCCCAAGTTCTTGTAACCTTTCTTTCTTCCATATTTTAAGTTTATCCATCTTTATCTGTCTAGTAGACGGATAGAGGCGTGGTTTATCTGGTGGGCTTTATATGTATAGTAGAGAGGGGTAGGAGGTGGATAAATAGTTTGCTGTATAAGCACTCTTATTTTCCTTATATTCCGATCACCAACATGCTATATATGATCATAATGGCATAGTAACATACATGAATTTGGGGTTCATATAATATGCTTAATATATATGTATAGATGTTGCTGAATTGGTATATATAATAGATTGGTATATAATATATGGGATAATACCCACTGGAACTGTCATGACCAGAACATCATATAAATCATATTTCACATGCTCGTCATTTATAGTTGAAAGCGGTCTATTTTTATTCGGAAGATACACGCACTATATTAATTAGAACGATAGAAATTATCGTATATAATAGTCTCATCCATATCATGTGCTCTCTGTCATTTTCACATTTGGAGGTCAATGACAGTTCTTGAAAACCGAGCGCTTCATGTTCGAGAATGTGGATAACAATAGTTTAGACACGGGACGAAATTAAGAGCTACCACAATTCGCGTGGTTTCATCGGGGACCTAATTCACAGCTGCTACATATTATCACTTCCATTTGACTGTGAAATTTATTTTATATTTTATTCGACGTAGAGCAGCTTGTGAACTTGGTAGGGTTAGATAACCAATTATATTAAACTCTACTTGCTGTTGTAAAATTAACTTTTTTTAAACGATTCTAGAAACCCACAGAATTCATGCTCTCAGTCCAAGACATGGAAGAGTTTCGCTCGTCCACGCCATGGCCCACTGCCTTACATGTGACATGTAATTACAATATTTAAAGGTACACAATGTGTTCGGACAATTTTAACAAACACCGTTCAACTTAAAAGCAAGACCAACAAGCGATTCTAGGTACTACCTTGATATATTTTTGACCGAAATGGACTTTCTTTAGCTACAACAATCGTGACAGAAAAAAATAGATTATTTTATGATTGATTTAAGTTCTGAGTTTAACATAAATTCACATAATTCGTAAATTTAACCATAGTGAGACTTATTGTATATATTGATTGTATAATAGTGATTGAATAATAGTGATT
Source organism: Siphonodentalium dalli (assembly GCA_032622095.1). Lineage (NCBI taxonomy): Eukaryota > Metazoa > Mollusca > Scaphopoda > Gadilida > Siphonodentaliidae > Siphonodentalium > Siphonodentalium dalli. The sequence goes on from CP136067.1 coordinate 12,544,342, forward strand.
GAATAATAGTAATTGAATAATAGTGATTGATAATAGTAATTGAATAATAGTGATTGAATAATAGTGATTGCAATTATTTTTCATTTCTATTTTTGTCTGGTGAGCTGACGATTTACACAGGAAATTGAGCATCACTAAGGTGATGTCAAATTTGGCAATACATCTTTAAATTATGTGAACATGGGACAATGCATCTTTAAATTGTGTGAACATCGGACAATGCATCTTTAAACTATTTGAACATTTCAGAACAATGCACTTACATGGGCGTGCCGTTAAAACGAGCAAAATATAAATTAGAAATTATATAATTTTAAACCGAGCATGCCACCTTAAAAACAGGTTCGCTATACATACACACATATTATTGAATTTACCGCAATAAATGGATCCCGACCTGGAACAAAACAATTTAGCAACCAAATTGTGGCTTTCAAGGTTAGTGTCGAATAGGCTATTGAACTTTGTTGTAAAGTTTGACCGCTACAAGGCAGGCATCCTCCAACCATTATATTATATCGAACGGACCATTTTGTTCCAAGTATCTATAGAGCCGTTCTGTGCTACTACTCGATTATAAGATGTTCTTTTCGAATTGACAACAAAGAAGTCTAACAAGGCACTAACCATCGATATTAGCGTTTGTCGGTTAGTGTAGTGGATGCTTCCTATCACAATACATGTGTTACTTGCTTTTCATTGAGACTTTTTGCAGCATAACTTAAGAAACTAATGTGGTGTGTGTGGATGTTTGTGTTCTTGGGGGATACGAAGCTGTGGGCGCTGGGCCTAATGTGTGAACGGCGAAGCGGTTTACACAATAAATGTGTCCCAACGACCACAGCGCCGTATCCCCAAGAACACAAACTACAAACTACAAACTTGTTATATTTATATATAGCTTTTTGATGATTTATTCCCATAAAAAAGATGAGTTTTGTTTTGTTTCACATAACTCTGCCTCGAATTTGATACCAGACCACACAGCAAATTCAGACATCCTAAATTGATATAAGATTTGCAAGCAGTTAGCAACGATAACTTAGTAGATAAAACTAACTGGATTGAGAAGCAATTCGGCTGAACTTTGAAAAGCATGCCACATTATTCTGCTGACCGCTTTTAGTGATTAGGTAAGATTTGTCAACAATTGTTTGTGTTCGTGTTACGGTCTGTGTGTTATCGGGGTATAAAACAGATGGCCCATCTGGCAACGACCGAACCGATCAGGATTTGTGTAACACAGACAGGCTATGTAAATAATTCCGAGTGTGTGACTAGTCTATCAAATTCGACTGGTGATATTCTGAATGTTGTGCGGTTGGCATGTAGTAGGCGCCCATCATTTTCTTTCATCCCTGTTAAGTGGCACAACGAATATATATGTATGATTGTATTCCAGTGAACGACGATGAAACACAATGCTGTACAACTAAGAAGTATTTGGGACAGAACAGTTTTTGGCTTTTAGCTTTGGAGAACTTCATTTACTAACTAATCTGTACGTTGTTTAAACATAGTTAGAATCGCCACCCCATTATACAATAGCAGGATGGATTCTTCAGAAAAGAATTACCCAGTAGAGTAGTTATTGTTCATTTATAACCGAAAGGTTTGGTAATAGCATTGCTTGCAACGCATATACATGCATGTCAACATTGAGAAGATCTAATGGGTCACCGAACGTGCATTCGGTCGGGATACTTCGTCAATGTTGGCTTGATTCTCGCGAGGCAAAATGGTAATTATAAAGTGAAAAGAGTCTATATTGTTGTACCCCCTGACTGATAATTCATTGATGGCATATTTGGGGCGAAATCGGTATGCCATTGGAGCAATAAAATGCGGTCTACTTTCATCACGTCGAATGATGGATTTGCATAATGTTCCTTATTTGGTCGACTTTGCTTTCTTCTTAATTGTACAAAATGAAGCCACTTTCTTGAGGATAACTTCGGCTGCCGATCTGACAATGTCAAGAAGGGGCCCCATTCGTAAAAAAAACTGTCAATTTAAAAACTATCAATTTGTAGGGAAAATCATGATCTCCTACAACCAATTTATGCTATAATACTATAACAACACCGGCTCACACTCTCAATATGAGAGATATATTTAAATTATATAAAGCCCCTGCTTTTCTTTAGGTAGGTCGGTAAAGAGTTAAAAGGAAATATTTTCAAGAAACACTGTATTATCAAGACTATGCACACAACTAGGATATGCGTTCAGTTTACCATCTGAAAACATGACTGTCTGCGATAAATTAAATCAAACATTGCTCATTGAATATTGTTTGCATCGTTTGGTTGGCTGCCATTTGCATATTATTTATGTATCGTTTGAAGGACCAAATCAACATAAAACAACATAAATATTATATTCAACCGCGTTTTCAAACATAAACAAACATAAACATGGTAAACATAAACACTCAAAACAGATATTATGTAGTTTTATGGCGATGTTTCATTTAAAAATAAATAGTGACAATTGCCGGTAATGTTCCCAACGACGTTTCGACCTAATTGTTTTAATTTCCTCCAAGTTGATACTTGGCGAAAACGGGTATATCTTTACCATCCTTAATATTACATATATCTCCGTATTTGTTACTGCAGTAGACTTGAGCCTTGTGCAGGTTCCGCGCTGGACCAAAATTTACTTTTGCCAAATAATTTGCCAAATTAAAATATTTTTTCATATACTATCCATGATTGTATAATTGTCTGCACAATTTAGTCTTATTTTGTGGTTTATCATACAACAATAAACCAATCACCGAACAATAAAATTGTAGAAGGGTTGCTTCATCAGAAGGGCACAATACAAGAGGCTTAGCTATGTAAACACCACCACAACCACCACATTGAATACGGGTAATCCCTCACCCATCAATACTAATGCTATCAGATTAAATGCATCTTAATAAAGGTGTCAACTTTTCCGAGACCTTATAAAACTCCACTGAAACGGAGAGTTTCCTGAAATGAATTTTATTGATTGACCAAAGTTTTTCTACTTTCTTGAGGAATTAAAAAGTGACTTGCCAAAAGTTTTGCCAACTTAGAATTTTTTGCCAAATGTGAATTATGTTTGCCATTGTCAAATTTGGCAAGTGGCAACGCGAACAAAGGCCTTATGGTATTGGAATTCAGAGGTTCGAGAGCATCCATCATTTCTGTTTGAGCGTAGACAATAATCGTGCGTGTCTAATAATGTTGGCAATCGATGGGAACCAAGAGTTGTCACAGGTGCTCTCGTAGAAACTCCAATCTCATATTGGTGCCACTTCTTTAATTGGCAACCACATCAATATATCACTATATAGCAAATGTGCCGTATTATACCTCACTGTCATGCTATATTATAATGGTATACGTGTTTACTGTTTTCATCCTCATCATCATCAACTTGCACGACTAGTCATGACGGTAACAGTTACAAACAGTAGATGATATACCATAATGCAAACAAAAGATCGCAAGACAATCACAGTTCTGATCCATCGACTTGACATTTCTTGCATAGTATAACGAGTCCAAGAACTGACTAAGATCTTCGATCTGCATATAGTCGGAGAGTTCTAATCATTAACAGCGCGTTGTGTGAAGAAGAATGTTTGCTATACTTTTAGTTACATTTTGTTTCTTGAACTTTAACGAATGTCCACATGTTTTTGCAAATAAGCCTCTTTGAAAACAATTATTGTGATCTATGCTGAAATATTCTTTGATTATTTTGAAAACTGCCATCAACTGGCCCCTAAAACGGCGATAGTTTAGGCTCAAAAATATAAAGTTTAACGAGTCTTTCTCGGTATGGTACGCTTTAAAGCACTTGCAACAGTACCCTGGTTTGTATAAGACACGTCCAACTGTAACATAACGTAGACAAGGAGAAACAATTTGTACTTCTCCGCCAACAAGAGACCAACATTTGATTTCCTGGAGGTTAGCACGTTCGTATAATACAGATAAAGCGGTCCTTCGGAAACTTGTTCAACAGAAATGACATGATTATTTTACACACACAAGGTTCTGATTCTGGACATGACTAATCTTACGTTTATTACTGATCAGATAATCTTTCGGAAGATACACAATCTGAGCTAACGGAATTTATTTTAGACGGCTAGTCAATGGATGATGGAGATTTAGGATTTGAAAGAATTCACTGGTTTCCGTATTAATGCGGCCGTCTTCTGTTGGTTTGAGCTATGGGATCCACTTCTGTTGGTTGGAGCTATGGGATCCACTTCTGTTGGTTGGAGCGATGGGATCCACTTCTGTTGGTTGGAGCTATGTGATCCACTTCTGTTGGTTGGAGCTATGGGATCCACTTCTGTTGGTTGGAGCTATGGGATCCACTTATGTTGGTTGGAGCTATGTGATCCACTTATGTTGGTTGGAGCTATGGGATCCACTTCTGTTGGTTGGAGCCATGGGATCCACTTCTGTTGGTTGGAGCTATGTGATCCACTTCTGTTGGTTTGAGCTATGGGATCCACTTATGTTGGTTGAAACTATGGGATCCACTTATGTTGGTTGGAGCTATGCGATTCACTTCTGTTGGTTGGAGCGATGGGATCCACTTCTGTTGGTTGGAGCTATGTGATCCACTTCTGTTGGTTGGGATCCACTTGGACATAGATCAGATTGATGGACGCATTGACCCAGTATGAGTCTCATCGCTTCAAATGTGCCTGCTCCATTGAGTGTGAACCAATTCGCATTTCGTAACGAAATGTCCATGTGTTGATCTGAATGTCCATGTATTGATCGGAATGTCCATGTATGGATCGGAATGTCCATGTATTGATCGGAAGTCCATGTATTGATCGGAATGTCCATGTATCGATCGGAATGTCCATGTATTGATCGGAATGTCCATGTATTGATCGGAAGTCCATGTATTGATCGGAATGTCCATGTATTGATCGGAATGTCCATGTATTGATCGGAATGTCCATGTATTGATCGGAATGTCCATGGATTGATCGGAAGTCGATGTATTGATCGGGATGTCCATGTATTGATCGGAATGTCCATGTATTGATCGGAATGTCATTGTATTGATCGGAATATCCATGTATTTATAGGAATGTCCATGTATTGATTGGAATGTCCATGTATTGATCGGAATGACACATTGATATGTCCCTCAACCCGCGCCAAACTCGTCTAGACCAGACTGCGATGATGTTATCCACGACCTATCTTCACCATATGTGCCATCATAGTGTGTACCATGCAGAATACTATTCACTGGGAAAAACACACCTGCTAGTGTCGGTTTATGTAATTTCGTATTGATTATGTCACATGTGACTGGCATAAACAATAAACCACGGTACTCAATGTACTACTGTCACTATGTTGTGTTAGTTAAACCATTTATGCAAGTAATTGTGCATTCAGTGCATATTTCACAATTTCTATCCATATTCCAGCCACCATATTGGCAGCCATCCTTGTGTTAGTAGGCTATTTTATTTAATCCAAGACGAAACGAAATTGCCATATACGAGAAGATATATTATATGACAAAATGGGTTTCAAATTATTTATTTGGGATGGAAAAAATCTAAAATCTATTTTTATTTCGAGTCATATAATATTTTTATTTCGAGTCATATAATATTTGTACTTTAATGTTCGAATCTGTGGACCGAAACCTATATACTGAACAATGCCTTAGCAGCCTTTTAACGACCGTTTGTTCATTTCGGCAAGTAATCGTACGAGCTGTGTGCATTATAGCCCAACCTGACTCCTCTTAGTATTGGGGAGGGATGATTTTTCTGTCTTTAAAAACAAACTAAATCAGCGATATGTGATATATTTAAATATAGCTAATTGGCAGTCGTTTGCCGTGGTATAAAATAATTGGCATAACGTCCTCATTTAGGTTTTATAAGAAACAAAAGACAGCGTATTGGATGAATAGTCAATTCTTATCACTCTAAAAATTATTTGACGTCACATGACGGCATGACCAGTCATTCCTAGATTCAATGGTCACATGTATTACCTTAGCCTGGTCAGCATCGCATTATCAGGGATCAAAACTGGACGAATATCTCTTCTGAAAAGGTGTCGGCTTTATTTAGAAAATGATTTTTTTTTTCACCGGGTGCTTCAAGAAAACCTTGCGGTGATAAAAGAAAAGTCCGCCTACTTGACAAATAAACATAGGGATTCCGAAAGTTAAGTATTTAGGCAAAATAAATATGTAGATCTCATACGTTACCACTCGAGGCGACACATATGTTCATGTTTGACTCGGCTGATTTGGTAATAATAATGTATGTATGTATGTTAATTCCAATAAAAAATTTAAAACAAAAAACAAAACAAAATAATGAAAATCAGTTTATGACTGTTGAGTATAAAAGGAGATGGTCCAAAAAATGACCGGATTTAGTGTACAGCGTGCCTTTAACAGTACTGAGCGATGAAAAGATACAATTTATTCTGTATAGCTTTTCCATGGTCCAAAGTCTGAACTTTATAGCATTATTAAAAGAACATTGTTGGAACATCGGGTTATTCTCCATGTATCGAAATTGCTTGTTCAATGGTTTCATCCGCAAGTTTAAAATAAGGCAAGGTAAGAAAAGATACGTTTTAACCCTTTACCCAACAAAACGGCCAAAACCGGCCAAATAAAGCTTCAACAGCCTAAAATATCTTCGGTCTGTCTCAATAGAACCATACAAATATGGATATCATTGGAACCGGCTCCTTGACCACATTGTGATAGTTACAGTTATGCCCTGAATATATAATAATTACATTATAATAAATACAATTTTTTCGTTTCTTGTTTTTGGTGAGTTTTTCAATTGTGAGATATGGAGGATCTGACAACAAGTAAAATGCTTTTTTAAAGTCATCTCCTCAGTGTGTTACTTCTGAATCAAAAATTATTTCAATATGGTTATATGTCGATTATTATATTCCAAGTTAGCTTTTTTTCTGGTCCAGGTGATAATTAGCACATGGTCATCTATAAAGGAAAATCATGATTGGGTAAAAGATTTCGAAAATATATTGTTACTGAAGTTGGTCATGAACTGTATCTATACGATACTCTTATCAGTCAATAGTGTAGACTAGGATGTTTTAAAGAGAATCTGGAATAATTTAATATTAATAAATAAAAAAAGTACAATTGAGAATCCTACTTGTGCTGTGCTACGTGTATGCATATAATAATAAATTGTGCATATATAATTGAATTGAATTTGTCAGCAGTGGCGGTTGTTGGCTTAATAATACAACGCAAGCGCGACTGTCTTAACCACCACACGAAATTATTGCAATGGACATTCTTCTGGGGAAACGGGGTGAGGGTGCAAGAAAAACATCTAACTAATTAATAATGAAACCGGATACCGTTGGGGACCATAATGGAAATAAATGGTCATTGGAATGTTTTTATGCTATTTTCGATGGTATTTGGTCACCTGATAGTGCCGGACAACCTGTTTACAGACCTTATTTTTAAATAAAGATTTATTGACACAAAACATGAATACAATTGAGTTCGCATACCAAAATAAAATAGTGTGTAGAATAGAGGTTAGGATACTGTGTCTGTGAGTATAAAACTAAGAAGTATAGAGTGTGATAGTGGAATACGTCATATTATTATTGTATGAATATATGTACTTTTTTAAAATTCCATTATTCAAAGTAAGCTAATTTGCTATCTTTTGGTGGACTGTTTTTTTTTGTAAAAAAATATTATTTATTTTTTGGCTGAATTTCTCATGGTATCTTTGTTTATTTTTTTGTTTTGGTTATTATAGGCAATATCAATTGATGGAGAAGGCTGTTGTTTTCTCGCATTTATTTCAAGAGGTTATAAACTGAAACCAAGCCATTTTGCCTCAAACAGGTCTGGCAATTTCCAATCATAGCTACAATAGCTATATATAGCTATTGTAGCTACATGTGACTATCGTAAAACAATATTTTACCAATTTGGGTTGCATGCAAGCATTACCGCGACATTTCGGTTGCACCAGCTTGCGGAATATCAGAGAAGCATAGCTAAGCACATGCATCTGTTTAGAAATGTGTTAAGCTATGTGATATGGGACTCATATCCATATATATGGTCTATTCTTCTATTTAGGTACAGTTGTCAGGAAAAAGTAACACTGTGGAATATTTGTTTAATTATACATGAAAATGGCATATAATATTAATTTACTAAGAGTATAATCAAATCACGTTCTTGTATATACAAATGATTATTTGTTGGACTGGCTATCTCTCTTCAACCAGATACAGCCATCATCAATCAATATCCGTGTGTAGCTACAATAGCTTCATAATGGCTATTGTGGCTATATTTGGGAATTGCCAGACCTGTAAAAGGCTTTGTATCTACACGTTTCAAAAATAAGTCAATCCTCTGTGTTGTAGTATCTTCTGTTTTCCTATCGGTCAAAGTAGGAATTATTTTATGCATTTATTGCACGATATATATTATATTTCAAAATTGTAAGTAGAAAGCGTAGAAAACTGTCAGTATCGCCCTTTCTTTGTGCTCCAAGAGCCCATATTTCGCAAAGAAAAGATTCTGAAATTTTATGACATGTATCGGTTACAATCGGCTACAATTGTATTTGATTGGACAAAAGGAAATCTTCCGAAATCATTTGATTATTCGTTCGAATATACAAAGGCTAATACTCGACAAGCTGGAAATTTGAAAGCAGTAATCCCGAGAACGACTTTTACTTCTATATTACCCAAACACGCGTTTCCGTGCATATGGAACTCATTGGATAAAAATCTAAAAAATATCAGATTTCGAAATAGCCTTAAAAAAGAATTGAAAAATAAATATTTATCGCAATATGCAACAAAAGTTAAATGCAACAATTCATTTTGTCAAGACTGTTAAGTGGCTTAATAGAGCATTGACCCCTAATCCTCCCATCATTGAAGTCATTGTAGTGCAGTCTGGTATGTTCACCTTAACATTTTGGCGGGACGAAACGAGAAATTTCTTACTGCATATCGATATATGAATTCCTCGATAACCTGAATCAAATACTTGCTTCAGCAACGACGATCTCTCAATGTATTTGATAATCGGAAGCCATTATTTTCTTAACCAGTAAATATTCGAAACAGCCCCGGTCATACCCCCACCATTAGGGACATATTTAATATAAGCCCATGAATACAACCAATACATATGTATTAACACATATACATGTAGATGCATCCCATAAGTGGTTTGGATACTTTATTTGTCTATTATGAACTACTATCCTTTTCATTGTCATTTCACTTCATTAGTTGCCACTTCAAGTTTGTATACGTAGGGGCGACAGGAAGACGGCCCATCTGGGCCATGTCGCTCCTGTATAATATAATTTTTGTTTGTTTATTATCACCATTGTCATAAGCTTGTAAATATTATACAAATAAACAATCATCATCATCATCCAAAAAGGACGATGTTTGGGGATAATTCTAAATGAAAATGAAAATTTACGCTCTCCTTTACCCATATGTTTATATCAGACCATAACGTTTTCACTATTTCACATTCCCAAAATAAATGAATTATATTTTCACTATGTTTCCCACAGAAGGTACAATAGTAACTTTTGGTTGACATTTTCGTTTAATTTAATAATATGTTAGTTCCCAAAATGTGTGTATTAATTCGATAGTGAAACCAGTTGTGCTTTTTGTCCCTACAACATCGGAAGTATTCTGAGAATATTTTGCCCCAAGCTTCTTTGTCGAAGTCGCAGTTTATTGTACGATTCCAATTTACTAACACTTTTGATTCATATCCCCGCAAATTAGTCATCACATATCTGTTTACTGGTTTATGTACTGTAGAATGAAAATATTGGGTTGCACACAGGCGTATTTCTTCACGGTTCTTTCTTCGGGGAATTTCTATTTGCACCCGGTATACCATTATACATTAGAAAGTCCATTTGTATGTCATATATCTCCTTTGCATCCTTATATGTGAAGATCGTTCCATAGTTTAACATAGCTAATTTATTAGTAAAACCTGTGATATTTATACTTACAGATAAATTGCCATTTGTAGATATATTTTACATTTAACTTAACTTTAATAAACTGCACATTATTCACGACATATAATTGTTGTTCAAAAAGCTATCTCTTGTACTTGTCACTTTATTTGTATTGTTGTCTGTTACTTGTTATGGTTATCTAAAGACCATTAACCCTTTACCCAACAGAAGGGCCCTGTGCCAATGCATTCTCTTATATATGCGAGTCGACCATAGGTCGCCTCGCATATATAAGAGAATGCATTGGCTTAACACATTAAAAATTATAAAATTGTTAAAGAATGTAAGAAAAAATGGTAAAAAGTGTTAAAAAAAGATTTTTTTTAGGCCAATGCATTCTCTTATATATGCGAGGCGACATATGGTCGACTCGCATATATAAGAGAATGCATTATACTCTTAGTAAATTAATATTATATGCCATTTTCATGTATAATTAAACAAATATTCCACAGTGTTACTTTTTCCTGACAACTGTACCTAAATAGAAGAATAGACCATATATATGGATATGAGTCCCATATCACATAGCTTAACACATTTCTAAACAGATGCATGTGCTTAGCTATGCTTCTCTGATATTCCGCAAGCTGGTGCAACCGAAATGTCGCGGTAATGCTTGCATGCAACCCAAATTGGTAAAATATTGTTTTACGATAGTCACATGTAGCTACAATAGCTATATATAGCTATTGTAGCTATGATTGGAAATTGCCAGACCTGTTTGAGGCAAAATGGCTTGGTTTCAGTTTATAACCTCTTGAAATAAATGCGAGAAAACAACAGCCTTCTCCATCAATTGATATTGCCTATAATAACCAAAACAAAAAAATAAACAAAGATACCATGAGAAATTCAGCCAAAAAATAAATAATATTTTTTTACAAAAAAAAACAGTCCACCAAAAGATAGCAAATTAGCTTACTTTGAATAATGGAATTTTAAAAAAGTACATATATTCATACAATAATAAAATGAACGTATTCCACTATCACACTCTATACTTCTTAGTTTTATACTCACAGACACAGTATCCTAACCTCTATTCTACACACTATTTTATTTTGGTATGCGAACTCAATTGTATTCATGTTTTGTGTCAATAAATCTTTATTTAAAAATAAGGTCTGTAAACATGTTGTCCGGCACTATCAGGTGACCAAATACCATCGAAAATAGCATAAAAACATTCCAATGACCATTTATTTCCATTATGGTCCCCAACGGTATCCGGTTTCATTATTAATTAGTTAGATGTTTTTCTTGCACCCTCACCCCGTTTCCCCAGAAGAATGTCCATTGCAATAATTTCGTGTGGTGGTTAAGACAGTCGCGCTTGCGTTGTATTATTAAGCCAACAACCGCCACTGCTGACAAATTCAATTCAATTATATATGCACAATTTATTATTATATGCATACACGTAGCACAGCACAAGTAGGATTCTCAATTGTACTTTTTTTATTTATTAATATTAAATTATTCCAGATTCTCTTTAAAACATCCTAGTCTACACTATTGACTGATAAGAGTATCGTATAGATACAGTTCATGACCAACTTCAGTTACAATATATTTTCGAAATCTTTTACCCAATCATGATTTTCCTTTATAGATGACCATTTGCTAATTATCACCTGGACCAGAAAAAAAGCTAACTTGGAATATAATAATCGACATATAACCATATTGAAATAATTTTTGATTCAGAAGTAACACACTGAGGAGATGACTTTAAAAAAGCATTTTACTTGTTGTCAGATCCTCCATATCTCACAATTGAAAAACTCACCAAAAACAAGAAACGAAAAAATTGTATTTATTATAATGTAATTATTATATATTCATGTATATCTGAGAGCTAGAATAAATATTGTTTACATCAACCGACAACAATTCGAGTGTCTGGACAACTGGCACCCAATTGTTTGTTGTTGAATGCTCGAATGTTGGTTCATAGATTGGCTTGGTGCAACAACACACACAGTGTTTTGGTCATTAGTAGCCACATATAGAACAAAGAAACTTAAGGTATGTATCCTCTAAATAACATTTACGGTTTATATTGCAAGTGGTCCTGGTTTGTGTCTTGTCTTAATTGACCTCTTTGTCATCGGTATATTTTCAATTTATGCTGGGCCTACATCCAATGATTGTTTTGAGAAAGCATCTTACCCAAGAAATGTTTTCTTGAATGAGAAAACGGTTTCCTTATTGCTTCCTTAACTGATAAAATATTGTTTACTTCACAGAAAAAAACTTGTTTTTCTTACCTAAGTAATTTCTTTTTAGCTGCCAAAATTATCAAGAAAAACGTTCTTGTGTCACTCCCTTGAAAATATTTCCTATTTTAAGATTATTTTTCTCAAAATAAAAAAATCCTTTGTGGCATTTTACCTACAAGCTACATCAAATAACATCATCACAAAATGATAAACACATGCTTTATCGTGCCTTCCTGTCGAAAAGCACGCCGGCTATGGTTACGTTGCTAATACATCAATAAAATAATTAATATCATGCCTCGAACAATGTTTGTTCAACAACATTATACGTGGGTATATAAAGCTAAGGCGTCTTTCTACATAAAATATATGATCAGAAAAGATCTTACTGGAAACACAGCAATTCAAATTTGCTGACGGACACGTATATCCTTCTGGTGGATATGCGTCGAACCCCAAATGTACTTAACGAACTCGGATGGAAACCCCTTCGGATTCGTCGAGATGAACAAAAATTATGTCTTATGCACAAAATTGTAAACCGTAAAGCCCCCCAATTTTTATCCGGTCTTCTTCTACCTCGTGTCGGTGATACGAGTCGTTACTGTGCGCAACGGGGATGATTTTGAGAACTTCTTTTGTCATCTAGAACCTTCCAGAAATCTTTCTTTCCGAAAACAATCGAAGTTTGGAACTGCTTGGCAAATGACATCAAAATAAAATCTTACGAGGCTTTCAAATCAACAATTCTACCCAGTTGTCATACCAGTCATATATATGTGTGTTTAATTATACTCATTACCCCCACCATACCACCGATTTATAACAGTTAAAGACATATTATGGACTTATTCGGGTGTGTTAATTTGATACGTTAGTGCTCAGGCGCTATGCCAACATGGAAAATGTAGCATTCTACAAACATCCCCGAAAATTTCAAAGAAATGGACCACATCACTCCATAGAAAACATGGTCAGAACTACGCTCAATTGTAAATATTTACATCTAGATTCGGGACGCAACTATCGGCGATAATCTAACACAAATGACTTCGCCATCGCGAGTCATTACATTTAATTAATATATAAGAATGACGGTATGTAACGTCAATTTGGATTAATATTCGTAACAAATAACTACTTTGGGCACGATTATTCTCAATTCGTCTTTGATCACCCTACTAGAGTGTTTCATATCAATTTAACACCCCATGCAATACCCGTTATACCGACGCACTCAAAATATGTATATTATACCCGCCCTACCTGATATAAATCCAAAATAAATTGTTATATCTATGTTTCATGTACTTGTATGATCTGTGGGGAGCGGAGGTCCATCTAAGTTTCACAGTACTTGTCTTCCAATCCCTTATCTTATATGTAATGTATTATTTATCCATAATACTAATAAAAATACGTTTAAATCAAAATGTGCTGAGGTGGAAGGATCATCATATCGATACTGATACATGAATATTACACAAGACGACTAGATTATACATATTGTTTCGGCATGTTAAATCTACATTAAAACAGTTTAATTCGCCGAATATGATCTTTGTTCTGGAAACTCACAAATTGGTCACGAAAAGAGCAATATCATAAAATTGCGAGAGAAAAATTGCTGCAAATATTTTCTCTATCGTGTTTGTTCATGGAAAGGACTCAAGAATTTAAAAAAAATATATATTAAATTATTCAGAAAAAAGAATTATCAAAAGAATATGATAAGGAATCGCCACTTACCAGTTGAGTCATCACAGCATACTTGAGGGATGAGCCGCTCATGGCTGGACCAGTCCCGGGTTCCAAAAGATAACACATTTTCTGAGACGCGTCGTATGTGACATTGTGGCATCTGGACGCATAAGCACACATTTTTTGACAGCGCATCATGTTGCTTATTCCCATACTGTGAAATGAAATCATATTGCCGCTCGGTTGGACATCAAACTGTGGCACCTCACAAGAATCGGCAGCAAAACAAAAGCACGGAAAACAGAATAATACAAGAAACTGAATTGCGACCATCTTGAATGTCGTGTTAGATGCGAATGCTTTGATTCCTTTCATTCTGAGAGACAGTTCATGGATCAATGGGTAGATGTTGTGTTAGAGAATAGCAACGAAGGTAGCTTACACTGTATACGAAGTGCGTAATGTCACTCTGTATACTCACTTGAATGTGGTTCAGTGTCACGTTCGCGGTAGTTAAATGTAAAAACGTGTATTGTTCAACGCTGCTGAATTGCGACCTTGTTGGAAGCCGTATCTGACCCGAATGGTTACATTCCCTTCCCTCGTCGACGTATTGAACTTTAAGACGAGAGTCTTGTGATCAATATGTTGATATCATGTCAAAAAAAGGCGGCACCAGAGTGTGAAGATCGTTCACGTATTGTCGAATATAAATGAATGTAGGCCGTTCTTTCACTGGCGTACTGAATTCTAAAGCTAATTGTCATGGATCAATTGGTTGATGTCGTGCTTGTAGAAGAATAGCAGCAGCTGAATTATGAACATCTTCCACGTATTGTCGAATATAAATGACTGTTGGCCGTTCTTTGCGTTGACGGACACTTAACTCTAAGATAACTTGTCATGGATCAATTGGTTGATAGGGACGGTGTATTGAATATTGTTTAGACTACCTGAATGTTTATCATACGTTTGTATTGGGTGGTGTTTAAACGACCCGCACGTCTACCACACGTTTGTATTGGGTTTAACCCTTTACCCAACAGAACGGCCCTGTGCCAATGCATTCTCTTATATATGCGAGTCGACCATAGGTCGCCTCGCATATATAAGAGAATGCATTGGCTTAACACATATTAAAAATGATAAAATTGTCAAAGAATGTTAAAAAATATAAGAAAAAATTATAAAATTGTTAAAGAGTGTAAGAAAAAATGGTAAAAAGTGTTAAAAAAAGAATTTTTTAGGCCAATGCATTCTCTTATATATGCGAGGCGACATATGGTCGACTCGCATATATAAGAGAATGCATTGGCACAGGGCATAACTGTTACCATCACAATGTGGTCGATGAACCGGTTCCAATGATATCCATATATGTATGGTGTTATTGAGACAGACCGAAGATATTTTAGGCTGTTGAAGCTTTATTTGGGCGTTTTTGACCGGTTTGTTTGGTAAAGGGTTAAACGACCGCAAAGATTGACATAAGATAATCGAACGGCGAAATGCATGAATGTTAGATTGCTTGGGATCTCAAAGCATAACACAAAAACAAATAAAAACAAACAAAAGATGGAACAAAACGAATTCATGTGTTATCAAAGTTAGCATTCTGACAAGATATAATGGGATTGACACCCGACCAAGTACTCCTTTAACGCACGAGTGGTGCGAAGCAGTCCCGATAAGAGCGACCTTGCTCAAATGTAATAGCATTAAATTAATAAATGTCCCCATGTATGAGCTAAATAATCCTTGTAAGTATGTTATCACGGATTATATAGGGCGGGTGGTGTGTACTAAACTCGGGACACATCTGCCATCATTGAAGGACATACATCGAAGCTATATGGTTGTCGCTATATGCCGTATCTCTCACGCTGGCACGCGTGTCGTATCAGCAAACACACTAGTACACTCGTGTCGCTATGCGTATATTTAGCACCATAACCATCATGACGTAAATCAGCTGGTCAACTCAATGAACTGTGCTGGAGTAGTGCAACAGTAGCGATCTTATTTAATTGTCACATTGAAGTTATTGTTTTTTATTTGCATTTGTAAAATTTATTTATTTCGGAGTGCATGATTTAATTTTGAAACTACCTGCATATCCTTGACCTGTTGGCATTTCCCTAGACATTAATAATAATAAAATTTGTCGCTAAAAATGGTAAAGCCTCGAACCAGTCTTAACTTCTCAATACAATATTACACAACATTGTATAATATCTTGTATAATATAGTGGGTTACAAGTGACACTTCTTGTTTTATGGTGTGGGTCTTGGTAGTTGGGATAATGGTTAGTCGTTGGCATTGATAAACCATACATATACAGCTATTCAGTCAATTATCATATATATATGTATGTTTAGTGGACATTATATATATGTATAGTTAGTAGACAAAAGGCATACAAAATACCTTCTAACCTGTGCAACGCTATAAAGGACCTCCAAATGAAAATATCGATTTTAGAAATTTATGGTTGCTACAAAGGGGACTTTGCTTGTAGTGGTAATGTGTTTGACTGATCAACCATATATTTTGAGACTTCCGTATATATATATATGTATATATATGTATATATTTATTATATACTTGCCCATGAATTATAAGGTATTAGCAGTGAGATATAAGTGATATACCACTTGTGAGATGTCGATATCTCACTGGCATTATTGCGCCGTATAGATCCTCTTGTGTGTAGTCAGGTTATACTCCATAGTGAATGATTTCCTGCACACATCATGTACTGACATTCATTGGGGGCCATCGGCAAGTAACGAAAGTATATAATAAATACAAAATCTATACTTTTTGAGTGTTTTAAATATGGGACTATTTTTTTGGGCGTCATGTGTCAGCTTGAAATGTCTGATGTATTGACATTCATTGGGGTCCATAGGCAAGTAACTAAAGTATATAATAAACAGAATATCCACACTTTTTATTTTTGTCGGGTTGCTGTCGGCGTGCCTGTACGGGGTTACCATTAAAAACAAACATTCATGGATCGACCAAAGCAATGGGACCAATCCCGCAAGTGGCTAAAGTTTCTTTCGTGTTATTAGAAAAGACTAATTGGTTAACACACACTGCGTATAATCTCGCTATGTGTCTCGCGCATGTAACTGATATATTGCCTCATTTATTTTAAAATGAGAATAATTAGCCAGAATAGCACCATGAACAGATGCGCACCTGGACGTTTCTTTAAAACATCTGTATCTTCATGGAGATATGAGAACCTCAAGGTGACCTCAACATCTCAGTCAAGCGCACTAGATTCATTTATACATGTCTACAAACAAACGTCAATTCAACCACGTCGGATGTACGATTTAAAAACGTTATAACGTCTGACGTACGAGCAGAGCTACATAAATAAACTTCTATATTGGTGGGACGAATCAATCGCGATAAAAAAAATGACAATCACTCCAACAAGTTGGCTTATGCACTACTTATATAAGTTTTGTGATGCCTGTTGGATATACAATTTATGAGAATACATGTAACACTTTGAGCAAGAGTATCGGCTATCCCCACCAAATATCTACAGTAGAGTGTTTCACATCACTTTGACCTGGACAACGCCGGGCAACCCTGTTCATTATATATATTCACTGAGAAAATCATTGGGTCAATATGACTAACTTATGGTTGGTAACAAGCATTTGGAGTCACTTTGACTAACCCACACCTTTCAGTGGAACACTGTGACTGACTCTAATCTTAGTGACTAAGTTACACGAAGAATAACTCTTATTACAACACTGCCTTATATAATGCTTAATATGCGTTATTAACTGTTTCCATTGCATCGCAATTCCATTAGATCTATAATTGAATGAATGTGATGGGAGGATATAATTGCATATATATATCAGAGCTTCGCCTCCGCTCCAAAGTCATTACATTATATCTATAATTGAATTATTGTGATGGGAGGGTATAATGACATATATCAGAACTTCGCTCCCACACCAACGTCAATACATTATTCGCCCCCACACCAAAGTCAATACATTATTCGACCCCACACCAAAGTCAATACATTATTCGCACCCACACCAAAGTCAATACATTATTCGCCCCCACACCAAAGTCAATACATTATTCGCCCCCACACCAAAGTCTATACATTATTCGCCCCTACACCAAAGTCAATACACTATTCACCCCCACACCAAAGTCAATACATTATTCGCCCCCACACCAAAGTCAATACATTAGTCGCCCCCACACCAAAGTCAATACATTATTCGCCCCCACACCAAAGTCAATACATTATTCCCCCCACACCAAAGTCAATACATTATTCGCCCCCACACCAAAGTCAATACATTATTCGCCCCCACACCAAAGTCAATACATTAGTCGCCCCCACACCAAAGTCAATACATTATTCGCCCCACACCAAAGTCAATACATTATTCGCCCCCACAACAAAGTCAATACATTATTCGCTCCCACACCAAAGTCAATACATTATTCGCCCCCACACCAAAGTCAATACATTATTCGCCCCCACACCAAAGTCAATACACTATTCACCCCCACACCAAAGTCAATACATTAGTCGCCCCCACACCAAAGTCAATACATTATTCGCCCCCACACCAAAGTCAATACATTATTCGCCCCCACACCAAAGTCAATACATTAGTCGCCCCCACACCAAAGTCAATACATTATTCGCCCCCACACCAAAGTCAATACATTAATCCCCACCCACACCAAAGTCAATACATTATTCGCCCCCACACCAAAGTCAATACATTATTCGCCCCCACACCAAAGTCAATACATTATTCGCCCCCACACCAAAGTCAATACATTATTCGCCCCCACAACAAAGTCAATACATTATTCGCTCCCACACCAAAGTCAATACATTATTCGCCCCCACACCAAAGTCAATACATTATTCGCCCCCACACCAAAGTCAATACATTATTCGCCCCCACATCAAATTCAATACATTATTCGCCCCCACACCAAAGTCAATACATTATTCGCCCCCACACCAAAGTCAATACATTATTCGCCCCCACACCAAAGTCAATACATTATTCGCCCCACAACAAAGTCAATACATTATTCGCCCCCACACCAAAGTCAATACATTATTCGCCCCCACACCAAAGTCAATACACTATTCACCCCCACACCAAAGTCAATACATTATTCGCCCCCACACCAAAGTCAATACATTATTCGCCCCCACACCAAAGTCAATACATTATTCGCCCCCACACCAAAGTCAATACATTATTCGCCTCCACAACAAAGTCAATACATTATTCGCTCCCACACCAAAGTCAATACATTATTCGCCCCCACACCAAAGTCCATACATTATTCGCCCCCACACCAAAGTCAATACATTATTCGCCCCCACACCAAAGTCAATACATTATTCGCCCCCACACCAAAGTCAATATATTATTCGCACCCACCCAAAGTCAATACATTATTCGCCCCCACACCAAAGTCAATACATTATTCGCCCCCACACCAAAGTCAATACATTATTCGCCCCCACACCAAAGTCAATACACTATTCACCCCCACACCAAAGTCAACACATTATTCGCCCCCACACCAAAGTCAATACATTATTCGCCCCCACACCAAAGTCAATACATTATTCGCCCCTACACCAAAGTCAATACACTATTCACCCCCACACCAAAGTCAATACATTATTCGCCCCCACACCAAAGTCAATACATTATTCGCCCCCACACCAAAGTCAATACATTATTCGCTCCCACACCAAAGTCAATACATTATTCGCCCCCACACCAAAGTCAATATATTATTCGCACCCACACCAAAGTCAATACATTATTCGCCCCCACACCAAAGTGAATACATTATTCGCCCCCACACCAAAGTCAATACATTATTCGCCCCCACACCAAAGTCAATACACTATTCACCCCCACACCAAAGTCAACACATTATTCGCCCCACACCAAAGTCAATACATTATTCGCCCCCACACCAAAGTCAATACATTATTCGCCCCTACACCAAAGTCAATACACTATTCACCCCCACACCAAAGTCAATACATTATTCGCCCCAAAACCAAAGTCAATACATTATTCCCCCCACACCAAAGTCAATACATTATTCGCCCCCACACCAAAGTCAATACATTATTCGCCCCCACACCAAAATCAATACATTATTCGCCCCCACACCAAAGTCAATACATTATTCGCCGCCACACAAAAGTCAATACATTATTCCCCCCACACCAAAGTCAATACATTATTCGCCCCACACCAAAGTCAATACATTATTCGCCCCCACACCAAAGTCAATACATTATTCGCCCCCACACCAAAGTCAATACATTATTCGCCCCCACACTAAAGTCAATACATTGTTACATATATCAGAGATTCGCCCCGACACCAAAGTCGATACATTTTTTGGATTAAAGGTTCTTATTTCATAGACACCACACACATCTCGGAAAACATTAACCAGTTAAACAGACATACACGAGTACCACGAACTAGTGTTATACCTCTCAACTACTGGAATTGATTGAACGCCTTTCAACTCGGTCTGATTCTGGATAATATATCTTATTATATTTTCATAAACATTTCCGTCAATATATAAATCGTATCCTCGCTCGCAATATGTTATCCAACTCATCAGTACGTCATGGTGTCATTGAAATCGTAAAAAATTGATAGCTCCCATTTAGAGGTGATCCCAAACATGCCTGTAAATTTTCAAAACATTTACCCATATCTGAGGTCTGCAGGGTGTGCCGATGAATTTAAATGTGAAATTAAAGATGGTAAGCTCCCATCTAGAGGTCACACCTAGGATCCATGTGAAGTGTGGTGATATCATTAAAATGAATGGATTATTGTACATGTATTGCATAAGACTTATTGGATCATAGTGATGTTAGGGTATAAATTTAACTCGGACCATTATGACTCCTTCTTAATTATAATCCTCATCTACCTAATCATCAAACATTGAAGGGCTTACACAAGTTATGTCCACTTACCTCACCGTTACATCTCCATAAAAACAGTCCACATGACAGTTAATCCTTATATATTTTTAAGTCATTTGGTATCTTGCGTTATTATAAAATTAATGACTGATATTGTAAATTTAAGAACATATTTTTGTCTAACCCTGTGTTCATTGTGGTCTGGGCCTTAACAAACTGATATAAAATATATATTACACAACAGGTAACTGTTCTAGGTAGCATATGGGTTTTCTCCTCTTGTGAGATCCAAGTATTATTTACACTCAGCTAGCGCCTCGTAAAAATTAATCCTCCGCAATCACTCAAGTAGAAAAACCCTACGCTACTCAGAATAGTTAACTATTGTCTATATCTGGTTGTCTGTATTAGGCATTTTGACTAATCTAAGTTTTTCATCCTGGGGGGAAACTTTTGACTATCATAAGTTAGTCATATTGAATGCCTTATTTTCTTCAGTTCATGCTATACGCTGCATGTACTTATTGTTTTACAATGCATTATACCAGAATATATAGCAGAGAGGTAATTGCACACAGGCTATTTAACAGTTTGTCATTTATGGATACACACCGCGTTTGAGCAGACATTTCCCAAGTCCGATATTATGCTAACTAATTGGGCTGTGTGTCATATAACAAACTATAGATACTAATAATATTAAGCCTACTATCCGACTACCGACGTCGAGCCCTGGTAGCTAAGTCAGTAAAACTTATCGCTAGTTAGTCCACTATTGTTAGTCGCAATGCCCACAACGATTCCTCGTGATTTCAATGTATGGCAATACACTTTCAAACGATACGCCTATCATATTGTGTCATGTGTATCTCGTTACAGGAAATCAAGTAGTGTTTGAAGATGGACAAGTGTAAAAATGCAAAACCTCCAATTACCTCCCAAGTTTACATGTATACTGCGTATAATTGACTCATTTAGTCAACAATTAAACTCCATTTAGCTTAAAATGAACTCTACCTCCAGTTATGATATGGATGTTTGTGATAATTCAGGCGGTATTCATTTGGAAACACTAATTTAGTGTATTGTGACATGTATCATATTGTTGGTCATGTAATGTATCCTGATATTGCTGCTGCTCTATTGGTCACCACTGTCGATCATGGATCTCATCTTCGCAATTACGCGGGACGAGTAGCATGCATTTTATAAGTATATATGAGTGTGTAAGTTACTGGCCGGGATCGGTAGTTTATACATGCATTGTGTGGTCTTTCCTCCACCACTATAACTGACAACATCTTAATACTTATTACGCCATCATCATCATGATGGTTGCCGAATAACGCAACGAATAAATCATCAATTCCTACTAACCAACCGACGAATAAACCATCAACTCCTACTAACCAACCGACAAACGATTTTATGAGATCAGCTTGTTCTGCCACACGAACTCATATATACTTCTCTGTTGTCTGAACATGGCATACTGTTAATTGCAAGCTTTAGTTCGTATTGTCTGTATGTGTATGTAGATTGAACCCTTTACCCAACAAAACGCCCAAATAAAGCTTCAACAGCCTAAAATATCTTCGGTCTGTCTCAATAAAACCATTCAAATATGGATATCATTGGAACCGTTCATTGACCACATTGTGATGGTTACAGTTATGCCCTGTGCTAATGCATTCTCTTATATATGCGAGTCGACCATATGTCGGCCTCGCATATATAAGAGAATGCATTGGCCTAAACAAATTCTTTTTTTAACACTTTTTACCATTTTTCTTACATTCTTTAACAATTTTATAATTTTTTCTTACATTTTTTAACAATTTTTATAATATTTTTCTACATTCTTTGACAATTTTATCATTTTTAATATGTGTTAAGCCAATGCATTCTCTTATATATGCGAGGCGACCTATGGTCGACTCGCATATATAAGAGAATGCATTGACACAGGGCCGTTATGTTGGGTAAAGGGTTAACGATAAGAGTAGAGGCAACTCCAGCCTCACCGCCACATACTTATAATCACTTATATCGACTGACAAGTGTCGCGTTTTACCGATCCAGCAGGAAGAGGACTTTTAATGTTCAATTGAAAACGTTAACTGAATCTCTCAACACGACGAACACAAGGGGCGTTTACTATCCAAGACATACCTGTTGTCTTGTGATGTTGTATATCACTCTTATGAGACTGGTGCTCTTTTGTTGTCAGACAACGTCCTATTGATATTAACTTTCTACGGGAAAGACCACAATGCGTATGGAAGCTCTCCAGATCTACCTGGATAATGGCTTTGTCTGGAATAGACTAGAACATTAATCCTTGAAATTTACGAAACACAATGGCAATTCAAATTTCAAGAAAGATGTAGCACAGAAACTGGCTAATACTGACCACTTTTACACACTAATTGGTTCACCCTTCTAACGTGCGAAGAACCAGGATTAACAACTAACGAACTGTAACATATTTGACGAACATTGCACAGCATGGGAATCCATGCACGTTCCAATGTCCAATGGCATAGCGTCCAATTAAAACATTAATGTAAAACGGATTCGGTGGTAAGCTATGTATATGTTCGATAGAGTCTAGTATGGTTGCCATTTCCAAAGGTTTATAATTATGATGACTGGTAACACTTGAATAAATAGTGTGATCACGAGATTAAGTATCCATGGATGCCATGCAAAATTAGTAGTCCACTCAATATGTGGTTCTACCTACAATAATTCTTCCCAGACAATCTTAAGTGTGAAATACACGCTTGCGATATATGAGGCATATATAGGGAGAACTCATATAATATGAGATGGAGGGGAGCATCAAACATGTCCATTGGCGTGTGATTGCCATGACCGTGTCGTATGGCATAATGACATGGCTTGTCAGAGCGCAACTACACAATGAAAACATGAACTTTACCTGTGTCAATTGTTAAGTATCAATTTCAGTGTTTTCTTGCCATAAGAAATGGATTCGACCTCATAGATGATTGAATACTGTACCACACTGCCAATGATCTATGTAATAGTATATACAAAAGACGTATATATAATAATCATAAAACTCTTTCTAAATTGATCAGAAATCAAAATGAGAAAGCACCTGATATGAGGTGACCGCCACGTGACAAATTGTAATTCTTGAAGCAATTTTAAGTGGCTAGTACCGCAACTGCAGTAACGATATTTTTATCGTCAATTCGTTATCGCCAATTTTATCAAGGAATTTCTGCGAAATTGTAGATAAAATATAATATAATAGGTCAAATAGTTATCTGTTTCATTCTATGTGTGTGTGCATTTGTGCGTGTGTGTCGTATTTGAGTGTTTATTGTGTTGTAAATATGTTTGTTTTTTATATGTGGGGGAAATAGAAGAATTGCTGTATATTGAATTGGTTTGCCATACTTGTGGTGACATCATTTTCCTCTGAGTATGAATATGCTTGGGGTTCAATCGTATCTCTTTCACTAACTTGTCCACCAAGCATTCTCAAAAAACAACCAGAGGGTTACAAACATAACAAAAAACAAATCAAAATAAAACAAACAAAATAAAACCAAAATAGAAACAAAGACAAAAAAGCAAACAAAAACATAACATTCAATACAAAACCAATTTGGGATAAACATTTCCTCCAAAACACGACGCCGACGACACCTGTCTATTTTAAAGCCATAAAGATTTGCAACTATTGTCACGAACGTTTAATCAGGACATGTTTACAATTAACGAGTGGGCTAATAATTGGCTGGTCACATTCAAAACAAACCTTATGGTATTCGCTAAACACAGCGACCAAGGGAGGCCAATTATCATTCTAGGTCAAGATACTTCAGTCTATATTGAAATGCATGAGGATTTTTCGTGGAATACTCACATTGAAAATTGATGTAATCATGCCAATTCTATACTCGCCCATTTATAGAAATTAAACTATATACTGAATCGTAACTCACTAGAAAGGCTGTCATAGATATGACCCTTACTTGAGTATCCGAGCCCAGTTTGGTATGTCGGCCCATTATACATTCTTGATAAATGAGATGATATTCAGTAAGACGCAGCGAGGATAGTCACCGGTTGTACACGATCCGTGCCTCACGAACGCCGTATGCTAGAAATTGGCTGGAATACCCTAGAAACAGAAGGTATACTAAACGACTGTCGGTTCTACATAACATCGTAAACAAGAACGCTGCAAATTATCTGGTCTCTCTGCTCCCACCCAGGGTTGCCGATATAACTGATTATGACATCAGAAATGCAACTGATTTCAAGGGACCTGCGAATATTCGAGATTCGATTCTATGTCGATATCGGGCACCCGATTCGAGATCGACACCGAATCGGTCCGCTGATTCGGATATTTTCGAATCGGTATTACTTTGGTGCAGTCTCGTTTTTTGCATCTAAAAACACATACCAAATGACCTGAACTCACAACAATTGAAGCACAAGGTTGCCAAGTAGCCAACAAAGGTAATTTTTAATATATGCCGTTCAGAATATAGACGTGCGTTGTGCAAATAATGTGCTTCGATCGCTGCCCGTGACGGTGATCAATCGCCGCATGTTTTTGTAATCTGTATCGACAATATGTAAATTGTCTACAGGGTGCGTGATCGCTAAATGCGGAACTCAATTGATTACCTTATGTTTGGAACTTCTTATATCCAATTCAGATTATATGAATAAAACTCATTGTCAGCCGCCATTATGAGCACCACAACATAGATTGGAATGAACAGAAACGGTGAGAACCCTTTTTAAAAATCGGTCTATTACGTTCTTAAATGGACGTCATCGTGTGCGACCATTTATCTGGGACACTGCCGGCAGAATTCCTGTAAATTTCCTACGTTCAGTTTCTGTTTCCCCGAGAAATCGAGTGCGTTGCATCAAGTTTCGATCCATTGAATCTTGTTGATAACATTTAACACTAATAACTTGTGTCTGTTTTTTGGGACCCTTCCCTGAAGACAACTACTATGCATATATATCTGAACGGTGTACCCATGCCCACTTATGTCAACTGTTTATTATCTTCCATTCCACGGGGTTTGTGATACGTTGATTGAACTGTCGTTCAGTGTCTTACTGTCACTTCTTGTGTCATGTTCGCCATGACATTGTGTCAGATAGAAATCCAATACAACATATCACAAACCATCCATGAGGCTGAGAGTGACTTGCCCATGTCATGATTTTCCTATAAAAAATACAAGTTCCAACGGATGTTTAAGGAGATTAACATTGTTATATATATATAGTATCTTGTGAATTTTGCAGTTTTATGTCACGATACACCGACATAGGTTGACAATGTCAATCACCAGCTGATTCGATTCGAGATTCGATTCGATGTCGATATCAGGAAGTAGATTCGATATCGAGATTCGATTCAATGCAAAATCCCCGACTCGCAGATCCCTATCCGACAGTGATTTCCCTCTCCACCGCGACACTAAACGAATGGACTCATCCTTTTTTCCAAAAATATCTCGCAATATTTTTCATTTGGGAAACAGCGTTCACATGTTATATACTGCCAGCCCCGGTGTCGATGCAGTTACCTGCTGGAACATAAAGTAGTTCACCATTTGATAGACTGTGTACAACTGTTTACTTGTAATCTCGGCTATGAGACTGTTGAT
Organism: Siphonodentalium dalli; assembly: GCA_032622095.1. Taxonomy (NCBI): domain Eukaryota; kingdom Metazoa; phylum Mollusca; class Scaphopoda; order Gadilida; family Siphonodentaliidae; genus Siphonodentalium; species Siphonodentalium dalli. Next base: position 12,571,040 of record CP136067.1, read on the forward strand.
CACTATTTCTTTGAATGCACGCTATATGCTAGTGACAGTCTGAGGCTCTACAATAGGTTGATACCTTTTTATGTGAATACCACATCATATTTATGTATTGCCTCCATATGCGGAGAGTATATATAAATTACATGATAATATACATGAATCAATACGAATACTGTAATCTTTAATTACGTGCATCGGTTCATTAAAGAAACAAAATGTTTCGATCTCGACCTTGATCTTATATATATATATATATCGAACTCAGTAAAGCTGTCGACACCATGCAAATGCAATACCTCTATATCTCTCCAAACATTCACCTCTCTCTCTCTCTCTCTCTCTCTCTCTCTCTCTCTCTCTCTCTCTCTCTCTCTCTCTCTCTCTTATGCACTTTATACAGATACCCTTATTTCTCTCTCCCTCCACATATCTCCCCATCTCTCGCGCCTACCTCTATCCATATATACCGTTTGCTTAATTTCAGTCTCTCTATCGCGATTTTTGTATCACTCTTCCTTCTCTAAAACATAACATATGAAACAATCCATCAATTCCACTGTTAGTTGTCATTACGTGTACATAGTTATATTGATATAACATATTTCCCTTTTCTTGTCAACGTTTTATTTGTTTATATTTAGTGTTTTGACAATGGGGAGAGGATGTTATTGTAAGCGACAGCACTTGTCATCCAATCCCTTTTGCCCTTGTATATGTTTATATTAGCATTGAGCAAATAAACTATGTTTAAACTAAAACAAAACCAAACAGCAAATGTTTTCCAGGTAACGATAACATTCGACCGATCGTGCGTAGTTTTGAACAACTGAACATCGATCGTTTTGACATCAGCATTCTGTCACCATATCTTCTTCAGAGGTACACAATATATGTATATGAAAAGAGTAGGATCTGTCTGTCTGTCCGTCTGTCTGTTCTGATTTTTCTCCCAGACCCCTAGGGCCTAGACCGATTTCAACCATATTTGGTGTGGTGACTCGGGGTACCCTGCATGGCGGAGGTTATAACGGCATTATTTTTTTCTTCAAAATTTAGATTTTTAAAAACTTTAATTAAATAAATAAAAAGAACACACAAATTAAAATAAGCTCACTATGGGCCTATTTCAGAATCAAATAAATGTGAAAAATTAGGTTCAATAAGAACTTATATGCAGACCAGATGTACGCTCTTTATAGGTGTTTCCACTGTTGCCAGAGCCATCCAACAAAATAACGGGTATAAATCCACTATGGGCTTGACTTATTTCAGAATCTCGTCAATCAGATATGTACTCAAATATATCAAAATGTGGTTTATTGTTTGTCATGTAGGTAATGTGGATTTGTTCTCATTTTAATTCGAATGTGCCCGTGGCCTAATGTTTTCCGGCATCGTAAATGGCGGACTTCAGTTGCACCTAGTTAAGGAAGAGGCATTGATCAGGCGCTTGGACACTCGGATACCGAATGGACTGAATTTACAATCCAATTCGCGGCACAGGTAAAAGAAACGTCATATAATTACGTCATCGTCGATCGAGGCACAAACGTCGAAGCAAAGGTGTGACTACTCAACGGACTTGTATAATTTGAGTCAATGTTAATATTGTGTGTACCAGTATAATTTGTTTCGGTTGAAGAAGGTCATGCGGCCGAATATTTCCAATAAGATCAGGGGGATTTCCGAGCATGTATGCCTGGGTGGGTGGGTGGTCGATGGGACCAACAAACTATTTTTTCTTTTTGACTGTTTTTGCAATGAGTTTAGCTTAAAACACCTTAGAATATCAATATTAATATAAATGAAAAATTTCATGATGATCAGACAAACAGTATAGCCTGTAGCCCATGCTAATGGAATGACATTTGAAATCCAAGATGGTCGCTGGCAGCCATGTTTTTTTGGCCGAATGACCCCAAAATAACTCGTTCCTATTTACATGTCAATGTTAACATCCATGACAACTAGTATGTACAGAAATTCAGTTACAGCTGTTTACATTGGCCCCCCTCCCGCAAATCTCTGTTTTAGTGTTAAAAGGGGGTGGGTGTCCAAAAATGGTCGGGGAAAAATTGCCGAAAACGGAAAACATTTTGGACGCGGGGGTTGGTGAGTCCCAAAAATCAGCATACGTGCCTGAACATTTTTTCCACCCATCCCCCCGCCCTGATAAGAGTGTTATTTGTTAAATAATTAAGACTACTTCATAATTACCGTTGTGATGTCACGTCTTGGGTGGACAGTTATATTTCGATATCATGGGTAGCTTCCCTCGAATTTTAGCAGACAGTGGTTAGTGTAATCATATTTCTATTTCCAAATCCAAACAAATAACATAGTATACAGATGACTTTGAGTGTTAGCGGAATTATGCGTACAACTAAACGTTGCAAATAAAAAAAAAAGCAAATGGGGAACTGTCTTAATACACATGAAATTAATATAAGTAGATAAACATGAATTGAGATCTTATCAATAAATATAGGTTATCACCACCATGTGTGTTTCTGAGATCCGTATTCAAGTCGAGCTGCCTTCCCTGGGCAGTCTATCGACGAGTCCGTAGGACGAGTCGATAAACAGCCCAGAGAAGGCAGCGATACTTGAATACGGATCTCGGAAACACACAGGGTGATGATAACCAATTTATCTTACAATTCGTCCCATAAAAATGCAATAAAACTCAATTTAAAACAGGAACTATTTTATTACGCGCAACACACAACGTACACAATATTCTCAGCACGCGACGTTGTGATAAGTCAAATTCTGAGAAATTCACGTCACTATTCAAATTCACTTTGGCTGGAATCCGATTCAATGAAGAGGCGACGATATTTTCGTTTCATATGTTCGACATAATTGTCACTTTTAACAGGATAATTGTATTATTTTATTGTGCAATCTCCTTGGATAGTGATAGTGTTGGCGAGAGGCATTGCCGGAGATGACTGTCCATTCAGAGTTTTGGTGAATTTTGAACTTTACGACACTTCGACAATCGAGTTCTGACTCGCACTAAAATAACCCATTAAACTTCATTTAGAGGAAATGCACTAAATCACGGACTTTTCGTAAGTATTGTGTTTTATATCCTTAACATAAGATAAAATTAATTTGATTTTCCATTCTGTATTTTATCGAATAAAAAATGCGTTCAGTAGCTTTTGATCAAGACCGTACTGAATTACGGGGAATTCCCTACTTCGCTAAAATAGAAATTGTCAAAATAGTCCGTATTCGTGCACGCTGTTAACAATGTGTAAACTTCGTTACTTTTTCGATTTCCAAACATTTTTGGGTGGTTATTTTGAGCTTTTTGGGCCCTGTCTCCACATTTTGTCAACTTTATTGAACTAATTATTGATTATTTTACATTCGTAGCACACGAGTATATTATTTTACGACTTTTAGTTGGTTATTTAGACGTTTTGTTTTGAAAACAAGCCAGTTGTCGAAACGCACGTGCACCAGCTGTTGCCATCGAAGATATCCTGGTTGCCATCCAGGATACAAGATCGGAAACCGCCTAGGCGTTTTCGCGTGTATTTGATGAAATATCGCTATATTGTAAGATGAAACGTACTACGTGCATGCTATGCGAGTGAATGAGGGATTGCCACGGTCAAACACAATTCTGGACAATCGATCGTGCAATTATATATATCGTAGAGAATACAATGTGGAAAAACTTAATGAGCAGAGACCAACCTTGGTGAAACGCAATGGGTTAATTGGTCCAGTCGACTTATTGTGTGGAAACTCAGCGGGCAAACATGGCTAGCTATGGCACAGAATTATGACGGCCAATTGTCACAAAACTCCACCATAATAATATGTCACACCTACTATGACATCGCCACTATGGTACGTGTGTCCGCAGCCAATATAGCGATGGGGAGTTTTCAATGACTGGTTTGGAAGCGTGAATAAATATTATGCTGGTAATAGTAAAAGTCATGCGTCAGGCGTCATCGGAGGGGGCAATCGCAATTACTGTTAACCGGTTAAAGGTGTATTATCTCTTTGTAAACAGGTATTATATAGTTAGCGGGGTCGGGGTGCAAAATATTAGATATGAATCGAAGACTCCTGTCTGAAAATGCTTCTATCGATTATTGATTTTATTTCGAATATGTTTTGGTCTAAAACGGTGTGGTTATTTACCTAACGAACAATAGTAAGCAATTATTTCATGTGTCTTTTGGGAACAGTCAAAATTGTTGTCCCGAGGTATCAGGAATGACTATCGAACTGTTGCCCAAGGTCGAAGGGACAACAATTTTGCCTGTTCCCAAAAGACACATGAAATAATTGCTTTGTTACCCAATACATTTACTTGTATATAATCAGGTCATTGCTAATTAATCACGCTCTTTAATAGTGTTATTTCGAATTATGCCATGTATCTGAATGCAAAACAAATCCGGAAATAGCCGAAACGTCACGGAAATTGCAAACAATGTAACAGTTCGCTCGGAGCCAGTCAACAGTTCGCTCGGGTCGGGCAACAGTTCACTCGTGACGTCACGAAAGCTGACCGTGATTGCAAACCGGGCAACAGTTAATTCAGGGCGGGCAACAGTTCGTTGTGGCGTTACGAACGCGAATTTGGGGTTAACCAGTTAATTCTAAATCCCAATGATTTACGAAGTAAAACTCTACTATTGGTTAACAATGGTTACTGTTAAAAGAGACCAGAAATTTTGTTGTGCAATGTTGTAACATAATTATATAAACGTTAATTAGACTCATTGTCGTTTATAACTATGGAATACAATCAATCAATCTGGGACATTTGACGTTCGGTACGCAGTTATAGGAACAGGTTAATGCTCTCTATCGTTATATGTGATCCGCCATATCAAATCCAGTCGTAAGTCGGGATTTTGTTACCCTGTGCCAATGCATTCTCTTAAATATTCGAGTCGACCATAGGTCGCCTCGCATATATAAGTAAATGCATTGGACTAACAATTTTTTATCATTTTTTTTTAATTTTTAGGACATAAATACAAAACATCCATTACCCTGCAGGGAGCCCCACACATATATAGAAGCATATAGAAGAGTGTCGTCTGCTCATGTTTGTCTGGGGCTCTGTATGGGTGAAATTATAAAATTGTTAAAGAATACAAGAAAAAATTATTAAAATTGTAAAAAATTGTTAGGCCAATGCATTGGCACAGGGTAAAAACAATCCCGACTTACGACTGGATTTGATATGGCGGGTCACATATGGTATCGCGTGAATGGTCCGTTCTAAAAATAGACAAATAAAGGGGCCCCAATTAATCATCTCATTTCATAATAAAATATTGGAAATAAAATCAATATTATACAGTTATCGCATTGTTTCGAGGTTGACACGAGTAATTGTCAACCCGATGAAGTCAATATTCACGAAGGCCGAAGGCCGAGGTGAATATTGGCTTCCGAGGGCTGACAATTCCTCGTGTCAACCTCGAAACAATGCGATAACTGTTTTATTATATGAAACGCGCTTTGATTGGACAAGACGTTGTGACGTTGAACGTCGCTGGAAAACCTGATCAATTTTCAGGTCTGATAATAAGTTATGTTAACCCCTGAAGATTCTGACGTCACTCAGAACTGTTATTAACATGTTGTTTCATTAACGAGGTGAACATCGTTAGATATCTCGATTGTTTCGTTACGTATTTAACATAGGAATTGGGTGAAGAAACTTATGATCATATAATAATAATTGATACAGAATCATTTCTGAGAGGGGTCTTCAATTCATATTTATTATTTTATACCCACGAAACTATTTAAAATTTGTTATTTAAAGAGATAATCCATCTTTAACAGACGGTGGTTGCCACAACGTATGTATAACTGTATACGGACATGACCTAAAGGCGGTTCATGCACTGGTGTATCGAATTCTAAAACGAATGTCACTTAATCAATCGGCTAATGACAATGGTGCATAGGACGATGTATACCCTCCAACGTTTCGAAGGGTTGACAAAAGATCGACGATCGACAAACAGATCGAAGAGACAGAAAAGGTTTAATTGAGTGCTATCACCCGTATATACTGGTGTCATACACGCTGGTGGGACAAAGGGATAGCACCCGTAACCAAGTGGCATACAGCCGGAGAAAGTCGAAATTATTGTCAAGTAAACACCATCTCGGTGTGAACAACATATCGGTGTAAACACCATATCGGTTAAGTAGGTGCAGATAATAACAGGGTCGGGTATTGTCGTCTGTCAATTTCGGGATATAGAGAAATTTAACTTAAAGCGATGTGAAACACTCCGGTAGGGTGATCAACTTGAAAGATGGAGAATAATCTTGTTCTAATTAGTCATTTTTTACAAATATTATATTCAAATTGACGAAACACACCTTCATACTTAGATATTAATTAAATAAAGTGACTTTCGGTGGCGAAAATATTTTTGTTAGTTTATCGCAGATAGATGCGTCCCAATTCGAGAAGTAAATATTTACAATTGCGTGCAGTTCAAACGATGTTTTCTATGAAGTGGTATGGTCGATTTGCTTGAGATTTTCTGCGATGTTAGTAGAATGCTACATTCCTCCAAATGGCATAGGGCCTGAATACTAAATTATCAGTTTCAAGCACCAGAACAATTCCTTAATATGTCTTTAAAAAGAAAAAGAATATTTCTGAAGATACTGAAAGTGCCAGGATGGTGAATTTATTAATGCTAGCCTGCTGTGTGGGATAGCGTCACTAAATTTACCCTCTGGGGACCTCATTCTGCAAATATCCGGCACCATGTTCTCAGGTCTGCATGACACAACTTTAGCTGGACATTTAACATTTGACATTTAACATTTGACATTTGACATTTGACATTTGACATTTGACATTTAATATTTGACATTTGACATTTGACATTTGACATTTAACATTTGACATTTGACATTTGACATTTGACACCACAATTTGACAGGAATTGTTCTCATTATTTGATTTTCCAAACAACCAGGTTTCATTTAGATTAAAGATGCATATCCGATTAAGCGCACCTCAGTTACTATTGTTTTGGATTTGGGGGTAAACAATATTTGATTCAAGTCGAGGAACCCACCTATCGAAACTCAGAGTTACTAGATATCGATTTCTGACATCTATTATTTTTCACCATCGAGAATTATTAGTGGCCCAGTAAACAGTCGACGAGCAGACGGTCTCAGACTAAATTGTGGATAGATAACTCTAAAATCAAGAGGCTTTCTGTTGGTATTAAGGCCAAATTTCGTCAAACAACATCTTGATAAATAACACGTTTCGGGCAATTTTATACTATATATTTGACAGTGGTTGGCATTATTTTTGGGCAATTAATCGATTCTGACAACTGAAGCGGCAATTCTAAAAATGTTGTTATTGTTGTTGGAATCTGATTATATCGGGATCATCGAATCGGATTGAGTACCTTTAATTTGAAAGTAGTTCATATGTTGAAATTTCAGAAAATAATTCTCTTTAAAATAAGTGCAAGTTATTATTGATTATTTGTGTTTTTGTAAAATTGGATGAATATACCTTACACTAGTGGTAGTATGTGCAGACATTAGCTTATGGCGGGTTAATCTATTTGTTCACTATATTAGCGGTAGTATGTGCAGATATTAGCTTATGGCGGGTTAATCTATTTGTTCACTATATTGATGCATTAGAATTTCGAGTTAGCAGTGTGGAATTTTACCACCCATGTTGACCTAACATACACTCTCATCACACACTGACCTCGAAACTCTAATGTATGTATAAAAATACCTATCAGCCAGTATATGAAAAATTTCCATTTTTTAATTAAAACATAGCAGCTAAGTCTGGTTAACCCTTTACCCAACAAAACGGCCAAAAACGCCCAAATAAAGCTTCAACAACCTAAAATATCTTCGGTCTGTCTCAATAACACCATACAAATATGGATATCATTGGAACCGGTTCATTGACCACATTGTGATGGTTACAGTTATGCCCTGTGCCAATGCATTCTCTTATATATGCGAGTCGACCATAGGTCGCCTCGCATATATAAGAGAATGCATTGGCCTAAACAAATCTTTTTTTAACACTTTTTACCATTTGTTCTTACATTCTTTAACAATTTTATCATTTTTTCTTACATTTTTTAACAATTTTTATAATATTTTTCTACATTCTTTGACAATTTTAGCATTTTTAATATGTGTTAAGCCAATGCATTCTCTTATATATGCGAGGCGACCTATGGTCGACTCGCATATATAAGAGAATGCATTGGCACAGGGCAGTTCTGTTGGGTAAAGGGTTAAACTGCTGTAATTTGGACTACAGAAGATTAATTTCCAGTTGTATGAGTTGTATAAGTAGGGTTTTATGCGGTTTAAGACAAAAATAGTGAAATGGTTATGTCTGCAACACGATAGGGATATCTATCTCAATTGTAGTCAGTTTGCAATAACAAACAGCCATTATTCAGAATAGTTAAGAATATACATGTTTTAAAGGTACTCAGTCCGATCAGAGGGTCCCAATATCATCAATATACAACAACATTTCTTTAACATAAGCTTTAGTTATTAGAATCGATTAATTGCAACAACATAATGCTAACCACTGTCAACTATGCATGGTATCAAATTTCCCAAAACATGTTATTTTCAACATGTTATTCAACGAAATATGGCCGTATTATATCTTGGGTATTCACGAAATTTGGCCGTATTAACACTTGTTTTAGAGTTATTCATCTTCATCCGCAATTTTGACCGAGACCGCTGTTGACGGCGTGTGTCTGGGCCACAAATAATTGAACATCTCGAGAAATAACAAACTTCAAAAATCGATATCTGATAACTCTGAGCTTTGATGAGTGGGTTCCTCGACTGGAATCAAATATGTTTAACCACCGAAGCCAATGGAATAGTCATTTAGGATCGTTAATTCGGATAATGCATCGTTAATGATTTCGACACATACTGGCTTTTCTCAAATTATTTAACAGTCGAACACCCCGAAAATGACATCTTAAACAAAATAACCTCTTTTTTTGTTAACAAAATCGCCCTACACGCATCTAAGAAATCCAGAAAGACACACCAGCACCATAAGAAATTTGCAGGATTATTTTGTCCGGGGTGCATGATTACGGCGTGTTTTAGCATGATCACGTGACCAGGGTTGCATGGGTCCGGGGTGTTTCAGCAATGACGCCGTTGGACTAATTTCATGTTTGACAAAAGACCATCGAACGTTGATCGACAACCGATCAGAGAGACGGTTTTCCATTGATCTTCATCACAATGATGGAACATAATGTAAGCACCCATTTAACCTGGTGTCATCCACTCTGGGAAAGTCGAACGTTGTCAAGTAAACACCATCTCCAATTATTAGAATATGTTACTGTGGTAGGGACTTGACTGCCATCGGAGTTATGGCCCCTTTTTTTCGTTGGAATTTGCTCCCAACTTTTGTCTCCATAATAATGTTGGTGGGTCCGAATTCAATTGGCCGAACTTTTGTATGGGAATTTACTGGTCCAGGGTACGGATCAAGTTCAGAGTTTGATTCCGCCCGCCATTTTTGACCTGAGTTGTGGCCCTTTGCTGAATTTTGGAAGTGTCATCGCACCGCTTCTGAGAACGTTCGAGCATTTTACCGTCTCGCTCGGAAACTGGGGATATCGAGACGAAATTTCGTATTTAGGTGTTCCAAGGGACGGGGGAGATTTTCGTCGGTTCAGTTTGTCCAACCAAGGTGGCCTTGGCATTGAAACGGGTACCCACAAATGATCTTGGGTGATATCTCGGTAGTCAGCGGTGACATCGATGTGAAATTTGTTATGTATGGTCAACTCGGGACGGGAAATATTTTTGTCGGGTTATTTTGTCCACCAAACATGACCTTGACACGGGTACCCGCAAATGACTTTGGACGATATTTCGGGCATCAGCGGTGGCAGCGACGTACGGGGTTACCTTGAAAAACAAAAATGAATGGATCGACCAAAGCCATGGGACCGATCCCGCCAGTGGCGGGCTTATCTGCTAGTATTATATACCCATGATTGTAATTATAGAATATCAAATATATTGGTTTCGCGAATGACCAACTCAGAATTCCGTTAAAATAAGGATTAACTGTCATGTGGACTGTTTTTATGGAGATGTAACCGTGAGGTAAGTGGTCATAACTTGTGTAAAACCACTTACCTCACGGTTACATCTCCATACAAAACAGTTCACATGACAGTTAATCCTTATATTTATATACATTTAGCGAAAAAGCCACTTTTGTAAATGTATTTAAATCGAAAAGTGTATCGTGACAAAACCAGCCCAAAATATCCCATTGCACCCTTGGCAAAAGTAAACAGGAACAATTTCTTTATATTGAAACCTGGTTATTTAATTTAAATCAATCCTGCGCGAGTCCAAATGCGCCCAAAACATTACGCGTTTTTCTTTCCGGTATCGATGACGTATCGATGTAATTATGGGCTTGCAGTTATGAGCTGTTGCGCATTCACCGAGAAATAACTGCAACTAGTCACGTGGGCGCCGACCAATCGAAATGCTGGATTTACTGATAATCACACTTAGTATGTAAATATATAACAATAACAACCAGCTAGGCCGTCTCCGACCACAACCCCCGGTGGACTGCATAATGAAAAATGTCTATAAAAGTTGAAATATAAGACTTACAAATTATCTTTTTCATTTCTTTTATTTGTAATTGACATAGCTTCTCACAAACCAAAAATCAACATTATTGACATAATAATGTAAAGGACAATAAACGAAATTGAAATTCCAACTACACCTTTTACCGGACTCCGCCTCCTGGTCGCAGTTCGACTTTTAAATCCGTTCCAAAAATTCCAATTTCTATAAATAAAACCCCCAGCGCCCAGGCGAAACGAGAATCTGTGCATTAGTATACACCCGGCGCGCGTAATAATTCTTGTGTTAATTCTATACTGAAGCCATTGTAATTTTGTGTCGGGTGCGTGATATAAAGGGCGGACAATCCAAGGTAGTCCAGGCGGTTATAGTATTTGTCACTTTTATCTTGACATCTGTAAACTGACGCAAGGTAGACTGCTCTGGACTTCATTAGTAAAGTTTCCACTACCGAGTCCTAGATAGAGGAAAGGAGCATATATTATGGGTATCACAAGACAGGGAGGCATCTACTGTAGGACCGGGATACGAGCACCCCCCCTACTAATATATTGTGGGTATCACAAGACAGGGTGCCTCTACTGTAGTACCGGGATACCAACATCCCCCTGATTATGTTATGGGTATCACAAGACAGGGTGCCTCTACTGTAGGACCTGAATACGAGCATCGCCCTGCTCATATATTATGGGTACCACAAGACAGGGGTGCCTCTACTGTATGACCGGGATACGAGCACCACCACCCCCACCCCCTTGCAAATTTATTGTGGGTATCACGAGACAGGGTGCCTCTACTGTAGTACCAATATACGAGCATTCCCTTCTTATATATTATGGGTATCACAATTAAGACAGGGTGCCTCTACTGTAGGACCGGGATACGAGCATCGCGCTGCGCATATATTATGGGTATCACAAGACAGGGATGCCTCTACTGTAGGGCCCGGATAACAACATCACCCTACTCATATATTATGGGTATCACAAGACAGGGGTGCCTCTACTGTAGGACCGGGATACGAACATCCCCCTGCTCATATATTATGGGTATCACAAGACAGGGGTGCCTCTACTGTAGGACCGGGATACGAGCATCCCCCTGCTCATATATTATGGGTATCACAAGACAGGGATGCATCTACTGTGGGACCGGGATACGAGCATCCCCCTGCTCATATATTATGTGTATCACAAGACAAGGGTGCCTCTACTGTAGGACCGGGATACGAGCATACCCCTGCTCATATATTATGTGTATCACAAGACAAGGATGCATCTACTGTGGGACCGGGATACGAACATCCCCCTGCTCATATATTATGGGTATCACAAGACAGGGTGCCTCTACTGTAGGACCGGGATACGAGCATCCCGCTGCTCATATATATTATGGGTATCACAATTAAGACAGGATGCCTCTACTGGTTACACTGGTGTAAATAAGGTTCGGAGAGACCTCTAGCGGATGCGGGAGGAATATATAGGAGAGAATAAAATAGACACTGGGCCCTGATTGGTCAATAGCCTTGTGTGCTTTTTGCATAAAAAAATCATCACACCTCTTCCCTATGATTTCCCATAGGTAAGATAGCCATTGGCACAGGAATTAACCCTTTGTAGTGAAGTTTGAATTTGTTGGTGTGGTCTAAAATATGACAGTATTTTTTTATGCGGATCTGACACTAGTTACGAAAACACAAGATTTAAAGGCGAATTCCCTGCTAGACAGATATGATTTTTTTGTGTAAAAAGTTTCCCGAAATGTCAATTTTTCAGATTAAAAAAAAAAATTGGACCCATGGTTCATATAGCCAACAGCATACGCTAAAACGTTAGCACTGAGGCCTATGGAAAACATTTACACCAGTGTAACCTAAAGGGAAAAATGAACTTTTTGGCATTTTTGATTCCTGGGAGTCACTTTAAAGTATTTTAATGCATTTTTCACAGCCTGGTCTTTCAGTCCAATGAATCTCCCATGCATGGTGTGGCTATTCTTGCTGCTGATGTCTTCTTTCACTTCCATCGGCCAAAAAAATGGTATGATTTTTCATAAAAAATGCCAATTTTTCAAGGTATTTTCAAAAAATTTCAAGGTGGTAATTGTCACATGATAATGCAAATTACCCATTACATGAGCATGTCAATGACACACATACCAATTGTTATAAGAAGCTAATCTAACAAGTATTTTGGATTTTATAGCCAGTGATATACAGATATATATAATAAAAGTGTCTCATTTTCACTGGTGGGTATGGCCATTTGAAGGTTAATAGCACTAAAACTTGGACACATTTAAGAAAATGCTTCAGCATTTCAAAGAGAGCATATCTTTGTTCAACTAATTCAATATACACCCACATCCAGTTATCTTGGATCACCCTTGCAGACCTGAAAATGTCATATTTTAGTCTTCCATGTGCTGATAAAGTCATGTGCTTGATGCTCAGCTGATCAGATCTGGACTCAATGACCTCACATCACCAGAAGTTCTCTCATGGAAAGGATCTTGTACAGTCTTCCATAGCTGATCCAAGTTTGCAACACCAGACCCCAAAAACTGTGTGAAAATGGGGCCTGAATATGACTTGTGGTGGAAAAATGTGCTTTTTTGATGAATAATGTGTTACAGAGAGTGGGGTTAAATTGTGTGTGATAAATAAAGAACCACAGAAGTGATATTATTTTTGAACCCATTTTTTTCATTCATGGGCAATTCTGAAAAAATGTAGGGTGTTACAATTATTCCGCGAAAAAGCGGGCTATCGCTTTAGGTTACACTGGTGTAAATAAGGTTCGGAGAGACCTCTAGCGGATGCGGGAGGAATATATAGGAGAGAATAAAATAGACACTGGGCCCTGATTGGTCAATAGCCTTGTGTGCTTTTTGCATAAAAAAATCATCACACCTCTTCCCTATGATTTCCCATAGGTAAGATAGCCATTGGCACAGGAATTAACCCTTTGTAGTGAAGTTTGAATTTGTTGGTGTGGTCTAAAATATGACAGTATTTTTTTATGCGGATCTGACACTAGTTACGAAAACACAAGATTTAAAGGCGAATTCCCTGCTAGACAGATATGATTTTTTTGTGTAAAAAGTTTCCCGAAATGTCAATTTTTCAGATTAAAAAAAAAAATTGGACCCATGGTTCATATAGCCAACAGCATACGCTAAAACGTTAGCACTGAGGCCTATGGAAAACATTTACACCAGTGTAACCTAAAGGGAAAAATGAACTTTTTGGCATTTTTGATTCCTGGGAGTCACTTTAAAGTATTTTAATGCATTTTTCACAGCCTGGTCTTTCAGTCCAATGAATCTCCCATGCATGGTGTGGCTATTCTTGCTGCTGATGTCTTCTTTCACTTCCATCGGCCAAAAAAATGGTATGATTTTTCATAAAAAATGCCAATTTTTCAAGGTATTTTCAAAAAATTTCAAGGTGGTAATTGTCACATGATAATGCAAATTACCCATTACATGAGCATGTCAATGACACACATACCAATTGTTATAAGAAGCTAATCTAACAAGTATTTTGGATTTTATAGCCAGTGATATACAGATATATATAATAAAAGTGTCTCATTTTCACTGGTGGGTATGGCCATTTGAAGGTTAATAGCACTAAAACTTGGACACATTTAAGAAAATGCTTCAGCATTTCAAAGAGAGCATATCTTTGTTCAACTAATTCAATATACACCCACATCCAGTTATCTTGGATCACCCTTGCAGACCTGAAAATGTCATATTTTAGTCTTCCATGTGCTGATAAAGTCATGTGCTTGATGCTCAGCTGATCAGATCTGGACTCAATGACCTCACATCACCAGAAGTTCTCTCATGGAAAGGATCTTGTACAGTCTTCCATAGCTGATCCAAGTTTGCAACACCAGACCCCAAAAACTGTGTGAAAATGGGGCCTGAATATGACTTGTGGTGGAAAAATGTGCTTTTTTGATGAATAATGTGTTACAGAGAGTGGGGTTAAATTGTGTGTGATAAATAAAGAACCACAGAAGTGATATTATTTTTGAACCCATTTTTTTCATTCATGGGCAATTCTGAAAAAATGTAGGGTGTTACAATTATTCCGCGAAAAAGCGGGCTATCGCTTTAGGTTACACTGGTGTAAATAAGGTTCGGAGAGACCTCTAGCGGATGCGGGAGGAATATATAGGAGAGAATAAAATAGACACTGGGCCCTGATTGGTCAATAGCCTTGTGTGCTTTTTGCATAAAAAAATCATCACACCTCTTCCCTATGATTTCCCATAGGTAAGATAGCCATTGGCACAGGAATTAACCCTTTGTAGTGAAGTTTGAATTTGTTGGTGTGGTCTAAAATATGACAGTATTTTTTTATGCGGATCTGACACTAGTTACGAAAACACAAGATTTAAAGGCGAATTCCCTGCTAGACAGATATGATTTTTTTGTGTAAAAAGTTTCCCGAAATGTCAATTTTTCAGATTAAAAAAAAAAATTGGACCCATGGTTCATATAGCCAACAGCATACGCTAAAACGTTAGCACTGAGGCCTATGGAAAACATTTACACCAGTGTAACCTAAAGGGAAAAATGAACTTTTTGGCATTTTTGATTCCTGGGAGTCACTTTAAAGTATTTTAATGCATTTTTCACAGCCTGGTCTTTCAGTCCAATGAATCTCCCATGCATGGTGTGGCTATTCTTGCTGCTGATGTCTTCTTTCACTTCCATCGGCCAAAAAAATGGTATGATTTTTCATAAAAAATGCCAATTTTTCAAGGTATTTTCAAAAAATTTCAAGGTGGTAATTGTCACATGATAATGCAAATTACCCATTACATGAGCATGTCAATGACACACATACCAATTGTTATAAGAAGCTAATCTAACAAGTATTTTGGATTTTATAGCCAGTGATATACAGATATATATAATAAAAGTGTCTCATTTTCACTGGTGGGTATGGCCATTTGAAGGTTAATAGCACTAAAACTTGGACACATTTAAGAAAATGCTTCAGCATTTCAAAGAGAGCATATCTTTGTTCAACTAATTCAATATACACCCACATCCAGTTATCTTGGATCACCCTTGCAGACCTGAAAATGTCATATTTTAGTCTTCCATGTGCTGATAAAGTCATGTGCTTGATGCTCAGCTGATCAGATCTGGACTCAATGACCTCACATCACCAGAAGTTCTCTCATGGAAAGGATCTTGTACAGTCTTCCATAGCTGATCCAAGTTTGCAACACCAGACCCCAAAAACTGTGTGAAAATGGGGCCTGAATATGACTTGTGGTGGAAAAATGTGCTTTTTTGATGAATAATGTGTTACAGAGAGTGGGGTTAAATTGTGTGTGATAAATAAAGAACCACAGAAGTGATATTATTTTTGAACCCATTTTTTTCATTCATGGGCAATTCTGAAAAAATGTAGGGTGTTACAATTATTCCGCGAAAAAGCGGGCTATCGCTTTAGGTTACACTGGTGTAAATAAGGTTCGGAGAGACCTCTAGCGGATGCGGGAGGAATATATAGGAGAGAATAAAATAGACACTGGGCCCTGATTGGTCAATAGCCTTGTGTGCTTTTTGCATAAAAAAATCATCACACCTCTTCCCTATGATTTCCCATAGGTAAGATAGCCATTGGCACAGGAATTAACCCTTTGTAGTGAAGTTTGAATTTGTTGGTGTGGTCTAAAATATGACAGTATTTTTTTATGCGGATCTGACACTAGTTACGAAAACACAAGATTTAAAGGCGAATTCCCTGCTAGACAGATATGATTTTTTTGTGTAAAAAGTTTCCCGAAATGTCAATTTTTCAGATTAAAAAAAAAAATTGGACCCATGGTTCATATAGCCAACAGCATACGCTAAAACGTTAGCACTGAGGCCTATGGAAAACATTTACACCAGTGTAACCTAAAGGGAAAAATGAACTTTTTGGCATTTTTGATTCCTGGGAGTCACTTTAAAGTATTTTAATGCATTTTTCACAGCCTGGTCTTTCAGTCCAATGAATCTCCCATGCATGGTGTGGCTATTCTTGCTGCTGATGTCTTCTTTCACTTCCATCGGCCAAAAAAATGGTATGATTTTTCATTAAAAATGCCAATTTTTCAAGGTATTTTCAAAAAATTTCAAGGTGGTAATTGTCACATGATAATGCAAATTACCCATTACATGAGCATGTCAATGACACACATACCAATTGTTATAAGAAGCTAATCTAACAAGTATTTTGGATTTTATAGCCAGTGATATACAGATATATATAATAAAAGTGTCTCATTTTCACTGGTGGGTATGGCCATTTGAAGGTTAATAGCACTAAAACTTGGACACATTTAAGAAAATGCTTCAGCATTTCAAAGAGAGCATATCTTTGTTCAACTAATTCAATATACACCCACATCCAGTTATCTTGGATCACCCTTGCAGACCTGAAAATGTCATATTTTAGTCTTCCATGTGCTGATAAAGTCATGTGCTTGATGCTCAGCTGATCAGATCTGGACTCAATGACCTCACATCACCAGAAGTTCTCTCATGGAAAGGATCTTGTACAGTCTTCCATAGCTGATCCAAGTTTGCAACACCAGACCCCAAAAACTGTGTGAAAATGGGGCCTGAATATGACTTGTGGTGGAAAAATGTGCTTTTTTGATGAATAATGTGTTACAGAGAGTGGGGTTAAATTGTGTGTGATAAATAAAGAACCACAGAAGTGATATTATTTTTGAACCCATTTTTTTCATTCATGGGCAATTCTGAAAAAATGTAGGGTGTTACAATTATTCCGCGAAAAAGCGGGCTATCGCTTTAGGTTACACTGGTGTAAATAAGGTTCGGAGAGACCTCTAGCGGATGCGGGAGGAATATATAGGAGAGAATAAAATAGACACTGGGCCCTGATTGGTCAATAGCCTTGTGTGCTTTTTGCATAAAAAAATCATCACACCTCTTCCCTATGATTTCCCATAGGTAAGATAGCCATTGGCACAGGAATTAACCCTTTGTAGTGAAGTTTGAATTTGTTGGTGTGGTCTAAAATATGACAGTATTTTTTTATGCGGATCTGACACTAGTTACGAAAACACAAGATTTAAAGGCGAATTCCCTGCTAGACAGATATGATTTTTTTGTGTAAAAAGTTTCCCGAAATGTCAATTTTTCAGATTAAAAAAAAAATTGGACCCATGGTTCATATAGCCAACAGCATACGCTAAAACGTTAGCACTGAGGCCTATGGAAAACATTTACACCAGTGTAACCTACTGTAGGACCGGGATACGAGCATACCCCTGCTCATATATTATGGGTATCACAAAACGGGGGTGCCTCTACTGTAGGACAGGGATACGAACATTCCCTGCTTATATATTATGGGTATCACAAGACAGGGTGCCTCTACTGTATGACCGGGATACGAACATCCCCCTGCGCAAATATTATGGGTATCACAAGACAGGGATGCATCTACTGTGGGACCGGGATACGAGCATCCCCCTGCCCATATATTATGGGTAGCACAAGACAGGGATGCATCTACTGTGGTGCCGGGATAAGAGCATCGCCCTACTCATATATTATGGATATCACAAGACAGGGGTACCTCTACTGTAGGACCTGGATGCGAACAACTCCCTGCTCATATATTACGGGTATCACAAGACAGGGGTGCCTCTACTGTAGGACCGGGATACCAGCATTCCCCTACTCATATAGTACGGGTATCAAAAGACAGGGGTACCTCTACTGTAGGACCGGGATACCAGCATTCCCCTGCTCATATATTACGGGTATCACAAGACAGGGATGCCTCTGCTGTAGGACCGGGATACGAGCACCCCTGCTCATATATTATGGGTATCACAAGACAGGGATGCCTCTACTGTAGGGCCCGGATAACAACATCACCCTACTCATATATTATGGGTATCACAAGACAGGGGTGCCTCTACTGTAGGACCGGGATACGAACATCCCCCTGCTCATATATTATGGGTATCACAAGACAGGGGTTCTTCTACTGTAGGACCGGGATACGAACATCGCCCTGCTCATATATTATGGGTATCACAAGACAGGGGTGCCTCTACTGTGGGACCGGGATACCAGCATCCCCCTGCTTATATATTATGGGTATCACAAGACAGGGGTGCCTCTACTGTGGGACCGGGATACCAGCATCCCCCTGCTTATATATTATGGGTATCACAAGACAGGGATGCCTCTACTGTAGGACCGGGATACGAACATCACCCTGCTTATATATTATGGGTATCACAAGACAGGGATGCATCTACTGTAGTACCGGGATACGAACAACCCCCTGCTTATATATTATGGGTATCACAAGACAGGGGTGCCTCTATTGTAGGACCGGGATACGAACATCCCCCTGCTGGTATATTACGGGTAGCACAAGACAGGGATGCTTCTACTGTAGGACCGGTATACGAACATCCCCCTGCTCATATATTATGGGTATCACAAGACAGGGATGCATCTACTGTAGGAGCGGGATACGAACATCACACTGCTTATATATTATGGGTATCACAAGACAGGGTGCCTCTACTGTAGGACCGGGATACGAACATCACCCTGCTTATATATTATGTGTATCACAAAACAGGGGTGCCTCTACTATAGGACCGGGATACGAGCATCCCCCTGCTCATATATTATGGGTATCATGAGACAGGGTGCCTCTACTGTAGGACCGGGATTCGAACATCCCCCTGCTCATATATTATGGGTATCACAAGACATGGGTGCCTCTACTGTAGGACCGGGATAGGAACATCCCGCTGCTCATATATTATGGGTATCACAAAACAGGGATGCATCATGCATCTACTGTAGGACCGGGATACGAGCATCCCCCTGCTCATATATTACGGGTATCACAAGACAGGGATGCATCTACTGTAGGACCGGGATTCGAACATCCCCTGCTCATATATTATGGGTATCACAAAACAGGTGTGCCTCTATTGTAGGACCGGGATACGAACATCCCCCTGCTCATATATTATGGGTATCACAAGACAGGGATGCATCTACTGTAGGACCGGGATACGAGCATCCCCCCGCTCATATATTATGTGTATCATGAGACAGGGTGCCTCTACTGTAGGACCGGGATACGAACATCCCCCTGTTCATATATTATGGGTATCACAAGACAGGGATGCATCTATTGTAGGACCGGGATACGAACATCACACTGCTTATATATTATGGGTATCACAAGACAGGGTGCCTCTACTGTAGGACCGGGATACGAACATCACCCTGCTTATATAGTATGTGTATCACAAAACAGGGGTGCCTCTACTGTAGGACCGGGATACGAACATCACACTGCTTATATATTATGGTTATCACAAGACATTGGTGCCTCTACTGTAGGACCGGGATACGAACATCCCCCTGCTCATATATTATGGGTATCACAAAACAGGGATGCATCATGCATCTACTGTAGGACCGGGATACGAGCATCCCCCTGCTCATATATTACGGGTATCACAAGACAGGGATGCATCTACTGTAGGACCGGGATTCGAACATCCCCTGCTCATATATTATGGGTATCACAAAACAGGTGTGCCTCTATTGTAGGACCGGGATACGAACATCCCCCTGCTCATATATTATGGGTATCACAAGACAGGTGTGCCTCTACTGTAGGACCGGGATACGAACATCCCCCTGCTCATATATTATGGGTATCACAAAACAGGGATGCATCTACTGTAGGACCGGGATACGAGCATCCCCCTGCTCATATATTTTGGGTATCACAAGACAGGGGTGCCTCTACTGTAGGATCGGGATACGAACATCCCCCTGCTCATATATTATGGGTATCACAAAACAGGGATGCATCTACTGTAGGACCGGGATACGAGCATCCCCATGCTCATATATTTTGGGTATCACAAGACAGGGGTGCCTCTACTGTAGGATCGGGATACGAACATCCCCCTGCTCATATATTATGGGTATCACAAAACAGGGATGCATCTACTGTAGGACCGGGATACGAGCATCCCCCTGCTCATATATTATGTGTATCATGAGACAGGGTGCCTCTACTGTAGGACCAGGATACGAACATCCCCCTGTTCATATATTACGGGTATCACAAGACAGGGATGCATCTACTTTAGGACCGGGATTCGAACATCCCCCTGCTCATATATTACGGGTATCACAAGACAGGGTGCCTCTACTGTAGGACCGGGATACGAACATCCCCCTGCTCATATATTATGGTTATCACAAGACAGGGATGCCTCTACTGTAGGGCCGGGATACGAACATCCCTCTGCTCATATATTATGGGTATCACAAGACAGTGTGCCTCTACTGTAGGACCGGGATACGAGCATCCCCCTGCTCATATATTATGGGTATCACAAGACAGGGTGCCTCTACTGTAGGACCGGGATACGAACATCCCCCTGCTCATATATTATGGGTATCACAAGACAGGTGTGCCTCTATTGTAGGACCGGGATACGAACATCCCCCTGCTCATATATTATGGGTATCACAAGACAGGGTGCCTCTACTGTAGGACCGGGATACGAACATCCCCCTGCTCATATATTACGGGTATCACAAGACAGGGATTCATCTACTGAAGGACCGGGATACGAACACCCCCCTGCTCATATATTACGGGTATCACAAGACAGGGATGCCTCTACTTTGGGACCGGGATACGAACATCCGCCTGCTCATATATTACGGGTATCACAATACAGGGGTGCATCTACTGTAGTACCGGGATACGAACACCCCCCTACTCATATATTATGGGTATCACAATACAAGGGTGCCTCTACTGAGGAACCGGGATACGAGCACCCACCTGCTCATATCTTATGGGTATCACAAGACAAGGGTACCTCTACTGTAGGACCGGGATACGAACATCGCCCTGTTCATATATTATGGGTATCACAAGCCAAGGGTGCCTCTACTGTAGGACCGGGATACGAGCACCCCCCTGCTCATATATTATGGGTATCACAATACAAGGGTGCCTCTACTGTAGAACCGGGATACGAACATCGCCCTGCTCATATATTATGGTATCACAATACATGGTGCCTCTACTGTAGTACCGGGATACGAGCATCCCCCTGCTCATATATTATGGTATCACAAGATACGTGTGCCTCTAGTGCACCCTAAATATAGTTGGATGAACGTTGTATACAACTCGTTGGGTGCGAATTTGTTGTATACTTATTATCCAACAGTTTAGTACGATGTACACAACTGATTGCGTGAACTGTCTTCTGTGGTATTACTTTCATACCACATTGGATAAAACCGCCACGTGACCGTGTCATCCAATAGCAGCGCGTTTCCGGTGCAGGCGAGCATGCGAGTTTTTGGCTCCAAATATTTCAAAACAAGATGGACGACTGCGTGAAAAAACTCCTGAGCGACTGGAAAATGGGACAAGACGTCGTGGATAGCTTTGCCGGTATAGTATACCTTTGTTATAATTATTCTGTGTACGATACACTGACTATGTAGGCTTGTGTATTGAGTGTATATTTATTTATATTTGCCAAATTTTGAAGTTTACAAATTTACACAACTGCTGACGGCACTAATTTGACCAAAGTAGTACACTCATACACTCAACACATAAAGCCTACATAATCAGTGTATCGTACACAGATTAATTATAACAAAGGTATACTAAACCGGCAAAGCTATCCCCGACGTCTTGCACCATTTTATTTTCCAATCAACGTTGGGTAAACTTTCCAATCAACAAATGTCATCCAACCCCACCCAACACCCAACAGTTCAATAAACGTAGATAGGTGCTGTGGGCAATTAACGTTGATTGAGTGTTGTGTGAAATTTCATTCAACACGTTGTATAATTAACATACAACCGTTGGTAGTAAATATATATGCAACGTTGTGTAAAAGTTTATCCAACAAAATTGTCATGCAACTTTTCACACAACGTAGATAGGTGCTGTGGGCATACAACGGTTGATTTACTGTTGGATAACTTCTTATCCAACTAGATTTAGGGTGTGTAGGACCGGGATACTAGCATCGCCCTGCTCATATATTACGGGTATCACAAGACAGTCGTGCCTTTACCGTGGGACCGGGATACGAACATCCCCCTGCTCATATATTACGGGCATCACAAGACAGGGTGGCTCTACTGTAGTACCGGGATACGAGCATCCCCCTGCTCATATATTATGGTATCACAAGACAGGGATGCCTCTACTGTAGGACCTGGATCAGGGATGTGGCTAGAGGGTCTCCGCTGGGGGGGTGTCCACCTTGGGAATTTCCAACTGCAACCCCCCCCCCCCCTTGAGTCGGAATCACACCAACACAACTTTTTGCATAATTCCACTTGCACCCCCCCCCCCCCTTAAGTCAAAATCGCACCAACAACTGTTTGTTTGCATAATTCCATTTGCACCCCCCCCCCCCTTGTACCTCATACTCAGGCCTAATTTCCTATATATTCATAAGCCATGCTTCTATTTTCCCAGTATGAAAACCTTAAAATATTTTAACCTGAAAATTGCCTCAAAAAAACAACTAGTGATCTAATTCCAGACAAATGCACACAGCTACCGACAACAGACCAGGAAACACCGGGCCGACCATGGTTGTTTGGCCCGGTGTGAGAAAATTTTGAAAACTATATACAACAAAATCGCAAATCCTAGCATCTAGACTGGCCTCAACTGAAGCTTTCCTAGTGTTGGAAATTTCAAACCTCATGCTCCCCCTCAGGTTGGAAAATTCTTCAACTGATGACCATTTATGTCTACAAGTTTGACCAAATGTAGTAAAATATTGTTTTGCTAAACTAATTAGCAGTTTTGTATTGGCCATGTTGATGGGGCAATGACACACCGGGCCGACCATGGTTCGGCCCGGTGTGCGAAAATTTTGAAATCTGAACAAGAAAATCGCAAAATCCTAACATCTAGACTAGCCTCAAGCCTTCCTACTGTTGGACATTTCAAACCCTACACCCCCACTTAGTTTGGAAAATTTCCAACTGATGACAATTCCAATGACAATGTTGACCAATTGTATGACAATATTGTTTTCTTAAATTAACTAGACGTTTTTGACTGGCCACGGGGGAGGGACCAGGACACAAGCTTTCCAAGTGTTGGAAATTTCCAACCTGTCACCCCCCTAAGGTTGGAAAATTTCTAACTGATGTCCATTTCTGTCAAATATTTTGACAAAAAATAGGAACATATGCAAATATTGGTCGAAAAACAATAAATTCCCCCAATAAATTGTTTTATAATCAAACTACAAGAACATTTTCAACCTATTATTGGTGTGAAATTTCGTTGTGGCAGGTATGAAATTTCCAACTATTGAAAATATAGCTCTCTGCTGGGGGGGTGAGACACCCCCCCCCCCCCACACCCCCCCCCCCCTCTAGCCACATCCCTGACCTGGATACGAAATTCCCCTGCTCATATATTACGGGTATCACAAGACAGGGGTGCCTTTACTGTGGGACCGGAATACGAACATCACCCTGCTCATATGTTATGGGTATCACAAGACAGGGTGCCTCTCCTGTAGTACCGGGATACGAACATCTCCCTGCTCACATATTACGGGTATCACAAGACAGGGTGCCTCTCCTGTAGTACCGGGATACGAGCACCCCCTGCTAATATATTATTGGTATCACAAGACAGGGTTCCTCTACTGTAGTACCGGGCTCCCATGGCGCTGTGGGTTCAATTTATAGAATGTTAATTATTGTGACACATTAAAAGTTGTAGTGCGACCCCGACGCCGAGCCCGGTAAAAGGTGTAGTTGAGAATTTCAATTTCGTTTATTGGCGTTTACATTATGTCAATAATGTTGATTTTTAGTTTGTGATAAGCTATGCTAATTACAAATAACAGAAATGAAAAAAATTCTATAATTACAATCATGGGTATATAATATAAGATATTGAGGGCGTTACCATTTCTGACTATGGTTTTCTTGTATATTATGGGTATCACAAAACGACAATCGATCGGCGATCGACGACCGATCAGAGAGACTGTGTTCCATTGATCTTCATACAATGATGGAACATAATGTAAGCACTAATTTAACCTGGTGCCATACGTTCTGGGAAAGTCGTACGTTGTCAAGTGAACACTATCTTCGTTCAGTCGATGCATATCATAATGAGAATATGTGTCATCGTGACCTTGAAGAGAACTATATTATTTAACCCGTTCGCGGGTAAAACAATGTCGTTCTACGGTTGGCGGATGGAACGACACATATGTGACCCGCCATATCAAATCCAGTCGTAAGTCGGGATTTTTTTACCCTGTGCCAATGCATTCTCTTATATATGCGAGTCGACCATAGGTCGCCACGCATATATATGAGAATGCATTGGCCTAACAATTTTTTATCATGTTTTTTAAATAAATGTTTCTTACAATTTTTAGAACATAAAATAAAAAACATTCATTACCCTGCAGGGAGCCCCACACATATATAGAAGCATATAGAAGAGTGTCGTCTGCCCATGTTTGTCTGGGGCTCTGTATGGGTGAAATCTTAAAATTGTTAAAGAATACAAGAAAAAATTATTAAAATTGTAAAACATTGTTAGGCCAATGCATTCTCTTATATATGCGAGGCGACCTATGGTCGACTCGCATATATAAGAGAATGCATTGGCACAGGGTAAAAAAATCCCGACTTACGACTGGATTTGATATGGCGGGTCACATAATTATGTGTCATCGTGATCTTGAAAAGACATATATTATTTAACCCGTTCGCGGGTAAAACAATGTCGTTCTACGGTTGGCGGGTGGGACGACACATAATGGTGTTTGTCGTATAGTTTTATGATAGTATTATGTTACCGAATCATAACTTCGAAAACTCATATCCTAAAATGAAACTTTTCATGGATATAATGTGGCTGGATATAATGTGGCTGGATAATGTGGATATAATGTGGATATAATGTGGATATAATGTGGATATAATGTGGATATAATGTGGATATAATGTGGATATAATGTGGATATAATCTGGATATAATCTGGATATAATCTGGATATAATGTGGATATAATGTGGATATAATGTGGATATAATCTGGATATAATGTGGATATAATGTGGATATAATGTGGATATAATCTGGATATAATCTGGATATAATCTGGATATAATCTGGATATAATCTGGATATAATGTGGATGGATATTATTTTATTATTTACATTTATTCGTTCTTTGAATAATGTTGTCTGTATGATTTATTTGTTAAAATATGCGATTGTTACAATATTAATCTTTATTACACGATCCTACATTCATTCCATTTAATAAACCCATTCTATAAATTGTTATATTAAACGTTCGTTTAATAACAGGAGGAAATAGTGACAGGTGACCTTTGACTTCCGGTTTTTCGTCTGTTTATACCCCCTACGCTACGTCCCAAAAACTATTGCTTCAAATATGTCTACAACGAACTCTTATGAATTAATGAAGAATTTGAACATTTATTTCATTAAATTTACGCTATTAAATAGTCAAAGAGTCTTTATTTATCTAGGACTATTTCTTTACGCTGGCAAACATACCAGGAGGATTTGATAGGGCTGTGAGCCCACTCGTACTATGAGACCCAGGATGATTTGATAAGACTGGCAGCCCACTCGTACTGTGCGACCCAGGATGATTTGATAGGGCTGTGAGCCCACTAGTACTATGAGACCCAGGATGATTTGATAAGACTGGCAGCCCACTCGTACTGTGCGACCCAGGATGATTTGATAGGGCTGTGAGCCCACTCGTGCTATGAGACCCAGGATGATTTGATAAGACTGGCAGCCCACTCGTACTGTGCGACCCAGGATGATTTGATAGGGCTGTGAGCCCACTCGTGCTATGAGACCCAGGATGATTTGATAAGACTGGCAGCCCACTCGTACTGTGCGACCCAGGATGATTTGATAGGGCTGTGAGCCCACTCGTGCTATGAGACCCAGGATGATTTGATAGGGCTGTGAGCCCACTCGTGCTATGAGACCCAGGATGATTTGATAGGGCTGTGAGCCCACTCGTGCTATGAGACCCAGGATGATTTGATAGGGCTGTGAGCCCACTCGTGCTATGAGACCCAGGATGATTTGATAGGACTGGCAGCCCACTCGTACTGTGCGACCCAGGATGATTTGATAGGGCTGTGAGCCCACTCGTGCTATGAGACCCAGGATGATTTGATAAGACTGGCAGCCCACTCGTACTGTGCGACCCAGGATGATTTGATAGGGCTGTGAGCCCACTCGTGCTATGAGACCCAGGATGATTTGATAAGACTGGCAGCCCACTCGTACTGTGCGACCCAGGATGATTTGATAGGGCTGTGAGCCCACTCGTGCTATGAGACCCAGGATGATTTGATAGGGCTGTGAGCCCACTCGTGCTATGAGACCCAGGATGATTTGATAGGGCTGTGAGCCCACTCGTGCTGTGAGACCCAGGATGATTTGATAAGACTGGCAGCCCACTCGCACTGTGCGACCCAGGATGATTTGATAAGACTGGCAGCCCACTCGCACTGTGCGACCCAGGATGATTTGATAAGACTGGCAGCCCACTCGTACTGTGCGACCCAGGATGATTTGATAAGACTGGCAGCCCACTCGCACTGTGCGACCCAGGATGATTTGATAAGACTGGCAGCCCACTCGCACTGTGCGACCCAGGATGATTTGATAAGACTGGCAGCCCACTCGCACTGTTAGACTGGGACCATCTGAAAGAATCCAAAGGAGTTCAACAGGGGTATTTTTTTTCTATGTCTAGGAAGATAATTTCTTAATTGAGGCTGTCGGGTAATGGGTTTGACATGGGATGGGTAACAATTTCATTAAATTGCTTTTATCACCGATTCCCCCCAAACATATATAAAGTCATTCCCATGATATATAGCATTTAATGATATCGTTTAAGGAAGCCTCAGTGGCGCTGCTCGAGTCAGGGATTGGGCCTGAGGAGGGACGCCAAATTTAATAAAAACTATTTTTTGCCGATATATACTAAACTTATATATAGTCATATCCATATAATAATAAATACTAGGGAATTTAATAGTTTTGTTTGACGAAATGATACGCCGAATTGTGTGGTAACTTACGAGTGATATAAGGATATAAGGAGTCCAATTGTGCATGTAGTTTAACACTTTACCCAACAAAACGGCCACAAACGCCCAAATAAAGCTTCAACAGCCTAAAATATCTTCGGTCTGTCTCAATAACACCATACACATATGGACATCATTGGAACCGGTTCATTGACCACATTGTGATGGCTACAGTTATGCCCTGTGCCAATGCATTCTCTTATATATGCGAGTCGACCATATGTCACCTCGCATATATAAGAGAATGCATTGGCCTAAAAAAAACACTTTTTACCATTTTTTCTTACATTCTTTAACAATCTTTTCTTTTTTTTCTTACATTTTTTAACAATTTTTCTAATATTTTTCTACATTCTTTGACAATTTTATCATTTTTAATATGTGTTAAGCCAATGCATTCTCTTATATATGCGAGGCGACCTATGGTCGACTCGCATATATATAAGAGAATGCATTGGCACAGGGCCGTTCTGTTCGGTAAAGGGTTAAAGACGGCAAAGTGGTGGCATTCGGGTACGGGTGTGGAGAGGCGTACACAAATTAATCTTATATAATTATATTTGCTAATGTATGTCTGTCAGCTATTGAAATTACCCGGTGACCATCTGGAAGAATCCAAAAGATTCCAACAGGGGTATTTTTTCTAGGAAGATCATTTCTTAATTGACGCTGTCTGATAATGGGTTTGAAATGGGAGGGTAACAATTTCATTAAATTGCTTTTATCGCCGATTTCCACCAAACTTATATATAGTCATTCCCATGATATATAGCATTTAATGATTTAACTAAGTGGTGCCGCTCAAGACTGGAATGGGGCCTGATGAGGGATGCCAAAATTAATTTTAAAAACGGGGGGGGGGGGTTTGGCCGATATCAACCAAACTTATATATATTCATCTCCATCATCACTAGGGAATATAATGGTTTGGTTTGACGAGATGTTATGCCGAGTTATGTAGTAACTGACGAGTTATGTGGTACCTCATTGTACCATGAAATCCCAAATATATTGTGTAACGGGAGCTTTGATTGAATGGTTACGGATACATAAAGAATACCAGCCTAAATTATCTGTCTCAATAGAACCATACAAATATGGATATCATTGGAACCGGCTCATTGAACACATTGTGATAGTTACAGTTATGCCCTGTGCCAATGCATTCTCTTATATATGCGAGTCGACCATAGGTCGCCTCGCATATATAAGAGAATGCATTGGCCTAAAAATAATTCATTTTTTAACACTCTTTGGCATCTAATCAGTGCTTTTTGTTTATACGCATTCCATAACACCGACTAGTATGTGGATTGGGCAGTCTGTGAGAAAAAATACGTAAATGCGTTGTCCCATTATTGGATGTTCAAGCGAGCCTTAACTCAATGGCAGTCAGTTACGTAATGTGTCATAAACTGCCTCCCATCTACAACAACCTGGCTTCACACAATAAAGGTTTGAATACAATAGATGTTCAACAGTTATCCCCTCACGATAATAAGCAACATGTTTTATCTCGGCGAAAATAGCGATGACAACTATAGCACAGCTTGATTAGCTGTCGACTATTTGAACCGCCTTATGAAAATTTGCTTTGATGGCCCAGCCATGTCTGACTTCTATTTCCACCGTGCTTTTTGTATATACATGTCAGATATGAAATCTCGTCATATTTTGCATAAATGAAAATTGACTTTCATGAATTGATCTGTCTTTACCGTGTGACATATATGTTCGTATAATATTATGTTTTTATTGTTGTTGTTTTGTTGTTGTTGTTGTTACTGTTGTTGTTTTTAGCTAAAGTTAGATATACTATTTTCTATCAACTTATTGTATATAGTTTATATAGTTTCAATGGTTTAGATTGAGATGAACAATTAATTCGACAACACACTTGACTTTATTTGATATTTATGTTTAGTGTATTTGTCACTTGTTTGTTATAACAAGTTTTTGAGTTGTACACAGCCAATGGTAATGTAACTAAATGATATTTTTTTTTAAACATACTTACTGGGGTACCCGGCGCTGCTCGGGTAAAGAATACGTAAATTAATAGTGCCCCTTCAAGTAATTTAAATTAAATACTAGTCAACTGAGGTAAATCTCACCTATTACAGGGCAAATTAGAGTTATCGTCCTTGTCATACCGATGAAAATAAGAACAAATTCTTATCTAGTTTGCCATGTCCTTTTTATTCATGCTGGTTCCTTTAAACATTTGTTATTTTTCACATTTACTCATTGCGCAGACAGTATGTTCCTTCAATGGATACTTAGGACACTAGAGTACTTCTTGGTTGGCATTGTAGAACGCAGTTTCAGTATGAAATCGATGGGAACAAAAATAAATGACTTTATCATTTTTCAAGCATTAGAAGTAAGTGCGTCAATTTGGATGTCGCTGCCAGAAATGATTTTGCTTTAGTAATGTTGATTCCCTTGTTCAGACTTCTTGATAGCTGATGTTCTGGTCCATGTGTGTGTTAATTATCGATCGCCTGCTTGTGTTCATACTTGAATTGAAATTCATTTCGATTAATGTTGGCCACATCGACGTGTTCTGTTTGCAATTGTGTATCTTATTGATGCTGTTAAGTAGACACATTGTTGACATATATCTTATGGAGGCTGTTGATATGGTTAAGTAGACCAATCGTTAATACTTGACCAACATTTCCACAAGTTCCTCTCCTTGTTGCCTATTTGAAAATACCGGCGGGTTTTATCGTGTTTTAGTTTATCAGACAACGGAGCCGTTAGAACTGAGAACATTATCATTGTGACACCCAAAGGAGCGCGATGCTTAAGCACTCAGAATATTTCATGTTAGTTTAAACATAGTTTATCTCCAACACAATTCATTACATGTTAATTTACAAATTTTATATACATGTATACAAAATAAATAAATTCCACTCGGTTCCATTTGCATATAATTATGTATATATGTATAGATATGGTTGGAAAGGGAACGACAGTAAGCGTGAGGTTTTTGTAGTCGTTCCCCTACCAAGCGAAGCCCACACAGTATACGTGTTCATTATTTATAAATCGTTTATCATATTAGTATACAGAGGGCGTGACATTAGGTATATATGGTAGTTTGGGTGGAAATAAAACTATGTTTAGCGTAGAGCAGAACAGAAGAAAAACAGTGCGTGGTTGTGCGTTATGTGCATTTTGGCAGAGCCATACATGCGACTATACACTTGATACATGAAGCTCAGATGCGGCTTATAGGATGCTCATGTACATCATTCACTGAATCTTCTTGTGTCCTGAATGAATTTTTGAAACGATTTAAATATGCGGCGGTTGTAGTTTTTGTTAGTTAAACATAATTTATTACATGCAAAAGTATATCACAGACAGGGATTGGAGTACAAGTGCTAACCACTGAGATATGTCCCGCTCCTCACAGACAGGGATTGGAGTACAAGTGCTAACCATTGATATGCCCCGCTCCTCGCAGACAGGGATTGGAGTACAAGTGCTACCACTGAGATATGCCCCGCTCCTCATAGACAGCGATTGGAGTACAAGTGCTAACCACTGAAATACGCTCCTCACAATTTGACAATAAGTGATGAAATGATGCGGCAATAGAATACCACATTATAGCTTCAATGGGAGTAACAAATTGGATGAAACAAGGAGGGTGAAAGCTGGATGAGGAGATGAGGATGGGAAAAGAAGGAGAAGCTGACAACTGCATGTGTTTGCTGAATACAATGACTAAGTAAAAGTGAAGCGTTTTATTTTGAAAATGTATCTCTGGACGGCAATAATAATTTTTTTCTTTTGCGGCGTGACTCAAGCGGGATTTCCCATTACCAAATTCTCCAGCGTCACATGGCCGTGTCGCCTGAGGCTATTGAACAACTCTGTGCGATGGTTTGAATAGAGGGGACATTCATAGAAATAGTGGTAGGCATCTTCAATGGTTTTCCACATTCCGTAATATTTCATGCTGCTATCCTGTGTGCATTCGTGTAGTGGGTCGCTAGAAATATGTTTAACCCTTTACCCAACAAAACGGCCAAAACCGGCCAAATAAAGCTTCAACAGCCTAAAATATCTTCGGTCTGTATCAATAGAACCATACAAATATGGATATCATTGGAACCGGCTACTTGACCACATTGTGATAGTTACAGTTATGCCCTGTGCCAATGCATTCTCTTATATATGCGAGTCGACCATAGGTCGCCTCGCATATATAAGAGAATGCATTGGCCTAAAAAAAATCTTTTTTTAATACTTTTTACCATGTTTTCTTACATTCTTTAACAATTTTATAATTTTTAATGTGTTAAGCCAATGCATTCTCTTATATATGCGAGGCGACCTATGGTCGACTCGCATATATAAGAGAATGCATTGGCACAGGGCCCTTCTGTTGGGTAAAGGGTTAACAAACTATGGCGTATGGAGCAGGATGGGGGGGCTCTGCCAAAAACATCCGTATACAGGGGTGAAAATAAAGATTCCGCCCAACCAGGAACCTATTCGAAATGCAACGTGACATACGCTTTGCTGAAGGGGTCACTCTCACCAAAATGTGCTGAAGGGTGCACAGGTTTTGAAAATGAGCTGAAGGGTACACATGTTATGAAATCTCGTTCTAAATTACTTTTAGTTTCATGTCTGCCATGATTTCTGTCAGAGAATAATTGTTTACGTTCCAAGGAAATTTAAAATGTACTGAAAACGAACTGCTGATGGCGCCAGGCTTTTAGGAACACAGTTGAATTAACTGCATTAGTGCCGATCACAAAACCTGTGTACCCTTCAGCACATTTTCAAAAAACATGTGTAGCCTTCAGCACATTTTCATTACCTGTGTATCCTTCAGCATATGTTCAAAACATGTGTACCCTTCAGCACATTTTCAAAATCTGTGTACCCTTCAGCACATTTTCAAAACCTGTGTACCCTTCAGCACATTTTCAAAACCTGTGTACCCTTCAGCACATTTTCAAAACCCGTGTACCCTTCAGCACATTTTCAAAACCTGTGTACCCTTCAGCACATTTTCAAAACCTGTGTACCCTTCAGCACATTTATTTTGGTGAGAGTGACCCCCTTCAACTATAGTATGGCACAGACAACAATCTGCAATGTAAATCGAGCCATGAGTCTACTCTGGCTAACGCCCGTAGAAATCGTATTCCTCCAATACAAAACCTTGGAACTTTTTGAAGTTATTATACAGGGAACATTATAAAGTTGAAAAATTAAGGCGCGGATATTTTGTTTAGTTATTAGCTGTTCCTTAACAATGTACTTCACTCTATGTGGATGCCCCCCCTCCCTCGAAATTTCATGACTTAAGTGAAATTATATAGCAGATATGGCAGATTAGCACTTAAGTGAAATTGTTAGCGATTTTGCTTTGCGTCGCTTACAATTATGGTATTTCTCCTGGGTAAACAAATTAGTTCAAAGTTTATTGCGATATCGGCTCACAACAGTCAGAGAAAATCACGCAATTTCGAGTTCGGACATTCACCTACAGTGAAGTACATTATTAAGGAACAAATAACAACTAAGAAATATATTCCCCGCGTTAATTGTTTTACTCATAGAAGGTTTCCTATCAAAACTTCAAAAAGTTACAAGGTTTTTTATATATACTGGTGGAATGTGATCTCTACAGGCGTTAGACAGAGTAGTGATTCATGGCATGATCTACTGATGATTGTCCTATCCAAGTATGTTGTGGGTACTTATCAACTGTGTCACCTGGTCAGACACCTACTTACCTCCAATGGTTACCTACAAAACAAATGCATAACGTCACAGGGACCACTGTGCAGCTAAGAACTAGAATCCAGACGTTAGACATATATGTCCCTCATAATGGTTGACTTGTTTTAATTTGCGACAACAAAACACAACAAAAAGGAAAAAAAATATTCCATTCTACGTGCAAAAACAATATTTTAGTCATCCAGCTAATTAGGGACTCCACCCCGTTTTTGCATCATTTTTTACATTTTGTTGGCCTCTTTGTGTACAAAATTCTTTCCAATTTATGTATATTGTCTATTTTTTAAAACGTTTCTGCATCTCCCTTAACTCTGAATAATGCATACAAATTGTTTAGTGATATACTGATACAGATACAGTTATTCATCTGTTGAACGGTTTTAGTGGATATCATGTTTGAGTGTACCTGTTTCCGATGACCGAGACAATCTGTGTCAGACTCCACCAACTGTCAACTAAAATTTGCAAGATCTACTTCACTTGAATTGTACGTGTCTGATGATTTGAGTGACAGCAGCATTTACCTACATAATTTCTGGTGCCTGTGTTCAAGTCTGAGTTTAGTGTTCCTGTCATTTGCAGAATGAGGTCCCCAGAGGGTGAATTTAGTGATGCTATCCCAGCGGGGTAGCATCACTAAATTCACCCTCCAGGAACCCAATTCTGCATGGCCTCATATGCTATGGGAAACAGACTCAGATTGAAGTTCCCAAATGGTGAATATTTTATTGTACATCAATTGGGAACATCGATTATGCAGTGTCGTCTGCCAATTTGGGGATATACAATGTGTCGTCTGCCAATTTGTGGATATAGAAAAACTGAACTAAAACAGAAATAGAATATTTGTGAAGAAGTTTCTATGGAAATGTGGTAAAAAAGAAACTTTCCAGAGAAGACGAGGCCTACGCAGATGAGGTCCCCAGAGGGTGAATTTAGCGATTCTAGCCCGCCATTTATCCTAAATATTTATCCAGTTCATCTGATGTCGTTGTCCATGATGGCATGACTAACTAGTCGGCTTCCTTATGTCATTTTGCATATTTTGCCTAGTAGGTGTGTTTTCAGAATTTACTTGTTTCCAGTCTTGAATTTTGGCGGGTCGGCCTAAATTGGTGTCAATATACTTTAGAGAGCGTTTCGTATTTACATAAAACGATAGATGGTGCCATCTGTCGTATGGTGATCGGTGCCATTTGAAAGTTTTGAAACTACTAGCTATGACCCGTACATGTATTTTAGAAAATTTTGATATAGTTAGTTCATTTATGCTGACTACAGTTGCGATCAAAATTGAACACTGAGCATTATGGCGATTCTAGTATTTTGGATAAATTGCGCCATTTTGCTTTGATGATATGCGCGTACTGATATTCCTAAAAAATACTAAGTATGAAACACAGACGCAGTTTTAAAAATATTGGATGATTCTGGCTGGCTACAGTTGCGATCAAAATTTAACACTGAACCCAATGGAGAATTTCGTGTTATGCTCAAAAGTGTATTGTAATATCACTTATTGGCGATCGTGTGCAACTATATATGAAGATTAACACTCGTGTTTGATCCACTGTAACTATCCGCAATTTAATAGATGCAATATATGCTATAGTTATGCCTCAAGATTCAGTTATTGGCAAAAGTAAGTGTCGAATGGTTTTGTAATTTCGATAATATGCAGTTTGTCGAGTCAAATGAAAATATCCCCAACAAGACTGAAGATTCACGATGTGATTCTAGTCCGTCTTGTTGTCCACTGACTATTTTTTTTAAGCCACGTCGTTGATCACAGAGCAGCAACTCTATACAGCCACATACACAGGCGCTGCGGGCGTCATAATATCGAAACTAATCCAAGAGCAGTAACTCTATACAGGCACATAAACAGGCGTTGCGGGCGTCATTGTATCGAAACTAATCCAAGAGCAGTAACTCTATACAGGCACATAAACAGGCGCTGCGGGCGTCATTGTATCGAAACTAATCCAAGAGCAGTAACTCTATACAGGCACATAAACAGGCGCTGCGGGCGTCATTGTATCGAAACTAATCCAAGAGCAGTAACTCTATACAGGCACATAAACAGGCGCTGCGGGCGTCATTGTATCGAAACTAATCCAAGAGCAGTAACTCTATGCAGGCACGTAAACAGGTACTGTGGTCGCCAGAAACCGAAATCAACCCAAGGGCAGCAACTCTATGCAGGCACGTAAACATGCACTGTGGCCGCCAATAAACCGAAATGAACCCAAGGGCAGCAACTCTATGCAGGCACGTAAACATGCACTGTGGCCACCAGAAACCGAAATTAACCCAAGGGCAGCAACTCTATGCAGGTACGTAAACATGCACCGTGGCCGCCAGAAACCTAAATTAACCCAAGGGCAGCTAAGGTACAGAATTATGACGCACCAATTGTCACCAAACAGCAACATAATAAATTGTCACACCTACTATGTCATCGCTTCTGTAGTACGTGTGTCCGCAGCCAGTGTCAGCTGATTTCGCTCCTATTCTCCAACACAACATCTACCCATTGATCCATGAACTGTCTCTCAGAGTGAAAGGAATCAAAGCATTCGGATCAGACACGACATTCAAGATGGTAGCAATTCAGCTTCTTGTATTATTCTGCATG
Organism: Siphonodentalium dalli; assembly: GCA_032622095.1. Taxonomy (NCBI): domain Eukaryota; kingdom Metazoa; phylum Mollusca; class Scaphopoda; order Gadilida; family Siphonodentaliidae; genus Siphonodentalium; species Siphonodentalium dalli. Next base: position 12,607,381 of record CP136067.1, read on the forward strand.
TCGCCTGTTTGTTTTGCTGCCAATTCTTGTGAGGTGCCACAGTTTGATGTCCAGCCTGGCGGTAATATGATTTCATTTTACAGTATGGGAACAAGTAACATAATGCGATGTCACAAAATGTGTGCTTATGTGTCCAGATGCCACAATGTCACATACGACGTGTCTCAGAAAATGTGCTATCTTTTGGAGCCCGGGGCTGGTCCGACCATGAGCGGATCATCCTTCAAATATTCTCAGATGACATCAGTGGTAAGTGAACATTTTTGGAAATATACACAGGGGCGTGTCGTTAAAACGAGTAAAAAATATAGATTAAAAAAAATCTAAATTTAAAACGAGCGAGCCACTTAACATGTGCATCGCCCTTGATATGCAACGTATTGTACAAATAGTGATGCGTTTGTTAAAGTGAAACACTCGTTTTAAATTAATATTTTTATTTATTTATACTTTTACTCGTTTTAACGACAGGCCCATTATACTCAATGGGACGCGAAAAATAACATCGGCTTCTATATAAGGTCTCCGAAGACTTTTCACGCAACTATGCATTGTTTGCCCGCGTACAGAAATAGTCCCAGATAATTAAAGACTCTTTCGCACATTTAATGACGAATATTTAATGAAATAACTTTTCAAACTCTTCATTCGTTAGAATTATGTTGGAAAGATAATGGATGTTATAGTATGCTGAAACATGTAAATAGACGACAAACCGGAAGTCATAGGTCACCTGGCACTATTTCCTGTTAAGAAACGAACGTTTAATATCTCCATTTTAGAATGGGTTTATTTAATGGAATAAGGGTAGGATCATGTAATCGATTGATTATATATATGATATATGATATATGATCTGAAAAATACTTGACATGGCCACAGCCATTTTAAGCTATTTTCAATTTTTAGGACAGAAGTGGAATAAAACTTTCTTTCTACCATAACATGAATACACATAGGTGAGCTCTTGTCTGTGCCATGCCATGCACATGGCTGTTCTTTGATTGGGACTCAAACACGTGTTAAAAGTTGTATTTTGTATGACTTCAATGTCTCTTTCTGGGGCATAATTATAATGCCCGTAGAAAGGTAGTTCAGTTTTGTGATACCCATAATATATTAGTAGAGGGATACTCGTATCCCGGTCCCACAGTAGATGCACCCCTGTCTTGGACTCCGGTAGTAGAAACTTCACTAATGGTGTCCAGCGCAGTCTACCTTGCGGCAGTTTACAAATATCAGGATAAGAGTACAAAAAAATATAATATAACAGTCTAGACTACATTGAATTAACCACCATTTATGATATTCCCGTGTAAAAAGCTACTAATTAATACAACGGTTTTTATTCAGGGTGTGGAATATTTGCCCGAAACTAATCAACAAGGTGTCATAACTCATGAAAATTGTCGGAGGATTCCAAATGCGAACTTGTCTCGTACCCAAGAGCAGTAAATTTCCAGATCAAATTCAGTTTGGACCCACAAAGGCCCTCATATTGAGACGAAAAATGGGAAGAAATCCCAACGAAAAGGGGGGGGGCATAACTATATATAAAGGAAGCTATTTCGATACCAGGACACATCTCGGCCTTCGGGCTCGACCTTCTGTTTTCCGGATGTCCAGTCTCTCGCCCATTAACACCGACTTAACGTCAACGCTACTTTGCCACGAGAAGTTCAGATATTAAATTTACAGTTCCAAAGTGTTGCACTCATGGAATATGGTATCTACGGGCGTTAGCCAGCGTAGAGATTCATGGTATAGTCTTGGGTTAAACGCACCGATAAGATCGTTGATGGAGTCCTCCAAAGCTATATACCTATACTATTGTGGCCTCGGTACTTCTAAGCCATACATCACCGAGGTTCGTTATTGCACATTATAATGCAAGGACACCGGATATAATCAGTGAAGGACTGAATGCGGATGAAAGTTAATAAAGGGTACGTAAGAGTAAAGCGCTATGTTATACGAACATATTCAAAGAAAATAAAGGTAACAAGAAAGGAATTTACAGAAATGACCAGGGGGCCTCGCTTTTTTGATTATTTCTTTTTCACATAACTTTGATCATACAATGATTAAATTAAATATTATTATGAAATATAAATCATAACACGAAATTTGTATGTGTTCTCTGGGTTTCTGCTATCTTTTATTTTCCTACTCTTTATGACTATATCAGAAACTGCCTATACAGCAGAGTGCTCTACCTATCATTAGCTTATGTCAGCTTCCAGTGGGTAAGACATGGTACCTCTAATTGTGGACTCTTCTGCTATAGGGCATCCCCCCTTTACTCACATAATGTGGGTCACACAAAGCTATTATTATACCTATACTATTGTGGCCTCGGTACTTCTAAGCCATACATCACCGAGGTTCGTTGTTGCACATTATAATGAAAGGACACCGGATATAATCAGTGAAGGACTGAATGTGGATGAAAGTTAATAAAGGGCACGTAACAAAGTCGTACGTAAGAGTAGAGTTCTATATTAGAGTAGAGTTCTATATTAGAGTAGAGTGCTATATTATACGAACATATTCAAAGAAAATAAAGGTAACAAGAAAGGAATTTGGAATATTCTCAGAAACGCAGTCAATACAAGACAGTCAATGACTGGAGTGCTAACCTGACTTTAAAGATAGAGAAGACTGGGACTCTGAAGACCACAATAGTCAGTACTTGTCAAATCACTTTAAAACAAGTAGTTATAAACATGGACATAGCTAGAGGGTCTTCTTTGACAGGCAGAGGGCAGAGGGTATTAGACTTGAAATTTCCAATTGCAAACCCCTGATTTATAGCCAGTCGACTCCCAACTGAACCAAACTATATATTTTACACCTGGTACCTCAAGCTCTCCCTAGAAAAGCTAGAAATATTCTAAATGTGGCCATTTCTTGGTCTAATTACAACAGGTTTTCCACTGAGTACCAAAGTTGGGGCTCAAATCAAATGAGGTTAACAGTCCATATTTATATGGGGTAAATATCCTATATCTGCCCCTATTTGAACCAAAAGTAACACCCAATATATGAGATCCAATGATCCAGTAATAAGCTGAAGTGAATTCATTTTCGTCAAAATAGTAACAAAATTATTAGTTATCAGCATTGATCTACTGATACATGTTCCTTGAAATCAGCATCATAAATAAGACTTATCATCAGCATAGATGAAACGAGATAATAGCCAATATAAATAAATATTGTAACAGGTATACAACTGCATATAACAAACACATGGGAATCAAGCTAATTTAAATTGAAATGAATGACACAGACAACCATGCACCCCTATGTTTTTATCAAACAGGGTCAGATAACATTATCTGTAATTACCACCAACATAGCACACCAGAGAGAGGGAGAGAGATAGAAGAGAGAGAGAGAGGGCGAGTGCCATGTGTTGACTTATTAAGCTTATTGTTGATAGCTTATTGTCGATAGTGAAAGCTATGATTTGCCAAAGAAATCTAGTTTCATTGGGAATGTGAAATGACAAGGTAATAGGGGTGTTTGACCCTAGCGGCAAGGATAATCTGTCTCTTCCTGATTTTTTCCCAGACCCTGGACTGATTTCAACCAAATTTGGTGTGGTGATTCTGGATCCCCAGTGGATGTTATAATGGCGATAGTTTTTTAAAATTTAATTTGAAAAAACAAAATTCATGTTTAATTTTTTTTCACTATTTAAAAAAATGATTTTCAATGTTTTCTTTTTGGTTAAATTGAGCAACTAGTTCAATCTAAAAAAAAATATATAAGATAAATAGGCCCGCTAGTTCTTGAGAAGTTGTTTTAAGAATTACCATGGAGGGAAAGAGTTATGCCCCTGGCTTCGCAACTATTTGACCCAGTGACCTCATTTGAACAAATCTGAATATAAATCACCTAAGGAACATCCACACCAAATATGGTTCCGGAGAAGAAGATGTTTAAATACTTGTTGACGGACGGACGGATGGACTATCGGACGGATGGACGGACGACGGACGGTGAGTGATGACTATAACTCCACCGGAGACTTCGTCTCAGGTGAGCTAAAATGTAAATCATCGTTCTAACGCCAACTGAATTCATTAGTGACGGTATACGAATTTAGAACCAAATGAGATTGCATCGCAATTCAACACATTCTTTGTTGGTGAAGTGCATAATATAATTATCTGGTGCATCTAATTCCACACCCCAGTCAGAATCATCCCATGTGGATTACCTTACCTTACTATTGGACAGGATCACCCCGTGTACGTGGTATCGCCAAACCCGAGGGTATCACCAAACCCGAGGGTATCACCAAACACGAGGGTATCGCCAAACCCGAGGGTATCACCAAACCCGAGGGTATCGCCAAACCCGAGGGTATCACCAAACCCGAGGGTATCACCAAACCCGAGGGTATCGCCAAACCCGAGGGTATCACCAAACCCGAGGATATCGCCAAACCCGAGGATATCACCAAACCCGAGAATTGCGGTTTTGATAAATGAACATATCTTCCCTCAGATGAAGCTATATATATGCCAGTTAAATGGTGATATCCAATATTCAAAACATAGTTTCGCAAAGCGGAATGTTCCTTCAATGGGATAGCGACCATAGCTTGTTCTCACACCGATAAATGTAATAGAAATTCCGACTCATTTCCGATTTTATCATAAATAGTAGACACTTTTTTGACGTTAGTTAGTTCGTTTGAAACATAATTATCACCCATAGATGGCGGATAATGCGTGTGTCAATAGAAAACTATATGTTTAATTAACCATACAATTGTCTAGCCTGCAGAGCGGTTCGAAAAAATACTATTTGCGTCCAAGTGTGGGTACCCACCATAATATCGGGTATCAACGCCGCAGATCGAGATGTCGCCAAATACAGATCTGGGATGTCAAAGATGCGAATGACATACTTCACATTTTGACCGTTTCTGCTTGAAAACATCCCAATTATCATTCGGACACCTAGGATATATCGGTGTCTTCTTTAATCCCATAAATAACTTCACAGATGCGTATTCCCATCAAATAAGATTAACTTAGGCCTTATATCGTGGTGTGATTATGATATATTACACTCCAGACGAAACTCGAAACTCGAAACTCGACGAACAACGTCATCGTGTAGCTCTCACCATTGGCCGAATTTGCGATAACTTGAATGTATCTTCTGCTTTGTTCATAAGTATGTGTTTCTTGTCGATTCATGAAAATAGAAGGATATCTGAGGATTGTCTATGTAATATTAGGATAATTTAAACGCGATATAATAACGTTTGCTTGCATCACGAATTTCGATTTCGATTCCAGCATTGTCTCCAGCCCAACCAGAGTGATTGAGAATTTCCCAGAAGCCCGCGACATTTATATTTTAGGTAACTCCAATGCAAATATGTGACTGTCCATAATACCTTATAATTATGTTCTCAATAAAATGTAAACCGTGGCTACGAATAAACTTCACTGTGCATAATTCCGATAGTAACTCCCCCTCAATTTGGAACGCCGGCCATTGAAAGACGCAAACGTTTATTTCAGATTACGACATTAATTCTTTAAGCACACCGATCTACTGTGCAACAAAAGTGCTCGCAAAAATTCAAAACAGCAGTGTCGTATTAGATAATTATTGGTGACGTCACAAAATCAGATATAGTCTATATACGACCCAAAGCGTCCGGCTTTGGTTCGTTATTAAAAACATTCAACAAAACTCATGAAAACGGCGATAAATGAAGTAGCAAAACCTCTAATGTGCACATAATAAATCAATCATTCGCAATCGTAGTCTACTATGGCACACTAGTGCAGCGGCCAAATCGAAAAAGAGCTCTAGTTTTCGAGATACCCATACCCAAGGTAGAACAAGTTGTTACCAACTTTTTTTGAAGAAAACATATATATTGTTCACGAAATTGATAGTGAAAAATAACGGAATTGGTGGTGGCTATTATCAAACCGACAATGAACGATACCCACCAGTAACTTTTCCAGAAATTAACGATTTTTTGTAAAGTGAGCCATGTGACTAAATCCTAAATTATTTGCCAACATTGTTGGTGTTAAAATAACAGCATCATAACATTGCTCAACTTTATAGGAAAAATGTGTTGGTTAAAAAATTGGAACTGAAATATTTATTTTCTGCTGAAAAATCTCTTTTTTTCACAAAAATATTTTCTTTCAAACATTATCATTTAAACGGATATTGTAATAACGCCAACATATTTAATCCGTATGGTGTAGTAGTTATCTAACAAGCATATGGAGAAAGACGTTAACAGAAAGTTTGAACGGTTTGCGAGATATTTTCCCAATTGCTCATAAAGGGACCCAATATGACTCGTATGCTGAACATTGGGCTCGAAGACATTGTTTAAAGCGCTGCAATGAGACTTTTTCCGCAACAATAATTTTTTTTCCGAGTTATCCCCCTGCATAGCTTTTTTATATTATAATAGGTTGGCGATTATTGCAATACGATAGAGGAACACGCCGACTTTCGTACTCAGATTCATACATTTTTGTACCTCGCTTGCCTGACCGAAATATGACGGGGGAAATGGCTAATTTGGATTTATTTGTCGTTCTAGATATGTTTATTGTGCCTTTTATCATTCCTTTTCATGAAAACAAATTAAAAACAAGTCGAATATGTTATGATTATGTTTAAACATTCTTGTGCATGAAATTGGGGATAAATTGTTCCCAGAGTTAGAGTACGTTATTTCACAGTCCGTATTCGCCACCCTGCACATTCGCAATGCGCAGCCGAACTTCCGGTGTGGAATTTCCGAATTTTTATGTGTTAAAAATAAATAGTTTTTTCATCTGTCATATCTGCTTGTTTCGTTCATTATTCGCAGAAAATGTGTATCTCATTCTTTCGTGTACACAACGGATTAGATATAGACTGTTTTAACCCGTTTGGATGTTAGAAATACCGCTTAATTATCAGAAAATATCATGTGAAGTGACGGGACCAATCCGAATATCGCACACTGGACTTGGTGAAGTTGGTCAACATCATCAACATGACCGCTTTCGCAGATTGCTGCTTCCAGCGTAGAAGGATACGTACTACGTTCATGACTGAACTAACACTAGACTGGTCACAGACACTGTGTGTGAGTCACTGAGTGTGGCAGGTCAGGTTATGCCGTATTCAACTGTTATTATCATGGACATTGACTCGAAGTCGAATAAGTGAATAGCACTGATTGACCCCAATGGAAGAATGCAAACAATGTGAATGTAATGATTATTGCAAAATATGATGATTATAGTTCTATTCTGGACTCCTCAGCCCTTCAATGCTGAAATGCAGTCAACACTAAAATGCAGTCAACGCTGATGCCGTAAAAGTGCTCGATATTTGTCATTTAGTGTATGGTGAGCAAATCAATCGATAGGACGTAAACATTGCCACTTCCGACTGCAAATGTCGAAGTTTTTTAACACATTGCTGTGAACTGTAGAACAAAACTAGCAGTTTTGGGGAATTTTATAACATAGCGCATAATCCGCATATAAGAAAAAGAACATCTGCAAATTTTGATTGAATAGCCAGATTATTTCATTCTACATGTACAAGGAAACAGGGTTGGTGATTTTTTTGATTTTTTAAATAAATAAAAAAAAATCGACCAAAGTCAAATGTTCTCGAAATACTACTTTGCAACCCCCCTCCCAATTGAACTTTCCAAATGGTACCTCAAACATTTCCAACGGAAATGTCAAACCTGACACCCTCTAAACCTAAATTGTTCAACCGATAGCCATTCCGACCAAACTTTGGACCAAAAGTAGAAGAATATACTGCTGTTGGTCTAAAAACAACACATTCCCCCACTAAATACTGGTTGGAAAATCAAACAATCAATAATATATATTGTTTGTATCTCAGAATGTCTGCTGTTCACATTTCTAGCTACATGTAGCTGGGACTAATATATTATTATATATTATATGAGTCCCAGTCTCAAAATAGTAAGCTATTATATGTTTTGGGTTGGGAGGTAGGCCTACCACCCGGGGGTGATACGTGGTGGCTCGGAGTGTTTTTAGGTGGTATTTAGGGCGGGCCACCCACACATTCCGTCAAATCGGTCGAAATCCTTACCATTCTCGAAAATGGTCCATACCCAATTTTCACCACTCGGGGTGGTACCACTGGGGGGGGGTGATGGTGGAGGTCGGGGTGTTTCTATGTTTCTTTAAAAATACGCTCTTTAAAAATTCGTCAGTTGTGGGTTGCACCCCACAAATTACTCAAACAAAAGATCGCAACCCACAAGTATTATCTGACCAGTGCGGTCACCCCACAACTATACTCTGACCAGTACGTCGTTACGACGCACTTTTTGTCGCTTTCGGCCCGCCGAAACATGCGCTAATATCGCACATTTTGTCGCTTTCGGTGGCGGCATCTAGCCCGTATACTATATTGAAATTTGAGATATATGATGCAAGTTTTTTGTCGACTGGCCCATAAAAAAATGACTCGTTCCCGATCTATATGTTACCAATTCCAACAGTCATGCCTAATTTCATAATGATCCGACCAAAGTTACAACCCGTAGCCTATACCAATGGAAATTGTCGACGGACGTACTTATATTCGGAAACCACTGGCGATGGATACCAACCCATGGGGAAATGGCAATATCTCAACTTGAATTTTCATGTTCAGCAGCTTGAGCTAAAATGCATTCTGAAATAGCGTTTTATTTATCAAATTATGCAGCTTCTCATGTCTCAGCCACAAATAATGATAATCCTATTTATTCGAACAACGTATTCGGAAACACACATGAATAGTGCAACCACTGGCCCCTGGCACAAATTGGTCATAATACTAAAAGTACATATATATAAGACACAGGGGTCCGGGAATTTTATTTTGTTTATTATATTATTTTTAGGGTCAAATTCCCCATTTTAAAGAAATAACACCAAGCTTGGTGAAAATGGCTTCAAAATCAAATTTTTGTCAAAATACCAAATTTGTTGACAGGACTGCCACTTCCTTAAATATTATAATAGTCTTCAACACTAACATCCATAAAATAGGATGAAGCAAAACAAGTTGTAAAAATCTATTCCCAAATTAAAAAAAAAATTCGATTGTTTTTAATCTGCCGATCTGCCCCTCCGTTTGATCGCCTATATATAGCCAAAGTCATAAACATTATTAGCGCCCTTAATCCCCGGGTTACGTGCATGATATGAGATCATATGACCCTATGTACACATTTTCAGAGGGGTTGAGTCGTTTTGTCGCCTTTATCCGGCCAGACACACGAACTCAATTTATTTTCAATAGTAAAGGTTAGTGTTAATGTCACTACATGTATATATTTGCACGCGTGACACCCCGTCAACCACCCCGCCATCGCTAGTGTACGCCCCTGGCATCGGCACAGAAACTGACCAACATCCCGCGACTGGACGTCGCCTTGATATGAATCTTGAAAGCATAATTCCGAGTTTTACTATACGAGTACAGGCTGCACTTTCAAGAATGAACGGTCCGTATAGGTAAAATAAAGTCCATCCTGATTACGATACGCGGCAAACTAACTTCATTTATATTATTCGATTAATACAAGCCGTTACTCTTTTCATCATTACTATCAATAAACACGAATTATGCATGCACGTAAGAAACAGGTCTGTTGTGAAAACGCATGGCCAAATAGCCTGTCTTAGAAAAGCCGACGAAATTCCTAACAGATGTACATCGTTTAGAAATTTCGTCTGCTTTCCAAAGAGACATACACAGCGTACTCCGGTATCAGGCTATAGGAGGCCATGCAGTTAGCTCGTACTGTGAGAAGCACACTCGATTAATTATCTTCATCCGGGCACTCTGAACCAACGGGGCCCGCATCTTGGTTATGTCGCAATAATCAAAGTGTCCCTTTAAGTGATTAAAGGCGTGTTTAGGTCTACAAGACCACCAGTTACACAAACAACACATTTTACTGATAACAGTTAAGGTAAACATGCATCGACGTCGACATTGTAGGACTAAAATATTTGTTTTAAACAGCATATGACACACAATTTATACATAAAGTTTCACAATTATCAAACAAAATCACCTTTGTTGCCAAAGTGATTGTTAGTTTCCCTCTAAGTAATAAGAAATATAGAATATAAATATTATTTTCAAAAGCAAAATAGTATGATACGTAGCTGAGAGAACGTTGTCATATATTTATTTCGTTGGGCGTTAAAGGCTTAAAATAGGGTAGGTGATCTCCAAACCATCGAACAAATTAAAATTGTCTTTCTTATTTACCGTTTGCTTTTTGTAAGGTGCCGCAGGCTCTTCTGGACGATCCCATCCATAGTAATTCATTCGTAATTGTATAGTTATTGATCGAATAGCATTTTCACCACACACTCTGTTAAAATATATAGCATATAGTTTTAGTTCGTTGAGTTCAAGACTTAAATAGGGTAGGGGGTCCCCCCAAAACAGTGAAAATCCGCCTTTCGTATTTGCTAACCAATTATTGCAAAGTGTCCCAGGTTTCAGGAACCATCACATCGATATGAAATATTTACTTCCTGAGAACTACAATCTGTCCACACCCTCAGTTAAAACTGAGATTGCTTCATTGAGCTTTTATTTGTAAAATAACAAATGATATATAACAACAACAAAAATGATGGACAAGTAGATGATACGTATTGTACAGGCCGGAGCAGCATGCTCGTGGTTGGTCGTCTTCCTGTTGCCCTTGTATTGAGATATATAAAACATAAAGGAGAGTGGATGAAATTAAAGATGTATTTAAAGATGTATGAGATCATATCCCTTCCGTTCGTGGTGTTTTCATGACTTAAAATAGCGTAGGTGATCACCAAAAAAACAGTTAAAATTGTATTTTAGTTATTTGCCAGCCGCTTTTTGTAAATTGTCCCAGGCTGTCGGAAATCAACACATAATGATATATCGTATGTTGCCTGATAGAATAGCCATCGGTTGATATTGAGATTTGTATAATCCCTTCCGTACCTTATGTGTTCAATACTCAACATATGGTGAGGGTACATAAAACAGTGAAAATTCGCCTTGATTATTTGACAGCCGCTTGTTGTGAAGTGTCGCATGGTGTAGGCTTTCGGGAACCGACACATCCATGGGGTATATATCCTGATATCATTTGGTCACACCCTCAGTTAATATTGAGAGCATATAATTTCAGCATGTGGTGTCGTCAATACTTCAAATAGGGTAAGGGTCCTCAAAATAGAAAATTTGCCTTTCTTATTTGGAAGCCACTTTTCGTACTTGTAAGTGCCAATGCTTTCACAACCAAATCCATATATATATATATATATATATATATAAAGTGTGCACTTCCTCATACAACTACAATTTCCATACTCTCTGTTAATCTTGAGAGGTTGTCGTTCCAGTTCGTGTTGTGTTCTAGTCTTAAAATTGGGTAGTGTTCTAAAACAGTAAACAATCACATGTTTTAATTGCCAGTCGCTTTTTGTAATGTATCCCTGGCTGTCAACAATTGTGTATTACCTTATATAATGGTCGTTTGACATTGGGAACATATATTCAGTTTGTGATGGGTTCAATCGTTTACATGGGGTAGAGGGTCCATCAAAACCGTGAACATTCGCATGTATCGTTTGTCAGCAGCTTTTTGTTAGGTGTCGAATGCTTTCGTTAAATATTGCATCATTTCTGATAGAACAGCTATTTCACCAACGTTGTTTGATAGCATATCCCTGTCGGCCTGTCGAATGTTTTAGACATCAAATAGGGGTTGGATGTCCCCTTAGACAGTGAAAATTGGCCCTTATCGTTTGCCACCCTCTTTTTGTAAAGTTCAATAGGATTTCGTGAACGATGACATATATAAAAATGTGTATTTCCTGATATAATACATTTCCACACACCATCAGTTAATATGGAAAGCATATCATTTCAGTTCGTGGCGTGTCTGAGACTTCAAATGGGACAGTGGAGTCCACAAATCAGAACATTCTCCTTTCGAATTTGCCAGCCAGTTTTTGTAAACATGCCCCATGATTTCGAGGGGACCAACCCACTCGTACCAATTGTATGTTTAAAAAAAAGAAAATATACTCAAAATCTACGACATCCACAAAGTACAAGCGGCTGTTTCATGCATGATTGGTATCATGTGCGCTTAATAGAATCATTCACCGACATGTTTACCAAACGCAAAACCGGACCAGATACCCGGCAAAAGCACCCACTATTTAAAAAAAAACCAAGAACATCTTGGTCCCAACAACTACCATTCCATTCTTATCCAACTATATGGAACAACTTAGATAACGAATTTACATCATACCAAACTAGACACACATTCAAACGGCGTTTACATGCCGATTGTATTAAAAAATATGCTGCAACAATTAAATGCAACAATCAAAGATGTCCCGACTGTGTGGTAGCTCGTCAATAAGTGACTTCCCCTATATCGCAATCCACAACCTCACTCAGCACATTCCTACTCGACTTTCAAGGAACATCCCACTGACAAGAGAGAGATAAACCATCGAGTAACCAATAAGCGATTTATCTAGACGTATACCCTCCATGTATATAATCCAGTTAAATGCAACCATTGTGTGATGCATAATTGTATAGCCGTGCATTGTACAAGAAATCTTGAACGCCTATCGTAACATCTTTTCATGTTTAATGGGGTGGCAGTACGACAGTCTAGCCTGACTATGCCACCCCCTCGAATATACAATATAATATTTGTCAAATGTATTATGCATTAATATGTGTATATTGAAATAAAATATCCTATCCTATCCTTCCCCAATAGCACTACATTTTGTCCACACACCTAGTTATTTGAGAACATATAACTTCAGTTTATGGTGTGTCCGAGATATTAAATGGGTTAGAATGGCCTCCAATAACAGTGGGAATTCGCCTTTCTCGTTTGCCAGCCGCTTTTTGTGAAGTATCCAAGACATTCGGAATCAACCAATCCATAAAGATGTGTACTTCCTGGTATAGCATCCACTTCTCTAAACCCGCAGTTAAAATTGGGAGCATATCCTTTCAGTTCGTAGTGTGTTCAATACTTTAAATGGGGTAGGGAGAATAAAAACAAAGAATTTCACATTTCGTATTTCCCAGTTGCCTTTTGTAAAATGCCCTAAGTTTTCTTGAACCGCCATACAAATTATATATAATCCATGACAACACTATCTTTCGTTCACTCATTTAATTTTGGGAGCGAATATCTCTCAGTTTTTGGTGTATTTAAGACTTTAAATGGGGCAGATATCACAGAGGGGATGTAGATCCTATGGCGAGATGAGCCGAAACTTTTGATAACACTATGGGCGAACACATAGGCGAAGATATAGGCTTATTGGGATTTTGAAAGTTTTCCGTCAACGGAATCTACCTGACGATGCAATGAACGTTTGCGTGCTGCTAAACAATTTATCATTTAGAGTATTTGATAGGTTGCTTTGACCGAAGAGGATGTCTTCAACACTATCAACAAAAAATTCCATTTAGCCAAAGGCGTTGGAGGAATATTAACCGCCTTTCTTCAAATAATGGGCACTCGAAGAAAAAATGCAAAGCGTCTCAATATAAAACCCACATTGACAGTGGGCTGTTATGGAAATATAGTTTCCAAGTTTATCAAAATTTAACATATCTATTGTGACCCACTATATAAATTAAGAATAGTATGCACACCGGGTGACGTGAACTATGTTGAGCGCATATGCACTGCCTCTCAACAATATCACAACAATCATGTTTTAACGGCCGCTTGGTTGTCTGATAAACAGATCCAAATACAAATTCGCCACTAGTACGCATACGGAACAAGTAGAGACAATTGTATAAATGTTGGTTAAGTGTCAACAATGTGTCTACTGCACATACTCTATAAGATATCTCAACACAACTGTAAAAGATAACGTAGATTTTCTCAGTAGTTTCTAAAATGAATAGATATAATTTCAACATTATTACATGAAGCACAATTCCGTGAAGTTGGTACGTAGATGGTATTCAAGAACTCACAATGTCAAAATCGAATTTGGTCCAATGATTTTTCACATAGCTTTGCTGATTGTTCAACTTATATAATAATTCGCAGTTAACAAGTATCAACAATGTGTCTACTGAACAGCCTCCATTAGATATCTGAACACCACTTTGAAAAATAACGCCCATTTGCTCAGCAGTTCGCAACGTGAATAGAAATGATTTCTCGTAAATATGTTCAAGTATGAACACAGCCAGGAGGTCGATTACTTACATACACTCGAGCCAAAACGTCCGCTATTAAGAAGTCTGAACAATGAAGTTCATAATACTAAAGCAACATAATTGTTGCTTGATTTCTTGAAGCGGCATTCAAATTGACGTACGTGATACTTGTGAAACTAGGAGAGACACTCGTTTCTATTCCCAAACGATTTCGTAAACAAAAACTCAAAGCGCTCTTGTGTCGAGTGCTCCAATCCTAATCCTCACTCCGGTGGTTACACTTTCTTTGAATCATAGCACATATTTCCTATACAATGGAGATAATAGCTCGGTAATAGCCCCTCTCCTCATCCCTGACGGACGACGTCACAATGCAATATATGTAACCTTAAACTATAATATCATACTCTCAGCTATACCATGGAGATGACTACACATAAGTTTGGTAGAAACCGCCAACAATATAAGTGTTCATTAACTCTGGGGCAATTTTCCCCACCGTCACTGATTCGAGCGGTGTGCCATTTATGTATCTGTAAACGACACATTAACATTTATGTACTAGAGACCTTTCGCAAAATCACGAATACGATTACGGATATGGAAATATCACGCCAGTATACGGCCAAAATTAGATTTTTACGCACGGGGGTCCTTATGCGAGACTTAATATACCCCACTCAGTTAATTGTGTGCAGATGTGTCAATAATTAGCTTAGGAACGCTATAACATTATCCGTGCATACAGAATTACCTGTTATCAATAAAATATGTTGTTGTTGTAACTGGGCTCTGGAAGTCTAAACATATATATAATCAATCACACAGCATCTCTGGACGACCCTGTATGGGTAGCTAAAATCAAGTATCTCGCAAACCGTTCAAATTTTCTGTTAACATATTTCACCGTATGCTTGTTAGATAACTATTTAATTTATTAAATATGTTGGCGTTATTACAATATCCGTTTAAATGATAATGTTTGAATAAACATATTTCTGTGAAATAGAGAGATTTTTCAGCATAAAATAAATGTTTCGACTTCAAATGGCAGGAAAATAAAAAGTAACCAACACCTTTTTCCTATAAAGTAGAGATATGGTATGATGTGGTAATATTAACACAAACAATCTTGGCAAATAAGTTAGAACTTCGCTACAGCGTTCGCCTGACCAAAATTGTTAATTTCTGGGAAAAGTGACTGGTGGGTATCTTTCATCGTCGATTTGACAATAGCCACTACCTATTCTAATATTTTTCACTACCAATTTCGTGAAAAATATATGTTTCTCCTTCAAAAGAATTGGTTTCAACTTTTTATACCATGGGTAGGGGTTCCCGACCACTTTTGGCGTTTGGCCGCTGCACTCTACCGTATATACTACATTATTACCACAACATTATGTAGTAAGAGTCCCAGGAGTACTATGCATAGTATTTCATATTGTAGTACAGAATACTATAGATATAATACTATAGATATAGTGTCTTATGGAATACCATAGTGATACCATTGTATACCAAAGGTTTTTTACTCAATAAATCATGACTTTCTTCTGTCTAATTAGTCTCATCATGGAATTGTAGGTCGGACAAATGATTGGTTCCGTAGCTAGTTACACAATAAACAACAATGTCTGAAACTTTAAAAGTGAATTGTGGTGTGCCACAAGTATTTATATTAGGACCTCTACTATTTCTTATTTATATGAATGATATCAAAAATTGCAACCACCCTTTCTGTACTTTCATTTGCTGACGATCCGACCATATATCTAACAACGATATTAGCGAATTAGAGTTATATATGAACACTGAACTCGAAAACTTAATCAGTGGTGTTCTGCAAAGTATCTATAAATAAATCCATTCAAATGTAACTATCTCCTCCTGCATACTATGAACAAAAAACTTATCAATTAGAATAAACGATACAGAAATCACTCAGGTTGTCAACAATAGATCTGAATACTTAGACGTAAAATTACAGATGAAAATTGAAATCCCATCAAAACGTCCATTCTGTGTGTGCTAAAACTGGCAATACGAATTAGTCTCTCAACATAATCAAGCATTTTTGACCCCGCGAAGCACTGAAATCGTTAATATTTTCATAGTTCATATGTCAATCAAATATGGGGTAATTCATATAAAAGAAAACAATATCTTTAAACTTCAGAAAAAGCCATGCGCATAATTAATAACAAGAAATATAAAAGCCACACTGATCCACTGTTCAAAAATATGGAAATTCTAAGATTGGATGATCTGCACAACTTACATGCAAGTCTCCTATTCCACGATTAGTTTCACAATCTTATTCACAAATTTGCTAAATGATATTCGTGGAATGCTGACTCGGAAGATTCAACAGAACATAGTTTTTCCAAAGATATGGAATCAAATAGAAAATAGACTTAAAAGAGAACTGGGAACAAAAATAAACGTTCTCAAATTCCTTATATTTTGGCTAATATTTGTGAATAAGCACCTACCATATGACTACACATTTTAAAGCCAAAAACATTTTAGCTTGGTCACGAATAAGTTAGATACCAGCCATTTAATGAAGCCCGTTTTAGTCGAAAATTGACAGAAAGCCATCGCTTCTCCCCGACGTCGTCGGGACAAGAGATAATTGTTTTCTCGTTAACACTTAGAAAAAAATACAAAAACTTGAACAAAATCATGTCTATCTGACTCTCATCAATCGTCGATCTACATTATGTTATAATAGTATAGTCAAATACGATAAATATGGTTCAACCCAGGGGGGGGGGGGGTGTTCAGGCGCGTATACTGATTTTTTACTTTCGACCTTTGTTGGGACCCACCCACCTCCGCGTCCTAATTTGTTTCCATTTTCGGCATTTTTTCCGACCAGTTTTGGACACCCACCCCCTTTTAACACTAAAACAGAGATTTGCGGGGGAATTCAATGTAAACAGTTGTATATGAATTTATGTGCATAGTATTTGTCATGGATGTTAAAATTGACATGTAAATAGGAACGAGTCATTTTGAGGTCATTCGGCCAAAAAAACATGGCTGCCAGCGGCCATCTTGGATTTCAAAATTTGCGATAAAATACAACACGATAACTGCCTGCAGTCAGTTTAGCAGTTAGAATTACATTATTTCTCTTATTCTAATGTGTTTAAGCCAAACTCATTGCAAAAACAATCAAAAAGACTTTTATTTTATTTTGGTCGTCAATAATAGACATTACATAAATGTATACGTAAATACTATTTATATGGTCATTATTACATGTAAACATGTACGTGTATGACATAACATAGAAATGGGGTGGTCGATATTCGTTAACTACACTGTTGCAGTTCGACAGGCTGGTGGTAGTAAGTAAGCCTCAGGGGGACCTAAATATATCAAGGACCTTCTTAATAAATACTGACAAGTTTTTAACTGTCTTATGATTTCGGGAGTTAAATAGAGCGGCTAATTTATGTTTGGTCTCTGATAGAAGTAGGGTTTCAGATATTTTATTCTTAGTTCGCTATGTTCCCTACACTTCAATACCATGTGCATGGTATTCGTCGCCGATTTCGAGATTACAGAGAGTGCAGATTCTGTTGGAATAATCCGTATTTGTCCAAGCACCGAGTTCTATAGGGAGTTTGTGGTTTCTTGTGCGGAGAGCTAAAATATTGTTAACTGCTCTGTTATCATCAAGGGATATGTAATTCTCTCGTTCAAAATTTGACTTTATAATCCGGTAAAATGTGAATTTGCTTGATTTCGGTATTGTTGACCACCACTCTTGAATGTATATGTCACGTAGCTTACCGGTAGTTGTGCGAATGAAACTTTTCAAGCTTGGTACGACCGTGTTGGTTGGTCCAGACACTACTCATACCTAGGCAGTTAAGGGTGTCCCGTATACCAATAATCAGTGGATTATTAAAAACATTATCACAATATAAATAATACATAACATAATACAAAATAAGAGGCAATATATTGGTTGGCATGCAGAGCAGCATAGCCCAATTAATACGAGAGGGAACGGGTTTTGATTCTCATCGTTATGGGGCATATTCCTAGTTCCCCATAAATGAAAGCATTGGGTGTGTTTTTTTCATTTTAAGGGCGAATTTCAAAAACCATAATTCAAGTTTTTTCACAGCATGTTAGTTTTCAACACACCACACCTCAGCTCCGTATGTCATAATTTGTATGATCGATTTTGCATAGATCTCCAAGATGCTTTGTACAGTTAGTTTATGACAACGCGCTTTGTTTAGTAATGCGTACATCGCCGTGACATTTGTGTGCAAGATCAGGGCACTACCCTGGTCAGTCGGGATCAATATAAACAATTAAAGTGATGTGAAACACTCCTGTAGGGTGGTCAAATAGAAATGGAGAATATCTTGCTCAAAGTAGTTATTTTGACATTTATTATATCCAAATTGACAACACACACCGTTAATTTATATATTAATTAAATGCATGACTCTTGGTGGCGTAATCGTTTTCGTTAGTATATCACCAATAATTGCGTCCAGAATCTAGAAGTAAATGTTTACAATTGAGCGTAATTCTGACGAGTGTTTCAATCACTTTAATAACGCTCAAATAATGAGATTTTCAAAACAAGTTCTACGAGTACGAGCCCATAATATGTGACCCGCCATATCAAATCCAGTCTTTACCCTGTGCCAATGCATTCTCTTATATATGCGAGTCGACCATATGTCGCCTCGCATATATAAGAGAATGCATTGTCCTAACAATTTTTTATCATGTTTTTTAAATAAATGTTTCTTACAATTTTTAGGACATAAAATAAAAAACATCCATTACCCTGCAGGGAGCCCCACACATATATAGAAGCATATAGAAGAGTGTCGTCTGCTCATGTTTGTCTGGGGCTCTGTATGGGTGAAATTATAAAATTGTTAAAGAATACCAGAACAAATTATTAAAATTGTAAAATATTGTTAGGCCAATGCATTCTCTTATATATGCGAGACGACCTATGGTCGACTCGCATATATAAGAGAATGCATTGGCACAGGGTAAAAAAAATCCCGACTTACGACTGGATTTGATATGGCGGGTCACAGATGTCCCAGACAGACGCATTGATGTAATAACAAATACAACTTCGAACACGATGTTTGGGCCCAAAAAAAAACTTTAAACAACCATGTGCACGGCATGGCACAGATTTTAGTCCAGTCCGTTAGTCTAATCCCGACATGGTAGAAACACACAGCGTTTGTTTCACTTCTGTGCAAAAAAAACAACATTTGGAAAGTGGCTGTGACCAAGTATTTTTCAGAACATATGTAGCCGGTGTATAAATATTTCGTGTATGTGTAAACCTATCTTCTAAATACCATCTTCCAAATTACGTAGACACAATTTAGAAGCCCGAGTAAGCCTATCCGTTTGAACATCGAGGCGAGGGATGAGTGCGGTTGAGTACCCCACTTTACGAAATCTCGGACTGGGACCTGCTGGGACTAGGATATTTTATATATGCTAGCAGTATTGTGACTTCGGTACACCGACCCAGCGCTCTCATAAAGAGTGTCGTATATATTTAGTTTTTAGTAAATTTACATATATAGTTTCTCAGAAATCGAAATTTTCCCCAATTGACAATATTTCTGACAGCATAATATCGATGGAAAAATCGCTTCTTTTGATGGCTTTCCTCAAATCCCTAATCGTATAAGATACATACGCCTCGCATATATAAGAGAATGCACTGGCTCACAAGGTCAAGTTAAATATTGTTAGGCCATTGCATTATCGTATATATATATGCGAGGCTCCCTGTGAGAAACTCGCATATATGAGAGAATTCAGTGAAAAAAAAGGTTCTGAGACATCTATAACGGGTTGTCATAATACGCATTGTTTCACACAATTGCACGCTTTAAATGTCAGCTTTATGGGGAAAAAATCATCATTATTTTGCGATTTAATCATATAAGGATGAAAAACCTTGCATTTAAATTTTGTTTTGGACATTGGAATTCTCCATTAATAAATCATTTTAGCAGACGATATCGGGAATCTCGTTTAGCTGTGAGATTTCGTAAAGCTGTGAGATTTCGTCAACCGCACTGATTCGTTAAGCGATGTACACGACCGCACGAAATATTAAGCCGGTTACTAACCACACGAAATATTAAGCTGGTTACTCACCCACACGAAATATTAAGCTGGTTACTCAACCACACGAAATATTAAGCTGGTTACTCACCCACACGAAATATTAAGCTGGTTACTCGATCACACGAAATATTAAGCTGGTTACTCAACCACACGAAATATTAAGCTGGTTACTCAACCACACGAAATATTAAGCTGGTTACTCAACCACACGTCGTGTGATGATAGTGGCCTCTTCGGCAATAATTGGACGTTATCTTAAAAGTTCAGCCGAATTGCAACTGAAGCCATGGCATGATCGTTGCTAAGTGCTTGTAAATCTTATATTGGGCTGACTTAATATGCTACCTGGTCTAGTCTCAAATTCGTGTCAGATTTTGTTAAAATACATTCAGCTTTTTTATGGGAATAAATCATCAAAAAGCTATATAAATAATATGAACATAAGCTAGCTTAATTAACGAACCAAAGTTGAACAACATGGGTGCCCGTTTTGGTGGGGTGGGGCAATTAACTATTTATGTGGTCATTCAACCGGTAAAACTGATGTTGTGACATGGCACGGCAGCTGAAATAACGATAAACCTTTATCGACCGACCAACATGGATGTTCCTGTGGCTTCAATCTCACATGGTTGAATCATTTTACAACTGGTACTTCAAGTTCATAAAGTTAGAAATATTATAAATGTGGCCATTTGTTGGTCTAGTTACAACAGATTTTCCACTGAATACCAAAGTTAGAGGGGGGGTCAAAACCAGAACCCCTCCCACCAATTATGTGGTTCTAAACTCAGCTCATAAATCACCATCTACATGTACATCTATCAGGACTATGAGTTCGAACTCCGTAAAATAACAGAACCTGAGAAACTGGTGTGAATTAAACTGTGACGGGGTCTCAAGCATGTCTACCCCTGCACATCAGAAAAATGCCATTAACCTTATCATGACTAAAGCTCAATGAAATTTTGCGAAAAACTTGGTCCAATGCACACTTATATATGGGAGTCTCCCATTGGGAGCCTCGCGTATATAAGAAAAGACATTGGCCTAACAACATTTGCCTTAACATTGTAAACCAGTGCACTTTTATATGCGAGGCTCACCATGAGAGACATGCATATATTTGTACATGTACACATGTATAAGAGTGTGCACAGGCACATTATCTTTAATGCTGCACCAGTATGAAAGGGTTAAATGGCAAAAGTAGCTTGAGGATGGATGTGATCCATCATATCGCAGGTCAATTCAACCAGTCCCACACGATTTCGTGTTCAAGTGCTTGTGTACTAATTTATAGCACAAACTCATACCGGTATTTCCTTCGCCAGTTGATAGAAATACATGATTTTCAATTTTGTCAATAATTCATAATTTCACTCACACTGCAGTGTGTGGACTATAGTGACAAGTGTTGTTATATATTGTCCTATTTTCACAATAAAAGGTAAACTACCGCCAGGAATGAAATGAAATTGCAATTCAATATTCATAATTCTCATTTGCAGTAGCAGTAATTGAAATACATACAACTGATAAGATATCACTTTAGGCAAATGCTTTAGAATTTCTACAGCAAGTCAGGAGCTTTTACAAGAATCAAAATGTCGAAAATGAGTTAATGAAAATCATGAATAATGATTTACATGTACTCTTGTCGGATTTAAAGGCATGCTACACATGTATCAAAAATAATTCTGTCATTTGTTCAGTATAATGGCGGCATGATTGAGAATTCTTGTACTATAGTGGAATATAAGACAGGGAACGCTCAATGTTTGGCTATATTTAGAGTGAAAATAAAGTAATAATGGGGCACTTCTCTCATTCTAACACAAGGTCATAACTGGCAAAGGGCCAAAACTCTGAAAAGAGTGCAGACAAAACTTGCACTGTGAAGGACGGGGTCAAACGAAGGTCTCCACAATATACATCCGAACCCTCCAAATCCTCAATCACAAATTTCCAAGTCAAAGAAGGGTTGTAACTGGCAAATATGAAACCTACCTGTATGCTCAACGTACAAGAACACCCTATAATTAACACTCCGAGTTACAAGCTTAAATATTCTTTCGGACACAAAATTCACAAATTTCTAACTCAAACAAGGGCCGTAAATCTGGTAAACATTAGAGGTGTGACTAAGGATACCCCCCTTTTTAAAACACTAAGATGGTTCTCATGTCAGTAAACATTTAGTTAAAATAATAAAATAACAGATTCTCATTGCAGGTACAAAACCCTAACAGGGCGACCTCCGCTTCCTTTTCACCCCCCCCCCCCAGGAGACGCCGCTCGCTTCGCAGGCTTTCCTATCAGAGCCAATCATAAATCATATTGAGAAAATGAGAGGCCGATCATGATCGGAAGATGTTAACCCATCCCTTGGCGATAGTAAATTACTATGATCGGAAACATAAATGAGAGTTTTGATGTTGAATTATACATGTAGAGTATACTGTTATGTACTATTATAGACCATACATGTACATAATACCGCGTAAAAATGTTTGTTCCCAGGACTTTCTGTGTTACGGGGTAAGGAAATATTGCACCTATTTTTCCCTCCAAATCCAAACCGGCTAATTAAAGAGCAAGATAATGTTGTAGCAGGTACATTGACATACCGTACGTCCCAAAAGTTTGACTGCTATACTTTAAAAGTAACTTGCCCAATGAAGAATGCGAGTCGGGGTGGGTTGAGACTTTAGGAAAATTCCACGGAAATTGCAAAGGGGGGGGGGGGGGGAATTCAAACATCGAGATAATTTTTTTTAGACAAGTACATCTGATGGGTATTGTTCAGGTGCATCTATATCGCAATTTTCTAATTTTCAGATGCAACGGTTTACTCGTGACAACGCTATAGAACATAAATATGTATACTTAAGTAGTCTATCACTAACCAATTTTTAGCCCCAAATCCAAACGGGCTAATGCAGGAGCGAGTTTAATGCAGGAGCATGTAAGCCGGTATACTGTAGGTACGCATACAAAATTTGACCGCTCTACTATAAAAGCAACCTGCTCAACGGGGAGTTTGTGTCGGTGGGTTCAGATTTGGCAAATTCCACCGAAAATCAAATGGGGAAAATTACTCCGAAAATCAGATATTGAGATAAAAACTTTTCGACGACTGGATGTGATTAGTAGTATCTAAACGCAAGATTAGTACATTTTTTAAAGATTTAGAGTTGACGGTTTAACACTGGTAGCGTGTAACGTTAACGGGTGATATACATGTACATGTATATTACTCAAATTCAAACCCTCTCTTCATGACGCAAATTATAACGGACTTATCAAGCAGCAAGGCAAATGCGTGAATATGCTCACCGATATACTATATAGGTATGTCCGCTCTACTATAAAAGTAACCTATTGTCACGATGTGACCTGTCCAAAACACTTCCCGGACAAAAATTTCCCTAGGTATAAAAATTTCGTGGAAATCCGTCTGTTTTACCCGATTTGACCCTGAAATGACCATTTTGAAGGTCAATGTCAGGTCGGGGTCACGATTTGACCCGTCCAAAACACTCCCCGGACATAAGTACCCCTAGGTATAAAATTTCGTGGAATCCGTCTGTTTTACCCGATTTGACCTTGGATTGACCTTTTTGAAGGTCAAGTTGGGGGGTCACGATTTGACCCGTCCAAAACGCTAAAGGAAATTGTTGACGAATCATGCACACACACACCAAGCCATGGCAATAGCTCAAACTTTACAAAGTAACGTTGAGCTAAAAATGTAATAAAATAAACAGACATGTTAAAACAAACTTTGACTGATTTCAACGATATATGGGTCTAGGAACACCTAGATGGGAGATGTCAAATTTGAATGATTTTTAATGAAAAATATGGCCGCCAACAGCCATCTTGGATTTCACTCTTTGCATCACTAAATCTGTTACCATACCCATAATGCTAAATGGAAATTATAATGCATTAATCAGGTCAGGCACATCCTGAATTCCACCATTATAGTGGTATTCCACTATTATTGTGGTACATGTACCGGTATATGACCATTACCGTTTTGTTAATTTGATAAAAGAGGGATAATCCGAAATCATATTTCACACAAATATTATTCAAAATCAGTGTCGCACTAATTCGGTATCATACATATACCGGTAGTTTGTCCAGGAGAATAAATAATCATGACGGCACATGATAAGCAACTCAATTAGCATGCACTTAGTTGAAATGTTATGAAGGAGCGATTGGGTCATCCTGTTATTGTCATTTAGAAAGGCATATACCGGTATTAGTAATATATTATAATATTATTGAATAACAAACCTGCCGCAAAAGAAAGCACAACAAATTTTGACGGAAGTCTGTCCATTCGCTGCGATATTGGTAAGAGTGATATTTGGCTGTGCACGGGTATGCGCCATCTTCTATTCCCAACGTAAATAAAGGAAACTTGAATATTGTATAGTCATACCACTATAATAGTGGAATACAGCTTGACCTGTTAATAGTGGAACAATACAGTAACCCATTAAGAAGCTTGGATCCAAATAAAATAAAAGGTCGGCCGACCACAGTGTCCCCTGACAACGTGGCAAGTCGATGCCGCTTTGTTAAAGAAATTAAAAAAAATGTTGAAATGGTCTAAGTCGAAAGGGTTAATAATTCCGTAAAAAAAAAATATTTTTCCGTCATCTATATACATATTCCACATCTCCAATCTGTGGGTAATATTCTCTTAAGTTTCAAATATCTACAATCAAAACTGTAGGAGGAGTTGATTACACCATACAGGAAATTATAAAAAAATAATTTCAAAGTCGAAAGGCCCATAACTCTGGGAAGAATCATTGGTTCAAACTCAAATTCGAAACTGACCTGTATTTTGATATGAACAACCCACAAAAAAAACAGAATTTCCAATTAAACAATCCAAACTTGAGTTATCATCCGGAGAAAAAAGAAGCAAAAATTGAATTTTCTAAGTCGAAAAAAGTCCATAACTCAAGTAAAAATCATCGGATCAAACTCAAATTCGAACTCAACCTGTATCTTGATATGATTGATCCACATAAAACGGTATTTACAATTAAAGGATCCAAACTTGAGATATCATCCGGAAACCGAAAAAGTGAGAAATTTTCTAAGTAAAAAAACAACCCGATGAACAACGCATGCAAACGCAAAAAAATTATATTTTTGTAGTAGCTATATAGATGTTGCAAATCACCAACATGTTAGGAACAATATCCCAGAGTTTAAAATCTCTACATTTAAAACTGTAGGAGGAGTTGATTACACCATGAAGGTACCCAATCTCATCCAAAAGGCAAAAATGTTCCAAATTTTCTAAATCGAAAACCCCCCAAAAATATGGAAAAAATGATATTTTTTATTAGCTATATAGATGTTGCAAATCACCAACATGTTAGGAACAATATCCCAGAGTTTAAAATCTCTACATTTAAAACTGTATGAGGAGTTGATTACACCTTGAAGGTACCCAATCTCATCCAAAAGGCAAAAATGTTCCAAATTTTCTAAGTCAAAAACCCCCCGAAAATATGGAAAAAATGATATCTTTTATTAGCTATATAGATGTTGCAAATCACCAACATGTTAGGAACAATATCCCAGAGTTTCAAATCTCTACATTTAAAACTGTAGGAGGAGTTGATTACACCATGAAGGTACCCAATCTCATCCAAAATGCAAAAATGTTCCAAATTTTCTAAGTCGAAAACCCCCCCCAAAAATATGGAAAAAATTATATTTTTGATTAGCTATATAGATGTTGCAAATCACCAACATGTTAGGAACAATATCCCAGAGTTTCAAATCTCTACGTTTAAAACTGTAGGAGGAGTTGATTACACCATGAAGGTACCCAATCTCGGACGCACAGACACACGATCGGACGGACGGACGAGGGTCATTTCTATAGTCCTCCGACGGAACGTCGGGGGACAACAATATTATACATGTACATGTATGGCACCGTTCATTATATGCATTCAATTTAATGAAAACAAATTATACATATCCACATGTACTAGTAGCATGACCCCTGCATATCCAGTGAGATTCAATTTGCATAAGGTTGTAAAAAAAATGAGCTTTTGACTCTCGGGCCACCCACCCACACCGGCATAGCTTCCTGCAAATTTGTTATTACCCCACCCCTCTGGATTCGAAAAAACTTTTTTAAAAGTGTGTTTTCCCAATCCACCCCTTCCCAGAGTCCCCAGCTGTTGTTCACTTGTGAACTCCTTGGTTTATTCTAAATTATTCACTTACCGGTACATCACACCACCTTTAATCAAGCCCAATTACACTACATGTAGATGTAGTACACTTCTACATTAATGTACATGTATATGGTACATTGTAGGCAGTATGTTTAAAGAAAAATACTCACAAAAAGGCCTTCTTATCGACCCTAATTCTGGGAGGGGGCAATTAGGGGAAATCACACCTATATTTTCCTTAGGCCTTATTTTGATGTTTACATGTATGCTGACATTGCAAATAAGCCATGTATCTAAGGTACATCTACTATGATGACATTAAGGTCATTCTACCATTACATTTGTGGAATTTATAGATTTTTTCGGTGTTGTGTCGTTCCTAAATTTATCCTCCTCGGCATGTGGGTATAATCATATTTTCCCACCCCCCCCCCCCCCCCCTCAGAATTTTTTGGATACTACATTCAAAACATATACCAGTATATAAATTTGATATGTTCCAATCTGGGTATGCACACATAAAACACAAACTAAGTTTATGTAGCTTACATGTATATGGAGCTACATGTAGTGACAATTAAAGTGATGTGAAACACTCTGGTAGGGTGATCAAATATAAATGGAGAAAAATCTTGTTCAAAGAAGTAATTTTTACAATTTTATGGCCAAATTGACAACAAACACCGTTGTTCTTATATTATTAATTAAATGCAGCGACTCTTGATGGTGATTTCGCTTTCATTAGTTTATCGCTGATAGATGCGTCCCAAATCGACATAAAAAGTAAATATTTACAACTGAGCGTACATGTAGATCCGACGAGTGGTACGGTCGATTTGCTTCAGATGTTCGGTAATGTTAGTAGAATAGAACATTCCTCCAGTTGGCATAGTGCCTGGATACTAACTGATCAGTTTCACGCACCCGAATAAGTACATAATACCGGTACACTGTATGTCTTTAAATTTACTCGGATCAATGGATGTATCAATGTTACTGCACCAGGACTGGGTACATCACACATGGGGGCAGTACTTTATAAACATGGCCATACGGTATGCTATATGGAGAGTCGTGCATGCAGTGCGTGATAGAAGATTAAAGGTCCTGTGGTTTCACACCAGTGATATGTCCTCAAAATATACATGTATAGCAGGCATTTACAAATGTATGTGTCAACAGTGCGGATTACTGGTATGTGTTCAAAATACTACTAATTGGTCAGCTTTAATATAATTATTTAGCCGCATGCTTACAGCTAGTTCAATGAGTGCAATTGAATGGGTCCAGGGCTACCAGGTGGACTGGTCATATGGTTTGGGCCGGTGCATTGGATAAATATTTCAATTAATCATGGTTCTATACATGCGTTTGTGCAGAAAAAATTGACACCACAGTTAGAATTGCTATATCTATGTTTATAGAAAAACTTTGGCACCGGGTCAGATACATGTACCTGTTTCTGACGCCCAGAAACAAAATGTCAACAGAATTATTGTGCTCTGCATTGCGAAAATAGTCCATGCGGGGCGTGTCCACATCACGGGATGTTGTTTTCGCCCTTGCAATGATATGCATCCATCCACAGTAGAAATAATTGTACTTGAGTTAGATTAAGTAAAATTTGTTATGTTTATGCAGAAATGCTAATTTGAGGAGTGTTAATAAGTGTAACATACATGTACATGTACACGTATGTAAGGCCAAAAGGAAGAATACCTGAGTTTAGGGTAACATGAGGGAAAAAAACAGGGGCGGCGGGCAGTACTTTATTTTATTTTATTTTTTCATTTTATTTTTCACGGGGAATAGTATTTAAGTATTCGTGCCTTCTAATCGTCTGCCAGTGACAGTGTCACTCGTATAAAGCTTGGGCGAGTCATTGTCACACTAATCAATGTCATGGTAGCTTTAATCAGTTTAATGGTGTTACAGAAGTTCAATGACATGTATACAGCATGATATTAAATGATATTATATATAGAATATTCAATAAGTGTCTAGTGTTGGAAATTAAACGGTTTATGTTCACGCTGAAGCTCGGATATTACAGGCCAAATCCTACGAGTGGACATATTACTGTTCAATTTCCCACACAAGACACTTATGATATTTTGTTTATCCACCGACTCAAATACTAAGAAATTTTGCGAAATATTCAACTCAGAAGGTAAATTTAACAAGAGTTCCTCCATTGGAAATGGCACATACATGCGGCAATGCCAACGTGACGTACATAACATAATCAATATGCAAAGCGGTGGTGGCATTCACACCTGTAAAACAAAGTAAGCTCCAAGAACAATATATGTGCAATGATTACTCTATGACTGTTGCATTCGGATCATTGCGACACAGAAGATGTTAATTCATCGGGTCCGGCTTTCTGTAGAACTAATGAATATTTAATGAGAAATAGTTCTACTAGGAAAAAATTAAGTTCTACCAGGCACATAACACTCCTACCGGGTACATACAGACTCATGTTACGTCAGGCTTATAAGTCTCCAACTTTGAGCTTTGGGTCGATTTCAAAAGTGTCAGAATTATTTTTAATCTGACATTTTATTACTATGTCCTTTTCTGTAAGTTCAGAATCGGTGTGGTACCGGTTCACGCACGACAACATGTCTGTGCTATAGTTAACAGGCACCATGATGTTTCTATTCTGATTCATATGAACGCATTTGTGAAGTTTAATAGCTAAAACGCAGGATCTATCCGCACACGGAAGTGTTTCCGCCATATTCAATCGCCATGTGCAATCGGAAAAATATCCGGGTTACTTTCGATTTGCTAGTTAATACATATTCCGGCCCAAGTATCGCGTGTTTTCTGGTTTCCGCTTTCGAGAAATCGGCGAGTTTTGCCGAACAATGACAAGGGAATACGAATATACTACAACAACAATGGCGGCAGTTCCGTTTTTCATGAATTGACGATATTTGCAAGGAAATGGTTTACTTGTTTAAGCTAATTCGGTAGTCGCGAATTCCTAATTACAAAAAAATAAAATGAAGTCGGAGGAAATTTTTGAAAAATGATAAAATGGAATTTGGTGGCAGGTTTTGAGTACGGGCGGGCGGGTTACCCTAAACACAGGTATTCTTCGTGTTGGCCTAAGACAAATCAGCAATGCATATATATTCACATCTATAAATTATACATTTCAATATTAACATCCATGACAAATTTCATGATGATCAGACGAATACTACGACCTGTATGACAGGGGGGGGGGTGGAAAAAAACTGCAGACACAGGGTGGAAAAAACTTTTTTCTTCGGTTTGAGTACCACCCCCCCCCCCCCCCCAAAACAGCAAAAACTGCAGTTTTTTTTCCACTGACCAGTTGCCCCCCCCCCCCCCCCCGAAAAATCAAATCTACCCCAGCCGGACAACCGGAAAAAACACTGCTGGTCGTGCTGGAGCATACAATTCACGAGAAGGTGCTTGGTAACTTAGTTTAGATTATTATGACTAAAATGGCCATTGTCTACCAGTAGAACGCAGATTTGTACAAACATGTACATGTATATTGGTGATCGCAACGCTTTGTATGCACTTTAAAAAATGACAACTAGTCATTACCTCGACTTTGAAAAAGATGCAAATGAGATGAATGAGATACCAGCATATAACTGTTTTCTGATACCATTGGAGGAGAAATTGTTTAATACATGGGATAGTTCTGCAATAAAAATAAATTATTTGCCAGATAAGCGATCGCAAGGTAGAATTCTGCATTCGACTGGTAGACACTGACATAGTCGGTATTTAATACTAAGAAGGTTAATGGGGTCAATATCACATGTAAACCAAGACAGTGGTTATCCAAAATTGTTTTAGGTAGATTGTACTACTCTGACATGTACATGTATATATGAATTGGATATTAAGGTTAATCCATATTCTATAAAATGAGAGAAAATTGAAGTTGTGAGTCTGAAAATACATGTTTGGAAAAAAATTACATGCAAATTTTTTCCGACAACCCCCCCCCCCCCCCCCCCCCCCCCGCAAATGAATAAGGAAAAATTTACGTGTAAATTTTTGACGCATATGTAGCCCCCCCCCCACCCCCCGGTACTTTGTTTCCCGCAGTTTTTTTCTGCCCCCCCCCCCTGAGTATGACAGACAAAACACGATACCGGTACGTACATGTAGTCAATTTCAACAAGACATACCCTGCTAGACAAAACAAGTGTCCACTTAACTGCGGTGAGGTTAGCGTTGCCACCACGGCCGAAATGCAACTACACCACGATTCCACCGGCTAAATACAGTTGGGCCGCGGTGTAATCGCCATTTGGCATGGTGTAGTTGCCATGGTGAACTTTCATCAAACTGAAAAAAGACAATACAAATCAAAAATCTAACCATGGTGTACATGCCATTCGGCCGCGAGGGTAGTTGCCTTTCGGCCACAGTGAATTTGCCGTTTGGCAGCAGTGTACTTGCCGTTCGGCCGCGGTGTTCAACTGCAGTTACAAACTCTGACACCGCGGCCGAACGGCAAATACACCGCGGCCCCAATGGACACTTGTTTTGTCCAGCGGGGTACATGTACATGCCATGTTTGTTCATCGTTATAAAATTTCCACATCAGAACAAGGAGGGGGGTTCTGAAAAATAGTTCTGGCACGTATGCTCATTTTTTCCTTTCGACCCTTGTTGGGAACTTCGGACCCACCCAAATTTGTTTCCGTTTTCGGCAGTTTTTTCCGACCATTTTTTGACACTCCCCTCCTTTTAACACTAAAACAGAGATTTGCAGGAAGAAATTCACTGTAAACAACTTTATATGAATTTCTCTGCATACTATTTGTCATGGATGTTAACATTGAAATATACGGTAGATAGGAACAAGTAATGTTGGGGTCATTTGGCCAAAAACATGGCTGCCAGCGACAAACCTTTGCAACAAAATACAACACGATAACTGCCTGCAGTCAGTTTAGCAGTTAGAATTACATTATTTTTGTTGGTCCAGTCGACTACCCACCCGGCCATACATGCCTGCAAAAATTTCCCTCCCCCTGCATCAGAACAGGTTAGAGTATCAAACAGTTCTCAGGTTTTGTACTGGTGGGATATGATTTCTACAGGCATACATGTAGCTAAAGTAGTGAATCATGGCATGATCTACTAGTACCGGTACATAATCTTTTTTTCAAATAAACAAAATTCAATAATCAATATTCAAGAAATTTAGACAACTCTTTTACACCAACTGGTGAGCACTATGCCAGGAAGAATGGTTGATCTATTTTTGACCAAAGGATCTAGTAAAGATTGATCGGTGGTGGTTGATTGATGGCTAATGCTGTGAGCATGTTCGACACACATCCAAACTGGACTACATACATGTACCTCATTTTGGCTGATGGGGTCATTGTCACAAGGCTCCGGTCACATTCGTACAGGGATGGATCCAGGGATTTTTCGGGGACACCTGTTTTGGGACCATGATATGCCGAAGGCATATCCCTAGCCCTAGGCCCGAGATGGGGGTAGGTATGGGAGGGGGTCGCCCCCTCCCTTAGGTGCAGCATTAAAGATCCCGCATAAGAAAATGCACTGGCTTACAAGGTCAAGATAAAGGCCAATGTATTATATTATATATGCGAGGCTCCTTAGATGGGAAACTCTCATTTATATAAGACAATGCATTGGCACAGGATTTTTGCAAAATTTCAAGAAGCCCCAGTCATGAAAGGTTTAAAATATTTCTCACTGGACACTTGATTAAGCAAATAAAGGCTCTATATCAACTGTATATTGATGATTTGCATTGCATGTTGTTGAATTATAATAGAAGATTTCCTTCAAAATATAGAAAATTCAGCTGTAATAAAACTATCCACTTGCAATTTGGGGACATTTAGGCCACCAGAGTTTGGGCGCCCAAACCTGTAAGAGGTATCAAAAGAGCCCTGGATCCTTCCCTGCATTCGTAGCCAGCTTTTTAAATCGATCACAAATGTAGCCAGCTTTTCTACGGCGATCACAATTGTAGCCAGTTTTTCATATTCATGCGAGCCTCAATGAACAAGATTAGGTTAGTCTCATTTTTCTGAGTTCATGAATGAAAAACAACATAAATTTTAATTTGATATTAGTTCATCTAATAACCTGAGGTTTCCGATCAATGTCGTTAGATGCTCGAATTATATTCCAATATAAGTTCATAAACGAAGTCAGTTTTGGAGCATGACGTCGATATTTTAGTCACAAACGCGATGACGTCATATTTCGCGCCATATAAAGCATGGAATTAGAAAAGCTGGCTACGAATGTGATCGCCGGCGAAAAGCTGGCTACATTTGTGATCGATTTAAAAAGCTGGCTACGAATGTGACCGAAGCCTTGTGACAATGACCCCATCGGCCTCATTTTGTCTATCATAGGCTAGCCTGATTGAGCACATTTTTAATGTAATTTTAATGATTTACACATCTATATTGGGCATAACAGTACCACGAGTTAACTGATTTTTGTAGATGGGATAGTGCACACACAACTAATGAACGTCAATTCTATGCACTTTTTCGTGGTATACCCCGCTGGACAAAAACAAATCTCCATTGGCACCGTGGTGTATTTGCCGTTCAACTGCAGTTGAGCACCGTGGCCGAACGGTAAGTACCGGTACACTGCGACCAAACGGCAAGTTACATGTAACTGCGACCGAAAGGCAACTACCCTCGCGGTCAAATGGCATGTACATCGTGGTTAGATTTCTGGTTTGTCTTGTCTTTTTTCAGTTTGATGAAAGTACACCGTGGCAACTACACCATGCCGAATGGCAATTACACCGCGGCCCAACTGTAGTTAGCCGGGCGATTTTCACAAAAAGGGTCTAAAGAACGGTAAAGACATGTCCTGGTCAGTATCGACAAAATACTTCATCTGGGGAAGAGGCGATTATTCTGTCCTTATAGCCCTTCAGGATTAGGTTCAGGGGCAAATTGTTCGGTAAATTGATCTTCGGTTCTTCTCTGTCATAAATGGTCAAGTGTGTCTGAAATTTCCACTCCGTTATACCGTTTTCTCGGTATACACCAAGTAAGCGATTCTCTCATTCTGTAGAATTTAGGCAAGTGGCTAAATGGAGCGCACAGAATATTCAAGCAACAGCTGAGTTAATAATCTTGAATAATTCACCGGCATAGGCCAACATTTATGATATTGGCATTTGTGACAATAGTGCGTCATGATTTTTTTCATTGATTGTCTGTACCGTTATTAGTGAAATATCAGTGGCGAGTATGACCAATTCACTTGATAATTTCTTGAATATTCTCATTCAATACAATCATCATCTAGTGCCTTCTTATCAAGTCCTTCAAAACATTTTTGTTTCTGAAAACTTATTGGAGAAAATTCGGTCAGACTCAAAGGGCCTGAGTTCTGTCACACTAATTATGTGTCCACTCCGTTATGGCCCTGAATTTATTAAAACAAAAATTTCTGGAAAAATTCTTTAGGTGGTTACATCTGCTCTCAGAGTGTTATAAGTTTCTCATAAGACCACCATTTACACTATATGTGAGAAAAACTAAGTTATGTGTCTTTACTGTTATATCAATTGGTCCTTACCGTTATAACGGTAGAGACATGAAAATAACGGTAAAGATTACAAAGTTAGTCTAGTACGTCTTATATAACGTAAACAGTGTGAATCTGAGTTCCATTGTCATAAATGCGATCATCCAAAACATATTAAACAATGGTACTAAGTTCTTTATCTAAAATTAACTTGAAACTTATATCCACTCCATTGTGTCTCTACCGTTAATACGTAATATTCATGTCTTCACCGTTATATCATTACCGTTAGAAGTATAACGGTATTAGCAAATCAGAGCAATACTACGGAGCTTTAAATTTCAATATTAATCAAGGGATTCTGCATATGCAATACATCATATGTGACATGTCTTTACTGTTATGTGGTAACAGTATGGACAAATGTCAAAACTTTTAAGTTGGTGTCGAACATAAACCAGGAGATCCCAAGCTTTGCTGGTTTATATATGGAAACTAGTCAAGAAAAGCTTCATGGTGGGGCATCCCAAATAGAAATATTTTGTGGTCATGAAAGTGACAAATGTCTTTACCGTTATTAGCCCCTTTCTGTGAAAATGACCCAGCCGGTGAAGCTGCAGTGTAGTTGCATTTCGGCCTCGGTGGCAATGCTAACTGCACCGCAGTTAAGTGGACACTTGTCTTGTCCAGCAGGGTACCAGAAAGTGGTAGACATGTAATTCACATTAAAAATGAAGCTCAATCAGGCTACTGTATCATCCAACTATAAAAGACAAAACGAGCTACATAGCCTGTTCTAGACGTGTGCACGACTTGGCGAAGTTAGGAGTCTTAATTTTCAACACACAGTTGCTTCGATCAACGTATTTAGAGCTTTTAGAAGTTTTAGTATCGCAATGCTATTTGTGCATAGACAATTTTGTTTTTATTATTATTGTCACCTAGTCGGCACTGACGGCACAGTATGGGATTAGATACGATGGCGCCTAATGGCATACCGATCTATTTCATCTGATTTTGCGAGAATCCATACAATATTTCACGAGAATACAGGGTAAATTGCGAGAATATTTACGAGAATCTAGATTTGGATTCTCGCCGAAATATTATAAAGCACTGCGGTTTATGTTTTCAAAATGAGAGATAATTCTAAGATGCCAGTTATTTCTTTAAGTATCACTTTTACGAAATAACGGCCATGTCTAAAGAGTTACTCAAAACTGCGATGACACATGGCTTATTTTATACGTGATACCGGTACTGTATGTGCATAGAAACGGGAGCTCTTAGAAGGGGTCCGACTAGTCAACTAGTAGTCGATTACCGTACAGGTCTCTGAATTTGCAGTTATTTTGTGTCGTTAGTGAATGTTCAGATGACCATGATACAATCGTAAGTGGCGGCATCGGGGCCTGACAAAATTATGGATAGTTTATTGATAGATACCGGTACCGGTAGATTGCGGGGTCGTCGTACATGATGATATTATAGGTTATTCGTAAGCATGTAATTGACTACCCTGTGATCTTTCCAGCCACTATTTTTACGTACACATCTAACAGAACAAGAGAGAGAAGTGCGGTAGTCGCACCGAAAGTCGGCAGCACCCAGAATACCAAGCCAGTCACACATCCAAGTACTAACCGGCCTCGACGTTGCTTAACTTTGGTGATCACACAAAGCTTCTAACGACCGTGACCAAGCAATCTAGACCTCTCGAGCAGAGAAGTCATTGGCCTTCTACATATACAATGCG
This sequence comes from Siphonodentalium dalli, assembly GCA_032622095.1. Lineage (NCBI taxonomy): Eukaryota > Metazoa > Mollusca > Scaphopoda > Gadilida > Siphonodentaliidae > Siphonodentalium > Siphonodentalium dalli. The sequence continues at coordinate 12,643,342 of CP136067.1, forward strand.
ACAGCTACACACACAACTGCGATTACATTGCAAGTGGAAGTACCCAAGGATAAGCGACGATTTTGAATCTAAAATCAAACAGTGCTTGATATTATTGATATTATTTTTTTACTTGCGATTTTGACGTGAGCTACTTCCTATGATGGAAATTCTTCCACTTACGATTGAATCATGGTCGCCTTAGTGTACGTTCAGACGACCATGATTCAATCGTAAGTAGAGGAATCGAGCCCGACGAGATCGTGGATAGTTTGTTCAGACGATTGCGATGTCGCGTACATTATATCATAGGTTGTTCCTAAAGCATGCGATTGACTACCCTATGGTCATTTCCAACTACGATTTTTACGTACACACGACTGCGATTACGCCGCAAGTGGAGGTAACCAAGGATACGCCACGATTTCGCATCTAAAATCAAACAGATCTTGATATTATTTTATGACCTACAATTTTGATGTGGGCATGCGCAGTCCAGCTACCAGTTACTTCCTACAGGGGAAATCTGTCCATTTACGATTGTAATTTGTATCGTGGTCGTCTGAACGTACACTTAATGTTCACTTAGTGCAATGATTCATTGATTGTTGTTGGCATCTAATCAATGGTTGCTGAATGAATATCAGCAAAGAAAGATCACCATATGGAACTGCGAACAGAATCATGAGAATGACAATAGTCAATACCACATGACATGGTCAATGATGCGTTGATCTGTTGATGGTGCATCGAATTTTCCAAGTTTTTCTGTTGTGTTTTCATTTGCAAAATTGTCATCACGTTAAAAGTATCTATGCTTAGAATAATGGAGTTCACAAACATGAACACATAGCTTACCTGCTTTTCTCAGTTGTTGTGTTCAGTTTATGCTGATATTCCTATCACATAACTTGCATATTCTTCGACGTCGTGTTAGCACCAAAAGAAAGAAGGTATCTCGCCATTATTACAACTTCTCGTTATACACAGACGGCATCCACCCCGACAAGCTGTTAGCAAAAACCTGGCTTCGCCGTATAGCTGACCAAAGCGAGAAGGACTGCTGGGAACTCTAACCCCCAGGTCAGTATTAACATAGGTTAACACCTGCCTGTATGGTATACAGGTCAGTATTAACATAACAATAACAAATAACTCTATAGTATACACCAATTGACAACCACTCAGACAGCATGGACTTGTCACCAAGCTACGCTGAGAAAAAATGTCTTTTCAAAACCCACCTACTGCCACTGGGCAGCGGGTGGAATCAAATGCCACACAACAAGTTCTCGCGATCATTCAGACAGCATGGACTTGATACCAAGCTACGCCGAATGAGACCGAGAACTAAAAACACAGATCTGGCATACAGATTGATACTACAACTGTTCATCTTAACATCCATAACTGCGTACCTCAACTCAGACAACCAGAAGACGTGGTACCACCAGCAGCTGGCACATAATCTAACAAACCCTCGACTATCAACAGCACGAAGAGGTCCGATCACATGGCCAGATAACAAGAACCCATCTAAAGCCATCTTCCTCCTGACATTGATGCTTGCAGGCGACATAGAGTCAAACCCCGGACCAGGGCTCGAAGAGAATTTCCCATGTGGATACTGCGAATGTCTAGTAAAGTGGAACCAACAGGGAGTCTGTTGTGACGATTGCAGCATTTGGTACCATCAATCATGCCTTGAGATGTCAGCAGGAGAATACAGCAACCTGCACAGAAAGAGCATCTCTTGGATTTGCTGCAAATGCGAAAGCATAAATCTTGACAGCTTCACCTTCCACTCATATGAAGCTGACCCCAACATATATGAATGCCTCAACCTGGACTCAACCATCGACTCAGTTTCATCAGAGTCTGTCTTCAACCCAATGGAGGCAAGTACACCAGTACCACGAAATAGACCGAATAGCACACGGAACACCACCGGATCAACATCATCTCGTACTGGGCCGTACAAATTACCACCCAAGAGAAATATGAGGATAATGACAGTTAACTGCCGCAGCATAAGAGACAAACACGCCGAACTAGCTGCATCACTGGAATACACCAAGCCAGATATCGTAATAGGCACTGAATCATGGCTACAGGGAGTCAAACCTGGGAAAAACCCAACACCTGAGCACATCAAGTCAAGCGAAATTTTCCCAGAGAACTATGCGTGCTACCGAAATGACAGAGTATCCACTGGAGGGGGCGTCTTCATCCTTGTCCACAAGAACTTAATATCAACGGAGCAACCACAACTGGTGACAGACAGCGAAATCAACTGGGTCAAGGTCAGATCAACATCCAGCAAGGACATATTGATAGGGGCTTACTATATGCCACACAGAGAGAACCACCACATCGCAGAGCTAGAGAAGTCCATCAACCTAGCGACATCTGGAAAGCAAAAACACATGATCATCTGTGGGGACTTTAATTGCCCGGATATAGAGTGGAACAGCTCAGTAGTAAACAGAGGAGCCCAAGACAAAGATATACAAACTCACCTACTAGAAATCATGTCAGAAAAAGGGCTAAAACAAATCCACGAACAACCAACGCGGGGAAAGAACTTGCTAGACCTGGTCTTCACCAACAATGCATCACTGGTAAAATCATCAACCAGCATACCAGGCATCTCTGACCACGCCATAGTCATTACTGACATCGACATGAAGCCCAGATACCAACATTCAAAACCAAGGAAGTGCTATCTATATAAAAAAGCAGACTGGACACAACTTGGACTGGATCTGCAAATACTGGGAGAAGGCCTACGTACACTAAATAGTGCAACCGTGGAGGATATGTGGAAACATCTGAAGGAGGGCATACATAGATCTATGGACCAACACATACCCTCTAAGCTGATATCACCAAAGCAGAACACTCCATGGGTAAACTATAAGATCAAGAAATTGCTACGTAAGAAACAGCGCCTATATACACAGGCAAAGAAGAACAACAACTGGACCAACTATCGAGCCATGCAGAAAGAATGTAAAAGGGAAATGAGGAAGGCTGAGTGGGATTACATCAACGCTAAGATTAAAGAAGGTTTAGAACAAAAGTCGACAAAACCATTCTGGAGATACATCAAGAGCAGAAAACAAGATAACATCGGAGTGTCGCCGTTGAAATCGCAAGGCAAGTTGGTTGACGACCCAAAAGGCAAAGCAGAAATTCTGGTAAAGCAGTTCCAGTCAGTATTCACCAAGAACCAACCACCACTTCCTGACCTTCCACCCAAATGCGAAAACATCGGCAAACTGACAGTGACAGTGAATGGCGTCGAAGCCCTGCTGAAGAGGTTAAACCCAACCAAAGCCTCTGGCCCAGACGGTATCCCAAACTCCATCCTAAAGAAGTACGCAAAACAACTGGCACCTGCCTTCAGGCTCATATTCCAACTATCATTAGACACAGGCACATTGCCAAGGGACTGGCGCAGCGCCAACATAGCCTCAGTCTACAAAAAAGGAGACCGACATCAAGCGGAAAACTATCGTCCTGTGTCCCTAACATCAGTACCGTGCAAGCTACTAGAACACCTCATATGCCGCCATATCCATGAACATCTGGAGAAGCACAACATACTAACAAAGCTAAACCATGGCTTTCGAAGGGGATATTCCTGCGAAACACAACTAGCAGTGACAACACAAGACATCCTACAATCATTTGACAACAAGAAGCAGATCGACGTGCCATCCTTGATTTCTCCAAAGCTTTCGACACTGTACCACACGACAGCCTATTGACCAAACTAAATCACTACGGTATCACAGGCCCGGTCAACAGATGGCTAGCATCCTTTCTGAAAGAAAGAAAGATGAGAGTTGCACTCGAGGGATACTACTCAGAAGAAGTTGACGTGTTATCAGGAGTACCACAGGGAACAGTATTGGGACCGCTGCTCTTTCTCTGTCACATAAATGACCTACCGGAATCAGTAACATCACAAGTCCGCCTATTCGCAGATGACTGCCTCCTGTACCGCCAGATAAACACCTACAAAGACCACGAAATATTGCAACAAGACCTACGCAAACTGGAACAATGGGCCACCAAATGGGGGATGCGCTTTAATCCAACTAAGTGCTACATTATGAGCCTAAAGCAGAAGACACAAAGATTTTACCAACTGGCAGGGCAGATACTCCAAGAAGTCACAAACAACCCGTACCTTGGCGTCCAATTCTCCAATGACATGCAGTGGCATCACCACATCGAGTCCACCACGAAGAAGGCAAACTCCACCCTCGGCTTCCTTCGGCGCAATCTCAGGTACTGCCTGATGGATCTCAGAAAAACGGCATACATAGCATTAGTCCGCCCTCAGCTAGAGTATGCAGCAACAATCTGGGATCCTCACTATGAAAAGGACAAGACAAAGCTGGAGAAGGTGCAACGCAAAGGAGCAAGATTTATAAAACAGGACTACCGAACGAGAGAGAAAGGCTGTGTAACATCAATGCTGAGTGAACTTCAACTACCATCCCTGAAAGCAAGAAGAAAGGAACAGAGACTGACACTATTTTACAAAGTGGTAAAGGGATCAGCCCCGGGTATCAACTCCGAACACTACCTAAGAAACTACCGCCCAAAGAGGAAAAAGAAACCCACAAAATTCAAGGATTTTGTTAGTGACAACATCGTGGAGAAACTAACCACAAATAACGAAAGTGCCTACGAACCAATTCATACAAACACAGACCAATACAGATATTCCTTCTTCCCGAGGACTGTACTTGACTGGAACAAACTGGACAACAGCACAGTCAATGCCGCCGACCTAGAAACATTCAAGGCGGCTCTGGGAGAACAAAAATAGCGCTCCTCACACCGTCCTGTAAAAGCCAGCTTTGGTCACTAGGACGAAACAACTACAGATACAGATACAGCGAAATAAAATTATTTCTGTGGCAGGACTATTTGTGTATTGTGATTGCGTATTAATCTATAGCACAAACTCACATCTCTTCGTCCGTTGTTGTTAGAAATACAACAATTTATAACATTATCAAACTTAATATAAATAATATAATTAAATAAATAGTTTGTTTCATACAATTGCAGAATATTATGGGTTTAAATGACCAATACGGTTGGAACTATATGTTATCTTCCAATATTATTTATCGATTTTATTTTTAGATTTTATCGCTGAACTTGGAGCACTCAATCGAAACAAGTTATAGTTAGCACTGGTTAGCCTGGCCTAGGTTTGTCTGCGTCAAACTTTATGAATATTGCATCAATCTTTCAGGCTAAAATACCGATAGAACATTGAAGATATTCTCTACATGTGCATCCATGCGGCTGGAATTGATTTTCTGGGCAAATGTTTAAAAAAAAAAAATTTAATTTGTAAACAAAACTTTTTCATGCAATTTAATTCACGCTTTGTTTGAAGTCTAGCGCTTTAGTTTGATTTGTTTCCAATTATAATCAAATATAGTGAATATACCTGTTAGAAATGCATTATAAACAAGCTACTCGCCCTTATAAATATTAAACAAAAGACATCAATGATTGTATGACGTTTATATAAATATGAGAATGTTGACAGCCGATTACGACAATAATGCTTTAGGCCCACCGATCTACTGTGCGACATTCGTGCTATCCAAAATTCAAAATCCAAGGGTCGTATTACTTAAAAATTGGTGACGTCACAAAATCAGATATAGCCTATATACGACCCAAAGCGTCTTTGGTTCGTTATAAAACATTAATACTGTGTATGTTATTGGGGGACACGGTCGCTGTAGTCGTTAACGAATCTAATGGGTGTGTATTGGGTGTGCGTGTGTTATTGGGGGATACGGTAGCTGTGGTAGTTAATGAATGTAATGGGTGTGTAGTGGGTGTGTGTGTTATTGAGGGATTCGGCGCTGTGGTCGTTGATGAATGTAATGGGTGTGTGGTGGGTGTGTGTGTTATTGAGGGATTCGGCGCTGTGGTCGTTGATGAATGTAATGGGTGTGTAATGGGTGGGTGTGTTATTGGGGGATACGGTCGCTGTGGTAGTTAATGAATGTAATGGGTGTGTAGTGGGTGTGTGTGTTATTGTGGGATACGGTCGCTGTGGTCGTTGATGAATCTAAAGGGTGTGTATTGGGTGTGTGTGTGTTATTGGGGGATACGGTAGCTGTGGTAGTTAATGAATGTAATGGGTGTGTAGTGGGTGTGTGTGTTATTGAGGGATTCGGCGCTGTGGTCGTTGATGAATGTAATGGGTGTGTGGTGGGTGTGTGTGTTATTGAGGGATTCGGCGCTGTGGTCGTTGATGAATGTAATGGGTGTGTAATGGGTGGGTGTGTTATTGGGGGATACGGTCGCTGTGGTAGTTAATGAATGTAATGGGTGTGTAGTGGGTGTGTGTGTTATTGTGGGATACGGTCGCTGTGGTCGTTGATGAATGTAATGGGTGTGTAGTGGGTGTGTGTGTTATTGAGGGATTCGGCGCTGTGGTCGTTATTGAATGTAATGGGTGTGTGGTGGGTGTGTGTGTTATTTTGCGGTACGGTCGCTGTCGTCGTTGATGAATGTAATGGGTGTGTAATGGGTGTGTGTGTTATTGAGGGATTCGGCGCTGTGGTCGTTATTGAATTTAATGGGTGTGTGGTGGGTGTGTGGTGGGTGTGTGTGTTATTGGGGGATACGGTCGCTGTGGTCGTTATTGAATGTAATGGGTGTGTAGTGGGTGTGTGTGTTATTGAGGGATTCGGCGCTGTGGTCGTTATTGAATGTAATGGGTGTGTGGTGGGTGTGTGTGTTATTGGGGGATACGGTCGCTGTGGTAGTTAATGAATGTAATGGGTGTGTAGTGGGTGTGTGTGTTATTGTGGGATACGGTCGCTGTGGTCGTTATTGAATGTAATGGGTGTGTAGTGGGTGTGTGTGTTATTGAGGGATTCGGCGCTATGGTCGTTATTGAATGTAATGGGTGTGTAATGGGTGGGTGTGTTATTGGGGGATACGGTCGCTGTGGTAGTTAATGAATGTAATGGGTGTGTAGTGGGTGTGTGTGTTATTGTGGGATACGGTCGCTGTGGTCGTTGATGAATGTAATGGGTGTGTAGTGGGTGTGTGTGTTATTGAGGGATTCGGCGCTGTGGTCGTTATTGAATGTAATGGGTGTGTGGTGGGTGTGTGTGTTATTTTGCGGTACGGTCGCTGTCGTCGTTGATGAATGTAATGGGTGTGTAATGGGTGTGTGTGTTATTGAGGGATTCGGCGCTGTGGTCGTTATTGAATTTAATGGGTGTGTGGTGGGTGTGTGGTGGGTGTGTGTGTTATTGAGGGAGTCGGCGCTATGGTCGTTATTGAATGTAATGGGTGTGTAGTGGGTGTGTGTGTTATTGAGGGATTCGGCGCTGTGGTCGTTATTGAATGTAATGGGTGTGTGGTGGGTGTGTGTGTTATTGGGGGATACGGTCGCTGTCGTCGTTGATGAATGTAATGGGTGTGTGTGTTATTGTGGGATACGGCGCTGTGGTCGTTGGGGCACATTCACACAATATTCCACAACGACCACAACGCCATATCCCGCAATAACATACACAGCTACTAAATTAATTTATTAAATAAGATGTATGTAAAACTCTGCACCCGATTCGTACTTAAACCAGTAATAAGACAACTCAAAACACTATTGAATATTTTGTATTTGAGTAGTCTGTTTTAATAGGTACACACATTGTTCGTTATACTGGCCCCAGGCACTCGCTACCAAGAGCCGCTGTGAGTGTTTTCTGAATTTCTGCACCTACCGGATCTCCGCTCCTCGCATAGTACTACATAAAGGATCTTTAATGTAAAGAATTGTGACAAACATTTAGTACGGTAATTGCCAAATCGATGCGCCAATGGAGTATTTTCCTAACTTCAGAAGGTAACGGCGCTGAGCGCCTCGTACAACACTCGAGGAAAGAAATCATATCTAATGTATCAAAAAATACTGCGATAAACATTTAGAACGATAATTGCCTCAGCAGGTACCAAATCGATGCTTCCATGAAGTCTATTATCAACCTTAGAAGCTACCTGATATGGTCGCCTCGCATAACAATGTATATATCTAATGTAAATCAAATGTGACAAACATTTAATGCGATAATGGGACATGCAGCTACCAAATCGATGCTTCCATGAAGTCTATTATCAACCTTAGAAGCTACCTGATATGGTCGCCTCGCATAACAATGTATATATCTAATGTAAATCAAATGTGACAAACATTTAATGCGATAACGGGGCATGCATCTACCAAATCGATGCATCCATGAAGTCTATTATCAACCTTAGAAGCTACCTGATTTGGGCTCCTCACATAACACTCGAGGAAAGTATATCTAATGTAAATCAAAGGTGACAAACATTTAATGCGATAATGGGACATGCAGCTACCAAATCGATGCATGCATGAAGTCTATTATCAACCTTAGAAGCTACCTGATTTGGTCGCCTCGCATAACAATGTATATATCTAATGTAAATCAAATGTGACAAACATTTAATGCGATAATGGGACATGCAGCTACCAAATCGATGAATCCATGAAGTCTATTCTCAATTTTAAAAGCTACCGATTCCCGGTCTCCACGCATCTCGTGCGGCGCTCCAGAAAATTATTACTAACGTGAAGATATGTGACATTGATTTACCACGTAGTCCCCCACATGCAGTACCCCGTACGATGATACCCATGCGTAACGTGGTCGCAGACGAGTAAGAAGAAAACCATAGTAAAAAATGGTAACGCCCTCAAGATCATATTATTAAGCATATATAAATATATATACATATATGTTTAGTATACTACTAGTGCCATAGGACAAGGAGTTAAAAATGATTTAAACAGCAGATTTAAGTATACCATATCTAGTTTATAAATATATAAACTAGATATCGTTTGTTTTATGGTAATTTCGTAAGATTTCGTGGCTGCGTGGTAGCATGAAACTTGCATGTCCATTATATATAACCCAACTAAAAGAGAATCTATATTTCAGTAATTGATTCCAAGATAACCTATACAGTTCGGGTCGACAAAATGTTTGCACAAAACGGTTCGCGTCCGTTGTTACTGCATTTCGCATCCGTAGTTACTATGCCTATAAACCCGTCGCCGCGTCCGCGTTTCTCGTTAATCTTGAAGATTATTCCGATTTCAAGTTGATCAAGGGGGCCTCGGTGGCTCAATCGGTTAGGGGTACCACTCCAAGCCGTTTCGCCCTCCAGCGATATGCCGACATATTTTTAGATATCCGAATAAACTCTAGTGTTATCATAAGGTACCATCGGAATCCGATTCATTGAAATATCACCACTACAATTTCCGTTGATCAACTTGATTGATTGATTGATTGATTGTGGTTTATTGTCGCTTTAGCCACTAAGGCCATATCACGACATTGCCAGTTTTAGTGGTGGAGGAAATCCGCACACTTGCGACTAATCTAACAGTGATTTCAATGGCTGATAAACTCGTCAACCATGTGCGGCAAACCACCGACCATCGGCGAGTAACTGGCAACTCCACCAGATAACGATTTCGAGTTACAAAGTCCACGATGGAAACATGTGGATTTGAACCCTTATCGCCAGCGCTGGAGGGCGAAACAAACGATATCTAGTTTGCCAGAATTTATCCCATCTGCAATGTGTTGGAGCATGTGAACATTGTCGAGAAGGGTGTGAGCTGGCGTTTGGAAATGTTCCATATTCTATCAGTTCGTATACAAAGATGAAAATGTTCGTATGTGACCACACTCAGTCAGTCAGTCAGTCAGGTAATAGCTTCCCAAACTGCAAACGTGTGTTCAATCTGTGTACACATACACCCATGGTCATACTGACATAGTATTACACGTACTAAGAATATCGTACTCTAGTCCACAATGACCTGAAACTGGCGCTGAAATGGTCACTGTCACCCCCTTTCGTTCAGTTGGGTACCCAGCTTTTTTTAATTTTCAGTCGGATACCCAGCATGTATAAAATTTACATTTGGGTACCTAGCTTTATGAAGTCTCACCCAGAACGTGATTTAATTAGTGATTGCCGTCATCCCGATTGTCGAGAGAGGGGGAGAGGGAGAGAGAGAGATTGCTCTGCGGGATAACGTCACTAAATTCACCCTCTGGGGACTTCATTCTGCAAATGACAGGCACACTGAACTCAGGCTTGTAGGTGAGTTGTGGATAAGTGGGTGATTAGATGATGACCACCGATGAGTAAGATTTGGGAAATTCAGAGAGAAACACTCTATTATGTGCACATGCTGTTGTGTTAATGTGTGTACATGTATTTCTCATCTTCAGACACCTTCTGGTCCGTGTTTGAGCCACACATGCAGCGACAACTATGTGTGCGTGCCGACGGGAATCGGATATCGATGTGTTCTGTTGGATGATAAAGGTATGGACAGTGAGAGAGTCTCTCTATCTCTCTCTCTCTCTCTCTCTCTCTCTCTCTCTCTCTCTATCTCTCTCTCTCTCTATGTGTATATCTCTCTCACCCCTCTCTCTCTCTATATATCTCTCTATATATATCTCTCTCTCTCACCCCCCTCTCTCTCTCTCCCTCTCTCCTCTCTATCTCTCTCCTCTCTCTCTCTCCTCTCTGTCTCTCCTCTCTCTCTCTCTCCTATATCTCTCTCTCTCTCTCCCTCTCTCTCCTCTCTCTCTCTCTCCCTCTCTCTCCCCTCTCTCTCTCCTGTCTCTCTCTCTCTCTCTCCCTCTCTCTCTCTCATCTCTCTCTCTACTCTCTCTCTCTCTCTCTCTCCTCTCTCTCTCTCCCTCTCTCTCTCCCTCTCTATCTCTCCCTATCTCACTCTCTCTCTCTCCTCTCTCTCTCCTCTCTCTCTATCTCCTCTCTCTCGTTCTCTCTCTCTCCCCCTCTCTCTCTATCCTCTCTCTCTCCTCTCTCTCTCTCTCTCTCTCTCTCTCTCTCTTTCTTCGATTGTCAACATTGTCAGAAGCCACGATTATTTCTACGCTCACACTACCCCAATAAAACCGGTTGTACAATTATACCCTTAAACGGGATGAAACCGCGCGCTCTTTTGTCCGACCATGCACTGTCTGCACTGTGCACGTTCTCGCAACATACATGACATTGTGTGTTACCTAAATGACATCATATAATCGGCCACATTCTAAAAATGTAGCAAATAATAATTGCGGTTTTATATAGCGCTCAACCAATTAATTCATCTAAGACGTTTTTTAACCCTTTACCCAACAGAACGGCCCTGTGCCAATACATTCTCTTATATATGCGAGTATAGGTCGACTCGCATATATAAGAGAATACAATGGCTTAACACATATTAAAAATGATAAAATTGTCAAAGAATGTAGAAAAATATTATAAAAATTGTTAAAAAATGTAAGAAAAAATTATAAAATTGTTAAAGAATGTAAGAAAAAATGGTAAAAAGTGTTAAAAAAAGATTTTTTTTAGGCCAATGCATTCTCTTATATATGCGAGGCGACCTATGGTCGACTCTCATATATAAGAGAATGCATTGGCACAGGGCATAACTGTAACCATCACAATGTGGTCAATGAACCGGTTCCAATGATATCCATATTTGTATGGTCTTATTGAGACAGACCGAAGATATTTTAGGCTGTTGAAGCTTTATTTGGGCGTTTTTTGCCGTTTTGTTGGGTAAAGGGTTAAACAGAGCACATATGACCCCAGTCATGTGTACAATGAGCAGCCTGCAGCCATTATACTGTGGACCTGCATGCGCTGATCTAGTTTGGTCAGAACATAATCTGATACACACCAGTGCAGTATATTTGACAAGCTGACTGGCACTCGTTTAACACATGAGTGGTGCGAAGTCGACACAGTACGAGCGACATTGATCGTTGCTCAAATCGACCAAGCCACTGTTCTGTGAAAACTCACAAACAACGACCGACGGGCTCTCGTTGTGTTGACAGCGAAGACAAATCAGGCTCGCTAACCACTGGACCACCGAACTCCAAGTGACATATTTTCGATTTTCAGAAGAGTAAAAAAATGTATATAATTTCGAAGCAGTTGGAGTCCACTCTTGGGACGCTTGCACTTAGTAGGGATATTATGTATAGGATAATGGCTGAAAACTGTACATTATTTTAGAGAATTGAACGATCGAGGCCACAGGCCAAGATCGTGCCATTCGCTGAAATAATGTACAGTTTGAAGCTACGTGCGGTGTGTTGTGCTGATTAGCCTGATATCGTCCCATCGCTCCCCGCAGAAATTATGCCGCTGCTATCAGCTGACGAACCCGCCTTGGAGGAAAACTGGCTCCGCCCATGTACTGCGGACAGACAGATAACTATAGACAGACAAGAAAACCATAGTCAGAAATGGTAACGCCACCAAGATTATAGTATTACATATAAATAGAAATTATAAAAAATACATAAAATATTTTGATAACAATTGCGTTTAAACAAGTAATCCTTCAAATTATTACTAACAAAGCAAGTAAATGACTGTGGGGTCACTCAACAGATTATAAAGACTTGGACTTAGTATACTGTAAATACTGGGACTGTATATTTTTAAATTTTAGTCTAAAATTTAAATGAAATAATTAAAAGATAAAATTTAGCAAGTAGTAAAAGTTAATTTTATCATTTAATTTTTTTTTTTGGTTAAATAAAGGAATAATTTAAATGTAAAATTTGGTTTAAAAAAAATGATTGACCGTGGCTCTTCCAATAATTGCGCGACTGACCTGGTCAATTGTTCTTAAGAAGTTGTTTTGAGAATTACTATGGAGGGACATAGTTATGGCTGTGGCTTCGCGAGTAATTGACTTGGTGACGTGGTGTTAACAATCTGAACTCCAGTAAACCAAGGACGCTCCATACCAAATATAAGGTAAATAAATAATTCTTTATAAGTTGTTTTAATATTTACTATGGAGGGAAAGAATTGTGGTGCTGGCTTCGCAACTATTTGACCCCATTGTAACAAATATAAATATTAGTCACTCAGGCAATAGATGTATCTATTCTGTATATTAAGTTATTGGGTCTTACGTGTCTTGAGATGTCTAAATATGTTTTGATGGACAGATCGCGCAAGCGCAAGGGACCCCGCCAATCTTATTTGTTGTGCTTCGAATTGTTGACTTATTAAATATGCACATATACTTAAGAAACAGTCGTGTGCGAAGCGCGCTCCCGTAGGTCGGTTTTTGGATGCCAGTTAATGAAAATATCATTGAAATAATCGGTTTCCCCCCAATAAACATCCATATATTCAATATACATGTTTTTGGAGCAGAATTAGGTAGACCATATTGAACGCCATAATTCTGCTGTGGTTAAGTGGTCAATTACTTTGGACATTACTGTATGTAGATGGAGTTATCATTAGACCTCACATCCTTATATGGGATACAGTAATGCCCAAAGTAATTGACCACTTAACCACAGCAGAATTATGGGTAATTTTTCAGGATTTAAAATCCGGAAAAATTACCCACAATCTGCTGTGCTTAAGTGGTCAATTACTTTGGACATTACTGTATGTGGATGGAGTTATCATTAGACCTCACATCCTTATATGGGCTACAGTAATGCCTAAAGTAATTGACCAATTAACCACAGCAGAATTAAGGGTAATTTTTCAGGATTTAAAATCTTGAAAAATTACCCATAATTCTGCTGTGGTTAAGTGATCAATTACTTTGGACATTACTGTATGTAGATGGAGTTAAACCTCACATCAGTTTGTTGGGGATTTGGACCTTGACTTGGGACCTTTTTTTTTTTAACGCAACAAATGCGAGTACACCTTATACACAAATTTCTGATGTAGCCAGAGTTTTTATTGGATAATATTAGTTTGAAGCCTGCTTACATTTCAATATGTTGTCAGTTTTGTATTCTCTGCAGCAGCTAGAACTCGGCGCGTTAAAGCAAAAGTTATAAAAGAAAAATGTGTACGTAACGAGACTATAATACAAATGAAAAAATAAATTGAGGGAGGGGTGGGCATTACAGGGAACTAAGGGTTGAACCGATATAAATCTGTAGAGCGATAACGACCAATGTTGACATATTATGCATCTCAACTCTACTGTTGCAACAAGGTTATAAAATAGGGGGGGGGGTGTCAGAATTTTAGTCATCTCTATATAGTGCCAGAATAGTAATTTATGGACTTCTATAGTGGTACAATACAAATTAGAATCAAATGATAAAAAATATGTATGTAACACAACTATACCGATGAAAGTAAAAATAATAATTTAGGCCGGGATAAGATGTTGGTTTGGTTATATGGACTCGGAGAAAAAGGGGTTCGTACCGATGAACTGACATAAATTAGTGGAGCGATGTTGCCATGTAATGCATCGCGACTGTACTAAAGCAGCAATGATATAAAATTGGGGGGGCCCGGGGGGGTCGGAAATTATCTCTATCTCTATAGATGGCACCAGAATTATATAGAAAGGAATAGCAATTGATATACGTATACGGTATACTATAGTAATACCATAGACATATAAGTACAAGTATCACTCAATAAAATATTTCGTAACGTGACTATAGCGATGAAAAAAATAAATAAATTGGACTGGGATTAGAGATTGGGTTGGTTATATGTGGATAATTGGATATGGAATTCATACCGATGAAATGATACAAATTAGTGGAGCGATAAAGACCAATGTTGACACTTAGTCAGGCTACGCGGGGGAAATAGGGGTTGATACGATAGACCGAAATAAATTTGTCGAGTGATAATGACCAATGTTGACGTATAAAGTAACGCGACTGTACTGTTGCACAATTATCATGTAGAACCAGTCAAATATGGACTCTGGTGCCAATATGGAACAGCTCAGAAAACATTTGAAGGGCCCCAAAATTTATGGGATCTGCCATACAAATCGATTTATGTTGATAAATCTCTTATTTTTCAAAATTTTAAGCTGAGACTTGGTGTGTTTGAGTGGGATACGTATATATTCCTAAAATGATAGGATACAGCACATAATTATGTTTTAGGTGGAAGAAATGAATTTTTTTCGATGATAAAATTTAACAATAAGTTAAATTTTAATAACATGGGATTTGCAAATAAAATCGATTTATGTTGACAAAACTGTCATTTTTCAACATTTTGAGTTGAGAATTCGTGTGTCTGTGTGTAATACTTATATATTCTTAAAATGACAGAGTCCAGCGCGTAATTATCTTTTAGATGGAAGAAATTGAATTTGTTTTCGATAACCATCTACGGCCGTACTACGGCCGGGTTTATCGAGTACGCTATTTTATAAACAAACTTTTGTCAATAGCCGTTTTGGTCAAACTAAACCTTTTTCGACCGGGAAAGCAGATCCGAATAGTAGCTAAGATGTATTTAGATAGAATTATCAAAAGAATTTGACCGATTAGGGTGCATTTTAAAAGAATCGAGTGGAGAAATCTTGGTGACATTTTCATAAAACACGCCGATAATTCCAAAGATAAAAGATGGCGGTTACTACAAAAAAAACAGACATGCGCACTCCAATTAAAATTACCCATAATTCAGTTCACTACACCAGGGGCTCCCAACAGGTTATACAATATTTTCAGGCTATCAGATTATTTATATTTTCGACTTTAAGTTTACAATTTGAGCCTGTCCTCACTCTATCGATACGATTTATCATAAACATATTATACACCAGTGGCGTTAACTTTACAACTTCGGCATCTACGTGATTATATCGGTACGATTCAGTAAGGTACAAACAATCTCCATAAAATACCCACAATTCAGTTCACTACATGCAGGGGCTCCCAATAGGTTATTCCCATTTATTATGGGCTCCCAATAGGTTATACAATATTTTCAGGCTATCAGATTATTTATATTTTCAACAAGATATTATTACACCGGTGACTTTAAGTTTACAATTTGAGCCTGTCCTGACTCTATCGATAGGATTTATCATATTTTCATAAACGTATTATACACCGCTGGCGTTAACTTTACAATTTCGGCATCTACGTGATTATATCGGTACGATTGAGTAAGGTACAAACAATCTCCAAGAATACATTCGCCCTGTACTCCATGCGATATAAAAAAAACAAATGCTAGAAACACCACACTAGGTTGCGTAATAACTAGACCATTTACATAACGCAGTTAATAGCGCCTATACGTATGTGTACGCCTCGGTGCTCCAACGAGGCTATATATAAAAACAAAAGCTAAACGACTGTGGTTAAAGTTGTAACTCGTCCAGGTTGTGGTGAAAAGTCATACACTGCGTGTCTCGTCCAATATGACCGTTCACCACAACCTGGACTCGTACAAGATAAACACACACTGTACACAGCATTGTATAATAACTTTATAATATTTCTTTGAAATGGGAGAAGGTGGCTGATTATTATTGGTTTATGCTCAATGGAAGAAATCCTTAAATTTAGGATTTCAGACCTCGATCCAGTCACAACAACATACAGAATATACTTTGAAAACATGTTTCGTTTTGTTTCGCTAAAATAATGTTGAATATCAAATGAGACAATTATTTGCAAAATAGATTAGTAAATATTAAATACATAAAGGATCTATAACTCGTCCCCAGTTTATAGCGGAATTTACAAAACGAGTCCAGTAAATTATGTCTGGACCGAGCCTTTGGCGAAATCCAGACCTAATTTACTGGACTCGTTTTGTAATTTCCGCTATAAACTGGGGACGAGTTGTAGATTCTATTTATTATATGATTCATAAACTTCACAACACATGCATACATCAACAAATGGGGCGCTGAACTAACATCGGCTTCTATAAGGCACGCGATGACGTTTCACGTAACAATGCGTTGTTTTTCCCGCGTAAAGATATAGTCCCAGATAAATAAAGACTCTTTGGCATATTTAATGGCGTATATTTAATTACATAACTTTTCAAACTCTTCACTCATTATAGTTTGTTGAAAAAATATTGGAAGCCATAGTATTTTGAGACGTACAGTAGCAAAGAGAAGACAAACCGGAACGCAAATGTCACAGTAGTAAAGAGAAGACAAACCGGAACTCAAATGTCACCTGGCACTATTTCCTGTTATTAAACGAACGTTTAATATCACAATTTATAGAATGGGTTTATTGAATGGAATAAGTGTAGGATCAGGTAATAAAGTCATTTTGTTTAGTTTTGTTTCACTGAACAAATGCTGGAGACCAAATTTGACATCCGTGTATAAACTTTGTGAATACATGGGTAATCTTCTTGGACACGCGTGGTGTTTCAGAAACGACCACAACAACTACTACAACCGCCACCACCACCACCACCACCACAACAACAACAACCACGACAACGACAACCACCAGCACGACGACGACGACCACCACAACCACAACAACAATAACCACCACTACCACAATCATCACCACAACTACACAGTTCACAACGTGTCCAACCGAACCAGGTTTGTATAAATAGCGTATTATGTTGCAAAATTATGCTCCCTGTATATAAACACAATCATGATAACTTGAAGATGGACAATCAAAAACCGAAAATATTCAACTCAATGACATACCTGCAAATAATGTGTCTGTCATTTGCAGAATGAGGTCCCCAGAGGGTAAATTTAGTGATGCTACCCAGCCCAGCGAGCTATCATCACTAACTTCACCCTCTGGGGACCTCTTTCTGTTTATATCATCTTCTGAGAAGTAATTATATAGTCTCAAATTAACATTGTTTTAGTTACCTTTTCCCTTCTGGGAAGTTTCTATATACCCTAATTTGAAGAAGATAAAATTCATAATCGAATTGACTATAATGGGTGAATATCACCAACTTCAAATGGGGATTTCAATTTGATCCTAGGTCTCCCATAGCAGTAAAGCGGAATAAATGGAAAATACGTGGCGTTTAAATGAAATTAACCCTTTACCCAACAAACCGGCCAAAACCGCCAAATAAAGCTTCAACAGCCTAAAATATCTTCGGTCTGTCTCAATAGAACCATACAAATATGGATATCATTGGAACCGGCTCCTTGACCACATTGTGATAGTTACAGTTATGCCCTGTGCCAATGCATTCTCTTATATATGCGAGTCGACCATAGGTCGCCTCGCATATATAAGAGAATGCATTGGCCTAAAAAAATCTTTTTTTAACACTTTTTCTTACATTCTTTAACAATTTTATAATTTTTTCTTACATTTTTTAACAATTTTTATAATATTTTTCTACATTCTTTGACAATTTTATCATTTTTAATATGTGTTAAGCCAATGCATTCTCTTATATATGCGAGGCGACCTATGGTCGACTCGCATATATAATATAATGCATTGGCACAGGGCCGTTCTGTTGGGTAAAGGGTTATATGAAATTAACCACAATAATAACCACCACGTGATCACCACAATCATCACCTCAACTACACACGTCACAACTTATCCGACTGCAGCAGGTTTGTATAAATAGAGTACTATGTTGTAAAATTATGGTCCCTGTTTTTGCATCATTTAGCTTACTCGTATTTATATTATCGCAGTACTATTTTTTACTCAGTTTTGAATACGCGCACATTAAATTCGCGCATTTTTAAATTGACAGAAATATTTTCGTAAAAGTCTTGGATTTGATGACAGTTTCAGTTCTTATTCCTTTCTGAAGATACATGACAGTGTATATTAAACACGACCACAGTGGATTTACATCATGTAAAACATAACTACATGTGACATCATCAATTTGTTGCAGCGATGGACGTTTATAAGCTCCAAATAATGAATCGGATATTGAAATAGTTATGAACTGGACATCAATACAACCTTTAAAATCAAAATAAGCCTATATATTCATACATTCCCCATATTGCCATCAAAATACTCGGCTCAGCTCGCCATAGGACCTACATCCCATCCTTGATATCTGTCTACTCACTTTTTACCTCACCCTCATTCTCGACCCTCCTCGTTTTAGGTACTACATTCCAATTATAAGCTAATATTGAGTCCTACATAATTCCATATATAATTATTAATTTGCGTTTCAATATTGTTAAGGGAGAGGAGCAATATTCTAAGTTGAATAACTTGTGCTCCCATCCCTTTTGATTAACTCATATCTTATTTCATATTCTAATTTGTTAAATGTATTATGTAATGAGGGTCAAATAAAATATGTTCAAACAAACAAATCAATACAATGAACTCGAATACAGAAAACCACAACCGCGAAGACAACTGACTTCAAAAAAATCAAACCTTGGTTGCGGGTTGTGATTACATAGCTAACTCAGACTGTATGTTCACGGTGTCACTACAGGTGGTGAATGTGGTGCTGCCTTCATGCACACACAATCTAGAATATGTGCATTTCTTAAACATTTCAACATCGTCCACGTTACCATGATGTATACGTCGCTTGGCATTGAGTAATGGTTTTGAATTGTTGATATTGGTTGATCGAATATAAACATACTAGGCTTATATGTATAGGCGTAATACTTGTCTATTAAGTGTCCAACGTTTCGTATTGTATGTAATTCATCAACATAAATCTCTTGTTTTCCCTGTGGCATATATTAAATCCAAAGTCGTATTATTTTTCGCTCAGTTTTAAGTTCGCGCACCGGAAATATTCAACTCAATGACATGCAACTATACGTGTTGAATTTTACAAGTCTATTACTGCCGGGTCGTTCATCTGACTGTATAGACTGTGTGAGTAGACTACAGGACTCTGAATACCACAATAGTCAGTATTTGTCGCAATCACCTAGAATATTGCAAGTGTCTTCACTGGGAGGGGGGGGGGGGGGTACAGTGTGACGTCTCACGAAGGAACGATTCATACTGCATAATCCATAATGGAATATTCAATCGCATGAATAGGGTGGCCTATCATCGGGTGGCCTATCATTTAAAAATACTTTTCGACAACGTGCTCAGTGGGTTAGCGGACATCGATAATAACTGAGATAAAAGGT
Organism: Siphonodentalium dalli; assembly: GCA_032622095.1. NCBI lineage: Eukaryota > Metazoa > Mollusca > Scaphopoda > Gadilida > Siphonodentaliidae > Siphonodentalium > Siphonodentalium dalli. The sequence continues at coordinate 12,663,335 of CP136067.1, forward strand.
CGCAGACCACATGTCCCCCGACTCGAGTGGTAAACTTCATGATTGGATTTGTTTGTAGGATACTATTTGCAACAATGTTATACAGTATATAGATGTTGCAAACCACCGCAAAATTTCTTGGACAAAACAACCCGATGAACAAATGCATGCAAACACGAAAAAAATGATATTTTTGTATTAGCTATATAGATGTTGCAAATCACCAACATGTTAGGAACAATATCCCAGAGTTTCAAATCTCTACATTTAAAACTGTAGGAGGAGTTGATTACACCATGAAGGTACCCAATCTCATCCAAAAGGCAAAAATGTTCAAAATTTTCTAAGTCGAAAACCCCCCAAAAATATGGAAAAAATGATATTTTTGATTAGCTATATAGATGTTGCAAATCACCAACATGTTAGGAACAATATCCCAGAGTTTCAAATCTCTACATTTAAAACTGTAGGAGGAGTTGATTACACCATGAAGGTACCCAATCTCATCCAAAAGGCAAAAATGTTCCAAATTTTCTAAGTCGAAAACCCCCCCAAAAATATGGAAAAAATTATATTTTTGATTAGCTTTATAGATGTTGCAAATCACCAACATGTTAGGAACAATATCCCAGAGTTTCAAATCTCTACGTTTAAAACTGTAGGAGGAGTTGATTACACCATGAAGGTACCCAATCTCGGACGCACGGACACACGGACGCACGGACGCACGGACGGACGGACGAGGGTCATTTCTATAGTCCTCCGACGGAAACGTCGGGGGACAAAAAGCTACACGGTGTATTCCTTTAAAGATGCATAATCCGAATTCGCACTCGCAAATTACTATTTCCTCGGCTTCGGGGGTAAAATATATTTGATTCGAGCCGAGGAACCCACCCATCAAAGTTCAGAGTGATCAGATATCGATTTTTGATATCTATTAATTTTCACCACCGATAATTTATCGTGGTCCAGTAAACAATCGACGAGAAGACGGTCTCGGACCAAATTGCGGATGAAGATATGGATAACTCTAAAATCAAGTGGCTTTTTTGTGTCAGAATTTTTTTTGACAAAAATAACAGGTTTTGGGCAATTTTATACTATAGTTGACTGTGGTTAGCATTATTTTTGGGCAATTAATCGATTCTGATAACTGAAGCGGAATTTTTTTTTAATGTTGTTGTTGTTGTTGGGATCTGATTATATGGGGACCATCGAATCGGAGTGGGTACCATAAGCAGTTAGCTGGTTCCAGTTCGTGTAATACCAATTGCACACCCCCATTGCTTGAAATGTCATAACTGGCACCTCACATGCAGTCTTGATTTTAGTATATTTTAATGAATATTAGTCTTTGACCATGGTTCGGACCAGTGGGAGGAAATTTTGAAATCTGATCCTGAAAACTACAAAATCCTTGCATTCAGAATTTAATTGATTATTAGTTTTAACTGACTATCGGGGAGGGACCAAGTCCGCTCGGCCACAATTGGAGAAAAATTTGAAATCTGAATTTGAAAACTGCAAAGTGCCAGCATCTGGAGGCAAATTCAGGCATCGATTTTTTAAAATAGTCTAGCAGTTATTTACAGGACACCGGAGATGGACCATGATCCCTCTTAGTAATGGGAGAAAAAATTGAAATCTGAACCCGATTTATCGAAGTTCCTAATTCTGGATCGCCTATCGACACATAATTTCTTGATGTATTCATCTGGCTGCCAGTCGATGAGTTTGTTGGATTCCTCAACCATAAACAACGAGGGTGAACTTTTTATTCAATGTTTTTTCGTTCATATGCATTTTGTGCACCATTTAGTCCTTATGCACTATTTAGTCACACACGTGGAGTGAGAAGCATCATATTGGTAGGACATACGTGTATATCATGTTATCCTGAATAGCAACCCATATTATTGTCTGTATATTATGTAACTGTATATAGTGTTGTATATAACACTAGCAGATTAGCCCGCCACTGGCCGAATTGGTCCCATGGCTTTGGTCGATCCATTTTTTTTTCAAGGTAACCACGTACAGGCACGCCGACAGCATGCTATCATGTCGATCCATTATTTTTTGTTTTTCAAGGTACCCGTCCCGAGTTGACCATTTTTGATCATTACATTCACCGGAATGTGATAAAGGCGAATATTTGTATAATTGAAGATCTACTATACTCCAACTCTCACATTGTAGAAATATCACGGACATGTCACATTCGAATAAGTTAACAAATACTGAAGTTATCAATCAGAAACCATCTCGGACAAACGGACGGACAGACAGACATGCTGATTACACATTCATTTTTTTTTTATGAAACGACTCAGTTCTGGTTATCGGGCTCAGGGAACCACAAAGCAACTGTCCACAATACATTGAACGTTCGGCCCATTTCGCAACAACGAAATAGCGCATAATGATAGGATGTTGGCCACGTTGCCTATATCGCGGCGTTGCGAACACGTTGGGGTTTTGTTATATATAATAACTAATAGATTGTCATGATATTGAAGCATTTGGGGAATGATATGTACATGTACATGTCAGCTTATATCTGCACATTCAGTATACAATTCGCTTAATTTTGGTGTGATTCATATTCTTGATTACACGAAGGTGGTGAATTAGTATGCACTTTAACACATATTTATGTATATTTTACGAATACACGACGAACGTGTAATGACGTTGTCGCCCTAAAATTTATTAACATAGGATTTCCCATTCAAATCGATTTATGTCGATAAAACTCTTATTTTTCAAAATTTTAAACTGAGACTTCGTGTGTCTGCGTGTAATACTTATATATTCTTAAAATGACAGAGTCCAACACGTAATTATGTTTTAGATGGATGAAATTAAATTTTGTCGATGCTAAATTTCCAGCGTGGACTTGTAATCAGAAACCCGGTTTAACAGTGTATCGAAGATAATGTTTCTGTATGATGTAGGCGAAGTAACTCTAAAATTTCGGCAATTATTTAACCCATCAATTCCAATGACGCTGGCATGGTGAAGGGTGAAGGAGTGCTCGGACGTTCTCAGAAGCGGTGCGATGACACTTCCCGTTAGTTTTACGGTCTTTTTAAATTAATTAGCATTTTTTTATACTAGCCACCGGAGAGGGACCAGGACCCCTCGTCCACAATGGGAGAACATTATGAAATCTGAAAACTGCAAAATTCTAATATCTAAACCGGCACAAATTAGCTCTCCAGGTATTGGAAAATTCCGATCTGACAGCCCCCACACCCCAAGGTTGGAAAATTCCAACTGATGGCCATCTCAATCCAAGAACAGTAATTTGTTGTTAATTATATAGCTTAGCTTAAAGGGGTAGGCCTACTGCACACAGGGATAGACAATTTTGTTATTTACTCCCATTGAAATAACTTTCAAGTTAGATTGTGTTCGTGTTATATGAGTTTCGTATAAACCTAATTTAGCGAAGAAAATATTGATCTTGGAAACAAAAATATTACGATTTCAAACTACGCGCCATGTTTTTGACCTTCACCGGAGAAGACTCAGGTCGCAGGAAGAACCGGAAGTTCATTAATCACAGCTTCAATTGATGCATCCAATCTCTTCCATCGAACAATCTCACTCCCTATAAAAATACTTGACGCTTTATGACTCTTGTTTCTTTCTCCTTTTTCCCGAATCGGTTATAGCGGGCCTTTCTTTTGCAGGTAACATGTTATGTGCAACTCAATAATGTTCGCGAACGACCGTCGATAAAAGACACGTAACAGATACGATTTCAAGAACGGTAACTCGTACTGGCATAATTCTCCATTTTATGACTCTAGCCATAAATGAATTTATATTAAATAATTCAATTTTACTTTTGTGATAGCCTGTTAACCGGAACGTTTTCAGTAGACATCGTCGACTCAAATTAGTTATTTTAAAATATAATATTGATATTAGATCGCTATTGTCACCGGGAATTTATTGAAATTGGGGTACAGTACCCCTTTAACTGAAAGGAATCTGATGTGCATGTGTATTACGATTCGCATAAAATAGAATGCTACATGCAACTAACTTTAATTTATTGAGTGAACATCTCATTGCAGTATGCACGGGGACAGGTTATGCCCTCCACACACTTGACGGGCACCAATACTGCTTGAAGTATCATTCCACCACCGAAAGGCGAAACGCAGCTGAAAGTATATGTATTGGAGACGGTGGCCATCTGATACTTATCGAGAGCCGACAAATGATGGATGATTTATTCGATCTCAATGCCAACTTGGGACATGGTACAGGTATGTGTACAATTATTAAGGCGGGTAATTTTAGCTTTTGTATGGATATGGCTCATTTTACCCTCCGAAATTAATAGAATATATACAATTTGGAAGGAACACTACTTTTGGCGATATATTCTTACTTTATAATAATCGACAAAGAACTAACACAATCCATATAGCAATTCGATTTGAATGTTTCGCAGGAAACGATAATTTTTGGTGGCCCAGTAAACAGTCGACGAGAAGACGGTCTCGGACCAAATTGCGGATGAAGATGGATAACTCTAAAATCAAGTAGCTTTTTTGTGTCAGATATTTGATAAACCGGCAATATATCGTTGAACAAAATGGTGATAAATAACAGGTTTTGGGCAATTTTATACTAAAGTTGGCTGTGGTTAGCATTGTTTTTGGGAAATTAATTGATTCTGATAACTGAAGCGGCATTTAAAAAAATGTTGTTGTTGGAATCTGATGATATGGGGACCATCGAATCGGATTTAGTAATTATAGTTGAATCCAGGATGTGTCCGGCCTAATCAATGGTGCAGACATTGGTCCACTTTCTCGGAGATGAGTTGTTCTTTCAAAATGAATGAGTAATAACTATATATCGCATCCCGTTTTCAGAAAGTAAGTTGTGGGCTGATGGAGAAGATCTTACACAAACAGACGACTTTATGACCTGGTGTGGACAAATGTTACCATGGGCTGAATGGGGAGCTGGGTTGCAGATCGGTGAATGGTGCGTTCGGATTCAAGCATATCCAGATCCCTCGAGGTACAACCTGATCGATGACTGGTGCGACAATACAGGGAGTCTTTATAAATATTGGTGTCAGAAGTAGACGGAATGTTCGTGACATGTCAGAGGCTCAGTCGAAACAAGACTCGGTGTGCTGTTTAACCCCATGAAGGATATTGGCATACCATTATGGATTTATTGTTCTTGCTTATTGCAAATCGAACCCCATAAATCAGCTGGTGATACTTCTTGTACGCATTCCGCATCGATTTGGGCCAATTTCGGGGTCTCGTATATACGTGATAGTATAGAAGTTAAATTGTCTGCAGTTGTCTGGTATAGCGTGGTGCCATGCGGGGGGGGGGGGGGGTAGTATCACCGACGCGAAGGGGAGTGTGGTATTGGTCCCGCCGAGCCTGGTACCACGCTATACCATGACAACTGGCGATATTTACCATGTCGAAAATTTTATCTGACATTAGAAACATTCAACGTGCTCGAGTTTCAATGAAGACTGTATAGATCAGCAAAAAAGAACACACTGATCAATTTGTCCGATGTGAAATCTAATAATATAATCTGATTAACTGAGGGGATGTGAGGCATATAGTATAGTATATACTCGAACAATAACAATCAACACTAAAACATACCAACAAGTGTCTGAAAGTGGAACGCTAAATAAAGATCGTCAATGGCTTACGTCCAATCGTACAATCAGTCTTGTTGATTTCAGCCAGGTGTGTTTCCCAGATTACCCCATTCAAGTTACAACCATCATGAACCATGCAATTAGTTGTCGTTTTCATTGCAGAGAAAGATGACCTGGTAATCTAATTATGGAAATTAACAGGGCACACCTACAGTGCTGTGATATAAGAAAACAACTCTTCAATGTCGAACAATAAATTCTCTCAAAATGGAAGTACGTAGCTTATATTAAACTGCCTTAGCAAATACATGTGTATCGTATGTCTACTTGTGTTGGATGCTAATCTCCACTCGAGGGGGGTTTGGAGGTATATGCTTTATGTGAATTCGGAGTGCTGGCACTGTGTTGCAGTTTTCATACATGGCCATCATTACTATTTAGATGTATAGTGTGTATAGTTCACACTTCGGATTTTATTAGTCATTATATTTCAAATTTTATGGTTCGAGGTGGAGGGAAAAGTGCATTTTTTTTTCAAAATGGTGGCCATTAGCCTGATAGGACAACTTCCGGTTTAGTGACCTGGCATAGTCTCAAACCAGGTGAGTAATTCTGGTCGCTGATTGGTCGATCTGAATTGGATGCATGGTAAGAACCCTCGCTGCGACATTGTAAGTCAGTGCACTCTCTTATATATGCGACCTTCCCTATGTGAGGGTATCACCCCCCCCCCCCTTTCGGTACGCGGGATTCAGGGTGTTTTGAAGCCGTACGCGGGATTCATACCCCAGAATTAACTGGTATTCGGGTTCAAGCAAAACATCTTGGATGCAGGTTTTGATGGCGCAAAATAATATTTTGTGCTAGTTATCTGTATGAATGAGTGGGTAGAACAGCTTCTTTGGCATATTCGACCACCATGCCATGATAAAGTATCATTAATCGTATCATAACGGCCTTATAACGCCCATAACGCGATATTTTGTTTGGGAAACGGGTAAGAAATCCTGGCAAGCGCCTAGGAAACAAAATGCTGTCCATTTTTTTTCTGGGGGGGGGGCTAGGATACAGAATTATGTCCAATTTTTCTGGGGGTGTGGTGATTTTGTTTGGGAACGGATCGGGGCAAGATATCATGGCAAGCGCCTAGAAACTAAATGCTGTCTATTTTTTTTCCTGGGGCCTAGGAAACAGAATTCTGTCCAAGATTGAGTCAAATGTATTAAATGTATTAAAAATAATCACACACCGTTAAGAATAACCTGCCCTTAAATGATTAACTTGTCAATGTATCTCGTCAAATTATATAGTATCACAAATACTCTACTCCAGTATCATGTCAGGTATAATGGATCATAATGTGTCTATTTATCGCATATTATTTCTTAACATGTATTCAGGATTCACCCCCAAAATTAACTGGTATTCAAGATTCCGGGGGGAGGTGGGGTGATACCCTCCTATGTGTATGATACTATAGCTCATACAAGAGAATGCAGTGCATGGCACACAATCTGTAATGCTGCACCAGCACAGCTCCCGTCATAAAACACAGGGTTAGACCATTCCGGCCATATGCCTTATAGCCTGTGTATTTTACACTTATAGTTATATTTCAGATATACACAAGTAAAACACTCTACATGTTGTATACACAAGTAAAACACTCTACATGTTGTATACACAAGTAAAACACTCTACATGTTGTATACACAAGTAAAACACTCTACATGTTGTATCCACAAACCATATGTTGCATGCGTGTATTCTGAATCTCTGATGTCGCGCTTTTTCGACGATCGGTCGCCTGCACCAGTTCGATAACACAGTTATTACATTATAGGTTTGCTAGATTGAGTTAACGTGTGATCGGCACTGAACAGTTTTTATTTAATGTAATGTTCATATACATGTACATGCAGCTATCGGAGCAGTGAACAGTTTTATTCTCAAAAATGCCGAAAGCTAATTCTAATTAAAGCAGTGCGTCTATTTCAAACAGAGTTCAAACATAAAATCTGACTCGAACATCCAACGAAAAGATATAAAAACCGCTAATCCCATGACAATCTAACAACCGCAACGAACATTTTTTTCTCCCAAAGAGTAACACCTTTCAGCAGGTTTCGGGGTAGGTGAAGGTTCGAACCTCGAAATGGGAAAATATCGGGACCAACGTTTATGCTTGATCTGAGTTGATGGACATCTCAATATGCCATTCCGAGAGATACATGGCCATTTCGGTATGACATGATAATTTGTTCACGTTCACAGAAGCAAACACATTTGAAATAATGAACACTCATACCGGTTCCGTACATTCATAAATATGATATATATAAATTGGTGACATCGACGTCCATGAATGTCTACCCGCGAGGAACTGAGGATGAATGGATGCACATTTATTGATAATCAAAATATGAACTAATCAATCTATTTTATCGTGTACTTGTTTATTACAGTTGTTTTACATACATATAGTTATATCACATGACATACATAGAGGATATGAAATGAGTGTTTCTCTCATATGATATTTATGAAACGAGTCTAAGAATTTTCAGTTTTCTCGAGCGTCCGGCGAGAGAAAACTGAAAATTCGTGACGAGTTTCATAAATATCATATGAGAGAAACACGAATTACATATTCTATTTATCATATGACACCTATAAATTGATTATGATGTCCAAAACGCACACAAATCACTAAATAGCTATATGACATCGGCAGCAAAAGGTTAATGTGACGTCACTTCATTGCACCGGAAGCCCAATTACACCTGGTGAACTAGCAGAAATAATATGCACGCGAAGATATAGTGCGCTATTCTGTTCTCAGTTTGTGACATTATATCGTATTTTTATTAGATAAATACGAATTACATATTCTATTTATCGTATAACAATGTCCAAAACTATATATCTCAAGATTATAATTGCGAGTATTTCGGAATCTCGTTGATTGACGCGCACGAATTGACCTGCATTTAGTTGGAGATACGGCTCGGCACCGGCTGCCATTCAGCCAATCAGAACACACTTTTTGTCAACAAACCAATCAAATTATCGGAAGGTGATATGAACTAGTAGTTCATATGAAATTGATGTATGACATACTTTCCAAAGTAAATAGTGATTGAGTCATATGATAAATATAGTTATATCACATGACATACATATAGTTATATCACATGACATACATATGGTTATATCACATGACATACATATAGTTATATCACATGAACCCAATTTTAATTTTTAAGATTGTTTTGGGTTGAATTTTTTGTGTGGGTATGCTTAAAGAAGGTACGGTTGGCCTTGGCCGTGGGTATCCTGTGAAAATATTTCCACCCGTCAAAAACCGCCACAAACAAGAGGAACAACAAAATGTAGATAGACTTTGTCCGTATACAAATAAGAAATATCGCATAAACAGTATGTTATTGTCATATATTTGACCATTGTTATGTAAACAAGAGCATAAAAAGTTACTTTTCTGGTGTTTGTTTATATTATGATGGTAAATATAAAGAGCGTTCTTTGTTGGTGAATTCCTGATATGGAACGAATAAAGAGCGTTTATGCCATTTGTGGGTGATTAGCCAGCAGCATTGTGCTGTCTTCTGTAACACAATCAGGCTCTTGCTTAGGTAAAATATAGTAAATCTTTATGATAACATGCTGTTTACGCGATGGTCATGGTATATATGAACGAAAGTATATGCGTTTTAATGTTTTTCTGTTTACGGTGATTGGAACAAATATAAATATTTTCGACAACTAAGGCCTCACGTGCCTTTAAGCATGCTATAGCGAATTTAAAAACAAACTGGATAAAACCTTAGGGGCATATTATAACTCAAAACTATCACCAAGTATTCATAGTAATCATTTTGATGCCCATGAAAAACGTAAGATTCCCTGGCACTAAACCTACAAAATAAGTCTGTTAAAGAATATAAGAAAAAATTATTAAAATTGTACAAAATAGTAAAAAATAATAACAAATGATGAAAAATTGTTAGGCCAATGCATTCTCTTATATATTCGAGGCGACCTATGGTCGACTCGCATATATAAGAGAATGCATTGGCACAGGGTATATGGGTTGATACAAAAATCGGACCTGGCACTGAAAGGGTTAAGGCTTACAGACGGCGACGCGATGTCTGCGTCAATGGCGCCAAAATATTTTCGTGGAAATTCCGTCATCCTACATAGGGAGTCAGTCTTCTCGTTTGGTCTTAAAATGGCAACGTGGCAGGAAGACATCACATATATAGTATATATATATAAGTATGTGGACATTTTCACAAGGGACTGTAGACTCTTTAGTCCAGTTAACACACATCGAGTCAATGGCATTGAAATAGTCTTTTGAATGCAATGTCCAACCATATTCCATACGTTATGTGTGTGTTTTGTATGATGCCGTGTCTAACACTGTCTTGTTATATAATATAAAGTTATTATACAATGTTGTGTACAGTATGTGTTTTTCTTGTACGAGTCCAGGTTGTGGTGAAAAGTCATATTGGACGAGACACGCCAGTGTCGAGGCCAATATGACTTTTCACCACAACCTGGACGAGTACAAGAAAAACTCATACTGTACACAACATTGTATAATGACATTTTTATTATCCATCTGTATGTTTATCCAAATTTTGGAAATAAAACATTTGTGGTTATTTTTGGTATTTGTCGGCACTTAATTCACTCAATTAAGCCTGTACCGTATATATTGATCATCAGAAAGCATGATTTGGAAAAGTAAACACGGAAGTGAGAAAAAACTCAATGCGGAAGAGAAACGTCTGCTAAAATCCATCAATGTTGTGCGCGCATCACAATTTCACCGATTCATTTCGCAATAGAGTTAATTCGTGACGTCACGGAGTCCAATATGAAAAGTCATATTGTTCAGTCGGGAGTCCAATATGACTTTCGGGAGTCCAATATGACTTTTTCCAGGACTATCACGTGGCGGCTTTTGCCCAATCGGAAATGGTGTTAGTTAAGGGATGGATAATATTACTTCATACTATACTATGTTGAAATTGAAGTAGCAACGAATGAACTTGGTAATGTTGATGGATTCCACATCTGTCATTGAAAAACCGAAAACACTCGAGTAAATTAACGCACTGATTGCGTCGCTCAATAAGAACAAATCTTATTACGCCCTCGGGTGTATACTATAACCTAGAGATTCTAGATAGCTAAGGTTCGCTGGGCGTTTTATTTATTTTTTGGAACGCATTAAAAGTTGTAGTGCGACCCCGAGTCCGGTTGTTTTGGGACGCATTAAAAGTTGTAGTGCTACCCAGAGACCGGTAAAGGTGTAGTTGTTATAAGCTATGGCAATTACAAATAGAAGAAATGAAAAAATAATTTGTAAAATATGTTAATTGATACGTATTTTAAAGTGTAGACAGCCGAGTCAGCTACCGGTTCGTTAATTAACAATTTACAGTAATGTAATGACCATTCAACAGTTTATATACCTCGATTAGATCTCCTCTAAATCTTCGATATATTAAAGACATCAGATTGAGTCTTATCATTCCGTCTCGGTAGCATAGTTTTGATTTGAAGAACTAGTTTCGTTGCTTTTCTCAAACACAATTCTTTGATATTTGTGATGTGGGCTCCATGCAGAGTTACAGTATTCGATGATAGGTCTGACCATGCTTATGTAGAGCGATCGGAAAGTGTCGATGTCCAAGTTTGTGAAAGTTCTATTGACCGATGATTTGAGAAGCTTAAATTTATTGTTTTAGAATATTGCAGGAAGGTTAATCTGGCCATGTCAAACTGAGCTATAGCGATGGGATATCTCGCAGGACAACACATTTCGGGTTTTCGTAGGGTGTGTATTCGCTGGATGTCTGATAGCTGCAGTATGTAACTATTATGACTGTGTTAATTGGTTTCAATATTTAGGTATGGGCCACTCTTGAAGATTTTATGGCGGGACCACAATGCCTCCGATTTTTGATCCGCATTTAGAGGCTTTCTGGTGTGGTGAATGAGAAACCTGCAGTAATGGATGAATGGGCATGTAGAAGTGCATTGTATCATGTACAGTAATGCCCTAATTAATCGACTCCTTTAACCACAGCAGAATTATGGGTAACTTTTCAGGATTTAGTCGGAAATATGGCTTGTTGCCATTCATCGGAAAGCTCTCGGGGATTTACCCACATTCGACCCAGTGACCTCATTTGAACAAATCTGTCCCCCCCCCCCCAAGGACCCTTTGTACCAAATATGAACCCATTCGGCCCAATGAAATTTGAGAAGTCGTAAGAATTACAGAGTTATGGCCCTGGCTTGGCAACTATTTGACCCAGTGTCCTCATTTGAACAAATCTGAATGAGAGTCACTTAGGGAACATCCACACCAAATATGAACCAATTCGGTCCGACGGTTCAAGAGGAGAAAATGTTCAAAGAATTGTTGACAGACGGACAGACAATGAACGAGGAGTGATGACTATAGCTCCACCGGAGACTTCGTCTCAGGTGAGCTAAAAAGGGAAAGCTATTGCAGTGATCAAAATGTCAATGGATGAATGGGCATGTAGCTGGGCATGTAGCAGCGCATGTGCATTGTATCATGTAAACATCGTTCATACCTTTAAAAGTAAAGCAAAAATAACAAAAGCCACTCTCTGCCACCATTCCTTCTCTACCACCATTCCTTCTCTACCACCATTCCTTCTTGATGTTGTGGTATTTATATACTATACCTGTTCCCATTCTATACAATCGCATTTAGGCCACCATTCATTCTTGATGTTGTGGTATTTATATACTATACCTGTTCCCGTTCAATACAATCGTATTTAGGCCACCTTAACTGCCCCTTTTCACAATAACTTTATAATATTTCAATAAGTTTATAATATTTCGCACTCTCAATGATGAAAGGATCCCCGTCGGAACAAATAACGGAGTCTCGCCACAGTGGATTGAATAATCACTATCAAGCCTTGAAATAGCGTGTCTGTCATTTGCAGAATGAGGTCCCCAGAGGGAGAATTTAGTGATGCTACCCCGCATAGTTGGCTAGCATCACCAAATTCACCCTCTGGGGACCTCATTCTGCAAATGACAGACATGCTATTTCAAGGCTTGATCACTATATGAGATTGGCGGGAAGACATCTCTCGTTAACATGTAGCTACGCCATCCCGTACATAAGTACATTAATGCAATATAATCTTTGGGGAAACATTGAAATTTACAAATAACAATATATTGTTTTATATACAAAGCAATATACATGCCCACCTGACTTATTGCGCAACATGCATGCATGTTCGGCGTCTGACAGGCAGAACGTTCACCTCTCTCTACAGTAAAGTTCTGACTATCAAAGCTAACCCATCTTTTCTACACTGTTTTATACAATATATACAGTCTTCATCCTGATGTTTATATGAATTGTTATTATGCACCATGTACAGCGCCCGGCAGGCAACACATTCACCCCTCTCTCTCTGCTGACGACCAAAGTTAACCACATCTTTCATGTATTGTTTTATACAATATATATATAGCCTTCATCCCGATGTTTATATGAATTGTTTGATTTATTTCATCGTAGTTTAGAAGTCTATTTGAGCTCTGAGAATGACCATTTATTAAGAGTATTTATATAACTGTCATTGTTTTGTATCATTGAGCACTTTGGACCTCATGGGATAAGGCGCTTTAAAAATGATATACAGTATTATTATTATGTTGATAATCTGTTATGTAGTGCTATTGATTCAAACTTATAGGGGCCTCAGAGGCTCAGTCGGTTAGTGGTACAACTCAAAGTCGTCTCGCCCTACAGCGCTGTCATTTTGATTTCACTTGTTTTAGACAACTGATGGGAGGACACAGGTCCCTGTCACAATAGACCCCCACCACCGTCTTATATATATGTCTTTGGGCGGTGGGGGTCTATTGTGCCAGGGACCTGTGATGGAAGCGTGCTCAAATGATTTGGTATCCTGATAGATTATATCAACCATATAAAAACAGTGTCATAAACGCTAGCGAAGTTATCACTATGCGTTCAACCACTACCACCGAAGATACAGTAATGCCCTAAGTAATCGAGCTCTTAACCACAGCAGAATTATGGGTAACTTTTCAGGATTTAGTCGGAAATATGGCTTGTTGCCATTCAATGGAAAGCTCTCGGCGAGAGCTTTCCAAAGAATGGCAACAAGCCATATTTCCGACTAAATCCTGAAAAGTTACCCATAATTATGCTTTGGTTAAGAGCTCGATTACTTAGGGCATTACTTATGTTGGCATGGTAATCAAGTAATCATTCTTTGTAGTCAACATTGTTTATTTCATACGTATCAGACTAGTATGGTATCATACATTTTCTATAACAATATATTAACTTTTGTTACCAAAACATTACATGATGTACATTTTTACTCACAAAAAATTCAACATAATGTCCATCTGTTTGTTACCAAAACATTACATGATGTACACATATTTAATTACAAAATAATCAACATATTGTCCATCTGGACTAATCAGGCAAATAATAATGAGATACGAAATGAAAAGATTGTAATTAGACATCACATGTTATTTATTTACAAGCCTGCAAATAGTGTGTCTGTCATTTGCAGAATGAGGTCCTCAGAGGGTGAATTTAGTGACGCTATCCCGCATAGCGGGCTAGCATCACTAAATTCACCCTCTGGAGACCTCATTCTGCTTAAGCCTCATCTTCTGGTAAGTATCTATAGTATCAAATTAACTTTGTTTTTAGTTACATTTCCCTTCTAGGAAGTTTCTATATCCCCTAATTTTCAGAAGATAAAATTCACAATTGAGGTGCCCAATGGGTGAACATCACCAACTTCAACTGGGGAAGTTCAATCTTATCCTAGGTCTGCCATAGCAGTTGAGGGCCTTAGCAGAATGAGGTCCCCAGAGGGTGAATTTAGTGATGCTAGCCCTCTGGGAACCTCATTCTGCAAATGACAGACACGCTATACAGGGCTATACCACAAAGTGGGCTAGCATCACCAAATTCACCCTCTGGGACCTCATTCTGCTTAGGTTCAACTGCTATGGGAGACCTAGTATCAGATTGAAGTTCCCCAGTTGAAGTTGATGTTCACACATTAGTCACATCGATTATGCATTTTATCTTCTGCAAATTAGGGGATATAGAAACTTGCCACAAGGGAAAAAGTGACTAAAAACAATGTTAATTTGAGACTATAGAAACTTCCCAGAAGATGAAGCCTAAGCAGAATGATGTCCCCCGAGGGGTGAATTTGGTGATGCTAGCCCACTGTTAGGGATAGCATCACAAAATCCACCCTCTGGGGACCTCATTCTGCAGATGACAGACACACTATATTTGCAGACTTGATTATCTAAATTACCCAACAAGTCTTAAATATTAATTCGAAACAGTAATGATTTATAAGGTTAAAGGTTATAAGCAGGTCTGGCAATTCCAGCTACTATAGCATTATGTAGCTACATTGGACTATGGTAAAACAATATGTGACCCGCCATATCAAATAGTCGTAAGTCGGGATTTTTTTACCCTGTGCCAATGCATTCTCTTATATATGCTAGTCGACCATAGGTCGCCTCGCATATATAAGAGAATGCATTGGCCTAACAATTTTTTTTCAATAAATGTTTCTTACAATTTTTAGGACATAAAATAAAAAACATCCATTACCCTGCAGGGAGCCTCACACATATATAGAAGCATATAGAAGAGTGTCGTCTGCTCATGTTTGTCTGGGGCTCTGTATGGGTGAAATTATAAAATTGTTAAAGAATACAAGAAAAAATTGTTAGGCCAATGCATTCTCTTATATATGCGAGGCGAGGCGACCTATGGTTGACTCGCATATATAAGAGAATGCATTGGCACAGGGTAAACAAAATCCCTACTTACGACTGGATTTGATATGGCGGATCACATATTTTATCAATTGGCATGGCGCGTAAGCATTACCACGAGCTGTTGTAACAAAGGGTGAGGGGTATTATTTTGTAGCAACTTATGAAACCACTGTCGGTGTCATTTCGGTTGCACCAGCTTGCGGAATATCCGGCAAGCATAGTTAAGCATGTGTGTCTGTTTAGAAATTTGTTATGCTATGTGATATGGGACTCGCATCCATCCATATATGATCTACTATTCTTGCACATGTATTTAGGTACACTTGTCAGTAACCGTGTTGGACTATTTTGTTAATTATACATGAAAATGGCAAACAATATTGACTTACAAAGAATAATCAAATAAGGTTATTGTATATTTCAACAATTGTTTTGTTGGATTGAGTTATCTCTCTTCAATCAGATTCATCCATCACCAATAGGCATATGTAGCTACAATAGCTACATGTGGCTATTATAGCTATAATTGGGAATTGCCAGACCTGATAAGGTTAAATAAAAATAAACGTCTGGTTCGGGTTAAATGTCAGAATATAATATTGTTGGTTGGTATAAAGGATTGATATTTATTTTTTGTTTTATTTATTTATATTGTTGGTTGGTATAATGGATTGATATTTATTTTTTGTTTTATTTATTTATATTGTCGGTTGGTATAAAGGCTTCATATTTATGTTTTGTTTATTTATTTATATTTCAGTTTGACAATTCTTATGGCTTTTCGTATCTTCTGCAAGATATCGATAACATTAATTATTATTTTCTTTGTATAAACTGTTTTTTTCTTCATAAAACTATTTATTTCCGAAACAAAACTCTATAGGGCAGGGGTATAAAATAGGGTTGGTAGGGAAACTAAACCAGGTTGATCAGCTGACCGATCAAGTGATTCAATTGATAAACCGACGACAAGCTGAATAATACATCAAAATAAATTCAAAATGGATCAATCAAGCGAATTGGATGAAATATCCCTAAATTTTCTAGAAATGAATTCTAACCACAATTTCAGAAAGTTAATGGAAAGATCATTGAATTGAAAAAATATTAATAATTTCCTCACAAAGGCCAAATTTGATATTGGATGAGAGTAGCTGTAGACGCAAGTAGTTATAATAATAATAACATGATTTTGTCGGCATCATGGTTTATTAACCCTTTACCCAACAGAACGGCCCTGTGCCAATGCATTCTCTTATATATGCGAGTCGACCATAGGTCGCCTCGCATATATAAGAGAATGCATTGGCTTAACACATTAAAAATTATAAAATTGTTAAAGAATGTAAGAAAAAAATGGTAAAAAGTGCTAAAAAAAGATATTTTTTAGGCCAATGCATTCTCTTATATATGCGAGGCGACCTATGGTCGACTCGCATATATAAGAGAATGCATTGGCACAGGGCATAACTGTACTATCACAATGTGGTCAAGGAGCCGGTTCCAATGATATCCATATTTGTATGGTTCTATTGAGACAGACCGAAGATATTTTAGGCTGTTGAAGCTTTATTTGGCCGGTTTTTTGGGTAAAGGGTTAATGGCCCTCCAGGAATGATTAGCAGCCCTCGGGCCCCAAGACATTATTCCTGGAGGGTCGTTAATAACATGATTTTGGAGGACATCATGGTTTATTGTTATATATTTACACACTAAGTGTTGTCATCACTAAATCCAGCATTCTGATTGGTCGGCGCCCACGTGGCTAGTTGCAGTTATTTCTCGGTGAATGCGCAACGCCTCATAACACCAAGCTAATAACACCATCGATACGACATTAGATTTGGAAAGACGAAAGCGTAATGTTTTGGGCGCATTTGGACTCGCGCAGGATTGACTTAATACATCATCGGGTTTCAATATGAAGAGAAATTGTTCCTATTAACTTTTTTTGGCAAGGGTGCTATTGGGTATTTTGGGCTGATCTTGTCACGATACACTTTTCGATTTAAATATATTTACAAAAGTGGCTTCTTCGCTAATTGTATATAAATTTAAGGATTAACTGTCATGTGGACTATTTTTATGGAGATGTAACGGTGAGGTAAGTGGTCATTACTTGTATGTAAAACCCTTCGGGTTTTACACAAGTTATGTCCACTTACCTCACCGTTACATCTCCATAAAAACAGTCCACATGACAGTTAATCCTTATATGAAAATAAGAACTTTTTTTTATTATGTTCTTCTTAGTAAAAGGGTTTAACAAAGTAGGTATGAGTTTTCAGCTGTACCAATCGTGACCGGCTTCTGTAGACAAAGTCTTCTCGGTCTACAACAGCTTGGGATATCGGTTGGATTGATGGTGTTTTGCACCGAGTCCCATCCCGTTACTGTAACCATCATTATGCCCAGAATCGTGGACAGGAGTTATCTTGCTTGTTATGTCATGATTAGGTCAAATGGAAGCTTTGTGTATATGAACAGAGGACAGGCTTTCCCCCAAGCATGATATCAAACATTCATATATCAGAGGTACTTTAAATGTCAAAGCAACGAGATTTATAAGTAAACAATGCCTTGTTTTCCAGAGAATTTTGATTTGTCACGCCATTAGAAAATGCATGTAAACAATACATGATCACAACATCACTATACCTTTTTCTATCATGGTAAATGATATATCATTTTGAAGACAGATTAATCATCTGACAAGGGTTTATGCAAATGCCTGGGCTCCACATTTACATGTAGTTTGTCTTTTGAATGAAAGTCTGTTATAGAAAACACTGGGGGGCAGCACTCTGACAAAACAGCATTATCCCAACCGATATCCCAAGCTGTTGTGCACAGACAAGCCTGAAAATAACGTGTCTGTCATTTGCAGAATGAGGTCCACAGAGGGTGAATTTAGTGATGCTATCCCGCAAAGTGGGCTAGCATCACTAAATTCAGCCTCTGGGGACCTCATTCTGTTTAGGCCATCAATTGCTATGGTAGATCTAGGATCAGATTGAAGTTCCCCAGTTTAAGTTGGTGATGATCACCCATTGGGCACCTCGATTATGGATTTTACCTTCTGCAAATTAGTGGATATAGAAACTTCCCAGATGGGAAAACGTAACTAAAAACAATGTTAATTTGATAGTATAGATACTTACCAGAAGATGAGGCCTCCAGAGTGTGAATTTGGTGATGCTAGCCCGCTGTGCGGGATAGCATCACCAAATTCACCCTCTGGGGACCTCATTCTGCAAATGACAGACACGTTATTTGTAGGCTTGCTCCTACTCCAATAAGTGAAATAACTCATGAATGTTTTATATGTAACCCACAGGGAGCCTCACACAGATGGAAGAATGCACTACATAGTGTCGTCTGCTCCAGTCTGTGGGGGGCTCTCTATGGGTTGCAGGCTTGTGCACCGATAAGACTTGGTCTAACCTTCTGTAGCTTTAACCCAAACTTATGTTAAAGATACAGTAATGCCCTAATTAATCGACTGCTTAACCACAGCAGAATTATGGGTAACTTTTCAGGATTTAGTTGGAATTATGGCTTGTTGCCATTCATAGGAAAGTTCTCCCCGAGAGCTTTCCGATGAATGGCAACAAGCCATATTTCCGACTAAATCCTGAAAAGTTATCCATAATTCTGCTGTGGTTAAGCAGTCGATTAATTAGGGCATTACTGTACCCCTATTTTACTAATTATACTTATTCCCGAATCAGTAATCATGTTTTATTCATGAAAATAGACCAGTTATAAGATGACATGTCAATCACATGTGAAAGATGTTTGTTTACATTTTTGATGTTGAACATTCTGGGGGTACTCTAGCTCGAACCAGTCATCACAAAAATATGGGATTCGAGGTGAAGAAAATGATTAGTTATATAAAATAACATCTAATAACTCTGTGTTCCTCTATTCAATTAAAATATTTTTCACCCCCAGGCCACAGAACTAATAATTTAGGCAGACAGAGACATCTTTAACACTATAGAAGGTGCCTCACAAGCCTTGAAATAGTGTGTCTCCCCAGAGGGTGAATTTGGTGATGCTAGCCCGCTATGCGGGGTAGCGTCACTAAATTCACCCTCTGGGGACCTCATTCTGCAAATGACAGACACACTATTTCAAGGCTTGGTGCCTCATTAAAGGCCCACTAATTTTCAAATGTCCAGATAACATTTTATCATACGACTCTTATTTATGTTGGAAACTGTCATAAATCAATTACTAATTCATATCACCTTCCGATAATTTGATTGGTTTGTTGACAAAAAGTGTGTTCTGATTGGCAGCCGGGGGCCGAGCCGCATCTGACTAAATGCAAGTCAAATTCATGCGCGTCGATACACGAATCAACGCGATGCCGAAATTCTCGCAATTATAATCTTGAAATATATAGTTTTGGAAATTGTTATACGATAAATAGAATATGTAATTTGTATTTAAATTTTATCTAATACACATACGATATGTCACAAACTGAGAACAGAATAGCGCACTATATCTTCGCGTGCATATTATTTCTGCTAGTTCACCAGGTGTAATTGGGCTTCCGGTGCAATGAAGTGACGTCACATTAACCTTTTGCTGCTGATGTCATATACATGTAGCTATTTAGTGATTTGTGTGCGTTTTGGACATCATAATCAATTTATAGGTGTCATATGATAAATAGAATATGTAATTCGTGTTTCTCTCATATGATATTTATGAAACTCGTCACAAATTTTCAGTTTTCTCTCGCCAGAGGCATGAGAAAACTGAAAATTCTTAAGACTCATTTCATAAATATCATACGAGAGAAACACTCATTTCATATCCTCTATATACACAACATATTCCATATTATATACCGTTTGGAAGAGGAAGCAAAAATATATATATTCAACTGGAGTGTCAACCAAGTGACCGAGATCTTCAGTTTTACACCAAGACTTCCCCCATTGTTAACCCCATAAGGCCAATATAAATAAATTGCTATATTTACATCCAACTTTTTCAGAAAATGGGTGGGCGGGAGGGCAAATTTTATATTTTATTCTTCCTAACATACATGTAAATGGTCATGAACAGTTCTAGATATTGAAGCAGTATCCTATCTTTTTTTCATAAAAGGGGATTTAGATTGTCCAATTTGATCAAAATCAACTGATTGATGTGATATTGAAACGTCATTTAATGGTTAAAGCGTGAGAGAAAAGTTTACATCAAAAGTATCCAAATAAAAAAAATTGAGGAGGGGACTTCAAATATGGTCGGGAGGGGATGTAAATCTAGCTATTTTTTTTATTTTGGCCCCATAATGCATACATAACTAAGAAATTATGTTATTCCCCTTCCATTGAGAATAATAGACTGGCAGTACAGACCAGATCAAAATTAAGCACAGAACACAAGTCGGTACCTTGACAAAGACATGTTCATAATTTATTCGACCGGACAAGTTGATAATACAATGTTTTGGAGCTTCCTCTTTCAAATGGTAGATAATATGGCATATGTTGTTTATAATGTGATCTGGGGATTGGAAAATTAAGTGGCCTTTAATAAAATTAGCTTAGGACACAAACACTGATGGTTATTTCTATATTAATGCTCAAAGTAATTGACTCCTTAACCACAGCAGAATTATGGGTAACTTTTCAGGATTTAGTCGGAAATATGGCTTGTTGCCATTCATCGGAAAGCTCTCACTGAGAGCTTTCCGATGAATGGCAACAGGCCATATTTCTGACTAAATCCTGAAAAATTAAAAAAATTCTGCTGTGGTTCAGGAGTCGATTACTTAGAGCATTACTGTATATTGCACATTCTTTGGTTTACACTATCCGATTCAACCAACATTTCCACCATGCAGTTATAACATGGGACTTTACATTTATTTGGACAAGTGTAATCAAAATAACTTTAATATGAACAAAAATCACATTCAATATGATATCAAACATCCCTACATAGTAAAGAAGTAAATAAGAACACAGCAATCTATCCCATAAGTTAATTCAGAACTGTCGGCCAAGAGATTGAGGGTGTGTTTACATTGCTGCAGATCTGTATACAGTTCTACACGCATACTAGTGTAAACGGGTTGATATAGAAATTCCCACAGAAAGAAAATGGCATTCGTTAGTGTGAGCAAAAATTGTGTGGGTTATAAGTCACGGTCAACACAAAGCATCGCGACAGGCAAATCTGATTTGATTAATTGTTACTCGGGCTTGGCGATGTGCTTAATCTTTCTTTGTCATTTCAACCCATGTATTTCACACTGTGTAAGCGAGAACCTGTGTGCTGGTGCATGTGGTGACAAAGTACTTAACCCTTTCAGTGCCAAGTCCGATTTTTGTATCAACCCATATACCCTGTGCCAATGCATTCTCTTATATATCCGAGTCGACCATAGGTCGCCTCGCATATATAAGAGAATGCATTGGCCTAACAAATTTCATCATTTGTTATTATTTTTGACAATTTTTGACAATTTTAATAATTTGTTCTTATATTCTACTCTCTTTCAGTGCCAGACTTGTAGGTTTAGTGCCAGGGAATCTTACGTTTTTCATGGGCATAAAAATTATTACTATGAATACTTGGTGATAGTTTTGAGTTTTGCCCCTAAGGTTTTAACCAGTTTGTTTTTAAATTCGTTATAGCATGCTTAAGCATACCCAACAAAATTCAACCCAAAAAAACAAAAACAATTTACAGACCGTAAATTAGGCCGATGAGGTCGGCCCCTGGCACTGAAAGGGTTAAAGTAAAGTAAAGTTTTTACTATATAAAGTACATGTATACCCTATAAATATTTGTTCTTCTTGGATTTGGTAATACAGTAATGCCCTAAGTAATCGAAAGCTGGCAACAAGCCATATTTCCGACTAAATCCTGAAAAGTTTCCCATAATTCGGCTGTGGTTGAAGGAGTCGATTAATTAGGGCATTACTGTACCTTAGTACACTCGGTGAACATCAGGGCGACCGCAAAATCATAGCATTAACAAGGCCGCTATCACTGATGTTGGCTTGCCAAATAATCTAGGTCATGTTGTTATATGCTCATAAAGTTGTGGTTAGATGGGAAATTCCGCATATTTCTGTGATATGGGTCGTAGATGAAATAGCCCTATTCTGTTTGTGTACACTGTTGTTTATTCCTATGTGATTTGTTCTCATGCAACTTTCATTCTTTCTTCGAATCATTATCTACTGGTGTAAGAATAAAATGCTTTGGTCTGCCGATAGTTGATTAAATATTTTTGTCTGGCCTAAACTGACACGACTCGCAGTGAATTGTCAATTACCAGAGTACTGATGAGCACGCGTTCACTATCAGTAATCATGTTGTGATCACAGTAATCTGCGACATGTGACTTCACACAGATCTGTATAGAGATCTACAGCAATATAATTGCACCCCGAGAAGGTTTATACATAAAGGATCTCCAATGAGTCAAATTTAGCAGACAAAGTTAATAAATTTCATATAGAAGTGCGACAAATTTGAGATTTTTTTCACATTTTAGCAAGGAAAAACGATATTGAAATGGCTGGGGTTAAACAAAAAATAATATTGATTTCCTTATCACAACCAAAGAGGAAGTAAAGACACCTTCAAGAAAAAATATAATTCTATTTAAATGTGTCTTTTCATGTCGACAAAATTGTATAACCGCCCTTATCACCCATGTTTATCTCAGTCAACACTAAATAACTCAGCACAAATTGAATACCATAATTATATTCTAATTAACATAATAAAGTTCCGAATTTGACAACGATATCATTGTGCTAAGATCTTGCGCAACTGCACATGCCGATAATACACGTGTCTTACTAAAAAATATGAGGCCAGATTTAGGGGCTAATCATGTGATAAATAATTATAAGTGTTGATCAAGTCCAGGCCTCATAATATGGTGCTGGACATTTGCAGAATGAAGTCTCCAGAGGGTTAATTTAGTGACGCTAGCACAGGGTTCGCGCTGAACCAAAATTAACTTTTACCAAATAATTTTTTTTGCCAAATTATTTTAGCATTTGCCAAATGCTATCCCTGATAGTATCATTTTCTGCAACCTTAGGTCTTATGTTACGACACTCGTGGTTTGAACGACTTTTGATATCCATAGAAAAGCAGTTAGTTAATAATTAGTTATACTCGCATCTCTATTGTGGTGTATTATATAACAATAAGCACCACACTAAATACTAGTAATCGCTCCAACCATTGGTACTAATGCTACGAGATTAACTGTATCTTAATAGAGGTGTTGACTAAACCTTATAAAACACAACTAATATAAAATGATTGACCAATATTTTTCAACTTTCTTGAGGAATTAAAAAGTGACTTGCCAAAACTTTTGCCAAATGACAATATTTTTTGCCAAATGTGAATTATTTTTGCCATTGGCAAATTTGGCAAGCGGCAGCGCGAACCCTGCGCTAGCTTCACCAAATTCATCCTCTGAGGACCTCATCGGCTGTGGGAGACCTAGACACCGATTTAAGTTCCCAGATGGTGATGACTGAGAAGCAGGCATTGGGAACTTCGATTAAGCAATGTGTCGGCTGCCAATTTGGGAATACATATAGAGAAACTAAAATTAAAAATAAGTTTCGAAAGAAACTAAAAAAACTTGTTAATTTGATAGATATTTTCTCGATTAGTTGAGGCCTAAGCAGAATGAGGTCCCCAGAGGGTGAATTTAAATGATGATAGCCAGTTGTCGGGGCAGCATTACTAAAATCCCCCCTCTGGGGACCTCATTCTGCAACCATATTTTAATTGTTGCCAAATGTTTGCCATGCTTCATAATCATAAACCAAGATAAACAGTTTTTGTTTTTTAATATATGGGGAAAATGTGGTTGGAGGGGTTATATAAGTTAACCCTTTACCCAACAAAACGGCCAATATAAAGCTTCAACAGCCTAAAATATCTTCGGTCTGTCTCAATAACACCATACAAATATGGATATCATTGGAACCGGTTCATTGACCACATTGTGATGGTTACAGTTATGCCCTGTGCCAATTTTAACACTTTTTTCTTACAACAATTTTATAATTTTTTCTTACATTTTTATCATTTTTAATATGTTAAGCCAATGCATTCTCTTATATATGCGAGGCGACCTATGGTCAACTCGCATATATATAAGAGAATGCATTGGCACAGGGCCGTTCTGTTGGGTAAAGGGTTAAGCAATACAGGTAAGTGGTTGCCTGACAAGGTGACACATCGGGCCGTGTTTTAGAAAATCACAGTACACCTACATGTAGCTCTCTGGAATGACAATAACAAGTCAGAATGGTACACTCCAGACAGACCATATGGCCTTTCCATTTGTCAACATACATGTAAGTAGAGTGAAAGAAATAATGGCTTACAACCTAAACATCATTTAATTTCCCCACATAATGAATGTCAAAAGAAAGGAGAGGACGTCTGCTAGGCATATTAAAGATTCGACGCTAAATATGATGATGACAAAGGTCCCAATTTATCGCTGACAAATTGCTCCTCATTCTGATGACATGAATTTTGAGGTGGCAGCTGGATCCTGGAGTAGTTTAATAGTTTTAGAATGTACCCCACAAAAACAAGTTTTTATTTTATTCCAAAATTAGAATTTCAACATTTTTTTGGAAATTACTCCCAATGAGTTAAAAAGATGCCAAAATGTTTTTGATAATATCATCAGTTGCAGTTTGCTGACCAGACTATTAAAGACCATTAATCCGAATTAATGCTGCCAAATTACCATTTCTTTGGCTTCGGGGGTGAAAAATATTTGATTCGAGTCGAGGAACCCACCCATCAAAGCTCAGAATGATCAGATATCGATTTTTGAAATTTTATTAAAATTATTTGTGGCCCAGAAACGAGTCATCAAACAAATGAAGATGGATAACTCTAAAATCAAGTGGTTATACGGAAATTTTTTGTGAATCATGTTGATAAATAACACGTTTTGCGAAATTTTATACCATAGTTGACAGCGGTTTGCATTATTTTGTAGTAATCAATCGATTCAGAGTGTATTCACTATTTTGAATAAATTTTGTTGTTGTAACTTGATATGGGGACCATCTGATCGGATTGAGTATTTAAAATTTGTGACCCACCATATCAAATCCAGTCGTAAGTCGGGATTTTTTTTACCCTGTGCCAATGCATTCTCTTATATATGCGAGTCGACCATAGGTCGCCTCGCATATATAAGAGAATGCATTGGCCTAACAATTTTTTACAATTTTAATAATTTTTCTTTTATTCTTTAAATTTTTTATAATTTCACCCACAAAGAACCCCAGACAAACATGAGCAGACGACACTCGTCTATATGCTTCTATATATGTGTGGGGCTCCCTGCAGGGTAATAGATGTTTTTTATTTTATGTCCTAAAAATTGTAAGAAACATTTTTAAAAAATGATAAAAAATTGTTAGGCCAATGCATTCTCTTATATATGTGAGGCGACCTATGGTCGACTCGCATATATAAGAGAATGCATTGCACAGGGTAAAAAAATCCCGACTTACGACTGGATTTGATATGGCGGGTCACATATATCATTGCAGCCCTATAATGTACCCGATAGAAAAGATTCGATAAAATTTGAATCAGGACAGCCGATTTCGATTTGAATCTGATGAAATATTCAGAATCATATCAAATCGATTAATATTAAAGGTACTCGATCCAATCGATGGTCCCCATATAATCAGAGTCCAACAACAACATTAATTTTAGAAATGCCGCTTCAGTTATCAGAATCGATCAATTGCCCAAAAATAATGCTAACCACTGTCAACTATAGTATAAAATTGCCCGAAATATGTTATTTATCAACATGTTGTTCAATGAAATTTGGCCTTATTATGAACAGAAAGCCTCTTAATTTTAGAGTTATACATCTTCATCCGCAATTTGGTCAGAGACCAGTCTATGTAAACATACTCAGATTCATACTGATACTGAGTCTATTGCATTCCCATCAACTTTTCATTTCTGAACGGTGGTGGGCTTCCCCCAAATTACGTCACACCGCACTAAATATAAATCTGAAATTAGTTGTGATTGACAGGCGTAAACATGGTCACGTGCCAGTGCCGTCATGGCCGCTTCAACCATGTGAAGCCGATTCTCGGAATGAATAGTTGCAGGGTTTGTGACTTTTCGTTTGGCGGTTGTTTTACTGACAATAAAGGGAACAGCTAGCTTCCGGGATCCAAAATAATATGTACAATAACTAAGAGATTATCACAGATCTTCTTGAAATTATAAAAAATGTCAATTTATGTGGATCTCTTGGACTCGGCACGAATTATTTTTTAGATTGGCCAGGCGATTTGTTGACCATGTTGTCAAAAAATAACACAAATCAACGGCCACAAATCAAAAATACATGAATGTCGGGACTATCTGCTAAAACAACTACAGAACTAAAAAAAAAGTTAAATGACATAACAAAACGATCTATCAGTTCCCCAGTACCGGCAGTTAAGTACCACCGCAGCCAAAACGAGCGAAGAGCAACACAATTCTACACCAACCCCACCGAAACCCTCCCGACCTTACACAGCCGTATTATTACCTCCAAAGATTGGCCAGTTGTACCCTAATTACAGTTGCCTGCAATCCAAATTCCGGTGATTCTTGATTTTAAACTTTCGACCGCTCGTCAACAATCTACTTTATTTGTAGATTTGTGAATTTCTCTTCCGGTATAACATGACGTCATGGATACTATTTTAACAACATTTAGCCACACCTTCGGAATTTCCACACCGAGAGCACGTGACATGTTACTAGTTTTTTTATTGGGGCACACATTTCTTGGAGCTAAGTTTTGATTGGCGGTGATTACAAGGAATCCCGGGTTTGGGAAATGAAAACTGAACGAAAGGTCGTCAGATCCACTATTTTTATATGTGGGTATGTAGTTTACGCCAGACTGGTCAGAGACCATCGACTGTTTACTGGGCCACTAATAATTATCGATGGTGAAAAATAATAGATTTAAAAAAGAGATCTAATAACTCTGGGTTCATCGACTCGAATCTAATATTTTTTACCGGCAAATGCAAATAAATAGTAATTGAGGGGTGCTTAATCGGATTATGCATCTTTAACCCTTTCAGTGCCAGGTC
The DNA here is from genome assembly GCA_032622095.1 of Siphonodentalium dalli. Taxonomy (NCBI): domain Eukaryota; kingdom Metazoa; phylum Mollusca; class Scaphopoda; order Gadilida; family Siphonodentaliidae; genus Siphonodentalium; species Siphonodentalium dalli. The sequence continues at coordinate 12,691,058 of CP136067.1, forward strand.
CAATTTTTGTATCAACCCATATACCCTGTGCCAATGCATTCTCTTATATATGCGAGTCGCCTCGCATATATAAGAGAATGCATTGGCTTTACAATTTTTCATCATTTGTTATTATTCTTTACAATTTTTTACAATTTTAATAATTTTTTCTTATATTCTTTAACAGACTTATTTTGTAGGTTTAGTGCCAGGGAATCTCATGTTTTTCATGGGCATCAAAATTATTACTATGAATACTTGGTGATAGTTTTGAGTTATAATATGCCCCTAAGGTTTTATCCAGTTTGTTTTTAAATTCGCTATAGCATGCTTTAGGGCCGATTTTACAGACCGTAAATTAGGGCCGATGAGATCGGAGATCGGCCCCTGGCACTGAAAGGGTTAAACTTGGCCCTAAGAAAAACGGATAATAAACTTCATGTGGCCTACACTTTGAATCTAGGAATCAGGCCGCATCGAATAACACTCATGATGAGATGCATTGATTTGTAACTAAAAATCATGATACATCAGAATCGTGATGATTCGTTGCAGCCCTAGATGCGTTCTAAATATGACCAGTACACCAAAAACGTCTAGCTTACAGACATGTGACAACAAACACGTTAACCGCATGAAAAAATAAATATTGAGCATTTTTCTGTCATGAAAAGCTTCACTGTTCAGCAATTGTCGGACATTTTCGAACAAAAACGTCAACAGTACTAAAATTATTTCTCGAAAAATTTTAAGACTCTTTCAAGGTACGCATTGGAATGGTCCATTCTTTATTTGTAGGGACAATAGTGCAGACAACATATAGAGAAACGCCCTATAAATTCCCGTTTATTTATTTGTAAGATGTTCAAATGATAAATTCATTGACCAGATTGTCCAGAAACAAATGAATGGGATCACACAGCTGACCATTTGTGTTTATATAGCAATAGGATTTTGAAACAATTACTCAAATTGGTGATCACCTTCCACCAGTTAACACTATAATGCATGTATGCAATATAAATCATGATTTGACACCCGATAACTAGCTCGAGTGATATTCAATGAACATACATGCTGGCAATAAATGAATGTAAATGTTGACAATAAATGAATGTTGATGCCAGCAATAAATGCAGGATTATTTGTTTACAATGAAAACATGCTTTGAACAGGATATATTAATAAACAGCAGATCTGAACACCTTTAGATGCTCAATAATAATCACTCCCGAGTTCTCTCTTAATACTTTTTGGGCACATTTCACCAGTTTATGCCGAAATATCCGCGCATGACTGTCACATGTCTGTAGCCGGACGGACGTGCTGAATATGAAATCATGAGGAGGTCCCGTGGCAAGGAAAGCTTCCCGATCGTCATCCAATGAATTCTGCAAAAATCAAAAACATTTGAATTTAACGATTCATTATAAGGGTTTCAGCCAATAGAATTAAAACCACTTCAGCACCAACTGAGATATGAAGTTTGGAGACGATCGATGAGGGATGTGGTCTGCAGGGTGTGCCAAAGTCATGCAAATACCAGTGGTAAAATCCAAGATGGCAACTTGCAATCTTTTCCAACAAAATTCTGAAAAAGTTTATGGCTCCCATTTAGAGGTGATCCTAAACATGCCTGTAGATATTCAAAACAATTTTCCAATAGATGCGGGCTGCAAGGTGTGCCGATAATATTAAATTTTTTAATGATTTTCGGAAAAATTTGATGACTCCCAACTAGAAGTCAGCCTAGTGATGCATGTGAAGTTTGGTGTTGGGTGTGCCCAATAATTTAGTCGAATGACACCAAAATGACTCGTTCCCATACATGTCAATGTTAATATCCATGACAAATTTAATCAAACAGTATGGCCTGTGGCCCATGATAATGGATTGAATTTTTAAATCCAAGATGGCCATTTGCGGCTATGTTTTTTTGCTGAATGACCCCAAGATGACTCTCCCCATCTTCATGTCAATGTCGGCCACAACAAATTTCATAATGATCTGACCAAAGGTACGACTCAGCCTTCTTAATTCAGATTGTTTGGCTTCGGCAATTTGCTTCAGAAAATGACTTCGGCATTGCTGATTGCCGTAGTCAATTATGAAGGCTGTATGATTAGTGGCCCGTGCTAATGGAAATTGTTGACGGACACACACACATGAATGACAGATACCAAACCATGGCAATAGCTCTAACTTGACAGGTCAAGTTGAGCTAAAAATGCAAGTAATCATACATGTTTTGTACTAGTATCTAAACATATTAATACTTGGTCCTACCATATACTGGTACATGATGTATTACCCATGAAAAGAATCTGAGATTTTGAACTGCACGTTTATTTAGGTCTACGCGTTTATAAAATTTTGTCAAAATTTACACATTGCACATATCTTTCTAACTTATACAGCACTATCTCTACCAGACGTGTTAAGTTTGAAAATGGCCATCCGGAATATTTTTGTGGGAGGTATGCTTCAGCATCGCTGATTGCCGTAACGAAATATGGGGGCTGGACACTGACATAATTTATGAACATACCATACGAACTAATTTATCATTTTATAGTCGCATACAGTAACTGACAACAGTACTTTCAGAGACTTGGTCCAACAGAGTTTAACCCTTTACCCAACAATACGGCCAATAACGCCCAAATAAAGCTTCAACAGCCTAAAATATCTTTGGTCTGTCTCAATAACACCATACAAATATGGATATCATTGGAACCGGTTCATTGACCACATTGTGATGGTTACAGTTATGCCCTGTGCCAATGCATTCTCTTATATATGCGAGTCGACCATAGGTCGCCTCGCATATATAAGAGAATGCATTGGCATAAAAAAAATCTTTTTTTTTAACACTTTTTACCATTTTTTCTTACATTCTTTAACAATTTTATAATTTTTTCTTACAATTTTTTTTAACAATTTTATAATATTTTTCTACATTCTTTGACAATTTTATCATTTTTAATATGTGTTAAGCCAATGCATTCTCTTATATATGCGAGGCAACCTATGGTCGACTCGCATATATAAGAGAATGCATTGGCACAGGGCCGTTTTGTTGGGTAAAGGGTTAAGTCCCAATTATAATTCTCCATAAACCCTTGAAATTTGAATTTCTTCAGATTTGCATGATATTCTAGAATGGCTTGAACGGATGCTACGACTTATTCTACGACATTGCCTTTTGCCGTAGCTAATTACGAGGGCTGAATGATGCACCATAATGCCCTAAATAATTGACTCCTTAACCACAGCATAATTATGAGTAACTTTTCAGGATTTAGTGGGAAATATGGCTTGTTGCCATTCATCGGAAAGCTCTCGGGGAGATCTTTCCGATGAATGGCAACAAGCCATATTTCCGACTAATTTCTGAGAAGTTACCATAATTCTGCTGTAATTAAGGAGTCTATTATTTAGAGCATTACTGTCCAAATAAACATACAGGTACTCTTATTACAATTCAGTGCGATGTGAAATGATTATTAACAACCAGACAAGGGCTAACACATCTTATCTTGGTTCTAAAAGGGCTAAAAAGACTGTTGGAATCACCCCTGTGCTATTATTTAATTTTGAGTAAATCCCCCCCCCCCCCACCACCCACCCGTACCAATGCATTCTCTTATATATGCGAGTCGACCATAGGTCGCCTCGCATATATAAGAGAATGCATTGGCCTAACAATTTTTTACAATTTTAATAATTTTTTCTTGTATTCTTTAACAATTTTATAATTTCACCCATACAGAGCCCCAGACAAACATGAGCCGACGACACTCTTCTATATATGTGTGGGGCTCCCTGCAGGGTAAATCCACCCCCACCCACCCGTACTATTCTTCTGGATCTCAAGAGTACGTCTCTAGATCTTTCCTTTACGTTTCATTTCTGTTTTGATGGGGATTCCCCAGAATTATGGGTAATTTTTCAGGATTTAGTTGGAAATATGGCTTGTTGCCATTCATCGGATGATTGGCAACAAGCCATATTTCCGACGAAATCCTCGAAGCCTCAAACGACACCGAGGCTAATCTTACGGAGCCTCACATGACACCGAGGCTAATCTTATGGAGCCTTACATGACACTGTAGCCAAGCGAAGCGAGATTAATATTGGCCAAGGCTAATCTTACGAAGCCTTACATGAAACCATAGCCAGCAACTACCGTAACAGGTAAAAGCCCTGAAACGCTTTTATCATGCTTTTGATGTGAGAATATTTTGTTACATGTACCATAATCACAGTAATATTCCAAGTGCCACATGCAGATTATTAAAACTGAACATCCATTCGAAAGATTCTTTGAATTTTGTAATTTATCAGATGGTGACTAACTCATTCTTGACATTATTATTTTGTGATAAAACATTACTACATGTCTTCCACAGATATGGTTAGTGGTAATTACCGCGGAGAAATTTCAATCAAGTTATATTAAATTTTTTTTATTATAACCCTCTAATCGGTTCAGAGATCTGTGGGGGATCAATAGCGGATTTACACTGAAGGAAACTTTAATTAGGCCATGTAGAGCGTAAAACTCTTTGCAAGTTACACACACATTACACAATGTCCCAAAAAAAAAAATCCAGCATGCTTCGCAATAAAATGAGGTACAATATTTCTAAGGCCACACAAAGTTAATGATCTGTTACTCAGACACCACTGGCCCTTAAAATAAACCTCGCCAGGAGGTGCTTTTTAGGCCAAAACAAATTGAATGCGTGTTTCTCGTAACCCGACCGACCGTCTTCAAACCCCCCCCCCCCCCCCTCTCCCCCCGAGCGAAGTTCATTTTATTGGTTTTAATTTTTAAAAATCAATCTATAAACCGACCGATCGCACTGTTAACCAAACTGTGTACACGTGGTTCCATTTTATCTGATTTGCCTCGCGAGATAAATTTTATCTTTGATAGATTTATATATTTTTCGCAAAGCCACATCGTCACTCTTCAAACGGAAAGTCAAATTACAACCGTACGCTATACCGGAAGATCACGAGTTATCGTTCCTCTTTGCTGACCGGAAGCACGTGTTTGTGTTGATATGGAGTATTTATAACATGGATGTTCTCCGAGGTTGATTCGAACCGAAATTCGAACACAGGAACAAGTTCTTTTCAACAATAGCTGTCGCACATGGGCCGATTCTCATGTGCATAATTCACGACTGCAAAAAAACCCCGCATTTTAAAGATAATAGAAATCTGTTTTATATGTTTCCCCTCAATATATCAGTTTTATCACCAATTTTTTGGTTGCTCTGGGTCACTGTATGGTGTTTGATGGTGGTTAGGCATGGCACACAAGAGACCAAAAAAAAAATGAAAAGCCTACAGCCCGCCGCTATTTTTTTTGGGCTCGTTACGGGAAACACGCATTCAATTTGTTTTGGCCTTATCACGCTACAAAAAATCTATATATTTTTTTTAATCAGCATGGTGGTGTACATGTATGTACACATGTGTTGTACAAAATACATTATTTATACACCTGTTGAACTCTAATACTAGTTATTATCTACTATGAAATTCCCTGATAAAATTGGCGATAACAAATTGGCGATAAAAACATCTGTATCGTTACTCCAGTTGCGATACAAGACGCTCGTGACGTCGTTGACTGGTTCAAAATCATGAAAACTGACGTCACATCAATTGCGTGAAAAATCAAAACGACATTCCACGATCCATGTATCGCGACGAGGCTAGTTTTCGTGGCCACATAGCGACTCGGCGACCTTGGTCACCTCGTCGCTATATGGCCATGAAAACTAGCCTCATCGCGATACAAACACATTGTGTATATAACACATATTTATCTGAGATTAATGGAGAGCGCTATTCAATATTTTTCTTAAGCATTTTTTTTTAATGCTTAGGAGTTTTTTCCTAATTAACAGGGTTTCACATAACATCATAGCTATTGGATATATATATACAAGGTTGCACTATCAACAAGTTGAACCTTCCCATGTGACAGTAATATTGGTGACAAAGAACAATAAAGTTTTGATCTGGTAATTGCTTTGTTATTTTGCAGTCATAAAAGTTGATATGTTTTTGTATTTTATTGTGTACATTGTAGCCTACATATAGAAGATGGCCCAGTCAAGTCTGACTAGTATTTCACTTAATATATTAAATTTGTTTTTAAAACCAAATCAAATAGTCAGATTTAAGTCCAAAACATTGGTTTATATTCAATTCGGGGATATTTAAAACAAAAAATAAAAACCTGCCTGCCGGAACATTATGGTCATAAAATATGGAAATAAAAACCTGCTGGTAGGTACATTTTGGCCCTAAAAAATAAATACAGAAACCTGCCTGCCTGTTTGCTTTGAAAAAATAGTGTATGAGAAACAGATTATCAACTTGGTGTGGCCTAAACATACCTTTGCTAACTAACTAATGAAAGAGGTTCGGGAGATAAAAATAGAATAGACAAAGAAACAATGTGACAATTTCATAAATTTTACTGGATAGATATTAATGCCTATATTCTATATTGTCATCGAGGAGGTGGGGGTGGAGGGGGTGGTGGGGGGCTCTCAGAGGGTGGTAACGGTGGTTGGTAAGTTGACTGACCTTTGACCCTCTTCACAGAATCATATCCGTACCCCTGCTCCTGTGGTAAGGGTGGGGGAGGAGGAGGGGGTACATTTGGCAGTATTGGGGGTGATGCTTTCTGGAGAGCAAAGTTAGTTTTTTGCATCTCGATTATCTGTTCAAGTTTCATCTTCAGCTGGGTGAGATTATCCGTACTTTCCGTACGAGAGAGTGGATGCGGAGAATTCGTATGACTACCGTTAGCCTCGACATCCCTAGTCGCAATGTCAGGCGACATGAAGTCGGTAGGTGTCGTACAAACATCCATATCTATAACTCCTTGCGAAGTATTACTACTCTTCCGTGATCTATTACCTGTTCGAGCGTGTTTGTTGTCGGTCGGCCGCATTCGCTGAGCATCTCTCTCGGGGGAATGCGGCCGCTTACGATGATGCGAACCACCACTGTCAACGCTGTTTACTGCCGAATGAGAATCATGGCCGTGCCGTTCCTTAGAATGCGATTTCCGAGAACTTTCACGATGACCACTCCTACCCTCGTCACTGTGCTGATTTGGGTGTTTAGTCACATGACCTCCCAGTTGAGAGGTGCTGATACGTAGCTTCAGTTCACCCTTATGACTGGGGTTAGCGTCAACAGTAGATTGTGATGCGGAAGCATGTTTATCACGTTTAGAAGATTTTTCGTGATTTTCATCGCTTTTAATAGCATCGATTTTGGAAAGCCCTTTGATTTTTAATTTGAGAGGAGAACTGGCCTGAGATGTCTCGGCCTTCATAGTAGATGTCGCACTCTCGGCTGCGCTGGTCGGAGATGGACGGCCAATTTTTATGTGAAGCTTTGGCGATTTATGTTCACCTTTATGCTTATGTTCACTTTTAACACGATAATGTTTATCACCGTCGCCCGTTTTTATTTTCAGCTTCAAGCCTGAATCGGAATGCGAATGAGATTTTTTGTCGCTATGGTGATGTCCAATTCTATGTTTCCCTACATCTGGCGTCAAATGTTTGATAACATCTGGCATCGCGTGTTTGGAAACATCCGGAATCGTGTGTTTTGAAACATCAAGTGGCACGTGCTTAGCAACATCAGTTACCGAATCAGAGACTGAATGAGCTGAATGTTTCGTCTTCGCCGCATGAGCAGATTGAGCAACAAGATCCTCTTTGTTCGTCACACTTGGTCGTGATGTCGACAATTTCATTTCATAACTTGGGTCAAGTGGCGGGATTTTTACTCTGATATGTGGACTTGGTACATCTGGACTGACCTTTGAAGTTATCTGAGGACTTGGCATTTCAAGTTTTAATTTTGAACTGCCGCTATTTGGTGGCGTGGTGAATTCCTGTTTGATCTTCATATTAGCAGGCGGACTAGCCAGTTCCGATTTGATCTTCATATTGCCAGACGGACTAGTTAGTTCCGATTTGATCTTCATATTACCAGGCGGACTAGTCAGTTCCGATTTCATTTTTGAACTACCAGGCGGACTAGAGAACTCTTGCATTTGTTTGACCTTTGAAGTAGATTGTGAACTTGTAAGTTCTTGTCTGACCTTTGGCATAGACTGCAGACTCATTAGTTCATGCTTAGCCTTGGAACTAAGTTGTGGACTATGGATGTCGACTCTTTCCTTTGATGAGCGAGTAGTACCATCCAGTTTGACCTTTCCCTGAGGACTTTGAACCTCAGTTTTAACCTTCGTGCTCGAGTGAGAACTTGGTACATTTTGGCCGGCCCTGGAGGTATCTGGTATTGCATGATGGTCCCTATTTTTGCCGTCTGAACGAGTATTAGATTGTAAATTTGCTTTTAAGCTTGCATCAATCTCATTCATCATCTTATTGTCTTGATGCATTTCCTTCGTTTTTAAATTTGAATCGAGTTTCGTGAAAATATTAAGTCTCTCGGGTTTATAGCCAGAGGGGTCTAACTTAGACAGATCTGAACACGACATCGAATGTCTCGGCAAGTTTCCTGATTTAACTTCGTAAAGTTTTCTGTCCTTTTCAGAAATTGGAATAGTTTTGTCAGCGTGAGAATCGCGTCCTTTGCGTTTAACATATTCCTCGTATGAAAGCCCGTGAATCTTGTCTTTTTTAAGTTTGCCACCAGGTGTATCGTCAGCCATAGCTGACAGAGCTGTTGGTGTCTGGCTGGGTGTTTTTGGCTTCACCGTTGTAGGTGAATCAAACATTGATTTCTCCGATAACTCCAGATGTTCAGTTTGTGGAGGAGACAGGTCGGTAATGGTCGACTGCATATCACTCGCCAGCAGGTCCTTGACGGAGGTAGGTGCTTTGGAATCTGAAGCTTCCGAGAACCGTGCGTGTTTATCATCAGACGCCCCAGGACCAGGACCAGACTGAAAAATAAACAAAGATGAATAACTCTAGAAAGGAAAACTGGATAACGAGAGGCCGATCACGATTGGCAGATGTTTAAACCCATCCCTTGGCGATAGTAAATCACTATGGAAATCATAATTGAGAGTTTCGATAATGAAAAAGCCCATCTGACCGATTTACGATAACTGGAGGCACAATCAGCCGATTTACGATTTCGATGTTTATATATATTGTGCGTTTTTTCCCATAATGGACCTATATACACTCATTGCACTCCCAATCTCGGTATAGTTTCAAAGTCAAATACATCAAAGAAATATACACACTGTCGCAAAAGTGTTTCCGCCGACGTCAATTGTGCGCTGCCTTTGATGTTTACCGGTAGTAGTTTGACAAAGAGATCAAATGTGCCGACTCAAAGTAATGTTATGACCGTGAGGAACATTTGAACGCGGTGTAAAAGTCTTTAATGAATACTTGTAAGTTGCAATAATGTATGGAATAGCGATGATTATTAATTAAATTTAGATTGATGGATAATAACTTTTATAGTCCCGTCTACTCAATTTTTGTTTCGCAAGATGGCCTCCAAGTTCAAAATGGAGCTAAGCATATTTCATTTCGAACGCCGTAACTTGTAATGAGAGCATCACTATAACAATGGCAACTCACGGAGCGAAAAAAAACAAGAGCAATTTGGGACTACTTCACTATATTGTCCCCTACATACGAGAAAGCCAATTATGCCCCTAACTCACTTTGGCCGTTATTGAAGACAGTGACTGTACTAATTCATTCAAATGGTGTGTTTCAAATTATTGACATAGCATGTGACGTCACAGCATGGCATGTGCTCAACAGGAAAATATATTGCAATGAGGTCAGCTGTTTAAAGCTTTCTTTGAATCTATTTCGTGTCCATGCGATTGAACCAATAACTTCATATTACACGGGATATGTCGGGCAGGTGTATTGCCATGCTTATATATAATCGTATCACACATGTATAGGTCGTCAAATGGTGTAAAACTGTAAATGTTAGCATTTACATGTTTATTATGAAGAAGTTTTTTGTTTCGCCAAAGAGTATTTAGTAAAGAAATGGTTGCATGACTGATGTAGATCAGAAAATTGATTAAAGATATATTATGGACTTGTTCGATTACCTGAAACTTAGAGTTAGTACTCAGCTGTCCAAGATGGGGAATGTAGCATTCTACTAACATGATTTACATCGCCGAAAATTTAGAGAAATCGACCATACCACTCCATTTAAAACATTGTCTGAACAATGCTCAATTGTAAATATTTACATCAGATTCAGGATGCAACTATTAGTGAAAATATAACGCAAATAATTTCGCCATCGAGAGTCATTGCATTGAATTAATATATAGGAATGACGGTGTGTGTTATCAATTTGGATATAATATTTGTAAAAATAACTACTTTGAGCAAGATTAATCTCAATTTCTATTTGATCACCCTACAGGAGTGTTTCATATCACTTTAATAATTTTGAAGTTCAGTTTTATTCCTAAGAAAAGTAGCAACAAACAATATAATGAAGCCATTGTGAAGTTGTTTCCAGGCCTAGTAATAAGGTGCCTGTCATTTGCAGAATGAGGTCCCCAGAGGGTGGTGAATTTAGCGACGCTATCCTGCATATTCCTGTAATAGACCCCTCCAATGTATATTTTTAAATGGCATTAGTCAGTTATATACAATACAAGGCGATATAAATTACCTAATTTAATTTAAATAGACTGATTGATGAGCCATTCCAATGTACTTTTAATTTAACCTATAAATTGTCCAAGTAAAAACATTTGAGGGAACCAAAATTAGGTTTGGGAGGAGATGAGAATGAAGCAATTTGTTTTTATTTGCCGATGTAGAACTATATTTTTATTGGCTGATGTAGACCTATGTTGATGTAAACATATTTTTATTTCCAAATCCAAACAATTGACATAATACACAAATGACATAAATATACAACATAAATTATAAGAGTTAATTTTGGAAACGATCAGACAACAAACCCGAGGCCGAGACCTATGTTAGGTTTGGGAGGAGATGAGAATGAAACAATTTGTTTTTATTTGCCGATGTAGAACTATATATTTTTATTGGCTAATGTAGACCTATGTTAGGTTTGGGAGGAGATGAGAATGATACAATTTGTTTTTATTGGCCGATGTAGAACTGTATTTTTATTGGCTAATGTAGACCTATGTTAGGTTTGGGAGATGAGAATGAAGCGATTTGTTTTTATTAGCCGATGTAGAACTATATATTTTTATTGGCCGATGTAGAACTATATTTTTATTAGCCGATGTAGACCTATGTTAGGTTTGGGAGGAGATGAGAATGTAGCGATTTGTTTTTATTGGCCGATGTAGAACTATATTTTTATTGGCTGATGTAGACCTATGTTAGGTTTGGGAGGATATGAGAATGAAGCGATTTGTTTTTATTGGCCGATGTAGAACTATATTTTTATTGGCCGATGTAGAACTATATTTTTATTGGCTGATGTAGACCTATGTTAGGTTTGGGAGGAGATGAGAATGTAGCGATTTGTTTTTATTGGCCGATGTAGAACTTTATTTTTATTGGCTGATGTAGACCTATGTTAGGTTTGGGAGGAGATGAGAATGTAGCAATTTGTTTTTATTGGCCGATGTAGAACTATATTTTTATTGGCTGATGTAGACCTATGTTAGGTTTGGGAGGAGATGAGAATGTAGCGATTTGTTTTTATTGGCCGATGTAGAACTATATTTTTATTGGCTGATGTAGAACTATATTTTTATTGGCTGATGTAGACCCATGTTAGGTTTGGGAGGAGATGAGAATGTAGCGATGTGTTTTTATTGGCTGATGTAGACCCATGTTAGGTTTGGGAGGAGATGAGAACGTAGCGATTTGTTTTTATTGTTTTTTTATTGGCTCTTTTTATTTGCCGAGGTAGATGAACACATTACAGCATCACTTTTGTGAATGAGCAGATGTGTTGCGTTAGGTCGCTTTTAAATGAAACACGCAGATAACATCATCTCTGAAAGCTATGGAACCTCATTCCATTCAAAATTAACATTGTTTTTAGTTACTTTTTCCCTTTTGTAGTTTCTATATCTCCTAAATTTGCAGAAGATAAAATGCATAATTGAGGTGACTATGGGTGAACATCACCAACTTCAACCTGGGAACTTCAAACTGATCCTAGGTCCCCCATAGCAGTTGAGGCCTCAGCAGAACGAGGTTCCCAGAGGGTGAATTTGGTGACACTTTTTCCGCTGTGAGGGATAGCATCACTAAATTCACCCCTGGGGACCTCATTCTGCAAATGACAGACACTATTTCAAGGCTTGCTTACCGTTCTTAGATTATAATCAAGTGACAGTGGAATATTTTTATTGATCATGAATGTAGTTACCCGTAATTTTGAATTGCGCAAATTCTATGCTTTGTATTTTCATGGCAGTAAATAGATCCATTGTTTCAGTGTGGCATGATATTGAAAACCACATTGAAACTCACCCAGGGCCACTTAACACAACTAATACCGAACCCAATTGTTCTTTCATGCTTCTCAATACTCAGAGTATACGTCGTAAAATTGACACTATTGCCGCCGAAACGACTGAAGGCAAATATGATTTCTGTTTATTCACCGAAACCTGGCTTAGTCGATCTATACCCGACAGCGATATCAAACTTCCTGGATACCATGACCCTGTACGCCATGATAGGGACGATGGAAGAACAGGGGGTGGGGTTTGTATATATGTGCGCGACTCGATTCCATTCCACATCAGAAATGACCTCTTTTCCCCAGACATTGAAGCATTATGGATAGATGCCACGGTTAAGAAAAAAAGGTTATTAATCGGCTGTTTCTATAGACCACCAAACACACCCGTGAGTATATGGAAAAAAATTGACAAGAGTATAACAGTTGCACGCGACGAAGACCTTGACATTGTAATAGGTGGCGATTTTAATGAAAACTATTTTGTAGACGGTAATGGAAAAATTAATGAACTCTGCAGCGAGCGGGGATTTACCCAACTAGTTAGCGACAAAACCCATTATACGGAGAGGACATCAACCATGTTAGATCTTTTTTTGACAAATAATAAGAGTATTATTGAATCTTGTAATGTACATGGAAACTTTTTCGACAATACCGTGAGATACCACTGTCCGGTTGTCCTGCGACTAACTCTAGAAACGTTTAATACATCAACAACTCTAATGCGAAAGATATGGAATTATAATATGGCGAATTACAATGATATGAATAAAACTTTTAGCGATTGGAATTATAAGGAGCCTTGCAACTCCCCAGTTTCAAAACATGTTGAAATCTTAACAGATAAACTGATTACGACATGCCGAGAATATATCCCGAACAAAAATGTGACCGTCCGTAAGGGACTACCACCCTGGCTTACATGCAATATCCGAAAACTAATGAGACAAAGGAATAGACTACATAGGTTAGCTAAAGGAAAGAATACTCCACACGCGTGGGTAAACTTTAAAAACAAACGTAACGAGGTCATTTCAGCTATTCGAAAAAGCAAGAGACAATTTGATAGCAAAAATGAAAAGCTGCTCAATGATCATACAACTGACCAATCATCCTGGTGGAAAACACTCCAGAGCTATCTCTTTTCTAATGATAGTAGATCTATTCCCCCGATCGCGTCAAATGGCGAATTCCTGATCTCATCAACTGACAAAGCCAACGCATTTAACCCTTTACCCAACAAACCGGCCATAACCGGCCAAATAAAGCTTCAACAGCCTAAAATATCTTCGGTCTGTCTCAATAGAACCATACAAATATGGATATCATTGGAACCGGCTCCTTGACCACATTGTGATAGTTACAGTTATGCCCTGTGCCAATGCATTCTCTTATATATGCGAGTCGACCATAGGTCGCCTCGCATATATAAGAGAATGCATTGGCCTAAAAAAATCTTTTTTTAACACTTTTTACCATTTTTTCTTACATTCTTTAACAATTTTATAATTTTTAATGTGTTAAGCCAATGCATTCTCTTATATATGCGAGGCGACCTATGGTCGACTCGCATATATAAGAGAATGCATTGGCACAGGGCCCTTCTGTTGGGTAAAGGGTTAATACATACTTCTCTACTATTTCGTCAGTTGATGATACTGGGAAGAGCCTACCCCAACCCGTACTTGACCCTGACCGCCCACAAATATCTTTTATAAAACTTACATCTGTCGACGTGTATACCGCACTGAGGGGCCTCAAGGTGGCAAAATCCAGCGGACCAGACTGTGTAAGCCCAAAAGTCCTGAAGAATTGTGCATCATCATTGTGTGAACCATTATCATTTTATTTCAATTCATTTATCAAGAATAGCTATTATCCACCAGAATGGAAAATATCAAATGTCACGCCGATATTTAAAACTGGTGATACCAGTCTTGTGAACAACTACCGCCCAATCTCTCTTTTGAGTTGTGTATCAAAAGTATTCGAGAAGTGCATTCACAAATATCTCTCGGAATTTCTTAAAGAAAACAATATCTTATCTAATTATCAATCGGGGTTTATGAAGGGTGACTCAACTGTATTCCAGCTAACAGACATATAAGCATTTCTTTAAACGAGGGTAAAGTAGTCCGATGCATATTTTGTGATATCAGCAAAGCATTCGATAAGGTCTGGCACTTGGGACTAATCCATAAACTCGAAAAAGTCGGACTATCTGGGAATTTGCTTAACCTCATCAAATCATACCTTGCCAACAGGAAGAAGAGAGTAGGGATTGAAGGAAGTTTTCCGAATGGCAACAAGTAACCGCCGGTGTACCCCAGGGATCAGTGCTTGGCCCTCTTTTATTTTTGGTCTACATAAACGATATTGCAGTAAACATAACAAGTAACATCCGCCTCTTTGCCGATGATACCTCAATATACCTGACAGTTGAAAGTCCTGCGCTAGCCGCTAATGTACTAAATGATGACCTATATACGCTCGATCAATGGTAAAAAAAATGGCTTGTCGAGTTCAATCCACTAAAAACGGAATCAATGTTAATAGCAAGAAAGGATACAGACGTCCACCACCCCCCACTAACTATGGGAACTACCACCTTAATCGAAGTTCCTTTTCATAAACACCTCGGACTGATCTTCAATAACCGAGGTACGTGGTGCACACACATCCGCATCACGATCGAAAAGGCATGGAAACGGGTTAATCTAGTTAGGAAACACAGATTTACATTGAACCGTAAAACACTGGAAAGAATATACTTTGCCTATGTAAGACCAGTGCTTGAATATGCATCACCAGTATGGGATAATTGTCCTAATTATCTCAGCAATGATATAGAGAAAATACAATTTGAAATGGCAAGGATCGTTACTGGAGCGACGAACAGCGCCAGTAAAGAGAGCCTACTATTAGATACTGGTTGGGAGACCCTGGCATCAAGGAGGAAAAAACAAAAGCTTATACAATTCCACAAAATAGTTAATAGTACAGCACCCGTGTACCTACGAAATTATATTTGTCACTCTGAAAACCAAACCGGTTATAATCTTAGACATCATGCAATACGACTACCATTGGACGCCACAAAGGATATTTATAAAGATACATTTTTACCCTCTACAATAAGCGATTGGAATAGACTGCCAGAGTGTGTAAAAAATTGTACCAACCTGGACAAGTTTAAAGAGTCACTTGCTGACGATCGTATATACACACATCCATACTACTATCATTGCCATAGTCGCAAATCCCAAGTATACCACACACGATTGAGACTGAAATGTAGTAATTTGAACTTCGACCTCATGACCAATTTTGTTAGGCCCGACCCATATTGTGCATGCGGTGCTGTTGAAACAGCCCACCATTACCTGTTAGAATGCCATTTATACCAGGCATCAAGATTGGAATTGCTATCATCTCTACCAAACATAATATTATCAGAAAGAACCCTACTCGAGGGTTCACCCGAAAGTTCCATTAGGGAAAATCATAGTATTTTCGAGGCCGCACAAAGATACATAATTAGTACAAAACGATTCTAAACGTAATACTATGTCACATGTCTTCTGCCATTGAGTCATATATTGAGTCATATATAAAGTCATACATAATGTCATAATTCGGAAAGCCTGACTGCCCAGCTAACTCATGTAGTCTCTGTACGCCAAGTTATACACAATTGACATATAATTCTACAGCCGAATGTTAAACTACCCCGCCCCCATTGACCATCCTATCTTTCTGACCTTTCTTAAACCTAACTACTCTCCTTTCGTCCCATTGGTTACCTTTAATTCCCTAATCACACCCCACTCCAGTTCTTATCTTATCTCTTGTTATCTTTTGTTGAGTGCGATCTATGTCAAAATCACCAATAAGTTATTTAAAGTACAAACCAGAAAAATTCCCGTCTGACACGCCCGAACGGCCTTATGTAGTTCGGAAAATTTAAGCGATCTGGGAGAGGACTTACAAAAAAGCCACAATAGGCTTGTTGTCTCATCCCTTTCCAATCACCCATACTCATCCATTAGCATTTTTGTAAAATATTCAACTTGTTTTGTATTGGGAATAAATATTGTTTACACCAAAACCACATTGGTTCCTGATAATTCAGACTTCATTAACAATTGGCGTATTTTTCTGAGAAAATCGTGGTAACCATGGTAACTGGAGGATTGAATATTCTACAAACCTTTCCACCCATGATTTTCCTTTTCAGCCGATTTGGACACTTGTCAAGAATCTGTAGGAAATCCTGTGCTAATCCTGTCGAGTAGAGTAGAAATCAATAAACAAAATGCAATTCATGTCTAATCCATGTCTTATCCTGTCTGAAAGGCACAGATGGCTTTCGCGGTGGGCATGTTGTTAAAATAGTCACACCCATTAAAATTGCCATAAAGATTAAAATATAGATATCTTTTGTTCTTATACCAATCACAAATATCTAGTAAATAGTATGTTATTGTCAAATTCGTATGCTGTGTTATGTAAACACAAGCTGGGTTGTGTAACATTTTTTGTCTACATAACAAAGCATACAAACTTGAGAATAACATACTATTTACTCGATATTTATGATATAAGAATAAAATCTGTCTATATATTAATATTCTTTCTGTTTATGACGGTTTAAACGGATGTGACTATTTTAACAACATACCCATGCGAAGGCTATCTGTATCTTGAATACAGGGGTAAACCTTTCTCCGGTAATAATGGACAAAGGTGAGAATTATACCTAGGTACACATTCCGAAGCACCACATGAACAATTTACAAGTCAACTGAGTTAACCCTTTCAGTTACAGGGGCCGATCTCATCGGCCCTAATTTACGGTCTGTAAAATTGGCCTTAAAAAAATATAAATTTTTGTTTGTTTTGGGTTGAATTTTTTTTGGGTATGCTAAAGCATGCTATAGCGAATTTAAAAACAAACTGGTTAAAACCATAGGGGCAAGTTATAACTCAAAACTATCCCACCAAGTATTCATAGTAATAATTTTGATGCCCATGAAAAACGTAAGATTCCCTGGCACTAAACCTACAAAATAAGTCTGGCTAGAATATAAGAAAAAATTATTAAAATAGTAAAAAATAATAACAAATGATGAAAATTTGTTAGGCCAATGCATTCTCTTATATATGCGAGGCGACCTATGGTCGACTCGCATATGTAAGAGAATGCATTGGCACAGGGTATATGGGTTGATACAAAAATCGGACTTGGCACTGAAAGGGTTAAGTCAGGGTTTCCGCTATGGGCTGGGGAATGAATCCCTATATAGCCACTGGGGGAAATCAATGCAACTAACTGTAAATATCTAGTTATTAGTAAATTACAATAAAACCTCACAAACCAATCAACCTTTTGGCCGGTCCTTCCGTACGGTTTAGGGAGATGTTATGGAAAACCTTATTTTGAGGCTTGCTGTGATGACAATGGATCAAGTTCCATATAAACTGAAGAGTGACCCCAAACTTTAATCCACCATCCACTAAGTACAAGTCATTTTCTTTGGAGTAACATTTCTTTGGTGAGTCACAATGACGCAACACACAAAGAGATCAGAACAATTGCTGAAGATTTTTTATTCAAATTTGAATAAAACTGCTTATGAACATCAGCAGCTTCTCAAAATGCGCAGTATGTGTGGCTGTAATTTGTGTTTCATTTGCCAAAATAGGCAGAATGCTTGCAGGTTGGCACCATTTCCCAAGTAGGTAAGCAAATCTTAATCAAATAGGCGAAAAGTACATGCAACTGCAGATCGCAGGCTTTTTAGACAACTATCTTGAATATTAATACCAAGTAACCCAGAGTAACCCATACTATATATTCCGTTTTCATGTAATATATTCCATTTTCAAGTACTTAGTAGTACATTTGTTGTATTTCCATATATTTTATAGCTATATCTTGTTCATATTTCATATATCATACCGATTCATAGTCATAATATAATATTCCGTTCCACTGTATCACAACTACAATTATCTATGTCATATCATGGTCAAGCCTTGAAATAGTGTGTCTGTCATTTGCAGAATGAGGTCCCCAGAGGGTGAATTTAGTGATGCTACCCCGCATAGCGGGCTAGCACCACTAAATTCACCCTCTGGGAACCTCATTCTGCAAATGACAGACACTATTTCAAGGCTTGGAAATAACTTATGATTGTTTTATAGGTAACCCACAGTGAGCCTCACATAGATGGAAGCATACACTACAGAGTGTCGTCTGCTCCAGTCTATGTGGGGCTCTCTATGGGTTCAGACACCCTAGTTCAAGGCTTGTTCCCATATCCTTGTTCTTATTTTAACCCTTCGATGACTGGTAGATCCTGAAGCTTTGCGAAAACCCTGTGCCAATGCATTCTCCTCGCATATATAAGAGAATACATTGGCCTAACAATATATATCTTGACCTGGCAAGCCAGTGCATTCTCTTATATATGTGAAGTGCCCTATGGGACTCGCATATATAAGAGAATGCACTGGCACAGGATCCAGTCATGAAAGGGTTAAATAAAGTTTAAAAACAAAATATTTAGAGCTTTATTTGGGACAGGTTATCCCGGGTCGGGTTATCCCGGGGCGATTAGAGCTGGTGATTCCATTCCCCTCTGAGTCATACCTTCAAGTTTTTCCAGAGTGATCTCTTTATCAACATAGGAAAACCAGTCCTTGTTCTCAGCAGACTTCGGTATCTGTAAATTAAAGATGCATAATCCGAATTAACGCTTGCAAATTACTATTTCCTTGGCTTCAGGGGTAAAAAAAATATTTGATTTCAGTTGAGATTTTTTAAATCCATTATTTTTCAACAACGATACTTTAGTGGCCCACTAAAATGACGACTCAAGAAGACGGCCTCGGACCAAATTGAGGATGAAGATGGATAACTCTAAAATCAAGTGGCTTTTATGTGTCAGATATTTGACAAACTGGCAAAATTTCGTTGACAAAATGTTGATAAATAACAGGTTTTGGGCAATTTTATACTATAGTTGACTGTTAGCATATTTTTGGGCAATTAATTTACTCTGATAAATGAAGCGGCACTTTAAAAAATATTGTTGTTGGAATCTGATGATTCGGGGACCATCAAATCGGATTGAGTACCTTTAATTGTAAACATTTTATGAAAACTAACATTTTAGTACAATATTCTACAGTCCCATATAAATGTGAAGGGTGGAAATCCCGACAAAATTTTATAAATGTGCAGCATTAATAAACGTGCAGCCCCTAATAAACGTGCAGGGAGTTTCAGTTCAAAATCCCAGAGTGTTATTTTTATAGATATTATAATACCATGTAACTTACATTATTTTTATAGATATTATAATACCATGTAACTTACCTTCCAACCTGACCATTTACAGGCGAGATGAATACACACTAGTGCTACAATAGCTGGTCTCTGTTGTAGACACAGTGTCGTCAGATGCAAACTGAAACGCATTAAAAGCAATGTTAACAGTAATATCATTTTGGGGTTATTCTTGGGATTGGAATCTCGTCTTTTCTGAGCAAGAAAGATATTTTCGTGCTTCACCATCCTAAAAGCTAGCAGTGAAGAAAGTTATTGTAAAGTTTCGTTATTATGCTGGCGCCAATATGATTGCAGAATTTTAAGATTAATGTAATATTTTATATGAAAATACAGTAATGCCCAAAGTAATTGACCATTTAACCACAATAGCATTATGGGTAATTTTTCAGGATTTAGTCGGAAATATGGCTTGTTGCCAGAGCTTTCCGATGAATGGCAACAAGCCATATTTCCGACTAAATCCTGAAAAATTACCCATAATTCTACTGTGGTTGAGTGGTCAATTACTTTGGGCATTACTGTACATGGCAACTTACACCTTCAAATTAATATTTCATTCATATCTAGCTACAATAGCTGAATTTAACTGTAATAGTTGAATTTGCGATTTCATTTAAGAATGTGAAACTTGATTTCCAAGAGATGATATCATATCATATCATATATGTTATAAGCAATATGAACACATATAAGCAGGGATAATGCTATTTTAAGAACACATTTCTGTTGTAATGTACATGGCATGCTTCAACATGTTCTATTTTTTTACGATATAGAAAAAGATATTTCAACACAAAAACAAAATTTATTATCCCACTAGAATCGGACCTAATTATCTACCTTAGTGACACAAATTTCACAAGTTGGTTTACAAAACGACCAACAACTTTACCTAAATTTTTTTTTTAAATCTTGGGTGTTCCAATTTATATAAAACTTCTAACAACAAACTGTTCCATCAGTCATAACAGCATGGAAACATGAGAATTATCGTGATATTAATCAGTTTGTTTTATTTCTATTTCTATTTGGAAAAAAAATGATTTCAAGTGCATTCACCAGTGATGAGGTGGAATAATCGCCAATCAGTATGTTGAACCCAGTTTGGTTTAAAAAAAAAAAAAATTCCCTCCATCTAGAGATTGTTTCAATGTTTGTAAGAAACTAATAAAATTGCTGTGGCCTTATTTCAAATGGGAACAAGAGCATCGCTTTGGCGTGGCAAAATATGCCGATAAAAAAATTAGTTTATATATCGGTAGAGTGAGATACTAGTTTACGTCCGAGACACTCGTACAGCGTCTTATATCAGAATTTATGCTCAGATCCACATCAGATGCTATATAAATCAGAAAGAGTGATATATTACGGTCACAGTGATGTATTAAAATCTAACTTTTATGTTTTAATTACGCACAGAATATGCCATGTAATTAGAAGCAATTACAATTTTGTTTACTTTAAGAAAAGACCCCAACTATTCCAATGTGTTATCGACAAAGTTTGGCTGCTATGACAACAATAGACTTGAATAGAGTATACCCATAAACAGATTTAGGAACACGTGCGCTGTCAATTTATTCCAACATCCACTCACTGTTATGTTTTCATATTAATTGTAAGAAGTCCTATATTACATTAATAAACATTTCTTACATTGGACACCTCGCGTTGTATATGTATGTAATTTACAAATTACCGGGTATACATGACAACATATATTCAATCAACGACCACATGGCTGTTTTTACGTTTACCATGCGCAGTCAATAGGTAATTTTTAAAAATTATGTTAACATTGTGATCAAATATATTTTCCACATTTAAATTACCACTTTCAATTGATAAACTATGGGAGTTCAGAACATGTGTTCTACAGAATAAACCAGTTTATTGTCACAATTGAGATATTTCATTACATTTATTAGTGGTTTTAGGTGAGCGGGTCATTAAAACTTAAAGTCTGATAAAGACGCTATACCGATGGGTCTCAGACGTAACCAGCATATCTCTCTACCGATATAACTAGCTGGTTTACTTACAAGGAAACTTTGACTCAGTGAACGACATCCAAAAGTTCCAGACACATTGTCCACAACACCAAGAAACCAGATTTATGTTAAAGGGGGACTGTACACTAAATCCAGCCATTTATGGAATCATCTCCTTATATAGTCGACATAATATATGCAACAAATGAATGAATTTGAGCCATGGATTAGTACAAAATACACTTGTGTGCTCTATATACAATACAATGTTCATGGTAATTATATTATATTGAAAATGGAGGCAAAAACTCATTTTCTTTATAATTACCATGTTGTTTGCAAATTCATTCATTTGTTGCATATATTCTGTGGAGTATAAAAGGAGATGGTCCCATAAATGGCCAGATTTAGTGTATAGTCCACCTTTAACAACTAATCCGGGTTCTGATGTTATTCCGAGTTTCGTGCAGTGCTTCACAGGAAAGATTTTGATGAGCTGTTTTTAGTGTTCGTAAATTATCAGATGGGTGCATTTTACACCTCTATGTTAGACACATGCGCCCCAGAATAATATATTACAATGAAATGCATAAATATGATTGATGAAAGTCAAATGTTTCTTTTTCCTTTTTAGATGAAATTCTTATTGTGATCAGTAGCACCTATACCAGTCTCCTGTGAAGCACTGAATCCCCCAATTTGAAACAGTTCCTTTGTTAGACATACTATCAGCCCTAATAATTGGCTACGGCAATCAGCAATGACGAAGCCATTTGCTGAAGCCAAACAATCTGAATTAAGAGGGCTGTACTATACACATGATAAAATAGGCATGCATGTGAAGTTAGCCATATTAAATTGCCAGTTGGCTCATAATTTGGGCCGCAATAATTTACACCTTCAGGATTCTCGTGATTCGATTCAATGTTAATCTAAATTTAGTATCTTGATGCAAAGCACATTGTGAAACAATTATTAAAGAGATATTATGGACTTGTTCAGGTGTGTGAAACTGATAAGTTAGTACTCAGGCGTTATGCCAACCTGGGGAATGTACTGGTAGCATTCTACTAACATCACTGAAAATTTCAAAGAAATTGACCATACCACGCCATAGAAAACACCGTCTGAAACTCTGAACTATGCTCAATTGTAAATATTTACATCTCATTTCGGGATGCAACTATCGACGATAAACACACACAAATTATTTCGCCACCAACAGCCATTGCATTTAATTAATATATGTAAAAATAACTACTTTGAGCAAGATTATTCTCCATTTCTATTTGATCACCCAACCGGAGTGTTTCACATCACTTTAATGGCTGTGTATCAGGAAAATCTCACTGATTATCAATATATTTTTGTTATCATAACTGTTCAATCAAGATGGGATTTAACTGACTGCGATTCAAACATCGATACTGTACTGACTTAAGTAATTGACCCAGTAACTGGGTTGTTATTATGAAATTATAACTGCGGTCAAACATTAACTGCACCGGAGTTAAGTTCGGTGAATGCTGCAGCACCACAATTAAAAGCGGTAAAGTAACCCTGGTACAACTGAGTTTTCAGAATCAACTAATTTACCGTCATAGTCGACCGTTATTCGATTAATTGTTCATAAATGCGCCTTACATTAAATCCAGGTAAGAAAGTGATAAATGCGAAATTACAATTACTACTTTTAACTTTACATCCATTCTGAACAGTTATAAACTGTCAGTGTTCCGTGTTTTATTTCAGATACAACAAGGAATTCGTATTTCGGCAGAGCACGTGCTTTCTATTAAGTCCTCTGTCACGTATGTGGAAGTGGTACCCCAGTGGTTAGTGTTGGACTTGTAATGGTGTCAATGCACCGGCATGAGTTCGTGCCCCGCCAGTGGACTATCGTCTCCACAACAGTGGCTTGGCCGGATTAAGAGGTGAGTGTGCTATATATAGCCACACGCTGTTTCAAATCTCGCGCCAGGTTGTGACCCTTGGGCAAGGTCACTTGTACTGGCAAAATACTCAAGAAAATGAAGGTGTAAAAAAATTCAGGTTAATGGCAAAAGGCTTACTTCACAAGCATGAATGAACATAACAAGAGATGAAAGAATGTCACCGGCACCTGTTTGTTGCCAAGAAGTAGCAGGTCTGTGCTAGGTCTCGTGGTGCTGCAGGTACCAACAGCAAGGGAAACCATCCGTGTCAGCACCAAGACAGCACAGGGCAAAATAAAGAGAAAAAGGTACACGTTTAGTGCAAAATCAAACACATTCAAATACATACAAGCCTCAGTTTAGTGTGTCCGTCATTTACAGAATGAGATCCCCAGAGTGTGAATTTAGTGCTGGTATCCTGCACTGCAGGCTAGCATCACCAAATCCACTCTCTGTGGATCTCATTCTGCTTAGGCCCCATCTTCTAGGAAATATCTATAGTCTCAAATTAACATGTTTTTTGTTACTTTTTCCCTTCTGGGAAGTTTCTATATCCCCTAATTTGCAGAAGATACAGCTATACTCTAATTAATCGACCCCTTTAACGAGGTTATGGGCCGGTAATGACCGCGGTCATGCCGCCACTACACCGCGATCATGCGGTAGTACACTGTCCATTCGCGGTAACGCACTGTATCTGACCGCGGTAGTTTTGGAAGTCCACTGCGGTAATCTAGTCCGTTACCGGCGTACACCGCAGTAGTATTTTGACTATTTTCCGTGACCGCCTTCCACCGCGGTCATTTCCCGTGTAAACCGCAATAGAAAAATCTGCTGATAAGAATATGTTTTCACTGTTGTTTTTGAAGACACAAGGCTGTGTAAGATATAACGGCGATTTTCCATCTGTCTTGTTCATCTTTTCCTATAATTTGCGTTAATGTATGAAGAAACTGAAGCTTACATTCATTACTGGCGTGAAACTAAATTTATTTTAGAGTACTAACATCTTCAATCATTATGATTGACGTCTCCTTTGAAGTTGCCGCCTACTGGCGCACGCCACGTGCAAATAGGTGATGTGCTGGGATCTATATTCAGACATACTTCCAAGTCTACTCGTACATAACCCAACTGGAATATTCAGATAGCGAGTTTTTAGCCGAATTTTGCAGAATAAACGCGACCACAGCTAAGCCAATGAGACAGAGAATCTGCAAATTCAATTCCAAATGTGACGACACAAGCTACTCCAAAGAATAATAAAATCCGATACAAAGAACTATTAAACACCACCTCACAGTGTCTTTATTTTATTCTCTGCCCCAGATGTTTAAGAAAATATTTATCAGAAAATATTTATTAGTATTTGAAAACTGGACACATATAAGCAAGATAGTAGGTCACGATGTACTGTAAACAGTGCGCGTCCTTGACCTGACTCATTGCATCATGTCTGCATGGGTACGTGTGCATGATAGACCCACATTCAATGACCTGGGCATAATGCCTTTGATGTATCTATTATTGCGACATAGTTAACTGCACATGTTTACAACTTATAATTTCTACTGGATGACGTCACATTTGGAATGATTTTTTTAAAGCCCGAAAACGATCATTGTACAAACCCCAACAACCTGTCCTCATATTTAATGAAGCAATAGCGTGAACCCGTGTACATGGGTATATTCAATTTCAAATGACATTGTGCTTTCTAATATCATTTTCTTCAAATTTGAAATGGATAAACGTGATGTGATATCAAAAGTAAATGTCTTTTAAAAGTTACGAAAGTTGGACTACCATACAGATGATACACGGCTGCCGGTACAACTGACTTAAGTTTGTCTTGACTATGATACCTCATTTTCAATTGCGATATGATCGATAGGTTAATGTTTAGAGAAGTCGCGACTCGAGGGAATTCCCAGGGAACCCCCATGCGACAGTGGGTCTTCAACTTGTAACACACGGTGTGCCCCACGTGCGTTTTCGGTTATTTATTATATGGCGTCTATATATGGAATGTGATTGCCTCTCAACATACATTTGCCTGATACTCTGAAGCTTTTATGGATTTTAATAATAGCATCACACTGTTTGTGATATATAAAAATTTTAGATAAAATAATAGAGAATTTAATTACAATATAATCATTTCATGTTTTTAATTTTGAAAATGCTGATCGAGTCCGCTCACTTACTACTATGTATTAATGACACCTAGGCATACCCGCTTTAGTTTCCAACCATGTATACATGTACAGCCCTCACATTTGGCTACGGCATTCAGCAATGCCGAAGTGATTTGCTGAAGTAAACGGCTCCGACTACGGCAGTACACTGCCGTAGCGGATTGCTGATCCAGCACTGACATGCACGGTGTTGAACTAGTTGAATATTCCTCCAAATATTGAAGTGAATAGTGTTAAAACAATAAAAAGTGAAATTACAAAAACGAGAGTTGAATTTCTCTTATCTCCATGGTCAAATTCATGCATGACAAAAGAAATAACTGTTAAAACAGTCAAGGACCGGATAGCCAACACCTACCGCGAACTCAAAGTAAGTCATAAGTTCAAAATGAAATTGAATCCATTACCTTTTTGTTTGAGTTTTCCTAGTTTATTTATCTCTATTATTTTTAAACTTTTGTTGACATTATGTATGATAATATTTAAATGTCTACCTCCAGTTCCACCAATTAGTGGAACAGAGATAATA
The DNA here is from genome assembly GCA_032622095.1 of Siphonodentalium dalli. Classification (NCBI taxonomy): domain Eukaryota; kingdom Metazoa; phylum Mollusca; class Scaphopoda; order Gadilida; family Siphonodentaliidae; genus Siphonodentalium; species Siphonodentalium dalli. The sequence continues at coordinate 12,717,535 of CP136067.1, forward strand.
AGGAATTGATTGATTTAATTGCCAATCCAACAATCCCAGATAATTGACAATGTCGGCTTCTTTGAAGTTGCCATCGCTTTCCAAGAAAGTTACACTCGATACACAACATTTTAGTCACGGAGTAGCATTGGAGGCAGTCTGGCTACATGTGTGAAACCGTGTAGCAAACAAGTAGTGCGATTTGATCACAATGTGTCAAAGACTTGAATGAGTGATGTCGGTTATGCTTAATTGACTGTCGCATTGTACACAAGGGCACGTGGTTACATAATTACAACAGAGTTTGATTGATGGAAATAGGTCAGCCAGCTGTTGACCTGAAAATCAGTGCAGAAATCTAGTCATCACGATGACAGACAATTGTATTTAACCAATCGAGTGAACTGTTTTGTTTCAAATTGGGGGAAGGCGGGGTCTTCACAAACATTCAGTCACTCAGTGACAGTCATTTAGATATTATCAATGGGAGACCACTCTAATTCTCAAAGGTAACGGCGCTGGTGGTCATGTTAGATTCTTGCTTTATTTTCATCAATGTACGCACGGCTGCATATTGCGTTTGTTACAAATTAAGTTAAAATTAAAAAATGTTTTGTTTGACAATTTGACAAAATATCAAATACAGTTATGCTGTTTGAATACTGTAATGGAAATTCCATAATTCGGTCAGAACTAGCCTTGCAGTCGACTCATTGTGAGGCGACGTCATTCAAGAAACTATGATTTAATTTCCCCAAGAGGCATGGCAGGTTCTGTCATTCAATAGTCATTCGATTCTGCGGCCGTGGTTCTGGTTACAGTTAGTGGGTAATACATATACAATTTATATATTCCAGTGAAGAAATATGTAGTAAACATCTTCTTGTAAACATTTTATGATTATTCATGCAAATTTTGACAGAACAGCAATTGATCCACATTTATTGACACGTTGTAAAAATGCCGTAGTCACTGCCGAAGCACATCAACTTGGCTACGGCATTCTACTGCCATAGCAAACAAATCTGAATTGCCAGGGCTGCATGTATATATAATTTTATAAATGATGTTACCTGCATTTCTGCAATGACGGTATATCACAAACGAATTCAACATTTGAGGGTTTCGCAACTGGTACCAAAATTACGATGTCCCGTTAGGCCAAAAAAACAACATGTCTGTTTCCGGTTTCCCGACCTACCTGAAAATATTCGTGCGACTTGAAAATTTCTGAACCTCTAACAAACAAAAAATAACTAAAATGCTGCACTATATTGAGTCTATTGACAAGGAAACCTGACAACTTGACTAAATTAGCGACAATGGCGAGTCAGTTAAACAAACACCTCTCTAATTATTCACCAGTGGCTACCCTGGTCACAGACGCAACAATTACGTCGCATGAATTCACTCGGCGGCACCCTTTGATCTGTTTAACAGTACTGCAATGCTTGCAAACCGACACGTGTGCTGCGGGGTTTTCACTTTCAAATCAGGGTGTATTACATTGACCCTGTAACAATCTTAATTCTGTATCTGTATCTGTAGGTATTAAGATTAAAATTGGCACGCTTCTCAATTATTTAATCGAAACTTGATGCATAATTTGTATGCATGTTTCACTTTTTGCCGTTTTGGACAGGTACATGTAAGCAGTTAGATGGGAATAAATGTGGTTAAAAAGCATAATTATCGACCAACTATTTCCGTCCACGGATTCTGCAGGCCCCGTTGGCCGTCCACTTGTATGCATTAATTTATTCGTTTAAACCATTCGAAACGCTGAAGTAAATGTGACCCAATTTCGAGGCGAGAGTTTTTGTTGATACGTCGCCAAGGCACCAATATCATGAGGTGAAAGGTCACATTGTGCATAGTCCTTTCTTGGAGTTTAATACACATGTAATTGTTAAAATTTAATACACAGTAGGCCTATAGGGGCCTAACATCAAACCGGTATAATACAAACATCACGTATTGTATACAGTATGATGTCACCAGATGGAACAACCATTCGTGGTTACAGAATGCTCAGTTTAATTCAATTAATCGTGGCGACCACGGGGCAATAAAACTTTCAAAGTTTCAGATTGTTGACCTGTAGCTTTCCGTTTATTCTGAGAGTCACCCGTCCAGGTAAAAATGCGATGTGAAGATGATGGCACGGGTATCATTATTTATGTCTAGATAGAATTGGGTATATTGTCAGATATAAAGCAAGTTTTCTGTCAGAGACTTCAGCAATTGATTACAAAGGTATTGAGAATATCAACTTTAATCTTGCTTTTAAAATATGGTGCATTATAGTTGCAACGAAGCTTTATTTAGGTGGATAAAAAAAAAAAAATCCCCAAAAAAAAAAATTCCCAACCTACCTACCTGGATTTTTTTGCTCATGAAATCGGAAACAGACATGTTTTTTTTTGTTGGCCTTAGTTACACGATTACTGTATACTACTTACAAATACAACCGTAACACGGCGTTGTAACAAAAGGTTATCACCACACCTATATATTACCATGGCACTGCTGATTGCCATGGATAATTTTGAGGTCTGTTCTATTATAGTTTAATCATGATTAGTTGCACATAACACTATGCAGTTTTCCATCGCCGGCTCATCCAGTCAAGAAGTTATTAGTCATGAAATTCGTTACCGCGTAAGACAACCGCGGTCGTGAAGTGCGCTACCATATGTCACCGCGGTCGCAACCACGGTCATGAGGTGCGCTACCACGGATCACTGCGATACCCAAATCTCAACTGCGACCTCGCGGTAGTCCGCGGTATTTCGCAGTTTCAGTACCGCGACTAACCGTCTGACCGCGGTATTCCACCGCGGTTGTACCGCATGTCAACCTCGTTAAGGAGGGTCGATTAATTAGAGCATAGCTGTAGAATGCATAATCAAGGTGACTAATGAGAGAACTTCACCAACTTCAACTGGGGAACTTAACTCTGATCTAGGTCTCCCATAGCAGTTGAGGCCTAAGCAGAATGAGGTCCCCAAAGGGTGAATTTGGTGATGCTAGCCCAATATGCGGGATAGCGTCACTAAATTCACCCTCTGGGGAACTCATTCTGCAAATGACAGACACACTAAACTCCAACTTGAATACATAGTTCAGTAAACACAGATTCAATAGAATGCTGATATAATTTTTACAATGTTTAACTTTGTACGTCTGATCTATTGACTTGAGATTTTACATATATGGTAGAAATACATAGTACAGTAACAGATTCAATAGACTAGTAAAACACTGATATATTTGTTTTTTTTATTAATGGACTATGAACTGTATAGATTTTACAGATATAGTGCGAAATCAAACTACATGTAACACATTCAAATACATACTAATAATTCATTAAGACAAAGTTATAATTCTGATGTTGATATACGCAGATAATATCTTTGATTTTAAACATATTCTGGAAGCTCAGTAAAACTGATATAGTTCTTTTTATTTTCAAACCAAATAAGACAAATATTATGTAACAAGCCATAACATTTAAATGCTCTTATTTCATTGGTTAACAGCCATAACATTTCAAGGCTCTTATTTTATTGGTGAATCTAGTTCCAATTTAAAACCATGATTTCTAAGTTCAACCTTGATGGCAAGATAAATTTTATACAAACCTCTGACCAGTTCACATGTATTGACAACATGTATATGTGGATGATCTACAGTCACTTCAAAACCTACAAGGAACAGGAATACTATACGTTAAAGACGGATTATCTCTCCATACAAGCCTTGAAATAGTGTGTCTGTCATTTGCAGAATGAGGTTCCCAGAGGGTGAATTTAGTGATGCTATCCCGCATAGCGGGCTAGCATCACCAAATTCATCCTCTGGGAACCTCATTCTGCTGAGGTGTAAGCAGAATGAGGTCCCAGAGGGAGACCTCATTCTGCAAATGACAGGCACACTATTTCAAGGCTTGTCTTCATATAACAATTTATATGTTAAAGATGGTATATCTCTTCATATAACAATGTATACGTTAAAGATGGTCTATTTCTTCATATAACAATTTGGATATAAGTTTCGTGGGTATAAAATAATAAATATGAATTGAAGACCCATGACTTTTTGCTATCAGATCACTGAGCATGCATACAGAAAATCACATACAATCTCAGCGAAGCGGAAGGTGGTGTGTTCTGTGTTGATGATTTTATGGTAGGAAGCTTTCGGTGCTACAAACACTATGTGCTGAGAACTTTGAACAGTCCTGATTTGAGAAGAACAAATTTGATCCATCTGCTAATAGCTTCCCTTGATACATTTCCATGTGGTTTGACATAACTTATTAAGAGAGAGGATCCTTTCCTCAATGGAAGAGTCCTTCTTAGGCCCGTTTTATACGTCGCGCCAGACACGGGTCGCGCCAGCCTAATTAGTGTGAAAATGACAATGTCTAAGATAGCGTGTCTGGAGCACGACGTATAAAACCAACTGGCGCATCAGAATTTCTCTGGCATGTCGGGTGCTACACGTCTGGTACCGACGTGCTACATGTCTGGGGCTCGACGCGGTTTTTTATGACGTGCTAAACACGGGTCGCGCTAAGATGATTCAGGGAAAACCATTTCCCATTTAGGACCCCTTTGGCAGAGAGAATGTGCAATTTGTAGTGTGGTCGTGGTACGCAAAAAAAGGGGTCAACCCAGAAGAAATTGGTATACAAGCGATCTCGGTGTCATTCAACGCGGGAGAATCTCTGCTACAACATATCCAAAATCCGCTAAAATCCGCTTTGGGCAAAATCCAGGATCCAAGATGGCGTCCAACATGGCGCCTTTAGTCAAAAGAGATTCTGACTGAGATTAATTCGACATAATGAGAACAAATGTTGCCATATTAATACAAATGTATACATTTTTGCGAAGGTAAAGTATTATGCCACATATCTATAGAAAAAATTGAACCCCTCGCCCCAGATGGCTGCCAAAATGGTGGCCTAAACTCGAAAATTTGAAATTTTTGCCTAATATCTTAAAGATCAATTCCTGTTGTTTGATAATGGTTCAGACTGGCGACATTGATTAGTCATATTCATGTTAATTCATCATTGGAGCAATGAAATATACCATAAATGGGGTCCCAGTCTCATATACACCCTCAAAAATTTGATTTTACAGAACGCGGTATAAAATTCCACAAAAATCGCCATTGGGATTCCAGTCGTATATCAACAAGAAATGGACAGAACTGTACAATGTAAGTTGGGCATACCATTATCTATAATTACTCCAATTCAATGAAACCCAAATTGACGCTTTGTCTTAAAATGGCTGTATAACATATCCAAAATCCGCTAAAATCCGCTTTGGGGAAAATACAGAATTCAAGATGGCGTCCAACATGGTCGTCAATAATAATGAAAATGGCAAATATGTAGTTATTCACGAAAACCCATTCGACAAAACGCCAATTGGGCACCAATACACATCATTGATTGAAATCAATGTTTTTTGTGGGTATGAGTAGCCAATCACGATTCAAAATGCTGAGATGGCTACCAAAATGGCCACTGAAAATTGTCGAAATTTAAGTTCTGCTCAGAGGAAAGCCGAAACAACACTTCGGTTGTGAGCTAACGATGACAGACCTATTAAACATGTTGCCAATAATCTACTACCACAATCAGTTCAGCCCGAAATGTTCCAACTAAGCAGTATCTACTGCAGGATCCAACACGATGTCCACTTATTACGAGGGACTATCTGGGAATTAATTAAAAAGAAATTAAATTGCTACGAATCTGGATTATTTGAAAACACAGTGTCAACATTTCTACTTATAACGACTATTCGGAACATCAAATATATGGGCATCGGTGGTAGTCCGGAAGCATCAGGCTATAATAGGTTTTCCAGTGCTGGCGAAAGTGAAAAGGACAGGAGGGAAAAGCGAATAATCTGGGGTTTATTTAATTGGTGGGCAAGTTGGTTATCGGAGCTGGGGAGTATCAAAGTAAAATTATTTTCTTCAACATCAAGAGGAAAAATGAAAATTCGCACGTACATTGTATACACTTCACACTTTATGTGACAATTCCGTGTCATGCGATTGTGGGTATATACATGTGGATAGAAACATTCTAGTACATATATAGACGCACCTATATCTTCTACACATTTAGTGAATTTCATCAATGATATGTAGACACAATGTGCGTCACGGCTGGATCTGACCCGTAGGTGTAAAGGTATCAACCATTTAGCTTGATTAACTGGCATTTCAAGGTTGTCATTGGATAGAAATGCCACATGAACATGGTGATTAACAACATGTTTGTCTAAGAAATGTGAACAATGAACATGTTATTTTCCGGATGTTAGACAATCAAACTGCCACATAAGGCGTTCATCCATGCTCATCAGAGCACGAAATATGTGCAAATTAATGACACGAAAACTATTTCATGCGGACGACGTACTCTAGACCTACATCCAACGTCATTGCCTATTAACTTTTATTGTTTGGACGGACGGTTTCGAGGTTTGAAAATCCCGCTTGTCCAAGAAAACCTCCACATACTTACGGAGTCGATGTGTAAACAATGTATGGGGATAGTTTCTTCATACATATATGTATTTGGCACACGTATTTTCTAGAACATAAGAGATCACCATTTACCGGAGAGTTGATATCTGGGAAGAGATCAGAGTAAAACTACTTTTCTTACATGTCGAATGGGGAATCCATGGGCTACATTTAGTTCCAGCTTGAAACTTGAAAATGATGGCCGAGCCCGAATAGTTAATATTTCGTCGCATCAGTGCTATAATGTAACCCACATTTTCAACTTTCCGAGAAAATGAAGGTTGAAGTTTTTAGACAACATTTCTCCTAATGTTGACAAAGCATGACGTATTGTTGTATTTATCCCAATGAAAACTGACATTAGCTGTTCATTGAACCACATATTGTTTTCTGTTTATTCCCACGTTTTCTTTTAAAAAGCAATAGCTTGTTTGGAGATATGACATGCCAGCGACGATTCGTTTCCGTGCTATAATGAAGTTGTGCTAATAAATGCAGATTAAGCTAAATATGGTGGCAATCGCATGTGTCTATGAACTAAAAAGTGCATATTCTACACTATGAAAATTCACCCATGTGCATCATCATACAGAAATGTGTGGAACAATCACAAAATTTAAATCACCAAATGATCACGTGACTAACATGGAGATACTGCCATATAGCACACATTTTAGAATTCACAAACACAAAACAGAAGGACAACCTGAAGCGTCCGCTTGGCTGCTGTTGGACATACGACCTCATAGCACGAATAATTGTAAAGATCGCTGGAGATACGACATTTGCTTCACTGGTTTGTGCGAATATTTGTCATCCAATGCAAGGACAGTGTGGCCCATCGGATTGGATTTTTTCTCACGATTCGAATGGTATCAAATACTCATTTCCCGCCAAAATGGATATACGACATTATAGCACTGATGAGTCGAGATTTTGTCAACCCGCGGGAAGCCACCAAAAGATTGAAAATAAATAGTTTTGACGTATATGAGCCAACTATCAACTGCATCCACCACTCACAACTTCCATTATGTGATAAGCTGGGCAGAGTCTACCATTTTCGTTTTGGAACCATATTAGATAAAATTTATTGTTTCTTTTTGTCTATTTGGTCTATTTGATCAATTATTTTGTAGACAAGATCTGTTCATCCCTAAATATCAAATGTGACCAGAACCCCAAAGTCGATTTTGGTTAAATTTCATACCACATTCGTTATAACTTATTAGTGAAGGACCAGAGTAAACTATGATCTAATCTATTAGAAATGTCATTGCTGTAATGATCAGTTGACACGATCATTGAAAGAATATACCCATTGTTTCCCAGTTCAGAGAGCAACAAGTGATAAACAGATGTGATAGAAAATAGTATTTTTCACATCGGGTGGCCATTTTGGCAGCCATTTTTGGTACTGATTTTTAAGTTTTTACATAGAGCTAGCATAATGGCACCATAAAGAGGTATAAAATTCGTATTTATTTAGTCAATTTTATTCATCAACCACTACTTATAATGGATTGAATGACACTGTGATCAATATCCGCCATTTTCCATATTTTGACCGCCATTTTGGCAGCCATTTTGAGACAAAGCGCCAATTTGGGTTTCATTGAATTGGAGTATTTATAGATATTGGTATGCCCAACTTACATTGTACAGTTCTGTCCATTTCTTGTTGATATATGACTGTAATCACAATGGAGAGTTTTGTGGAATTTTATACCGCGTTCTGTAAAATCGAATTTTTGAGGGTGTAGATGAGTCTGGGACCCCATTTATGGTATCTTTCATTGCTCCAATGATGAATTAACATGAATATGACTAATCAATGTCGCCAGTCTGAACCATTATCAAACAACAGGAATTGATCTTTAAGATATTAGGCAAAAACTTCAAATGTTCTAGTTTAGGCCGCCATTTTGGCGGCCATCTGGGACGATGGGTTCCATTTTTGCCATAAACAGGTGGCACAACATTTTACCTTTGCAAAAATGTATACATTTGTATACATATGACAACATTTGTTCTCACTGTTATCGAATTAATCTCAGTCAGAGTATCATTTGACTAACGGCAGCCATGTTGGATCCTGAATTTTGCCCAAAGCGGATTTTGGATATGTTATACACGAGATTCTCCCGCGTCGAATGACACCAAAACCGCTTCTATACCAATTTCTTCCGGGTCGAACCCTTTGACGACCACACTATTTGAAGTTTTTGGCGTCATTACGTTTTCTCTTGAGGCATCCTAGCGCGACCTGTGTCTGGCACGTCGTATAAAACAGCGTCGGGCCACAGATGTGCTAACTCTTGGCCGTTGTAAATATACATTGAATGCAGTTGTACGGAACTACGGGGACATGCATGTATCGACTGACAAAGGACGTTTCGCGAAAGTTGGGAATAATATACCGGTATATTGCAGAGATATATATTCGAAGATTCAAGGGAAATGAATGACAACATCCCGATTTTGAAACCAACGAAAGCATTAATTATGAGATTCATGCACTGTATAGAGGGCCAGTTTATAGTGCATTGTCAGAGGACACCATCGCGGAAATGATTATAGCAGACGGCATTTTGTATCAGAAATGCTAAAATTGTTCGAAATATAAGATTACAGCATGTGCCAGCTGGATCGATGAATAAATCAAACAAACGTAACAAGAGCCAGGGACGCGCCAATGTTGAGCCAGAGGAAGATAGCCGACCCGTGTTTGGCGCGACGTATAAAACGGGCCTTAGGTACTCTTCGAATATGAAATGACAAAAAGTTCTGTCTGAAGATTATTCCCGCAATATTGCAACCTGGATTACTTGTTCCATGCCGCGATTGTTTCAGGCCCCTGAATAACACCATTTTATGGTGGAAAACGACTTTAACCCTTTACCCAACAGAACGGCCCTGTGCCAATGCATAGGTCGCCTCGCATATATAAGAGAATGCATTGGCTTAACACATTGATAATTATAAAATTGTTACAGAGTGTTAAAAAAAGATTTTTTTTAGGCCAATGCATTCTCGCATATATAAGAGAATGCATTGGCACAGGGCATAACTGTAACCATCACAATGTGGTCAATGAGCCGGTTCCAATGATATCCATATTTGTATGGTTCTATTGAGACAGACCGAAGATATTTTAGGCTGTTGAAGCTTTATTTGGCCGGTTTTGGCCGGTTTGTTGGGTAAAGGGTTAAAGTTAAAAGTTGAAGAGACTGACCGTGTCGGTGCCAAAAACATAAAAACAAATTTAGTAATGGCTGAAAGATATTGTTGAAAGACAATGAAAATTTTGCAAGGATCAAGCAATAAAGTGAATCAGCCTTTGAAATCAGCATTTTTTTTTTTGCGGATTTTTCTAAGAGCATTGCATTTTGCTGTACCGGTAGCGAAGTTTGATGGCTGGTGAAAACATTAAACATACTCACCAAGTGTCTGTAAGAGTACATTTTCATTTATAACAAGTTCTTGAGCAAGTTCCAGGTATTTCTGAAAGAAATAGAGAACATCAGGTACCAGTACATGCTATACCTCTTCCAAGGGTAGGAATTATGTGTCGACAGAAATGTTGTTTGTTTCTGTTTAAATACCACATATACCGGTAGTCCAGTGTTCACGCTGGGCCGAAAAATCTTTTGGCATTTTTGTGAAACAAATTCCGATTTTGTTTGGCCAAATTAAATCCTCATTTTCTGGTCTCACAATGAATATTTTTGTTTTATTTAACATTCTATATAATTATGTCCATACCTTCAAATACAATGTCTAAGAACTTCTTTAATCCCACTTTTGTTTCTTGACAATATACCACAACCCATTATCTACCATTCAGCCTTTAAGGCTTATGACAGTCGAAGGATTCATCAGTGTTAATCTTCATTACTGTTTATTGCATTTTTTGATACTGCACAGCCATGAGTGCCTTCTATTACCCATTAAGCTGCATCACCCAATCAATTGGCAGATGATCATACTATAAATTTTATTCTCATTTCGCACCCATTAAAAAATCTATGGCCTATGACAGCATCAACTCAGGTAGTCTCTGATTCTCCCCCGCCAGAATCTACCCCGCTGGACAAAACAAGTGTCCATTGGCACCACGGTGTATTTGCCGTTCGGCCGCGGTGTCAGAGTTTGTAACTGCAGTTGAGCACCGCGGCCGAACAGCAAGTACACTGCGGCCGGACGGCAAGTTCACTGCGTCCGAACGGCAACTACCCTCGCGGCGGAATGACATGTACATTTTTGGTTTGTATTTTCTTTTTTCAGTTTAATGAAAGTACACCGCGGCAACTACACCATGCCAAATAGCAAGTAAACCGCAGCCCAACTGTAGTTAGCCGGTGGAGCCGCGGTGTAGTTGCATTTCGGCCGCGGTGGCAACGCTAACTGCACCGCAGTTAATTTGACATTTGTTTTGTCACAAAATTCACCCTCTGGTCATCTCATTCTACTTGGGCCTCATCTTTTCTTGAAAGTATATTTATTTGTCAATTTAACAAGTTTTTTTAGTTTCTTCGGAAAGTTTCTTTTTTAGTTTCTCTATATCCCCAAATTGGAAGACAACACAATGTATAATCGAGGTGCCCAATGGGTCACATCACCATCTGGGAAATTAAATATGAGTCTAGGTCTCCCATAGCAGATGAGGCCATGCAGAAGGTCCCCAACAGATGAATTTGGTGACAGATCAAAGACTAAATTCAGGACTGGGAGTCATAATTTGCTCAAAGATGGAGGCAAGATATAACAATAACGCTTGATAATAACATTTGTAAGTTATTAGCTGATCTCAATAAAAACACGATGTCAAAAACATTTGTTTTTAACAAGATTATGGCATTGAAATTTCACAACCTTGAAAAAAAAGTTATTTCAACATTTACGATACAGTAGATATTCTCAAAAGTCATATTTATACATGTATGCCATAATGGGGAAAAGATTTATATTGAGCAAGCAAAAATTAAAACATAGCTCTCTTGCTGTCATTTTCGATCCAATTATGATGTACCCGGTAGTTTGCCGGCCATGAAATTTCATCTGGGATTCTTACCTCACTTTTTGGATCCAAATGCGGCGAGTCTCCATTTAGACAGAGATAAGCTACTTTCTTGGAGTTCTTACCTCACTTTTTGGATCCAAATGCGGCGAGTCTCTATTAAGACAGAGATAGGCTACTTTTATTACATGTTCCAACTTCCGAGGCTGTTCTTCCACTTTGGCAGCCAAAAAAAGACATGCAGGTGCCAAACTCTGAAAAATAAAACATTCAAAAGATAGAGAGAAATTAGCTTAACCCTTTACCCAACATAACGGCCCTGTGCCAATGCATTCTCTTATATATGCGAGTCGACCATAGGTCGCCTCGCATATATAAGAGAATGCATTGGCTTAACACATATTAAAAATTATAAAATTGTCAAAGAATGTAGAAATATATTATAAAAATTGTTAAAAAATGTAAGAAAAAATTATAAAATTGTTAAATGTAAGAATAAATGGTAAAAAGTGTTAAAAAAATATTTTTTTAGGCCAATGCATTCTCTTTAATATATATGCGAGGCGACCTATGGTCGACTCGCATATATAAGAGAATGCATTGGCACAGGGCATAACTGTAACCATCACAATGTGGTCAATGAACCGGTTCCAATGATATAGATCGGTGAACATCAGCAACTTAAACTAGAGAACTTCAATCTGATCCTAGAAGTTGAGGCCTCAGCAGAACGAGGTTCCCAGAGGAAGAATTTGTTGACGCTAGCCCACCGTTCGTCCCAATTTCATCCTCTGGGGACCTCATTCTGTAAATGATAAACTATTTCAAGACTTGATGATTTACTATCAAATACAAACATGTACCGGTAGCTACGGTAGATTTCCCTCAAAAGTTAACTGATTTTCCAAATCAAATTGTAGTTTCTAGTACATTTTAATGGAAATTGATTATCTATTAGCATACATGTATATACTATAAAAATACATACCCCTACAAGTGTACATACTATTTACACTAAAGCAGAATAATGCACAAACCAATCTGGAAGTCACATGGAATAGAATGATATACTCACATTGCGGTGGAATCGTGTGAAAGACTGGAATACATAGAATCTGTGCATATAAACGATAGCTGTGTTGATGGTAAGTTGATTTCTGAAGGTCTAGTTAAGGAACATGGTTAAATAAGGCTTCACAGTATCCGGACTATAGTATTGAAAATGATACCATGGTATGACTAAATATGGTCATCAATAAACTTGAGTAGAACTGTTTGAGCATGATACTAGTAACAAGCTGAAAATCTAATCATTTAGAGCATTATACGCAGGGTTACCAAAAGGTACTGGTACCGGTGCCGGTAATCATGAATTAAATCGGTACCGGTTCTGATGTCGATTACCAATGGTTACTGATTGTTGATTTCTATTAATATACCTCTTAACGAATATAAAGGGTTAATTAAGCAGCTCAACATAACGCCAAACACAACTGCGATGGGTTAACGTGATATCATCAGTACATTCAAACATCAAAGGCACAGTATGCTGCACTATAACTTGTCACGAAATTGACAAAATGCAAGCATTGTGAGGGTGGCAGTATTTTCTCTCAAAATCTATTCCAAATTTTCGAACTGGCCAACTACATGTACAACTAGGCTTACTGGAAACGACTTTGGTTTCATTGGGTGACATCATTTATGAAATTACAACATGCTAGTAATATGGCCGATTAGTGAGTTCTCTAATTAATTACCACACAAACAATATGGTGTACCGTGTATCCATAAAAGCCTACAATGTTAGCCGGCCCAGTAGTCAAACATACATGTCTACATTCGTTCCACTCTCTATTCCGCCTTTTTTTAAATCCTACCTTTGCGACTTGCCGAAAACCGCTGCAGGCAACAACTTAATCGTAAATGTCGTTGCGATTTTTATTTTCGTTGTTTGACTAAACCTCAAACTTAACGAATAATTGATGATGGAACCCCACGTAACCAAAATTATTTGCAGTATAAAAGTCCACTCAATGAGTACCGATACCGACCCGGTTTGCGGTACTGAGCATCAGTACGGAACCGGTACCGAAAGTTGTGGTACCATCGGTACTTTGGCAACCCTGATTATACGTCTAATGCATAAGCTTTTGTGGCCCTGTTAAATGCGTGCCAGTGTGTCTCCAGATATACAAACACCACACATTTTGTATTGTATTTGACCAGGAAACCTTCCACCAATATTGAGCTGCGAACAGTTATTTTGATAGTCAGTAGGAAAATTTTTATTTTGAGCCTTGAAGAAAACTGAAACTACTTGTACTTTTCGGGAAATTCCTGCAATGTATATCACTGCGCACATGTGAAATTCTGACAGTCATCGATTCAAAGCATGCGTCTTCTGACTTTGCGACACCATGTCCATATACGCAGAACTCCGACCAATAATACGTAGTCACTGGTTGATGTCTACACTTCAAAGGCATGATACCGCCCTCAATTAACGTCCTATAGATAGATTTTTTCTCAAGCCTTTCTCATGTTCTATACTTGAATTACTATAAACCGTTACATTACCTACCTCACATTGGGAACATTGCTGGACTTGGGCACGCGGAAAAACATGTGGAATTAAAATTGCGCAAGCGGTAGGTGCACTATAAAATCGCGCACCTATTAAATAACGCCAGGCATGTAGTTGCATCTCGAATCAGATGTAAATATTTACAATTGAGCGTAGTTCAGACAATGTTTTCTATAAGAGTGTTACGGACGATTTGCTTCAGATTTTTGGCTATGTTGGTAGAATGATACATTCCTCCAGTTGGCATAGCGCCTGAATACTAACATATCAGTTTCACCACCCGAACAAGTACATACATTTAATTTTACGACAATCAAGTGCTGAATCTAGTTACTCATAAAGCACTGAAAATTTTAAAGTTTCCCCGAGATTACGAGAATATTGTCCTTTTAAAGACACTTCTACCATCTACGATTGCTGTCAGATTGATAATTGAAGGGTACTGAATATTGAGTGTTCTTATTCCCCCCCCCCCTAAGTTCCTTTGAGTCGAGTACCACCCTCACAGGTATGCTTCTTTATTATGACTACCACTAATCTCCTACACATACCACTATTGTTTGGCAATATATTCCTATATGTCGGAAAAACGCTTGTCTGATCCTGAGTCGTATCAGTATGGTTTGAAATCTGTATCAGAATCCTTTGAAATTTGCATCAGTATGGTTTGAAATTAGGTCACAAGAAGTATCGGAACAATTTGTAAGGTCTGTTCTATTATAGTATAAAAATGATGAACAGGAATTAACTTTTTGTAACTTCAAAGACATGTAATATAATAAACGATTTATCAACACGTTGAAGTGAAATGGGCTCTAGTATCATGTCTCGTTGACAATGTCAGATGACCGCATCAAACTCGCTTCTCATTTGATATGGCGATCTGACCTTATCAATGAAAGGTGATACTGCAGCCCAGATCACTTCACGGTATCGATAATGTGTACTGTATGTATCATTGTATCAATTGACATAAAGTTAAAACAGATTCGAGATAGAACCAATATACATGTCGTTGACATCTGGGACAAATGTTCGAGACAAAGGACGAGATAAAACATTTATCTCCACTGTATATCCAGCACAAATCACCAAACATACAAGCCTAAGCCTCAAAAGAAAGTATAGTTTTATCCTGGAGAAAATGGCTGAAATTTCTCAGTACATTGTGATTGTATGTCGACAATTGCAGTATCGGCATGATAATTTCACTCCGATAAGGTGGATTGACTTATTGCTACTGATTACGAAGCCAACAACAGCATTATTATTATACTGCATCTATTACATTTTGAATTCGATTTGAGAGGAAGACTGAACAGGTGAACTTGCTGGTCTACAATGAACTTTCAGTTTCATTTTTAATCAATAAAGTTTAGCCTTATTACTAGCTTGTTCTGGATAGAGGGGAAAGGAGACTTTGAAAAATTGAAAGTATTGTGCCCCATATTAAAAATGATTTAGTGGGTACCTGGTACCATCTGATACAAGTCTAGTACCGGATGAATGAAAAACACATTTTATTTCAATAACAAAAACACGTTGCCGTCGCCGTTGGTCAACGACCCAATTTTGAGTCAACAAAACACATGGTCTAGGATACACTTGAAGCCGCTGGCCCATATCCTGTATGAGATTTGCGGCTTGTTGTCTATATGACAACTCTTTGTCGCTGTCTAGACCATTTTTTCGGCTTGGGGTAGTCGATAATTGAGCTTTTGTGAATAGCCATCGTTCCCCCGCCATTTAATCGGAAAGCACCTTGCCGAGAAAAAGAGCGACAAACAGACAGAATGCGCATGCTCAGTGAGCATTTCTTACAGCAGCAACTTTTCATGACCGATCTAACAGGTGAATATACATCTTAATTTTCTTTTAAAAACTAAACGAGTGAAGATATAAGGAATTTTATATTTATTTCATATTGAGTTTCTTATTTTTAACCAAAAAATATATTTCCCATATTTAAAAAAAAATTAATAGAAATTAACATTAGGTACGGGTCGACTTGGTGCCCCATTTATCAATTTTATGCGTCGATTACGTGTATTCGCTAATGCTTGCGGTAAATATCGTGTTTATACACGTCTTTATGTACGTTATTGGAATTCAACTATTCAGTAGATGCACACATATTAAAGTTTAATTTGCATAACGATCTTTGTATTTGAATGCCTATAACATTTCAAGCTGTTTTGTCATGTTTTTGTGTGAGCGAAATTTGGATGAAAATGGCAACGCCGGTACTGGTGTAGTCGGCTGGGATAACGCCGGTACTGTTTACGGAGTGCTGAAGGGTCAGATGTTATAATCAATAGGATGGTCCCGTCAAGGATTCACAAACGAATTAAAAGTTGTTTATCTTGTTCAGTTTGGATATTATCCATAAATTAACTTTTGTATAAAAATTAAATGTCAAAATTTCAAAAATGAAATTTGTAAATGTATTTTAAAATGTAATTTTAATAAAAATCATAAAATCATGATTCTGTTCACTTACATGTAGATTAGTAATCACATTCACAGCATTCATGCCCATTGACGCAAAATTTTAAAAGTATAATTCATGTTGCATTATGTTAGAAATACAAAATGTGATCTGTATACATAAGTCTGGCAAATCCCAAATATACATGTACTGATGTAGGCAGGGAAGGATCCAGGGCTCTTTGGATACCTGTTACAGGTTTGGGCGCCCAAACTCTGGTGGCCTAAATGTCCCCAAATTGCAAGTGGATAGTTTTATTAAAGCAGAATTTTCTGTATTTTGAAGGAAATCTTCTATTAATATAATTCAACAACATGCAATGCAAATCATCAATATACAGTTGATATAGAGCCTTTATTTGCTTAATCAAGTGTCCAGTGAGAAATATTTTAACCCTTTCATGACTGGGGCTTCTTGAAATTTTGCAAAAATCCTGTGCCAATGCATTCTCTTATATAAATGAGAGTCTCGCATATATAAGATAATACATTGGCCTTTATCTTGACCTTGTAAGCCAGTGCATTTTCTTATGCGGGATCTTTAATGCTGCACCTAAGGGAGTGGGGCGACCCTCTCCCGTACCTGCCCCCATCTCGGGGCTACGGCCCTCGGGATATGCCTTCGGCATATCATGGTCCCAAAACAGGTGTCCCCAAAAAATCCCTGGATGTAGGGTACAGCATTATGCAGTAGGCCCCTACAATTGCAGATTGTCAGACGATTGGGACCTTGTACGATTGGGACCTTGGACGATTGGTACCTTGGATGATTGGGACCTTGGACGATTGGAACCTTGAGTAAAATTGCTTTCTTCAGTTAATATATACATGTATAAGAAATTATAAGTACGGTATATTAGTTTAAAATCAAATTTGATTTATGTAATGGAATTAACAAATATAATAACTGACATCTGGTTGGTTGGTACCCTGTAAAATACATATGAATTGGATTTTAGTCTCTAACAGATCTATAACGGAAAACGGAATATAACGGAAAATAAAACCCTCTTTATCTAACATGATCCATGAATTCTCAGTTTCGAAATTGTAAATTGAAAGTTTTTACATTATTATACTTCTGTTTTGTTTAAAGGTGTTGCATGCATACACATGTATATAAATGAAGATTTAAAAAAAAATATATACCTGTTTGGTTTTACAAGATGAACATGACCAGTCGATATCTGAACGCTCTTTCACTGCTCGTCTGTAAACTTCTCTGCTGACGCCAGTCTGACACTTACGATGCTGCCAACGAGAACAGCCACCGCAGTTCAAACCTTCCTGCCGAGGTCGAACTTCGACACCACAGAAAATGCACTGAACGTTTTCAGAAGACATGTTTGATATGCCATCATTTCAGATCTGGAAATCTTATATAGCTGTTCTTGTTTTTACAGAGCTTCGGTAACACAAACGCATACCTGATACTAGTACCTACTCATTCCAACTCATTGATCACTGTTAAGAAGGTGACGATTAATCAGCGGTGATCCCATTTAGCAATAACAACACGACCGGCACCTACTTTTAAGTAGGCTGCCGTTAAGTAAACATTGATAAACTGTAAATATTTAATAGGAACGTATAAATGAAATATAAACGTATAATAACTTGAATAAGGTCCCAATCGTCCAAGGTCCCAATCGTCCAACTTAAGGTCCCAATCGTCCAAGGTCCCAATCGTCTGGATACCCAATTGCATAGGTTCCCGTAGTGAGTGCATGCTTAATAGACTAAGTAATTAGTAATGCGTAATATTATCAATAAGTGAACATTGTCCAGTGGAGCTATAGTCATCACTACTCCGTCCGTCCATCAAGAATCGTCTTCTTGATGGGTACCATAAGACCGAATGGGTTCATATTTGGTGTGGATGTTCCCTGGGTGACTCACATTCAGATTTGTTAAAATGAGGTCACCGAGTAAATAGTTGTGAAGCCAGGGCCATAAATCTTTTCCACCATTGACATACCAGGATTTTTTTAAGGTGTCCTCAGGGTCCGGTAAACGGCCCCATTCCCAATGGGAAAAAGGCACTTTTATTCCCAATTTTCAACCACAAAATTCCCAATTGCAGACAGGTATATAATACCCTCAGGTTTATTGAATAATTATCAAAGTTTGACAGTTAATGATAGTAAATACGTCACTCGATTGAGAGGAATTCCCACAAATAAATTGCTAGGATTATCTCATTATCAGGGGGACGCACCATGTTCTTCCAGAATACACATTTCCCCTCCCCGCATGCCTTTAAAAGTGGACTCATCGGTTTACTATTAAGCTGTGTATCCATGACGAGTTACATGTATGTATAAAATATTGCCGAGTTATGTATAAAATATAAAAATTTCACGTACTCACTGTTAATTTTATAAACATTTGCTGGAAATTCCCCCCTGCACTATTATTTGGGTCTGCACGTTTTATTTGGAGCCCGAGAGTAGTACCGTACTGGTACCTCAATGTGGGAATAACACGGACACATTGATGTGGTATTAATTATTTTATTTTATTTATTGAATTACATCTAGATACCTATCCATCCTTGGGTGTTTCATTACAGTTTTTCCGTCAAAGTTTGGTGGATGACTTGCATCCTTCCGTTGTTATCTGTGAATTTTCAAAGTTACCTGAGGCTGAGAAACCCCTGCATACATGTACATGTATAGTAATTCTTAATACTTAAGAACCATCAGGCCTATTTAGCTTTTATTTGTTATGGAGGATCCTTGGTGACAGGGGTTTAGATTTGTTTAAATGGGGTCAAATTCGGGGCAGAGCTAGGGACATAACTCTTTAAAAAAAAAAATTGTAGATTGTAGATTGTAATTAAAATTTCTAAGTAAAAAAAACAATATGCCTATCAACCAGTCTTATTAACACTTGTGTTATTTTGTCTGGTCACCATAGTATCCTGTTGTTCCGCAATATCTGTGTCACCGCAAACAAATGTGGTTGATATTGAGTGTTGACAATTTGTTAAATCGCATTTAATGTTAATTTCTGGAATTCACAATTGTAAAAATAATTCCAATTTCTCTTAGTTTCAGCTGCTGATTCAATCTAATGAATCATTGGCCTAATTAATTGGCAAGATTTCTGCCGAGTCAAATATCGGGACTGAATTTCCTCTTCTCGCTGTCATTTACTGACAATTATGAGCCGGTCCAGACGCTACCATGGCCGAGTAACTTTATAACCCTGTGGTGACTCCAGTTGCATTCTTTAACGTACACACACCGTGGCGTGTACACGGGTCGACCATTAATGTCCGCGCCCGATCGGACAGCGTACTGCACCCACAACAACATACATGTACCTGGACAAATGTTGCAATGGGGGCATTCAGCATTTTTGCATTCGGATCTTTATTCAGTGATCTCGAATGAGACTTTTCATCCTGACAAACTTGGTTCGGACAGAGTTCTGATTTTTGTCAGAATACCCTGATCCCCGATCCGCTAGCACGAGAGGCCAGTGCTCGTGCACCCACGGTCCTGAAAGTACAGTAGTTCAGAAAATATATTTTCTAAGTTGCTAAATTTGTGCTCATAAAATGTAACCAATGTACCCGACGTAACAATATGGTACAAAAGTTGAGATGTTTTTCGGCGTACCAAAATGTGCCATATATGATGCAATGTGTCGTCTGTCAATTTTTCAGAAGCTGACAACTCTAACTATCTAAATGAAGATGATGATGATTCGACCAGCGACTGCTGCTACCAGCAAGCAGCAGTTTGTCAAGAAAACGAAGCAGCCGGTCGAAGGATCATTCTGTAACTACACACGTCGACAGTGCATGCAGAACAGGGTGGAAGGATTCGAGTTCTGTATCAAACATATTCTCGAGGATAAAAATGCTCCTTATAAGCAATGCAGCTTCATATCGAGTAAGACTGGGAAACGATGTGGCTACGCGGCGCCCAAAGCAGATAAAAAGGATGGGTGCGTATATGTAACACCTTCATATTAAGTAAGACTGGGAAATGATGTGGCTATGCAGCACCCAAAGCTGACAAAAAGGATGGGTGTGTATATGTAACACCTTCATATCAAGTAAGACTGGGAAACGATGTAGCTACAATGTACTCGGTGCCCAAAGCTGACAAAAATGAACAGTTAGGTGGCTAGTTTCCGTTACGTGGCTAGCCAAGTAACAGCGTTGAGATGAGTCCTCAAAAATTATCTATTTGGCCCAATCAGCGTATTTAATTTTGTTGTCACTCAAAAGTTGGAAACAAAAAGTCCATAGATTTAGACATCGATGATCTGTCAGTTTCTCCTATTCCATGGTCCTACCGGGTAGTTGCTGTATACAAGTTTTTGAGTTTCAATCAGCTATTTCTGCTATAATTCCTACATGTTCTGACTCCACAATCAGAAATTTTATCACTATAAACTACTTGATAGCCACATAGAATTTTATCAACTACTTGATAGCCGCATAAATTTTGTAGACACATAAATATTTTAGCCACATACATGTAAACTCAATAGCAACATATCTCCCCAAATTTCGGGATGTCCGTCCGTCAAGAATCGTCTTCTTCAGAACTATAAGACCCAATAGGTTCATATTTGGTGTGGTTGTTCCCTTGGTGATTCACATTCAGATTTGTTCAAATGAGGTCACCAGGTAAATTAGTTGCAAAAACCAGGGCCATACATGTACAATGTAACACTATTCCTCCATAGTAATTCTTAGAATGACTTCTCAAGAACCATTGGGCCGATTTAGCTTATATTTGGTATGGAGGGTCCTTGGGTGACTGGGGTTCAGATTTGTTCAAATCGGGTCACTGGGTCAAATAGGGGCAGACTCAGGGACATAACTCTTAAAAAAAATAACTACTTTTATTTTTAAAAGAACTTTTTTTCATAATTCGAACATATCTCTCATATTGTGAGGGTAAACACGTGTCATTATAAAGTCAGCCATCTTAATTCAGATTGTTTGGCTTCGGCAATCCGCTACGGCAACAGTATGCCGTGCCCCAGTTTGCTTCAGCAAATTGCTTCGGCAATGCTGATTGCCATAGCCAATTATGTAGGCTGTAAAGTACAATACTATAGCATACATTGGTTATAAAGGATAATGATTTTTCACTTCAAATTGATTGATTGTTTGAAATTGAAATTTTTTGGATATTCATGAATGGGGTCATGTGACAGAAATGTCATAATTACAGTAGTAAACTAAAAACTCATGCACACATTTTGTGAATGCGACATGATTGGTCTTCATTATAATCTTCCAGCTGAGTACCTCACAATGTACAGCATGTCATGAATTTTACACAAATGTTAAGTTACGACATTGTTTCAGCTGTCAAATTGTAAACTCCACCCATCACCTGGTGTCAGGCCGCAGTGTAGTGGTACAGTCGATTTGCTTCATATTTTCGGCGATGTTAGTAGAATGTTATATTCCTCCAGTTTGCGTAGCGCCTGAATACTAACTTATCTGTTTGACGCACCCGAACAAGCAATTACTATGAGGATAGTGGTATGTACAAAGCTCGCCTATATAAGTGAACGTTCAGACGACCACGATTCAATCGTAAGTGATGTAACCGGTAGTTAGATTGCGCATGCTCACAACAATGTTGCAATTTAAAAACTAATGTCAAGCACTGTTCGATTTTAGATACGAAATCGTGGCGTATCCTTGGCTACCTCCACTTACGATGTAATCGCAGTCATGTGTACGTACAAATTTTAGCTGGAAATGATCGTGGGGTAGTTAATCACATGCTTTGGAACAACCTACGATATCATCATGTAGGAAGACATCGCAATCATGTGAACAAACTATCCACGATCTCGTCGGGCTCGATTTCTTCACTTACGATTATATCGTGGTCGTCTGAACGTTCACTAAGAGAATGCATTGACAGAGTATTTTCGCAAAATTTCAGAAAACTCCAGTCATTGAAGGGTTATTAGTATTGATCACTAAATTGTTGTTCTGTTACAGGTATTGTCTTGTTGTTCTGTTACAGGTATTGTCTTCTGTTACAGGTATTGTCTTGTTGTTCTGTTACAGGTATTGTCTTGTTGTTCTGTTACAGGTATTGTCTTGATCATGCGAAAAGAGCTTTTTTAATGCGACAGAAGGCTACTCGAAATAAACGACCGAAGGAACGAGCAGATTTATTAGTTCAAGAAATAGAAAACAGAACTCTACTACCAGAGAGCTCTGAATTAATATTGAAAAACAGCAAACTTCCGGGAGATAGCATTGCCAACAAAGTGTTAGGTATGATTAATTAGTCTTCGGCCATCCTTCATAGATTTTGTGTTTCCCCTCTCCGTCTCATATTTTTGGGGCTGGCTAGGTAGGTTTCCGAAATTTGTTTAAAAATTGGCTGCCAGTAGCCATCTTGGATTTCAAATTTCAATCTATTGGCACACCATGCAGACTGCATTTATTGGAGAAATGTTTAGAAAATTTACAGGAGCTATAAAATTTGAATGATTTTTGATGAAAAACTATCTGATCCTAGGTATCCCATAGCAGTTGAGGCCTCAACAGAATGAGGTTCCCAAAGGGTGAATTTGGTGATGCTAGCCCACTGTGCAAGACAGCTTTACTAAATTAACCCTCTGGGGAACTTATTCTGCAATGAAAGACACTATTTCAAGGCTTGCTGATGTAAATTGTTTTCCCAGCGCTGGATACTCAGTTATACTCAATATCATTCTTCTTTTATGGGGATATAACTGCTTATTTAGGAGAGTTTTTTCAGTTTAATTTCTCTATATCCCCAAATTGGCAGACGACACATTGCATAATCGAAATGCCCAATCGGTGCACATCACAATTTTCACCATCTGGGAACTTAAATGTTAGGTCTCCCATAGCAGATGAGACCATGCATAATGAGGTCCCCAGAGGATGAAATTGGTGACACTAGCCCACCGTGCAGGATAGCCTCACTAAATTCACCCTCTGGGGACCCCATTCTGCAAATGTCCGACGTTAATTCCGAGGGCTGGATACTCAGTTGTTACTTATTTGTTGCCTTTCAGAGTATGCAAGCTCGAGTGATTCGGACGAGGATCCCGCGCAGGTCGACCAGTTGTGGCCCGGCGATTGTGACAGTGATGCAGAAAGTGTTGACAGTGAGCAAGAAGACCCCTTGAAGTAAGGCCATCTATATGCATAAAATCCATCACCTGTGTGTGTGTGAGACTCACAAGCTACGAAATAGTGTGTCTGACATTTGCAGAATGAGGTCTCCAATAGTGTTGTGCGGTTAACCGAGAAAACAACTCGGTTTCGGTTTTTAAAAATACCGGCCGAAACCGACCGACTTGATTCTGCCCCAACCGACATTACGTTTTTTTTTTGTATGTTTATTTTTCAATTGAATCGACTTGTTAGTTGATAGTGTTGTCAAATAATCGACCTCTCTGATCAAATTATATATATCGGGATGTGTCCATTTCGTCTCAGATATGTGTTGTTATAACTTATAATATCGTAAGCGTCATTGAGTTGCCAAACGAAACTGAAATGAGGAAGCATGTCGTTGTAAAAATGAGAATGTGAACGAAAAGAAATGTTATACCACGTGGGAAATGGTCCAGTAGGTCGTTGACTTTTGTCACCTTTATTGTCAACTGTCTTAGAATAAGTGTGCACTTTATTTGAATTGATGGCGTGTGCTTGACGAAACATTTTCTTCCGTGCGGAAATAAAGTCGGTAGTTAGAACTCCAATTTCTGAAACTTCATTCTCCCGGCTAATCGGTCAATAAAATTTAACTTTTATCTATAACGTTCAATGAAATATTACGAATTTGAGCCGGCCAATTGCCGTGTATACATGTACGTGCACTTATCAGCGTCTTGTTGATCGCAGCAGTTATTTTTGCGCGTAACTATCTCTAACCCACAAACTGAGCGGGAACATCAAACGTGTAATTACGTCATCATTGTCGAGGAACTGGGCACATGTCGCACTTGCTACACCGTAACTGATTGATTACCAACGACCTTAATTGTCTTTAAACGATATCGGTACCAATATATAAGTTGCACGGGACTTCATCTTGTACGCATGAAACGTCGCTGTATTTGCGTTTCCCTTTTATGTTTTGATTTTGGTATGGTGGAAATATTTGTGTATAGTCGGAAAAAAGTTTGAGTCAGCATCTGGAAATATGGTCAGTCGGGCACTACTATTTTGTGTTTGCTTAAACTTTATGGTTCAATATATGACTTTTATCTCACATTCTCATTAAAGTTCATGATTTAGCAACAGAGGAAGCTGTTCCCCAACTTATTATGACCCTCTGTAACTGGTAGTGCCTGTTTTGTCCAGCTGTGTTGGACTAATTGCTATTATGTTAAGTGATTGCTTACCGAAACCGAGGTTTTTTACCGAAAAAAACCGATACCGAAACGTAAATTCTAAAACCTCACAACACTAGTCTCCAAGAGGGTGAATTCTAGCATCACCAAATTGACCCTCTGGGGACCTGCAACAACATTAGATTGTATGATATGATGATGTTTAAATTAGTTTCCGGCAAGGTGGCTTCCATCATGAGGTTTAGATGTGTGCCTGTCATGAGGTCCCCAGAGGGTGAATTTAGTGACGCTATCCCACACAGCGGGCTAGTATCACCAAATTCTCCCTCAAAGGACCTCATTCTGCTATGGGAAATTTGGAAGCAACAACAACAGTAATATACCAGTATACATTGATTGAAGTTCCTCAATGGCAGTCCTTCGATTATGAGGCGTGCGATCGCGCTCGCGCACCATAGCACGCCTGAAATTAAATCTTGGCGAGTAATTAATCACACTCCTCGGCGATATTAGGCGCACGATTGAAAAAGGGTTTATAATAACGATCAACCTTGTTTGCTGGAGAAGACTGACAGACATGCCGTATACGACGGAAGTAATTGTTTTAAGTTTTGCGCATGCGTTAGAACATTATTATAGTCAGGTGCGTTTAGCGATGTCGTCGCATTCGTATGTAGGTCTGAGTAATTCTCGGCTAGATATTACATGGTCTCTGACCGCATTTCATAACAACTTACATCCAACGGAAGCATTACGACGCAATTCGAGAATGGAGTTTTAATTACTTCAATGTGGAGATTACATGTGTACAAGATGAATCACAATGGTGATAAAATTGATTTAATTTTGAGTCTTCGTTTGTCATTTAATACCCCCGAAATATCCACAAAAATCACACGCCTGGGTTTCAGGTTAGGCGAGTGACCAACCACACTCCTGCATTTTACAGAATCGAAGGCCTGCAATGGTGAATGTTGTGATGTACACCCAATTTGGGAACATAGAGAATCTAAACTAACAAAAGAAATGGAAACTTTGAAGAAGTTTCAATAGAAATTTGATAGTAAAGATACTTTCCCGAGAAGATGAGGCCTGAGCAGAATGAGGTTCCCAGAGAATGAATTTAGTGATGCTATCCCGCTATGCGGGATAGCGTCACTAAATTCACACTCTGGGAACCTCATTCTGCAAATGACAGACACCCTATAATCGGGCTTGGATGTGTGGGTATGTTCATGTTTTGTATCTTATGAACTTAGGGTATATGTTTTCGTATATTGTACATAGGTTTCAGTATTTATTCCTTATTTTCGGAGGAGTGTTATAGTCATCACATATGTGCGTCTGTTTGTGCACCTGTCCATCTGGGTTGTCCACATCATAACTTAACCATTCCATGACTCGAGCTTCCTGAAAGTTTGCGACATTGGCCTAAAAATATTTGCCTTGATTTTGCATTCTCATATATATATGAGGCTCCCTATGGGAGACTCGCATATATAAGAGAGTGCACTGGCACAGGGTATTTAATGCTGCACCAGCGCAACTCCCGTCATGAAAGGATTTTAAAACAATATTACTCAGAACTCCATGGGATTTGGTACGTGGGTGAGAAAGTGCAGATCAAGTTCCAATTTGGTCACGATCTGATGGCTTGACGGAGCTATTACTCTTTTTTCGACATAATTTTGTTATATGGTTCACAACTGAGAAGACGCAGGTCATGTTAAAAATAGTGACCATCTGTTGATATTTGACTGAGTTATGCCTCATTTTCAATTTAGATGTTTTCGTTTGTTCGGATTATGTCATCAGAAAATTACAGAAATCAACACAAAATTTTATGTTGTTCATACATGTAAGTTCATTATATTTCATGATATCTGAAGAGGAGTTCACCTTTTGAGAAGACGTAGGTCAAAATCAAGTTGGAAACAAAGTTTAGTCCAATGAATTTTTCAAAACTTTTTTCTGGGCACGTGCGGCCAGCGACCTTCCATTTAATGTTGCCTCCCTTCAGGGAGTACTTGTTCATCAAATGTGGGCTTTAAACAAATTTGTACCACCATCAGACAACAGTTATCCAAGACCCCAAAATATGTAAATTAACCCTTCTTAACTGGAGATTCCTGAAATTTTGCGAAAGCCCTGTTCCAATGCATTCTCTTATATATGCGAGTCTCCCATATGGAGCCTCACATACTTAAGAGAATGCATTGGCTTAACAATATATACCTTCAAAGCCAGTGCATTCTCTTATATATGCGATGCTCCCTATAGGATATATAAGAGAATATATTGGCTAACAATATTTACCTTGAAAGCCAGTGCATTCTCTTATATATGAGACGCTCCATGTGGGAGACTCCCACATAAAAGAGAATGTATTGGTAATGTAATTGCTGCACCAGCGCAGCTCCTGTCATGAACGGGTAACAATATCCATCTTTTAAAGATGCATAATCCGATTAAGCGCCCCTCAATTACTATTTATTAACTGGTTCAGTGCTGAAAGCCCATATTTGGACCCTATGTAAGAGTGCTGGAAGCCCAGATATGGGCTTTGGCAATGACACTGTCTTGTTTAGTCAACTCTTGTTTAGTTTAATCATTTAAATAGTGTTTGTCAGGTAATATTTCAGAAATATTGTTACATATATAATTAAATTGGGACATTGTGAACTTAGAATGGATGCCGACCAATAAAATTGTCAGAAAAGGTACTTATATCGCGAAAAGTTTGAGAAAATTAAAAAATGTTTTGCCCTAAAGGGCAGCGGACAACCAAGCTCGTAACCATAACATAATGAGACATCCAAGCTCATATCGATAACCTACTTTGACAAACAGACAACCAGGCTCATAACCATGGCCTAATGAGACATCCAGGACCATAACCATTGCCTAATGAGACATCCGGACTCATAATCATTGCCTAATGAGACATCCAGACCCATTACCATAGTCTAATGAGACATCAAGGCTCATAACCATAGCATAATGGCTAATGAGACATCCAGGCCCATAGGCATAGCCATAGCCTAATGAGACATCCAGACTCATAAACATAGCCTATTGAGACATCCAAGCCCATAACCATAGCCTAGTGAGACACCCAGGCTCATAACATAATCACAAATGTATATATATGGGGGTCAAATTTGAGAAAAGATTGCAAATTATCAACTCCGAGCATAAAATTCAATAATTTTCTGTTGAAATATATATACGCATTTTATTACGTGTATGTAGGATATTTAGCAGCGAACCAGTTAAGTGCCCCTCAATTACTATGCGCCCCTCAATTACTATTTATTAAGCGACCCTCAATTACTATTTAGTAAGCGCCCCTCAATTACTATTTATTAAGCGCCCCTCAATTACTATTTATTAAGTGCCCCTCAATTACTATTTATTAAGTGCCCCTCAATTACTATTTATTAAGTGCCCCTCAATTACTATTTATTAAGCGCCCCTCAATTACTATTTATTAAGTGCCCCTCAATTTCTATTTATTAAGCGTCCCTCAATTACTATTTATTAAGTGCCCCTCAATCAGCTCCCTCAATTACTATTTATTAAGCGCCCCTCAATTACTATTTATTAAGCGTCCCTCAATTACTATTTATTAAGCGTCCCTCAATTACTATTTATTAAGCGCCCCTCAATTACTATTTATTAAGTGCCCCTCAATTACTATTTATTAAGTGCCCCTCAATTACTATTTATTAAGCGTCCCTCAATTACTATTTATATAAGCGCCCCTCAATTACCGGTACTATTTATTAAGCACCCCTCAATTACTATTTATTTGGATTTGGGGTTAAAAATATTTGATTCGAGTCGAGGAACTCACCTATCAAGCTCAGAGTTATTAGATGTCGATTTTTGAAATCTATTATTTTTCACTAGCAAGACTTATTAGTGGCCCAGTAAAAAGTCGACGAGCTGACGGTCTTGGACCAAATTGCGGATGGAGATAGATACATGTAACTCTAAAATCAAGAGGCTTTGTGTTGATATGTTGTTGTTGGAATCTGATTATAT
Organism: Siphonodentalium dalli; assembly: GCA_032622095.1. Taxonomy (NCBI): domain Eukaryota; kingdom Metazoa; phylum Mollusca; class Scaphopoda; order Gadilida; family Siphonodentaliidae; genus Siphonodentalium; species Siphonodentalium dalli. The sequence goes on from CP136067.1 coordinate 12,746,550, forward strand.
CAAATTGGATTGAGTACCTTTAAGTTGAAATAAAAACTTGAAAATATAAATAAAAAATCTCTACCTTCCAGACATGCTGGAGTATATACATCAGAAGAAGTCGCTCTCATTCTGCGAGATAAACTCATTCGACTTCAGTCATTGTATATTGACCAGTTTAAGAGACTTCAACATGTACTCAAAGAGAAGAGGAGACGATATCTACAGAACGTTCACGTCGAGAGAGAGCAGTTTGGTAAGTTAAGAGGCATTATTTACAGTCCAATTTTTAGCATTGCAACTACTTGATTAGGTATATCAGTGACAATGGTAGGTATATCAGTATATCGGTGACAATGGTACAGTACCCCAGGACAAAGCAGCCTCATTCTGCTGATCACGGCAATCGGTCCACTCCAAATCGTGGCAGATCAGTCCAAATCATCAACATCTTTTCAGTGGAAAGGATTATAATGTTGTATGGCATACTTACACGTATATAGCGCAGATCTGCAGCACAGTTCTGTCATGGTAAAGCTGAGAAGGATAGACACAATCATAGACTACGAAGGTTAGAAAGATACGGCCCCCTGACCCCTGGACTGATTTCAACCAAATTTGGTTTTGCGACTCTGGATACCCCAGTGTATGTTATTTTAAAGGGGTTATTTTTTTCTTCATAATTATGATTTAAACAGATATGGCTCATTCGAGCTTCCAAATTATGTCTACGTAATTTGGAAGGAGTTATAAGAAGGGTTGACCAGTGTTCGCCCTGGCCCAAAATTCTTTGTAGCCATTTTTTCAGCCACTTGTGCAATTTTTTTAGCCACTTTTGAAAAAGTTTAGCCACATACTGTGGGATAAATTTGCACAAGATGGCTATATGAATATGATATAAGCATTTATTAACTCAAAGATATCAGCACTTATTATACTGATATTATACACCATCAACAAATTAACAGTAACGTTCAAAATTCAAACATTGTTGACAATCCTACGCGAATTCACATCCTTTCACTTTCTGAATGCAAGTTCGAAATCAAACTCATCAAATGGAGGCCGTTCAATTGATATTTTCATGAGAATGTTCAAATATGCCTAGACATTCTATTTTGTTGCTTCATTTTAATTAGATTCTGAGTAGAAAACACTCGCAATCTACAGTTCACACTGGTACACAATACAAAATTGCAGCTAAATTACTAACTATCGGATAGAGTTCTTTATTCCTGGTCTCAAAGACAAAAGTCACAAAACCGTCTGGAGTGGTATCCACACTTCCGAGGTAGTTAAACAAACCCCAATGTGTTGTGCTATTCAAACTAATTGCCTCTAGCATATACTGATTCATAATAGGGTGAGTCTCATTGTCCCATTCACCGCCGTTCACTGCATTGAAGTCAATGAAATGTGAGAAGCTATCACAAGTTTCTAATGGAGCATATATATTACCTCACTCTTTTGCAATCAGTTTAAAACCAACATAAAATAAAGCTCTTTTGTTACACAAGAAGCCATTTCATTACTCTTTGTTTACTCAATTGTGATAGCGTCTCAAAAATCCACATCTAAACTATCACTAAATAATTGCCCAGGGCGTGCAACCAAGTCCCAACAGTATAGCTAATCGAACACATCTGTAATCTCGTTGCTTCTCATCAACTCTTGTGAATAACATTAAGTCTTGTGCTAAGCCGGTTAATTTTTTTTTACAATAAGTCTGGCAATTCTTTTGTCATTTAATCCGCCTGCAGCCATATTTTTAGCCAATAGCATATTTATTTTAGCCACTTAGTATTTTTTTCTCCTATTTGCTAAAATGGCTAATGGCAGAGCAAACACTGGGGTTGACAAATACACTAAATATCTGTATACCGGCTTTATATGCTCTGAAAAATAAATGCCATGATCACAACCATTTTCCATCTATTTTAAATTTTTCACACAAAAGTGAAAAAAATGCTCTTTATTTCTACCATATCAGGACTAGAATAACTTGCGATGCTCTTTTCTGTGCCATGCCATGCACACGGCTGTTGTTTGTTTGGGACCCAAACACAGTGTTCAACTTTGTATTTGTTATGTCTTCAATGTGACTTTCTGGGACATATAATGCCTGTAGAAATGTAGTACAAGTATTGATCGACCTAGTTTGATACTGGGAAAAATTAAAAGGCTAACTGCCATTGGCTATAAAACTAATTTTTTTTTTTTATAAATTGAGCAATAATTTTTATTTTAATCAAATTTTTTTAAACTAACACATTTATAACATCTGTCAGGATACCCTGAGTCACCATACCAGATTGGTTTGAAATTGTTCAGGGGTCTGGGAGAAAAATCGCGGACAGACATAATGAAAACATGCATGTGTTGTCCATATGGTTTTGACGTTTATGGGGTGAATCACTTGCGTCCCAGTTATTTTTGCATCAAATTGAAGGTTTACTGAAGTGTAAAATAACAAACACCGATGTCTGGCATATTTAACATAACTCAGGTTTTCGGTAATAATCCCTGTCAGGTGATGGGGGGGGGGGGATCATGGAATCTCAGTCTCAATTATTTGTACGACCCCTGTGAATAGGGCATGTAACTCTACATGGCTACCGTATCCCCATACGTTATATCCATTCTCAGACCATGTTTCAGAATAGATAGAATTATTCCTCTTTTCCACCAGACGGTGATAGTATTTAAGTTGATCAAGCTAACCTTGTGGAACTCCCATGATTTTTAAAATGGTGGTGCTTGTAAAATGGTGGTGCTTGTAAAATGGCGGTGCTTGTAAATGGTGCTGCTTGTATATTGTGGTGCTTGTAAATTGTGGTGCTTGTAAATTGTGATGCTTGTAAATTGTGATGCTTGTAAATGATGATGCTTGTAAATGATGATGCTTGTAAATGTCAGATAATAAAAGCAGACGACAGACAGAAAAACAGATAATGCAAATTACCTATGGTCTTATTTTCGGATCATTTCCTAAGAGAGCTACTCCTCTAGAGCTGAAACGGTTGACACATGTTTCTAACCGGTTAACCATCGGGGTTAACCGGATTTCAACCGGTTAACCGCTAAATTTCTAGCGGACTTCTCTCACACTAATTATGTCGACATTATGCCATGCTCCAGGGACAAACCTAGGTGAGAAGTAGTAGCTGAAATAAAGACCTTATTCACGGCATTTAACGATATTCAAAAACACGCATTCACTGTTCTTTTGCTGGCTCTCGTGATGGGGAATGAGCAAGTGAAATTTGTGAATGGCAGGGGAGATCGCTTATTTGCCGTGATCAGCATATGTTTGGGCATTTGTAAAACGAGTAAAATAGTATGGGTATTGGTAAAACGAGTAACAAAACTATATATTAAAGATCTGTAATATATCATTATCATCATTGGTATATCCTCCAATGCATTATATACAAAGACAAGAAAGTAATAACTAGAGAACAAAAAGGAAGGTCAGTTAGGTCAGACTCGCAGTCCTATTCAGTATTCGAGCTATTCGTCGGTATCATGATAGCGGACACTAGTGTTGGGAGGTTATATAATTTACGTTTCGGTTTCGGTTTCGGTTTTAGTATGCAATCACTTAACATATAGCAATTACTGCCAAATTGAGTGTTAATTAGTCCCACAGGCACAACCAGTTACAGAGTAGCATGGAGCATCAATTTCCTTGATAAAAGGGAAGATTATTGAAGAAGTTTTGGGTTGCTTCAACTACGATGTCTGTTTGGTCACTCAATTGAATTGATCATATTAAATCACAACAGGGTCCTGGGAGGAAGAACGGGAAGAGTGAAGACATTGTGCAGCTGATCTCAATCTTCAAACTTTGTTGACTTACATAGTTTTTATAAACCCCACTGTAAAACAGTTTTATATATAGTATGTCGTGGTGTGATTCCAATTTGAATCCATGTTGCTTCGTGCAGTATTAACTATTAAGTTATGAAAGCACGCATTGCCACACAACGCCACTTTTACGTTGTCACTTCCTTGTGTGCATTCAGACTTGATACACAGTGACTGCACACGTGCTTTTGTCGGAAGAAAACTTCAAAGGGTCGGAATTGATTGAAGGTCGCCGACACTTCCAGACAGTTCGAGAATTGCTACTAAGTATCTGATACTACCGCGTGTACCAATTAATGCTTCATTGCACTCTACTATAGGTGACACGGCATTTAGTATTAGTTTTGCATCATTTAACCTAATATTTTGAGGATTATTCACGTTCACATTCAACTGACAACGGGATGCGGTTACGTCCGGTTCATTTTTGTCTAACCGGTTACGTCGCTAACCGGATGCTAACCGGTTAACCGTCTAACCGTTTCAGCTCTATACTCCTCAATGAGTATTTAGTACAAAAAGTGTTAAAATCAAGATTGCTGGCAGGACATACAATCCTGTTAACATGTATGGCGATACCGGATGCTTACACAATCAATATTATGCATCAAGATTTGATAATCATACCCTGAGTTATATGAGTCAGACATTCACATTGCATTTCACAATGTCAGCATCAGAATCGTGGAATAAAATGATTTTGATGTTTGTTTTCTCATTTTCAGTACAGAGGATGAATTTAGTGATGCTAGACCGCTGTGCACGCTAGCATCAATAAATTCACCCTCTGGAGACCTCAGTCTGCAAATGTCCAGCAACATATTATATGGCCTGTTCATTGAGCTACCGGTATACTGTTGCAACACTGTTAATTAACAGAAATTGCCTACGCCGGAAATGTTTCCTCGGCTAAACAGCCTAGGATCTGCCTAGTTTCATACTGTACTGTGCTTTACACATATAACTTCAGTCTACAATTGGAACTTGGTCAATAATCATTATTAAACTTTGGATGGGTCTGGTTTAAATTGATGATTACTAGTGTTGAGACGATTAGCTATTTTAAGGAGTCGACTAGTCGCCAGAGGTAATCGACTACTTTTCGACTACTCGGACCCCTTTCGAAATTTACCGTTTTGTGCCCATATACGTACATAATTTGCCGTTTGTTATCGCAGTTTTGAGTAACCAACTTTGCATTTTCGAACGCAAAGCAAGACGTGATTTAGCACTATTTGCCGTGATTTTTTGGCTTAATATCACTGAAGGTTATTAATTTGTCCCAGGTTTATGATGTATTATAATAATCAATTTACCACCCAGTTGGTGTACATGTATGTATCTAAACGGTGGTGACAAACACCTCATCGATCAAGGAAGTGCCACGGATTATGGAGCACGTGCAACAACCAGAACCGGTGCACTATTCTATATGTTTTGTGTAAAAATGTTCCTTTAAAATTGATATGGTATGGTCTACCGGCTGCACCGACAGATACATTGAGTTGAGGGTACCGGGTTTCGTGCTCGTGCATGACTACCGAGTACTGAAAGCAGCAATCATCGCATCAAAGGGACAACAAAGAAGGCTTTAAGAAGTTAATTGCGATTGTGTATTTCGATAGCCTAACTGTTTAAATTGTTTGGTAATTCGGCTACTGCACTGCTTTCGCGATGGCATAATGGTGGTGGTTGTGTCCCGACTAATCGACTAGCAGATTTCGGGATCGACTAATTTAATAATCATTTAAAAAAAACTTGTGCAGTTATCTCAGTAGTCCTTTGCATTCAACAATGAATATTTGCAGTCTGCAGACTCCACAGTGCGTTATTTAGGCAATGTCTCCAGCAATTGTTTCAATTTTTCACAAAACAGCGATGCATTGAAATTTGCTTCTGCTAAAAAATAGCCGACAAAAGTTCTTTTCGCCCAGGCAAGGCTAATTAACAGGGCTGCTGCTGACAGCATTGACCATATTTAATGTTTCTTTACACAGGTACAATGTACATGTAGTCTGAAGTTATATAAAATCATACCTAATCTCTCCCTTAATGTTTCTTTACACAGGTAGTCTGAAGTTGTATAAAGAGCATGTTGATTACAAAGACAAGTACAAAAAGTTGAAGTGTATGAAACGATACCACAAGAAATATGGAAAGGTAAGTGTAACCAGTATCCATTTACTCAGTGAAATATTAATAATAGTCAAATCTCAGTTTAAGGGGGTGGGGATGGTGGTTTAATCAGTACAAAATAATGGCGTTACGGTTTTATACAATCACGCATGGCATTGAGAATGAACAGACCAGTTTGCCAGTTCAGATTTCCCATTCATTACTGTAATTGCAAACTATGTTCAAACATCGGCTAAATGCATGATCAATGTACAGTAATGCTCTAATTAATTGACCCCTTAACCACAGCAGAATTATGGGTAACTTTTCAGGATTTAATCGGAAATATGGCTTTTTGCCATTCATCGGAAAGCTCTCCCTGAGAGCTTTCCGATGAATGACAACAAGCAACAATATCAGTCAAAAATGTGTTGTCATACTTGATTGGGCGATTTTGATCAAATAAATCACATGGAATGTATCTATTAACTTTTTACGGATATCTGTTTGGGAAGAGGCCATGGGCAGCTGAAATTCGCTAGCGGGATAGCGTCACTAAATTCACCCTCTGGGGACCTCATTCTGCAAATGACAGGGTTTATGGCTTCCGGGGATCAGGGACCAGCTGAGAGGGCGACGTGAGCGAAGAAGTCTCCCTATTCTTGCTCACTTCGCCCTAATTTTGCAGCCGGGTGAAGTTTAAGTCGCCCTGAAATTTTCGAAGTTGACCGACGAGAATTGGCAAAATATTCATCCTAATTTACTGCCAACATTGATTGAACCCAGTTATCCATTGACACTGTCGTAGATAGCACCATAGTTACTATTAGCATCTGTATTAATCCGATTTGGGAGCATATTCACACCTGAGTGTTGATTGCAGACAGTTGTGTATATATCGTTAGGTGTCCACAGTGACTTGTGATTTTGAGATTGCATTTTTTTCGTATTCATAAGCATTGTGTAATTTTAATTTTTTTCGTATTCATAAGCGGTTGTAAAAATGCCTTTCTTCCAAAATTATTATATAAAATGCTACCATTCTCTAACAATTATGTTTGGACGTTATTCATAGTTATTAGAGTGATTAATTGAACAAAGTTTCTACATTTGAACCATTGTTTCATAATTTTAATTTAAATATTACATATCTCCTATTTTCGTTATATAGGCGACTACAGTGCGGTCGATTTCAATTTTGCCAACCCATTTCGCCCTGGAGAACTCCCACTTCGCCTTATTTTTGTGACAGGGAGAAGTCACTTCGCCCTGAAAATCAGGTCTAGGCTGGTCCCTGCCGGGGATATATGTTTGATGGAAAAGAATTAAAATATATTAAAACCCACTTCCGCATCTATGTACGGTACCTATTGTTGTCGCTTGAATATTATCCCAACGAATGTCTTCCACCGAAGACGCCGAGGTGTTAGCTCGCTAGAGGTGGTAATTATTTTGCGAGTCGTTATTAGCTCAAATGTGCATTATCTAAATAATGACCGGAAAAATAATGACCATCAGTGGGTCATGGTGAATTATTATGATGTTGGTAGAGCAAAGTTATGCTGTTTTTAAAATGTACTGTTATTTTCTCTTAGTTGTCATTTTCACAACCTCTGGCTAATATGAACGAATGGAGAAAAGCCATTATGTAGCAATACACGATTTCTGGCCATTTTCACCATTTTGAGGGGGGTACTGTACTACAACCTTCTGCTGCACCATTGTCATTGATAAACAGCACATGAGTGCTTGGTTACAAGATACAGAAATGGTCAGAGCATAATCCGTCTGTCTTTTGGCATGAATTGCCTCATCACAAGTTGAATTATCTCCCTTAGACTGACTTAGAAAAATCTTCATTTTAACCATTTTTTGGCCGAAATTGGCCGTCTTCGGTCACATAGCTAACCATGACAGAGCGAATGTCAGTCTATAATCACCTTATGAGCTGATAGAGCCTAGATATATGTCAGATATATTAAAAAAATTTAAAAAGTTATCGTATCATTTTTGAAATTTTTTCTACCAAGTGCAGACGACTGTTTTTAAGGGAGAGAAATCAGCTCTTTTCCGGTGGAGTACCACACAGAGCTGGCCGACATCAGATTCCAAAAACATACTTCGTATTCAAATATCATCCCATTTTGTATACTATGTTACCTTTATAAAATAACTAAACCATCAAACCATTACTCCCAGGTATAACAGAGGCCAAACTGAGAGTTATAGCCCTTATACATGTATGCTTAAAATCACATTTTTCAGCCCTCCTACAAGCCATGAAATCGTGTATTGCTACCTTATGTTTATAAAACATTTAAAAACATATATATTGCAAGATAATTCAGGTTATTGGCCAACATGAGCATTCAGCTTATACATATTCAAAAGACCACTGTGTCCGAATACCCATATTCCGCTCATATATGATGTGCATATGGGTGTGTGGGTTTTAAGTCAGATAATGACCTTGAGAAGTGTCTTGAGACCAAATAATCAGCCGTCATTTGGCCTCAGACACTCCAATCAGTCATTATCCTTTACATGAAATATTAATATTTTGTTTCTCTGCAGGAGGCTCTGCTACACAGACAATCCAAACAGCGGCGAATCGAGGTGTCAGAAGGAGTACATTATCGTCCGCCGTCCTATCCTAAATGTCAACATATCGACAGCGGAACCAAGTGCTATTCTCGCACTGTTCCTCTGTCCAAATTCTGTTTAGAACGTATCCTTTTACTAGTTCACAGAATACCAAAAATAGTCTGTAATCTCCAATCAATTCCAGGAGAGCTATGAGTCTGTAATCTCCAATCAATTCCAGGAGAGCTATAAATAGTCTGTAATCTCCAATCAATTCCAGGAGAGCTATAAATTTAAAGTTCATGTCATGAGGGTGCTCTGTCTAGTATATGTGATGTTTTATATAGCTATAGTTAACTGATTGCTTTCAAAGCTGGAATTCTCTCAGGTGCCTAATTTAGTGTCCGCACGATATTAATTTTGGAGAAAATTCCCAACGATCACTACTATTTGGCATTGAGATATATATATGCTGGACAAAACAAGTGTCCACTTAACCGCGGTGCGGTTAGTGTTGCCACTGCGGCCGAAATACAACTACACCGCGCCTCCACCGGTTAACTACAGTTGGGCCGCGGTGTACTTGCCATTCGGCCATGGTGTATTTGCCACGGTGTACGTTCATTAAACTGAAAAAAGACGATACAAACCAGAAATCTAACCATGGTGTACATGCCATTCGGCCGCGTTGTAGTTGCCTTTCGGCCATGGTGTACTTGCCGTTCGTCCGCAGTGTACTTGCCGTTTGGCCGCGGTGCTCAACTGCAGTTACAAACTCTGACACCGCGGCCGAACGGCAAATACACTGCGGTGCCAATTGACACTTGTTTTGTCCGGCGGGGTATAGAGTGAAATTGCCATCACTGTTATTAATTTCAGCCTAAATCCTCTCCAATCACTATTATTAATTTCAGCCTAAATCCTCTCCAATCACTATTATTAATTTCAGCCTAAATCCTCTCCAATCACTATTATTAATTTCAGCCTAAATCCTCTCCAATCACTATTATTAATTTCAGCCTAAATCCTCTCCAATCACTATTATTAATTTCAGCCTAAATCCTCTCCAATCACTATTATTAATTTCAGCCTAAATCCTCTCCAATCACTATTATTAATTTCAGCCTAAATCCTCTCCAATCACTATTATTAATTTCAGCCTAAATCCTCTCCAATCACTATTATTAATTTCAGCCTAAATCCTCTCCAATCACTATTATTAATTTCAGCCTAAATCCTCTCCAATCACTATTATTAATTTCAGCCTAAATCCTCTCCAATCACTATTATTAATTTCAGCCTAAATCCTCTCCAATCACTATTATTAATTTCAGCCTAAATCCTCTCCAATCACTATTATTAATTTCAGCCTAAATCCTCTCCAATCACTATTATTAATTTCAGCCTAAATCCTCTCCAATCACTATTATTAATTTCAGCCTAAATCCTCTCCAATCACTATTATTAATTTCAGCCTAAATCCTCTCCAATCACTATTATTAATTTCAGCCTAAATCCTCTCCAATCACTATTATTAATTTCAGCCTAAATCCTCTCCAATCACTATTATTAATTTCAGCCTAAATCCTCTCCAATCACTATTATTAATTTCAGCCTAAATCCTCTCCAATCACTATTATTAGGCCATCATGATTATTAGGCATCTGAGAGTATGGATTAATCACAAAACCATGCATGTCGAGTTTGAGCCTGGTTTCTACAGTCAGCCATCCGTCCGTCCGTCCATCGGGGCATCGTACCGTCCGTCTGTCTATTAAGATGATAACTTGAGTTTGGATTGTTTGATCTGAACCAAAGTTGGTATGTGCATTTCCTGTCATAAATAAGTAAATAAATAAAATACTGCCCATCCATGTTCATCTGAAAGAAGTCTTCATAACATAAGTTGACAACACACAAGATACTCCTTGATTTTATTTCTATAAAAGTAAATTACGAACCAACCCAGTTAAATCAAGTTTGATGTTGATGTCAAATTAAATGGATGGAGTTTCCATGTCTTAATGAGTAATATTGTATCCACACAACTTCTTATCAATCTGTGGGTTTGAAATTGGTGTAAACAATATTTATTTAAAAAAATCAAACATATAACACAGAAACAATATACATGTAGATACATAGATATTTATGAAGAGGATTGGACAACAAGCAAAAATGCTTTTTTAAAGTCCTCTCCTCGTGGAATAAATGTTACCTCAAGTGACAGAAATATCACTTGAGGTAAAGCAGACGGGATATATAGTTTTGTTTGATTGGAATGTTATTACATGCTTAGGATTGAGATATGGGTATAACATTGTAATACGGAAGTTTGAAATTAAGGGTTAATGTGATGCACATAAGTCCTGATTCAGTATCTTGCCCACGTGTAGTGACTTCGGCAATTAAGGGACTAAAATAAATATGTTATATATAAGGCCAAACAAGGTGTTTTGATTCTTGGGCAATTTTTTTTTAGAATCGATGAGGGAGCGAGGGTTTTATTTTTTATTTTTGTTATGGGGATAATGCCCATAGTTAGCATGGGTTATTATACCTTCCCAGGTCAGTCCTTCGATTTTAAGGCGCGCAATTGCGCTTGCGCGCCTTGGCGCGCGCGGATCTAAAAACCAGCGAGTTATTAAATGCGCACGCCGAAAATATCAAATGCGCGCATCGGAATTTGCAACCAGTGAACGAGATTTTAACAAACAACACACCAATGGTTAAACGCCAACAAGACTATTCACCATGTATCTTTCTCAGCAGTGATGACGTTGATTACGAACCTGGTAGCAAAGATCAAAGCGGCGTCTTTCGCACTCAATGATTGGGGTGACACCTCGTCACAACTACTGCACGTGCGAGTTCCCGCAAAAAGCAGACTGACTTTGGCGGCAGCGTTTATGTTTCACCTTGCAGTATTTCGAGGATTCATTTGGACAAATTGTACCAATGCGAATACTATTATATAAATTTATGCAGATTACGGTATATCATGTCTGATAGTGACAGCGACAATGCTCAAAATATTATCAAAACGAAAGAGTTGATTCGTCGGAATACAGTGAATCTGATCGCGGTTATATGATTCCGCTTCTGAGTTCGAAGTTTTAATCGAGTCTGAGCATGTGCTCTCAGACCCGGAAGTCGACTAATTGTGATATTCTGACTTGCTGACAAACGTTGGTCAGTGAAAATACTTAATTACCATCCGGAATCTTTAACTCAGCCATGCTTCAGATATGTACTATTTCCTTGGATCGTTTATGTTCAGTCATGCTCTAGATAGTTACTAATCTAAGACCGCGAAAACGCCGCAGACTTCGATAGTAGCCATACTAGCCAAGCTCTCATTGGTCAAACTAAAAAACTTCATCTTAACTGGATAACTAATGGCAGTTCTTCGCTCATCGATAACTTTCAAAATTTGATAGCTACGGCAGTCAGAGACTATTGTTTGATAAAACTGATAATAAAACTGATATAAATATGTTTTATTTGTGTTTCTGGGAGAATGATACTTGTGCATTATACACATGTTTGTCTTTATTCAGTAGTCATTTCATCAATTTTAATTTTAATTGTGCTCCCTCAAAAAAGGCGCGCGCAAATCCCAAAAGCTCTGAGTGATATACGGCGCACCTACGTTTTCCAAAGTCGATGGACTGCCAGGTTAAGAAAATCTAAGGAGAACATTGTTTTGATATAAACTAATGTATTCCACTATAAAGAATGACCAATTATCATATTATACTACCCGTACATCATATATATATTGTTGGTATATTTGATATATGTATGTACCTTTTTATAAGCCCTTTTGAAAAAAAGGCCATATTATAGTATTGGTCTGTCCGTCCGGGCGGGCGGGCGTCCGTTAACCTGTTGTCCGGATGATAACTTTAGTTAGAGTGAACCAAAATTAGTAAAATTTGGTATGTGGGTTTATTAGCCGAAAAGTAAGTTCAAGTTCGAATTTGGGTTCCGCCCACCAATTTTCACCGGAGTTATGCCCCTTATTTAACGTTTTTTGACTTAGAAAATCCTTGAAATTTGTTGTCCGGATGATAACTTTAGTATAGTTTATCGGAATGAATCCAAATTTGGTATATTACTTTCTCCCACCAAAACACAGGTCAAGTTCGAACTTGGGTTCTGTCCGACCATTTTTGGCAGAGTTATGCCCCTTTTTCGACTCAGAAAATTCAGTTTTTCTTATGTTTTTTGGTTTCTGGATGATAACTCGATTTTGGAATGTTTATACGCAAAACCCGTTTTTTTGTGGATTACATATATCAAAATACAGCTCAAGTCCAAATTTCGTTTTAATCCGATAATGTTTGCAAGAGTTATGGCCCCTTTTTTGACGTAATTTGACTTAGAAAATCCCTGAAATTTGTTGTCCGGATGATAACTTTAGTTAGAGTGAACCGATTTCAATCACATTTGGTATGTGGGTTTATTAGGAGAAAAGACAGCTCAAGTTCGAATTTGGGTTCAGTCCGCCAATTTTCGCCGGAGTTATGCCCCTTATTTGACGTAATTTGACTTAGAAAATCCCTGAAATTTGTTGTCCGGATGATAACTTTACTAGAGCTTATCGGATTCAATGATAATTTGGTATATTACTTTCTCCCACCAAAACACAGGTCAAGTTCAAATTTGAGTTCCGTCCGCCAATTTTTACCAGAGTTATGCCCCTTTTTTACCAGTTTCCGCCGACCCAAGAGAGGGCGTATATTGCACGCCCAGCGTAGCTCTTGTTTGACTTAGAAAATCCTTGAAATTTGTTGTCTGGATGATAACTTTAGTTAGAGTGAACCGATTTCAATCAAATTTGGTATGTGGGTTTATTAGGAGAAAAGACAGCTCAAGTTCGTATTTGGGTTCCATCCGCCAATTTTCACCGGAGTTATGCCCCTTATTTGATTTAATTTGACTTATAAAATCCCTGAAATTTGTTGTCCGCATGATAACTTTACTAGAGCTTATCAGATTCAATGATAATTTGGTATATTACTTTCTCCCACCAAAACACAGGTCAAGTTCAATATTTGAGTTCCGTCCGCCAATTTTTACCAGAGTTATGCCCTTTTTTTATCAGTTTCCGCCGACCCAAGAGAGGGCGTATATTGCACGCCCAACGTAGCTCTTGTTATAGTATATATCTATTTATATCAGACCTGTTTACTTTCATAATTGGAAATAGGGAGATTTGTCCTCAGAAATAGGGAGATTTAGTGAAAAATAGGGAGATTTTTTTCAATGTCCGTAACATGGAAAACACTTCATATTTTTTATTTAAATGTCGTAGACTGTTTGTTGCATTTAATTTTAGTTTGCATCTGCCATACCTCAGTTACCTGTTTCTTGATTTTCTGCATTCAAAGGCACACCCTTTCGGTAGTATTCACAGTTTAGTACATCTATGATCTATGCACAATTAACGGCCTTGCCACCGACTACCCACAGGCACTTTGTAGAAAACATTATTTACATAATATATAATATATAAGACAAGGCCAGACATCTTTCGGTTTCCGATTCTCGAAATTCGTTGGATTTCTGACTCACCGAACCGATTATGGCCGCGTAAACGGCATTGTCGCTTGTTTTTCTTCTTTCAAAAGTGAATAAAAACCTCCTTACACTGTCAAATGCAGTGGAATGTCTAAAAACAACTTTTGTATACTTTGAAGTGAGAAAATTGCTTCAAACCAGACCGTGAACATGCACTCCACGGTTGGTGATTAACGGAATACGATAGGGGAACACTCCGACGTTCGTACTCAGATTTCACCAATTTTCGTACCTTGCTTGCCTGTACCAAGAAAATGACCAATTTGATTCTATTTATCGTTATATATAGTTATTACCCCATTTGTTATTCCTTTTCATAAAAATAAAATAAAACAAGCCGAAGATGATATGTTTAAAATGTCTTAAGCATGAAATTGGTGATAAGTTGTTATCAGAGTGCGTTATACTTGTGATAGTTACGTTACGCACACAGTGTTCCCCTATCGTATCAGCAAATGTGACTCTTTCTCATTGGTCGATATTTAATATACATAATGTTTTTTTTCTGACCGTGTTTTCGTAAACAAAGCCACGTGAATATCGACCAATTTGAAAGAGGGCATATTTTGTCATCATTAATGGCGAATCAGGCCATGTTTATGGTTCGATTAGAAAGATTTCTTCCACTTGAAAGTACAAAACAGGTTTATATCGGAATTCTACAGCACTTTACATGGTAAGGAGGGTTTATATCACTCTTGGAAATAGCAATATACGCGACAATACCGTTTATCCGACCAAAATAGGTGCAGTGAGTCAGAAAATCAACGTTGACGGCGTTCGGCGATATTTGGTACCGAATTAGTGTCTCTAATTTCTAAAATCACTGAATCATTCATTCATTGGGAATAAAATTACGATTTTTCGGTTATGGATCACGCTTTATTTCCAACAAGCCAAAATACAACGATTAAAAATATATTTGCACACTATAAAATGGTGCTCTCGGATAATTTTGTCGCCAAATATATTCAGTAACATCTGGTAACATCGGTGAATTTAAAGAGAATACCGGTACGCATGGACAGATTTGTTTGAGGTCCGTTCGATTCGCATTCTCTGTTACTGCGTATATAAAACACGGAATACAACAAAGACGGAACGGAACTAAAACAAACAAAGTTTAAATCGGGATTATAAATTTTATATCTATCTATATACTTTAATATTTATCCATCTATACTATAGTAACTATACATGCTAGCCATAAAAACTTCAAATACTATTAAATTAAACCAGCATACACATCGCCAATACGCACCATATTTCTTTCCGGTTTACGTTCCCGAAATTGGAAATCACATAATTGTTTACAGCACGGAAACACATTTGACTTAATAAACTTGCGGTTTGGGCAGCTTGTGGTGACAATATACCTGGTAGTTATCGTTGCCTAGTGTCTGTTGTCGAATACCAACACATACACCATTGTATGTATATCATATTCAATGTTTGAAACATATCTAATTTCTCTTTTCTAGTTTCCCATTTTCGTGTTATCATTTGACAGCATCGGTCAATTTGAAAATCGTAATAAAATGCTTCAACGCTGGCCTTTTTTCCAGACGCGGCTATGCCCGAGAATCAAAACCCTTTTTTTTTTTGGCCTAAGTGTATGAATTATAAATAAAAATATCTACCTCCCTCATCACTTTGAAAACATTATTCCATTTCATGATGGGAGTGGCACTGGTGCAACATTAAAGACTCTGTGCCAGTGCATTCTCTCTCACATATATCAGAGAATGCACTGGCTTACAAGGTCAAGGTAAATATTGTTAGGTCAATGTATTCTCTTATATATGTGAGACCCCTGTAGGGAGACTCACATATTTAAGAGAATTTATTGGCACAGGGTTTTTGCAAAATTTCAGGAAGCTCTCGTCATGGAAGGGTTAATCTACCCTTATGGAGCCCCTCACAGACGTGAGCAGACGACACTCAGCATTACAAGCTGCCACCTGCATGGGGCTCCCTACAGGAAGCTTCCGTCATGGAAGGGTTATTTAGCAATAGTTTAGTTATGGTGTTCCTTGACTTGAGATCAGACATTTATCAGGATGCTAACCAGGTGCTATTTAAATGCTGCAGCTTCGCAGATAGCAACTGTCACCAACAAGTATTCTCTCTGATGGAGGAGCCCGTCTGTAAGCTTCACGTGCCCATCGCGGAAACAGTATCCAGAGTGCCAAACATGCAATATAAGGTAAGAACTGTAACTTATTCCAGACCGGCATGGACTTAGTGTTATGCTAGATGTACCCATATAGAGCGGCCTACGAAGCTTCCAAATTTTAATCGGGCCGCCGATTTGATTTGATTCGATCATGAGATTAGAATGTTTTCTTATCACTATTCACATTGTTATGCATGAAAAATAATGTGAAGTTGGAAATGTCTTGGTTTTTAAGCCTGGATTATAATGTGTCTGACATATGCAGAATGAGGTCCCCAGGTGGTAAATTTAGTGAAGATATCCCACACAGCGGGCTAACATCACCAAATTCACCCTCTGGGGACCTCATTCTGGTTAGGCCTCATCTTCTGGGAAGTATTTATAGTCTCAAATTAACATTGTTTTTAGTTACTCTTTCACTTGTGTTCAGTGTTACCTGATTTGCAGAACTTCAACTGGGTAACTTCCATCTGATCCTAGTCTCCCAAAGCAATTGATCCCTTGGCAAAATGAGGCTCCCAGAGGGTGAAATTGGTGATGTCAGCCCACTGTGTAGGATAACATCACGTCCTCTGGGGACCTCATTCTGCAAAAGTCAGACACACTATATCCAGACTTGCTTGTTCTAAATATTTAATTTAGATCGGTCTGTTAGATTAAAGGGGGGAATAAATGAGTCCGTATTTCAGCCGTATTGGGGAAACAAATAATATTGTTAATAGTAACCACTTGATTTTCGAGTTATCCATCTTGCACCCGCAATTTGTCTGTTTGAGCTCGTGGAAGTGGCCCACATCTCCAAAAATTAACACTAACTTCAAAAATCGATATCTGATCACTCTGAGCTTTGAAGGGTGGGTTCCTCAACTCGAATCAGATATTTTTTTACCCCGAAGCCAAAGAAATAGTAATTTAGGGGTGCTTAATCGGATTGAGTACCTTTAACGGGACGGGCGGCCTTCGTTGTAGGTTATAATTTATAAATAACATTTATCAAATTATGATAATTTGCTCAAGAATATACTAATAGTATAGCATTATGATGATATTAATGCAATATTCACAAAACACGCTTTGTGTCATAGAAAATAAAGGTCGACTGTTCAGTTTCTCGCAAAAAGCGCAGTGGATTGTTTATAAGCAGAGTCACGATATATCTTCATTTCCTTACTTAGAATCGCGCATATTATACGTCTGTTGTAAAACCCCTAATTTGGTGCATCTACAACTTACAACTCACAATACTACTCATAGTAAATTTCTTACTATGAGTATGTAACCATAATAGGTTAGGAGAAAATACTATAGCACAACGGAACATTTTCATTTGACAATCCGGTAATGCTAACATAACGTTTTTGATGTTTGTTTACATAACAAAGCATTCAGATGTGAACATAACATGCAATGTCACGATATTTATGATTTCTATTAAGAACAACATATGCCTATTAGATAATATTCTTTCTGTTTATGGCAGTTTAGTAGATTTGACTATTTTAATAGTTATACCCACATGAAGGCTGCCCGTATCTTTAACTGTAACACATATTTTTTACTTCAGTCTGAACAGGAGCCCGTGCCGCCCATTGAGGAGATTAACCCGGTTGGAAGCATCGCCCAGGCCGCAATGGACACGAATTTCCCATCAGAACTCACCGACGACGTTCCAATATTCGACTTGCCGAGTGAAATCCCAATCGATCCAGGAACTGATCTCTTAGATGAGACTGAAATTAGTGTTAATAACGGACCCACAGAGGAGGACATGGAGGTTAACAATGGACTCGCAGATGAGGACATGGACGATAACGAATCAAATGGGAATCTACCATATATTCTCGAGTTCTAATCTCAGATGAGGACTTGGTTGAGAATGATTCAAATGGAAATCTATCATATATTCTCGAGTTCTAGTCATGGAGGAGGATATGGACGAGAACGAATGATTCAAATGGGAATCGTCCATATATTCTCGAGTTCTAATCACAGAGGAGAACGAACCAAATGGGAATCTACCATATATTCTCGAGTTCTAATCGCAGAGGAGAACGAATCAATTGGGAATCTACCACCATATATTCTCAAGTTCTAATCTCAGATGAGGACATTGAAGAAACCAAACATTAATGCTCTCAGAACAAACAATAGTGCTGTTTCTAAGTGATGGCACATGAGCATTGGTGATACATACACAACCAACACATGTATTAACCCTTTACCCAACAGAACGGCCCTGTGCCAATGCATTCTCTTATATATGCGAGTCGACCATAGGTCGCCTCGCATATATAAGAGAATGCATTGGCTTAACACATTAAAAATTATAAAATTGTTGAAGAATGTAAGAAAAAATGGTAAAAAGTGTTAAAAAAAGATTTTATTTTAGGCCAATGCATTCTCTTATATATGCGAGGCGACCTATGGTCGACTCGCATATATAAGAGAATGCATTGGCACAGGGCATAACTGTAACTATCACAATGTGGTCAAGGAGCCGGTTCCAATGATATCCATATTTGTATGGTTTTATTGAGACAGACCGAAGATATTTTAGGCTGTTGAAGCTTTATTTGGCCGGTTTGTTGGGTAAAGGGTTAATACACATGTGTTGATATGGCAAGACTGTTAGCAAAGAAGGTTAGATCGAGACGCACAGCCTCTAGTTCTATCCTTCCGTGATGATGCAAGTGCCATATCAACAAACCCATTAACCCTTTACCCAACAGAAGGGCCCTGTGCCAATGCATTCTCTTATATATGCGAGTCGACCATAGGTCGCCTCGCATATATAAGAGAATGCATTGGCTTAACACATTAAAAATTATAAAATTGTTAAAGAATGTAAGAAAAAATGGTAAAAAGTGTTAAAAAAAGGCCAATGCATTCTCTTATATATGCGAGGCGACCTATGGTCGACTCGCATATATAGGGGAATGCATTGGCACAGGGCATAACTGTAACTATCACAATGTGGTCAAGGAGCCGGTTCCAATGATATCCATATTTGTATGGTTCTATTGAGACAGACCGAAGATATTTTAGGCTGTTGAAGCTTTATTTGGCCGGTTTTGGCCGGTTTGTTGGGTAAAGGGTTAACACATCCGTTCTGTGATTATTCCACAGGCTTAAAATATTTATTTAGGCACATACAAGTCTTGTTTAGGATCGAGGATGAAAACTATATTTATAAAACACAAGCATGTCTTGACACACTGATTGGTGTTTATTCCACAAATCTCATGTATTCACTTGAAATCATTTTTGCAAATAGAAATAAGTAAAACCGGCTCATTGATATCTCAATTTTTCTCATTAATTTCCTTATGCTATTATGACTGATTTAATGGTTTGTTGAGTCTTGAACCGAAAACAATAATTAAAAAAAAATTGTAGTTTTTTGCAGTTTTCAGTAAGAAAATTGTCTGCCGGTTCATAAAACCAACTAATTAAATAAATGTTCCCTAAACGATAAATCTATGGAATTTGAGATCTTTGTTTATTTCTTCTAGGATAAATCTATGGAATTAGACCTTCGTTTATTTCTTATAAGATAAATCTACAGAATTTGAGATCTTCGTTTATTTCTTATAGGATAAATCTACAGAATTTGAGATCTTCGTTTATTTCTTCTAGGATATATCTAATGAATTTTAGATCTTTTATTTCTTCTATGATAAATCTACGGAATTTGATATCTTCTTTTATTTCTTCTATAGTTACAAAAGGGAAGGGTTATCAACATGGCACGTCTGATAATTGTTTCTTGAAATCATCAGCATAATAAATAAACACATCATTATCACAGATGAAAAGAAGTCAATAGCCTATATAAACATAATATAATACTTGCCTAGAACACAGCACATGGGAATAAATGGAATTTAAATTAAAACGAATTACACAAATAAACATTATCTGTGATTTGTTTATCAAAGGCTGTCAGATAAGATCTCATTTCATACACAGGAATCATTAGAGAGAATGGCAGGCAGACAAGCTTTATATTCTTAGTGAAAGTGATGACTTCTCAATTAATGTCCCCATTTGACCGAGCCGATTGTGACTCATTTTATATATAAATCTCATCCCCGTATGTATTCCGCGAGTCAACCTGGTGGACCTGCAAAGTCTACTCTATACAATGAAAACAAGAAGAAGCCCACTTTTGTCGTCCTAATTCAGTAAAAAGCTCCTGTATCTAAGTTTGTCATAAAATATCATGTATAAATAAGGTCGCAGAATCGTTAAACTGCCGTAGCGCCGTGATTGTCAACCCGCAGAATCGTCAAATTGGTCGCAGAATCGTCAAAACGATTGTGTCGTGTGATAATGGGTGTAATAACCTGGGCCGATGTCTGGTGGTGATATAATATACATGTATTGACATGATTGTGACAAGGATTGTACACATACACACCGCAACATATATATGGAGACCAGCAAGACTTAGTGTACGTGATATGAATAGCGACCCAATGGTGGACATCCATACGTCATGAGCGGGTCATGTCTCTATTCCGAAGGTTCTCTATTCCGATGGTTCGCTATTCCGAAGGTTCGCTATTCCGAAGGTTTTCTTTTATTCTATTATAAACGAGGACCTTTCCTCCTCGATGGTCTGCGTTACAAACATACACCATCTTAGTACGGACATACACCATCTTAGTACGGACATACACCATCTTAGTACGGACATACACCATCTTAGTACGGACATACACCATCTTAGTACGGACATACACCATCTTAGTACGGACATACACCATCTTAGTACGGACATACACCATCTTAGTACGGACATACACCATCTTAGTACGGACATACACCATCTTAGTACGGACATACACCATCTTAGTACGGACATACACCATCTTAGTACGGACATACACCATCTTAGTACGGACATACTAGTGTTTATGACCAGGCTTCTCAAAGTACGACAGTTCCAACCCCATCGGTACCGGGACGTTTCCGCGTCTGGTGCCGCGGGTACCGGTACGGTAGAGGGGTAATGTCGCAAGAGCTATACTCGACCTTCACCTCGGAATTTGCAGTCACGTTATATTCAACTAATTAACGGGTCTTTTTCGGGTGGTTTCTAGAATACCAAAGTGGGTGGAACATCTTGATATATAAGTCAAATTGCACATGCGGATGGAATGAAGTCGATTTGAGATTATATGTGCGCACCCTACGAGTATACCATTTATCGAGGTCAAGGACGAGTATAGCTCTTGCGACATTACTCCGCTACCTGCCGGTACCAGATCCGATAGTGACAGTCCCAATTGATAATATTGTATGTGGCTGCTCGGATGTATACGAGTTATATGTACAATGTGCCAGGGACGAAATACAGGTTGATCTTACGCTGGAAGTAGATAACAATGTCAATTTAGAAGAATTTAAATAATGAATTTCGCCAATCGATTGACAAATCGTTTATTTTCAATATAACAAAACACTTCAAAACAAGCATTTCAAGCAAAGATGCACATAACACCACGCAAATTTCAGTTGGCAATTGTTTTTAGCTCACCTGAGACGAAGTCTCCGGTGGAGCTATAGTCATCACTCCTCGTCCGTCCGTGCGTCCGTCCGTCCGTCAACTTTTTTTTTTTAAACATCTTCTCCTCTGAAACCATCATACTGAATTGGTTCATATTTGGTGTGGATGTCCCCTACGTGACTCTCATTCAGATTTGTTCAAATGAGGTCACTGGGTCAAATAGTTGCGAAACCAGGGCCATAACTCTATTCCTCCATAGTAATTCTTACAACAACTTCTTGTCCATAACCATTGTGCCGATTTAGCTAATATTTGGTATGGAGGGTCCTTGGGTGACTGGTGTTCAGATTTGTTCAAATGAGGTCACCCGGTCAATTAGTTGAGAAACCAGGGCCATAACTCATAGTAATTCTTACAATGACTTCTTCTAAAAAAATATTGGGCCGATTTAGCTTATATTTGGTACTGAGGGACCTTGGGTGACTGGGAATCAGATTTGTTCAAATTGGGTCACTGGGTCAAATAGGGGCAGAGCCAGGGATATTTCTAAAAACAAAAAATTAAATTTTTGCATTTTGACCTTTAATTTTTGTTTAGGACACATCACAGTCTCATATTTCTTACCTAGATTTTTCTTAGCATGTTCTTCATCTGTATGGATTTTGGTATTGTTTATTTAACCCCTTCCACTCTTGTTTTGATATAGAATTCATCCAAGACAGGATTACTCAAACATTTTTCATCTGATCAACACCAAATTTGTTATATGAATTTTTGACACTTATATACAGATCAAGTTAAAATATAGGTTTGATCCGATATATTTTAACAGAGTTATGGCCATAATTCCCCAAAAAATAATAAAAAATTCAGGAACTCCTTGATCAATTTATGTAGCTATAGGCAGAGTCCCCAGGGAGTGTATTCATGTCATTCATAATTTAAATGAGATTAATGGTCTTATCAATTAAGCACCCTTGTTGTTTACATTATCACTCAGTGGTCATTAAAATCAGATTAATTTCATTTTCTCCAAGAGTGTCTGGCATTTGTAGAATGAGGTTCCCAGGCTAGCATAACCAAATACACCATCTGAGAACCTTATTCTGCTTAGGCCTCATCTTCTGGGAAGTATCTAGAGTCTCAAGATCTCATTCTGCTTAGGCCTCATCTTCTGGGAAGTATCTATAGTATCAAATTTACATTGTTGTTAGTTAAATTTCCCTTCTAGGAAGTTTCTGTATCCCTTAATTTGCAGAAGATAAAATTCATGATTGAGGTGCCCAATGGGTGAACATCACCAATTTCAACTGGGGTACTTCAATCTTATTCTAGGTCTTCCATAGCAGTTGAGGGCCTTATCAGAATGAGGTCCCCAGAGGGTGAATTTAGTGATACTAGCCCGCTGTGCAGGATAGCGTCACTAAATTCACCCTCTGGGGACCTCATTCTGCAAATAACAGACTTTGGGGACCTCATTCTGCAAATAACAGACTATCTCAAGGCTTGATTGTATAATACAGTGTGTTGCTTGAGGCCAGACATGCACAATGTAGGAACAGACATGCTTTTAGTGATGCTATCCCACACAGCGGGCTAGCATCACCAAATTCACCATTTGGAGACCTCATTCTGCTTAGGCCTCATCTTCTGGGAAGTATCTATAGTATCAAATTTACATTGTTGTTAATTAAATTTCCCTTCTAGGATGTTTCTATATCCCCTAATTTGCAGAAGATAAAATTCATAATTGAGGGGCCCAATGGGTGAACATCACCAACTTCAACTGGGGAAATTCAATTTTATTCTAGGTCTTCCATAGCAGTTGAGGGCCTAATCAGAATGAGGTCCCCAGAGGGTGAATTTAGCGTCACTAAATTCACCCTCTGGGGACCTCATTCTGCAAATGACAGACACACTATCACACTATTTCAAGACTTGTTGTATAATACATTGTGTTGCTTGAGGCCAGGCATGCACAATGTAGGAACAGACACGCTTTTTGTGATGCTATCCCGCACAGCAGGCTAGCATCACCAAATTCACCCTCTGGAGACCTCATTCTGCTTAGGCCTCATCTTCTGGGTGTATCTATAGTATCAAATTTACATTGTTGTTAGTTAAATTTCCTTTCTAGGAAGTTTCTATATCCCCTAATTTGCTGAAGATAAAATTCATAAATGAGGTGCCCAATGGGTGAATATCACGAACTTCAACTGGGGAACTTAATTTTTATCCTTATCAGATTTGTGAAATGGGACCACAAAGTCAAATAAGGGCAGAGCAAGAGACTTAACTATTTCACTACATAGTAATTCTTAAAATATGTTTGCAAGAACTTGTTGGCTTATATAGAATGGAATGTTCTTCCTTGACTGCAATTCAGATTTTTTTAATGGGGTCACCTGGTCAAATAGGGGCCAAGCGAAGGACAGTTTCCCTCTTAATATGCTTCCTTCACAAGGACCATCAGGTCTATTTGACTGATATTTATGATATGTATGAAGGGTTCTTTGGTGTCTGGGATTCAAATTTATTCACATGGAGTCACCAGGTTAAATAGGGTGGGACCAGGGACATAACTATATGTCTCTATAGTAATTCTTAAAATGTCTTCTCAAGAGAGTTTGGACTATTTAGCTTACATATAGTATGGAGGAATCAGGAGGATCCTTTAGTGACTGAGATTCAGATTTGTTAAAATGAGGTCAACCTGTCAAGAAATAGCAGGCTATGGAGAGTTAACACTTTTGTGTCTAATAAAATCATCGAAATACCAAATTCATTAAAACATCTACCTTGGAACCACCTGACTGATTGGTCTGACATACATGTATTGTGTTTTGGGTCCATGGATAATTGGGCTTCAAACATGTTTAAATGGTTTTAGAAAAAGGCGCTTGTGAGATTGGAAATTTCCAACAATTGAGAAAGTTTGAGGTGTCGGTTGTGAAATTCCAACCTAAGACTTGGGAGTCTGGATCCTGGTCGGGAGGGGACTTGTTGAGCTGGAGGAGGGGATGATCAGTTGTGTACAGTTGGCAATTTCAAGGTGGATTTTAACAAAGCTACATACTTGAAGTCTCTCTAGCCACATATCCTGTTTAAATCTACTTCTTTTAAAGTGATTATGAAAAGTGCTGACTGTTTTGGTCTCCAGAGTCCCAGTCTTATCAGTCTTTGCAGTCTGGTGAGCGACCCCACAGTCATTGACTGTGTTGTTCTTTTTGTTTCTTTTTGAATGTGTCTTTGAACAATGAGTGTAAGGTTCCATCTTACAAAGAAGCATCGCTAACTGATCGCTTTGTTTTGGAGAGGTAACTGTAAAGCCGATGATACATGCGTGACTTGAATTAGACGTAGATGACGTGATGGGCGTAGATGGTGTGATCGAATGGGCGTACATGACGTGATCGAATGGGCGTAGATGACGTGATCGAATGGGCGTAGATGACGTGTTGGAATGGGCGTAGATGACGTGATGGAATTGGCGTAGATGACGTGATCGAATGGGCGGAGATGACGTGATCGAATGGGCGTAGATGACGTGATTGAATGGGCGTAGATGACGTGATCGAATGGGCGTATATGACGTGATCGAATGGGCGTAGATGACGTGATGGAATGGACGTAGATAACGTGATGGAATGGGCGTAGATGACGTGATCGAATGGGCGTATATGACGTGATCGAATGGGCGTATATGACGTGATCGAATGGGCGTAGATGGCGTGATCGAATGGGCGTAGATGACGTGATCGAATGGACGTAGATAACGTGATGGAATGGGCGTAGATGACGTGATCGAATGGGCGTATATGACGTGATCGAGTGGGCGTATATGACGTGATCGAATGGGCGTAGATGACGTGATGGAATGGGCGTAGATGACGTGATGGAATGGGCGTAGCTGACGTGATGGAATGGGCGTAGATGACGTGATGGAATGGGCGTAGATGACGTGATCGAATGGGCGTAGATTACGTGATGGAATGGGCGTAGATGACGTGATGGAATGGGCGTAGATGACGTGATGGAATGGGCGTAGATGACGTGATGGAATGGGCGTAGATGACGTGATGGAATGGGCGTAGATGACGTGATGGAATGGGCGTAGATGACGTGATCGAATGGGCGTAGATGACGTGATCGAATGGGCGTAGATGACGTGTGATCGAATGGGCGTAGATGACGTGATCGAATGGGCGTAGATTACGTGTTCGAATGGCGTAGATGACGCGATGGAATGGGCGTAGATGACGTGATCGAATGGGCGTATATGACGTGATCGAGTGGGCGTATATGACGTGATCGAATGGGCGTAGATGACGTGATGGAATGGGCGTAGATGACGTGATGGAATGGGCGTAGCTGACGTGATGGAATGGGCGTAGATGACGTGATGGAATGGGCGTAGATGACGTGATCGAATGGGCGTAGATTACGTGATCGAATGGGCGTAGATAACGTGATCGAATGGGCGTAGATGACGTGATCGAATGGGCGTAGATAACGTGATCGAATGGGCGTAGATGATGAGATGACGTGATCGAATGGGCGTAGATGACGTGATCGAATGGGCGTAGATGACGTGATCGAATGGGCGTATATTACGTGATCGAATGGGCGTAGATGGTGTGATCGAATGGGCGTATATGACGTGATCGAATGGGCGTAGATGGCGTGATCGAATGGGCGTAGATGGTGTGATCGAATGGGCGTAGATGACGTGATCGAATGGGCGTAGATGACGTGATCGAATGGGCGTAGATGACGTGTTGGAATGGGCGTAGATGACGTGATGGGCGTATATGACGTGATCGAATGGGCGGAGATGACGTGATCGAATGGGCGTAGATGACGTGATTGAATGGGCGTAGATGACGTGATCGAATGGGCGTAGATGACGTGATCGAATGGGCGTATATGACGTGATCGAATGGGCGTATATGACGTGATCGAATGGGCGTAGATGGCGTGATCGAATGGGCGTAGATGACGTGATCGAATGGACGTAGATAACGTGATGGAATGGGCGTAGATGACGTGGTCGAATGGGCGTATATGACGTGATCGAGTGGGCGTATATGACGTGATCGAATGGGCGTAGATGACGTGATGGAATGGGCGTAGATGACGTGATGGAATGGGCGTAGCTGACGTGATGGAATGGGCGTAGATGACGTGATGGAATGGGCGTAGATGACGTGATCGAATGGGCGTAGATTACGTGATCGAATGGGCGTAGATGACGTGATGGAATGGGCGTAGATGACGTGATGGAATGGGCGTAGATGACGTGATCGAGTGGGCGTATATGACGTGATCGAATGGGCGTAGATGACGTGATGGAATGGGCGTAGATGACGTGATGGAATGGGCGTAGATGACGTGATGGAATGGGCGTAGATGACGTGATGGAATGGGCGTAGATGACGTACCGGGAAGTCGCCATAAATGTAATTGATTTTATATCCAAATTGTGAACAAGCAACGGTATTCCTATGTACGAATATGGTATGTAGCGAAGATTCAAGATGGTTGGTACTTGGTAAACTGTTCTACTTTGGTATTTTTACAAAGCTGTTGAAAAAGCTTCCTCAGCTATCCAATATAATTAATTAACAGCTTATATTCACGAACACATGTTCAATGACTATTAAAATTGTGACTGGAATCCGATTTAAATAAATAAAGTACAATGATGTAATGCTGAAGCTGTCTGTATTGACCAATCATTTAAATTATTTCAACATAAAAGAAAAAAACAGACACAAAACAATCATTCCAATCGAGCCTCAAGGACAAGTGCATGTCAGTTTCAGATTGATCATTTGATGTCTTTGAACTTCGATTGAAATATATAAATATACATGATACATCCCCCTCAACATTGATTCAGCTGCAGTTACTGCACGTGACGTCAGTCGGGGGCGGGACCACGTGCATCGTGACTTGTTGCTCAGTCCGCGATTGGTCATTTGTAATTGTCTTTTACGTTTATATAGATCACAGTATGTATATGTTTTGTACTCATTGAAGCGTCGCTAATTGGTCACTTTGGGTTGATGCTACCGTGGCACCTGATGATATACGCAGACAATGTATGTAATTTAAATTATCAAACTTCGCGACAAAATAAGTACTTTTTACGATTACCGATAGATCGTATTGCCTTCCGTTTTGGTTGGGGCACGTTGCTGTGCGAATATTTTCACCATATGTATATGAGCACCAGTTATTTAGCAATATTAAACCTGTTAAAATTTGGTTTTGTTAACGCTGCAAATAACATCTGAATCAAGTTATCCATGGCTTATACAAATGTATATAGACTACTAATTCGAGTACCACCTAGTACCGGGTACCGCGGTACTCAACACTCAGTACGGTGCCGTGGAAATTGTCCAATTACCGACGGTTCCGGTACCGATACTGGTACGGTTGAGAAGCCTGTTTAAGACCCTTGTAGTGTGTGGGCTGACGTAAATAGGTATTGCAAAATAATGTCATACGTAATGATATTGAACATGTTATAGGAACCCACCAAAACAAAACATTGAAGACCACCAAGACCGAGTATAGGAAGTGGATAATTTTGGAGGCAATAATACGCCAACTGAAATATGATTATAACCATGGCGTTATGACTCTAAATCAATACTGGAACTCCATAACGTACTGCATTGTGGAATATCTTCAAGTAAAAAAAGTGTATATTATATTTTTTTACCCTGTGCCAATGCATTCTCTTATATATGCGAGTCGACCATAGGTCGCCTCGCATATATAAGAGAATGCATTGGCCTAACAATTTTTTACAATTTTAATAATTTTTTCTTGTATTCTTTAACAATTTTATAATTTCACCCATACAGAGCCCCAGACAAACATGAGCAGACGACACTCTTCTATATGCTTATATATAGGTGTGGGGCTCCCTGCAGGGTAATGGATGTTTTTTATTTATATATTTCTCTTCCACAACGATATCTCGCAACAATTATCAACCAGTTGGTAATTCTATTCTGACAGATCCACTATTTAGTAAACTCTGCAAAAGCTATCTTCGATACGCAACCCTTATTTAACCACTGCTACAATGTCGGTGACACTTGCAGCAGGGGCGCCGGAAGCATCCAAGGGCAGGGGGGGGCAGAGCATACAAAAAGGGCACTTTTCCGCAAAAAAGGGCATTTTCTCAGCAAACTCGGGGAAAATAACCATAAATTCGTTGTGGCAAAAATCCCTATTTTAATGGTATTTGTCGGTTTTTATGGCCGTTTTGTGATAACATTGACAAAAAATTAATATTCCTTGTGAAAGTGGTGGTACTTGGACCAAAAAAGTCACATTTTGCTATAAAAACACGAGATTAAACACACAAAAAGCATTTTCTGTCTCCAGAAAAAGGGCAAGTCCTGCCCCCGCTCGCCCCCCTTGGTCAAGGGCAGGGGGGGGTCAGCTGCCCCCCCCCCCCTCTTCCGGCGCCCCTGACTTGCAGATATGTGGTGACAGGGGCTGTTTAGGGCGGGTGTCTCACCCCACCCCAACTTTGATCAACATCTTCAACAGTTGGACATTTCATGCCTGACACGTCTACATTACTTGGATAGTTCTGGTTGAAGGGGTGGGTGCTCGAGACCATATAGCCACGTCCCTGTCTGACTCACTCCGGGATCGATGCATGCTCTCAGGTGTGGGTTGGTCTATCTACTTAAATAAAAACCTAAACGCTTTATACTTATCGACTCTTGAATCTATTGTCCGTATATGTTGGAGTGACATTCAATGAATAGTCCAGTAGCTATTATCGACTGCTGCAAATAGAGCGCAATTAAACTCATCTAAACACTACATCATGATCTGGGGACTCTTGGACAAAGTGTGGTATCGATCTATGCTATAGCGATCATGACCTGTACAGTTGCATTACACCCGACACAAAATTACAATGGCTTCAGTATAGAATTAACACAATAATTATTAGCACTAACAAATTTCTTAAAAAGACATGTTATGTACTTGTTCGGGTGCGTGAAACTGATTAGGCACTATGTCAATTGACTTGAAACATATTTTATTTGCAAAGTATACAAAAGGGATTGGGGCACAAGTTTTTGCAACTTATGAAGCCCCTCTCCTAATACAATATTGTAACACACATGTGATCAAGATGACGGTACAAACGTATTTACATGGTGAGAAGTTATGGGAGATGTAGTGTGGTCCTTCCAGAGATGATCCAACATGAGATTGCTTCTTATCTGTGAGAAAATTTGTATTTGAAGAATGTCACTATTTTATTAATGTTGGAATGATTGACAAGTGCCAATATATTATCTATTCTTACTTTCTTAGTACTTTTATGTTGGTTGTAAAATATAATGGTACACTTGATTCGTTCTCTATTTTGTTATTGTTGTGCTCTGGAAGGCAATACAGATGATAAATCAGAATGAGATGTTTGAATGGGAGGTTTGTCCACTTGTGAGGTAAAAGTTGAAATTCCGGAAGCAAGTATAGATTCGCAAATAAGATAAATATAATCATTAGGGGTCAAAACGCTTAGTCGCTGCAATATATTGCTGTGTGATTGAAAATAGTTTCATATTTTGTTGGGACGAGAGATAAGGTAATCCACACATGAGTTCTGAAATATGGCTTACTTTGAGATTTACGCGGTCTAGTTTCTCAAAGAGAACTGAGCGCTCACGTTGGTACAATGGGCACATGAAGAAATAGTGATATGCGTCTTCAGATCTATTTCCACATGATCATGCGGGGCTGTCAGCCTGTCAGCGATATAATGATTGAACATATCACATCGGAGTTCACTGCAGAAATTACGTATGCGACAATGAAAAATGTTGTATTTCCTGCGTCCAGCATAGAAATGTAGAGGGGGGCTGATTGTGGGATCTATATGATACAAGTTGGTTTTAAAGGTAGAAGATTGATCAGCATCGGTGATTACTTTGGGAAGCTTATTCCATTCTAACACCATCGCTGGAAAAAAGGACTGTTTGAAGTGTTCAGTATTGCAATAGTATGAGTAAAATTTACCGGGGCGTCTCCAATTATAATCTGCAACCTCGTGTGATCTGGGGGGAAGTGTATTGGCTAGATAAGAGGGGGCTAGATTATTGATTATTTTATAGAGTGCCTGCAGTTTATGTAGTTGATGTCGTTTATTGAGTGATGGCCATCCGACCTCCTGTAATACCGTGTTGTCTGAAGCAGAACGGGTGATACCACTGACTATCCGTCCAGCGTCGACATGAAGCCAGTCAAGCTTCTCTAACATATAATTTGAGGCATTGTCCCAGACGGCGTCTGAATAATCAAATAAGGGTAAAATATATGTTTTGTAAATAATTTCAATGGTTTTCCGGTTGAGTTGATATTTAATCCGTCGGAGTTGAGACAGACGTGAGGCAATTCTTTTGACAGACCCTTCAATGTGTGCGTTCCATTTGAGATTTGATTGGAGTTCCAGACCTAAGTGTATATGCTTGTCCACGAAGTTGATTGAATTTCCTACGAAATTGAGGTTTGGTTTCACTGTTGAGGGCGCAACTAATGAAAAGGACATGCCAACTGTTTTAGTTGGGTTGAAACTGACCAACCAGTTTTGGGACCTATGTCAATTGGAGGAATGCAACATTCTACTAACACCGCCGAAAACCTGAAGCAAATGGACCGTACCACTCCATAGAAAACATTGTCTGAACTACGCTCAAATGTAAATAGTTACTACTCGATTCGGGACGCATCTATCGGCAATAAACTAATGAAAACGATTTCACCATCGAGAGTCACTGCATTTAATTAATAATTAGAATGACGGTGTGCGTTGTCAATTTAGATATACTATTGTAAAAATAACTATTTTGAACAAGATCATTTTCCATTTCTATATTTGACCCGCCATATCAAAAGCAGTCGTAAGTCGGGATTCCCCCCCCCCCCCTGTGCCAATGCATTCTCTTATATATGCGAGTCGACCATAGGTCGCCTCGCATATATAAGAGAATGCATTGGCCTAACAATTTTTTACAATTTTAATAATGTTTTCTTGTATTCTTTAACAATTTTATAATTTCACCCATACAGAGCCCCAGACAAACATGAGCAGACGACACTCTTCTATATGCGTCTATATATGTGTGGGGCTCCCTGCAAGGTAATGGATGTTTTTTATTTTATGTCCTAAAAATTGTAAGGAACATTTATTTAAAAACCAATGATAAATTTTTTTTAGGCCAATGCATTCTCTTATATATGCGAGGTGACCTATGGTCGACTCGCATATATAAGAGAATGCATTGGCACAGGGTAAAAACAATCCCGACTTACGACTGGATTTGATATGGCGGGTCACATATTTGATCACCCTACCGGAGTGTTTCACATGACTATATTTACACACTAAGTGTTGTCATCACTAAATCCAGCATTCTGATTGGTCGGCGCCCACGTGGCTAGTTGCAGTTATTTCTCGGTGAATGCGCAACGCCGCATAACACCAAGCTAATAACACCATCGATTCGTCATTAGGATTGGAAAGACGAACGCGTAATGTTTTGGGCGCATTTGGACTCGCGCAGGATTGACTTAATACATCATCGGGTTTCAATATGAAGATAAATTGTTCCTATTAACTTTTGGCAGGGGTGCTATTGGGTATTTTGGGCTGATCTTGTCGCGATACACTTTTCGATTTAAATATATTTACAAAAGTGGCTTTCTCGCTAAATGTATATAAATATAAGGATTAACTGTCATGTGGACTATTTTTATGGAGATGTAACGGTGAGGTAAGTGGTCATAACTTGTATGTAAAACCCTTCGGGTTTTACACAAGTTATGTCCACTTACCTCCCCGTTACATCTCCATAAAAACAGTCCACATGACAGTTACTCCTTATTTAAAGCGATCGCTTGGACCGGTGTGAGTTGAGTGGAATTGGTGTCATATTGAGCCACTCTACAACACCACCACCCGATCCAAAATTACTAGCATGTAGCTCGCTACCACACAGAGTGGTTCAAATAAGGGACCCATGTCATACCTCCCCGTGGCCGATTTAGGTCAAACAAAGTGTGTTATAGGGTTGCACACATTCACTCTTTTCACATCCAGAGGCGGAAACAATGGTCCTTGTAATTTTTTTCCAAAATGGTTTTTTTTTCAAACAATTTACAAGTACTGACCATGTAATGTTGTTTGTAAGCATGTTAGTACCATGCTTGTTTGTATAGGGGTATATAGGCACCTACAGTGACTCAGATTTAGCAACATTCTGGATTCCACAGGATCCCGGACCACTTCACAGTGGACCACCGTATTAACGTTCAGGAAACTTATGATCAACGGAAGAAATATTTAGTAACAAAATTAATATATTACCCAGTTGTATTACCTGAATAAAGTAATAAAACAAAAAAATTCTATCACAAATTGGATACTACATGGTCAATACTCAATGATGACTAGATATCATTAACCTGATTGTTGCATAACATGAAATTGAAAAGGGTATCTCATAAATTTCTAATGTCTGAAATACTGTCTTGTTCTGGCATGTAATCAAATTCATTCCTTCTGGTTATTTCTCATCTTGAATGATTGCAAGTAATGTTAGTTTGCAACAATTATCCAAATAAAACTGAATTGGTTATGATGAATGACCGTTACTGTTTACTGCTCAGACAATCCCAAATGAAGGTGACGCTATTCTCATTACATTTCCGAACTTCATCTTGGAGCTTTACTGCTCAACAAGAAAAAACTAAAATACTAATTGTATACTGTTATCACTTACAAATAGATGAACTGAAATAATGTGATGCATTTAGATGCATTGAGAAATGACATTCAATTCTTAATTCTGGTCTATCACCATACCAAACTACATCAAAATTTGACAACCGACACTTAACTTATATTGCAAAAACTTTGTATGGACTGAATTTCATAAAGTCGAACAGGGCCCATAACTCTGGTAGGCATTGATGGTCACAACCTGCGATATTATGCATATTCGTCCCCCATTTCTTGTTCGTCACCATGCCATAGGGCATCAAATATGACAACTGACTCTTGAGTTATAATTCAACTATATACCCGCCGACTAATATCGGGCAGTATAATAACTATATATCTATGTGTATACCTAACCAAAATCAATTCCCCTCCCCCACCACACCCCGTTGGATGAGACTAAAGAGTTCTTTGGTCATGCACATATAATTGTGGAACCCCTGATCTGTTTACCACTATTTACACTGGTCAGTATTCTCTGTCAGACACAACACACTCGATATATTAAGGCTATAATGGGGTCTAGGGCGATTTGTGACATATAGTGTACCTACACAATGCTTTATTATTGTTGTTAGATACTGAAAACACCAGGAAACACATCGAAATACAGTTTATTTTTCATTTTTCTTATCTGTATATACCAATTAGTAAGGCAGTTAACACAGTTATTGAAGAACGGCTAAAAAAAAAAAAACTCTGAAATTTTTATAAAAACATGAGAAAGGGGGGGGGGGGGTGGGTCCCCAAAATTTTGGAGGAAAAAAATATTTTTTTTGCACAAATGGGGTGGTGGGTCCCTCGGGGTCGGAAAAAAACTTTTTGGGCCCTATATGTGCAATTTTTTTCCAGACCCCCCCCCCCCCCCCCCTGTATTGGCGGCCATAACTGACTACGTCGTGATGTGACAAACCGCCCATTCAAACATCTCATTCTGATCTATTATCTGTTTTGTCTTCCAGAGCACAACAAAATCAAAAATAGAAAACAAATCAAGCGTACCATTATATTTTACCGCCAACATACACATACTAAGAATAGATAATATAATATATTAGCGCTTGTCAATCACATCAAACATTCATAATGTAGTGACATTCTTTAAATACATATTTTCACTCAGCTAAGAAACAACCTCATGTCTGATCATCTCTGGAAGGCACTGTACACAT
Organism: Siphonodentalium dalli; assembly: GCA_032622095.1. Lineage (NCBI taxonomy): Eukaryota > Metazoa > Mollusca > Scaphopoda > Gadilida > Siphonodentaliidae > Siphonodentalium > Siphonodentalium dalli. Next base: position 12,781,367 of record CP136067.1, read on the forward strand.
TATATCTCTCAAACTTTATCATCATGTAAATACGTGTGTACCATCATGCTGATTACATGTGTGTTATTATTTTGTGTTGGGAGAGGAGCTTCATAAGTTGCACAAAACTTGTGCCCCAATCCCCTTGGTATATTATGCAAATAAAATATGTTTCAAGTCCAGTCGTGATGTGAACTAGCGACCGAGGCGAGGCTGAGATTATGATAAACCAAACAATTGTCACTTCCATCTAGACTGCAAGACCAGTCTCCTTGCATGTTTCACATTCGCCGCAAAATATAAAAATCTTGCCATACTTCTCAACAGGACTACATACGATAATAACCTCACGTGTCAACAGTGTTTCTCCGTGTACAACAACGAACTTCACCACTTGTTGATTAATTGCACCTCTCTTCTCGTCATAGCATTGAGAAACAGTTTTTGGGAGAAGGTCTTAGATGTTCATGGCATCCAGGTGTATTTATACCTCTCCAACCTGCCATGTGCCGCTTTGTACTCCATTCTGCTAGGAAGTGACTTTCCGGGTCATTTGGATATTATCGGCCATTGCAGAGATGTACTCATCGACACATTCTCCACATACGTTTTTGCCATGTGCAACTTTATCAGGACAAGATAAATATCCTTTGGATACATGGCCATGTTACATTCTTCTCGTCCACACACGTGCGACACGCAAATAGTTGATGAATCTGGAATAAGAAACTATCGTTCCGAGTTATAATACATGTAGCTCTCAAACATACGTTCAACTCAACCAAACAATAACCATATTCTTTATAATTTATGTTGTGACTAACCATAGACATATTACGATCTCAGCCGACCATACGAGTGTGACAGTTATTTTTCTTAATGTATTGCGACATGTTATAAATGCATATCTGTAAACATGTATATAAATTATGTAAATTAATGACGCTCCCACGAGGAGGCAATAAACCATATCTCTTATACCGAACACGACACGACTGCCAACATATTAAAGTCACGTGAAACACTCCCATAGGATGATGAAATAGAAATGGAGGATAATTTTGCTCCAATTTTTTTTTTTTTTTTTACAAATATTAAATCTGAACTGACAGCACAAACCGTCATTATTATATATTAATTAAATTAAGTGACTCTCGATGGCGAAATCGTTTTCGTTACTTTATCGCCGATAGTTACGTCCCGAATCGAGAAGTAAATATTTACAATTGAGCGTAGGTCAGATAATGTTTTCTATGGAGTGGTACGGTCGATTTTCTACAGAATTTCGGCGTTGTAGTAGAATGCTACATTCATCCAGTTCGCACAGTGCCTGGATACTAACTTAACAGTTTAACGCACCCGAACAAGTCCATGGTATGTCTTTAAATATGTGTCGCTGCTCTCGTTAATGGCACCGATTGCTTTATATGTGCGATGAATATCGTGTTGAGTGTTGAAGGTAGCACCTCCGTCGATACACATCATAGTGTGAAGCCTGTACCCGGTATCCACTGCCAACGCTTACCGTATCTTACGGTATCTTACCGTATCTTTAATAATTTATAAACATTTAAAGATGCATAATCCAAATTAACGCTCGCAAATTACTGTTTCCGTGGCTTCGGGGGTAAATATATATTTTGAATCGAGTTGAGGAACCCACCAAGCAAAAGCTCAGAGTGATCAGATATCGATATTTGACAAACCGGCATAATTTTGTTGAACTATTTGGGCAATTTTATACTATAGTTGACTGGGGTTAGCATTATTTTTGGGCAATTAATCGATTCTGATAGCTGATGCGACTTTTCAAAACATTATGTTGTTGTTGGAATCTGATGACATGGTGACCATCGAATCGGATTGAGTACCTTAAAACCCTTCCATTGTCAGATTTGGTCGGTGTTATTTAGCTGTCAAAATTGATGAAAATCACAAGAAATGCATATAAGAGAATGCATTGGCCTAACAATTTTTTATCATGTTTTTTAAATAAATGTTTCTTACAATTTTTAGGACTTAAAATAAAAAACATCCATTACCCTGCAGGGAGCCCCACACATATATAGAAGCATATAGAAGAGTGTCGTCTGCTCATGTTTGTCTGGGGCTCTGTATTATTATTATTATATCTTTATTTAAAACCATTGAGTGTGGTAGATGTCGAAGCATTAACTATTACTGTCATCGGGTGTGACTAATTAGTGCCCGGGCACGCCCGGGCACGCCCGGGCAGGTCCGGTGTTCTCATGGGCCCGCAGACAGTCTAATATGATGCCACATGGTAGTAGGATACAGAATAAGCATATATTGTGAAAATTGACTTTCTGTGTCGTCCACCAGCGGGTTTATTAACCATTTAAATGCCGATATTGACTAAAAGAACCCGGGAGAGCCCAGACGGACGCATAGACCCGACCATATTATATATTGATGACTAATGGTAGCGAGGCACTTACTAAAGGTATATATTGCAAATATTGACTCGCTATCTCGCTCGCGGCCGGCTTCATTAACCCCTTAAATGACGATATGCGCCAGAAGAACATGGCGCAAGCCCGGGCACTCCCGGGCAGGCCCTGGTGATCTCATGGACCCGCAGACAGTCTAATATGATGTCATATGGTAGTAGGATACATAATAAGCATATATTAGGAAAATTGACTTGCTGTGTCGTCCACCGGCGGGTTTATTAACCATTTAAATGCCGATATTGACTAAAAGAACCCGGGAGAGCCCAGACGGACGCATAGACCCGACCATATTATATATTGATGACTAATGGTTGCGAGGCACTTACTAAAGGTATATTGCAAATATTGACTCGCTATCTTGTTCGCGGCCGGCTTCATTAACCCCTTAAATGACGATATGTGCCAGAAGAACATGGCGCAAGCCCGGGCACGCCCGGGCAGGCCCTGGTGGTCTCATGGGCCCGTAGACAGTCTAATATGATGTCATATGGTAGTAGGATACAGAATAAGCATATATTTTGAAAATTGACTTGCTGTGTCGTCCACCGGCGGGTTTATTAACCCTCTAAATATCGATATTAACTAAAAGAACCCGGGAGAGACCGGACGGACACAGAAACCTGATAATATTATATATTGATGACTAATGGTAGCGAGGCACTTACTAAAGGTATATTGCAAATATTGACTCGCTATCTCGTTCGCCGCCGGCTTCATTAACCCCTTAAATAACGATATGCGCCAGAAGAACGCGGCAAGCCCGGGCAAGCCCGGACAGGCCCTGGCTGCCTCCTGAACCCGCGGACAGTCTAATACAAGAAAACCATAGTCAGAAATGGTAACGCCACCAAGATTATGGTATTACATATAAATAGAAATTATAAAAAATACATAAAATATTTTGATAACAATTGCGTTTAAACAAGTAATCCTTCAAATTATTACTAACAAAGTAAACGACTGTGGGGTCACTGAACAGATTATAAAGACTTGGAAATAGTATACTGTAAATACTAAAATTTAAATGAAATAATTAAAAGATAAAATTTAGCAAGTAGTAAAAGTTAATTTTCTCATTTTTGTTTTGGTTAAATAAAGCAATAATTTAAATGTAACATTTGGTTTAAAAAAAATTATTGACCGTGGCTCTTCCAATAATTGCGCGACTGACCTGGTCAATTGTTCTTAAGAAGTTGTTTTGAGAATTACTATGGAGGGAAATAGTTGTGGCTGTGGCTTCGCAAGTAATTACCTTGGTGACGTGATGTTAACAAATCTGAACTCCAGTTAACCAAGGACGCTTCATACCAAATATAAGGTGAATTATTAATTCTTTAGAAGTTGTTTTAAGATTTACTATGGAGGGAAAGAATTGTGGTGCTGGCTTCGCAACTATTTGACCTCATTGTAACAAATATAAATATTAGTCACTCAGGCAATAGATGTATCTATTCTGTGTATTAACTTATTGGGTCTTACGTGTCTTGAGATGTCTAAATAGTTTTCGATGGACAGATCGCGCAAGGGACCCACGCCAATCTTCTCTGTTGGGATTCCAATTGTTGGCTCATTAAATAGGCACATATGCTTAAGATACAGTCGCACGCTCCCGTAAGTCGGGTTTTGATTCCAGTTAATGAAAATATCATTGAAATAATCGATTTCCCCCAATAAACATCCATATATTCAATATACATGTTTTGGAGCAGAATTAGGCAGTCCATATTGGACGCCATCATGGAATTTATTTTGTTTTGTTTTAATTTTCACACATAATTATTAGTTATATGGATGGAGTTCTCATTAAACCTCACATCCTTGTATTGGTTACAGTAATACCCAAAGTAATTGACCACTTAACCACATCAGAATTATTGGTAATTTTTCAGGATTTGAAATCCTGAAAATTTACCAATAATTTTGCTGTGGTCAAATGGTCAATTACTTTGGACATTACTGTATGATGATTGAGTTATCATTAAACCTCAAATCCTTATATTGGTTACAGTAATGCCCAAAGTAATTGACCACTTAACCACAGCAGAATTATGTATTTTTTCAGCATTTACAATCATCAAATTACCCATTATTCTGCTGTGGTTAAGTGGTCAATTGCTTTGAACATTACTGTATGATGATTGAGTTATCATTAAACCTCAAATCCTTATATTGGTTACAGTAATGCCCAAAGTAATTGACCCTTTAACCACAGCATAATTATGGGTAATTTTTCAGGATTTAGAATCATGAAAAAATACACACAAATTTGCTGTGGTTAAGTGATGAATTACTTTGGACATTACTGTATGTAGATGGAGTTAAACCTCACATCAGTGTGTTGGGGATTTGGACCTTGACTTGGGACCTTTGGTTTTTAACGCAACAAATGCGCGTACACCTTATACACAAATTTTTTATGTAACCAGAGTTTTTCTTGGATAAGATGAGTTTGAAGCCTGCTTACATTTCAAAATGTTGTCAGTTTTGTATTGTCTGCAGCGGATCTCGACGCGTTGAAGCAAAAGTTACAAAAGATAAAATGTGTATGTGACGAGACTATAATACAAATAAAAAAATAAATTGAGGGAGGGGTGGGCGATACAGGGAACTAAGGGTTGAACCGATATAAATTTGTAGATCAATAACGACCAATGTTGATATATTATGCATATCAACTCTACTGTTGCAACAAGGCTATAAAATAGGGGGGTGTCAGAATCTTAGTCATCTCTATATAGTGCCAGAATAGTCATTTATGGAGTTCTATAAGATGTTGGGTTGGTTATATGGACTCGGAGAAAAAAGGGGTTTGTACCGATGAAGTTGATGAACTGACATAAATTAGTGGATCGATGTTGCCATGTAATGCATCGTGATCAACTGTACTAAAGCAGCAATTATATAAAATTGGGGGGGGGGGGTCTGAAATTATCGCTATAGTTGGCACCAGGATTATATAGAAAGGAATAGCAATTGATATACATATACGGCATACTATAGTAATACCATAGACATATAAGTACAAGTATCACGAGATAAAATATTACGTAACATGACTATATACCGATGAAAGAAATAAATAAATTGGACCGGGATTAGAGGTTGGGTTGGTTATATGTGGATAATTGGATATGGAATTCATACCGATGAAACGATACAAATTAGTGGAGCGATAAAGACACTTAGTCAGGCTACGCGGGGGAAATAGGGGTTGATACGATAGACCGAAATAAATTTGTCGAGTGATAATGACCAATGTTGACGTATAAAGTAACGCGACTGTACTGTCACACAATTATCAGGTAGAACCGGTCAAATATGATAGGGTACAGCACGTAATTATTTCCTAGATCGAAGAAATGATTTATTTTTTTCGATGATAAAATTTAACATGGGATTTTTTCCATTAAAATCGATTTATGTCTATAAAACTGTCATTTTTCAAAATTTTGAGCTGAAACTTGGTGTGTATGTGTATAATACTACTATATTCTTAAAATGACAGAGTTCAGCGCGTAATTATGTTTTAGATGGAAGAAATTGAATTTGTTTTCGATAACAAATTTACAGCGTGTACCAGTGTGTACGGCCTACGGGTCATTGAGTATGCTCAATTTTTGTAAACAAACTTTTGTCAATAGCCGTTTTGGTCAAACTAAACCTTCTTCGACCGGGACAGCAGATCCGAATAGTAGCTAAGATGTATTTTGATAGAATTATCAAAAGAATATGACCGATCAGGGTACATTTAACAGAATAGAGTGGAGAAATCTTCGTGATAATTCCAGAAAATAAAGATGTAGGAGAATCACAATTAAACTTCCCACAATGCACTTCACTAAACCAGGGGTTCTCAATAGGTTACACATTATTTTCAGTTTATCAGATTATTTATATTTTCAACAACAAGTGACTTTAAGTTTACAATTTCAGCCTGTCCTGACTCTATCGATACGATTTAACACATTTTCAAAAACGTATTATACACCGGTGGCGTTAACTTTACAATTTAAGCATCTACGTGATTCTATCGGTACGATTGAGTAAGGTACAAACAAGAATACATCAGGGGCTCCCAATGGGTTATATATTATTTTCAGTCTATCAAATTATTTATATTTTCAACAACATATTATTACACCGGTGACTTTAAGTTTACAATTTCAGCCTGTCCTGACTCTATCGATACGATTTATCATATTTTCATAAACATATTATACACCGGTGGCGTTAACGTTACAATTTCGGCATCTACGTGATTCTATCGGTACGATTGAGTAAGGTACACAAAATCTCCAAGAATACATTCGCCCTGTACACCACACAATATCAAACTCACAGAAGCTAGAAACACCACAGGTGGCGTAATGATTCCGTACGGTAGTAGGATTATGAATAAGCATGCAAATTTACTTGCTGTGTCATCAACCGGCGGGTTTATTAACACTTTAAATGCCGATATTAACTTAAAGACACAGCGACCCGATCATATTATATATTGATGAATAATGGGATCGAGGCACTTACTAAAGGTATATTGCAAATATTGACTCACTATTTCGTTCGCGGCCGGCTTTATTAATCCCTTAAATGACGATCTGCACCAAGGGAGCACGGGAAAGCCCGGGCAAGTCCGGGCAGGCCCTGGTGGCCTCATGGGCCCGCGGACAGTCTAATATGATGTCGTATGGTAGTAGCATATATACAGAATAAGCATAGATTATGAAAATTGACTTGCTGTGTCGTCCACCGGCGGGTTAATTAACCATTTAAATGCCGATATTAACTAGAAGAACCATGGAGACTTCTCGGGTTCGGTGATACCTTCGGGTTTGGCGATATACCACGTACACGGGGTGAACTACGGGAATAAATAATAAGGTTTTAGAGAACTTATAAACTTTATTTCATCTAAACGGCACTATCAGTAAATAAAAAAAAAATATATATATATATATATCACATCACCTTGAAACATTTTATACATAAATATATTTGCATTATACATAAATATATTTGCAAGTAAAAATCATACTGTGCACAACATTTCCCGGAAATAGAATCGCTTGAATGATATTACTATAATGGAGACAGAAGTACGATAACAAAACTCCATCCAAATAATTGTCATTTCAATTTCAGAAATGAAACTATGCGTCATGCATAATTTATATTCCATTAATCTCTATATTTTCCCTTTTGGTAAGTTATAGAACTTAAAATTGCAGGACATTTTGTCCGACAAAAACAGAATAGCTATCTTCAAATAAGTTGTTCTGTGCATAGATCAGTTAAAATTTCTAAATTCTCAAATAAACAGAATATTTGTGTATACGCGTATAATTTCCAGGAATGTTCGGGAAACAATATGTACATGATAGTATAAAAGCATTTATGGGGAAAACTCACAACAGCTGAAACGAAAAATGTCCACCAACAGTACTATATAAGCCACACATATATACACGTGTTTGCAATATAGGGCAAATGAATATAATTTTGTCAAATTGTTTAGAACATTTCCCGGAAATCTAATCACTCGAACTTCCATATATATGTGTATTTTCGAAAGATTTATCGGACATTTTCAAATGTTTACAGTTAACAAAGGATGCTAAAACTAGTTAGTAACAATTGGGTGATTGGCGGAATGTTCATAATTATGTTAAACTTCAAGAGTGATTGATTTCTAACTAATTTGTTTCTCACAGTTCGTGCATATATGATTTCCAGGAATGTTCATGAAACAATTTATGAATAATATATAACAAGCAAAACAAATATGAGAACCACAAGATATATAACAATCATACCTACTGATAGCACAATTGAAAGTATAATATATACATACACGTGAATAGATATATAATTCAAAACTTTTTCAAACTGTTTGCATAGTTCTACCCAATAACATAGCTTTCTGCACAAGGTCTTCGTCAGTGATGATATATCATCACCGATGAAGGCCTGATGCCGAAAGCTATGTTATTGAACAGATCTAACTAGATGTGCATCTACTACACGGCCCCTGTCTTAGTGGGTGACCCATGATGTGCCAGATGTTTGCAATATTGTATAAGAATGGTATCGCTTATTTGAAGTTGATACCATATTGACGTATTTTCAAAATACACTGAGGTTGATCGAATGTTTAAAACTTTAACAGAATACTATAGCTACTGGCTGTACATATCAAACATGTAAAACCTGGTGTTGTAGCATAACAATTTGCGTAAATGGGTGAATTCCAGGACATTGTAGTATTCAAATAAAATTTCAGAAAAGTAAGCTACTCTAAAGAAAATCGGAATATAACTATGTATATATATGTGATTTAATACATGACCTTTTTTTCGCTAAGGATAGTAACGATGCTCTCTCTTCAAAACTGACCGAACTATGTTATTGTCAATGCTTATTACATTATTTGTATGTATCACACGCTCGATCAGACTGTTTAAAATTCAGAACCACTAGAATTGCAACATTGGACTTGGAAACAAACATTGAAACATCGATTGAACTATCAAATTAAAATCACATAGACACTATATATAGTCACTATCAAATAAGAAGTATTGTCAGTTTTTTTGTCTTTTCGGTGCGCTGGATGTCTTTGCCGATTTTGTACGTTTTTTCTGGATGGTTTTCGTGCCGTTGGTGTTGTTCGTGGAACGGTTAGTGTACCATCTGTTGATGTTACTGTGCTTGATTTCATCGATTGACCGCTTAAAAATTTACGGACCTTGCATGATTTCTCCTCGTCTGTCATAGTTGTCCACTGTGAATGAAGCACACGAAATTTCTTCATATGTGGAGCAAGTTCGTAGTCCTAATATATGCTTATTCTGTATCCTACTACCATATGGCATCATATTAGACTGTCTGCGGGCCCATGAGACCACCAAGACCTGCCCGGGCGTGCCCGGGCTTGCGCCATGTTCTTCTGGCGCATATCGTCATTTAAGGGGTTAATGAAGCCGGCCGCGAACGAGATAGCGAGTCAATATTTGCAATATATACCTTTAGTAAGTGCCTCGCTACCATTAGTCATCAATATATAATATGGTCGGGTCTATGCGTCCGTCTGGGCTCTCCCGGGTTCTTTTAGTCAATATCGGCATTTAAATGGTTAATAAACACGCCGGTGGACAACACAGCAAGTCAATTTTCCTAATATATGCTTATTCTGTATCCTACTACCATATGGCATCATATTAGACTGTCCGCGGGCCCATGAGACCACCAAGACCTGCCCGGGCGTGCCCGGGCTTGCCCGGGCACTAATTAGTCACACCGCTGTCATCGAGTTAATTGCCCGGGTGCACATACATCAGTACTAAATTACTAATTGTTACAATCCGATCTATAGCTCAATAACGGACATAATGGATAACGATTCGCGCCTTTCTGGTTCGAGGGGATGCGTCGATAAAGCTGGTATTAACTAACGTGTATTTACCATTCTCCGATATGACATTTGCCTTACTTCATTCGGATAACAAAGGTGTATTGAACATATTGTGATTACTGAGATGTACTGAAATGTCTTTCTCGTTGTTGGATACTGCACGGTGACTTAGTTGGTTGTAATAACTTCTGAGGTGTTTATTTACCATTATCGGATATGACATTTGATTCACTTTATTCCAAGATTTTTTGAACACGACACACGGGCTTATTTTATTGAGATGACTTTGTTGGTGTTGGATACTGCACGGTGACTTACTTGGTTACTAAGGTGTATATTTACCATTCTCGGATATGACATTTGGTTCACGTTATTCCAAGAGATATTAACGTTCTTGATCACGACACTTGGTTTACTTTATTGTGTTAACCGAGATGTCTTTCTCGCTATTGGATACTGCACGGTGCCCAATATTATATCGATATCTGAGGTTTTTCAGCGCAGGACTTGCCTGTACTTTATCCTGACTATACTAACAATTAGACGTCCTTCTTATTCTGGGATATTACGCAGTCCCTTATTTGATTGGGCATGATAACTGCAGCTCTTTATCCGTGATTACGACCTATGGATTATCGAAACTTACCTGATCTTACCTGTGTTTATTGTGGTTATATACCGAGACGTCATTCTACTTATTGGATACTCCGCGGGGCCTCATTTGATTGTGATAACTGAGTTTCTTTTAGCTGTGGTGCGGCATATGGCTTATCGGTATACTCACCACCTGTGATTATCTGTATACTTACCTGTGCTTATATGTACTTACCTGTGATTACTAAGACGTCAAACTCGTTCTTGGATACTGCACGGCACCTTATTTGTTTGTGATAACCAAGATTATTTTACTGTTACCATTCGTCGATATGGGACGGCGATATCTGATAGCTGGTTGACATTCGATCTCAGGGCGATATCTGATAGCTGGTTGAAATTCGATCTCAGGACGATATCTGGTAGCTGGTTGAAACTCAACTCAGGACACGATGTTGGTGTATTCCGTTAACGGTTCGGACGCCGAACCTACCATCGTCGAGATATTTATACCCTCCGTGACTGTGTTTATCGCATGCGCTCTCGGTAAGTATAACACAAGAAAACCAATGTCAGAAATGGTAACGCGCTCAAGATCATATATTATATACCCATGATTGTAATTATAGAATATCAAATATATTGGTTTCGCGAATGACCAACTCAGAATTCCATTAAATAACAATAACAACCAGCACCCAATTAACGAACCGCTGGCCGACTCGGCCGTCTCCGACCACAACCATCAGTGGGATGCAGAACGAAAATTTCTATAAAAGTTGAAATATAAGACTTACAAATTATCTTTTTTCATTTGTTTTATTTGTAATTGACATAGCTTGTCACAAACAAAAAAATCAACATTATTGACATAATAATGTAAAGGACAATAAACGAATTGAATTCCCAACTACACCTTTTACCGACGGCCTCCTGGTCGCAGTTCTACTTTTAAATCCGTCCCAAAAATTCCCATTTCTATAAATAAAACCCCCAGCGCCCAGGCGAAACAAGAATATCTACATTATGCATGATGCCTGGATAGGTACTAAGAGAACCTAAATATAGGTACTCCAGAGAACCTAAATATTGGTACTCCACAGAACCTAAATATATAGGTACTCCAGAGAACCTATATATATATAGGTACCCCAGAGTACCTAAATATTTGGCAGGTACTCTACAGTACCAACAATTAGGTACTCCCCTGGGACAAAGTTCAGTACCCACGTAGGTACTCCAGGGTACCTATTGTTTTAAGAGTGTAGTATACACGCGGAGCGCGAAATAACTGGATATATTTATCCCCTCCATGACCGTGTTTATGTCATGCGCCCTTGGAAATCACGATTACAAATTAGATCATATATATCGTGAATCTCTACTCCTGCCACGCCCATAGAAATCATATTCCACCTGTTCCACCCGTTTAAAGGGGTAAAGGGTTAAACCTGGGAACTTTGTGACGTTTAGACCTGTTCTGATAGAGAACTTTATAACACTGAACATAATTATCGCAGACAAGCCTGAGTTTAGTGTACCTGTTATATGCAGAATGAGGTTCCCAGAGGGTGAATTTAGTGACGCTATCCCTCATAGCGGGCTAGCATCACTAAACTCACCCTCTGGGAACCTCATTCTGCATATGGCCTCATCTGCTATGGGAGACCTAAGACTCAGATTGAAGTTCCCAAATGGTAAATAATGTGATGTACACCAATTGGGAACCTCGATTATGCAATGTGTCGTCTGCCAATTTGGGGATATATATATAGAGAAATTAAACTAAAAAATAAATAGAATCTAAGTTTCTACAGAAATTTGATAATAAAGAAACTTTCCAGAGAAGATTACTATAGGCTTATAAGCAGAATGAATTTGGTGATGATAGCCAACTATATTAACCCTCTGGGGACCCCATTATGCAAATAACAGGCACACTGAACTTAGGCTTGAACGCAGATAATATTTCTTGTACAACCAACCGCATTCCGGGGGATAATCGGTGGATTGGCTGGAATCGTTGTATTGTAGTATGCACTATTTAGACAGGAGTAGTAACAGAGATGTGGCGACATGGGGGATGGGGGTGTCTCACCCCCCCCAACTTTGGTCGAAATTTTCAACTGTTTCAAACAATTTATTGGGGGAATTTAATTGTTTTTGGACCAATATTTGCATATTTTCCTAATTTTTGTCAAAATTGTGGGACTGAAATGGTCATCAGTTGGGGAGGGGGGGGGGGAGTGACAGGTTGGAAATTTCCAACACTTGGAAAGCCTGTGTCATGGTCCCTCCACCGTGGCCAGTCAAAAACTGCTAGTCAATTTAAGAAAATAATATTGTCATACATTTGGCCAAAATTGTCATTGGAATTGTCATCATTTGGAAATTTTCCAACCTAAGTGTCAGGTTTTAAATTTCCAACTCTAGGAAGGCTTGAGGCTGGTCTAGTTGCTATGATTTTGCGATTTTATTTCCCCCGTGGCCAATACATATCTGCTAATTAGTTTAACAAAACAATATTTTACTACATTTGGTCAAACTTGTGTATTGAAATGGTCATCAGTTGGAGAATTTTCCAACCTGAGAGGGAGTATGAGGTTGGAAATCTAGGATTTATGCAATTTTTTCAGGTTAAAATATCTAAATCATACCGGGAATATGGAACCATGGTTTATGAATATATATGATATTAAGCCTGCGCACGGAGGTGCCAGGGGGTACAAATGGAATTATGCAAAACTTGTGTTTGGTCTTATTCTGATTCAAGAGGGGGGGGGGGGGGGGTGCAGTTGAAATTTCCCAAGATAGACACCCCCAAACGGAGACCCTCTAGCCACGCCCATGAGTAGTACTGATATGCATATCATTTGCATATATATACATGTATACTAACTTATCGCTTTTATTCTCAGAACTATGTATTATAATATTGTAATCGTGTGAGGTTTATAAACATTACAACTACACGATTACTATTATCGATTAGTAATCTATTGAGTATATCCTGTTCCGAATTATTATTTGCTACAATTTCGGATCGTTTCAAGTTTGAAGTTGACGTGTGACTATATTGAACTACTGAACCTTACCCCTAAACGATGGTTTTATCGTATCCGCACGAACGTGACGTATATTCCTTATTAGAAAATGTTTACGTTTATGTCAAACGAAGTTTGTTGTAGTGTGACCCCAAGGCAATTTTTCCACACACAAAAATGGTCCCTTGACCAAGAAATGGCATGGGTGCCCTATTTGAACCGTTTTGGATTGGTGTGGGATGAGTGGGGTGAATAATTAAATTAGTTTGGGAGACACTCTACATGCAACACCCTTTGTTTGACTTAAATCGGTCAAGTGGCCGAGAAATGGCACGGGTGCCCTATTTGAACCCCTCTGAACGGCGGCCATTTTGGATCGGATGGGATGAGCGGGGTGAATATTTCGATTAGCTTGGGGGCCACCCTACATAAAACACCATTTGTTTGACTTAAATTGGTCAAGGGGGCCGAGAAATGGCACTGGGTTCCCTATTTGAACCACTCTGAACGGCGGCCATTTTGGATCGCATTGAGGCGAGTGGGGTGAATAGTTAGATTGCCTTGGGGAGTCACCCTACAACAAATTGTTGAATAAGAAATAAAGAATAAGGAATGGTAGTCATCTTTTTCTTATCCCAGTGAATTTAGGGCTATATTATGATAGTTACAGTTATGCCCTGTGCCAATGCATTCTCTTATATATGCGAGTCGACCATAGGTCGCCTCGCATATATAAGAGAATGCATTGGCTTAAAAAAAAAACTGTTTTTAACACTTTTTACCATTTTTTCTTACATTCTTTAACAATTTTATAATTTTTAATGTGTTAAGCCAATGCATTCTCTTATATATATCCCAGTGAATTTAGGGCTATATTATGATAGTTACAGTTATGCCCTGTGCCAATGCATTCTCTTATATATGCGAGTCGACCATAGGTCGCCTCGCATATATAAGAGAATGCATTGGCCTAAACACTTTTTACCATTTTTTCTTACATTCTTTAACAATTTTATAATTTTTAATGTGTTAAGCCAATATATGCGAGGCGACCTATGGTCTTATATATATCCCAGTGAATTTAGGGCTATATTATCTTCTTTACAGGTGTGATATTCCAAGGATTATTCAAGGCATTCAATTGGGCACAATGGGCCGGAAGGTGCAAAGAACGACTACTCTACAATGGATCAACTTCTCACCAGAGTGATAACACAACGCTAAACAAGTCTCCAAGGGAGATAATTTCCACATCATCTATGGAATCATCGGTAAATTTCGAAACAATACCAGAACTAACGCGAACAACAACATCATTCTCAACTATATCCGACGAACGAGGGGACGAGAGGTCAGAACGAGTTGATTCTGGTTTACCGAGGTCACAGCGAAGCGACAGCTCGTCAACTGATCACGTGACCGAGGAACACGACGAGCAACCGAAAGAGGAGGGGCCCTTTATTACAAACTTTGACAGAGAAGTCATGAACAATTTATATTCATTCTACAACCGACCGATAGAGCTGATAAAGATATCGCTGCCCGCAACCTTCTCCATTCTGATTGGTCCGTTTTTGATTCTTCAGTATTATAAAACGGTCGGAGTGTTTTGGCCGCAGCCTCAGTTTAGCTCCCAGCCGAACATTAATCAGGGCGTGGCCTGCTTCCTGACCCCCGCCGGGCTGGTTTATGCCATCACATTCGGATTCGCATTCCAGATGGCGCTTACCAAGCAGCAGATTGTACTGAAGAAAATGACCTTGGAGATCAGTAACATTGACCAGGCTGCGACGCTCGTCAGTAAGCTGAAGTTATCGGGGTCAGAGGGCAGGAGGCGGATGTACAAAGCGATCAAGGCCGAAGCTATCTACATGATACTTCAAGTTCAAAACCGCGCTCCCGATTCGTTTAAACATAAACCGGATCAAGACGTTAAACGTAAGTGAACTATAATAGTTACAGTTATGCCCTGTGCCAATGCATTCTCTTATATATGCGAGTCGACCATAGGTCGCATCGCATATATAAGAGAATGCATTGGCTTAACACATTAAAAATTATAAAATTGTTAAAGAATGTAAGAAATGCAATGCATTCTCTTATATATGCGAGGCGACCTATGGTCGACTCGCATATATAAGAGAATGCATTGGCACAGGGCATAACTATAACCATCACAATGTGGTCAATGAGCCGGTTCCAATGATATCCATATTTGTATGGTTCTATTGGGACAGACCGAAGAATTTTTAGGCTGTTGAAGCTTTATGTGGCCGGTTTGGCCGTTTTGTTGGGTAAAGGGTTAAACGTAAGTGAACTATAATAGCCTTGTTCAGACACACATATATATATTATGTGATGTACGTGCGACGTTCTACACTATACATATAGGTAGCAGTACACGATTTCACGGGTTGTAGGGTGTCTGAAAAATAGAAAAATCAGTATCTGGTGGGCATAACAGTCAGTGTAGCCCGTGTTAAATGTGTCATTACTGGTTTGAAGGTTTAATTATTTTACAAAACTGGGAAAGTTCTCAAAAAAGTGGAAAATTTGGGTACGCAACAGGATTTTCGTATTCAGTGAAGGCCAACTCTGTGTTATTGGTTACAGGAAAACAGCCCGATTTCTCTCCCCTGAATTCTGTGATCTGCGCTTGCAAGACATTGTTTTCAAATTGATACGATAACTTTGTTTCTATTTCAAATATTTCTCAGCTCTAACATAGCTCTATCACGTGGAAGAAGCTCATTTACTGACATTCGCTCTGTCATGGTCTGTTTTTGGGTTGAAAATGGTCAATTTGAGTCAAAATATGGGTAAAATTGAGCGTTTTGTGTGTGCAAACCAAGGGGAATAACTCAATGACAAATTGTACGAAGAAGCTAAAGTACAGACATATGAGTACACCTAAGATTTCTGTCGAAATTAAAACATGCTTGATGGGACCTATGCCAAAGATAATGGCTCAGCATTGATTTGAAGTACAGTACCCCCTCCAAGGTTGGCCAAACTTTTCAAGGTTTTTGAAATATTTTATTTCATTTAACAACATGGTCGTATCTCTCAGCAACTTATACTATCATCCTAACGTGGTTTGGGATTGGGGTGTCTCGCCCCCGAAATGTGGCCAAAATGTTTAAAGATCTTATATTGACTTTCTTGTGATTTTCATCACTTTTGACAACACATATCGACCATGTGTGTACCAAATCAACACATATCGACCATGTGTGTACCAAATCTGACAACGAAAGGGGTTAAAGTTATGGATTGCCTTCGAGGTGGGTATTGCGGTTAAAATAGACACATCGTTAAAATCGCCATAAACATAAAAAAATATCAAACTATAGACATATTTTGTTCTTATACCGATCATAAATATTGCGTAACTAGTATGTTATTGTCATGATCGTACGCTGTGTTAGTAAACAAAATCCACGATATCTTACAGTCCAGTACGTAAAGAGTGTGCGATAAGCAAAACACTCAACACGGGGATATTCCACTGAGTGAACTTTGGTTAAAATTGACACCATGTTGTTTACAACATACCATTATATAGATCATGCCATGAATCTCTACTCAAAGCTGAAGCCCGCAGAGATCATACTCCTTGTGTTCAAAACCCGGGAACTTTTTTAAAGTGTTGACAGGGAACCGTATAAAGTCGAAAAAATAACGCGGGGAATGTATTTCTTTGTTCATAATAATAATAATGTATAGCATTTGTAAAGCGCCTTTCCCATGAGGCCCAAAGCGCTCAAAGTTTTACAATTATTACCCTGATGAGCCTGAACATTCAGTAACCATCTACTGCTCCCCGGGGACATGGGGAGGTACAGCCGGGAGTATGCGAGGATACCATATGGCTAGCATACTGACAAGATCTTTCACTGCTCATTATCAGGTATCCTTGTAATGCATGGGTGGTGCAAAGCAGACACAGTACGAGCGACCTTGCTCAAGGGTCACAACTTGGCGCGAGATTCAAACAGTGTACAATCCAACAATTGCACATAGCTCAAGTCGGCCAAGCCACTGCTGTGTGGAAACTCATAACAGACCACCAGCCAGCCGCGAACTCGCCTCGCTGTGTTGACAGCGAAGACAAGTCCAACGCGCTAACCACTGGACCACGGAGCTCCTGTTGCTTAATGATTTATTCATCCGAGTCGGTACGTGAAGTTCCCAGCTCGATATTTCATTGTTTAGGTGACTTTTGAGACCCGATTCCGCGATAAATATTTACTTTATTCCCGTCACGAAAATTCAGGCCGTATGCGGCCACACGTCACCTGAACAATGAAATATCGAGCTGGGAACTTCACGTACCGATAAATAAATCATTAAGCAACAGGTATGAACAAAGAAATACATTCCCTGTCAAAACTTAAAAAAAGTTCCCGGGTTTTGAACACAAGGAGTATGATCTCTACGGGCGTCAGTTTTGAGTAGAGATTCATGGCATGATCTAACCATTATAGTGCTAACTGATCCTCGCCACTCAATATGTCGGAGTAGAATGGTTATAGTGCTCACTGATCCTCACCACTCAATATGTCGGAGTAAAATGAGTTATAGTGCTCACTGATCCTCGCCACTCAATATGTCGGAGTAGAATGGGTTATAGTGCTCACTGATCCTCGCCACTCAATATGTCGGAGTAGAATGGGTTATAGTGCTCACTGATCCTCGCCTCTCAATATATCGGAGTAGAATGAGTTATAGTGCTCACTGATCCTGGCCACTCAATATGTCGGAGTAGAATGGGTTATAGTGCTCACTGATCCTCGCCACTCAATATGTCGGAGTAGAATGAGTTATAGTGCTTACTGATTCTCGCCACTCAATATGTCGGAGTAGAATGGGTTATAGTGCTCACTTCACTGATCCTCACCACTCAATATGTCGGAGTAGAATGGGTTATAGTGCTCACTGATCCTCACCACTCAATATGTCGGAGTGGAATGAGTTATAGTGCTCACTGATCCTCGCCACTCAATATGTCGGAGTAGAATGGGTTATAGTGCTCACTGATCCTCGCCACACAATATGTCCGAGTAAAATGGGTTATAGTGCTCACTGATTCTCGCCACTCAATATGTCGGAGTAGAATGGTTATAGTGCTCACTGATCCTCGCCACTCAATATGTCGGAGTAGAATGGGTTATAGTGCACACTGATCCTCACCACTCAATATGTCGGAGTAGAATGGGTTATAGTGCTCACTGATCCTCGCCACTCAATATGTCGGAGTAGAATGGTTATAGTGCTCACTGATCCTCACCACTCAATATGACGGAGTAGAATGGGTTATAGTGCTCACTTCACTGATCCTCACCACTCAATATGTCGGAGTAGAATGGGTTATAGTGCTCACTGATCCTCACCACTCAATATGTCTGAGTAGAATGGGTTATAGTACTCACTGATCCCCACCACTCAATATGTCTGAGTAGAATGGGTTATAGTGCTCACTGATCCTCACCACTCCTTATGTCGGAGTAGAATGGGTTATAGTGCTCACTGATCCTAACCACTCAATATGTCGGAGTAGAATGGGTTATAGTGCTGACTGATCCTCGCCACTCAATGTGTCGGAGTAGAATGGGTTATAGTGCTCACTGATCCTCGCCACTCAATATGGCGGAGTAGAATGGGTTATAGTGCTCACTGATCCTCGCCACTCAATATGTCTGAGTAGAATGGGTTATAGTGCTCGCTGATCCTCACCACTCAATATATCGAGTAGAATGGGTTATAGTGCTCACTGATCCTCACAACTCAATATGTCGGAGTAGAATGGGTTATAGTGCTCACTGATCCTCGCCACTCAATATGTCGGAGTAGAATGGGTTATAGTGTCCACTGATCCTCGCCACTCAATATGTCGGAGTAGAATGGGTTATAGTGCTCACTGATCCTCGCCACTCAATATGTCGGAGTAGAATGAGTTATAGTGCTCACTGATCCTCGCCACTCAATATGTCGGAGTAGAATGGGTTATAGTGCTCACTGATCCTCGCCACTCAATATGTCGGAGTAGAATGAGTTATAGTGCTCACTGATCCTCGCCACTCAATATGTCGGAGTAGAATGGGTTATAGTGCTCACTGATCCTCGCCACTCAATATGTCGGAGTAGAATGAGTTATAGTGCTCACTGATCCTCGCCACTCAATATGTCGGAGTAGAATGAGTTATAGTGCTCACTGATCCTCGCCACTCAATATGTCGGAGTAGAATGGGTTATAGTGCTCACTTCACTGATCCTCACCACTCAATATGTCGGAGTAGAATGGGTTATAGTGCTCACTGATCCTCACCACTCAATATGTCGGAGTAGAATGGGTTATAGTGCTCACTGATCCTCACCACTCAATATGTCGGAGTAGAATGAGTTATAGTGCACACTGATCCTCACCACTCAATATGTCGGAGTAGAATGGGTTATAGTGCTCACTGATCCTCACCACTCAATATGTCGGAGTAGAATGTGTTATAGTGCTCACTGATCCTCGCCACTCAATATGTCGGAGTAGAATGGGTTATAGTGCTCACTGATCCTAGCCACTCAATATGTCGGAGTAGAATGTGTTATAGTGCTCACTGATCCTCGCCACTCAATATGTCGGAGTAGAATGGGTTATAGTGCTCACTGATCCTCGCCACTCAATATGTCGGAGTAGAATGGTTATAGTGCTCACTGATCCTCGCCACTCAATATGTCGGAGTAGAATGGGTTATAGTGCTCACTGAGCCTAACCACTCAATATGTCGGAGTAGAATGGGTTATAGTGCTCACTGATCCTCGCCACTCAATATGTCGGAGTAGAATGGGTTATAGTGCTCACTTCACTGATCCTCACCACTCAATATGTCGGAGTAGAATGGTTATAGTGCTCACTGATCCTCACCACTCAATATGTCGGAGTAGAATTATTATAGTGCTCACTGATCCTCGCCACTCAATATGTCGGAGTAGAATGGTTATAGTGCTCACTGATCCTCACCACTCAATATGTCGGAGTAGAATGGTTATAGTGCTCACTGATCCTCACCACTCAATATGTCGGAGTAGAATGGGTTATAGTGCTCACTGATCCTCACCACTCAATATGTCGGAGTAGAATGGGTTATAGTGCTCACTGATCCTCGCCACTCAATATGTCGGAGTAGAATGGGTTATAGTGCTCACTGATCCTCACCACTCAATATGTCGGAGTAGAATGGGTTATAGTGCTCACTGATCCTCGCCACTCAATATGTCGGAGTAGAATGGGTTATAGTGCTCGCTGATCCTCACCACTCAATATATCGAGTAGAATGGGTTATAGTGCTCACTGATCCTCACCACTCAATATGTCGGAGTAGAATGTGTTATAGTGCTCACTGATCCTCGCCACTCTATATGTCGGAGTAGAATGGGTTATAGTGCCCACTGATCCTCGCCACTCAATATGTCGGAGTAGAATGGGTTATAGTGCTCACTGATCCTCGCCACTCAATATGTCTGAGTAGAATGGGTTATAGTGCTCACTGATCCTCACCACTCAATATGTCAGAGTATAATGGGTTATAGTGCTCACTGATCCTCGCCACTCAATATGTCGGAGTAGAATGGGTTATAGTGCTCACTGATCCTCGCCACTCAATATGTCTGAGTAGAATGGGTTATAGTGCTCACTGATCCTCACCACTCAATATATCGGAGTAGAATGGGTTATAGTGCTCACTGATCCTCACCACTCAATATGTCTGAGTAGAATGGGTTATAGTGCTCACTGATCCTCGCCACTCAATATGTCTGAGTAGAATGGGTTATAGTGCTCACTGATCCTCACCACTCAATATGTCTGAGTAGAATGGGTTATAGTGCTCACTGATCCTCGCCACTCAATATGTCTGAGTAGAATGGGTTATATTGCTCACTGATCCTCGCCACTCAATATGTCGGAGTAGAATGGGTTATAGTGCTCACTGATCCTCGCCACTCAATATGTCGGAGTAGAATGGGTTATAGTGCTCACTGATCCTCACCACTCAATATGTCGGAGTAGAATGAGTTATAGTGCTCACTGATCCTCGCCACTCAATATGTCGGAGTAGAATGGGTTATAGTGCTAACTGATCCTCGCCACTCAATATGTCGGAGTAGAATGGTTATAGTGCTCACTGATCCTCACCACTCAATATGTCGGAGTAGAATGAGTTATAGTGCTCACTGATCCTCGCCACTCAATATGTCTGAGTAGAATGGGTTATAGTTCTAACTGATCCTCGCCACTCAATATGTCGGAGTAGAATGAGTTATAGTGCTCACTGATCCTCACCACTCAATATGTCGGAGTAGAATGTGTTATAGTGCTCACTGATCCTCACCACTCAATATGTCGGAGTAGAATGGGTTATAGTGCTCACTGATCCTCACCACTCAATATGTCGGAGTAGAATGGGTTATAGTGCTCACTGATCCTCACCACTCAATATATCGGAGTAGAATGGGTTATAGTGCTCACTGATCCTCACCACTCAATATGTCTGAGTAGAATGGGTTATAGTGCTCACTGATCCTCGCCACTCAATATGTCTGAGTAGAATGGGTTATAGTGCTCACTGATCCTCACCACTAAATATGTCTGAGTAGAATGGGTTATAGTGCTCACTGATCCTCGCCACTCAATATGTCTGAGTAGAATGGGTTATATTGCTCACTGATCCTCGCCACTCAATATGTCGGAGTAGAATGGGTTATAGTGCTCACTGATCCTCGCCACTCAATATGTCGGAGTAGAATGGGTTATAGTGCTCACTGATCCTCACCACTCAATATGTCGGAGTAGAATGAGTTATAGTGCTCACTGATCCTCGCCACTCAATATGTCGGAGTAGAATGGGTTATAGTGCTAACTGATCCTCGCCACTCAATATGTCGGAGTAGAATGGTTATAGTGCTCACTGATCCTCACCACTCAATATGTCGAAGTAGAATGAGTTATAGTGCTCACTGATCCTCGCCACTCAATATGTCTGAGTAGAATGGGTTATAGTTCTAACTGATCCTCGCCACTCAATATGTCGGAGTAGAATGAGTTATAGTGCTCACTGATCCTCACCACTCAATATGTCGGAGTAGAATGGGTTATAGTGCTCACTGATCCTCACCACTCAATATGTCGGAGTAGAATGGGTTATAGTGCTCACTGATCCTCACCACTCAATATGTCGGAGTAGAATGAGTTATAGTGCACACTGATCCTCACCACTCAATATGTCGGAGTAGAATGGGTTATAGTGCTCACTGATCCTCACCACTCAATATGTCGGAGTAGAATGTGTTATAGTGCTCACTGATCCTCGCCACTCAATATGTCGGAGTAGAATGGGTTATAGTGCTCACTGATCCTAGCCACTCAATATGTCGGAGTAGAATGTGTTATAGTGCTCACTGATCCTCGCCACTCAATATGTCGGAGTAGAATGGGTTATAGTGCTCACTGATCCTCGCCACTCAATATGTCGGAGTAGAATGGTTATAGTGCTCACTGATCCTCGCCACTCAATATGTCGGAGTAGAATGGGTTATAGTGCTCACTGAGCCTAACCACTCAATATGTCGGAGTAGAATGGGTTATAGTGCTCACTGATCCTCGCCACTCAATATGTCGGAGTAGAATGGGTTATAGTGCTCACTTCACTGATCCTCACCACTCAATATGTCGGAGTAGAATGGTTATAGTGCTCACTGATCCTCACCACTCAATATGTCGGAGTAGAATTATTATAGTGCTCACTGATCCTCGCCACTCAATATGTCGGAGTAGAATGGTTATAGTGCTCACTGATCCTCACCACTCAATATGTCGGAGTAGAATGGTTATAGTGCTCACTGATCCTCACCACTCAATATGTCGGAGTAGAATGGGTTATAGTGCTCACTGATCCTCACCACTCAATATGTCGGAGTAGAATGGGTTATAGTGCTCACTGATCCTCGCCACTCAATATGTCGGAGTAGAATGGGTTATAGTGCTCACTGATCCTCACCACTCAATATGTCGGAGTAGAATGGGTTATAGTGCTCACTGATCCTCGCCACTCAATATGTCGGAGTAGAATGGGTTATAGTGCTCGCTGATCCTCACCACTCAATATATCGAGTAGAATGGGTTATAGTGCTCACTGATCCTCACCACTCAATATGTCGGAGTAGAATGTGTTATAGTGCTCACTGATCCTCGCCACTCAATATGTCTGAGTAGAATGGGTTATAGTGCTCACTGATCCTCACCACTCAATATGTCAGAGTATAATGGGTTATAGTGCTCACTGATCCTCGCCACTCAATATGTCGGAGTAGAATGGGTTATAGTGCTCACTGATCCTCGCCACTCAATATGTCTGAGTAGAATGGGTTATAGTGCTCACTGATCCTCACCACTCAATATATCGGAGTAGAATGGGTTATAGTGCTCACTGATCCTCACCACTCAATATGTCTGAGTAGAATGGGTTATAGTGCTCACTGATCCTCGCCACTCAATATGTCTGAGTAGAATGGGTTATAGTGCTCACTGATCCTCACCACTCAATATGTCTGAGTAGAATGGGTTATAGTGCTCACTGATCCTCGCCACTCAATATGTCTGAGTAGAATGGGTTATATTGCTCACTGATCCTCGCCACTCAATATGTCGGAGTAGAATGGGTTATAGTGCTCACTGATCCTCGCCACTCAATATGTCGGAGTAGAATGGGTTATAGTGCTCACTGATCCACACCACTCAATATGTCGGAGTAGAATGAGTTATAGTGCTCACTGATCCTCGCCACTCAATATGTCGGAGTAGAATGGGTTATAGTGCTAACTGATCCTCGCCACTCAATATGTCGGAGTAGAATGGTTATAGTGCTCACTGATCCTCACCACTCAATATGTCGGAGTAGAATGAGTTATAGTGCTCACTGATCCTCGCCACTCAATATGTCTGAGTAGAATGGGTTATAGTTCTAACTGATCCTCGCCACTCAATATGTCGGAGTAGAATGAGTTATAGTGCTCACTGATCCTCACCACTCAATATGTCGGAGTAGAATGTGTTATAGTGCTCACTGATCCTCGCCACTCAATATGTCGGAGTAGAATGAGTTATAGTGCTCACTGATCCTCACCACTCAATATGTCGGAGTAGAATGGTTATAGTGCTCACTGATCCTCACCACTCAATATGTCGGAGTAGAATGGGTTATAGTGCTCACTGATCCTCGCCACTCAATATGTTGGAGTAGAATGGTTATAGTGATCACTGATCCTCGCCACTCAATATGTCGGAGTAGAATGGGTTATAGTGCTCACTGATCCTCGCCACTCAATATGTCGGAGTAGAATGGGTTATAGTGCTCACTGATCCTAACCACTCAATATGTCGGAGTAGAATGGGTTATAGTGCTCACTTCACTGATCCTCACCACTCAATATATCGGAGTAGAATGGGTTATAGTGCTCACTGATCCTCACCACTCAATATGTCTGAGTAGAATGTGTTATAGTGCTCACTGATCCTCACCACTCAATATGTCGGAGTAGAATGGGTTATAGTGCTCACTGATCCTCACCACTCAATATGTCTGAGTAGAATGTGTTATAGTGCTCTCTGATCATCACCACTCAATATGTCGGAGTAGAATGGTTATAGTGCTCACTGATCCTCACCACTCAATATGTCGGAGTAGAATGGGTTATATAGCTCACTGATCCTCGCCACTCAATATGTCGGAGTAGAATGGGTTATAGTGCTCACTGCTCCTCACCACTCAACATATCGAGTATAATGGGTTATAGTGCTCACTGATCCTCACCACTCAATATGTCGGAGTAGAATGGGTTATAGTGCTCACTGATCCTCGCCACTCAATATGTCGGAATAGAATGGGTTATAGTGCTCACTGATCCTCGCCACTCAATATGTCGGAGTAGAATGGGTTATAGTGCTCACTGATCCTCGCCACTCAATACATCGGAGTAGAATGGGTTATAGTGCTCACTGATCCTCACCACTCAATATGTCGGAGTAGAATGGTTATAGTGCTCACTGATCCTCACCACTCAATATGTCGGAGTAGAATGGTTATAGTGCTCACTGATCCTCGCCACTCAATATGTCGGGGTAGAATGGGTTATAGTGCTCACTGATCCTCGCCACTCAATATGTCGGAGTAGAATGTGTTATAGTGCTCATTGATCCTCACCACTCAATATGTCTGAGTAGAATGGGTTATAGTGCTCACTGATCCTAGCCACTCAATATGTCGGAGTAGAATGGGTTATAGTGCTCACTGATCCTCACCACTCAATATGTCTGAGTATAATGTGTTATAGTGCTCATTGATCCTCACCACTCAATATGTCTGAGTAGAATGGGTTATAGTGCTCACTGATCCTCGCCACTCAATATGTCTGAGTAGAATGGGTTATAGTGCTCATTGATCCTCACCACTCAATATGTCTGAGTAGAATGGGTTATAGTGCTCACTGATCCTCACCACTCAATATGTCTGAGTAGAATGGGTTATAGTGCTAACTGATCCTCACCACTCAATATGTCGGAGTAGAATGGGTTATAGTGCTCACTGATCCTCACCACTCAATATGTCTGAGTAGAATGGGTTATAGTGCTAACTGATCCTTACCACTCAATATGTCTGAGTAGAATGGGTTATAGTGCTAACTGATCCTCGCCACTCAATATGTCGGAGTAGAATGGGTTATAGTGCTCACTGATCCTCACCACTCAATATGTCTGAGTATAATGTGTTATAGTGCTCACTGATCCTCACCACTCAATATGTCTGAGTAGAATGGGTTATAGTGCTCACTGATCCTCGCCACTCAATATGTCTGAGTAGAATGGGTTATAGTGCTCACTGATCCTCACCACTCAATATGTCGGAGTAGAATGGTTATAGTGCTCACTGATCCTCACCACTCAATATGTCGGAGTAGAATGGTTATAGTGCTCACTGATCCTCGCCACTCAATATGTCGGAGTAGAATGGGTTATAGTGCTCACTGATCCTCGCCACTCAATATGTCTGAGTAGAATGGGTTATAGTGCTCACTGATCCTCACCACTCAATGTGTCGGAGTAGAATGGTTATAGTGCTCACTGATCCTCACCACTCAATATGTCGGAGTAGAATGGGTTATAGTACTCACTGATCCTCACCACTCAATATGTCGGAGTAGAATGGGTTATAGTGCTCACTGATCCTCGCCACTCAATATGTCTGAGTAGAATGGGTTATAGTGCTCACTGATCCTCACCACTCAATATGTCTGAGTAGAATGAGTTATAGTGCTCACTGATCCTCGCCACTCAATATGTCGGAGTATAATGGGTTATAGTGCTCACTGATCCTCACCACTCAATATGTCGGAGTAGAATGGGTTATAGTGCTCACTGATCCTCACCACTCAATATATCGGAGTAGAATGGGTTATAGTGCTGACTGATCATCGCCACTCAATATGTCGGAGTAGAATGGGTTATAGTGCTCACTGATCCTCACCACTCAATATGTCGGAGTAGAATGGTTATAGTGCTCACTGATCCTCGCCACTCAATATGTCGGAGTAGAATGGGTTATAGTGCTCACTGATCCTCGCCACTCAATATGTCGGAGTAGAATGGGTTATAGTGCTAACTGATCCTCGCCACTCAATATGTCGGAGTAGAATGGTTATAGTGCTCACTGATCCTCACCACTCAATATGTCTGAGTAGAATGTGTTATAGTGCTCACTGATCCTCGCCACTCAATATGTCGGAGTAGAATGAGTTATAGTGCTCACTGATTCTCGCCACTCAATATGTCGGAGTAGAATGGGTTATAGTGCTCACTCATCCTCGCCACTCAATATGTCGGAGTAGAATGGTTATAGTGCTCACTGATCCTCGCCACTCAATATGTCGGAGTAGAATGGGTTATAGTGCTCACTGATCATAACCACTCAATATGTCGGAGTAGAATGGGTTATAGTGCTCACTTCACTGATCCTCACCACTCAATATGTCGGAGTAGAATGGGTAATAGTGCTCACTGATCCTCACCACTCAATATGTCTGAGTAGAATGGGTTATATTGCTCACTGATCCTCACCACTCAATATGTCGGAGTAGAATGGGTTATAGTGCTCACTGATCCTCACCACTCAATATATCGGAGTAGAATGGGTTATAGTGCTGACTGATCATCGCCACTCAATATGTCGGAGTAGAATGGGTTATAGTGCTCACTGATCCTCACCACTCAATATGTCGGAGTAGAATGGTTATAGTGCTCACTGATCCTCGCCACTCAATATGTCGGAGTAGAATGGGTTATAGTGCTCACTGATCCTCGCCACTCAATATGTCGGAGTAGAATGGGTTATAGTGCTAACTGATCCTCGCCACTCAATATGTCGGAGTAGAATGGTTATATTGCTCACTGATCCTCACCACTCAATATGTCTGAGTAGAATGTGTTATAGTGCTCACTGATCCTCGCCACTCAATATGTCGGAGTAGAATGAGTTATAGTGCTCACTGATTCTCGCCACTCAATATGTCGGAGTAGAATGGGTTATAGTGCTCACTCATCCTCGCCACTCAATATGTCGGAGTAGAATGGTTATAGTGCTCACTGATCCTCGCCACTCAATATGTCGGAGTAGAATGGGTTATAGTGCTCACTGATCATAACCACTCAATATGTCGGAGTAGAATGGGTTATAGTGCTCACTTCACTGATCCTCACCACTCAATATGTCGGAGTAGAATGGGTTA
Source organism: Siphonodentalium dalli (assembly GCA_032622095.1). NCBI lineage: Eukaryota > Metazoa > Mollusca > Scaphopoda > Gadilida > Siphonodentaliidae > Siphonodentalium > Siphonodentalium dalli. The sequence goes on from CP136067.1 coordinate 12,809,698, forward strand.
TAGTGCTCACTGATCCTCACCACTCAATATGTCTGAGTAGAATGGGTTATATTGCTCACTGATCCTCACCACTCAATATGTCGGAGTAGAATGGGTTATAGTGCTCACTGATCCTCACCACTCAATATGTCGGAGTAGAATGGGTTATAGTGCTCACTGATCCTCACCACTCAATATATCGAGTATAATGGGTTATAGTGCTCATTGATCCTCACCACTCAATATGTCTGAGTAGAATGGGTTATAGTGCTCACTGATCCTAACCACTCAATATGTCTGAGTAGAATGGGTTATAGTGCTAACTGATCCTCACCACTCAATATGTCGGAGTAGAATGGGTTATAGTGCTGACTGATCATCGCCACTCAATGTGTCGGAGTAGAATGGGTTATAGTGCTCACTGATCCTCGCCACTCAATATGTCTGAGTAGAATGGGTTATAGTGCTCACTGATCCTCACCACTCAATATGTCGGAGTAGAATGGGTTATAGTGCTCACTGATCGTCAACACTCAATATGTCGGAGTAGAATGAGTTATAGTGCTCACTGATCCTCACCACTCAATATGTCTGAGTAGAATGTGTTATAGTGCTCACTGATCCTCGCCACTCAATATGTCGGAGTAGAATGGGTTATAGTGCTAACTGATCCTCGCCACTCAATATGTCGGAGTAGAATGGTTATAGTGCTCACTGATCCTCGCCACTCAATATGTCGGAGTAGAATGGGTTATAGTGCACACTGATCCTCACCACTCAATATGTCGGAGTAGAATGGGTTATAGTGCACACTGATCCGCACCACTCAATATGTCGGAGTAGAATGGGTTATAGTGCTAACCGATCCTCGCCACTCAATATGTCGGAGTAGAATGGGTTATAGTGCTCACTGATCCTCACCACTCAATATGTCGGAGTAGAATGGTTATAGTGCTCACTGATCCTCGCCACTCAATATGTCGGAGTAGAATGGGTTATAGTGCACACTGATCCTCACCACTCAATATGTCGGAGTAGAATGGGTTATAGTGCTCACTGATCCTTACCACTCAAAATGTCGGAGTAGAATGAGTTATAGTGCTCACTGATCCTCGCCACTCAATATGTCGGAGTAGAATGGGTTATAGTGCTCACTGATCCTCGCCACTCAATATGTCTGAGTAGAATGGGTTATAGTGCTCACTGATCCTCACCACTCAATATGTCGGAGTAGAATGGGTTATAGTGCTCACTGATCCTCGCCACTCAATATGTCGGAGTAGAATGGGTTATAGTGCTCACTGATCCTCACCACTCAATATATCGAGTATAATGGGTTATAGTGCTCACTGATCCTCACCACTCAATATGTCGGAGTAGAATGGGTTATAGTGCTCACTGATCTCGCCACTCAATATGTCGGAGTAGAATGGGTTATAGTGCTCACTGATCCTCGCCACTCAATATGTCTGAGTAGAATGGGTTATAGTGCTCACCGATCCTCACCACTCAATATGTCGAAGTAGAATGGGTTATAGTGCTCACTGATCCTCGCCACTTAATATGTCGGAGTAGAATGGGTTATAGTGCTCACTGATCCTCACCACTCAATATATCGAGTATAATGGGTTATAGTGCTCACTGATCCTCACCACTCAATATGTCGAAGTAGAATGGGTTATAGTGCTCACTGATCTCGCCACTCAATATGTCGGAGTATAATGGGTTATAGTGCTCACTGATCCCCACCACTCAATATGTCGGAGTAGAATGGGTTATAGTGCTCACTGATCCTCACCACTCAATATGTCTGAGTAGAATGGGTTATAGTGCTCACTGATCCCCACCACTCAATATGTCGGAGTAGAATGGGTTATAGTGCTCACTGATCCTCACCACTCAATATGTCGGAGTAGAATGTTTTATAGTGCTCACTGATACTCGCCACTCAATATGTCGGAGTAGAATGTGTTATATTGCTCACTGATCCTCACCACTCAATATGTCTCAGTAGAATGTGTTATAGTGCTCACTGATCCTCGCCACTCAATATGTCGGAGTAGAATGACTTATAGTGCTCACTGATTCTCGCCACTCAATATGTCGGAGTAGAATGGGTTATAGTGCTCACTGATCCTCGCCACTCAATATGTCGGAGTAGAATGGGTTATAGTGCTCACTGATCCTCGCCACTCAATATGTCGGAGTAGAATGGTTATAGTGCTCACTGATCCTCGCCACTCAATATGTCTGAGTAGAATGGGTTATAGTGCTCACTGATCCTCACCACTCAATATGTCGGAGTAGAATGGTTATAGTGCTCACTGATCCTCACCACTCAATATGTCGGAGTAGAATGGTTATAGTGCTCACTGATCCTCGCCACTCAATATGTCGGAGTAGAATGGGTTATAGTGCTCACTGATCCTCGCCACTCAATATGTCTGAGTAGAATGGGTTATAGTGCTCACTGATCCTCACCACTCAATGTGTCGGAGTATAATGGGTTATAGTGCTAACTGATCCTCGCCACTCAATATGTCGGAGTAGAATGGTTATAGTGCTCACTGATCCTCACCACTCAATATGTCGGAGTAGAATGGGTTATAGTGCTCACTGATCCTCACCACTCAATATGTCGGAGTAGAATGGGTTATAGTGCTCACTGATCCTCGCCACTCAATATGTCTGAGTAGAATGGGTTATAGTGCTCACTGATCCTCACCACTCAATATGTCTGAGTAGAATGGGTTATAGTGCTCACTGATCCTCGCCACTCAATATGTCGGAGTATAATGGGTTATAGTGCTCACTGATCCTCACCACTCAATATGTCGGAGTAGAATGGGTTATAGTGCTCACTGATCCTCACCACTCAATATATCGGAGTAGAATGGGTTATAGTGCTGACTGATCATCGCCACTCAATATGTCGGAGTAGAATGGGTTATAGTGCTCACTGATCCTCACCACTCAATATGTCGGAGTAGAATGGTTATAGTGCTCACTGATCCTCGCCACTCAATATGTCGGAGTAGAATGGGTTATAGTGCTCACTGATCCTCGCCATTCAATATGTCGGAGTAGAATGGGTTATAGTGCTAACTGATCCTCGCCACTCAATATGTCGGAGTAGAATGGTTATAGTGCTCACTGATCCTCACCACTCAATATGTCGGAGTAGAATGGGTTATAGTGCTCACTGATCCTCGCCACTCAATATGTCGGAGTAGAACGAGTTATAGTGCTCACTGATCCTCACCACTCAATATGTCTGAGTAGAATGGGTTATAGTGCTCACTAATCCTCACCACTCAATATGACGGAGTAGAATGAGTTATAGTGCTCACTGATCCTCACCACTCAATATGTCTGAGTAGAATGTGTTATAGTGCTCACTGATCCTCGCCACTCAATATGTCGGAGTAGAATGAGTTATAGTGCTCACTGATTCTCGCCACTCAATATGTCGGAGTAGAATGGGTTATAGTGCTCACTCATCCTCGCCACTCAATATGTCGGAGTAGAATGGTTATAGTGCTCACTGATCCTCGCCACTCAATATGTCGGAGTAGAATGTGTTATAGTGCTCACTGATCATAACCACTCAATATGTCGGAGTAGAATGGGTTATAGTGCTCACTTCACTGATCCTCACCACTCAATATGTCGGAGTAGAATGGGTTATAGTGCTCACTGATCCTCACCACTCAATATGTCTGAGTAGAATGGGTTATATTGCTCACTGATCCTCACCACTCAATATGTCGGAGTAGAATGGGTTATAGTGCTCACTGATCCTCACCACTCAATATGTCGGAGTAGAATGGGTTATAGTGCTCACTGATCCTCACCACTCAATATATCGAGTATAATGGGTTATAGTGCTCATTGATCCTCACCACTCAATATGTCTGAGTAGAATGGGTTATAGTGCTCACTGATCCTAACCACTCAATATGTCTGAGTAGAATGGGTTATAGTGCTAACTGATCCTCACCACTCAATATGTCGGAGTAGAATGGGTTATAGTGCTGACTGATCATCGCCACTCAATGTGTCGGAGTAGAATGGGTTATAGTGCTCACTGATCCTCGCCACTCAATATGTCTGAGTAGAATGGGTTATAGTGCTCACTGATCCTCACCACTCAATATGTCGGAGTAGAATGGGTTATAGTGCTCACTGATCCTCATCACTCAATATGTCGGAGTAGAATGAGTTATAGTGCTCACTGATCCTCACCACTCAATATGTCTGAGTAGAATGTGTTATAGTGCTCACTGATCCTCGCCACTCAATATGTCGGAGTAGAATGGGTTATAGTGCTAACTGATCCTCGCCACTCAATATGTCGGAGTAGAATGGTTATAGTGCTCACTGATCCTCGCCACTCAATATGTCGGAGTAGAATGGGTTATAGTGCACACTGATCCTCACCACTCAATATGTCGGAGTAGAATGGGTTATAGTGCACACTGATCCTCACCACTCAATATGTCGGAGTAGAATGGGTTATAGTGCTAACTGATCCTCGCCACTCAATATGTCGGAGTAGAATGGGTTATAGTGCTCACTGATCCTCACCACTCAATATGTCGGAGTAGAATGGTTATAGTGCTCACTGATCCTCGCCACTCAATATGTCGGAGTAGAATGGGTTATAGTGCACACTGATCCTCACCACTCAATATGTCGGAGTAGAATGGGTTATAGTGCTCACTGATCCTCACCACTCAAAATGTCGGAGTAGAATGAGTTATAGTGCTCACTGATCCTCGCCACTCAATATGTCGAAGTAGAATGGGTTATAGTGCTCACTGATCCTCGCCACTCAATATGTCTGAGTAGAATGGGTTATAGTGCTCACTGATCCTCACCACTCAATATGTCGGAGTAGAATGGGTTATAGTGCTCACTGATCCTCGCCACTCAATATGTCGGAGTAGAATGGGTTATAGTGCTCACTGATCCTCACCACTCAATATATCGAGTATAATGGGTTATAGTGCTCACTGATCCTCACCACTTAATATGTCGGAGTAGAATGGGTTATAGTGCTCACTGATCTCGCCACTCAATATGTCGGAGTAGAATGGGTTATAGTGCTCACTGATCCTCGCCACTCAATATGTCTGAGTAGAATGGGTTATAGTGCTCACCGATCCTCACCACTCAATATGTCGGAGTAGAATTGGTTATAGTGCTCACTGATCCTCGCCACTCAATATGTCGGAGTAGAATGGGTTATAGTGCTCACTGATCCTCACGACTCAATATATCGAGTATAATGGGTTATAGTGCTCACTGATCCTCACCACTCAATATGTCGGAGTAGAATGGGTTATAGTGCTCACTGATCTCGCCACTCAATATGTCGGAGTATAATGGGTTATAGTGCTAACTGATCCTCGCCACTCAATATGTCGGAGTAGAATGGTTATAGTGCTCACTGATCCTCACCACTCAATATGCCGGAGTAGAATGAGTTATAGTGCTCACTGATCCTCGCCACTCAATATGTCTGAGTAGAATGGGTTATAGTGCTCACTGATCCCCACCACTCAATATGTCGGAGTAGAATGGGTTATAGTGCTCACTGATCCTCACCACTCAATATGTCTGAGTAGAATGGGTTATAGTGCTCACTGATCCCCACCACTCAATATGTCGGAGTAGAATGGGTTATAGTGCTCACTGATCCTCACCACTCAATATGTCGGAGTAGAATGTGTTATAGTGCTCACTGATCCTCGCCACTCAATATGTCGGAGTAGAATGTGTTATAGTGCTCACTGATCCTCACCACTCAATATGTCTCAGTAGAATGTGTTATAGTGCTCACTGATCCTCGCCACTCAATATGTCGGAGTAGAATGACTTATAGTGCTCACTGATTCTCGCCACTCAATATGTCGGAGTAGAATGGGTTATAGTGCTCACTGATCCTCGCCACTCAATATGTCGGAGTAGAATGGGTTATAGTGCTCACTGATCCTCGCCACTCAATATGTCGGAGTAGAATGGTTATAGTGCTCACTGATCCTCGCCACTCAATATGTCGGAGTAGAATGGGTTATAGTGCTCACTGATCCTAACCACTCAATATGTCGGAGTAGAATGGGTTATAGTGCTCACTTCACTGATCCTCACCACTCAATATGTCGGAGTAGAATGGGTTATAGTGCTCACTGATCCTCACCACTCAATATGTCTGAGTAGAATGGGTTATAGTGCTCACTGATCCTCACCACTCAATATGTCGGAGTAGAATGGATTATAGTGCTCACTGATCCTCACCACTCAATATGTCGGATTAGAATGGGTTATAGTGCTCACTGATCCTAACCATTCAATATGTCGGAGTAGAATGGGTTATAGTGCTGACTGATCATCGCCACTCAATGTGTCGGAGTAGAATGGGTTATAGTGCTCACTGATCCCCACCACTCAATATGTCGGAGTAGAATGGGTTACAGTGCTCACTGATCCTAACCATTCAATATGTCGGAGTAGAATGGGTTATAGTGCTGACTGATCATCGCCACTCAATGTGTCGGAGTAGAATGGGTTATAGTGCTCACTGATCCTCACCACTCAATATGTCGGAGTAGAATGGATTATAGTGCTCACTGATCCTCACCACTCAATATATCGGAGTAGAATGGGTTATAGTGCTCACTGATCCTCACCACTCAATATGTCTGAGTAGAATGGGTTATAGTGCTCACTGGTCATCACCACTCAAAATGTCGGAGTAGAATGGGTTATAGTGCTCACTGATCCTCACCACTCAATATGTCGGAGTAGAATGGGTTATAGTGCTCACTGATCGTAACCACTCAATATGTCGGAGTAGAATGGGTTATAGTGCTCACTGATCCTCACCACTCAATATGTCGGAGTAGAATGGTTATAGTGCTCACTGATCGTCGCCACTCAATATGTCGGAGTAGAATGGGTTATAGTGCTGACTGATCATCGCCACTCAATATGTCGGAGTAGAATGGGTTATAGTGCTCACTGATCCTCGCCACTCAATATGTCGGAGTAGAATGGGTTATAGTGCTCACTGATCCTCGCCACTCAATATGTCGGAGTAGAATGGGTTATAGTGCTCACTGATCCTCACCACTCAATATGTCGGAGTAGAATGAGTTATAGTGCTCACTGATCCTCGCCACTCAATATGTCGGAGTAGAATGGGTTTTTAGTGCTCACTGATCCTCGCCACTCAATATGTCGGAGTAGAATGGGTTATAGTGCTCACTGATCCTCGCCACTCAATATGTCGGAGTAGAATGGGTTATAGTGCTCACTTATCCTCGCCACTCAATATGTCGGAGTAGAATGGGTTATAGTGCTCACTGATCCTCGCCACTCAATATGTCGGAGTAGAATGGGTTATAATGCTCACCGGTCGTCGCCACTCAATATGTCGGAGTAGAATGGGTTATAGTGCTCACCGATCCCCACCACTCAATATGTCGGAGTAGAATGAGTTATAGTGCTCACTGATCCTCGCCACTCAATATGTCGGAGTAGAATGAGTTATAGTGCTCACTGATCCTCGCCACTCAATATGTCGGAGTAGAATGGGTTATAGTGCTCACTGATCCTCGCCACTCAATATGTCGGAGTAGAATGGGTTATAGTGCTCACTGATCCTCGCCACTCAATATGTCGGAGTAGAATGTGTTATAGTGCTCACTGATCCTCGCCACTCAATATGTCGGATTAGAATGGGTTATAGTGCTCACTGATCCTCGCACTCAATATGTCGGAGTAGAATGGTTATAGTGCTCACTGATCCTCGCCACTCTATATGTCGGAGTAGAATGGGTTATAGTGCTCACTGAGCCTAACCACTCAATATGTCGGAGTAGAATGGGTTATAGTGCTCACTTCACTGATCCTCACCACTCAATATGTCGGAGTAGAATGGGTTATAGTGCTCACTGATCCTCACCATTCAATATGTCGGAGTAGAATGGGTTATAGTGCTCACTGTTCCTCGCCACTCAATATGTCGGAGTAGAATGGGTTATAGTGCTCACTGATCCTCGCCACTCAATATGTCGGAGTAGAATGGGTTATAGTGCTCACTGATCCTCGCCACTCAATATGTCGGAGTTGAATGGTTATAGTGCTCACTGATCATCGCCACTCAATATGTCTGAGTAGAATGAGTTATAGTGCTCAATGATCCTCGCCACTCAATATGTCGGAGTAGAATGGGTTATAGTGCTCACTGATCCTAACCACTCAATATGTCGGAGTAGAATGGGTTATAGTGCTCACTTCACTGATCCTCACCACTCAATATGTCGGAGTAGAATGGGTTATAGTGCTCACTGATCCTCACCACTCAATATGTCTGAGTAGAATGGGTTATAGTGCTCACTGATCCTCACCACTCAATATGTCGGAGTAGAATGGGTTATAGTGCTCACTGATCCTCACCACTCAATATGTCGGAGTAGAATGGGTTATAGTGCTCACTTCACTGATCCTAACCATTCAATATGTCGGAGTAGAATGGGTTATAGTGCTGACTGATCATCGCCACTCAATGTGTCGGGGTAGAATGGGTTATAGTGCTCACTGATCCTCGCCACTCAATATGTCTGAGTAGAATGGGTTATAGTGCTCACTGATCCTCACCACTCAATATGTCGGAGTAGAGTGGGTTATAGTGCTCACTGATCCTCACCACTCAATATGTCGGAGTAGAATGGTTATAGTGCTCACTGATCCTCGCCACTCAATATGTCGGAGTAGAATGGGTTATAGTGCTCACTGATCCTCACCACTCAATATGTCGGAATAGAATGAGTTATAGTGCTCACTGATCCTCACCACTCAATATGTCGGAGTAGAATGGGTTATAGTGCTCACTGATCCTCGCCACTCAATATGTCGGAGTAGAATGGGTTATAGTGCTCACTGATCCTCGCCACTCAATATCTCGGAGTAGAATGGGTTATAGTGCTCACTAATCCTTGCCACTCAATATGTCGGAGTAGAATGTGTTATAGTGCTCACTGATCCTCGCCACTCAATATGTCGGAGTAGAATGGGTTATAGTGCTCACTGATCCTCGCCACTCAATATGTCGGAGTAGAATGGTTATAGTGCTCACTGATCCTCGCCACTCAAAATGTCGGAGTAGAATGGGTTATAGTGCTCACTGATCCTAACCACTCAATATGTCGGAGTAGAATGGGTTATAGTGCTCACTTCACTGATCCTCACCACTGAATATGTCGGAGTAGAATGGGTTATAGTGCTCACTGATCCTCACCACTCAATATGTCGGAGTAGAATGGGTTATAGTGCTCACTGATCCTCACCACTCAAAATGTCGGAGTAGAATGGATTATAGTGCTCACTGATCCTCGCCTCTCAATGTGTCGGAGTAGAATGGGTTATAGTGCTGACTGATCATCGCCACTCAATATGTCGGAGTAGAATGGGTTATAGTGCTCACTGATCCTCGCCTCTCAATGTGTCGGAGTAGAATGGATTATAGTGCTGACTGATCATCGCCACTCAATGTGTCGGAGTAGAATGGGTTATAGTGCTCACTGATCCTCGCCACTCAATATGTCTGAGTAGAATGGGTTATAGTGCTCACTGATCCTCACCACTCAATGTGTCGGAGTAGAATGGGTTATAGTGCTCACTGATCCTCGCCACTCAATATGTCGGAGTAGAATGGGTTATAGTGCTCACTGATCCTCGCCACTCAATATGTCGGAGTAGAATGGGTTATAGTGCTCACTGATCCTCGCCACTCAATATATCGGAGTAGAATTGGTTATAGTGCTCACTGATCCTCACCACTCAATATGTCGGAGTAGAATGGTTATAGTGCTCACTGATCCTCACCACTCAATATGTCGGAGTAGAAAGAGTTATAGTGCTCACTGATCCTCGCCACTCAATATGTCTGAGTAGAATGGGTTATAGTGCTCACTGATCCTCACCACTCAATATGTCGGAGTAGAATGGGTTATAGTGCTAACTGATCCTCGCCATTCAATATGTCGGAGTAGAATGGTTATAGTGCTCACTGATCCTCACCATTCAATATGTCGGAGTAGAATGAGTTATAGTGCTCACCGATCCTCACCACTCAATATGTCGGAGTAGAATGGGTTATAGTGCTCACTGATCCTCACCACTCAATATGTCGGAGTAGAATGGGTTATAGTGCTCACTGATCCTAACCACTCAATATGTCGGAGTAGAATGGGTTATAGTGCTCACTGATCGTCGCCACTCAATTTGTCGGAGTAGAATGAGTTATAGTGCTCACTGATCCTCGCCACTCAATATGTCGGAGTAGAATGGGTTATAGTGCTCACTGATCCTCGCCACTCAATATGTCGGAGTAGAATGGGTTATAGTGCTCACTGATCCTCGCCACACAATATGTCTGAGTAGAATGGGTTATAGTGCTCACTGATCCTCACCACTCAATATGTCGGAGTAGAATGGTTATAGTGCTCACTGATCCTCGCCACTCAATATGTCGGAGTAGAATGGGTTATAGTGCTCACTGATCCTCGCCACTCAATATGTCGGAGTAGAATGGTTATAGTGCTCACTGATCCTCGCCACTCAATATGTCGGAGTAGAATGGGTTATAGTGCTCACTGATCCTCACCACTCAATATGTCGGAGTAGAATGGTTATAGTGCTCACTGATCCTCGCCACTCAATATATCGGAGTAGAATGGTTATAGTGCTCACTGATCCTCGCCACTCAATATGTCGGAGTAGAATGGGTTATAGTGCTCACTGATCCTCTCCACTCAATATGTCGGAGTAGAATGGTTATAGTGCTCACTGATCCTCGCCACTCAATATATCGAGTAGAATGGGTTATAGTGCTCACTGATCCTCGCCACTCAATATGTCTGAGTAGAATGGGTTATAGTGCTCACTGATCCTCGCCACTCAATATGTCTGAGTAGAATGAGTTATAGTGCTCACTGATCCTCGCCACTCAATATGTCTGAGTAGAATGAGTTATAGTGCTAACTGATCCTCGCCACTCAATATGTCGGAGTAGAATGGGTTATAGTGCTCACTGATCCTCGCCACTCAATATGTCGGAGTAGAATGTGTTATAGTGCTCACTGATCCTCGCCACTCAATATGTCGGAGTAGAATGGGTTATAGTGCTCACTGATCCTCGCCACTCAATATGTCGGAGTAGAATGGTTATAGTGCTCACTGATCCTCGCCACTCAAAATGTCGGAGTAGAATGGGTTATAGTGCTCACTGATCCTAACCACTCAATATGTCGGAGTAGAATGGGTTATAGTGCTCACTTCACTGATCCTCACCACTGAATATGTCGGAGTAGAATGGGTTATAGTGCTCACTGATCCTCACCACTCAATATGTCGGAGTAGAATGGGTTATAGTGCTCACTGATCCTCACCACTCAAAATGTCGGAGTAGAATGGATTATAGTGCTCACTGATCCTCGCCTCTCAATGTGTCGGAGTAGAATGGGTTATAGTGCTGACTGATCATCGCCACTCAATATGTCGGAGTAGAATGGGTTATAGTGCTCACTGATCCTCGCCTCTCAATGTGTCGGAGTAGAATGGATTATAGTGCTGACTGATCATCGCCACTCAATGTGTCGGAGTAGAATGGGTTATAGTGCTCACTGATCCTCGCCACTCAATATGTCTGAGTAGAATGGGTTATAGTGCTCACTGATCCTCACCACTCAATGTGTCGGAGTAGAATGGGTTATAGTGCTCACTGATCCTCGCCACTCAATATGTCGGAGTAGAATGGGTTATAGTGCTCACTGATCCTCGCCACTCAATATGTCGGAGTAGAATGGGTTATAGTGCTCACTGATCCTCGCCACTCAATATATCGGAGTAGAATTGGTTATAGTGCTCACTGATCCTCACCACTCAATATGTCGGAGTAGAATGGTTATAGTGCTCACTGATCCTCACCACTCAATATGTCGGAGTAGAAAGAGTTATAGTGCTCACTGATCCTCGCCACTCAATATGTCTGAGTAGAATGGGTTATAGTGCTCACTGATCCTCACCACTCAATATGTCGGAGTAGAATGGGTTATAGTGCTAACTGATCCTCGCCATTCAATATGTCGGAGTAGAATGGTTATAGTGCTCACTGATCCTCACCATTCAATATGTCGGAGTAGAATGAGTTATAGTGCTCACCGATCCTCACCACTCAATATGTCGGAGTAGAATGGGTTATAGTGCTCACTGATCCTCACCACTCAATATGTCGGAGTAGAATGGGTTATAGTGCTCACTGATCCTAACCACTCAATATGTCGGAGTAGAATGGGTTATAGTGCTCACTGATCGTCGCCACTCAATTTGTCGGAGTAGAATGAGTTATAGTGCTCACTGATCCTCGCCACTCAATATGTCGGAGTAGAATGGGTTATAGTGCTCACTGATCCTCGCCACTCAATATATCGGAGTAGAATGAGTTATAGTGCTCACTGATCCTCGCCACTCAATATATCGTGTAGAATGGGTTTTTAGTGCTCACTGATCCTCACCACTCAATATGTCTGAGTATAATGGGTTATAGTGCTCACTGATCCTCGCCTCTCAATATGTCGGAGTAGAATGGGTTATAGTGCTCACTGATCCTCGCCACTCAATATGTCGGAGTAGAATGGGTTATAGTGCTCACTGATCCTCGCCACACAATATGTCTGAGTAGAATGGGTTATAGTGCTCACTGATCCTCACCACTCAATATGTCGGAGTAGAATGGTTATAGTGCTCACTGATCCTCGCCACTCAATATGTCGGAGTAGAATGGGTTATAGTGCTCACTGATCCTCGCCACTCAATATGTCGGAGTAGAATGGTTATAGTGCTCACTGATCCTCGCCACTCAATATGTCGGAGTAGAATGGGTTATAGTGCTCACTGATCCTCACCACTCAATATGTCGGAGTAGAATGGTTATAGTGCTCACTGATCCTCGCCACTCAATATATCGGAGTAGAATGGTTATAGTGCTCACTGATCCTCGCCACTCAATATGTCGGAGTAGAATGGGTTATAGTGCTCACTGATCCTCTCCACTCAATATGTCGGAGTAGAATGGTTATAGTGCTCACTGATCCTCGCCACTCAATATATCGAGTAGAATGGGTTATAGTGCTCACTGATCCTCGCCACTCAATATGTCTGAGTAGAATGGGTTATAGTGCTCACTGATCCTCGCCACTCAATATGTCTGAGTAGAATGAGTTATAGTGCTCACTGATCCTCGCCACTCAATATGTCTGAGTAGAATGAGTTATAGTGCTAACTGATCCTCGCCACTCAATATGTCGGAGTAGAATGGGTTATAGTGCTCACTGATCCTCGCCACTCAATATGTCGGAGTAGAATGGGTTATAGTGCTCACTGATCCTCGCCACTCAATATGTCGGAGTAGAATGGTTATAGTGCTCACTGAACCTCGCCACTCAATATGTCGGAGTAGAATGGGTTATAGTGCTCACTGATCCTCGCCACTCAATATGTCGGAGTAGAATGGGTTATAGTGCTCACTTCACTGATCCTCACCACTCAATATGTCGGAGTATAATGGGTTATAGTGCTCACTGATCCTCGCCACTCAATATGTCGGAGTAGAATGGGTTATAGTGCTCACTGATCCTCACCACTCAATATGTCGGAGTAGAATGGGTTATAGTGCTCACTGATCCTCACCACTCAATATGTCTGAGTAGAATGTGTTATAGTGCTCACTGATCCTCGCCACTCAATATGTCGGAGTAGAATGGGTTATAGTGCTGACTGATCATCGCCACTCAATATGTCTGAGTAGAATGGGTTATAGTGCTCACTGATCCTCGCCACTCAATATGTCTGAGTAGAATGGGTTATAGTGCTCACTGATCCTCGCCACTCAAAATGTCGGAGTAGAATGGGTTATAGTGCTCACTGGTCCTCGCCACTCAATATGTCTGAGTAGAATGGGTTATAGTGCTCACTGATCCTAACCACTCAATATGTCGGAGTAGAATGGGTTATAGTGCTCACTGATCCTCGCCACTCAATATGTCGGAGTAGAATGAGTTATAGTGCTCACTGATCCTCACCACTCAATATGTCTGAGTAGAATGAGTTATAGTGCTCACTGATCCTCGCCTCTCAATATGTCGGAGTAGAATGGGTTATACTGCTCACTGATCCTCGCCACTCAAAATGTCGGAGTAGAATGTGTTATAGTGCTCACTTATCCTCGCCACTCAATATGTCGGAGTAGAATGGGTTATAGTGCTCACTGATCCTCGCCACTCAAAATGTCGGAGTAGAATGGTTATAGTGCTCACTGATCCTCGCCACTCAATATGTCGGAGTAGAATGGGTTATAGTGCTCACTGATCCTAACCACTCAATATGTCGGAGTAGAATGGGTTATAGTGCTCACTTCACTGATCCTCACCACTCAATATGTCGGAGTAGAATGGGTTATTGTGCTCACTGATCCTCACCACTCAATATGTCTGAGTAGAATGGGTTATAGTGCTCACTTCACTGATCCTCACCACTTAATATGTCGGAGTAGAATGGGTTATAGTGCTCACAGATCCTCGCCACTCAATATGTCTGAGTAGAATGGGTTATAGTGCTCACTGATCCTAACCACTCAATATGTCGGAGTAGAATGGGTTATAGTGCTCACTGGTCCTCGCCACTCAATATGTCGGAGTAGAATGGGTTATAGTGCTCACTGATCCTAACCACTCAATATGTCGGAGTAGAATGTGTTATAGTGCTCACTGATCCCCACCACTCAATATGTCGGAGTAGAATGGGTTATAGTGCTCACTGATCCTCGCCACTCAATATGTCGGAGTAGAATGGGTTATAGTGCTCACTGATCCTCACCACTCAATATGTCGGAGTATAATGTGTTATAGTGCTCACTGATCCTCGCCACTCAATATGTCGGAGTAGAATGGGTTATAGTGCTCACTGATCCTCGCCACTCAATATGTCGGAGTAGAATGGGTTATAGTGCTCACTGATCCTCGCCACTCAATATGTCTGAGTAGAATGGGTTATAGTGCTCACTGATCCTCACCACTCAATATATCGGAGTAGAATGGGTTATAGTGCTCACTGATCCTCACCACTCAATATGTCTGAGTAGAATGGGCTATAGTGCTCACTGATCCTCACCACTCAATATGTCGGAGTAGTATGGGTTATAGTGCTCACTGATCCTCACCACTTAATATGCCGGAGTAGAATGGGTTATAGTGCTCACTGATCCTCACCACTCAATATGTTGGAGTAGAATGGGTTATAGTGCTCACTGATCCTCACCACTCAATATGTCGGAGTAGAATTATTTTAGTGCTCACTGATCCTCACCACTCAATATGTCGGAGTAGAATGGTTACAGTGCTCACTGATCCTCGCCACTCAATATGTCGGAGTAGAATGGGTTATAGTGCTCACTGATCCTCGCAACTCAATAGGTCTGAGTAGAATGGGTTATAGTGCTCACTGATCCTCACCACTCAATATGTCTGAGTAGAATGGGTTATAGTGCTCACTGATCCTCGCCACTCAATATGTCTGAGTAGAATGGGTTATAGTGCTCACTGATCCTCGCCACTCAATATGTCGGAGTAGAATGGGTTATAGTGCTCACTGATCCTCACCACTCAATATGTCTGAGTAGAATGGGCTATAGTGCTCACTGATCCTAGCCACTCAATATGTCTGAGTAGAATGGGTTATAGTGCACACTGATCCTCACCACTCAATATGTCTGAGTAGAATGGGTTATAGTGCTCACTGATCCTCATCTCTCAATATGTCGGAGTAGAATGTGTTATAGTGCTCACTGATCCTCGCCACTCAATATGTCGGAGTAGAATCAATCCGCCCAACAATATCACCACGGTATTGAGTGTTTTGCTTATCGCACACTCTTTATGTGCTGTATATAACAAACGCTCGGCTCACACAATTGTGTTTTGTGGACAACATCCTATTCGTACTATAATTATACTGTACTTTTAGTACCATTCGTCAGGAAATGTTCATAAGTTCCTAACTTTTATTTCCAAATTATAACCTACAACAGTTGGAAATGTCATGAACTGTAATTGTAAATTTCTAATTAAAAACTAGTTGAAATTTTGTGCCGTTTTTTTTGGGACCACAATTCAAATATTTTCCAACTTTCGTCAAAAATGTTTTACTTATAAAAATGACCATCAGTTGGTAGTTTTCCAAACTTATACGGGGTAGTCAGGGATCGGATAGGGTACCCCATGCACCACAGGACTTAACTTCACCATAATACATTTCTTCCTTATGACGTCCCTCAACTTTTAAGCAATGTTAACATGACACAAATGGCCGCATAGACACCAGACAAGACGCGTCAAACATGGCCGCCGTTTTTCAGACGAGGCACTAAGTAAGTTTGATGCAAATTATCGAGAGAGAGAAAAAAGTTGTCAAGTGTATACACATGTATATATTTTTGTGATGGTAAGTCATAATGCCACCCTTTTATTGCATAATTGAAACGCCCTGTCCAAGATGGCCGTCAAAATGACCACCAGAAGTGGAACATTTGACTATTGTCGGGATATAGGCTACCCTATATATCAGCCCGGACTACGGAGTTAGATTGGAAAGCATCAATTGGAGAATTCCAACTCAAGGGGGAAGGTATGCAACAAATTATTCCTTCCGGAGTTTGAAGACCAAAATTTCCAAAAATGATTGGCCTATAAGCTCCGAACGGAGACCATCTATAGTCACGTCACTGTGTACACTGAATAAAAAACAAGAGTCGATATTTTAATCTCATACGAGTAGGTCATAACCCACTTGGGTATCTGTACAAGAAATTGAATATGTGAAATACTTTAACTACCTTGGAATCATACACACCAAATCAGGCTCATTCTCTTTGGCTAAAAAGACACCAGCGGATAAGGCCACGAGAGCAATGTACTCGATAATATCAAAGTCTATAACTCACTGTCTCTCAGTTAAAAATCAATTTGATGCCCAGGTTACTCCTATACTGACGTACTGTTGTGAGGTGTGGGGATATGGAAATAACGATATTTTTGAAAATATACACAAAAAGTTCTTGAAATATGTACTTCATTTGAAAAAGTATTGGCTGAAAGTGAGGAACATGACCGACACTAGATACTGTAAGATTATGTACTTGTTGGCATTGCAGCTCAGTGAAAATACATCCGCGAAGTTCGAATGGATTGAGAAAGTGAAGACAGTGCTAACCCACTGTGGCCAAGGGCATCTTCTTTACACCGACACACGTTTACGTTCGGAAGAAATAATCACATATGTTAAATGCAGTCTCATTAATCAATATAGGGCCGTTTGGAATTCAGCTTTCGACAAATCCAGTAGAGGTAATATATACAAGATTTTGTAACACAATATCTGTTTCGAAATGTATTTGGACGACACTAATGTAATGGAACGAACATGTCCCTTTTGTAATAATTATAAGCTTGGCGATGAACTTCATTACTTGCTCGAATGCAACCAATTTATAGATGTTAGAAATTGTTTTCTCCCGGCTAAATATACCAGAAAGAGACATTCTTGACGACTTATTTAATATGACCGATTTAGCATCCCTCCGCCGACTATGTTCCGTCATTAGGGAAATTAACCGTTATTTTTAGCTTTATATATTGACAATTACGTTAGTAATGATGACTATATATAACTGTTGTTGTTGTTGTTGCTGAGAAATTATAAGACGATGGCAAACATGACGATGATTGCGATAATGTTGATTATAATGATGACGAGTTATATATGACGATGACACTGATGGATGTTTTTGTTAATGATAATGTTCGCGATGTCGATGCACATAATGATAGTCTTGACGATGATGAAAATGATTAATGTAATGCTGGTGGTAATGATGATGATGATGATGATGATGATGACGACGATGATGATGATGATGTTGACGACGAGGTATAATGTTGTTGATGCTGATAATGTGACGATGAACGAATAGACGCAGAGCGGGAGGTCGCTGATCATATCATGTACATAAAATTACCTTCCTTCTATCATTCTTTTGTATATACACTATTTTTCTCAATATCCTGTAATGAGGCATTTTTTCTATTATAAATTGTATATTGTGTACTGTATATATATTCTAATCATATTGAGTGCTTTTGCCGAGTGGAAACGGCAAATTGCATTTGCAACGAAGTTAATGATGAGCTACCAGCTACACGTTAGTCTTTACTTTAATTGTTCCATCGGGTCATTTTGTAATCGCAAATTGTATAGCCATGCATGGTCTCCACCACGCATGCAGTAGCAATGTAAACAAAACATGCTGTCTTTTTAATGTCTATGCATTTAAACAGTAATAAACACTAAAAATATCCATGAATTTTTAATTTTAAGAAAAGTAGTTTGTGTCGGACTCCGTTTCCCAATCAAACTTTTTAACTTTTTGCAGTTGCAGATTTATTATGTAAACAATAGCACGTGCTTGCTTACTATTATAAACAGAGCCTTGAATGCGCATTGAAAGTACTTAGTTTAATGTTCTTAGTTAAAACAAAGATCTGCATGAAAAACTAATGCTATCCAAACTCATTTAAAAAGGATTAATTTGTGTCAAAGTGTGTGTTTTTAAATTACAATAATACCAGATAATACAATTGATATATTGTTGTCAATCTAACTGCTGCCCATGTGCTCTTACGTCGGTTGTAAATTAATTGCATGTACTTGGTTACAAAGCAGGTATTTAAATAGCCTGTTCGTGTATATTATAAGCTCCACTGGTCTTTGGTATTCAATAATAAACGCTTCAGAAACAAAATTAAAAGCTTTTACAACTCCTTAGTTAGCCTTATTGTTTATTTTTACGGACACACACATTACAGCAGTGACCAAAAGCCATTTCCAAAAATTTCAAATTTACAATAACAATTAAATTCTTCTGATATTAAAAGTCATTAAGACAATTAACTTTTTTTATTTATAAATAAACTGAGAGAATAAAGCATATATAAATACAGACCAACGCGCACAGCGCCGGGGTCTATATATTTTACAAATAATCCACGTTATAACATATTTATAAACCGATTCACAAACACCGAGGAAAGTAGTCCTGCTAAATTGCTATAATGCTGCTTGGTCCTGTTGAATTGCTATGATGCTAGTATGGAAAACCTATGATTAATTGCTATTTTGAAGTGTTTGGGGCTAATGCGAGTGATTTGCGAAAAAGCTAGTGTGTGCATGAAACATTCATGAACATATATAATTTTAAATATTTTTAATCATGGCTGTTTGCAAAAACGACAGGAAAAACCATCTTCATTAAGGCCAGTTTTCAATAAAAAATAAACAGCGTGTGAAATGTGTTGATACGGGCGTGAACTGAAGCCACTCACGGACTATAAAACAAAATTAATGAGTATCTGGGACTTTATGCATATAATATAACAATTATTTCATACAAAACAATTGCCCGACAGCTGAAAAATACCATAGGTCGCCTCGCATATATAAGAGAATGCATTGGCCTAACAATTTTTTATCATTTTTTTCAAATAAATGTTTCTGACAATTTTTAGGACATAAAATAAAAAACATCCATTACCCTGCAGGGAGCCCCACACATATATGGAAGCATATAGAAGAGTGTCGTCTGCTCATGTTTGTCTGGGGCTCTGTATGGGTGAAATTATAATATTGTTAAAGAATACAAGAAAAAATTATTAAAATTTAAAAAAATTGTTAGGCCAATGCATTCTCTTATATATGCGAGGCGACCTATGGTCGACTCGCATATATAAGAGAATGCATTGGCACAGGGTAAAAAAAAATCCCGACTTCCATCTATGCCATTACTTCTATACTCAGCAGATAGTCAAATAATGGAAATCTGGTTACCGTATACACTCTAAGAAATAAGGGTTCTTTCTGGTTCTTTGGGGACCTTTGAAGAACTCAAGGGTTCTCTGTAAGAACTCATAGGTTCCTCGGTGTCAGAAAAGGTTCTCTGTAATCGATAGGGTTCGTCGGTGTTTGACTAGGGTTCTTTTGGATGCTGAAGGGTTCATGACCAAACAATAATGCAGTTGTTACATGTACCATGGAGCCGAATTGATGAGTGATTAACAGTAATAAAACATCAACCAGAGATAAAGGAGGAGTATGTGTTTTTGTTCGCAGAGTTGGGGAATAGTAATGTATAATAGTAATGCATTGCAATGCATTACATTTTCTCAAGTAATGCAAAGTAGTTTGTACTGCACACTTTTCTGCATTATATAATGCAGACTTTTACGCGTAGCCTAAAGCAAATAATGTAGGCCTACTACTAACCAAAAATGGTGAGTAATCTACTATATATTTTGAGACTTTCATGTGTGTGTCTTTTATAAACTCGAAAACAGCTCGACCGATTGAGCCAAAACTTGCTATCTAAGGGTAAAAACCACAGGCAGTGCACTCAGACCATTAAAGTTTACGGAATGTCGCGATATACGCAAGAACGAAAACATACTATATTATCATCGTACGCTATTCCATCTGTAGTTCTTATAAAGGTTCTCTAAAGAACCATTTTGGGATAGATTATGGTTCCCTTAAGAACCCTGTTCTGATATATGAAAGGTTCTCTGAAGAACCCTCGTGTGATAATCGTAAAATACACATAAATATATGTTAAAGTGCAGACTAATTCACCACCTTCTTGTATTCAAGAATATGAATCACACCAAAATTAAGCGAATTGTATATGGAATGTGTATGTATAAGCTGCCTTGTATATATCATTCCCCAAATGCTTCAATATTATGACAATATATTAGTTATTATAAAACACCTCAAAGTGTACCGAACGTCGCGATATGCTATATACTATATTATCATCGTACGCTATTCCATCTTACAGGTTCTCTGAAGTTCTCTGTTGGGGTAGATTATGGTTCCCTTAAGAACCCTGTTCTGATATATGAACGGTTCTATGAAGAAACCTCGTGTGACCCTTATGATTGTGTCCTCCGAAGTACCATCTGGGGTTCTTATAAAGGTTCCCTGGAGAACCATGTTCATATTATGGTTCCCTTAAGAACCATCTTGGGGTTCTTCTGTTGAACCTTATGATATTGTTCTTCAGTAGAACCTTATGAAGGGGTCCTTTGAAGCACCAAATAAGGTGCTCCTATTGTGACAAGGTGAAGAACCTTTTTGGGTTCTCTGAAGGACTTCTGGTTCTAAGAGTGTACTTCAAAGCAGAAGATACTATTTGATTACAGTACCCCTTTAAAATACAGATATCCAAAATTTACTTATGTGGTGTTTTCTCCATCATGATAACGTTAAAGGTGGTCTATCTCTCTGTAAACATGTTTTAACTTACATAGTTACCATAGTTACCGGGGTATACAATATTAGATATGAATCGAAAACGCTTATATCGATTAATATTGTTCACATTTTGAATATATGGTCTGGTATAAGCAAGTGTGATTGTTTAGTTAACGAACAATAGTGGTTACTGTTAACAGAGACCAGAATTTGTTTTGTGTAATTTTGTCACAAATAAACGTTGATTAGACTCAATATTGCTTATGACTATGAAATTCAAAAATATAAACGATCAAACTGGCACATTTGACATAGCATAGCAATGGGATAACTCTAATAATCTCTATCGATATCTATTATCGCCCAAATGGTCTGTTCTAAGAACAGAACAATTAAATGTCCCGTTTAATCTTCTCATTTTATAATAAAATATTCGAAATAAAATCAATATTAATTGATAGAAGCGTTTCCGGAAAGGTGTCTTCAATTCATATTTATTATTTTATACCCACAACACTATTGCAAAATTCTTATATGAAGAGATAATTCATCTCTAATGCTGATCACGTTGAATCACTGTGT
The DNA here is from genome assembly GCA_032622095.1 of Siphonodentalium dalli. NCBI lineage: Eukaryota > Metazoa > Mollusca > Scaphopoda > Gadilida > Siphonodentaliidae > Siphonodentalium > Siphonodentalium dalli. The sequence continues at coordinate 12,831,682 of CP136067.1, forward strand.
GTCGATAATTGATTTCCGGGCATGCCGGAAGAATCTCCATGAAGGTCGAGCGAAATTAAACACGACAGTGCTGTAACTGTCAACACTTTCAACTAAGTTCTAAGATAGAGCAAACACCTAACATAAATTGATGCGAACATCGAAGCTACACAGCACGAGGTATGCACTTGACTCTTTGCCTGTTCGATATTACCAGTATATCTTTTTAAATACAGGTTCGTGGAATCGGGGACCAACAATGCTTCCATCGATCACGCCTTTATATTCAAATTGCGCGTTATGTTGACAGTGGACCACGTTAGCACTTCTGTCAATAGACCCGATCAATAACCGTGTAATGTTCATACCACGACGCTTTAACCATGTAATGTTCATACCACAACGCTTTAACCGTGTAATGTTCACCACGACGCTTTAACCATGTAATGTTCATACCACGACGCTTTAACCGTGTCATGTTCATACCACGACGCTTTAACCATTATAACACTGAATGGATTTCCCCCCCATTCAGTTAGAAAAGTCTATATTGGACTGATTTATTATTCATGTTAAGGTGATAACAGCAGATAAATAAAAGTGCCGAAGGAGTCCTATTTATTGATTTCGATTGTTGATCTTATTATCTGAATATTTCCTATGGGATAACTACACACCAATGATGCTTTAGTATAGCAAGGGCTAAACTTATTATCTGAACATTTCCTATGTGATAATTACTCATCTATAATGCTTTAGTATACACAGGGTTAAACTTATTATCTGAACATTTCCTATGGGATAATTACTCATCAATGATGCTTTAGATAATAAGAAATGGTTAACTTATTATCTGAATATTTCCTATGGGATAACTACTCATCAATGATGGTTTAGTATAGAAATGGTTAAACTCATTATCTGAACACTTCCTATGGGATAACTACTCACCAATGATGCTTTAGAAAAGAAAGGGTTAAACATATTATATGAACATTTCCTATGGGATAACTAATCGTCAATGATGCTTTAGAATAGAAATGGTTAAACTCATTATCTGAACACTTCATATGGGATACTGACTCACCTATGATGCTTTAGAATAGAAAGGGTTAAACTTATTATCTGAACATTTCCTACGGGATAATGACTCATCAACGATGCTTTAGTGTATAAATGGTTAGACTTATTAACTGAACATTTCCTATGGGATAATTACTAACCTATGATGGTTTAGTGTAGAAAGGGTCAAACTTATTATCTGAACATTTCCTATATGATAATTACTCATCTATGATGCTTTAGTATAGCATGGGTTAAACGTATTATATGAACATTTCCTAATGGATAATGACTCATCTATGATGCTTTAGTATAGAAAGGATTAAACTTATTATCTGAACATTTCCTATGGGATAACTACTCGTCAATGATGCTTTAGTATAGAAAGGGTTAAACTTATTATCTGAGCATTTACTATTGGATAATTACTCACCAATGATGCTTTAGTTAAGAAAGGGTTAAACTTAATATCTGAATATTTCATGTGGGATAACTACTCATCAATGATGCTTTAGTATAGAAAGGGTTAAACTTATTATCTGAACATCACCTATGGGATAACTACTCATCAATGATGCTTTATTATAGAAAGGGTTAAACTTATTATCTGAACATTTCCTTTGGGATAACTAATTGTCAATGATGCTTTAGAATAGAAAGGGTTAAATTTATTATCTGAACATTTCCTATGTGATAATTACTCATCTATGATGCTTTAGTATGGAAAGGGTTAAACTTATTATCTGAATATTTCCTATGGATAATTACTTATATATGATGCTTTAGAATAGAAAGGGTTAAATTTATTATCTGAACATTTCCTATGTGATAATTACTCATCTATGATGCTTTAGTATGGAAAGGGTTAAACTTATTATCTGAATATTTCCTATGGATAATTACTTATATATGATGCTTTAGAATAGAAAGAGTTAAACTTATTAACTGAACATTTCCTATGTGATAATTACTCATCTATGATGCTTTAGTATGGAAAGGGTTAAACTTATTATCTGAACATTTCCTATGTGATAAGTTGGTCAGTAGTACGTAGGTATATATTTAGCCCTTATAATTTGAAATTCTTTACAGATTAACACATGGTGGTATTCATCCCCTAGTCCTTCCCTATATTCCCTTCGTATTCTTTTCTCTTTAACCTGGTCATGTCATCGTCCTGACTCTATAGATAGTCTGTGTTTAGCGGTTATAAACAAGAGAGGCCTACTCAGATAATGTTCGCGGTATCTCATTGGCCGTTTATGGGATTAGCCCTTCCGTGTGAAACTTTGGGCTGGATTTGTAAAATTAAACACAAAACCCAGCCACCATTCATAATTTATTTTCTATATTGCTCCAGAAATCTGCCTCTTTGTGGGGTAAATCTATAGGCATGTCCGTTATTTCGTCAAAAGTGTTATTTAACGACAAAGCGGCATCTTAGAGTTCAAACTCCGTGCAGCGCCACCTATGTTATCACTATGATAGATCACTGCCACAAGGATGGCACTTTGCGGACCGATACATCAATTTTACATATCGTCAGAACTATATTTAGTCACGTATTATCTTATTTTGACCACCAAAAGTTTGCAATAATGGTAATTCTTTCGTTATTAATAAGAACAATATGAACTGAGCCAGACATAGACAATTTTAATCCTAAAACATAAGAACTAAGAACACGCAAGAAAACCTTACCAAATGTCCGTATGGCAGTGGTATCTCAGCGGAGCGATGGGCGATAACACTGCCTGGAGTTTGCTTAGAGTTATCTCTCATTTGCAGTTCTGAGTGTGGAGAAGTTGGGGAGGGGTTTCTATTACGTCAGTGTCAGCCAGTCACAACATCTATCACTAAAGCAATGCAGGATCATGCAGCCATTCAGGCGATTGTCGGAATGCCTATACAGTGCATGGTAGATTCGCCACGTAGCTAAAAATAGCGCTATAAACATTGTCTATCACATTGAAAATTTCACACCAACTTAGAGATTACGGCAAATAATTAAACCCAAAAGCATACGTGATGAATCCAAAATTGACCAAGAATACCTACCAAGGAGAATAGAAGTAATTATTTTCAAGAATTTCAACAGTTAACACCAGTTTGAAGCGGGTGGATATGCAGGATATATCTGTTATTCGTAAATATATTTTGTGCGCTGTTGCATAATACTGCATTCATTCGGCGCAGAAGTTATTTATACACCTTATATAGTGACGCAGAGCTATTGCTTGCTGGTGTTCCATTGATTCCTCGAGACTACTCCGGCTTAATGGTATTGTACCTTCTGTCGCTCTGCCATCGGTGCACGCTCGTGCTGCTTATGTGAACATCACCATCTTCACTATCTGGGAACTTAAATCTGTGTCTTGGTCTCCCATAGTATATAAGGCCATACAGAATGAATTCCAGAGGACGAATTTAGTTATGCTAGCCCACTGTGCGAAAAGGCCTGAAAAAACCTTTGCTTCATAAATCTGAATCCTCAAGATGTTACTACTGACACGTACATGGCATCATAAAATAAAAAACCTTAATGTTTTATGTATTTTTTTAAATCGATTTGTTGTCTAATTTATATAACACATGATATATAACACATACATTTGTTTATACAGACAATGGGATTGGAGGACAAGTGCTCACTCACTTATGGGTACCCGCTCTCCCACAGACGTTGGTACCTCGGCGGTAATATTTTGCATTGCATGTCATGTACTTAAAGTGATGTGAAAAACTCCGGTAGAGAGATCAAATAGAAATGGAGAATAATCTTGTTCAAAGTAGTAAATTTTACAAATAGAACATCCAAATTGACAACAGACACCGCCATTCTTATATATTAATTCAATACAGTGACTCTCGATGGCGAACTCGTTTTCGTTAGTATATTGCCGATAGATGCGTCTTGAATCGAGTAGTAAATATTTACAATTGAGCGTAGTTCTGACGATGTTTTATATAGAGTGTTACTGTCGATTTGCTTCAAATTTTATGCAATGTTAGTAGAATGTTACATTCCTCCAGCTGTCATAGCACCTGAATACTAACTTATCAGTTTCACGCACCCGAACAAGTACATAATATGTCTTTAACCCTTTGAGTGCCAGGGGCCGATCTCATCGGCCCTAAACCTACAAAATAAGTCTGTTAAAGAATATAAGAATTAATTATTAAAATTGTGAGAAAAAAAAAAAGGAAAAAAAAAATTGTTAGGCCAATGCATTCTCTTATATATGCGAGGCGACCTATGGTCGACTCGCATATATAAGAGAATGCATTGGCACAGGGTATATGGGTTGATACAAAAATCTACCTGGCACTCAAAGGGTTAAGTCATGAAGAAATATTTCCCACACTTCGAAAGCATGACCTTTAAATAAAAACTTGTCAAAATCTTATCCAACAATACTCAAAATATAAGCAATTAAATTTGTCATATGATCCGCAGATTATTCTCGTCATGCGATAAGCATCTCATAAATAATTATTAGTAAATAATTAATAATTAATGAACACATATAAATGAAACGACCCTTTGCACAATCATACAGCTCTCGGAAGTTATATATTATCTCCTACTATTATCATATATATATTATACTGCTTAATAAACAATGTACATTTATATGTAATATATAGATAGAACCGCATGAGTGTCTGAATTTTGACGAAATTATCGCACGAGATTTGTTGGCGGAGCGATACCTCGAGTGCGGGTATCGCGTTCCGCCAACAAATCGAGTGCGATAATTTCGTCAAAATTCAGACACTCATGCGGTTCTATTTTTATTACATATCTAAGAATCATAGTAAGTTGACTCACAATCGTACATCTCTGGTACAGAAATGTGAATTTAATTGAGTTTTAACGGCATTTTAGGGTTAACGCAACAATCAGACAGGGAGCCCTTCTATCCGCGAGTGAACTTGACCCATCTTGACCCGCGCAACGGTGTTAATAGGGTTTTCCCAGCTTTTCCAAAAATATAACCCAATCAGCGCGCTGCGATATCGGCAAGTGGGTTGTCGCCCTTGCGTTGAAACGTTGAAAAAGTAAAAATAGTAACGGCGAAAGCCAGTCTAACAACAATGAATGAAATAGTTCCGCCGACAGATTGCACTAGTGCGATTCTGAGAATTATCACACGCCTGGAACGTCGTGTGATCATGCGAATTACGTTGATAGATATGTCCGTATAAGGATATTTATATGTAATATGTATGCATACTGTCCGTATAAGGATATTTATATGTAATATGTATGCATACTGTCCGTATAAGGATATTTATATGCAATATGTATGCACACTGTCCGTATAAGGATATTTATATGTAATATGTATGCATACTGTCCGTATAAGGATATTTTGCCAATTAAACTTATCGTATCTTATACAGCTATATCGATTATATCGATTATACTGGCGAGGTAGTCTATGTCGATTATACTGGCGAGGTAGTCTATATCGATTATACTGGCGAGGTATTCGGTGATGGAATGCAGTCTATATCGATTATACTGGCGAGGTATTCGGTGATGGAATGCAGTCTATATCGATTATACTGGCGAGGTATTCGGTGATGGAATGCAGTATATATCGATTATACTGGCGAGGTATTCGGTGATGGAATGCAGTCTATATCGATTATACTGGCGAGGTATTCGGTGATGGAATGCAGTCTATATCGATTATACTGGCGAGGTATTCGGTGATGGAATGCAGTCTATATCGATTATACTGGCGAGGTATTCGGTGATGGAATGCAGTCTATATCGATTATACTGGCGAGGTATTCGGTGATGGAATGCAGTATATATCGATTATACTGGCGAGGTATTCGGTGATGGAATGCAGTCTATATCGATTATACTGGCGAGGTATTCGGTGATGGAATGCAGTCTATATCGATTATACTGGCGAGGTATTCGGTGATGGAATGCAGTCTATATCGATTATACTGGCGAGGTATTCGGTGATGGAATGCAGTCTATATCGATTATACTGGCGAGGTAGTCTATATCGATTATACTGGCGAGGTATTCGGTGATGGAATGCAGTCTATATCGATTATACTGGCGAGGTATTCGGTGATGGAATGCAGTCTATATCGATTATACTGGCGAGGTATTCGGTGATGGAATGCAGTTATTATGTATGGCACGTGATGTCCTTCTCAGTCCTACTCGATATTTATTTCAAGCTTAAAACCACTCACGGAATTTCTTAGAACTAATTAACTCACCGAACATATTACAGTGCGTACATTATTTATTTATTGACCTCCAAGTTTGGAGAGCGACTGTTAATATTTACAAATCAGACAACACGAAGTATGACATGCAAGGGTTACATAACAAATACATGCATACAAAAATAATAATAATAATAATTAAAAAAAAAAAAAATTAAAAACAAACACACACACCCTCACAAATAAATAACATGTTGATATTAACAGAGAGAGTCATATGTCACATGCATACGGCTCAACGAGCGCTTCATTGTCCCAGACGTACATCGCACTAATGCGGTCCTAGTCATATACAGTGAGAGAGCGATCAATAATCAAATAAAATATCACTATATACAGAGAGTCATATGTCGCATGCATACGGTTATACGACATATCGATGTGCTCTATTGTCCCTGGCAATTGTCGCACGCATGAGTTCGTATTTATATATAGGCTGGCTAAAGTATTGCGAAGTGACGGTGGGGATGTTTTTGTGAGAGTGATTCACAGTGACTCACTCTGGGCCACTCAACGCCGAAAGCTTGATTAGCGAGGATTAGCGAGTCACTATGGTGTAAACAACATGGTGGTAGCAGTTTTTAACTCCTACTAATCGACCACATCGCATTACATATTAAGGCTACAGATTGTCCTTTTAGCGGTCCTTCTCTTTCAATCTCTCATACATCGAGGCTACTCAATACGCCAACTCCGAAAAATTTAATTTTAAACAATTTATGAATTTCGTCAATCTAAATCACCTTTACTTCCTTTCAAACTGCACCCGAACAGCCGCACCTTCTCGAACGGAAAGGTCACTTACTGTAAAAAGACAAATCAAGACAAGATAATTATCGATATTTAGGTAATACTGTTCTACATTAAGTCGAAATGTCGTAAACTACGTAGTTGTCAGTGGTACGCGGTGATTCTCAGTGGTACGCGGTGATTATCAGTGGTACGCGGTGATTCTCAGTGGTTCGCGGTGATTCTCAGTGGTTCGCGGTTATTCTCAGTTGTTCGCAGTGATTATCAGTTGTTCGCAGTGATTATCAGTTGTTCGCAGTGATTCTCAGTGGTTTTCTCTGGATATATCTGGCGAGAAATCTTGAATATCACATATCATCCTTATTGTTTATAAAAATTTAAGCCATTATTGAGAGATGACAAAACAATGGATATTAATATTTCCTTTTTTTGTCCATTTTGGTACCAAGAACAGCTGCAATAATTTCACACACCAAATCAGAAATCACCAAAAATAGCGTTTTGTCTTGGCTCTCTGAGGGGAGGCATCATTTGTATCATAATGTTGAGTTAAATTTTAATTGCATAATGTAAAATCATACCCCGGTATATTATACTGAAGAATAAAGTAGTCACCCATATTCGATTCCATTGAAAACAAATGTTGATATGAGGTGAGGTCCACTCAAGCAGGGAGCAATCAACTGGAATTAGGCCAGTGTTAATATATATGGTGGTCAGCTTGGTTATGAACCCAGAACTTTTCATTGAACAACAGACATGACATGAACAATCTCAATTATAGACAATGATTAATGGGTTGTTGCCTTTCTAAATAAAAATAATGATTAAATTTAACGAATCAAGAATAACTAAGTCTCCTCTCTCCTGATCTTCAGATATATCATCGATGCATGAACTGCACTTTTGAAATAAATCTATTTCACCGCAGTTATCGGTACATGAAAAGAGTGAAATTATAAAACATTTTCTTGCCAGTGAAATGAGGGAATTGAGGGCGCTGGTCTTGTCTCACCCTCAACTTTGGTCAAGATTTTCAAGTTGGAAATTCCACAGCTGACACAACATGAGCGAAATGTCACACCAAAAATATTTTGAATTTGTTGGCTAATAATATGATAAAATGACCGCGACACAAGTTAGTATTAAATAGGGAAATGGAACTTTACTAACCTAGTTAGAAAAACTTGGGGTCTCCTGATCCTTAATGTTGAAAACCCACCCCTTTGCTCTATACGTGATAAACAAAAAGAGCGATCGTGGATGAATTTCTGTGGTTTTAGTGCAGCGGTTAGAGTTTGATTTTATTTCGAATATTTTATTACAAAATGAGATGATTAAATGGGATACTTTATTATTCTATTTTTGAAACAGACCGTTCAGGCTATACCATCTAGCGATAGAGATCATTAGCTATTTCTTTCTATAAACAGAATATACATGTATGTATTTCACAGGGGAGATAATTTCCATCGATAAACAGTATACATGTATGTATTACACAGGGGAGATAATTTCTATCTATAAACAGTATACATGTATGTATTACATAGGGGAGATAATTTCTATCTATAAACAGTATACATGTATGTATTACACAGGGGAGATAATTTCCATATATAAACAGTATACATGTATGTATTTCACAGCCGAGATAAATTCTTTCTATAAACAGTATACATGTATGTATTACACAGGGGTGATAATTTCTATATATAAACAGTATACATGTATGTATTTCACAGGGGAGATAATTATTTCTTTCTATAAACAGTATATACATGTATGTATTTCACAGGAGAGATAATTTCTTTCTATAAACAGTATAAATGTATGTATTACACAGGGGAGATAATTTCTATCTATAAACAGTATACATGTACGTATTACACAGGGGAGATCATTTCTTTCTATAAACAGTATATGTGTGTGTATTACACAGGGGAGATAATTTATATCCATAAACAGTATACATGTATGTATTTCACAGGGGAGATAATTTCTATCCATAAACAGTATACATGTACGTATTACACAGGGGAGATAATTTCTATCCATAAACAGTATACATGTATGTATTAAACAGGGGAGATAATTTATATCTATAAGCAGTGTACATGTATGTATTTCACAGGGGAGATAATTTCTTTCTATAAACAGTATACATGTATGTATTTCACAGGGGAGATAATTTCTATCCATAAACAGTATACATGTACGTATTACACAGGGGAGATAATTTCTATCCATAAACAGTATACATGTATGTATTACACAGGGGAGATAATTTATATCTATAAGCAGTGTACATGTACGTATTACACAGGGGAGATCATTTCTTTCTATAAACAGTATATGTGTGTGTATTACACAGGGGAGATAATTTCTATCTATAAACAGTATACATGTATGTATTTCACAGGGGAGATAATTTCTATCCATAAACAGTATACATGTATGTATTACACAGGGGAGATAATTTCTATCCATAAACAGTATACATGTATGTATTAAACAGGGGAGATAATTTATATCTATAAGCAGTGTACATGTATGTATTTCACAGGGGAGATAATTTCTTTCTATAAACAGTATACATGTATGTATTAAACAGGGGAGATAATTTCTTTCTATAAACAGTATACATGTATGTATTAAACAGGGAAGATAATTTATATCTATAAGCAGTGTACATGTATGTATTAAACAGGGGAGATAATTTCTTTCTTTGGTTGCATTTATAACCGTTTTCGCAAAAGATATATGCGAAAATAGCACAAGCAAACGTGCCTGCTTCAGAATCAAATTACCACAGTTGAATAGCCAAGGATGTACCCGTTCCAACAATGTATAGCACGACATCGTGTGTTGCGCCGATGTTTACGTATGGTGTTTTGTAATAACGATCCCGCCTTAGCTGCGTGTAATTTTCCTCCGGACAAATTGCTTAGCGCAAAATCCCCCTAATAGGCGGACAACATATTCAATAAGTTTCCGTCTCGCAACGATTTGGCTTCACAGACATATCAGCGGCTTATCAATTCCTTCGAGATAAATGATTGAACCAATCTACCCTAACAAGGGGGATTTTTTCACGGTTGTATGTCGCGCGAATAGTATTGGCTGGGTGCCAGGTATTCACACCCAACATCGGAACGCGGCTTATTATTTGAAATCATTCGTGAGCAGTGGTGGCGGCGAGGAAGTCAAATTATATGTCCATCATAACATGGGTCGCCTTCGTTGAACAAGTTGGAATTAAGCCTCAACCAAATTTGTTGTCAAGTTGATGTGGGGGGCTTATATGACCTTGACCTTGACCATAAAACGACCTTGACCTCTGTTGAAACACATCTCACTTAAATGGCCATTTTGCTAGATATATGTTGCGATGTACGCGCTCATGTCAATATTCAGAGGCCTTTTATAGCTATCCTTTAGAAATATACCGGTATCGAGGCTCCTACATACTCGAGTCTGTATCTGACGAACAGAAACATGGGAGTACGATATCAAGATATCTTCAGATATATCATCGATGCGTGAACTGCACTTTTGAAATAAATCTATTTCACCGCAGTTATCGTTACATGAAAAGAGTGAAATTATAAAACAGTTTCTTGCCAGTGAAATAAGGGAATTGAGGGCGCTGGTCTTGTCTCACCCTCAACTTTGGTCAAGATTTTCAAGTTGGAAATTCCACAGCTGACACAACATGAGCGAAATGTCACACCAAAAATATTTTGAATTTGTTGGCTAATAATATGATAAAATGACCGCGACACAAGTTAGTTTTAAACTTCGAAACGATACTGTTCTCATATATAGTTTGATTTTTACAATAATTAATTAATAGGGAAATGGAACTTTACTAACCTAGTTAGCAAAACTTGGGTTCTCCTATCCTTAATGTTGAAAACCCACCCCTTTGCTCTATACGTGATAAACAAAAAGAGCGATCGTGGATGAATTTCTGTGGTTTTAGTGCAGCGGTTAGAGTTTGATTTTATTTCGAATATTTTATTACAAAATGAGATGATTAAATGGGATACTTTATTATTCTATTTTTGAAACAGACCGTTCAGGCTATACCATCTAGCGATAGAGATCATTAGCTATTTCTTTCTATAAACAGAATATACATGTATGTATTTCACAGGGGAGATAATTTCCATCGATAAACAGTATACATGTATGTATTACACAGGGGAGATAATTTCTATCTATAAACAGTATACATGTATGTATTACATAGGGGAGATAATTTCTATCTATAAACAGTATACATGTATGTATTACACAGGGGAGATAATTTCCATATATAAACAGTATACATGTATGTATTTCACAGCCGAGATAAATTCTTTCTATAAACAGTATACATGTATGTATTACACAGGGGTGATAATTTCTATATATAAACAGTATACATGTATGTATTTCACAGGGGAGATAATTATTTCTTTCTATAAACAGTATATACATGTATGTATTTCACAGGAGAGATAATTTCTTTCTATAAACAGTATAAATGTATGTATTACACAGGGGAGATAATTTCTATCTATAAACAGTATACATGTACGTATTACACAGGGGAGATCATTTCTTTCTATAAACAGTATATGTGTGTGTATTACACAGGGGAGATAATTTATATCCATAAACAGTATACATGTATGTATTTCACAGGGGAGATAATTTCTATCCATAAACAGTATACATGTACGTATTACACAGGGGAGATAATTTCTATCCATAAACAGTATACATGTATGTATTAAACAGGGGAGATAATTTATATCTATAAGCAGTGTACATGTATGTATTTCACAGGGGAGATAATTTCTTTCTATAAACAGTATACATGTATGTATTTCACAGGGGAGATAATTTCTATCCATAAACAGTATACATGTACGTATTACACAGGGGAGATAATTTCTATCCATAAACAGTATACATGTATGTATTACACAGGGGAGATAATTTATATCTATAAGCAGTGTACATGTACGTATTACACAGGGGAGATCATTTCTTTCTATAAACAGTATATGTGTGTGTATTACACAGGGGAGATAATTTCTATCTATAAACAGTATACATGTATGTATTTCACAGGGGAGATAATTTCTATCCATAAACAGTATACATGTATGTATTACACAGGGGAGATAATTTCTATCCATAAACAGTATACATGTATGTATTAAACAGGGGAGATAATTTATATCTATAAGCAGTGTACATGTATGTATTTCACAGGGGAGATAATTTCTTTCTATAAACAGTATACATGTATGTATTAAACAGGGGAGATAATTTCTTTCTATAAACAGTATACATGTATGTATTAAACAGGGAAGATAATTTATATCTATAAGCAGTGTACATGTATGTATTAAACAGGGGAGATAATTTCTTTCTTTGGTTGCATTTATAACCGTTTTCGCAAAAGATATATGCGAAAATAGCACAAGCAAACGTGCCTGCTTCAGAATCAAATTACCACAGTTGAATAGCCAAGGATGTACCCGTTCCAACAATGTATAGCACGACATCGTGTGTTGCGCCGATGTTTACGTATGGTGTTTTGTAATAACGATCCCGCCTTAGCTGCGTGTAATTTTCCTCCGGACAAATTGCTTAGCGAAAAATCCCCCTAATAGGCGGACAACATATTCAATAAGTTCCCGTCTCGCAACGATTTGGCTTCACAGACATATCAGCGGCTTATCAATTCCTTCGAGATAAATGATTGAACCAATCTACCCTAACAAGGGGGATTTTTTCACGGTTGTATGTCGCGCGAATAGTATTGGCTGGGTGCCAGGTATTCACACCCAACATCGGAACGCGGCTTATTATTTGAAATCATTCGTGAGCAGTGGTGGCGGCGAGGAAGTCAAATTATATGTCCATCATAACATGGGTCGCCTTCGTTGAACAAGTTGGAATTAAGCCTCAACCAAATTTGTTGTCAAGTTGATGTGGGGGGCTTATATGACCTTGACCTTGACCATAAAACGACCTTGACCTCTGTTGAAACACATCTCACTTAAATGGCCATTTTGCTAGATATATGTTGCGATGTACGCGCTCATGTCAATATTCAGAGGCCTTTTATAGCTATCCTTTAGAAATATACCGGTATCGAGGCTCCTACATACTCGAGTCTGTATCTGACGAACAGAAACATGGGAGTACGATATCAAGATATCTTCAGATATATCATCGATGCGTGAACTGCACTTTTGAAATAAATCTATTTCACCGCAGTTATCGTTACATGAAAAGAGTGAAATTATAAAACAGTTTCTTGCCAGTGAAATAAGGGAATTGAGGGCGCTGGTCTTGTCTCACCCTCAACTTTGGTCAAGATTTTCAAGTTGGAAATTCCACAGCTGACACAACATGAGCGAAATGTCACACCAAAAATATTTTGAATTTGTTGGCTAATAATATGATAAAATGACCGCGACACAAGTTAGTTTTAAACTTCGAAACGATACTGTTCTCATATATAGTTTGATTTTTACAATAATTAATTAATAGGGAAATGGAACTTTACTAACCTAGTTAGCAAAACTTGGGTTCTCCTATCCTTAATGTTGAAAACCCACCCCTTTGCTCTATACGTGATAAACAAAAAGAGCGATCGTGGATGAATTTCTGTGGTTTTAGTGCAGCGGTTAGAGTTTGATTTTATTTCGAATATTTTATTACAAAATGAGATGATTAAATGGGATACTTTATTATTCTATTTTTGAAACAGACCGTTCAGGCTATACCATCTAGCGATAGAGATCATTAGCTATTTCTTTCTATAAACAGAATATACATGTATGTATTTCACAGGGGAGATAATTTCCATCGATAAACAGTATACATGTATGTATTACACAGGGGAGATAATTTCTATCTATAAACAGTATACATGTATGTATTACATAGGGGAGATAATTTCTATCTATAAACAGTATACATGTATGTATTACACAGGGGAGATAATTTCCATATATAAACAGTATACATGTATGTATTTCACAGCCGAGATAAATTCTTTCTATAAACAGTATACATGTATGTATTACACAGGGGTGATAATTTCTATATATAAACAGTATACATGTATGTATTTCACAGGGGAGATAATTATTTCTTTCTATAAACAGTATATACATGTATGTATTTCACAGGAGAGATAATTTCTTTCTATAAACAGTATAAATGTATGTATTACACAGGGGAGATAATTTCTATCTATAAACAGTATACATGTACGTATTACACAGGGGAGATCATTTCTTTCTATAAACAGTATATGTGTGTGTATTACACAGGGGAGATAATTTATATCCATAAACAGTATACATGTATGTATTTCACAGGGGAGATAATTTCTATCCATAAACAGTATACATGTACGTATTACACAGGGGAGATAATTTCTATCCATAAACAGTATACATGTATGTATTAAACAGGGGAGATAATTTATATCTATAAGCAGTGTACATGTATGTATTTCACAGGGGAGATAATTTCTTTCTATAAACAGTATACATGTATGTATTTCACAGGGGAGATAATTTCTATCCATAAACAGTATACATGTACGTATTACACAGGGGAGATAATTTCTATCCATAAACAGTATACATGTATGTATTACACAGGGGAGATAATTTATATCTATAAGCAGTGTACATGTACGTATTACACAGGGGAGATCATTTCTTTCTATAAACAGTATATGTGTGTGTATTACACAGGGGAGATAATTTCTATCTATAAACAGTATACATGTATGTATTTCACAGGGGAGATAATTTCTATCCATAAACAGTATACATGTATGTATTACACAGGGGAGATAATTTCTATCCATAAACAGTATACATGTATGTATTAAACAGGGGAGATAATTTATATCTATAAGCAGTGTACATGTATGTATTTCACAGGGGAGATAATTTCTTTCTATAAACAGTATACATGTATGTATTAAACAGGGGAGATAATTTCTTTCTATAAACAGTATACATGTATGTATTAAACAGGGAAGATAATTTATATCTATAAGCAGTGTACATGTATGTATTAAACAGGGGAGATAATTTCTTTCTTTGGTTGCATTTATAACCGTTTTCGCAAAAGATATATGCGAAAATAGCACAAGCAAACGTGCCTGCTTCAGAATCAAATTACCACAGTTGAATAGCCAAGGATGTACCCGTTCCAACAATGTATAGCACGACATCGTGTGTTGCGCCGATGTTTACGTATGGTGTTTTGTAATAACGATCCCGCCTTAGCTGCGTGTAATTTTCCTCCGGACAAATTGCTTAGCGAAAAATCCCCCTAATAGGCGGACAACATATTCAATAAGTTCCCGTCTCGCAACGATTTGGCTTCACAGACATATCAGCGGCTTATCAATTCCTTCGAGATAAATGATTGAACCAATCTACCCTAACAAGGGGGATTTTTTCACGGTTGTATGTCGCGCGAATAGTATTGGCTGGGTGCCAGGTATTCACACCCAACATCGGAACGCGGCTTATTATTTGAAATCATTCGTGAGCAGTGGTGGCGGCGAGGAAGTCAAATTATATGTCCATCATAACATGGGTCGCCTTCGTTGAACAAGTTGGAATTAAGCCTCAACCAAATTTGTTGTCAAGTTGATGTGGGGGGCTTATATGACCTTGACCTTGACCATAAAACGACCTTGACCTCTGTTGAAACACATCTCACTTAAATGGCCATTTTGCTAGATATATGTTGCGATGTACGCGCTCATGTCAATATTCAGAGGCCTTTTATAGCTATCCTTTAGAAATATACCGGTATCGAGGCTCCTACATACTCGAGTCTGTATCTGACGAACAGAAACATGGGAGTACGATATCAAGATATCTTCAGATATATCATCGATGCGTGAACTGCACTTTTGAAATAAATCTATTTCACCGCAGTTATCGTTACATGAAAAGAGTGAAATTATAAAACAGTTTCTTGCCAGTGAAATAAGGGAATTGAGGGCGCTGGTCTTGTCTCACCCTCAACTTTGGTCAAGATTTTCAAGTTGGAAATTCCACAGCTGACACAACATGAGCGAAATGTCACACCAAAAATATTTTGAATTTGTTGGCTAATAATATGATAAAATGACCGCGACACAAGTTAGTTTTAAACTTCGAAACGATACTGTTCTCATATATAGTTTGATTTTTACAATAATTAATTAATAGGGAAATGGAACTTTACTAACCTAGTTAGCAAAACTTGGGTTCTCCTATCCTTAATGTTGAAAACCCACCCCTTTGCTCTATACGTGATAAACAAAAAGAGCGATCGTGGATGAATTTCTGTGGTTTTAGTGCAGCGGTTAGAGTTTGATTTTATTTCGAATATTTTATTACAAAATGAGATGATTAAATGGGATACTTTATTATTCTATTTTTGAAACAGACCGTTCAGGCTATACCATCTAGCGATAGAGATCATTAGCTATTTCTTTCTATAAACAGAATATACATGTATGTATTTCACAGGGGAGATAATTTCCATCGATAAACAGTATACATGTATGTATTACACAGGGGAGATAATTTCTATCTATAAACAGTATACATGTATGTATTACATAGGGGAGATAATTTCTATCTATAAACAGTATACATGTATGTATTACACAGGGGAGATAATTTCCATATATAAACAGTATACATGTATGTATTTCACAGCCGAGATAAATTCTTTCTATAAACAGTATACATGTATGTATTACACAGGGGTGATAATTTCTATATATAAACAGTATACATGTATGTATTTCACAGGGGAGATAATTATTTCTTTCTATAAACAGTATATACATGTATGTATTTCACAGGAGAGATAATTTCTTTCTATAAACAGTATAAATGTATGTATTACACAGGGGAGATAATTTCTATCTATAAACAGTATACATGTACGTATTACACAGGGGAGATCATTTCTTTCTATAAACAGTATATGTGTGTGTATTACACAGGGGAGATAATTTATATCCATAAACAGTATACATGTATGTATTTCACAGGGGAGATAATTTCTATCCATAAACAGTATACATGTACGTATTACACAGGGGAGATAATTTCTATCCATAAACAGTATACATGTATGTATTAAACAGGGGAGATAATTTATATCTATAAGCAGTGTACATGTATGTATTTCACAGGGGAGATAATTTCTTTCTATAAACAGTATACATGTATGTATTTCACAGGGGAGATAATTTCTATCCATAAACAGTATACATGTACGTATTACACAGGGGAGATAATTTCTATCCATAAACAGTATACATGTATGTATTACACAGGGGAGATAATTTATATCTATAAGCAGTGTACATGTACGTATTACACAGGGGAGATCATTTCTTTCTATAAACAGTATATGTGTGTGTATTACACAGGGGAGATAATTTCTATCTATAAACAGTATACATGTATGTATTTCACAGGGGAGATAATTTCTATCCATAAACAGTATACATGTATGTATTACACAGGGGAGATAATTTCTATCCATAAACAGTATACATGTATGTATTAAACAGGGGAGATAATTTATATCTATAAGCAGTGTACATGTATGTATTTCACAGGGGAGATAATTTCTTTCTATAAACAGTATACATGTATGTATTAAACAGGGGAGATAATTTCTTTCTATAAACAGTATACATGTATGTATTAAACAGGGAAGATAATTTATATATATAAGCAGTGTACATGTATGTATTAAACAGGGGAGATAATTTCTTTCTTTGGTTGCATTTATAACCGTTTTCGCAAAAGATATATGCGAAAATAGCACAAGCAAACGTGCCTGCTTCAGAATCAAATTACCACAGTTGAATAGCCAAGGATGTACCCGTTCCAACAATGTATAGCACGACATCGTGTGTTGCGCCGATGTTTACGTATGGTGTTTTGTAATAACGATCCCGCCTTAGCTGCGTGTAATTTTCCTCCGGACAAATTGCTTAGCGAAAAATCCCCCTAATAGGCGGACAACATATTCAATAAGTTCCCGTCTCGCAACGATTTGGCTTCACAGACATATCAGCGGCTTATCAATTCCTTCGAGATAAATGATTGAACCAATCTACCCTAACAAGGGGGATTTTTTCACGGTTGTATGTCGCGCGAATAGTATTGGCTGGGTGCCAGGTATTCACACCCAACATCGGAACGCGGCTTATTATTTGAAATCATTCGTGAGCAGTGGTGGCGGCGAGGAAGTCAAATTATATGTCCATCATAACATGGGTCGCCTTCGTTGAACAAGTTGGAATTAAGCCTCAACCAAATTTGTTGTCAAGTTGATGTGGGGGGCTTATATGACCTTGACCTTGACCATAAAACGACCTTGACCTCTGTTGAAACACATCTCACTTAAATGGCCATTTTGCTAGATATATGTTGCGATGTACGCGCTCATGTCAATATTCAGAGGCCTTTTATAGCTATCCTTTAGAAATATACCGGTATCGAGGCTCCTACATACTCGAGTCTGTATCTGACGAACAGAAACATGGGAGTACGATATCAAGATATCTTCAGATATATCATCGATGCGTGAACTGCACTTTTGAAATAAATCTATTTCACCGCAGTTATCGTTACATGAAAAGAGTGAAATTATAAAACAGTTTCTTGCCAGTGAAATAAGGGAATTGAGGGCGCTGGTCTTGTCTCACCCTCAACTTTGGTCAAGATTTTCAAGTTGGAAATTCCACAGCTGACACAACATGAGCGAAATGTCACACCAAAAATATTTTGAATTTGTTGGCTAATAATATGATAAAATGACCGCGACACAAGTTAGTTTTAAACTTCGAAACGATACTGTTCTCATATATAGTTTGATTTTTACAATAATTAATTAATAGGGAAATGGAACTTTACTAACCTAGTTAGCAAAACTTGGGTTCTCCTATCCTTAATGTTGAAAACCCACCCCTTTGCTCTATACGTGATAAACAAAAAGAGCGATCGTGGATGAATTTCTGTGGTTTTAGTGCAGCGGTTAGAGTTTGATTTTATTTCGAATATTTTATTACAAAATGAGATGATTAAATGGGATACTTTATTATTCTATTTTTGAAACAGACCGTTCAGGCTATACCATCTAGCGATAGAGATCATTAGCTATTTCTTTCTATAAACAGAATATACATGTATGTATTTCACAGGGGAGATAATTTCCATCGATAAACAGTATACATGTATGTATTACACAGGGGAGATAATTTCTATCTATAAACAGTATACATGTATGTATTACATAGGGGAGATAATTTCTATCTATAAACAGTATACATGTATGTATTACACAGGGGAGATAATTTCCATATATAAACAGTATACATGTATGTATTTCACAGCCGAGATAAATTCTTTCTATAAACAGTATACATGTATGTATTACACAGGGGTGATAATTTCTATATATAAACAGTATACATGTATGTATTTCACAGGGGAGATAATTATTTCTTTCTATAAACAGTATATACATGTATGTATTTCACAGGAGAGATAATTTCTTTCTATAAACAGTATAAATGTATGTATTACACAGGGGAGATAATTTCTATCTATAAACAGTATACATGTACGTATTACACAGGGGAGATCATTTCTTTCTATAAACAGTATATGTGTGTGTATTACACAGGGGAGATAATTTATATCCATAAACAGTATACATGTATGTATTTCACAGGGGAGATAATTTCTATCCATAAACAGTATACATGTACGTATTACACAGGGGAGATAATTTCTATCCATAAACAGTATACATGTATGTATTAAACAGGGGAGATAATTTATATCTATAAGCAGTGTACATGTATGTATTTCACAGGGGAGATAATTTCTTTCTATAAACAGTATACATGTATGTATTTCACAGGGGAGATAATTTCTATCCATAAACAGTATACATGTACGTATTACACAGGGGAGATAATTTCTATCCATAAACAGTATACATGTATGTATTACACAGGGGAGATAATTTATATCTATAAGCAGTGTACATGTACGTATTACACAGGGGAGATCATTTCTGTCTATAAACAGTATATGTGTGTGTATTACACAGGGGAGATAATTTCTATCTATAAACAGTATACATGTATGTATTTCACAGGGGAGATAATTTCTATCCATAAACAGTATACATGTATGTATTACACAGGGGAGATAATTTCTATCCATAAACAGTATACATGTATGTATTAAACAGGGGAGATAATTTATATCTATAAGCAGTGTACATGTATGTATTTCACAGGGGAGATAATTTCTTTCTATAAACAGTATACATGTATGTATTAAACAGGGGAGATAATTTCTTTCTATAAACAGTATACATGTATGTATTAAACAGGGAAGATAATTTATATCTATAAGCAGTGTACATGTATGTATTCAACAGGGGAGATAATTTCTTTCTATAAGCAGTGTACATGTATGTATTTCACAGGGGAGATAATTTCTTTCTATAAACAGTATACATGTATGTATTAAACAGGGAAGATAATTTATATCTATAAGCAGTGTACATGTATGTATTAAACAGGGGAGATAATTTCTTTCTATAAACAGTATACATGTATGTATTAAACAGGGAAGATAATTTATATCTATAAGCAGTGTACATGTATGTATTAAACAGGGGAGATAATTTCTTTCTATAAACAGTATATGTGTGTGTATTACACAGGGGAGATAATTTCTATCCATAAACAGTATACATGTATGTATTAAACAGGGGAGATAATTTATATCTATAAGCAGTGTACATGTATGTATTTCACAGGGGAGATAATTTCTATCTATAAGCAGTATACATGTATGTATTTCACAGGGGAGATAATTTCTTTCTATAAACAGTATACATGTATGTATTAAACAGGGGAGATAATTTCTTTCCATAAACAGTATACATGTATGTATTTCACAGGCGAGATATGGGAGATGATCGGGCTTCTCCGTCAGGTCTCGGCTGATAAACGTCACTACGTATTTCACAGGGGAGATAATTTCTTTCTATAAACAGTA
This sequence comes from Siphonodentalium dalli, assembly GCA_032622095.1. Taxonomy (NCBI): domain Eukaryota; kingdom Metazoa; phylum Mollusca; class Scaphopoda; order Gadilida; family Siphonodentaliidae; genus Siphonodentalium; species Siphonodentalium dalli. The sequence continues at coordinate 12,852,879 of CP136067.1, forward strand.
TACATGTATGTATTAAACAGGGAAGATAATTTATATCTATAAGCAGTGTACATGTATGTATTAAACAGGGGAGATAATTTCTTTCTATAAACAGTATACATGTATGTATTAAACAGGGAAGATAATTTATATCTATAAGCAGTGTACATGTATGTATTAAACAGGGGAGATAATTTCTTTCTATAAACAGTATATGTGTGTGTATTACACAGGGGAGATAATTTCTATCCATAAACAGTATACATGTATGTATTAAACAGGGGAGATAATTTATATCTATAAGCAGTGTACATGTATGTATTTCACAGGGGAGATAATTTCTATCTATAAGCAGTATACATGTATGTATTTCACAGGGGAGATAATTTCTTTCTATAAACAGTATACATGTATGTATTAAACAGGGGAGATAATTTCTTTCTATAAACAGTATACATGTATGTATTTCACAGGCGAGATATGGGAGATGATCGGGCTTCTCCGTCAGGTCTCGGCTGATAAACGTCACTACGTCGACGTAGCGATGAGTGAAATAGTCATCAAGTACATCTCCGACATCAATTCCGTGTGCTCAGACAGAATTGGAATACTGCACAGCAAAATTCATCCGTTTAAGTGAGTAACAGAAGTAATATTTACATTCACATCTTCCTTAACAGTCATATGTGTGTGCTGCATTGGATCTTAGCGATGTGGTGATTGAAACATGTAAAATGATGTAATTTACCAGGGTGTTGTTACTCTGGTAAAAGTTGTCTCGTGAATTGTCGCAATATTATACGCACATGTAGACCCATGCGTGTATTTCCCCAAGGTATTTACCGGGATGTAAGTAATAGTATATATGTGGTGGCTCTGCTAGAGTAATTCTACCAGGGTAATTAATTTACCTCGATTTTAAGGTAATTTACCACGGTAGTACCCGGGTACAGTTTTATATTCCTTCAAATTTGAGACAACAGAATGAACATATTGGGGGTCATATGAATGACACGTGTGATTACATAAGGTGTTCAACTCTTCTGGACTTAGCTGACTTATATATAAGAAAATTCTTGCCCATTCTGTTAACATTTGAGTATGCTGACACCGGGTACAATTATTTTCCACCGATTAACGAACAAAATATGATTTTATTTTCACAAAAGAAACAGAAAACACCATGATTTACCTGATTATAATGTAAGTGGGGTATATGCATTTACTTGGAATTTACAAGGATGTGCCCTTTTTACATGGACTTTACATATCTTTTACCAGGGTATATCATTGTTTGTCTGACGTTACCATATTTTACCACTGTAGAACCATTTAAGCCATGGTTTACCAGGGTTTTGCCAGAATATTTTATAAGGGATTCTTGTCCCTGCATTGTTGAAATACGTTTTGTAGAATCAGTATAAACTTAAATCAAGTCTGAACTGCTCAAAAGACATCATACCAGACATTAGTCTAGAAATAATACTAAGCTTCATACTATCATTTCCCTTGTATTACTTGTATATTATTGTATGGTATTACCTCACCTCATTCAAAATCACAGGATGTGTTATTAGCTGCCACATAACATCAACACTAGGAAATGTAGAATTCAATTATTCACAAAAACCATCTCTGACTGGAAGCAACTACATAAATATGGTGGATATAGTAACCATTGTATGGTGTTTAGCGTGTGTGAACTCTGCATCAGAAACTCAGAAAACCCGACGAGCTAGACCATGGTTTTGCTAGCCAAATATAAATAAGTCAGCTAAAGAGTTTAATACTCTGTGTAATCACATGTGCCATTGTCAAGCCAAACCATATCAATTTAAAAAAAAATAAAACAAAACGAAAATTAAAACAAACAAAACAAATCAAAGTACAGCTAAACACAAATTGTAACGTGTGATGTTGTTTAAAAATAAAAAATAAAAAATAAAAAAAACAATTTAATTTAAAAAATTTTAAAAATAAAAAATAAAATCTAAAATTAACTCTAAATTTATTTGATTACACGACTCAAATATGCCCTTGTATACTATCTAAAATACTAGGATTATACTTATATTTTATTTATTACTATAAAGACATTTGAAAACTGCCGCAAGGTAGACTGCTCTGGACATCATTAGTGAAATTTTCCACTACCGACGTCCAAGACAGGGGTACCTCTACTGTAGGCCCTGGATACGAGCACCCCCCTGCTCATATATTATGGGTATTATAAACACAAATTGTAACGTATGTTTTGTTTTAATTTCAGGTGGGTTTTCCTCTTGACGTTGGGGTTCTTCTCTCTGTTTGGTGTCCTTCTTGTGGAAGGTGACTCATACCGGATTAAGTTGCTGCTGAGCACCGCTACGCTCGTATCTATAAGCATGTTATGTTACGTGGTGAGCGATCTCGACTCTCCTTTCAGTGGGTTCTTCAGGATCGATATTAGTATACTAATAGACGTCATCCACAGGCTGGAAGCCATGAATGATATGGCCAAACATAAATGTTCAGAAATGGTCTGCTACCCGGACAGCTCAAACTTTGCACATAAAAGGAGTGAGTTCAAAAATGGTCCACACTAAACCATACTCATCTCCATATAAGGGCGACTGTGGCTACATTATTCGTCGCATTATGTGTGTATATTGCCATTTTTTCGTTAATTTCTTTGTTCTTTTTGTGATTTAATTGTATATATATCAATGATCTCCCATGAGGAGGAAATAAAGATATATATCATATGTATAAGCATGTTATGTTACGTGGTGAGCGATCTCGACTCACATTTCAGTAGGTTCTTCATGATCGATATTTAATCATTTTTTATCCTTATTTTTTGCACTATTTCACAATTTTTTAAATCATTTTTATTTATTTTTCTTACATTTTTTAACAATTATAAAAATAATATAAAATATGTTAGGCTAATGCATTCTCTTATATATGCGAGGCGACCTATCGCACAGGGTTTTCGCAAAACAATCCGGAAGCACTCCGTTCAGTGGGTACTTTAGGCTCGATATTAGTATACTAATAGACGTCATATATGCACAGACTGGAAGCCATGAATGATATGGCCAAACATTAAATGTCTGCTACCCGGACACCTCAAACTTTGCACACAAAAGGAGTGAGTTCAAACATGGTCCACACTAAACCATACTTATCTCCATATAAGGGCGACTGTGGCTACATTATTCATCGCCGTATACGGACCCGTGCACCACCAATTGTGCCACTTATATCGGGTTATACACGATTTCTGAAACAAGAAATCGACATTGTCAATATGCATATACACGATGTATATGACTTGCTTCAACTTGCGAACAAAAAGATTGATTTCAAGCACGTTCGCAAAGAAACCACATGCAGGCAGTGCTACTATTGCGATATTTAATTGCATCAAAATAGATCTATTTTACCCTGTGCCAATGCATTCTCTTATATATGCGAGTCGACCATAGGTCGCCTCGCATATATAAGAGAATGCATTGGCCTAACAATTTTTTATCATTTTTTTAAAATAAATGTTTCTTACAATTTTTAGGACACAAAATAAATAAAAACATCCATTACCCTGCAGGGAGCCCCACACATATATAGAAGCATATAGAAGAGTGTCGTCTGCTCATGTTTGTCTGGGGCTCTGTATGGGTGAAATTATAAAATTGTTAAAGAATACAAGAAAAAATTATTAAAATTGTAAACAAATTATTTAAAAACATGATAAAAAATTGTTAGGCCAATGCATTCTCTTATATATGCGAGGCGACCTATGGTCGACTCGCATATATAAGAGAATGCATTGGCACAGGGTAAAAAATCCCGACTTAAGACTGGATTTGATATGACTTGAAGATTGATAGTGGTCATAGGATTTTGACCGACAGAGTAATTAAACAAAGAACGAAAAAAGAAAAAACCCCAACTCTTTAATTGGAGTGTTCAAGCGCGCGCGAGAATGAACCACACTCATGTACATGTAAGGATATTGTGGCTTCACTATTCATTGCCCTATAGGGACCCATGCGTCACCAATTGTGTCACGTACATCGCGCTATACACGATTTCAGAAACAAGGATTCGAAATGTGAATTGGCTTATAAACGATCTCTGACTTGTTTTTAATTATGCGCACGAAAGGTTCAAGCTCGTATGGGATAAAGGAAATTGATGCAGTGCGACTCTGGCTACATTGTTCGTTGGATAATTATATCACATATGATGCCCAATTAAACGTGAATCGGACTATACCACGCGAAACCACTATAATATCATCGAAAAATACATTAGAATCGGACTATACCACACGAAACCACTATAATATCATCGAAAAATACATTAGATATTTTCTTATCTGTCACTATTGAGTAATCGACGTGTGCTTACCGGGTTACTTGGTATCGCGCCAAGTAAATTACCACGCGGATTAGTACGATTCAGAAAATCCGCGCTTGACACCAATACCAGCCATTGCAAAATGATTGCTTTGTTCATTAAAGTTCAATTATTGTTCAACTTCGTTGCACTAACGAAAATAGGCACACAAACAAAGAGGCAAGCTATATGTTTTGACATAAGGCAGTGCGACTGTATTGCTACAATACAATACCGTCGTATACAGTTGTATTACTCGTATACATGCAATACAGTCGTATACAGTTGTGACGCGTCTCAGCCAGCGCCGTGCATGTACAAGTATTTTACATTCTTTTAAAGATTTTGATTTATAAAAAGGATTAAAGCTCTATTTTTTATGTGATATACAAGATCTTTAACTCAAGTTGGGACATAAGATTTTATGAAATTCATTTGATAAATTTGATTCACCACTCTTCTATGACTCGTGAATCAAATTGATCAAACTCGTTTCATAAAATCTTATATCCCAACATAACTCGTTTGATATCCTCTATATTTATCTATACTAATAACACCCAATTTTGTTTGTTTGTTCGTACGTTTGTAGGCGCCAAACGTTTCGCCCACCACAGCTAAACATGTGTATATAGGGGTAATTTGACCCGGGGACCGTTATTATATAGGTCCTGTATTACATCAGATGTCTTAATATGGCATTAATCATTATTTTATATACATATTGGCTAGAGGCGACAACAACGGTTGAATAATCGGAGCTGAAAATTTGTACATATGGGTAATTTGACCTGGGGAATCTTTTTAGATATGTTCCGTTGACCTCAGATGTCTTAAAGGGCACTGATAATTAATTTATCTCCCTTCCTTCTGCTTCAACTGAAGATCATCTATCAAGCTTTATAGATGGATCTTAACTCCATAGCAATTCCGGGTGAAGATCATACATACGTTATCTAGACGATCGGCTCCGGGATTATTCGTATACATACGGTGGATCCTGTAAGGATGCAAGAATAATTTTACGAAAGGAAAGTTATGAGGAAAAAGTACCCAGGCGTTGTAACAACAAACCTTGTCGTACTCAAATTCAATCGAAATGATGCGAGCAAATTATGTGTTCGAACTATACTGAGGAGTGAAACAACCTGCAAGATACCACATGCGAGGAAATAGCAAAATAACAAGATAGTCATCTCACAAACACAAAAACGGTCGAAATGCTCCAACACTGATCGCCACACAGATACAGATTCTACAGCGCAAACACAGTCGAAAGGCTCCAACACTGATCGGCATACCGTTACAAATTATACAGCGCAAACACGGTCGAAATGCTCCAACACTGATCGGCATATACCGTTACAAATTATACAGCGCAAACACAGTCGAAAGGCTCCAACACTGATCGGCATACCGTTACAAATTATACAGCGCAAACACGGTCGAAATGCTCCAACACTGATCGGCATATACCGTTACAAATTATACAGCGCAAAACGGTCGAAAGGCTACCGCACTGATTGACATACAGTTAGAGATTATACAACGCAAATACAGTCGAAAGGTTCCAACACTGATCGCCACACATATACAGACTCCACTCTTATAACTAATGTGTAGAAACGATTACACATCAAATGTGAAAACTCGGTTAATACATGTACACATAGCAATGTGTAGTTTTACATACAAATACATTGACCAAGGGCCGTTCTACACATACATGTGTATATTTTGTTACACACAATTGTGTAAGAACGTAGAGCATGCGCATTGCGGTGCCTTCAATTTCATAGTCTGCTGCACCCTAAATCTAGTTGGATGAACCTTGTATACAACTCGTTGGGTGCGAATTTGTTGTGTACTTATTATCCAACAGTTTAGTACGATGTACACAACTGATTACGTGAACTGTCTTATGTGGTATTACTTTCATACCACGTTGGATAAAACCGCCACGTGACCGGGTCATCCAATAGCAGCGCGTTTCCGGTGCCGTCGAGCATGCGATTTTTGGCTCAAAATATTTCAAAACAAGATGGATGACTGCGTGAAAAAACTCCCGAGCGACTGGAAAATGGGACAAGGCGTCGTGGATAGCTTTGCCGGTATAGTATACCTTTGTTATAATTATTCTTTGTACGACATGGAGATGGCGCGTTGTTGCTTTTCAAGTTTAGGCGTGAATGACGTCATTAATTTTTACAATACCATGAAACAGCATTTCGACGCGATGAAAATCCGGACAAGAAAAATGGGTTAAAAATCACGTGACTTCCGCTTCGCTTTCGCATAGAATCATGGGAACAATAATATCCCAAAAAGAAACGGTGACACAGAATCGGAAGTGGACCAACGGGATGGTTATAAAATTAACAACTTTAGTTTTTCTGAACAATTCCAACGTGATTTTGGCCTATAGATTAGTTTCGTTTGACCAATTTCGTTGGTTAGCTGAATAAAATCAGCGAAGACGTCATGACATGGTCCATGACGTCATTTGCGTCATTTGGTGTTGTGGGCTAGAATCCAGAAAAAAATTGGTCTCCGCAGGAAACACTGATTTCACATCAGTATACTAGACTTGGTTGCATTTATAACCGTTTTCGCAAAAGATATATGCGAAAATAGCACAAGCAAACGTGCCTGCTTCAGAATCAAATTACCACAGTTGAATAGCCAAGGATGTACCCTTTCCAACAATGTATAGCACGACATCGTGTGTTGCGCCGATGTTTACTTATGGTGTTTTGTAATAACGATCCCGCCTTAGCTGCGTGTAATTTTCCTCCGGACAAATTGCTCAGCGAAAAATCCCCCTAATAGGCGGACAACACATTCAATAAGTTCCCGTCTCGCAACGATTTGGCCTCACAGACATATCAGCGGCTTATCAATTCCTTCGAGATAAATGATTGAACCAATCTACCCTAACAAGGGGGATTTTTTCACGGTTGTATGTCGCGCGAATAGTATTGGCTGGCTGCCAGGTATTCACACTCAACATCGGAACGCGGCTTATTATTTGAAATCATTCGTGAGCAGTGGTGGCGGCGAGGAAGTCAAATTATATGTCCATCATAACATGGGTCGCCTTCGTTGGTGAAAATGGAATTAAGCCTCAACCAAATTTGTTGTCAAGTTGATGTGGGGGGCTTATATGACCTTGACCTTGACCATAAAATGACCTTGACCTCTGTTGAAAGTCATCTCACTTAAAGGGCCATTTTGCTAGATATGTGTTGCGATGTACGCGCTAATGTCAATATTCAGAGGCCTTTTATAGCTATCCTTTAGAAATATACCGGTATCGAGGCTCCTACATACTCGAGTCTGTATCTGACCAACAGAAACATGGGAGTACCATATCAATTTAAACTTGACCTCCATAAAGAATCTATTATATATTAGAGGAAAGTTTGCATAATGTAACATCATACCCCGGTATATTATACTGAAGAATAAAGTAGTCACCCATATTCGATTCCATTGAAAAGAAATGTTGATATGAGGTGAGGTCCACTCAAGCAGGGAGCAATCAACTGGAATTAGGCCAGTGTTAATATATATGGTGGTCAGCTTGGTTATAAACCCAGAACTTTTCATTGAACAACAGACATGACATGAACAATCTCAATTATAGACAATGATTAATGGGTTGTTGCCTTTCTAAATAAAAATAATAATTAAATTTAACGAATCAAGAATAACTAAGTCTCCTCTCTCCTGATCTTCAGATATATCATCGATGCATGAACTGCACTTTTGAAATAAATCTATTTCACCGCAGTTATCGGTACATGAAAAGAGTGAAATTATAAAACATTTTCTTGCCAGTGAAATAAGGGAATTGAGGGCGCTGGTCTTGTCTCACCCTCAACTTTGGTCAAGATTTTCAAGTTGGAAATTCCACAGCTGACACAACATGAGCGAAATGTCACACCAAAAATATTTTGAATTTGTTGGCTAATAATATGATAAAATGACCGCGACACAAGTTAGTTTTAAACTTCGAAACGATAATGTTCTCATATATAGTTTGATTTTTACAATAATTAATTAATAGGGAAATGGAACTTTACTAACCTAGTTAGCAAAACTTGGGGTCTCCTGATCCTTAATGTTGAAAACCCACCCCTTTGCTCTATACGTGATAAACAAAAAGAGCGATCGTGGATGAATTTCTGTGGTTTTAGTGCAGCGGTTAGAGTTTGATTTTATTTCGAATATTTTATTACAAAATGAGATGATTAAATGGGATACTTTATTTTTCTATTTTTGAAACAGACCGTTCAGGCTATACCATCTAGCGATAGAGATCATTAGCTATTTCTTTCTATAAACAGAATATACATGTATGTATTTCACAGGGGAGATAATTTCCATCGATAAACAGTATACATGTATGTATTACACAGGGGAGATAATTTCTATCTATAAACAGTATACATGTATGTATTACATAGGGGAGATAATTTATATCTATAAACAGTATACATGTATGTATTACACAGGGGAGATAATTTCCATATATAAACAGTATACATGTATGTATTTCACAGCCGAGATAAATTCTTTCTATAAACAGTATACATGTATGTATTACACAGGGGTGATAATTTCTATATATAAACAGTATACATGTATGTATTTCACAGCCGAGATAATTTCTTTCTATAAACAGTATACATGTATGTATTACACAGGGGAGATAATTTCTTTCTATAAACAGTATAAATGTATGTATTACACAGGGGAGATAATTTCTATCTATAAGCAGTATACATGTACGTATTACACAGGGGAGATAATTTCTTTCTATAAACAGTATACATGTATGTATTACACAGGGGTGATAATTTCTATATATAAACAGTATACATGTATGTATTTCACAGGGGAGATAATTATTTCTTTCTATAAACAGTATATACATGTATGTATTTCACAGGAGAGATAATTTCTTTCTATAAACAGTATAAATGTATGTATTACACAGGGGAGATAATTTCTATCTATAAACAGTATACATGTACGTATTACACAGGGGAGATCATTTCTTTCTATAAACAGTATATGTGTGTGTATTACACAGGGGAGATAATTTATATCCATAAACAGTATACATGTATGTATTTCACAGGGGAGATAATTTCTATCCATAAACAGTATACATGTACGTATTACACAGGGGAGATAATTTCTATCCATAAACAGTATACATGTATGTATTAAACAGGGGAGATAATTTATATCTATAAGCAGTGTACATGTATGTATTTCACAGGGGAGATAATTTCTTTCTATAAACAGTATACATGTATGTATTTCACAGGGGAGATAATTTCTATCCATAAACAGTATACATGTACGTATTACACAGGGGAGATAATTTCTATCCATAAACAGTATACATGTATGTATTACACAGGGGAGATAATTTATATCTATAAGCAGTGTACATGTACGTATTACACAGGGGAGATCATTTCTTTCTATAAACAGTATATGTGTGTGTATTACACAGGGGAGATAATTTCTATCTATAAACAGTATACATGTATGTATTTCACAGGGGAGATAATTTCTATCCATAAACAGTATACATGTATGTATTACACAGGGGAGATAATTTCTATCCATAAACAGTATACATGTATGTATTAAACAGGGGAGATAATTTATATCTATAAGCAGTGTACATGTATGTATTTCACAGGGGAGATAATTTCTTTCTATAAACAGTATACATGTATGTATTAAACAGGGGAGATAATTTCTTTCTATAAACAGTATACATGTATGTATTAAACAGGGAAGATAATTTATATCTATAAGCAGTGTACATGTATGTATTAAACAGGGGAGATAATTTCTTTCTATAAGCAGTGTACATGTATGTATTTCACAGGGGAGATAATTTCTTTCTATAAACAGTATACATGTATGTATTAAACAGGGAAGATAATTTATATCTATAAGCAGTGTACATGTATGTATTAAACAGGGGAGATAATTTCTTTCTATAAACAGTATACATGTATGTATTAAACAGGGAAGATAATTTATATCTATAAGCAGTGTACATGTATGTATTAAACAGGGGAGATAATTTCTTTCTATAAACAGTATATGTGTGTGTATTACACAGGGGAGATAATTTCTATCCATAAACAGTATACATGTATGTATTAAACAGGGGAGATAATTTATATCTATAAGCAGTATACATGTATGTATTTCACAGGGGAGATAATTTCTATCTATAAGCAGTATACATGTATGTATTTCACAGGGGAGATAATTTCTTTCTATAAACAGTATACATGTATGTATTAAACAGGGGAGATAATTTCTTTCTATAAACAGTATACATGTATGTATTTCACAGGCGAGATATGGGAGATGATCGGGCTTCTCCGTCAGGTCTCGGCTGATAAACGTCACTACGTCGACGTAGCGATGAGTGAAATAGTCATCAAGTACATCTCCGACATCAATTCCGTGTGCTCAGACAGAATTGGAATACTGCACAGCAAAATTCATCCGTTTAAGTGAGTAACAGAAGTAATATTTACATTCACATCTTCCTTAACAGTCATATGTGTGTGCTGCATTGGATCTTAGCGATGTGGTGATTGAAACATGTAAAATGATGTAATTTACCAGGGTGTTGTTACTCTGGTAAAAGTTGTCTCGTGAATTGTCGCAATATTATACGCACATGTAGACCCATGCGTGTATTTCCCCAAGGTATTTACCGGGATGTAAGTAATAGTATATATGTGGTGGCTCTGCTAGAGTAATTCTACCAGGGTAATTAATTTACCTCGATTTTAAGGTAATTTACCACGGTAGTACCCGGGTACAGTTTTATATTCCTTCAAATTTGAGACAACAGAATGAACATATTGGGGGTCATATGAATGACACGTGTGATTACATAAGGTGTTCAACTCTTCTGGACTTAGCTGACTTATATATAAGAAAATTCTTGCCCATTCTGTTAACTTTTGAGTATGCTGACACCGGGTACAATTATTTTCCACCGATTAACGAACAAAATATGATTTTATTTTCACAAAAGAAACAGAAAACACCATGATTTACCTGATTATAATGTAAGTGGGGTATATGCATTTACTTGGAATTTACAAGGATGTGCCCTTTTTACATGGACTTTACATATCTTTTACCAGGGTATATCATTGTTTGTCTGACGTTACCATATTTTACCACTGTAGAACCATTTAAGCCATGGTTTACCAGGGTTTTGCCAGAATATTTTATAAGGGATTCTTGTCCCTGCATTGTTGAAATACGTTTTGTAGAATCAGTATAAACTTAAATCAAGTCTGAACTGCTCAAAAGACATCATACCAGACATTAGTCTAGAAATAATACTAAGCTTCATACTATCATTTCCCTTGTATTACTTGTATATTATTGTATGGTATTACCTCACCTCATTCAAAATCACAGGATGTGTTATTAGCTGCCACATAACATCAACACTAGGAAATGTAGAATTCAATTATTCACAAAAACCATCTCTGACTGGAAGCAACTACATAAATATGGTGGATATAGTAACCATTGTATGGTGTTTAGCGTGTGTGAACTCTGCATCAGAAACTCAGAAAACCCGACGAGCTAGACCATGGTTTTGCTAGCCAAATATAAATAAGTCAGCTAAAGAGTTTAATACTCTGTGTAATCACATGTGCCATTGTCAAGCCAAACCATATCAATTTAAAAAAAAATAAAACAAAACGAAAATTAAAACAAACAAAACAAATCAAAGTACAGCTAAACACAAATTGTAACGTGTGATGTTGTTTAAAAATAAAAAATAAAAAATAAAAAAAACAATTTAATTTAAAAAATTTAAAAAATAAAAAATAAAATCTAAAATTAACTCTAAATTTATTTGATTACACGACTCAAATATGCCCTTGTATACTATCTAAAATACTAGGATTATACTTATATTTTATTTATTACTATAAAGACATTTGAAAACTGCCGCAAGGTAGACTGCTCTGGACATCATTAGTGAAATTTTCCACTACCGACGTCCAAGACAGGGGTACCTCTACTGTAGGCCCTGGATACGAGCACCCCCCTGCTCATATATTATGGGTATTATAAACACAAATTGTAACGTATGTTTTGTTTTAATTTCAGGTGGGTTTTCCTCTTGACGTTGGGGTTCTTCTCTCTGTTTGGTGTCCTTCTTGTGGAAGGTGACTCATACCGGATTAAGTTGCTGCTGAGCACCGCTACGCTCGTATCTATAAGCATGTTATGTTACGTGGTGAGCGATCTCGACTCTCCTTTCAGTGGGTTCTTCAGGATCGATATTAGTATACTAATAGACGTCATCCACAGGCTGGAAGCCATGAATGATATGGCCAAACATAAATGTTCAGAAATGGTCTGCTACCCGGACAGCTCAAACTTTGCACATAAAAGGAGTGAGTTCAAAAATGGTCCACACTAAACCATACTCATCTCCATATAAGGGCGACTGTGGCTACATTATTCGTCGCATTATGTGTGTATATTGCCATTTTTTCGTTAATTTCTTTGTTCTTTTTGTGATTTAATTGTATATATATCAATGATCTCCCATGAGGAGGAAATAAAGATATATATCATATGTATAAGCATGTTATGTTACGTGGTGAGCGATCTCGACTCACATTTCAGTAGGTTCTTCATGATCGATATTTAATCATTTTTTATCCTTATTTTTTGCACTATTTCACAATTTTTTAAATCATTTTTATTTATTTTTCTTACATTTTTTAACAATTATAAAAATAATATAAAATATGTTAGGCTAATGCATTCTCTTATATATGCGAGGCGACCTATCGCACAGGGTTTTCGCAAAACAATCCGGAAGCACTCCGTTCAGTGGGTACTTTAGGCTCGATATTAGTATACTAATAGACGTCATATATGCACAGACTGGAAGCCATGAATGATATGGCCAAACATTAAATGTCTGCTACCCGGACACCTCAAACTTTGCACACAAAAGGAGTGAGTTCAAACATGGTCCACACTAAACCATACTTATCTCCATATAAGGGCGACTGTGGCTACATTATTCATCGCCGTATACGGACCCGTGCACCACCAATTGTGCCACTTATATCGGGTTATACACGATTTCTGAAACAAGAAATCGACATTGTCAATATGCATATACACGATGTATATGACTTGCTTCAACTTGCGAACAAAAAGATTGATTTCAAGCACGTTCGCAAAGAAACCACATGCAGGCAGTGCTACTATTGCGATATTTAATTGCATCAAAATAGATCTATTTTACCCTGTGCCAATGCATTCTCTTATATAAGCGAGTCGACCATAGGTCGCCTCGCATATATAAGAGAATGCATTGGCCTAACAATTTTTTATCATTTTTTTAAAATAAATGTTTCTTACAATTTTTAGGACACAAAATAAAAAAAACCATCCATTACCCTGCAGGGAGCCCCACACATATATAGAAGCATATAGAAGAGTGTCGTCTGCTCATGTTTGTCTGGGGCTCTGTATGGGTGAAATTATAAAATTGTTAAAGAATACAAGAAAAAATTATTAAAATTGTAAACAAATTATTTAAAAACATGATAAAAAATTGTTAGGCCAATGCATTCTCTTATATATGCGAGGCGACCTATGGTCGACTCGCATATATAAGAGAATGCATTGGCACAGGGTAAAAAATCCCGACTTAAGACTGGATTTGATATGACTTGAAGATTGATAGTGGTCATAGGATTTTGACCGACAGAGTAATTAAACAAAGAACGAAAAAAGAAAAAACCCCAACTCTTTAATTGGAGTGTTCAAGCGCGCGCGAGAATGAACCACACTCATGTACATGTAAGGATATTGTGGCTTCACTATTCATTGCCCTATAGGGACCCATGCGTCACCAATTGTGTCACGTACATCGCGCTATACACGATTTCAGAAACAAGGATTCGAAATGTGAATTGGCTTATAAACGATCTCTGACTTGTTTTTAATTATGCACACGAAAGGTTCAAGCTCGTATGGGATAAAGGAAATTGATGCAGTGCGACTCTGGCTACATTGTTCGTTGGATAATTATATCACATATGATGCCCAATTAAACGTGAATCGGACTATACCACGCGAAACCACTATAATATCATCGAAAAATACATTAGAATCGGACTATACCACACGAAACCACTATAATATCATCGAAAAATACATTAGATATTTTCTTATCTGTCACTATTGAGTAATCGACGTGTGCTTACCGGGTTACTTGGTATCGCGCCAAGTAAATTACCACGCGGATTAGTACGATTCAGAAAATCCGCGCTTGACACCAATACCAGACATTGCAAAATGATTGCTTTGTTCATTAAAGTTCAATTATTGTTCAACTTCGTTGCACTAACGAAAATAGGCACACAAACAAAGAGGCAAGCTATATGTTTTGACATAAGGCAGTGCGACTGTATTGCTACAATACAATACCGTCGTATACAGTTGTATTACTCGTATACATGCAATACAGTCGTATACAGTTGTGACGCGTCTCAGCCAGCGCCGTGCATGTACAAGTATTTTACATTCTTTTAAAGATTTTGATTTATAAAAAGGATTAAAGCTCTATTTTTTATGTGATATACAAGATCTTTAACTCAAGTTGGGACATAAGATTTTATGAAATTCATTTGATAAATTTGATTCACCACTCTTCTATGACTCGTGAATCAAATTGATCAAACTCGTTTCATAAAATCTTATATCCCAACATAACTCGTTTGAGATCCTCTACTCGTATATATGGTAGCCAGCTAGGCGCGGACCGCCTCTCAGTAGGTGCACCGCGCCTCGAGCGAAGGCGCGCGGCGCCTATCGCTGATTATCATCGCGCCGATCCGCGGAGCGGTCTTCGGACCTTCGTTCGTCGTCCGTTGCTTCTACTAATTACGTCCGCGCGTTCGGTTTGATTGAATTATCGAAACTAAATGTAGCTTTAACCCTTTCAGTGCCAAGTCCGATGTTTGCATCAACCCATATTTCCTTGATCATTTTTCAAATTTATTGATTATAATAATGTGATACATTGATGGAATGAGCTCTTAGTTGTATACGTATACGTTTACATCGAGGTAGGTCGCAACTTTCTTACATCAGAGGATACGTTCTTACACCAGAGGATGCAACATGGCAAATACGTACTTAGCGTGATTAGTTATATACCAGCTATAAAATACGATATGTATATGCACATGCATGGTACACTTGAAGAGACCCGGAAGTGACTGGAATTGGAATTCATTAGAATTTTTAAATTCTTCCGACTTGATCATCACTCTACATGCACATGTCTGATATGGCTATAGTCCAATTCAAGGCAATCAGGGTTTACTAATGTAACTCTGCGCTTTATTTTCTATGTCAAGAAATATACCTAAATCGAGAGCGTTTCGCCACACGGATAAAGACCATAAAGAGCGTTAAGGGTTATTTTTTTCGAAATAACCAACATTGGTTTCAGTCCGATATAACAATGTATAAGGCAACCAGGCTTCTCTTATCAGTTGCAGTATATCTTATTATCTCTGTTACTAGTAGTGTTAGCACAACAAAAAGAGTTATCAATAAAGAGTGTTTTGTCATATATAAAATTGATATGTATTAACCATCAACCTTCAGTGCGGTGTAACATAGTGCATGATTTTGGTCTCTTTCTTGTATCTGAATAATTGCCTTTGATGCGATGCGATGTGTGATTTAAAATGAGATATTGGCATAGTGTGCCATCGCCTTTGTACTATCTTATCATGGGAAATAAAATATGCTGCCAAAATTAAATAAATCCTTCATAGTCATGTCAAGTCTGTATAATAAACTATAAGTATGTACTTTCTGTGTCCAATTACTCAACATATATCATGAAACAGGTATGCAGTGACTGCGCGGCTAGTAATTGTGTTCCACTGGTCCTATCCGTCGATTCTGCTATGACGTTAGTAGGTCTTGTGAAATTGTTATGCTGTTGGTAGGACAAACTGACGTCGTTACGAAAAGTACTGTTTTTGTTCTTTTAAGTGTCATTTTCGCGGTGTTTGGCTAAGCCGAGGGTTTTTATAAATAACAGTGTATGTATGAAACATTCAATAACGTATATATATTATTTTTTATTTTTTTTAAACTAGTAATGGCTGCGCTGGTATTTGCTAAATAACATTAATAGCTAAATTGTTGATAGTCGATTTGCAACAGCTAATACAAACAGTATTAACTTATTTGTATTGTGCTTCTGAATGTTTCATACACATTATACCGTTTCTTGCATATGTTCAGATTATCCGAACACCGCAATAATGACAACTTTAAAACTGATTAACGGTATCTTTTCGTAACAGCATCAGTTTGCCGTAACCTCGCATAGCAGTTAATCATTATCCATCAGCACCATATCACATTAACAGGACAACTTGACTAGGGTGTGTTCCTAAATTTCCACCGCGGATCGATTCGGTCATGCGTTGATGGTTCTTCGTCGTTAATGACTAATAATTACGCACGCCAGTTCCACCCATGCATCCGGACATGCTCGTAGCGGAAGACATGCCCGTAGCGGAATAACCACATGGCCCGCGAGTTGCACACCATTCACGGTTAAACACATTTTGCACCGAAACCAACACATACCAGTGGTTGACGGTGGTGGTACTATTTGTGGCTATAATTTACCCAACTGTACATCAAACTTCTTTAAACATGGACGCAGTTTAATCCTATTTTATAGCGAAGTTAGGCCAAACATTGTGGCAAAATTTTCATTTCTTACATAAAATTACGATTTCTGTGGTAACAGCCCAGACAACATAGTCTTTGCATACATTGCTATTTCCGCGGATATTCCCTTAATATAATAGACAACATTTTCAGTCATGTTTCTACATTTTTCATAGTAAAAAAATTACCATATATGCAGGTCATAGCAAGAAAATATGGCATGTCTATAGCAGTGTTTTTACGTTTGCTATAGACATGCCCCAAAATCAAGTGAGTGCATCCATGGAAACTAATTTTTCGGGCACTAATATGATTGACATCGCAAACATGTCCAGTTCATTTTGAAGCTAAGATATCATACTTTGAGAGACTGTATGTTATATAATGTGTCAATGCAAGGATTCATTAAAATTTGATAAAACTTATATCGAGTAAGTATTTCAGGTCATAATTTTCGTATAAAACCCGATTATCGAACAGTAATATGCAAATTGCGGAAACCACAACCGCTCATTTCTGTAGACCGATTATCGCTGTTAAACGTTAAAAAAAAATCAAGGTAAAGTAAACCGTGTTTTTATGAAATAACTTACGACAACTAAGGACGATGTGCAAATCGCTGGCCATGTGGTTATTCCGCTACGAGCATGTCTTCCGCTACGAGCATATCCGGATGCATGGGGTGAGTTCGCGTTAATTGATTTATCAAGACGGGTCAAACGTGATTAAAGTGACTGTTAACGTGTGTCTCTCAATGCATGTATGTATAATCGAGTTTGGTCACTATGTTCTGACATCTGATGATATAACAGGCCGTTAAATACACAGCTGGATTAAACTTTTATACCAGCTATAAATATCAACTGTATTGATATAGTATACACGTGGCAAACACAAGTATTCGGATTATAGTCTTATAAATCATTATTACAATAACAAATGTATCAATTTTTTACCTATATCGTTTATTCTGTAAACAATCTTGGTACTAAGAACAAATTATCTTGAGCCATATGTAAAAGCCAAATGTAGTGAAATTAGCCGCATTTTTCAAAACACAATGCGAGAAAACATTGCGAAATGCTCAACTTCATACTAATCATATTAAATATAGTAATTAAATCATGTGCCGAAACGTCTTCGACGACGTTCCGAAACATCCAAATGCTTGGTCCGAAATAACAATTGCCGAAACCCCAGGTGCCGAAACATCCTGAAAACTAGGTGCCGAAACGTCCATGTGCCGAAATGTCCTGCACCCGGAAAAGTTACACCATGACGTTGTTCATCAATATTCGTTGAAATTATGGAATTGACATGTCTTCTCCATATATAGTATATCAGTCGCATCGCTCACCAAGCGTCAACAAATATATTGGTTAAATTCCGTAAAAATGTTCACGTTCCCCACTCGGCATGCATGGTGTAATTATTTTCACTTTGGTGTTGGTATAGTTTATACTACGTGTAGCAGACAATAAAGACTACTCGGAAACACGTTTGGTCTAATTTATTATCTAAATTATAATTGGGATCCATTCTTTCGATGAACCGTTGTGGACGAAGTGTAATTATTGATAATCAATATAGGTTATGTGAATCCGATTTGGTCTTAGGCACGTACCGACAGGGTGTGGGTTGTCACACTCCGAACGAGGACCATAATTTGCATAGTTAGAAATTTCATGACTCAAATTTCAATAGTTGGAAATTAAAAGTAAAAGTGAATCGAATGATCTAAGTGTTTCAATTTCCGACTTCAAGTTCAGACTTGTATGTTTTACCGAACATTGCGCCATGGTCACTAGTCTATTAGTATTGCCAAACCTCCATATCTTTCTGATAACAGCTTTAACGATATAACATTCAGCATGCATAATTGTTACCATCATATATTGTTACTTCTTGGAATTTGAATACGTGTAACTCGTATTCGCTCATCAGCCATATTCTGATTAATAGCATGTATAATGTGCATGCTCTGCACGCAGACTGTGACGCAGTATACTCGAGACATAACATATGGATCAATGCTATGTCATGATTGTCATTTGCGTCTTTATTTACACAGTCCATGCTCTTAAACAGAATGTATGGAAACCCAAATTATGAAGCCAATATTGAAATATTGCATTACTCAAAACCAAATGCTATATAGTTGGATATTTGATTAGACAAAAATCCTATATATTTGGAAATGTTATTAGACCAAATTCTGTGTATATATAGTTGGAAATTGTATGGTCTCGCCCACGGTTGGATCCCTTTGGAACGTCCCTATTTGGCGGGAATACCAGGTAATATATAAACCAATTTTGATTTAAAAAACAAAAGCCAGTTACCCCAATGTGAGTGGTTTAGCTTTGTTATTTAATTACGCTAACGCATGGTCATATTACCATATTTATTCTTGTCGACCACGTCCATCGATAACTTATATAGTGCGTAGAAATAACCACACGGAACATGGTGCTGTTATCCCTTACACGAACAAGTACCCTTATGATTTTTGCGATGCTTGATTAATCTGCAAGGCCAGTGTCTAGTTGAAACATTCAAAAACATATATTCTTGAACTGTATTAACCCATGCCATACTACTAGTGTTCGCGCTGCCACTTGCCAAATTTGCTAATGGCAAAAATAATTCAAATTTGGCAAAAAATAATTTATTTGGCAAATCACTTTTTAATTCCTCTAGAAAAATTGAAAACAATATTGGTCAATCAACACCATTCATTTCAGGAAACGTACAATATAATTATATTAGTGGTGTTGTATATGGTTTACGAAAAGTGAACACCTCTATTAAGATGAAGTTAAGCTGATAGCATTAATATCGATTGGTGGTGGGATTTAGTGTGGAGGTGTTTACATAGCAAACCGGGGCCCCGGTGGTCCAGTCGGTAGAGTTCCAGCTGCATTACGCCGCCACAGACCGTCCAGCGCCGACGAAGCTGGTTCTAACCCCGTCATATAGAGGGTGACCGGAATCGTGTACCTGGGCAAGGTTGTCAGTTGCTTTCCGGGGTCTGTGGTTTCTACACGCAGTGGAACGATTTCCCGGTGAAATTAAGCCTCTGTGTGGTCTTTCCTCCACCCGTAAAATTGACAACGTCGTTTGTGGCTTAGCGGCTAGAACGACTATAAACACTAACAAACAAACAAACATAGCAAATCCTCTTGTGATGCGCCCTTCTGATAAGGCAACCCTTCTATCGTGTTATTGTTTGATTATTGGTGTATTATGTGGTGATAAACTAGAGATGCGAATATAATTATTAACTACTCGCTTTTCTATCGATATCAAAAGTTGTTCAAACCGCGAGTGTCAGAACATAAGACTCAAAGTTGCAGAAAATGATAGGATAGTATTTGGCAAATTTTGAAATAATTTGGCAAACAAAAATTTCTTTTGGCGAATTATATGGCAAAGTAAATTTTGGTCCAGCGCGGACCCTGCAAACTACAAAACGTTAGAGCAGATTAGAAATTTACTCCTCCTTAAAGTCACATAAACGCGTGAAACCAGATCCAGACCAGCGACCATAAATCGACCAAATTAGATTCCAATAATGGGGACAAGTACCGATAAGCAACCAATAAGTTTACATGTCCAATAAGTTTACCTTTCTTTGACTGAAAGCAGGCACAATGTACCAGGGACAAACAATATCCGCATAGCGTAAGTGCTGTCGACATCCAAAATTGGTATATGCATGTACTCGTGTGTATACAGCAATAAAATGTGTCTAAGATACTCCGTGTATCGGAGTTGAACATCAGCGTGAGTTTTCTAACAAACTTTAAAATGGACGTATCCATAACCAACGAACGTCTCTTGGTTGTGTAACATCAAATCAATTACCATCAAAGCCACATGGCGGCCCCAATCGTAATTCAAAGTAATTTGTCAGTTCTGTTAGGTCAGCATATGACATTTTGGTACGTGCTTTGATTAGATAAGTGATGTTACTTGGCACATGGCGGTTTGTGATTCAAAATACAGCTAATAATGTTCACTTTCGAAATTTTACCGGTACCGAAATAGGTCGATACATACATGTACACTCTGCCGTTAAATGAGCATGCCGAATTCCCAAAAAAAACATATTGATGTAATGTAAAATACAACTTTAAACACGGTGTTTGGGTCCCAAACAAAAACAGAAAATTCCACGAGGTGGTTTAGAAAAGAGCGTTCAGTATTAGTCTATTCTAGATATCGCAGACATGAAGAGCGTTTTTTCTTCACTTGTATGTATGTGAAAAGTAGAACATAGCTGTAAAACTGCTGTAGCCATGGTATGTATTGCCATAGATCACGAAGCTGGCATATCAGCACATAATAAAAACGATGGCCAGACTAAATACATAATATACACATTGTAATGAATCTCTCTTGGTCTAGATATATATAAGAGTATAAATTCAGTGTGAAAGTTTGTCTATCTATCTGTCTATCTGCCCGGATTTTCTCCCTATACCGATTTCAATTACATTTGGTGTGATGACTCGGGGTACCCTAGCGGATGTTATCACGGTGTTAGATTTAATTAACAAATTATAAAATAAATAATAAGTGAATGGAGCAGAGCTCAATTTAAAAAAAACAAAAGTGTTTTAAATAAAATATACATATTTTTTTTATCTCAAGACACATGGCGGTTTGCACTCATAAATACATCTAATAAATAATCACTTTTTAATTGTTACCGACAACGAACTGGTTTGTACTTACACGAACAACCTTTCTGCGGGCATTATATGTGTCGGGAAGAAGCATTTAATTCATACAAAATTTAACGTTTAACACGCGGTGTTTGTTCATAAGAAAGAGCGTTTATTAAAATGAAAACGTTTATCAAATGGCTGTGACCATGGATATTATTTTTCAGAGCTAGCATATGAAGCCGGTATGTCAATGGTTCGTTTTATTTGTCAATATATCGTATACCTCATTCCAAATTACGCCGAGGCGTATAGTTTTTGAGTCTGTCATGGTCATTATTTGTTTAAATAATCTCTCATTGGGGATGTTTAACATGATATGTTCTCGTAAAATAGGGCGCGCTCGTCTGACAGAGAAATACAGTGTATCAAAAAAGTCGAGGTCAAAGTACCGTCCGCTTAGTATGTTGAAATATGCCAAATAGTAATTGCCGGAAAGAATCTGGAACCCATTCATTAATGGCAAGCACGTTTTCATGAGTGAGATGGATATATCTAATTACCCGCGGTGTGATGTCATTATCGAATATTCCGACTAGAGTGCTATATAATTGAGTGTCGGGTAATAAGTTAATCGCAGTCGATACCCCCCGTAGATTATCAAAAGTTTCTATCTAGGGTATTATATAACATTAATTAAAGCCATATGGTATAGTTCGCGCTTTAAATTGCATGTAATAATATTCGCTTTTGAATGTTTTGCCGGTATCGATATAGGTTGATAAAAACTCGAAATACTGTTCTACGGGCATTTTATGCCACAGAAAGGCGCACTGGAGTAACAAAAAAATCAACTTTGAACACGGTGTTTGGGTCCCAATACAAACAACATACATATGCACATTTATTTTACTCATATGCAAAACGTTGAAAACAGAGGTAAAACTGCTGTGACCATGCCAAGTATTTTTCAGAGAATATGAATCTGATATATAAACATTTCGTGTATTTGTCAACCTATTTTATACTCCTTCTTGTCAACAGTTAATCACATCTCTGTCACCACATCACAACATCAACGACTTCTTTGATAACTCAATAAAGACATAACTATTTAACGATAATACTCGCAGCAAACTCCCCAGAAATAGCAACAGACGTGATCCCCCACGCAACAAGCTTAGAACATACAGAACGTTCAAAACAATCACTTGTTTGGAGGAATATCTTGACATCATTTCCACCCCAAACAACGAGAATCCCTCACGAAATTCAGAATTAGTTGTCACACACTGGGCATTGGGCGGGGACGCTATTTCGATTTCGATGAAGCAGACCGCAAATGTGAAACCTGCAACCAAATTGATAATGAGGAGCACTTTCTCCTCCATTGTACCTCACTGTCCGACGAGCGCGCCATATTTCACGAGAAACTAATACCTGATCTCCTAACCACCCCTAACGAGAGGTTATTCAATAACATATTAACAAGCACAGACCCAACAACTCTACAGGCACTGGCATATTTCGTCCACTGTGGACTGAAAAAGAAAGGTGTTTGGCGATCAAGTGACGAACTGGTTAATCGAGTACAACAAAAAATGAACACTGCCCTATCAGTCAAATGTACATTAACAAAGAATAACATTATTATGTATTTGTTGCTACTTATTTTGTTCCATGCATATTCGATGTTCTTGTCCTGTTATTCTATATATATGTTAATGTACATTTGACCACACATGGTGTAACGTACTAATAAACTTGATTGATAGAGTGATCAAAATTGCGTAAACAGCACTTGGAAGCTCGGGCGATCCATGTCCGTTTATACATGTATATATATTCACCAGCGAATATGGAACAATTAATATTGTATATCTTTGGAAGTGTTTTCGTCTCCCATTTGTATACAACGTCATATGGGCAAATCTTGTAATCTGATGGTATATCGGGTTTATAGCAGACAATTTAAATTGAATTTTAATGGTCAATGACTGAGCACTGGCACTAACGTGGTAAACGAGGCTTTTGTGCGTTGATCTATTCAAAGGGTCAATTAAAGACATATTATGTACTTGTTCGGGTGTGTTAAATTGATAAGTTAGTATGCAGGCGCTATGCCAACTAAAGGAATATTACATTCTACTAACATCGCCAAAAATTTGAACCAAATTGGCCGTAGCACTCCATAGAAAACATCGTCATAACTACGCTCAATTGTAAATATTTACTAATCGATTCGGGACGAATCTATAGGCGATAAACTAACGAAAACAATTTCGCCATCGCGAGAGTCACTGCATTTAATTAATATATAAGAATGACGGTGTGTGCTGTGACGTTTGCTACACTATTTGTAAAAAAAAATACTACATTGAACAGATTATTCTCCATTTCTATGTTATCACCATACCGGAGTGTTTTACATCACTTTAATACAAATAGTAAAATGTGTGCATATGACTTGCTTGAAACGATTAACATTTGGATGTTTTTTGTGTGTATTTCTTGACCACCATATGATGCATTCTTCCTAAATGTTATATGTACCAAAATGTTATATGTACCAAGCCTCTACCAATTACTGGTCAATTGTTTTGAACATTAGTACATATATTTACCACGATGGTAACTTATACACATGCAAATGCGAGCTTTGTTGGATTTTGTTCAGTAAAGCTATTCTCATTGTTCAACTTAGATATAATGATCGGAAACATGCATGTACTGAATTGTGTCTAAGTTTGATCTTTAAAACTTGACACAATATGCTTGCTATATGCCATTGACGAGAGCCTGTCCGCATATGAATATGAACTCGGTCTGCATGGTGTAATTTGTTTTCGTATAGTGTTATGGCTATCCTTAAATCCACATATCGATTTATATATATACGGTCCGCATTATGACACATGCGCTTGTACTCACGCTGGTATAGTGGTAAAGTTCTTGTTATTACATCAGACCAAATCCCCTAAATACAATTTTAATACATGTAGTCCACCTTTAAATTTGCATCGATGCGAGTACAGGGGGAATTTGTCATAAGATGGGTCGAGTCTGGCTGTGTTTTTGTTTGCATATTCAATGTTCCCATTGTGCGCGAGTCAAGAAGAGTAATGACTCTCGATGTACAGGTTTGGCAGAACTGGGTTTCGAGTTAAAGTCACATGGCCGTTTGTCCCGCACATTAACCTCATGATGTTTGCATTTTAATTTTTCTCGGTATCGAAATAGGTCAATAAACTACTCGAAATATTATTCCGCGGGCTGTTCCTGATGCCGTAAACATAAAGAGTGTCTGTTTAACCTATATATGTGGAAACACTTGAACCAGCTCGAGATATATAGCTGTAGCCATGGAAATTATTTTCAATAAAAATATGAAGCCGGGATATCAGTATTTTGTGTATTTGTCAACCTGTCTTATATATACATACTTCCAAATTATGTAGACAAAAGTTGGAAGCTGGAATGATCCATGTCCGTTTAAGGCATGCCATCTACGAGTGTGCAAATTGTGAAACAACGCCCAAACAGACTCTAGAAGTCATAACTCCTGAAATAAAATTTGGACCGGACTGATTTCCGATATCATATGCAATATAGACATATAGTCATAAGTAGAAGCCACACATGGCCACAATTGGTTAACATCGAAGTTATGAACTGTTGTGCCTATATGTCGCGAAATAGACATGCGGGAAATAATTCAGGAGGTATACCTCCAAATACAATTAGGATAAAATTGGTGTTCGACACATTCAAGATATTCGTGAGTATAATACATAAATATATTATATACCAATACTTTCGAATTTTGCCCAGTATCGCAATATGTCGATAAATACTTGCACCATACATTTATATAAACGGGGAATATGAAGTCACAAAAATACAACTACATGTCAACACGGTCTTTGGGTCCCAAATAGACAACATAAATGACAGTGCACGACACGGAACATAAAATAACGTTCTGTGTTAGCCGGTATATAGCCTATGCCATGCAGATATGCATGGTATAAATAAAGAGTGTTTGTTTTCACTTCTGGGCGAAAAAAATGAAAAATGGGTGTCACATTGGCAAGTATTTTGTTTCAGAGCGTATGAAGCCGGTATATCAACATTTCGTGTTTTATCAATTTATCATATATATATATACCTCATTTCAAACTGTGTGGGCAATATTTGGAAGCTTGAATGAGCTATGTCCGTTTGATGTAACTCCGTCACACCAAGTGTTATCAATGCATTTGGGACAGTAATGTTGGCTGAAATGTGTCAAACTGTACAGCTTGGCAATCCACATTACATATTTATATAGTTCATTTGGGATATGAGAAAGACACTCTCTACACATAGATTAGCTGCATGCACGATAACACTTATTGTTTTCTAACCGAAAATAACACAGATTATAACATACCGTTATATATTCTAGGCTGAAAAAAATCAAAGCGTGTTAAACTTCTTTCGAAAGTCCACATCTGGCCATGCACGACAACCTCTCACTAATGAGTCCATATGCCCAATCTAATTATTTTCTGGTCAATGTAGGATATACCCATGACGGTTGTATAGTGTCAAATCGGACAAGGCAACTTTATTGTAATTAGAACTCGGAAATGTAACATGGGACCAATACTTTAACACATAATACTGCCTTTTTGTGAAATTTCACCAGCGCCTGTGTACCCGAGTATTATGAAACCCACTTATTAGTAAGAATGTCCGGAATCGGGCGATTAGTTGTAACTATACATACTTTATTAAATCGTCAAAAGGGTAAATTGGCGAGCACGAATTAATGTTATGCTGGCTTCATATGCTCAGAAAAAATCATGTTCATTATCACCGCCATTTCGCAGTCGTTTTCAACTTATCGCACAAAAGTGAAACAAAACGCTCTTTATTATTACCAATCAGGAATAGACTAACACGGAACGCTCTTTTCTGTTCCATACCGTGCATATGGCTGTTGTTTGGGAACCAAATGCCGGGTTGAAGTTGTGTTTTGTTTACTTCAATGCGACATGCAGGCACAGGCAATGCCTACAGAAATGTAGTTCAAGCATTTATAGACCTATTTCGATACCGGGAAAACTTAAAAAGGGAAACATGTATTTTGAGGTGCAAACCGCCATATGGCTTTAGATTAAAACAAAAATTGGAATAATTTTTTTTTCAGGACTGAGCTATGCTCCAGATAACGTTTTTTTTATTCTGGTAAATAACTATATTCCAATGCTCTGACCAACTTAGAGCACCACATCCAATGGGTTAACTGGAAAATCCAGTTGGGCGTGTGTTGACCAAGAAACACAACCCTTGCGCTGTACGACATTGAACACTCTTGACAATGGATGTGCTTTACAAATAAAACGGGAAACTATTGTTACAAGAGATGGAGCTAGATCTCTCCAGATCGAGAAAAGAATATAACTCTCCCAACAGATATAGGCGCTGTCTTGCTAGATCGAGAAAAGAATCCCAACTATATCAACAGATGTGGTAACGTGAGCCAATATATCATCTCGTTGCTGATAAGATTGCATAATTCAACGATTCGACCACATGTTTAAGTGTGCCCCATCCGACATTGTTGACTGGCACTCCAATAAACACGTATGGTATACAGTGTCTGTGGTTTAGTTGCACATTAATGAATATTTAAGAGCATGATTAGTGAAAATGTAATTAGTTACCCATTTGAGATAGTCATGTTGGCTGAAATAAGTAAAAATGTGCAGCTTGGCAATCCACATTACATATTTATATAGTTCATTTGGGATATGAGAAAGACACTCTCTACACATAGATTAGCTGCATGCACGACGATAACACTTATTGTTTTCTAACCGAAAATAACACAGATTATAACATACCGTTATATATTCTAGGCTGAAAAAAATCAAAGCGTGTTAAACTTCTTTCGAAAGTCCACATCTGGCCATGCACGACAACCTCTCACTAATGAGTCCATATGCCCAATCTAATTATTTTCTGGTCAATGTAGGATATAGCCATGACGGCTGTATAGTGTCAAATCGGACACGGCAACTT
Organism: Siphonodentalium dalli; assembly: GCA_032622095.1. NCBI lineage: Eukaryota > Metazoa > Mollusca > Scaphopoda > Gadilida > Siphonodentaliidae > Siphonodentalium > Siphonodentalium dalli. Next base: position 12,880,796 of record CP136067.1, read on the forward strand.
TATTGTAATTAGAACTCGGAAATGTAACATGGTACCAATACTTTAACACATAATACTGCCTTTTTGTGAAATTTCAACAGCGCCTGTGTACCCGAGTATTATGAAACCCACTTATTAGTAAGAATGTCCGGAATCGGGTGATTAGTTGTAACTATACATACTTTATTAAATCGTCAAAAGGGTAAATTGGCGAGCACGAATTAATATTATGCTGGCTTTATATGCTCAGAAAAAAATCATGTTCATTATCACCGCCATTTCGCAGTCGTTTTCAACTTATCGCACAAAGTGAAACAAAACGCTCTTTATTATTACCACCCAGGAATAGACTAACACGGAACGCTCTTTTCTGTTCCATGCCGTGCATATGGCTGTTGTTTGGGAACCAAATGCCGTGTTAAAATTGTGTTTTGTTTACTCCAATGCGACATACAGGCAATGCCTACAGAAATGTAGTTCAATCATGTAAAGACCTATTTCGATACCGGGAAAACTTAAAAAGGGAAACATGTATTTTGAGGTGCAAACTGCCATATGGCTTTAGATTAAAACAAAAATTGGAATTAATTTTTTTTCTGGATTGAGCTATGCTCCAGATAACGTTTTTTTATTCTGGTAAATAACTATATTCCAATGCTCTGACCAACTTAGAGCACCACATCCAATGGGTTAACTGGAAAATCCAGTTGGGCGTGTGTTGACCAAGAAACACAACCCGTGCGCTGTACGACATTAAACACTCTTGACAATGGATGTGCTTTACAAATAAAACGGGTAACTATTGTTACAAGAGATGGAGCTAGATCTCTCCAGATCGAGAAAAGAATCTAACTCTCTCAACAGATATAGGCGCTGTCTTGCTAGATCGAGAAAAGAATCCCAACTATATCAACAGATGTGGTAACGTGAGCCAATATATAATCTCGTTGCTGATAAGATTGCATAATTCAACGATTCGACCACATGCTTAAGTGTGCCCCATCCGACATTGTTGACTGGCACTCCAACAAACACTTATGGTATACAGTGTCTGTGGTTTAGTTGCACATTAATGAATATTTAAGAGCATGATTAGTGAAAATGTAATTAGTGACCCATTTGAGATAGTCATGTTGGCTGAAATAAGTAAAAATGTGCAGCTTGGCAATCCACATTACATATTTATATAGTTCATTTGGGATATGAGAAAGACACTCTCTACACATAGATTAGCTGCATGCACGATAACACTTATTGTTTTCTAACCGAAAATAACACAGATTATAACATACCGTTATATATTCTAGGCTGAAAAAAATCAAAGCGTGTTAAACTTCTTTCGAAAGTCCACATCTGGCCATGCACGGCAACCTCTCACTAATGAGTCCATATGCCCAATCTAATTATTTTCTGGTCAATGTAGGATATAGCCATGACGGCTGTATAGTGGCAAATCGGACACGGCAACTTTATTGTAATTAGAACTCGGAAATGTAACATGGTACCAATACTTTAACACATAATACTGCCTTTTTGTGAAATTTCAACAGCGCCTGTGTACCCGAGTATTATGAAACCCACTTATTAGTAAGAATGTCCGGAATCGGGTGATTAGTTGTAACTATACATACTTTATTAAATCGTCAAAAGGGTAAATTGGCGAGCACGAATTAATATTATGCTGGCTTTATATGCTCAGAAAAAAATCATGTTCATTGTCACCGCCATTTCGCAGTCGTTTTCAACTTATCGCACAAAAGTGAAACAAAACGCTCTTTATTATTACCAATCAGGAATAGACTAACACGGAACGCTCTTTTCTGTTCCATGCCGTGCATATGGCTGTTGTTTGGGAACCAAATGCCGTGTTAAAATTGTGTTTTGTTTACTCCAATGCGACATGCAGGCACAGGCAATGCCTACAGAAATGTAGTTCAAGCATGTAAAGACCTATTTCGATACCGGGAAAACTTAAAAAGGGAAACATGTATTTTGAGGTGCAAACCTTCATATGGCTTTAGATTAAAAAAAAAATTGGAATTAATTTTTTTTCTGGATTGAGCTATGCTCCAGATAACGTTTTTTTATTCTGGTAAATAACTATATTCCAATGCTCTGACCAACTTAGAGCACCACATCCAATGGGTTAACTGGAAAATCCAGTTGGGCGTGTGTTGACCAAGAAACACAACCCGTGCGCTGTACGACATTGAACACTCTTGACAATGGATGTGCTTTACAAATAAAACGAGAAACTATTGTTACAAGAGATGGAGCTAGATCTCTCCAGATCGAGAAAAGAATATAACTCTCCCAACAGATATAGGCGCTGTCTTGCTAGATCGAGAAAAGAATCCCAACTATATCAACAGATGTGGTAACGTGAGCCAATATATAATCTCGTTGCTGGTAAGATTGCATAATTCAACGATTCGACCACATGCTTAAGTGTGCCCCATCCGACATTGTTGACTGGCACTCCAATAAACACTTATGGTATACAGTGTCTGTGGTTTAGTTGCACATTAATGAATATTTAAGAGCATGATTAGTGAAAATGTAATTAGTGACCCATTTGAGATAGTCATGTTGGCTGAAATAAGTAAAAATGTGCAGCTTGGCAATCCACATTACATATTTATATAGTTCATTTGGGATATGAGAAAGACACTCTCTACACATAGATTAGCTGCATGCACGATAACACTTATTGTTTTCTAACCGAAAATAACACAGATTATAACATACCGTTATATATTCTAGGCTGAAAAATATCAAAGCGTGTTAAACTTCTTTCGAAAGTCCACATCTGGCCATGCACGACAACCTCTCACTAATGAGTCCATATGCCCAATCTAATTATTTTCTGGTCAATGTAGGATATAGCCATGACGGAATTATGAGTTGGTCATTCGTGAAACCAAAATATGTTATATTCCATAATTGCAATCATGGGTATATAATATATGATCTGGAATGCGTTGCAATTTCTGACAGTGCTATTGGTCGTCAGTGCCATACTTCACACCGATACGACGTTACGGTCGTTACCTCGGGCTCATATCGCAGTCGATATCAAACTAACCAGGTAATAGACTGTAATAGCCCAATAATTATTATTGGAGACTGCCATCAATCATACTCCTTGTCATACTTGATTATGGCTAGGCCCAGTTTCATAAAAGCAACTGACATAGTTGGGACGTAAGGTGGTCTTAAGTTCAAACTTCAGTCGTAAGTGCGTTTCACGAACAGTGTCTTACTTAATATAGTCTTAATTTTGGTCTTAACTTTAGTCTAACGTGAGGTTCTTAAGAAAAATCCTAAAATTAAGACATAAGTTATGGTCCTCCTTTTGTCGGAAATATAGATGGGATCTGGTTCGTGTATGTTATTATAAATAAATTTAAATGAATAACATCTTACGAACACGGAGGGATGTTTCGGAAATTGTGGTCTATAGTTAATAGCCAAATGGTACGCTGTAGCAGGGACGTGACCTGCAATGGTTGCGCGATTGGCGGGGTGTGATGCAGTGTCCATTCCCAATACTAACTGGAAAAAGCCAAGACCTAACTATACAGTTCTCATTGTTGAAACAAAAAGAATATATTTTCATAGATTTGAACAGTATTTGCGATTCAAATCACAGAATTGTAATGTTTACAGTAATCATGTTATGACAATTGGTCCGAACATTTCCACATCTAGGATAATAGTGAATGAGTTTGATAAGTTCTGATTTCGGCTATTTTTATATGCTTTGCATGCTATATTATTATGTTATAATTTGATTGTAAAATGCCATTTGTAAACACACCGATCCCCACCCATCACACCGGGGGTACCACAACGAGGGGGTGAAAATGGGGTAAGGACTATTTTCGAGAACGGTGAGGATTACAACCGATTTGACGGCATGGGTGGGTGGCCAGCCACAAATACACCCTAGAAATACACTTACCCACAACCATCATCCTCGGTGGGGGGGGGGGGGGGGGGGTACCACACGAGGGGGTGAAATGGGGTATGGAAAATATTCGAGAAAGGTAAGGATTTCGACCAATTTAACGGAATGAGTGGGTGGCCCACCCCAAATGCACCCTGGAAATACCCCGATCCCCACCATCCCCCCGGGGGTACCACCGATGGGATGCAAATGGGGTATGGACCATTTTCGAGAATGGTAAGGATTTCAACCAATTTCACGGTATGGGTGGTCCACACCAAATACTCCATAGAAACACCCCGATCCCCCACCCATCACCTCGGGGGTACCAATCGAGAAGGTGGAAATGGGGTATGGACCATTTTCGCAAACGGTAAGGATTTCGACCGATTTGATGTTATGGGCGCTTGGCACACCCAAATACACAATATAAACACCCCTCGCCCCTCAACATCACTCCCGGGGGTACAACTCGAGGGGTTAAAACGAGAACGGTAAGGACATCGACCGATTTGACGGCATGGGTGGGTGACCCGCCCCAAATAAACCATATAAACACCCGAACCCCACCATCACCCGTGGGGGGGGAGGGGTTAACACTCCGAGGGGTAAATATTGGGTATGGACCATTCTCGAGAACGGTACGGATTTCGACCGATTTGATGGCATTTGGGTGGGTGGCCCGCCTCTATACGCCATAGAAACACCCACCACCTGTCAGCTGGGGGTACCTCCCAAGGGGGTGAAAATGAGGTATATGTATCGACCATTTTCGAGAAGGTAAGAATTTCGACCGATTTGACTACATGGCAGAGTGGCCCGCCAAAACACCACCCTAGAAACACTCCGACCCCTCCAATCACCCGGAGGTACCACCCCGAGGTGTGAAAATGGGGTATGGACCATTTTAGAGAACGGTAAGGGTTTCGACCGATTTGACGGCATGGGTGGGTGGCCCGCTCCAAATACACCATAGAAACACCCATACCCCCATCCATCACCACGGGGGTACCACCCGAGGGGGCGAACATGGGATATGGACCATTTTCGAGTACGGTAAGGATTTCGACCGATTTGACGGTATGAATGGGTTGCCCGCCAAAAACACGCACTACAAACGTCCCGACCCCCATCATCACCCACGGGAGGTAGGCTACCACCCGAGGGGGGTAAAATGGGGTATGGACCAATTTCGAGAACGGTTAAGATTTCAACCAGTTTGACGGCATGTGTGGGTGACCCGCCCAAAATAGACCCTGGAAACACCCCGATCCCCACCCATCACCCCGGCAGTACCACCCCGAGGAGATGAAAATGGGGTATGGACCATTTTCGAGAAAGGTAAGGACTTCAACCGATTTGACGGCACGGGTGGATGGCTTACCCAAATACACCATAGAAACACACGATCGCACACCCATCACCACCGTGGGTACCACCCCGAGGGGGTAAACATGGAGTATGGACAATATTCGAGAAAGGTAAGGATTTCGACCGATTTGACGTCATGGGTGGGTGGCCCGCCCAAAATACAACCTATAAACACCCGAACCCCACCCATCACCGGTGGGAGGGGGGGGGGGGGGTAACACTCCAAAGGGGTGAACATTGGGTATGGACCATTTTCGAGAACGGTAAGTATTTCGACCGATTTGACGGCATTTTGGGTGGGTGGCCCGAATCAAATACATCACAGAAAAACCACACCAAAGAATTTCGACCGATTTGACTAGATGGGAGGGTGGCCCGCCAAAACCACACCCTCGAAACAGCCCGACACCACCAATCACCACCGGAGGTACCAGCCCGAGGGGGTGAAAATGGGGTATGGACCATTTTCGAGAATTGTAAGGATTTCGACCGATTTGACGGCATGAATCGATGGCCCACCCAAATAGACCATAGAAACACCCCGACCACACCAATCAGCCCGGTGGTACCCGCCCGAGGGGGTGAAAATTGGGTATGGAATATTTTCGACAACGGAAAAGATTTCGACCGATTTGACGGCATGGGTCTGTGGCCAGCCCCAAATACACCCTAGAAACACCCAGACCCCATCCTTCACAACGGGGGTACACCCCAAGGTGATGAGCATGATTATGGTATGGACCATTTTCGAGAACGTTACGGATTTCGACCGATTTGGCGGTATGAATGGGTGGCCTGCCACAAACACACCCTACACACACCCAACCCTCATCATCACCCGTGGGAGGTAGGCTACCACCCAAGGGGTAAATATGGGGTATGGACCATTTTTGAGAACGGTAAGGATTTCAACGATTTGACGGCGTGGGTGGGTGGCCAGCCACAAATACACACTAGAAACACACCCACCCCAACCATCATCCCCTGTGGTACCACCCCGAGGGGGTAAAAATGGAATATGGACAATTTTCGAGAACGGTAAGGATTTCAACCGATTTGACGTCATGGGTGGGTGGCCCGCCCAAACTGCAACATAGAAACACCCGAACCCCACCATTACCCGGGGGGGGGGTAACAATCAAACGGGGTGAACATTGGGTATGGACCATTTTCGAGAACGGTAAGTATTTCGACCAATTTGACGGCATTTTGGGTGGGTGGCCCGCATGAAATACATCACAGAAAAACCACAACAACCTGTCAGCTGGGGGGTACCACGCAATGGGGTGAAAATACTTCACCAAATACTTCATAGAAACACCCCGATCCCCACCCATCACCCCGGGGGTACCAACCGAGAAGGTGGAAATGGGGTATGGACCATTTTCGCAAACGATAAGGATTTCGACCGATTTGATGTTATGGGCGCGTGGCACACCCAAATGCACAACATAAACACCCCTCGCCCCTCAACACCACTCCCGGGGGTACAACCCGATGGGGTGAAAATGGGAACGGACCATTTTCGAGAACGGTAAGGACATCGACCGATTTGACGGCATGGGTGGGTGACCCGCCCCAAATAAACCATAGAAACAGCCGAACCCCACCCATCACCGGGGGGGGGGGGGTAACACTCCGAGGGGTAAACATTGGGTATGGACCATTTTCGAGAACGGTACGGATTTCGACCGATTGATGGCTTTTGGGTGGGTGGCCCGCCTCTATACTCCATATAAAAACCCATACCCCCATCCATCACCACGGGGGTACCACCCCGAGGGGGTGAACATGGGGTATGGACCATTTTCGAGAACGGTAATGATTTCGACCGATTTGACGGTATGAATGGGTTGCCCGCCAAAAACACGCTCTACAAACGTCCCGACGCCCATCATCACCAACGGGAGGTAGGCTACCACCCGAGGGGGGTAAAATGGGGTATGGACCATTTTCGAGAACGGTAAAGATTTCAACCAGTTTGACGGCATGTGTGGGTGACCCGCCCAAAATAGACCCTGTAAACAGCCCGACCCCCACCCATCACCCCGGCGGTACTACCCGAGGAGATGAAAATGGGGTATGGACCATTTTCGAGAAAGGTAAGAACATTAACCGATTTGACGGCACGGGTGGATGGCTTACCCAAATACACCATAACACCACCCTAGAAACACTCCGACCCCTCCACTCACCCGAGGTACCACCCTGAGGTGTGAAAATGGGGTATGGACCATTTTCGAGAACGGTAAGGGTTTCGACCGATTTGACGGCATGGGTGGGTGGCCCGCTCCAAATACACCCTAGAAACACCCATTCCCCCACCCATCACCACGGGGGTACCACCCCGATGGGGTGAACATGGGGTATGGACCATTTTCGAGTACGGTAAGGATATCGACCGATTTGACGGTATGAATGGGTTGCCCTACTAACACGCCCTACAAACGTCCCGACCCCCATCATCACCCACGGGAGGTATGCTACCACCCGAGGGGGTAAAATGGGGTATGGACCATTTTCGAGAACGGTAAAGATTTCAACCAATTTGACGGCATGTGTGGGTGACCCGCCCAAACTAGACCGTGGAAACACCCCGATCCCCACCATCACCCAGGCGGTACCACCCCGAGGAGATGAAAATGGGGTATGGACCATTTTTGAGAAAGGTAAGGACTTCAAACGATTTGACGGCACGGGTGGGTGGCTTACCCAAATACACCATAGAAACACACGATCGCACACCCATCACCACCGTGGGTACCACCCGAGGGGTGAACATGGGGTATGGACCATTTTCGAGAACGGCAAGGATTTCAACTGATTTGACGGCGTGGGAGGGTGGCCAGCCACAAATATACACTAGAAACACACCTACCCCAACCATCATCCCCTGTGGTAACACCACGACGGGGTAAAAATGGAGTATGGACAATATTCAAAAACGGTAAGGATTTCAACCGATTTGACGTTATGGGCGGTTGGCACACCCCAAATACACAATAGAAACACCCCACAACCGGGGAGTACCACCCGAGGGGTGAAAATGGGGTATGGACCATTTTCGAGAACGGTAAGGATTTCGACCGATTTGACGTCATGGGTGGGTGGCCCGCCCAAAATACAACCTACAAACACCCGAACCCCACCATCACCCGGGGGGGGGGTAACACTCCAAGGGGGTGGACATTGGGTTTGGACCATTTTCGAGAACGGTAAGTATTTCGACCAATTTGACGGCATTTCGGGTGGGTGGCCTGCATGAAATACATCACAGAAAAACCACACCAACCTGTCAGCTGGGGGTACCACGCAAGGGGGTGAAAATGAGGTATCGACCATTTTCGAAAAGGAAAGGATTTCGACCGATTTGACTAGATGGGAGGGTGGCCCGCCAAAACCACACCCTCGAAACACCCCGACACCACCAATCACCACCGGAGGTACCAACCCGAGGGGGTAAAAATGGGGTATGGACCATTTTCAAGAATTGTAAGGATTTCGACCGATTTGACGGCATGGATCGGTGGCCACCCCGAGATGAAAATGGGGTATGGACCATTTTCGAGAAAGCTAAGGACTTCAACCGATTTGATGGCATGGGTGGGTGGCCCACCCCAAATACACCATAGAAACACCCCGACCCCACCAATCATCCCGGATGTACCAGCCCGATGGGGTGAAAATGGGGTATGGAACATTTTCGAGAACGGTACGGATTTCGACCGATTGATGGCTTTAGGGTGGGTGGCCCGCCTCTATACTCCATAGAAAAACCCATACCCCCATCCATGACCACGGGGGTACCACCCCGAGGGGGTGAACATGGGGTATGGACCATTTTCGAGAACGGTAATGATTTCGACCGATTTGACGGTATGAATGGGTTGCCCGCCAAAAACACGCTCTACAAACGTCCCGACGCCCATCATCACCAACGGGAGGTAGGCTACCACCCGAGGGGGGTAAAATGGGGTATGGACCATTTTCGAGAACGGTAAAGATTTCAACCAGTTTGACGGCATGTGTGGGTGACCCGCCCAAAATAGACCCTGTAAACAGCCCGACCCCCACCCATCACCCCGGCGGTACTACCCGAGGAGATGAAAATGGGGTATGGACCATTTTCGAGAAAGGTAAGAACATTAACCGATTTGACGGCACGGGTGGATGGCTTACCCAAATACACCATAACACCACCCTAGAAACACTCCGACCCCTCCACTCACCCGAGGTACCACCCTGAGGTGTGAAAATGGGGTATGGACCATTTTCGAGAACGGTAAGGGTTTCGACCGATTTGACGGCATGGGTGGGTGGCCCGCTCCAAATACACCCTAGAAACACCCATTCCCCCACCCATCACCACGGGGGTACCACCCCGATGGGGTGAACATGGGGTATGGACCATTTTCGAGTACGGTAAGGATATCGACCGATTTGACGGTATGAATGGGTTGCCCTACTAACACGCCCTACAAACGTCCCGACCCCCATCATCACCCACGGGAGGTATGCTACCACCCGAGGGGGTAAAATGGGGTATGGACCATTTTCGAGAACGGTAAAGATTTCAACCAATTTGACGGCATGTGTGGGTGACCCGCCCAAACTAGACCGTGGAAACACCCCGATCCCCACCATCACCCAGGCGGTACCACCCCGAGGAGATGAAAATGGGGTATGGACCATTTTTGAGAAAGGTAAGGACTTCAAACGATTTGACGGCACGGGTGGGTGGCTTACCCAAATACACCATAGAAACACACGATCGCACACCCATCACCACCGTGGGTACCACCCGAGGGGTGAACATGGGGTATGGACCATTTTCGAGAACGGCAAGGATTTCAACTGATTTGACGGCGTGGGAGGGTGGCCAGCCACAAATATACACTAGAAACACACCTACCCCAACCATCATCCCCTGTGGTAACACCACGACGGGGTAAAAATGGAGTATGGACAATATTCAAAAACGGTAAGGATTTCAACCGATTTGACGTTATGGGCGGTTGGCACACCCCAAATACACAATAGAAACACCCCACAACCGGGGAGTACCACCCGAGGGGTGAAAATGGGGTATGGACCATTTTCGAGAACGGTAAGGATTTCGACCGATTTGACGTCATGGGTGGGTGGCCCGCCCAAAATACAACCTACAAACACCCGAACCCCACCATCACCGGGGGGGGGGGGTAACACTCCAAGGGGGTGGACATTGGGTTTGGACCATTTTCGAGAACGGTAAGTATTTCGACCAATTTGACGGCATTTCGGGTGGGTGGCCTGCATGAAATACATCACAGAAAAACCACACCAACCTGTCAGCTGGGGGTACCACGCAAGGGGGTGAAAATGAGGTATCGACCATTTTCGAAAAGGAAAGGATTTCGACCGATTTGACTAGATGGGAGGGTGGCCCGCCAAAACCACACCCTCGAAACACCCCGACACCACCAATCACCACCGGAGGTACCAACCCGAGGGGGTAAAAATGGGGTATGGACCATTTTCAAGAATTGTAAGGATTTCGACCGATTTGACGGCATGGATCGGTGGCCACCCCGAGATGAAAATGGGGTATGGACCATTTTCGAGAAAGCTAAGGACTTCAACCGATTTGATGGCATGGGTGGGTGGCCCACCCCAAATACACCATAGAAACACCCCGACCCCACCAATCATCCCGGATGTACCAGCCCGATGGGGTGAAAATGGGGTATGGAACATTTTCGAGAACGGTACGGATTTCGACCGATTGATGGCTTTAGGGTGGGTGGCCCGCCTCTATACTCCATAGAAAAACCCATACCCCCATCCATGACCACGGGGGTACCACCCCGAGGGGGTGAACATGGGGTATGGACCATTTTCGAGAACGGTAATGATTTCGACCGATTTGACGGTATGAATGGGTTGCCCGCCAAAAACACGCTCTACAAACGTCCCGACGCCCATCATCACCAACGGGAGGTAGGCTACCACCCGAGGGGGGTAAAATGGGGTATGGACCATTTTCGAGAACGGTAAAGATTTCAACCAGTTTGACGGCATGTGTGGGTGACCCGCCCAAAATAGACCCTGTAAACAGCCCGACCCCCACCCATCACCCCGGCGGTACTACCCGAGGAGATGAAAATGGGGTATGGACCATTTTCGAGAAAGGTAAGAACATTAACCGATTTGACGGCACGGGTGGATGGCTTACCCAAATACACCATAACACCACCCTAGAAACACTCCGACCCCTCCACTCACCCGAGGTACCACCATGAGGTGTGAAAATGGGGTATGGACCATTTTCGAGAACGGTAAGGGTTTCGACCGATTTGACGGCATGGGTGGGTGGCCCGCTCCAAATACACCCTAGAAACACCCATTCCCCCACCCATCACCACGGGGGTACCACCGCGATGGGGTGAACATGGGGTATGGACCATTTTCGAGTACGGTAAGGATATCGACCGATTTGACGGTATGAATGGGTTGCCCTACTAACACGCCCTACAAACGTCCCGACCCCCATCATCACCCACGGGAGGTATGCTACCACCCGAGGGGGTAAAATGGGGTATGGACCATTTTCGAGAACGGTAAAGATTTCAACCAATTTGACGGCATGGGTGGGTGACCCGCCCAAACTAGACCATGGAAACACCCCGATCCCCACCATCACCCAGGCGGTACCACCCCGAGAAGATGAAAATGGGGTATGGACCATTTTTGAGAAAGGTAAGGACTTCAAACGATTTGACGGCACGGGTGGGTGGCTTACCCAAATACACCATAGGAACACACGATCGCACACCCATCACCACCGTGGGTACCACCCGAGGGGTGAACATGGGGTATGGACCATTTTCGAGAACGGCAAGGATTTCAACTGATTTGACGGCGTGGGAGGGTGGCCAGCCACAAATATACACTAGAAACACACCTACCCCAACCATCATCCCCTGTGGTAACACCACGACGGGGTAAAAATGGAGTATGGACAATATTCAAAAACGGTAAGGATTTCAACCGATTTGACGTTATGGGCGGTTGGAACACCCCAAATACACAATAGAAACACCCCACAACCGGGGAGTACCACCCGAGGGGTGAAAATGGGGTATGGACCATTTTCGAGAACGGTAAGGATTTCGACCGATTTGACGTCATGGGTGGGTGGCCCGCCCAAAATACAACCTACAAACACCCGAACCCCACCATCACCCGGGGGGGGGGGGGGGTAACACTCCAAGGGGGTGGACATTGGGTTTGGACCATTTTCGAGAACGGTAAGTATTTCGACCAATTTGACGGCATTTCGGGTGGGTGGCCTGCATGAAATACATCACAGAAAAACCACACCAACCTGTCAGCTGGGGGTACCACGCAAGGGGGTGAAAATGAGGTATCGACCATTTTCGAAAAGGAAAGGATTTCGACCGATTTGACTAGATGGGAGGGTGGCCCGCCAAAACCACACCCTCGAAACACCCCGACACCACCAATCACCACCGGAGGTACCAACCCGAGGGGGTAAAAATGGGGTATGGACCATTTTCAAGAATTGTAAGGATTTCGACCGATTTGACGGCATGGATCGGTGGCCACCCCGAGATGAAAATGGGGTATGGACCATTTTCGAGAAAGCTAAGGACTTCAACCGATTTGATGGCATGGGTGGGTGGCCCACCCCAAATACACCATAGAAACACCCCGACCCCACCAATCATCCCGGATGTACCAGCCCGATGGGGTGAAAATGGGGTATGGAACATTTTCGAGCACGGTAAGGATTTCGACCGATTTGACGGCATGGGTCGGTGGCCAGCCACAAATACACCATAGGAAACCACCGACCCCACCAATCACCCCGGTGGTACCCGTCCGAGGCGGGTGAAAATGGGTTATGGAATATTTTCGATAACGGAATAGATTTCGACCGATTTGACGGCAGGATCGGTGGCCACCCCGAGATGAAAATGGGGTATGGACCATTTTCGAGAAAGCTAAGGACTTCAACCGATTTGATGGCATGGGTGGCCCACCCCAAATAGACCATAGAAACACCCCGACCCCACCAATCAGCCCGGAGGTACCAGCCCGATGGTGTGAAAATGGGGTATGGAACATTTTCGAGAACGATAAGGATTTCGACCGATTTGACGGCATGGGTTGGTGGCCAGCCACAAATACACCATAGGGAACCCCCGCCCCCACCAATCACCCCGGTGGTACCTGCCCGAGGAGGTGAAAATGGGGTATGGACCATTTTCGCAAACGGTAAGGATTTCGACCGATTTGATGTTATGGGCGCGTGGCACACCCAAATACACAATATAAACACCCCTCGCCCCTCAACATCACTCCCGGGGGTACAACCCGATGGGGTGAAAATGGGAACGGACCATTTTCGAGAACGGTAAGGACATCGACCGATTTGACGGCATGGGTGGGTCACCCGCCCCAAATAAACCATAGAAACACCCGAACCCCACCCATCACCGGGGGGGGGGGGGTAACAATCCGAGAGGTAAACATTGGGTATGGACCATTTTCGAGAACGGTACGGATTTCAACCGATTGATGGCATTTGGGTGGGTGGCCCGCCTCTATACACCATAGAAAAACCCCATCCCACCTGTCAGCTGGTGGTACCTCCCAAGGGGGTGAAAATGAGGTACATGTATCGACCATTTTCGAGAAGGTAAGAATTTCGACCAAATTGACTACATGGCAGGGTGGCCCACCATAACACCACCCTAGAAACGCTCCGACCCCTCCAATCACCCGGAGGTACCACCCTGAGGTGTGAAAATGGGGTATGGACCATTTTCGAGAACGGTAAGGGTTTCGACCGATTTGACGGCATGGGTGGGTGGCCCGCTCCAAATACACCCTAGAAACACCCATTCCCCCATCCATCACCCGGGGGGGGGGGGGGGGTAACACTCCAAGGGGGTGGACATTGGGTTTGGACCATTTTCGAGAACGGTAAGTATTTCGACCAATTTGACGGCATTTCGGGTGGGTGGCCTGCATGAAATACATCACAGAAAAACCACACCAACCTGTCAGCTGGGGGTACCACGCAAGGGGGTGAAAATGAGGTATCGACCATTTTCGAAAAGGAAAGGATTTCGACCGATTTGACTAGATGGGAGGGTAGCCCGCCAAAACCACACCCTCGAAACACCCCGACACCACCAATCACCACCGGAGGTACCAACCCGAGGGGGTAAAAATGGGGTATGGACCATTTTCAAGAATTGTAAGGATTTCGACCGATTTGACGGCATGGATCGGTGGCCACCCCGAGATGAAAATGGGGTATGGACCATTTTCGAGAAAGCTAAGGACTTCAACCGATTTGATGGCATGGGTGGGTGGCCCACCCCAAATACACCATAGAAACACCCCGACCCCACCAATCATCCCGGATGTACCAGCCCGATGGGGTGAAAATGGGGTATGGAACATTTTCGAGCACGGTAAGGATTTCGACCGATTTGACGGCATGGGTCGGTGGCCAGCCACAAATACACCATAGGAAACCACCGACCCCACCAATCACCCCGGTGGTACCCGTCCGAGGCGGGTGAAAATGGGTTATGGAATATTTTCGATAACGGAATAGATTTCGACCGATTTGACGGCAGGATCGGTGGCCACCCCGAGATGAAAATGGGGTATGGACCATTTTCGAGAAAGCTAAGGACTTCAACCGATTTGATGGCATGGGTGGCCCACCCCAAATAGACCATAGAAACACCCAACCCCACCAATCAGCCCGGAGGTACCAGCCCGATGGTGTGAAAATGGGGTATGGAACATTTTCGAGAACGATAAGGATTTCGACCGATTTGACGGCATGGGTTGGTGGCCAGCCACAAATACACCATAGGAAACCCCCGCCCCACCAATCACCCCGGTGGTACCCGCCCGAGGAGGTGAAAATGGGGTATGGACCATTTTCGCAAACGGTAAGGATTTCGACCGATTTGATGTTATGGGCGCGTGGCACACCCAAATACACAATATAAACACCCCTCGCCCCTCAACATCACTCCCGGGGGTACAACCCGATGGGGTGAAAATGGGAACGGACCATTTTCGAGAACGGTAAGGACATCGACCGATTTGACGGCATGGGTGGGTGACCCGCCCCAAATAAACCATAGAAACACCCGAACCCCACCCATCACCGGGGGGGGGGGGGGGTAACAATCCGAGAGGTAAACATTGGGTATAGACCATTTTCGAGAACGGTACGGATTTCGACCGATTGATGGCATTTGGGTGGGTGGCCCGCCTCTATACACCATAGAAAACCCCCATCCCACCTGTCAGCTGGTGGTACCTCCCAAGGGGGTGAAAATGAGGTACATGTATCGACCATTTTCGAGAAGGTAAGAATTTCGACCAAATTGACTACATGGCAGGGTGGCCCACCATAACACCACCCTAGAAACGCTCCGACCCCTCCAATCACCCGGAGGTACCACCCTGAGGTGTGAAAATGGGGTATGGACCATTTTCGAGAACGGTAAGGGTTTCGACCGATTTGACGGCATGGGTGGGTGACCCGCTCCAAATACACCCTAGAAACACCCATTCCCCCATCCATCACCACGGGGGTTCCACCCCGATGGGGTGAACATGGGGTATGGACCATTTTCGAGTACGGTAAGGATATCGACCGATTTGACGGAATGAATGGGTTGCCCTACTAACACGCCCTATAATCGTCCCGACCCCCATCATCACCCACGGGAGATATGCTACCACCCGAGGGGGTAAAATGGGGTATGGACCATTTTCGAGAACGGTAAAGATTTCAACCAATTTGACGGCATGTGTGGGTGACCCGCCCAAAATAGACCATGGAAACACCCCGATCCCCACCATCAGCCCGGAGGTACCAGCCCGATGGTGTGAAAATGGGGTATGGAACATTTTCGAGAACGATAAGGATTTCGACCGATTTGACGGCATGGGTTGGTGGCCAGCCACAAATACACCATAGGAAACCCCCGCCCCCACCAATCACCCCGGTGGTACCCGCCCGAGGAGGTGAAAATGGGGTATGGACCATTTTCGCAAACGGTAAGGATTTCGACATTGGGTATGGACCATTTTCGAGAACGGTACGGATTTCAACCGATTGATGGCATTTGGGTGGGTGGCCCGCCTCTATACACCATAGAAAAAGCCCATCCCACCTGCAGCTGGTGGTACCTCCCAAGGGGGTGAAAATGAGGTACATGTATCGACCAAATTGACTACATGGCAGGGTGGCCCACCATAACACCACCCTAGAAACGCTCCGACCCCTCCAATCACCCGGAGGTACCACCCTGAGGTGTGAAAATGGGGTATGGACCATTTTCGAGAACGGTAAGGGTTTCGACCGATTTGACGGCATGGGTGGGTGGCCCGCTCCAAATACACCCTAGAAACACCCATTCCCCCATCCATCACCACGGGGGTACCACCCCGATGGGGTGAACATGGGGTATGGACCATTTTCGAGTACGGTAAGGATATCGACCGATTTGACGGAATGAATGGGTTGCCCTACTAACACGCCCTATAATCGTCCCGACCCCCATCATCACCCACGGGAGATATGCTACCACCCGAGGGGGTAAAATGGGGTATGGACCATTTTCGAGAACGGTAAAGATTTCAACCAATTTGACGGCATGTGTGGGTGACCCGCCCAAAATAGACCATGGAAACACCCCGATCCCCACCATCAGCCCGGAGGTACCAGCCCGATGGTGTGAAAATGGGGTATGGAACATTTTCGAGAACGATAAGGATTTCGACCGATTTGACGGCATGGGTTGGTGGCCAGCCACAAATACACCATAGGAAACCCCCGCCCCCACCAATCACCCCGGTGGTACCCGCCCGAGGAGGTGAAAATGGGGTATGGACCATTTTCGCAAACGGTAAGGATTTCGACCGATTTGATGTTATGGGCGCGTGGCACACCCAAATACACAATATAAACACCCCTCGCCCCTCAACATCACTCCCGGGGGTACAACCCGATGGGGTGAAAATGGGAACGGACCATTTTCGAGAACGGTAAGGACATCAACCGATTTGACGGCATGGGTGGGTGACCCGCCCCAAATAAACCATAGAAACACCCGAACCCCACCCATCACCGGGGGGGGGGGGTAACACTCCGAGAGGTAAACATTGGGTATGGACCATTTTCGAGAACGGTACGGATTTCGACCGATTGATGGCATTTGGGTGGGTGGCCCGCCTCTATACACCATAGAAAAACCCCATCCCACCTGTCAGCTGGTGGTACCTCCCAAGGGGGTGAAAATGAGGTACATGTATCGACCATTTTCGAGAAGGTAATAATTTCGACCAATTTGACTACATGGCAGGGTGGCCCACCATAACACCACCCTAGAAACGCTCCGACCCCTCCAATCACCCGGAGGTACCACCCTGAGGTGTGAAAATGGGGTATGGACCATTTTCGAGAACGGTAAGGGTTTCGACCGATTTGACGGCATGGGTGGGTGGCCCGCTCCAAATACACCCTAGAAACACCCATTCCCCCATCCATCACCACGGGGGTACCACCCCGAGGGGGTGAACATGGGGTATGGACCATTTTCGAGTACGGTAAGGATATCGACCGATTTGACGGAATGAATGGGTTGCCCTACTAACACGCCCTATAATCGTCCCGACCCCCATCATCACCCACGGGAGATATGCTACCACCCGAGGGGGTAAAATGGGGTATGGACCATTTTCGAGAACGGTAAAGATTTCAACCAATTTGACGGCATGTGTGGGTGACCCGCCCAAAATAGACCATGGAAACACCCCGATCCCCACCATCACCCCGGTGGTACCACCCCGAGGAGATGAAAATGGGGTATGGATCATTTTAGAGAAAGGTAAGGACTTCAACCGATTTGACGGCACGGGTGGGTGGCTTACCCAAATACACCATAGAAACACACGATCGCACACCCATCACCCCCGTGGGTACCACCCGAGGGGTGAACATGGGGTATGGGCCATTTTCGAGAACGGTAAGGATTTCAACTGATTTGACGGCGTGGGAGGGTGGCCAGCCACAAATACACACGAGAAACACACCTACCCCAACCATCATCCCCTGGGGTACCACCTCGAGGGGGTAAAAATGGAGTATGGAAATATTCGAGAACCGTAAGTATTTCAACCGATTTGACGTTATGGGCGGGTGGCAGACCCCAAATACACAATAGAAACACCCCACAACCGGGGGTACCACCCGATGGGTGAAAATGGGGTATGGACCATTTTCGAGAACGGTAAGTATTTCGACCAATTTGACGGCATTTCGGGTGGGTGGCCTGCATGAAATACATCACAGAAAAACCACACCAACCTGTCAGCTGGGGGTACCACGCAAGGGGGTGAAAATGAGGTATCGACCATTTTCGAAAAGGAAAGGATTTCGACCGATTTGACTAGATGGGAGGGTGGCCCGCCAAAACCACACCCTCGAAACACCCAGACACCACCAATCACCACCGGAGGTACCAGCCCGAGGGGGGTAAACATAGGGTATGGACCATTTTCCAGAATTGTAAGGATTTCGACCGATTTGACGGCATGGATCGGTGGCCACCCCGAGATGAAAATGGGGTATGGACAATTTTCGAGAAAGCTAAGGACTTCAACCGATTTGATGGCATGGGTGGGTGGCCCACCCAAATACACCATAGAAACACCTCGACCCCACCAATCAGCCCGGAGGTACCAGCCCGAGGGGGTGAAAATGGGGTATGAAACATTTTCGAAAACGGTAAGGATTTCAACCGATTTGACGGCATGGGTCGGTGGCCAGCCACAAATACACCGTAGGAAACCCCCGACCCCACCAATCACCCCGGTGGTACCCGCCCCAGGGGGGTGAAAATGGGATATGGAATATTTTCGACAAGGGAAAAGATTTCGACGGATTTGACGGCATGGGTCGGTGACCCGCCCCAAATATACCATAGAAACACCCAGACCCCCATCCTTCACCACGATGTCCCGCCCCAAATACACCCAAGAAATACCCCGATCCCCACCCATCACCCCGGGAGTCCCACCTGCTGGGGTGACAATGTGGTATGGACCAGATTTATAGTTTCCATCTATAGTCACACGGGGCGATCACAAATGTCACCGATACTTCCTCACGATTAGCGCTAATATGTGAGTTATTATTTCAATTCCCCACCAAAACTAAATCCTAGGTAGCTACCATATATAGGAGTCAACCTGACGCGATATTGGGGAATTTGTCGGGTTTCGTTTCAATGGGGAATCGATTGGTGTGCCCTCTATTGTGGGCAATTATTAAGTTAAATAGAGGCTATTGTGTTTTGCAGCCGTGCTTTTGCAGTTATTGATAATTTTGAGTGGGGTTTTGTCCCATTATGGGCACACAGAGAGCACTGCGGTTCATTCACTTCTAATCTGGCTACCAAATATATGCGAGCTAGGATTCAGCAAATCCGATCCCGATTTTACGACGTAAAACGCCGTCCCTGCGAATTATTTGGACATTGCGACACCATTTTATGAGTGGACGTTCATATGGCCACCGGTCACCTTATGTAATCGAACGATCCAAGAAATCTCGTTCGGAAGAACCCGGATTAGGCCGGATATCATCGCTATTATTATGATATAGAGAGTAATCAATTGGGTGACAACCCCCCCCCCCCCATTTCGGGGATGGTGGGATGTAATTATGTGTATTTGAGGCGGCCACCCACCCTCGCCGTCAAATCACCGATCCGAAAAAACCCGTTCAAAAAGGACCTATTATTCCGATTCCCCACGAATACTAAATTCGAGAAAATCCCCAATGTGACAAAAAATGCATCCCATATTTATAGAACCCATATATAGTCACACGGGGTGATCACAAATGTCACCGATACTTCCGCACATATGTTCACAAATACGATATGGCCAAATAACCTCACGATTAGCGCTAATATGTGAGTTATTATCTCAATTCCCCACCAAAACTAAACCCTAGGTAGCTACCATATATACGAGTCAATCTTTTACGCGATATTGGGGAAATTGTCGGGTTTCGTTTCAATGGGGAATCGATTGGTGTGCCCTCTATTGTGGACAATTATTAAGTTAAATGGACACTATTGTATTGTGCAGCCTTGCTTTAGCAATTATTGATAATTTTAATTGGGGATTTGTCCCATTAAGGGCGCACAGAGGGCACTACAGTTCAATCATTTCTAACCTGGCTACCATATATGCGAGCCAGGATTCAACAAAACCGATCGCGATTTTACGTAAAACGCTGTCACTGCGAATTCTTTGGACATTGCGACACCAAAATTATGAGTGGACGTTTATATGGCCACCGTCCACCTTATGTAGTCGACCTATCCAAGAAATCTCGTTAGGAAGAACCCGGATTAGGCCGGATATCATCGCTTTTATTATGATATAGAGAGTAATCAATTGGGTGGGACCCCCCCCCCCCCCATTTCTTTGAGGGTGGGGTGTATCTATGGGTATTTGAGGCGGCCACCCACCCTCGTCGTCAAATCGCCGATCCGAGAAATCCCGTTCAAAAAGGACGTGTTATTCCGATTTCCCACGAATACTAAATTCGAGAAAATCCCCAATGTGACAAAAATGCATCCCATTTTATAGAACCCATCTACAGTCACACGGGCGATCACAAATGTCACCGATATTTCCGCACATATGTTCACAGATGCGATATGGCCAAATAACCTCACGATTAGCGCTAATATCTGAGTTATTATTTCAATTCCCCACCAAAACTAAACCCTAGGTAGCTACCATATATACGAGTCAATCTTTTACGCGATATTGGGGAATTTGTCGGGTTTCGTTTCAATGGGGAATCGATTGGTGTGCCCTCTATTGTGGACAATTATTAAGTTAAATGGACACTATTGTATTGTGCAGCCTTGCTTTAGCAATTATTGATAATTTTAATTGGGGATTTGTCCCATTAAGGGCGCACAGAGGGCACTACAGTTCAATCATTTCTAACCTGGCTACCATATATGCGAGCCAGGATTCAGCAAAACCGATCGCGATTTTACGTAAAACGCTGTCACTGCGAATTCTTTGGACATTGCGACACCAAGTTATGAGTGGACGTTTATATGGCCACCGTCCACCTTATGTAGTCGACCGATCCAAGAAATCTCGTTAGGAAGAACCCGGATTAGGCCGGATATCATCGCTTTTATCATGATATAGAGAGTAATCAATTGGGTGGGACCCCCCCCCCCCCCATTTCTTTGAGGGTGGGGTGTATCTATGGGTATTTGAGGCGGCCACCCACCCTCGTCGTCAAATCGCCGATCCGAGAAATCCCGTTCAAAAAGGACGTGTTACTCCGATTTCCCACGAATACTAAATTCGAGAAAATCCCCAATGTGACAAAAATGCATCCCATATTTATAGAACCCATCTACAGTCACACGGGCGATCACAAATGTCACCGATATTTCCGCACATATGTTCACAGATGCGATATGGCCAAATAACCTCACGATTAGCGCTAATATCTGAGTTATTATTTCAATTCCCCACCAAAACTAAACCCTAGGTAGCTACCATATATACGAGTCAATCTTTTACGCGATATTGGGGAATTTGTCGGGTTTCGTTTCAATGGGGAATCGATTGGTGTGCCCTCTATTGTGGACAATTATTAAGTTAAATGGACACTATTGTATTGTGCAGGCTTGCTTTAGCAATTATTGATAATTTTTATTGGGGATTTGTCCCATTAAGGGCGCACAGAGGGCACTACAGTTCAATCATTTCTAACCTGGCTACCATATATGCGAGCCAGGATTCAGCAAAACCGATCGCGATTTTACGTAAAACGCTGTCACTGCGAATTCTTTGGACATTGCGACACCAAATTATGAGTGGACGTTTATATGGCCACCGTCCACCTTATGTAGTCGACCGATCCAAGAAATCTCGTTAGGAAGAACCCGGATTAGGCCGGATATCATCGCTTTTATTATGATATAGAGAGTAATCAATTGGGTGGGACCCCCCCCCCATTTCTTTGAGGGTGGGGTGTATCTATGGGTATTTGAGGCGGCCACCCACCCTCGTCGTCAAATCACCGATCCGAGAAATCCCGTTCAAAAAGGACGTGTTATTCCGATTTCCCACGAATACTAAATTCGAAAAAATCCCCAATGTGACAAAAATGCATCCCATATTTATAGAACCCATCTACAGTCACACGGGCGATCACAAATATCACCGATATTTCCGCACATATGTTCACAGATGCGATATGGCCAAATAACCTCACGATTAGCGCTAATATCTGAGTTATTATTTCAATTCCCCACCAAAACTAAACCCTAGGTAGCTACCATATATACGAGTCAATCTTTTACGCGATATTGGGGAATTTGTCGGGTTTCGTTTCAATGGGGAATCGATTGGTGTGCCCTCTATTGTGGACAATTATTAAGTTAAATGGACACTATTGTATTGTGCAGCCTTGCTTTAGCAATTATTGATAATTTTAATTGGGGATTTGTCCCATTAAGGGCGCACAGAGGGCACTACAGTTCAATCATTTCTAACCTGGCTACCATATATGCGAGCCAGGATTCAGCAAAACCGATCGCGATTTTACGTAAAACGCTGTCACTGCGAATTCTTTGGACATTGCGACACCAAATTATGAGTGGGCGTTCATATGGCCACCGTCCACCTTATGTAATCGACCGATCCAAGAAATCCCGCTCGAAAAAGCCCGGATCAGGCCGGATCAGCGTCGCTCGCTCCGGGGATTGGGGAATAATTTTGAACCCGCAATTTTTGAGTTCTCAATTTTTTCCCCATTTCGGGTCCTAATAATTTTTGCAGGGATGACATCGTAAGGTCTCGAAACGCGTTTTAAACAAACTTTTTTTTTTTTTTTAACCGGCGGATCGGATTTTAGGATCCTAAAAACAGAATTCCCCGATTTTCGTGATTTTCGGATTCGAAAAAAACCCGGAAGGCGTCTTTTGCCGGCAAATCGGTTTCTCATCCCCGAAAGAGCTATCGAAACTCTTTCGAATGACGCTTTGACCTGAATTTATAGGATCCGTTGGATATCCTCTATATTTATCTATACTAATAACACCCAATTTTGTTTGTTTGTTCGTACGTTTGTAGGCGCCAAACGTTTCGCCCACCACAGCTAAACATGTGTATATAGGGGTAATTTGACCCGGGGACCGTTATTATATAGGTCCTGTATTACATCAGATGTCTTAATATGGCATTAATCATTATTTTATATACATATTGGCTAGAGGCGACAACAACGGTTGAATAATCGGAGCTGAAAATTTGTACATATGGGTAATTTGACCTGGGGAATCTTTTTAGATATGTTCCGTTGACCTCAGATGTCTTAAAGGGCACTGATAATTAATTTATCTCCCTTCCTTCTGCTTCAACTGAAGATCATCTATCAAGCTTTATAGATGGATCTTAACTCCATAGCAATTCCGGGTGAAGATCCTACATACGTTATCTAGACGATCGGCTCCGGGATTATTCGTATACATACGGTGGATCCTGTAAGGATGCAAGAATAATTTTACGAAAGGAAAGTTATGAGGAAAAAGTACCCAGGCGTTGTAACAACAAACCTTGTCGTACTCAAATTCAATCGAAATGATGCGAGAAAATTATGTGTTCGAACTATACTGAGGAGTGAAACAACCTGCAAGATACCACATGCGAGGAAATAGCAAAATAACAAGATAGTCATCTCACAAACACAAAAACGGTCGAAATGCTCCAACACTGATCGCCACACAGATACAGATTCTACAGCGCAAACACAGTCGAAAGGCTCCAACACTGATCGGCATACCGTTACAAATTATACAGCGCAAACACGGTCGAAATGCTCCAACACTGATCGGCATATACCGTTTCAAATTATACAGCGCAAACACAGTCGAAAGGCTCCAACACTGATCGGCATACCGTTACAAATTATACAGCGCAAACACGGTCGAAATGCTCCAACACTGATCGGCATATACCGTTACAAATTATACAGCGCAAAACGGTCGAAAGGCTACCGCACTGATTGACATACAGTTAGAGATTATACAACGCAAATACAGTCGAAAGGTTCCAACACTGATCGCCACACATATACAGACTCCACTCTTATAACTAATGTGTAGAAACGATTACACATCAAATGTGAAAACTCGGTTAATACATGTACACATAGCAATGTGTAGTTTTACATACAAATACATTGACCAAGGGCCGTTCTACACATACATGTGTATATTTTGTTACACACAATTGTGTAAGAACGTAGAGCATGCGCATTGCGGTGCCTTCAATTTCATAGTCTGCTGCACCCTAAATCTAGTTGGATGAACCTTGTATACAACTCGTTGGGTGCGAATTTGTTGTGTACTTATTATCCAACAGTTTAGTACGATGTACACAACTGATTACGTGAACTGTCTTATGTGGTATTACTTTCATACCACGTTGGATAAAACCGCCACGTGACCGGGTCATCCAATAGCAGCGCGTTTCCGGTGCCGTCGAGCATGCGATTTTTGGCTCAAAATATTTCAAAACAAGATGGATGACTGCGTGAAAAAACTCCCGAGCGACTGGAAAATGGGACAAGGCGTCGTGGATAGCTTTGCCGGTATAGTATACCTTTGTTATAATTATTCTTTGTACGACATGGAGATGGCGCGTTGTTGCTTTTCAAGTTTAGGCGTGAATGACGTCATTAATTTTTACAATACCATGAAACAGCATTTCGACGCGATGAAAATCCGGACAAGAAAAATGGGTTAAAAATCACGTGACTTCCGCTTCGCTTTCGCATAGAATCATGGGAACAATAATATCCCAAAAAGAAACGGTGACACAGAATCGGAAGTGGACCAACGGGATGGTTATAAAATTAACAACTTTAGTTTTTCTGAACAATTCCAACGTGATTTTGGCCTATAGATTAGTTTCGTTTGACCAATTTCGTTGGTTAGCTGAATAAAATCAGCGAAGACGTCATGACATGGTCCATGACGTCATTTGCGTCATTTGGTGTTGTGGGCTAGAATCCAGAAAAAAATTGGTCTCCGCAGGAAACACTGATTTCACATCAGTATACTAGACTTGGTTGCATTTATAACCGTTTTCGCAAAAGATATATGCGAAAATAGCACAAGCAAACGTGCCTGCTTCAGAATCAAATTACCACAGTTGAATAGCCAAGGATGTACCCTTTCCAACAATGTATAGCACGACATCGTGTGTTGCGCTGATGTTTACTTATGGTGTTTTGTAATAACGATCCCGCCTTAGCTGCGTGTAATTTTCCTCCGGACAAATTGCTCAGCGAAAAATCCCCCTAATAGGCGGACAACACATTCAATAAGTTCCCGTCTCGCAACGATTTGGCCTCACAGACATATCAGCGGCTTATCAATTCCTTCGAGATAAATGATTGAACCAATCTACCCTAACAAGGGGGATTTTTTCACGGTTGTATGTCGCGCGAATAGTATTGGCTGGCTGCCAGGTATTCACACTCAACATCGGAACGCGGCTTATTATTTGAAATCATTCGTGAGCAGTGGTGGCGGCGAGGAAGTCAAATTATATGTCCATCATAACATGGGTCGCCTTCGTTGGTGAAAATGGAATTAAGCCTCAACCAAATTTGTTGTCAAGTTGATGTGGGGGGCTTATATGACCTTGACCTTGACCATAAAATGACCTTGACCTCTGTTGAAAGTCATCTCACTTAAAGGGCCATTTTGCTAGATATGTGTTGCGATGTACGCGCTAATGTCAATATTCAGAGGCCTTTTATAGCTATCCTTTAGAAATATACCGGTATCGAGGCTCCTACATACTCGAGTCTGTATCTGACCAACAGAAACATGGGAGTACCATATCAATTTAAACTTGACCTCCATAAAGAATCTATTATATATTAGAGGAAAGTTTGCATAATGTAACATCATACCCCGGTATATTATACTGAAGAATAAAGTAGTCACCCATATTCGATTCCATTGAAAAGAAATGTTGATATGAGGTGAGGTCCACTCAAGCAGGGAGCAATCAACTGGAATTAGGCCAGTGTTAATATATATGGTGGTCAGCTTGGTTATAAACCCAGAACTTTTCATTGAACAACAGACATGACATGAACAATCTCAATTATAGACAATGATTAATGGGTTGTTGCCTTTCTAAATAAAAATAATAATTAAATTTAACGAATCAAGAATAACTAAGTCTCCTCTCTCCTGATCTTCAGATATATCATCGATGCATGAACTGCACTTTTGAAATAAATCTATTTCACCGCAGTTATCGGTACATGAAAAGAGTGAAATTATAAAACATTTTCTTGCCAGTGAAATAAGGGAATTGAGGGCGCTGGTCTTGTCTCACCCTCAACTTTGGTCAAGATTTTCAAGTTGGAAATTCCACAGCTGACACAACATGAGCGAAATGTCACACCAAAAATATTTTGAATTTGTTGGCTAATAATATGATAAAATGACCGCGACACAAGTTAGTTTTAAACTTCGAAACGATAATGTTCTCATATATAGTTTGATTTTTACAATAATTAATTAATAGGGAAATGGAACTTTACTAACCTAGTTAGCAAAACTTGGGGTCTCCTGATCCTTAATGTTGAAAACCCACCCCTTTGCTCTATACGTGATAAACAAAAAGAGCGATCGTGGATGAATTTCTGTGGTTTTAGTGCAGCGGTTAGAGTTTGATTTTATTTCGAATATTTTATTACAAAATGAGATGATTAAATGGGATACTTTATTTTTCTATTTTTGAAACAGACCGTTCAGGCTATACCATCTAGCGATAGAGATCATTAGCTATTTCTTTCTATAAACAGAATATACATGTATGTATTTCACAGGGGAGATAATTTCCATCGATAAACAGTATACATGTATGTATTACACAGGGGAGATAATTTCTATCTATAAACAGTATACATGTATGTATTACATAGGGGAGATAATTTATATCTATAAACAGTATACATGTATGTATTACACAGGGGAGATAATTTCCATATATAAACAGTATACATGTATGTATTTCACAGCCGAGATAAATTCTTTCTATAAACAGTATACATGTATGTATTACACAGGGGTGATAATTTCTATATATAAACAGTATACATGTATGTATTTCACAGCCGAGATAATTTCTTTCTATAAACAGTATACATGTACGTATTACACAGGGGAGATAATTTCTTTCTATAAACAGTATAAATGTATGTATTACACAGGGGAGATAATTTCTATCTATAAGCAGTATACATGTACGTATTACACAGGGGAGATAATTTCTTTCTATAAACAGTATACATGTATGTATTACACAGGGGTGATAATTTCTATATATAAACAGTATACATGTATGTATTTCACAGGGGAGATAATTATTTCTTTCTATAAACAGTATATACATGTATGTATTTCACAGGAGAGATAATTTCTTTCTATAAACAGTATAAATGTATGTATTACACAGGGGAGATAATTTCTATCTATAAACAGTATACATGTACGTATTACACAGGGGAGATCATTTCTTTCTATAAACAGTATATGTGTGTGTATTACACAGGGGAGATAATTTATATCCATAAACAGTATACATGTATGTATTTCACAGGGGAGATAATTTCTATCCATAAACAGTATACATGTACGTATTACACAGGGGAGATAATTTCTATCCATAAACAGTATACATGTATGTATTAAACAGGGGAGATAATTTATATCTATAAGCAGTGTACATGTATGTATTTCACAGGGGAGATAATTTCTTTCTATAAACAGTATACATGTATGTATTTCACAGGGGAGATAATTTCTATCCATAAACAGTATACATGTACGTATTACACAGGGGAGATAATTTCTATCCATAAACAGTATACATGTATGTATTACACAGGGGAGATAATTTATATCTATAAGCAGTGTACATGTACGTATTACACAGGGGAGATCATTTCTTTCTATAAACAGTATATGTGTGTGTATTACACAGGGGAGATAATTTCTATCTATAAACAGTATACATGTATGTATTTCACAGGGGAGATAATTTCTATCCATAAACAGTATACATGTATGTATTACACAGGGGAGATAATTTCTATCCATAAACAGTATACATGTATGTATTAAACAGGGGAGATAATTTATATCTATAAGCAGTGTACATGTATGTATTTCACAGGGGAGATAATTTCTTTCTATAAACAGTATACATGTATGTATTAAACAGGGGAGATAATTTCTTTCTATAAACAGTATACATGTATGTATTAAACAGGGAAGATAATTTATATCTATAAGCAGTGTACATGTATGTATTAAACAGGGGAGATAATTTCTTTCTATAAGCAGTGTACATGTATGTATTTCACAGGGGAGATAATTTCTTTCTATAAACAGTATACATGTATGTATTAAACAGGGAAGATAATTTATATCTATAAGCAGTGTACATGTATGTATTAAACAGGGGAGATAATTTCTTTCTATAAACAGTATACATGTATGTATTAAACAGGGAAGATAATTTATATCTATAAGCAGTGTACATTTATGTATTAAACTGGGGAGATAATTTCTTTCTATAAACAGTATATGTGTGTATTACACAGGGGAGATAATTTCTATCCATAAACAGTATACATGTATGTATTAAACAGGGGAGATAATTTATATCTATAAGCAGTATACATGTATGTATTTCACAGGGGAGATAATTTCTATCTATAAGCAGTATACATGTATGTATTTCACAGGGGAGATAATTTCTTTCTATAAACAGTATACATGTATGTATTAAACAGGGGAGATAATTTCTTTCTATAAACAGTATACATGTATGTATTTCACAGGCGAGATATGGGAGATGATCGGGCTTCTCCGTCAGGTCTCGGCTGATAAACGTCACTACGTCGACGTAGCGATGAGTGAAATAGTCATCAAGTACATCTCCGACATCAATTCCGTGTGCTCAGACAGAATTGGAATACTGCACAGCAAAATTCATCCGTTTAAGTGAGTAACAGAAGTAATATTTACATTCACATCTTCCTTAACAGTCATATGTGTGTGCTGCATTGGATCTTAGCGATGTGGTGATTGAAACATGTAAAATGATGTAATTTACCAGGGTGTTGTTACTCTGGTAAAAGTTGTCTCGTGAATTGTCGCAATATTATACGCACATGTAGACCCATGCGTGTATTTCCCCAAGGTATTTACCGGGATGTAAGTAATAGTATATATGTGGTGGCTCTGCTAGAGTAATTCTACCAGGGTAATTAATTTACCTCGATTTTAAGGTAATTTACCACGGTAGTACCCGGGTACAGTTTTATATTCCTTCAAATTTGAGACAACAGAATGAACATATTGGGGGTCATATGAATGACACGTGTGATTACATAAGGTGTTCAACTCTTCTGGACTTAGCTGACTTATATATAAGAAAATTCTTGCCCATTCTGTTAACTTTTGAGTATGCTGACACCGGGTACAATTATTTTCCACCGATTAACGAACAAAATATGATTTTATTTTCACAAAAGAAACAGAAAACACCATGATTTACCTGATTATAATGTAAGTGGGGTATATGCATTTACTTGGAATTTACAAGGATGTGCCCTTTTTACATGGACTTTACATATCTTTTACCAGGGTATATCATTGTTTGTCTGACGTTACCATATTTTACCACTGTAGAACCATTTAAGCCATGGTTTACCAGGGTTTTGCCAGAATATTTTATAAGGGATTCTTGTCCCTGCATTGTTGAAATACGTTTTGTAGAATCAGTATAAACTTAAATCAAGTCTGAACTGCTCAAAAGACATCATACCAGACATTAGTCTAGAAATAATACTAAGCTTCATACTATCATTTCCCTTGTATTACTTGTATATTATTGTATGGTATTACCTCACCTCATTCAAAATCACAGGATGTGTTATTAGCTGCCACATAACATCAACACTAGGAAATGTAGAATTCAATTATTCACAAAAACCATCTCTGACTGGAAGCAACTACATAAATATGGTGGATATAGTAACCATTGTATGGTGTTTAGCGTGTGTGAACTCTGCATCAGAAACTCAGAAAACCCGACGAGCTAGACCATGGTTTTGCTAGCCAAATATAAATAAGTCAGCTAAAGAGTTTAATACTCTGTGTAATCACATGTGCCATTGTCAAGCCAAACCATATCAATTTAAAAAAAAATAAAACAAAACGAAAATTAAAACAAACAAAACAAATCAAAGTACAGCTAAACACAAATTGTAACGTGTGATGTTGTTTAAAAATAAAAAATAAAAAATAAAAAAAACAATTTAATTTAAAAAATTTAAAAAATAAAAAATAAAATCTAAAATTAACTCTAAATTTATTTGATTACACGACTCAAATATGCCCTTGTATACTATCTAAAATACTAGGATTATACTTATATTTTATTTATTACTATAAAGACATTTGAAAACTGCCGCAAGGTAGACTGCTCTGGACATCATTAGTGAAATTTTCCACTACCGACGTCCAAGACAGGGGTACCTCTACTGTAGGCCCTGGATACGAGCACCCCCCTGCTCATATATTATGGGTATTATAAACACAAATTGTAACGTATGTTTTGTTTTAATTTCAGGTGGGTTTTCCTCTTGACGTTGGGGTTCTTCTCTCTGTTTGGTGTCCTTCTTGTGGAAGGTGACTCATACCGGATTAAGTTGCTGCTGAGCACCGCTACGCTCGTATCTATAAGCATGTTATGTTACGTGGTGAGCGATCTCGACTCTCCTTTCAGTGGGTTCTTCAGGATCGATATTAGTATACTAATAGACGTCATCCACAGGCTGGAAGCCATGAATGATATGGCCAAACATAAATGTTCAGAAATGGTCTGCTACCCGGACAGCTCAAACTTTGCACATAAAAGGAGTGAGTTCAAAAATGGTCCACACTAAACCATACTCATCTCCATATAAGGGCGACTGTGGCTACATTATTCGTCGCATTATGTGTGTATATTGCCATTTTTTCGTTAATTTCTTTGTTCTTTTTGTGATTTAATTGTATATATATCAATGATCTCCCATGAGGAGGAAATAAAGATATATATCATATGTATAAGCATGTTATGTTACGTGGTGAGCGATCTCGACTCACATTTCAGTAGGTTCTTCATGATCGATATTTAATCATTTTTTATCCTTATTTTTTGCACTATTTCACAATTTTTTAAATCATTTTTATTTATTTTTCTTACATTTTTTAACAATTATAAAAATAATATAAAATATGTTAGGCTAATGCATTCTCTTATATATGCGAGGCGACCTATCGCACAGGGTTTTCGCAAAACAATCCGGAAGCACTCCGTTCAGTGGGTACTTTAGGCTCGATATTAGTATACTAATAGACGTCATATATGCACAGACTGGAAGCCATGAATGATATGGCCAAACATTAAATGTCTGCTACCCGGACACCTCAAACTTTGCACACAAAAGGAGTGAGTTCAAACATGGTCCACACTAAACCATACTTATCTCCATATAAGGGCGACTGTGGCTACATTATTCATCGCCGTATACGGACCCGTGCACCACCAATTGTGCCACTTATATCGGGTTATACACGATTTCTGAAACAAGAAATCGACATTGTCAATATGCATATACACGATGTATATGACTTGCTTCAACTTGCGAACAAAAAGATTGATTTCAAGCACGTTCGCAAAGAAACCACATGCAGGCAGTGCTACTATTGCGATATTTAATTGCATCAAAATAGATCTATTTTACCCTGTGCCAATGCATTCTCTTATATATGCGAGTCGACCATAGGTCGCCTCGCATATATAAGAGAATGCATTGGCCTAACAATTTTTTATCATTTTTTTAAAATAAATGTTTCTTACAATTTTTAGGACACAAAATAAAAAAAAACATCCATTACCCTGCAGGGAGCCCCACACATATATAGAAGCATATAGAAGAGTGTCGTCTGCTCATGTTTGTCTGGGGCTCTGTATGGGTGAAATTATAAAATTGTTAAAGAATACAAGAAAAAATTATTAAAATTGTAAACAAATTATTTAAAAACATGATAAAAAATTGTTAGGCCAATGCATTCTCTTATATATGCGAGGCGACCTATGGTCGACTCGCATATATAAGAGAATGCATTGGCACAGGGTAAAAAATCCCGACTTAAGACTGGATTTGATATGACTTGAAGATTGATAGTGGTCATAGGATTTTGACCGACAGAGTAATTAAACAAAGAACGAAAAAAGAAAAAACCCCAACTCTTTAATTGGAGTGTTCAAGCGCGCGCGAGAATGAACCACACTCATGTACATGTAAGGATATTGTGGCTTCACTATTCATTGCCCTATAGGGACCCATGCGTCACCAATTGTGTCACGTACATCGCGCTATACACGATTTCAGAAACAAGGATTCGAAATGTGAATTGGCTTATAAACGATCTCTGACTTGTTTTTAATTATGCACACGAAAGGTTCAAGCTCGTATGGGATAAAGGAAATTGATGCAGTGCGACTCTGGCTACATTGTTCGTTGGATAATTATATCACATATGATGCCCAATTAAACGTGAATCGGACTATACCACGCGAAACCACTATAATATCATCGAAAAATACATTAGAATCGGACTATACCACACGAAACCACTATAATATCATCGAAAAATACATTAGATATTTTCTTATCTGTCACTATTGAGTAATCGACGTGTGCTTACCGGGTTACTTGGTATCGCGCCAAGTAAATTACCACGCGGATTAGTACGATTCAGAAAATCCGCGCTTGACACCAATACCAGACATTGCAAAATGATTGCTTTGTTCATTAAAGTTCAATTATTGTTCAACTTCGTTGCACTAACGAAAATAGGCACACAAACAAAGAGGCAAGCTATATGTTTTGACATAAGGCAGTGCGACTGTATTGCTACAATACAATACCGTCGTATACAGTTGTATTACTCGTATACATGCAATACAGTCGTATACAGTTGTGACGCGTCTCAGCCAGCGCCGTGCATGTACAAGTATTTTACATTCTTTTAAAGATTTTGATTTATAAAAAGGATTAAAGCTCTATTTTTTATGTGATATACAAGATCTTTAACTCAAGTTGGGACATAAGATTTTATGAAATTCATTTGATAAATTTGATTCACCACTCTTCTATGACTCGTGAATCAAATTGATCAAACTCGTTTCATAAAATCTTATATCCCAACATAACTCGTTTGATATCCTCTATATTTATCTATACTAATAACACCCAATTTTGTTTGTTTGTTCGTACGTTTGTAGGCGCCAAACGTTTCGCCCACCACAGCTAAACATGTGTATATAGGGGTAATTTGACCCGGGGACCGTTATTATATAGGTCCTGTATTACATCAGATGTCTTAATATGGCATTAATCATTATTTTATATACATATTGGCTAGAGGCGACAACAACGGTTGAATAATCGGAGCTGAAAATTTGTACATATGGGTAATTTGACCTGGGGAATCTTTTTAGATATGTTCCGTTGACCTCAGATGTCTTAAAGGGCACTGATAATTAATTTATCTCCCTTCCTTCTGCTTCAACTGAAGATCATCTATCAAGCTTTATAGATGGATCTTAACTCCATAGCAATTCCGGGTGAAGATCCTACATACGTTATCTAGACGATCGGCTCCGGGATTATTCGTATACATACGGTGGATCCTGTAAGGATGCAAGAATAATTTTACGAAAGGAAAGTTATGAGGAAAAAGTACCCAGGCGTTGTAACAACAAACCTTGTCGTACTCAAATTCAATCGAAATGATGCGAGAAAATTATGTGTTCGAACTATACTGAGGAGTGAAACAACCTGCAAGATACCACATGCGAGGAAATAGCAAAATAACAAGATAGTCATCTCACAAACACAAAAACGGTCGAAATGCTCCAACACTGATCGCCACACAGATACAGATTCTACAGCGCAAACACAGTCGAAAGGCTCCAACACTGATCGGCATACCGTTACAAATTATACAGCGCAAACACGGTCGAAATGCTCCAACACTGATCGGCATATACCGTTACAAATTATACAGCGCAAACACAGTCGAAAGGCTCCAACACTGATCGGCATACCGTTACAAATTATACAGCGCAAACACGGTCGAAATGCTCCAACACTGATCGGCATATACCGTTACAAATTATACAGCGCAAAACGGTCGAAAGGCTACCGCACTGATTGACATACAGTTAGAGATTATACAACGCAAATACAGTCGAAAGGTTCCAACACTGATCGCCACACATATACAGACTCCACTCTTATAACTAATGTGTAGAAACGATTACACATCAAATGTGAAAACTCGGTTAATACATGTACACATAGCAATGTGTAGTTTTACATACAAATACATTGACCAAGGGCCGTTCTACACATACATGTGTATATTTTGTTACACACAATTGTGTAAGAACGTAAAGCATGCGCATTGCGGTGCCTTCAATTTCATAGTCTGCTGCACCCTAAATCTAGTTGGATGAACCTTGTATACAACTCGTTGGGTGCGAATTTGTTGTGTACTTATTATCCAACAGTTTAGTACGATGTACACAACTGATTACGTGAACTGTCTTATGTGGTATTACTTTCATACCACGTTGGATAAAACCGCCACGAGACCGGGTCATCCAATAGCAGCGCGTTTCCGGTGCCGTCGAGCATGCGATTTTTGGCTCAAAATATTTCAAAACAAGATGGATGACTGCGTGAAAAAACTCCCGAGCGACTGGAAAATGGGACAAGGCGTCGTGGATAGCTTTGCCGGTATAGTATACCTTTGTTATAATTATTCTTTGTACGACATGGAGATGGCGCGTTGTTGCTTTTCAAGTTTAGGCGTGAATGACGTCATTAATTTTTACAATACCATGAAACAGCATTTCGACGCGATGAAAATCCGGACAAGAAAAATGGGTTAAAAATCACGTGACTTCCGCTTCGCTTTCGCATAGAATCATGGGAACAATAATATCCCAAAAAGAAACGGTGACACAGAATCGGAAGTGGACCAACGGGATGGTTATAAAATTAACAACTTTAGTTTTTCTGAACAATTCCAACGTGATTTTGGCCTATAGATTAGTTTCGTTTGACCAATTTCGTTGGTTAGCTGAATAAAATCAGCGAAGACGTCATGACATGGTCCATGACGTCATTTGCGTCATTTGGTGTTGTGGGCTAGAATCCAGAAAAAAATTGGTCTCCGCAGGAAACACTGATTTCACATCAGTATACTAGACTTGGTTGCATTTATAACCGTTTTCGCAAAAGATATATGCGAAAATAGCACAAGCAAACGTGCCTGCTTCAGAATCAAATTACCACAGTTGAATAGCCAAGGATGTACCCTTTCCAACAATGTATAGCACGACATCGTGTGTTGCGCTGATGTTTACTTATGGTGTTTTGTAATAACGATCCCGCCTTAGCTGCGTGTAATTTTCCTCCGGACAAATTGCTCAGCGAAAAATCCCCCTAATAGGCGGACAACACATTCAATAAGTTCCCGTCTCGCAACGATTTGGCCTCACAGACATATCAGCGGCTTATCAATTCCTTCGAGATAAATGATTGAACCAATCTACCCTAACAAGGGGGATTTTTTCACGGTTGTATGTCGCGCGAATAGTATTGGCTGGCTGCCAGGTATTCACACTCAACATCGGAACGCGGCTTATTATTTGAAATCATTCGTGAGCAGTGGTGGCGGCGAGGAAGTCAAATTATATGTCCATCATAACATGGGTCGCCTTCGTTGGTGAAAATGGAATTAAGCCTCAACCAAATTTGTTGTCAAGTTGATGTGGGGGGCTTATATGACCTTGACCTTGACCATAAAATGACCTTGACCTCTGTTGAAAGTCATCTCACTTAAAGGGCCATTTTGCTAGATATGTGTTGCGATGTACGCGCTAATGTCAATATTCAGAGGCCTTTTATAGCTATCCTTTAGAAATATACCGGTATCGAGGCTCCTACATACTCGAGTCTGTATCTGACCAACAGAAACATGGGAGTACCATATCAATTTAAACTTGACCTCCATAAAGAATCTATTATATATTAGAGGAAAGTTTGCATAATGTAACATCATACCCCGGTATATTATACTGAAGAATAAAGTAGTCACCCATATTCGATTCCATTGAAAAGAAATGTTGATATGAGGTGAGGTCCACTCAAGCAGGGAGCAATCAACTGGAATTAGGCCAGTGTTAATATATATGGTGGTCAGCTTGGTTATAAACCCAGAACTTTTCATTGAACAACAGACATGACATGAACAATCTCAATTATAGACAATGATTAATGGGTTGTTGCCTTTCTAAATAAAAATAATAATTAAATTTAACGAATCAAGAATAACTAAGTCTCCTCTCTCCTGATCTTCAGATATATCATCGATGCATGAACTGCACTTTTGAAATAAATCTATTTCACCGCAGTTATCGGTACATGAAAAGAGTGAAATTATAAAACATTTTCTTGCCAGTGAAATAAGGGAATTGAGGGCGCTGGTCTTGTCTCACCCTCAACTTTGGTCAAGATTTTCAAGTTGGAAATTCCACAGCTGACACAACATGAGCGAAATGTCACACCAAAAATATTTTGAATTTGTTGGCTAATAATATGATAAAATGACCGCGACACAAGTTAGTTTTAAACTTCGAAACGATAATGTTCTCATATATAGTTTGATTTTTACAATAATTAATTAATAGGGAAATGGAACTTTACTAACCTAGTTAGCAAAACTTGGGGTCTCCTGATCCTTAATGTTGAAAACCCACCCCTTTGCTCTATACGTGATAAACAAAAAGAGCGATCGTGGATGAATTTCTGTGGTTTTAGTGCAGCGGTTAGAGTTTGATTTTATTTCGAATATTTTATTACAAAATGAGATGATTAAATGGGATACTTTATTTTTCTATTTTTGAAACAGACCGTTCAGGCTATACCATCTAGCGATAGAGATCATTAGCTATTTCTTTCTATAAACAGAATATACATGTATGTATTTCACAGGGGAGATAATTTCCATCGATAAACAGTATACATGTATGTATTACACAGGGGAGATAATTTCTATCTATAAACAGTATACATGTATGTATTACATAGGGGAGATAATTTATATCCATAAACAGTATACATGTATGTATTACACAGGGGAGATAATTTCCATATATAAACAGTATACATGTATGTATTTCA
Organism: Siphonodentalium dalli; assembly: GCA_032622095.1. Lineage (NCBI taxonomy): Eukaryota > Metazoa > Mollusca > Scaphopoda > Gadilida > Siphonodentaliidae > Siphonodentalium > Siphonodentalium dalli. The sequence continues at coordinate 12,918,601 of CP136067.1, forward strand.
CAGCCGAGATAAATTCTTTCTATAAACAGTATACATGTATGTATTACACAGGGGTGATAATTTCTATATATAAACAGTATACATGTATGTATTTCACAGCCGAGATAATTTCTTTCTATAAACAGTATACATGTACGTATTACACAGGGGAGATAATTTCTTTCTATAAACAGTATAAATGTATGTATTACACAGGGGAGATAATTTCTATCTATAAGCAGTATACATGTACGTATTACACAGGGGAGATCATTTCTTTCTATAAACAGTATATGTGTGTGTATTACACAGGGGAGATAATTTATATCCATAAACAGTATACATGTATGTATTTCACAGGGGAGATAATTTCTATCCATAAACAGTATACATGTACGTATTACACAGGGGAGATAATTTCTATCCATAAACAGTATACATGTATGTATTAAACAGGGGAGATAATTTCTTTCTATAAACAGTATACATGTATGTATTAAACAGGGGAGATAATTTCTTTCTATAAACAGTATACATGTATGTATTTCACAGGCGAGATATGGGAGATGATCGGGCTTCTCCGTCAGGTCTCGGCTGATAAACGTCACTACGTCGACGTAGCGATGAGTGAAATAGTCATCAAGTACATCTCCGACATCAATTCCGTGTGCTCAGACAGAATTGGAATACTGCACAGCAAAATTCATCCGTTTAAGTGAGTAACAGAAGTAATATTTACATTCACATCTTCCTTAACAGTCATATGTGTGTGCTGCATTGGATCTTAGCGATGTGGTGATTGAAACATGTAAAATGATGTAATTTACCAGGGTGTTGTTACTCTGGTAAAAGTTGTCTCGTGAATTGTCACAATATTATACGCACATGTAGACCCATGCATGTATTTCCCCAAGGTATTTACCGGGATGTAAGTAATAGTATATATGTGGTGGCTCTGCTAGAGTAATTCTACCAGGGTAATTAATTTACCTCGATTTTAAGGTAATTTACCACGGTAGTACCCGGGTACAGTTTTATATTCCTTCAAATTTGAGACAACAGAATGAACATATTGGGGGTCATATGAATGACACGTGTGATTACATAAGGTGTTCAACTCTTCTGGACTTAGCTGACTTATATATAAGAAAATTCTTGCCCATTCTGTTAACTTTTGAGTATGCTGACACCGGGTACAATTATTTTCCACCGATTAACGAACAAAATATGATTTTATTTTCACAAAAGAAACAGAAAACACCATGATTTACCAGATTATAATGTAAGTGGGGTATATGCATTTACTTGGAATTTACAAGGATGTGCCCTTTTTACATGGACTTTACATATCTTTTACCAGGGTATATCATTGTTTGTCTGACGTTACCATATGTTACCACTGTAGAACCATTTAAGCCATGGTTTACCAGGGTTTTGCCAGAATATTTTATAAGGGATTCTTGTCCCTGCATTGTTGAAATACGTTTTGTAGAATCAGTATAAACTTAAATCAAGTCTGAACTGCTCAAAAGACATCATACCAGACATTAGTCTAGAAATAATACTAAGCTTCATACTATCATTTCCCTTGTATTACTTGTATATTATTGTATGGTATTACCTCACCTCATTCAAAATCACAGGATGTGTTATTAGCTGCCACATAACATCAACACTAGGAAATGTAGAATTCAATTATTCACAAAAACCATCTCTGACTGGAAGCAACTACATAAATATGGTGGATATAGTAACCATTGTATGGTGTTTAGCGTGTGTGAACTCTGCATCAGAAACTCAGAAAACCCGACGAGCTAGACCATGGTTTTGCTAGCCAAATATAAATAAGTCAGCTAAAGAGTTTAATACTCTGTGTAATCACATGTGCCATTGTCAAGCCAAACCATATCAATTTAAAAAAAAATAAAACAAAACGAAAATTAAAACAAACAAAACAAATCAAAGTACAGCTAAACACAAATTGTAACGTGTGATGTTGTTTAAAAATAAAAAATAAAAAATAAAAAAAACAATTTAATTTAAAAAATTTAAAAAATAAAAAATAAAATCTAAAATTAACTCTAAATTTATTTGATTACACGACTCAAATATGCCCTTGTATACTATCTAAAATACTAGGATTATACTTATATTTTATTTATTACTATAAAGACATTTGAAAACTGCCGCAAGGTAGACTGCTCTGGACATCATTAGTGAAATTTTCCACTACCGACGTCCAAGACAGGGGTACCTCTACTGTAGGCCCTGGATACGAGCACCCCCCTGCTCATATATTATGGGTATTATAAACACAAATTGTAACGTATGTTTTGTTTTAATTTCAGGTGGGTTTTCCTCTTGACGTTGGGGTTCTTCTCTCTGTTTGGTGTCCTTCTTGTGGAAGGTGACTCATACCGGATTAAGTTGCTGCTGAGCACCGCTACGCTCGTATCTATAAGCATGTTATGTTACGTGGTGAGCGATCTCGACTCTCCTTTCAGTGGGTTCTTCAGGATCGATATTAGTATACTAATAGACGTCATCCACAGGCTGGAAGCCATGAATGATATGGCCAAACATAAATGTTCAGAAATGGTCTGCTACCCGGACAGCTCAAACTTTGCACATAAAAGGAGTGAGTTCAAAAATGGTCCACACTAAACCATACTCATCTCCATATAAGGGCGACTGTGGCTACATTATTCGTCGCATTATGTGTGTATATTGCCATTTTTTCGTTAATTTCTTTGTTCTTTTTGTGATTTAATTGTATATATATCAATGATCTCCCATGAGGAGGAAATAAAGATATATATCATATGTATAAGCATGTTATGTTACGTGGTGAGCGATCTCGACTCACATTTCAGTAGGTTCTTCATGATCGATATTTAATCATTTTTTATCCTTATTTTTTGCACTATTTCACAATTTTTTAAATCATTTTTATTTATTTTTCTTACATTTTTTAACAATTATAAAAATAATATAAAATATGTTAGGCCATGCATTCTCTTATATATGCGAGGTGACCTATGGTCGACTCGCATATATAAGAGAATGCATTGGCACAGGGTTTTCGCAAAACAATCCGGAAGCACTCCGTTCAGTGGGTACTTTAGGGTCGATATTAGTATACTAATAGACGTCATACACAGACTGGAAGCCATGAATGATATGGCCAAACATAAATGTTCAGAAATGGTCTGCTACCCGGACAGCTCAAACTTTGCACACAAAAGGAGTGAGTTCAAACATGGTCCACACTAAACCATACTCATCTCCATATAAGGGCGACTGTGGCTACATTATTCATCGCCGTGTACGGGTCCGTGCATCACCAATTGTGCCACTTATATCGGGTTATACACGATTTCTGAAACAAGAAATCGACATTGTCAATATATGCATATACACGATGTATATGACTTGTTTCAACTTGCGAACAAAAAGATTGATTTCAAGCACGTTCGCAAACAAACCACACGCAGGCAGTGCTACTATTGCGATATTTAATTGCATCAAAATAGATCTATTTTACCCTGTGCCAATGCATTCTCTTATATATGCGAGTCGACCATAGGTCGCCTCGCATATATAAGAGAATGCATTGGCCTAACAATTTTTTATAATTTTTTTTAAATAAATGTTTCTTACAATTTTTAGGACACAAAATAAAAAACATCCATTACCCTGCAGGGAGCCCCACACATATATAGAAGCATATAGAAGAGTGTCGTCTGCTCATGTTTGTCTGAGGCTCTGTATGGGTGAAATTATAAAATTGTTAAAGAATACAAGAAAACATTATTAAAATTGTAAATTTTTTATTTAAAAACATGATAAAAAATTGTTAGGCCAATGCATTCTCTTATATATGCGAGGCGACCTATGGTAGACTCGCATATATAAGAGAATGCATTGGCACAGGGTAAAAAATCCCCACTTAAGACTGGATTTGATATGACTTGAAGATTGATAGTGGTCATTGGATTTTGACCGACAGAGTAATTAAACAAAGAACGAAAAAAGAAAAAACCCAACTCTTTAATTGGAGTGTTGAAGCGCGCGCGAGAATGAACCACACTCATGTACATGTAAGGATATTGTGGCTTCACTATTCATTGCCCTATACGGACCCATGTGTCACCAATTATGTCACGTACATCGCGCTATACACGATTTCAGAAACAAAGATTCGAAATGTGAATTGGCTTATAAACGATCTCTGACTTGTTTTTAATTTTGCGCACGAAAGGTTCAAGCTCGTATGGGATAAAGGAAATTTATGCAGTGCGACTCTGGCTACATTGTTCGTTGGATAATTATGTCACATATGATGCCCAATTAAACGTGAATCGGACTATACCACACGAAACCACTATAATATCATCGAAAAATACATTAGAATCGGACTATACCACACGAAACCACTATAATATCATCGAAAAATACATTAGAATCGGACTATACCACACGAAACCACTATAATATCATCGAAAAATACATTAGATTTTTTCTTATCTGTCACTAGTGAGTAATCGACGTGTGCTTACCGGGTTACTTGCTATCGCGCCAAGTAAATTACCACGCGGATTCAGAAAATACGCGCTTGACACCAATACCAGACATTGCAAAATGATTGCTTTGTTCATTAAAGTTCAATTATTGTTCAACTTCGTTGCACTAACGAAAATAGGCACAAAAACAAAGAGGCAAGCTATATGTTTTGTCATAAGGCAGTGCGACTGTATTGCTACAATACAGTCGTATTACTCGTATACAGGCAATACAGTCGTATACAGTTGTGACGCGTCTCAGCCAGCGCCGTGCATGTACAAGTATTTTACATTCTTTTAAAGATTTTGATTTATAAAAAGGATTAAAGCTCTATTTTTTATGTGATATACAAGATCTTTAACTCAAGTTGGGACATAAGATTTTATGAAATTCATTTGATAAATTATATCCCAACATAACTCGTTTGATATCCTCTATATTTATCTATACTAATAACACCCAATTTTGTTTGTTTGTTCGTATGTTTGTAGGCGCCAAACGTTTCGCCCACCACCGCTGAACGTGTGTATATAGGGGTAATTTGACCCGGGGACCGTTATTATATAGGTCCTGTATTACATCAGATGTCTTAATATGAATATGGCATTAATCATTATTTTATATACATATTGGCTAGAGGCGACAACAACGGTTGAATAATCGGAGCTGAAAATTTGTACATATGGGTAATTTGACCTGGGGAATCTTTTTAGATATGTTCCGTTGACCTCAGATGTCTTAAAGGGCACTGATAATTAATTTATCTCCCTTCCTTCTGCTTCAACTGAAGATCATCTATCAAGCTTTATAGATGGATCTTAACTCCATAGCAATTCCGGGTGAAGATCCTACATACGTTATCTAGACGATCGGCTCCGGGATTATTCGTATACATACGGTGGATCCTGTAAGGATGCAAGAATAATTTTACGAAAGGAAAGTTATGAGGAAAAAGTACCCAGGCGTTGTAACAACAAACCTTGTCGTACTCAAATTCAATCGAAATGATGCGAGCAAATTATGTGTTCGAACTATACTGAGGAGTGAAACAACCTGCAAGATACCACATGCGAGGAAATAGCAAAATAACAAGATAGTCATCTCACAAACACAAAAACGGTCGAAATGCTCCGACACTGATCGCCACACAGATACAGATTCTACAGCGCAAACACAGTCGAAAGGCTCCAACACTGATCGGCACACCGTTACAAATTATACAGCGCAAACACGGTCGAAATGCTCCAACACTGATCGGCATATACCGTTACAAATTATACAACGCAAAACGGTCGAAAGGCCACCGCACTGATTGACATACAGTTATAGATTATACAACGCAAATACAGTCGAATGGCTCCAACACTGATCGGCATACCGTTACAAATTATACAGCGCAAACACGGTCGAAACGCTACCGCACTGATTGCCATACAGTTACATATTATACAACGCAAACACAGTCGAAAGGTTCCAACACTGATCGCCACACATATACAGACTCCACTCTTATAACTAATGTGTAGAAACGATTACACATCAAATGTGAAAACTCGGTTAATACATGTACACATAGCAATGTGTAGATTTACATACAAATACATTGACCAAGGGCCGTTCTGCACATACATGTGTATATTTTGTTACACACAATTGTGTAAGAACGTAGAGCACGCGCATTGCGGTGCCTTCAATTTCATAGTCTGCTGCACCCTAAATCTAGTTGGATGAACCTTGTATACAACTCGTTGGGTGCGAATTTGTTGTGTACTTATTATCCAACAGTTTAGTACGATGTACACAACTGATTACGTGAACTGTCTTATGTGGTATTAGTTTCATACCACGTTGGATAAAACCGCCACGTGACCGGGTCATCCAATAGCAGCGCGTTTCCGGTGCCGTCGTGCATGCGATTTTTGGCTCAAAATATTTCAAAACAAGATGGATGACTGCGTGAAAAAACTCCCGAGCGACTGGAAAATGGGACAAGGCGTCGTGGATAGCTTTGCCGGTATAGTATACCTTTGTTATAATTATTCTTTGTACGACATGGAGATGGCGCGTTGTTGCTTTTCAATTTTAGGCGTGAATGACGTCATTAATTTTTACAATACCATGAAACAGCATTTCGACGCGATGAAAATCCGGACAAGAAAAATGGGTTAAAAATCACGTGACTTCCGCTTCGCTTTCGCATAGAATCATGGGAACAATAATATCCCAAAAAGAAACGGTGACACAGAATCGGAAGTGGACCAACGGGATGGTTATAAAATTAACAACTTTAGTTTTTCTGAACAATTCCTACGTGATTTTGGCCTATAGATTAGTTTCGTTTGACCAATTTCGTTGGTTAGCTGAATAAAATCAGCGAAGACGTCATGACATGGTCCATGACGTCATTTGCGTCATTTGGTGTTGTGGGCTAGAATCCAGAAAAAATTGGTCTCCGCAGGAAACACTGATTTCACATCAGTATACTAGACTTGGTTGCATTTATAACCGTTTTCGCAAAAGATTTTTGCGAAAATAGCACAAGCAAACGTGCCTGCTTCAGAATCAAATTACCACAGTTGAATAGCCAAGGATGTACCCTTTCCAACAATGTATAGCACGACATCGTGTGTTGCGCCGATGTTTACTTATGGTGTTTTGTAATAACGATCCCGCCTTAGCTGCGTGTAATTTTCCTCCGGACAAATTGCTCAGCGAAAAATCCCCCTAATAGGCGGACAACACATTCAATAAGTTCCCGTCTCGCAACGATTTGGCCTCACAGACATATCAGCGGCTTATCAATTCCTTCGAGATAAATGATTGAACCAATCTACCCTAACAAGGGGGATTTTTTCACGGTTGTATGTCGCGCGAATAGTATTGGCTGGCTGCCAGGTATTCACACTCAACATCGGAACGCGGCTTATTATTTGAAATCATTTGTGAGCAGTGGTGGCGGCGAGGAAGTCAAATTATATGTCCATCATAACATGGGTCGCCTTCGTTGGTGAAAATGGAATTAAGCCTCAACCAAATTTGTTGTCAAGTTGATGTGGGGGGCTTATATGACCTTGACCTTGACCATAAAATGACCTTGACCTCTGTTGAAAGACATCTCACTTAAAGGGCCATTTTGCTAGATATGTGTTGCGATGTACGCGCTAATGTCAATATTCAGAGGCCTTTTATAGCTATCCTTTAGAAATATACCGGTATCGAGGCTCCTACATACTCGAGTCTGTATCTGACCAACAGAAACATGGGAGTACCATATCAATTTAAACTTGACCTCCATAAAGAATCTATTATATATTTGAGGAAAGTTTGCATAATGTAACATCATACCCCGGTATATTATACTGAAGAATAAAGTAGTCACCCATATTCGATTCCATTGAAAACAAATGTTGATATGAGGTGAGGTCCACTCAAGCAGGGAGCAATCAACTGGAATTAGGCCAGTGTTAATATATATGGTGGTCAGCTTGGTTATGAACCCAGAACTTTTCATTGAACAACAGACATGACACGAACAATCTCAATTATAGACAATGATTAATGGGTTGTTGCCTTTCTAAATAAAAATAATAATTAAATTTAACGAATCAAGAATAACTAATTTAGTCTCCTCTCTCCTGATCTTCAGATATATCATCGATGCATGAACTGCACTTTTGAAATAAATCTATTTCACCGCAGTTATCGGTACATGAAAAGAGTGAAATTATAAAACATTTTCTTGCCAGTGAAATAAGGGAATTGAGGGCGCTGGTCTTGTCTCACCCTCAACTTTGGTCAAGATTTTCAAGTTGGAAATTCCACAGCTGACACAACATGAGCGAAATGTCACACCAAAAATATTTTGAATTTGTTGGCTAATAATATGATAAAATGATCGCGACACAAGTTAGTTTTAAACTTCGAAACGATACTGTTCTCATATATAGTTTGATTTTTACAATAATTAATTAATAGGGAAATGGAACTTTACTAACCTAGTTAGCAAAACGTGGGGTCTCCTGATCCTTAATGTTGAAAACCCACCCCTTTGCTCTATACGTGATAAACAAAAAGAGCGATCGTGGATGAATTTCTGTGGTTTTAGTGCAGCGGTTAGAGTTTGATTTTATTTCGAATATTTTATTACAAAATGAGGTGATTAAATGGGATACTTTATTTTTCTACTTTTGAAACAGACCCGTTCAGGCTATACCATCTAGCGATAGAGATCATTAGCTATTTCTTTCTATAAACAGAATATACATGTATGTATTTCACAGGGGAGATAATTTCCATCGATAAACAGTATACATGTATGTATTACACAGGGTAGATAATTTCTATCTATAAACAGTATACATGTACGTATTACACAGGGTAGATAATTTCTATCCATAAACAGTATACATGTATGTATTAAACAGGGGAGATAATTTCTATCTATAAGCAGTGTACATGTATGTATTTCACAGGGGAGATAATTTCTTTCTATAAACAGTATACATGTATGTATTAAACAGGGGAGATAATTTCTTTCTATAAACAGTATACATGTATGTATTTCACAGGCGAGATAATTTCTTTCTATAAACAGTATACATGTATGTATTTCACAGGGGAGATAATTTCTTTCTATAAACAGTATACATGTATGTATTTCACAGGGGAGATAATTTCTTTCTATAAACAGTATACATGTATGTATTAAACAGGGGAGATAATTTCTTTCTATAAACAGTATACATGTATGTATTTCACAGGGGAGATAATTTCTATCTATAAACAGTATACATGTATGTATTACACAGGGGAGATAATTTCTATCTATAAACAGTATACATGTATGTATTACACAGGGGAGATAATTTCTTTCTATAAACAGTATACATGTATGTATTAAACAGGGGAGATAATTTCTTTCTATAAACAGTATACATGTATGTATTTCACAGGGGAGATAATTTCTTTCTATAAACAGTATACATGTATGTATTAAACAGGGGAGATAATTTCTTTCTATAAACAGTACACATGTATGTATTTCACAGGGGAGATGATTTCTTTCTATAAACAGTATACATGTATGTATTTCACAGGCGAGATATGGGAGATGATCGGGCTTCTCCGTCAGGTCTCGGCTGATAAACGTCACTACGTCGACGTAGCGATGAGTGAAATAGTCATCAAGTACATCTCCGACATCAATTCCGTGTGCTCAGACAGAATTGGAATACTGCACAGCAAAATTCATCCGTTTAAGTGAGTAACAGTAGTAATATTTACATTCACATCTTCCTTAACAGTCATATGTGTGTGTGCTGCATTGGATCTTAGCGATGTGGTGATTGAACCATGTAAAATGATGTAATTTACCAGGGTGTTGTTACTCTGGTAAAAGTTGTCTCGTGAATTGTCGCAATATTATACGCACATGTAGACCCATGCATGTATTTCCCCAAGGTATTTACCGGCATGTAAGTAATAGTATATATGTGGTGGCTCTGCTAGAGTAATTCTACCAGGGTAATTAATTTACCTCGATTTTAAGGTAATTTACCACGGTTTTATATTCCTTCAAATTTGAGACAACAGAATGAACATATTGGGGGTCATATGAATGACACGTGTGATTACATAAGGTGTTCAACTCTTCTGGCTTAACACTTTTTACCATTTTTTCTTACATTCTTTAACAATTTTATAATTTTTAATGTGTTAAGCCATTGCATTCTCTTATATATGCGAGTCGACCATAGGTCGCCTCGCATATATAAGAGAATGCATTGGCTTAACACTTTTTACCATTTTTTCTTACATTCTTTAACAATTTTATAATCTTTAATGTGTTAAGCCATTCCATTCTCTTATATATGCGAGTCGACTATAGGTCGCCTCGCATATATAAGAGAATGCATGGGCTTAACACTTTTTACCATTTGTTCATACATTCTTTAACAATTTTATAATTTTTAATGTGTTAAGCCAATGCATTCTCTTATATATGCGAGTCGACCATAGGTCGCCTCGCATATATAAGAGAATGCATTGGCTTAACACTTTTTACCATTTTTTCTTACATTCTTTAACAATTTTATAATTTTTAATGTGTTAAGCCAATGCATTCTCTTATATATGCGAGTCGACCATAGGTCGCCTCGCATATATAAGAGAATGCATTGGCTTAACACTTTTTACCATTTTTTCTTACATTCTTTAACAATTTTATAATTTTTAATGTGTTAAGCCAATGCATTCTCTTATATATGCGAGTCGACCATAGGTCGCCTCGCATATATAAGAGAATGCATTGGCTTAACACTTTTTACCATTTTTTCTTACATTCTTTAACAATTTTATAATTTGTTAATGTGTTAAGCCAATGCATTCTCGTATATATGCGAGGCGACCTATGGTCGACTCGCATATATAAGAGAATGCATTGGCACAGGGCACAGGGTATAAATTGTAACGTGTGATGTTTGTTTTAATTTCAGGTGGGTTTTCCTGTTGACGTTGGGGTTCTTCTCTCTGTTTGGTGTCCTTCTTGTGGAAGGTGACTCATACCGGATTAAGTTGCTGCTGAGCACCGCTACGCTCGTATCTATAAGCATGTTATGTTACGTGGTGAGCGATCTCGACTCACCCTTCAGTGGGTTCTTCAGGATCGATATTAGTATACTAATAGACGTCATACACAGGCTGGAAGCCATGAATGATATGGCCAAACATAAATGTTCAGAAATAGTCTGCTACCCGGACAGCTCAAACTTTGCACACAAAAGGAGTGAGTTCAAAAATGGTCCACACTAAACCATACTCATCTACATATAAGGGCGACTGTGGCTACATTATTCAGCGCATTATGTGTGTATATTGCCATTTTTTCGTTGATTTCTTTGTTCTTTTTGTGATTTAATTGTATATATATCAATGATCTCCCATGAGGAGGAAATAAAGATATATATATATCATATATATAAGCATGTTATGTTACTTGGTGAGCGATCTCGACTCACATTTCTGTGGGTTCTTCATGATCGATATTTAATCATTTTTTATCCTTATTTCTTGCACTATTTCACAATTTTTTAAATCATTTTTATTAATTTTTCTTACATTTTTTAACAATTATAAAAATAATATAAAATATGTTAGGCCAATGCATTCTCTTATATATGCGAGGCGACCTATGGTCGACTCGCATATATAAGAGAATGCATTGGCACAGGGTTTTCGCAAAACAATCCGGAAGCACTCCGTTCAGTGGGTACTTTAGGGTCGATATTAGTATACTAATAGACGTCATACACAGACTGGAAGCCATGAATGATATGGCCAAACATAGATGTTCAGAAATGGTCTGCTACCCGGACAGCTCAAACTTTGCACACAAAAGGAGTGAGTTCAAAAATGGTCCACACTAAACCATACTCATCTACATATAAGGGCGACTGTGGCTACATTATTCAGCGCATTATGTGTGTATATTGCCATTTTTTCGTTGCTTTCTTTGTTCTTTTTGTGATTTAATTGTATATATATCAATGATCTCCCATGAGGAGGAAATAAAGATATATATATATATCATATATATAAGTATGTTATGTTACGTGGTGAGCGATCACGACTCACATTTCTGTGGGTTCTTCATGATCGATATTTAATCATTTGTTATCCTTATTTCTTGCACTATTTCACAATTTTTTAAATCATTTTAATTAATTTTTCTTACATTTTTTAACAATTATAAAAATAATATAAAATATGTTAGGCCATGCATTCTCTTATATATGCGAGGCGACCTATGGTCGACTCGCATATATAAGAGAATGCATTGGCACAGGGTTTTCGCAAAACAATCCGGAAGCACTCCGTTCAGTGGGTACTTTAGGGTCGATATTAGTATACTAATAGACGTCATACACAGACTGGAAGCCATGAATGATATGGCCAAACATAGATGTTCAGAAATGGTCTGCTACCCGGACAGCTCAAACTTTGCACACAAAAGGAGTGAGTTCAAAAATGGTCCACACTAAACCATACTCATCTACATATAAGGGCGACTGTGGCTACATTATTCAGCGCATTATGTGTGTATATTGCCATTTTTTCGTTGCTTTCTTTGTTCTTTTTGTGATTTAATTGTATATATATCAATGATCTCCCATGAGGAGGAAATAAAGATATATATATATATATCATATATATAAGTATGTTATGTTACGTGGTGAGCGATCACGACTCACATTTCTGTGGGTTCTTCATGATCGATATTTAATCATTTGTTATCCTTATTTCTTGCACTATTTCACAATTTTTTAAATCATTTTAATTAATTTTTCTTACATTTTTTAACAATTATAAAAATAATATAAAATATGTTAGGCCATGCATTCTCTTATATATGCGAGGCGACCTATGGTCGACTCGCATATATAAGAGAATGCATTGGCACAGGGTTTTCGCAAAACAATCCGGAAGCACTCCGTTCAGTGGGTACTTTAGGGTCGATATTAGTATACTAATAGACGTCATACACAGACTGGAAGCCATGAATGATATGGCCAAGCATAAATGTTCAGAAATGGTCTGCTACCCGGACAGCTCAAACTTTGCACACAAAAGGAGTGAGTTCAAACATGGTCCACACTAAACCATACTCATCTCCATATAAGGGCGACTGTGGCTACATTATTCATCGCCGTGTACGGGTCCGTGCATCACCAATTGTGCCACTTATATCGGGTTATACACGATTTCTGAAACAAGAAATCGACATTGTCAATATATGCATATACACGATGTATATGACTTGTTTCAACTTGCGAACAAAAAGATTGATTTCAAGCACGTTCGCAAACAAACCACACGCAGGCAGTGCTACTATTGCGATATTTAATTGCATCAAAATAGATCTATTTTACCCTGTGCCAATGCATTCTCTTATATATGCGAGTCGACCATAGGTCGCCTCGCATATATAAGAGAATGCATTGGCCTAACAATTTTTTATAATTTTTTTAAAATAAATGTTTCTTACAATTTTTAGGACACAAAATAAAAAAACATCCATTACCCTGCAGGGATCCCCACACATATATAGAAGCATATAGAAGAGTGTCGTCTGCTCATGTTTGTCTGGGGCTCTGTATGGGTGAATTTATAAAATTGTTAAAGAATACAAGAACAAATTATTAAAATTGTAAAAAAAAATGTTAGGCCAATGCATACTCTTATGTATGCGAGGCGACCTATGGTCGACTCGCATATATAAGAGAATGCATTGGCACAGGGTAAAATATCCCGACTTAAGACTGGATTTGATATGACTTGAAGATTGATAGTGGTCATTGGATTTTGACCGACAGAGTAATTAAACAAAGAACGAAAAAAGAAAAAAACCCAACTCTTTAATTGGAGTGTTCAAGCGCGCGCGAGAATGAACCACACTCATGTACATGTAAGGATATTGTGGCTTCACTATTCATTGCCCTATACGGACCCATGCGTCACCAATTGTGTCACGTACATCGCGCTATACACGATTTCAGAAACAAGGATTCGAAATGTGAATTGGCTTATAAACGATCTCTGACTTGTTTTTAATTTTGCGCACGAAAGGTTCAAGCTCGTATGGGATAAAGGAAATTGATGCAGTGCGACTCTGGCTACATTGTTCGTTGGATAATTATGTCACATATGATGCCCAATTAAACGTGAATCGGACTATACCACACGAAACCACTATAATATCATCGAAAAATACATTAGAATCGGACTATACCACACGAAACCACTATAATATCATCGGACTATACCACACGAAACCACTATAATATCATCGAAAAATACATTAGATATTTTCTTATCTGTCACTAGTGAGTAATCGACGTGTGCTTACCGGGATAATTGGTATCGCGCCAAGTAAATTACCACGCGGATTAGTACGATTCAGAAAATCCGCGCTTGACACCAATATACCAGACATTGCAAAATGATTGCTTTGTTCATTAAAGTTCAATTATTGTTCAATTTCGTTGCACTAACGAAAATAGGCACAAAAACAAAGAGGCAAGCTATATGTTTTGTCATAAGGCAGTGCGACTGTATTGCTACAATACAATACAGTCGTATACAGTTGTATTACTCGTATACAGGCAATACAGTCGTATACAGTTGTGACGCGTCTCAGCCAGCGCCGTGCATGTACAAGTATTTTACATTCTTTTAAAGATTTTGATTTATAAAAAGGATTAAAGCTCTATTTTTTATGTGATATACAAGATCTTTAACTCAAGTTGGGACATAAGATTTTATGAAATTCATTTGATAAATTTGATTCACCACTCTTCTATGACTCGTGAATCAAATTGATCAAACTCGTTTCATAAAATCTTATATCCCAACATAACTCGTTTGATATCCTCTATATTTATCTATACTAATAACACCCAATTTTGTTTGTTTGTTCGTATGTTTGTAGGCGCCAAACGTTTCGCCCACCACAGCTGAACATGTGTATATATGGGGTAATTTGACCCGGGGACCGTTATTATATAGGTCCTGTATTACATCAGATGTCTTAATATGGCATTAATCATTATTTTATATACATATTGGCTAGAGGCGACAACAACGGTTGAATAATCGGAGCTGAAAATTTGTACATATGGGTAATTTGACCTGGGGAATCTTTTTAGATATGTTCCGTTGACCTCAGATGTCTTAAAGGGCACTGATAATTAATTTATCTCCCTTCCTTCTGCTTCAACTGAAGATCATCTATCAAGCTTTATAGATGGATCTTAACTCCATAGCAATTCCGGGTGAAGATCCTACATACGTTATCTAGACGATCGGCTCCGGGATTATTCGTATACATACGGTGGATCCTGTAAGGATGCAAGAATAATTTTACGAAAGGAAAGTTATGAGGAAAAAGTACCCAGGCGTTGTAACGACAAACCTTGTCGTACTCAAATTCAATCGAAATGATGCGAGCAAATTATGTGTTCGAACTATACTGAGGAGTGAAACAACCTGCAAGATACCACATGCGAGGAAATAGCAAAATAACAAGATAGTCATCTCACAAACACAAAAACGGTCGAAATGCTCCAACACTGATCGCCACACAGATACAGATTCTACAGCGCAAACACAGTCGAAAGGCTCCAACACTGATCGGCATACCGTTACAAATTATACAGCGCAAACACGATCGAAAGGCCACAGCACTGATTGACATGTAGTTACAGATTACACAACGCAAACACAATCGAAAAACTCCAACACTGATCGGCATACCGTTACAAATTATATAGCGCAAACACGGTCGAAATGCTCCAACACTGATCGGCATATACCGTTACAAATTATACAGCGCAAAACGGTCGAAAGGCTACCGCACTGATTGACATACAGTTAGAGATTATACAACGCAAATACAGTCGAAAGGTTCCAACACTGATCGCCACACATATACAGACTCCACTCTTATAACTAATGTGTAGAAACGATTACACATCAAATGTGAAAACTCGGTTAATACATGTACACATAGCAATGTGTAGTTTTACATACAAATACATTGACCAAGGGCCGTTCTACACATACATGTGTATATTTTGTTACACACAATTGTGTAAGAACGTAGAGCATGCGCATTGCGGTGCCTTCAATTTCATAGTCTGCTGCACCCTAAATCTAGTTGGATGAACCTTGTATACAACTCGTTGGGTGCGAATTTGTTGTGTACTTATTATCCAACAGTTTAGTACGATGTACACAACTGATTACGTGAACTGTCTTATGTGGTATTACTTTCATACCACGTTGGATAAAACCGCCACGTGACCGGGTCATCCAATAGCAGCGCGTTTCCGGTGCCGTCGAGCATGCGATTTTTGGCTCAAAATATTTCAAAACAAGATGGATGACTGCGTGAAAAAACTCCCGAGCGACTGGAAAATGGGACAAGGCGTCGTGGATAGCTTTGCCGGTATAGTATACCTTTGTTATAATTATTCTTTGTACGACATGGAGATGGCGCGTTGTTGCTTTTCAAGTTTAGGCGTGAATGACGTCATTAATTTTTACAATACCATGAAACAGCATTTCGACGCGATGAAAATCCGGACAAGAAAAATGGGTTAAAAATCACGTGACTTCCGCTTCGCTTTCGCATAGAATCATGGGAACAATAATATCCCAAAAAGAAACGGTGACACAGAATCGGAAGTGGACCAACGGGATGGTTATAAAATTAACAACTTTAGTTTTTCTGAACAATTCCAACGTGATTTTGGCCTATAGATTAGTTTCGTTTGACCAATTTCGTTGGTTAGCTGAATAAAATCAGCGAAGACGTCATGACATGGTCCATGACGTCATTTGCGTCATTTGGTGTTGTGGGCTAGAATCCAGAAAAAAATTGGTCTCCGCAGGAAACACTGATTTCACATCAGTATACTAGACTTGGTTGCATTTATAACCGTTTTCGCAAAAGATATATGCGAAAATAGCACAAGCAAACGTGCCTGCTTCAGAATCAAATTACCACAGTTGAATAGCCAAGGATGTACCCTTTCCAACAATGTATAGCACGACATCGTGTGTTGCGCTGATGTTTACTTATGGTGTTTTGTAATAACGATCCCGCCTTAGCTGCGTGTAATTTTCCTCCGGACAAATTGCTCAGCGAAAAATCCCCCTAATAGGCGGACAACACATTCAATAAGTTCCCGTCTCGCAACGATTTGGCCTCACAGACATATCAGCGGCTTATCAATTCCTTCGAGATAAATGATTGAACCAATCTACCCTAACAAGGGGGATTTTTTCACGGTTGTATGTCGCGCGAATAGTATTGGCTGGCTGCCAGGTATTCACACTCAACATCGGAACGCGGCTTATTATTTGAAATCATTCGTGAGCAGTGGTGGCGGCGAGGAAGTCAAATTATATGTCCATCATAACATGGGTCGCCTTCGTTGGTGAAAATGGAATTAAGCCTCAACCAAATTTGTTGTCAAGTTGATGTGGGGGGCTTATATGACCTTGACCTTGACCATAAAATGACCTTGACCTCTGTTGAAAGTCATCTCACTTAAAGGGCCATTTTGCTAGATATGTGTTGCGATGTACGCGCTAATGTCAATATTCAGAGGCCTTTTATAGCTATCCTTTAGAAATATACCGGTATCGAGGCTCCTACATACTCGAGTCTGTATCTGACCAACAGAAACATGGGAGTACCATATCAATTTAAACTTGACCTCCATAAAGAATCTATTATATATTAGAGGAAAGTTTGCATAATGTAACATCATACCCCGGTATATTATACTGAAGAATAAAGTAGTCACCCATATTCGATTCCATTGAAAAGAAATGTTGATATGAGGTGAGGTCCACTCAAGCAGGGAGCAATCAACTGGAATTAGGCCAGTGTTAATATATATGGTGGTCAGCTTGGTTATAAACCCAGAACTTTTCATTGAACAACAGACATGACATGAACAATCTCAATTATAGACAATGATTAATGGGTTGTTGCCTTTCTAAATAAAAATAATAATTAAATTTAACGAATCAAGAATAACTAAGTCTCCTCTCTCCTGATCTTCAGATATATCATCGATGCATGAACTGCACTTTTGAAATAAATCTATTTCACCGCAGTTATCGGTACATGAAAAGAGTGAAATTATAAAACATTTTCTTGCCAGTGAAATAAGGGAATTGAGGGCGCTGGTCTTGTCTCACCCTCAACTTTGGTCAAGATTTTCAAGTTGGAAATTCCACAGCTGACACAACATGAGCGAAATGTCACACCAAAAATATTTTGAATTTGTTGGCTAATAATATGATAAAATGACCGCGACACAAGTTAGTTTTAAACTTCGAAACGATAATGTTCTCATATATAGTTTGATTTTTACAATAATTAATTAATAGGGAAATGGAACTTTACTAACCTAGTTAGCAAAACTTGGGGTCTCCTGATCCTTAATGTTGAAAACCCACCCCTTTGCTCTATACGTGATAAACAAAAAGAGCGATCGTGGATGAATTTCTGTGGTTTTAGTGCAGCGGTTAGAGTTTGATTTTATTTCGAATATTTTATTACAAAATGAGATGATTAAATGGGATACTTTATTTTTCTATTTTTGAAACAGACCGTTCAGGCTATACCATCTAGCGATAGAGATCATTAGCTATTTCTTTCTATAAACAGAATATACATGTATGTATTTCACAGGGGAGATAATTTCCATCGATAAACAGTATACATGTATGTATTACACAGGGGAGATAATTTCTATCTATAAACAGTATACATGTATGTATTACATAGGGGAGATAATTTATATCCATAAACAGTATACATGTATGTATTACACAGGGGAGATAATTTCCATATATAAACAGT
Source organism: Siphonodentalium dalli (assembly GCA_032622095.1). NCBI lineage: Eukaryota > Metazoa > Mollusca > Scaphopoda > Gadilida > Siphonodentaliidae > Siphonodentalium > Siphonodentalium dalli. The sequence goes on from CP136067.1 coordinate 12,937,580, forward strand.
ATACATGTATGTATTTCACAGCCGAGATAAATTCTTTCTATAAACAGTATACATGTATGTATTACACAGGGGTGATAATTTCTATATATAAACAGTATACATGTATGTATTTCACAGCCGAGATAATTTCTTTCTATAAACAGTATACATGTACGTATTACACAGGGGAGATAATTTCTTTCTATAAACAGTATAAATGTATGTATTACACAGGGGAGATAATTTCTATCTATAAGCAGTATACATGTACGTATTACACAGGGGAGATCATTTCTTTCTATAAACAGTATATGTGTGTGTATTACACAGGGGAGATAATTTATATCCATAAACAGTATACATGTATGTATTTCACAGGGGAGATAATTTCTATCCATAAACAGTATACATGTACGTATTACACAGGGGAGATAATTTCTATCCATAAACAGTATACATGTATGTATTAAACAGGGGAGATAATTTCTTTCTATAAACAGTATACATGTATGTATTAAACAGGGGAGATAATTTCTTTCTATAAACAGTATACATGTATGTATTTCACAGGCGAGATATGGGAGATGATCGGGCTTCTCCGTCAGGTCTCGGCTGATAAACGTCACTACGTCGACGTAGCGATGAGTGAAATAGTCATCAAGTACATCTCCGACATCAATTCCGTGTGCTCAGACAGAATTGGAATACTGCACAGCAAAATTCATCCGTTTAAGTGAGTAACAGAAGTAATATTTACATTCACATCTTCCTTAACAGTCATATGTGTGTGCTGCATTGGATCTTAGCGATGTGGTGATTGAAACATGTAAAATGATGTAATTTACCAGGGTGTTGTTACTCTGGTAAAAGTTGTCTCGTGAATTGTCACAATATTATACGCACATGTAGACCCATGCGTGTATTTCCCCAAGGTATTTACCGGGATGTAAGTAATAGTATATATGTGGTGGCTCTGCTAGAGTAATTCTACCAGGGTAATTAATTTACCTCGATTTTAAGGTAATTTACCACGGTAGTACCCGGGTACAGTTTTATATTCCTTCAAATTTGAGACAACAGAATGAACATATTGGGGGTCATATGAATGACACGTGTGATTACATAAGGTGTTCAACTCTTCTGGACTTAGCTGACTTATATATAAGAAAATTCTTGCCCATTCTGTTAACTTTTGAGTATGCTGACACCGGGTACAATTATTTTCCACCGATTAACGAACAAAATATGATTTTATTTTCACAAAAGAAACAGAAAACACCATGATTTACCAGATTATAATGTAAGTGGGGTATATGCATTTACTTGGAATTTACAAGGATGTGCCCTTTTTACATGGACTTTACATATCTTTTACCAGGGTATATCATTGTTTGTCTGACGTTACCATATGTTACCACTGTAGAACCATTTAAGCCATGGTTTACCAGGGTTTTGCCAGAATATTTTATAAGGGATTCTTGTCCCTGCATTGTTGAAATACGTTTTGTAGAATCAGTATAAACTTAAATCAAGTCTGAACTGCTCAAAAGACATCATACCAGACATTAGTCTAGAAATAATACTAAGCTTCATACTATCATTTCCCTTGTATTACTTGTATATTATTGTATGGTATTACCTCACCTCATTCAAAATCACAGGATGTGTTATTAGCTGCCACATAACATCAACACTAGGAAATGTAGAATTCAATTATTCACAAAAACCATCTCTGACTGGAAGCAACTACATAAATATGGTGGATATAGTAACCATTGTATGGTGTTTAGCGTGTGTGAACTCTGCATCAGAAACTCAGAAAACCCGACGAGCTAGACCATGGTTTTGCTAGCCAAATATAAATAAGTCAGCTAAAGAGTTTAATACTCTGTGTAATCACATGTGCCATTGTCAAGCCAAACCATATCAATTTAAAAAAAAATAAAACAAAACGAAAATTAAAACAAACAAAACAAATCAAAGTACAGCTAAACACAAATTGTAACGTGTGATGTTGTTTAAAAATAAAAAATAAAAAATAAAAAAAACAATTTAATTTAAAAAATTTAAAAAATAAAAAATAAAATCTAAAATTAACTCTAAATTTATTTGATTACACGACTCAAATATGCCCTTGTATACTATCTAAAATACTAGGATTATACTTATATGTTATTTATTACTATAAAGACATTTGAAAACTGCCGCAAGGTAGACTGCTCTGGACATCATTAGTGAAATTTTCCACTACCGACGTCCAAGACAGGGGTACCTCTACTGTAGGCCCTGGATACGAGCACCCCCCTGCTCATATATTATGGGTATTATAAACACAAATTGTAACGTATGTTTTGTTTTAATTTCAGGTGGGTTTTCCTCTTGACGTTGGGGTTCTTCTCTCTGTTTGGTGTCCTTCTTGTGGAAGGTGACTCATACCGGATTAAGTTGCTGCTGAGCACCGCTACGCTCGTATCTATAAGCATGTTATGTTACGTGGTGAGCGATCTCGACTCTCCTTTCAGTGGGTTCTTCAGGATCGATATTAGTATACTAATAGACGTCATCCACAGGCTGGAAGCCATGAATGATATGGCCAAACATAAATGTTCAGAAATGGTCTGCTACCCGGACAGCTCAAACTTTGCACATAAAAGGAGTGAGTTCAAAAATGGTCCACACTAAACCATACTCATCTCCATATAAGGGCGACTGTGGCTACATTATTCGTCGCATTATGTGTGTATATTGCCATTTTTTCGTTAATTTCTTTGTTCTTTTTGTGATTTAATTGTATATATATCAATGATCTCCCATGAGGAGGAAATAAAGATATATATCATATGTATAAGCATGTTATGTTACGTGGTGAGCGATCTCGACTCACATTTCAGTAGGTTCTTCATGATCGATATTTAATCATTTTTTATCCTTATTTTTTGCACTATTTCACAATTTTTTAAATCATTTTTATTTATTTTTCTTACATTTTTTAACAATTATAAAAATAATATAAAATATGTTAGGCCATGCATTCTCTTATATATGCGAGGTGACCTATGGTCGACTCGCATATATAAGAGAATGCATTGGCACAGGGTTTTCGCAAAACAATCCGGAAGCACTCCGTTCAGTGGGTACTTTAGGGTCGATATTAGTATACTAATAGACGTCATACACAGACTGGAAGCCATGAATGATATGGCCAAACATAAATGTTCAGAAATGGTCTGCTACCCGGACAGCTCAAACTTTGCACACAAAAGGAGTGAGTTCAAACATGGTCCACACTAAACCATACTCATCTCCATATAAGGGCGACTGTGGCTACATTATTCATCGCCGTGTACGGGTCCGTGCATCACCAATTGTGCCACTTATATCGGGTTATACACGATTTCTGAAACAAGAAATCGACATTGTCAATATATGCATATACACGATGTATATGACTTGTTTCAACTTGCGAACAAAAAGATTGATTTCAAGCACGTTCGCAAACAAACCACACGCAGGCAGTGCTACTATTGCGATATTTAATTGCATCAAAATAGATCTATTTTACCCTGTGCCAATGCATTCTCTTATATATGCGAGTTGACCATAGGTCGCCTCGCATATATAAGAGAATGCATTGGCCTAACAATTTTTTATAATTTTTTTTAAATAAATGTTTCTTACAATTTTTAGGACACAAAATAAAAAACATCCATTACCCTGCAGGGAGCCCCACACATATATAGAAGCATATAGAAGAGTGTCGTCTGCTCATGTTTGTCTGAGGCTCTGTATGGGTGAAATTATAAAATTGTTAAAGAATACAAGAAAACATTATTAAAATTGTAAATTTTTTATTTAAAAACATGATAAAAAATTGTTAGGCCAATGCATTCTCTTATATATGCGAGGCGACCTATGGTAGACTCGCATATATAAGAGAATGCATTGGCACAGGGTAAAAAATCCCCACTTAAGACTGGATTTGATATGACTTGAAGATTGATAGTGGTCATTGGATTTTGACCGACAGAGTAATTAAACAAAGAACGAAAAAAGAAAAAACCCAACTCTTTAATTGGAGTGTTGAAGCGCGCGCGAGAATGAACCACACTCATGTACATGTAAGGATATTGTGGCTTCACTATTCATTGCCCTATACGGACCCATGTGTCACCAATTATGTCACGTACATCGCGCTATACACGATTTCAGAAACAAAGATTCGAAATGTGAATTGGCTTATAAACGATCTCTGACTTGTTTTTAATTTTGCGCACGAAAGGTTCAAGCTCGTATGGGATAAAGGAAATTTATGCAGTGCGACTCTGGCTACATTGTTCGTTGGATAATTATGTCACATATGATGCCCAATTAAACGTGAATCGGACTATACCACACGAAACCACTATAATATCATCGAAAAATACATTAGAATCGGACTATACCACACGAAACCACTATAATATCATCGAAAAATACATTAGAATCGGACTATACCACACGAAACCACTATAATATCATCGAAAAATACATTAGATTTTTTCTTATCTGTCACTAGTGAGTAATCGACGTGTGCTTACCGGGTTACTTGCTATCGCGCCAAGTAAATTACCACGCGGATTCAGAAAATACGCGCTTGACACCAATACCAGACATTGCAAAATGATTGCTTTGTTCATTAAAGTTCAATTATTGTTCAACTTCGTTGCACTAACGAAAATAGGCACAAAAACAAAGAGGCAAGCTATATGTTTTGTCATAAGGCAGTGCGACTGTATTGCTACAATACAGTCGTATTACTCGTATACAGGCAATACAGTCGTATACAGTTGTGACGCGTCTCAGCCAGCGCCGTGCATGTACAAGTATTTTACATTCTTTTAAAGATTTTGATTTATAAAAAGGATTAAAGCTCTATTTTTTATGTGATATACAAGATCTTTAACTCAAGTTGGGACATAAGATTTTATGAAATTCATTTGATAAATTATATCCCAACATAACTCGTTTGATATCCTCTATATTTATCTATACTAATAACACCCAATTTTGTTTGTTTGTTCGTATGTTTGTAGGCGCCAAACGTTTCGCCCACCACCGCTGAACGTGTGTATATAGGGGTAATTTGACCCGGGGACCGTTATTATATAGGTCCTGTATTACATCAGATGTCTTAATATGAATATGGCATTAATCATTATTTTATATACATATTGGCTAGAGGCGACAACAACGGTTGAATAATCGGAGCTGAAAATTTGTACATATGGGTAATTTGACCTGGGGAATCTTTTTAGATATGTTCCGTTGACCTCAGATGTCTTAAAGGGCACTGATAATTAATTTATCTCCCTTCCTTCTGCTTCAACTGAAGATCATCTATCAAGCTTTATAGATGGATCTTAACTCCATAGCAATTCCGGGTGAAGATCCTACATACGTTATCTAGACGATCGGCTCCGGGATTATTCGTATACATACGGTGGATCCTGTAAGGATGCAAGAATAATTTTACGAAAGGAAAGTTATGAGGAAAAAGTACCCAGGCGTTGTAACAACAAACCTTGTCGTACTCAAATTCAATCGAAATGATGCGAGCAAATTATGTGTTCGAACTATACTGAGGAGTGAAACAACCTGCAAGATACCACATGCGAGGAAATAGCAAAATAACAAGATAGTCATCTCACAAACACAAAAACGGTCGAAATGCTCCGACACTGATCGCCACACAGATACAGATTCTACAGCGCAAACACAGTCGAAAGGCTCCAACACTGATCGGCACACCGTTACAAATTATACAGCGCAAACACGGTCGAAATGCTCCAACACTGATCGGCATATACCGTTACAAATTATACAACGCAAAACGGTCGAAAGGCCACCGCACTGATTGACATACAGTTATAGATTATACAACGCAAATACAGTCGAATGGCTCCAACACTGATCGGCATACCGTTACAAATTATACAGCGCAAACACGGTCGAAACGCTACCGCACTGATTGCCATACAGTTACATATTATACAACGCAAACACAGTCGAAAGGTTCCAACACTGATCGCCACACATATACAGACTCCACTCTTATAACTAATGTGTAGAAACGATTACACATCAAATGTGAAAACTCGGTTAATACATGTACACATAGCAATGTGTAGATTTACATACAAATACATTGACCAAGGGCCGTTCTGCACATACATGTGTATATTTTGTTACACACAATTGTGTAAGAACGTAGAGCACGCGCATTGCGGTGCCTTCAATTTCATAGTCTGCTGCACCCTAAATCTAGTTGGATGAACCTTGTATACAACTCGTTGGGTGCGAATTTGTTGTGTACTTATTATCCAACAGTTTAGTACGATGTACACAACTGATTACGTGAACTGTCTTATGTGGTATTAGTTTCATACCACGTTGGATAAAACCGCCACGTGACCGGGTCATCCAATAGCAGCGCGTTTCCGGTGCCGTCGTGCATGCGATTTTTGGCTCAAAATATTTCAAAACAAGATGGATGACTGCGTGAAAAAACTCCCGAGCGACTGGAAAATGGGACAAGGCGTCGTGGATAGCTTTGCCGGTATAGTATACCTTTGTTATAATTATTCTTTGTACGACATGGAGATGGCGCGTTGTTGCTTTTCAATTTTAGGCGTGAATGACGTCATTAATTTTTACAATACCATGAAACAGCATTTCGACGCGATGAAAATCCGGACAAGAAAAATGGGTTAAAAATCACGTGACTTCCGCTTCGCTTTCGCATAGAATCATGGGAACAATAATATCCCAAAAAGAAACGGTGACACAGAATCGGAAGTGGACCAACGGGATGGTTATAAAATTAACAACTTTAGTTTTTCTGAACAATTCCTACGTGATTTTGGCCTATAGATTAGTTTCGTTTGACCAATTTCGTTGGTTAGCTGAATAAAATCAGCGAAGACGTCATGACATGGTCCATGACGTCATTTGCGTCATTTGGTGTTGTGGGCTAGAATCCAGAAAAAATTGGTCTCCGCAGGAAACACTGATTTCACATCAGTATACTAGACTTGGTTGCATTTATAACCGTTTTCGCAAAAGATTTTTGCGAAAATAGCACAAGCAAACGTGCCTGCTTCAGAATCAAATTACCACAGTTGAATAGCCAAGGATGTACCCTTTCCAACAATGTATAGCACGACATCGTGTGTTGCGCCGATGTTTACTTATGGTGTTTTGTAATAACGATCCCGCCTTAGCTGCGTGTAATTTTCCTCCGGACAAATTGCTCAGCGAAAAATCCCCCTAATAGGCGGACAACACATTCAATAAGTTCCCGTCTCGCAACGATTTGGCCTCACAGACATATCAGCGGCTTATCAATTCCTTCGAGATAAATGATTGAACCAATCTACCCTAACAAGGGGGATTTTTTCACGGTTGTATGTCGCGCGAATAGTATTGGCTGGCTGCCAGGTATTCACACTCAACATCGGAACGCGGCTTATTATTTGAAATCATTTGTGAGCAGTGGTGGCGGCGAGGAAGTCAAATTATATGTCCATCATAACATGGGTCGCCTTCGTTGGTGAAAATGGAATTAAGCCTCAACCAAATTTGTTGTCAAGTTGATGTGGGGGGCTTATATGACCTTGACCTTGACCATAAAATGACCTTGACCTCTGTTGAAAGACATCTCACTTAAAGGGCCATTTTGCTAGATATGTGTTGCGATGTACGCGCTAATGTCAATATTCAGAGGCCTTTTATAGCTATCCTTTAGAAATATACCGGTATCGAGGCTCCTACATACTCGAGTCTGTATCTGACCAACAGAAACATGGGAGTACCATATCAATTTAAACTTGACCTCCATAAAGAATCTATTATATATTTGAGGAAAGTTTGCATAATGTAACATCATACCCCGGTATATTATACTGAAGAATAAAGTAGTCACCCATATTCGATTCCATTGAAAACAAATGTTGATATGAGGTGAGGTCCACTCAAGCAGGGAGCAATCAACTGGAATTAGGCCAGTGTTAATATATATGGTGGTCAGCTTGGTTATGAACCCAGAACTTTTCATTGAACAACAGACATGACACGAACAATCTCAATTATAGACAATGATTAATGGGTTGTTGCCTTTCTAAATAAAAATAATAATTAAATTTAACGAATCAAGAATAACTAATTTAGTCTCCTCTCTCCTGATCTTCAGATATATCATCGATGCATGAACTGCACTTTTGAAATAAATCTATTTCACCGCAGTTATCGGTACATGAAAAGAGTGAAATTATAAAACATTTTCTTGCCAGTGAAATAAGGGAATTGAGGGCGCTGGTCTTGTCTCACCCTCAACTTTGGTCAAGATTTTCAAGTTGGAAATTCCACAGCTGACACAACATGAGCGAAATGTCACACCAAAAATATTTTGAATTTGTTGGCTAATAATATGATAAAATGATCGCGACACAAGTTAGTTTTAAACTTCGAAACGATACTGTTCTCATATATAGTTTGATTTTTACAATAATTAATTAATAGGGAAATGGAACTTTACTAACCTAGTTAGCAAAACGTGGGGTCTCCTGATCCTTAATGTTGAAAACCCACCCCTTTGCTCTATACGTGATAAACAAAAAGAGCGATCGTGGATGAATTTCTGTGGTTTTAGTGCAGCGGTTAGAGTTTGATTTTATTTCGAATATTTTATTACAAAATGAGGTGATTAAATGGGATACTTTATTTTTCTACTTTTGAAACAGACCCGTTCAGGCTATACCATCTAGCGATAGAGATCATTAGCTATTTCTTTCTATAAACAGAATATACATGTATGTATTTCACAGGGGAGATAATTTCCATCGATAAACAGTATACATGTATGTATTACACAGGGTAGATAATTTCTATCTATAAACAGTATACATGTACGTATTACACAGGGTAGATAATTTCTATCCATAAACAGTATACATGTATGTATTAAACAGGGGAGATAATTTCTATCTATAAGCAGTGTACATGTATGTATTTCACAGGGGAGATAATTTCTTTCTATAAACAGTATACATGTATGTATTAAACAGGGGAGATAATTTCTTTCTATAAACAGTATACATGTATGTATTTCACAGGCGAGATAATTTCTTTCTATAAACAGTATACATGTATGTATTTCACAGGGGAGATAATTTCTTTCTATAAACAGTATACATGTATGTATTTCACAGGGGAGATAATTTCTTTCTATAAACAGTATACATGTATGTATTAAACAGGGGAGATAATTTCTTTCTATAAACAGTATACATGTATGTATTTCACAGGGGAGATAATTTCTATCTATAAACAGTATACATGTATGTATTACACAGGGGAGATAATTTCTATCTATAAACAGTATACATGTATGTATTACACAGGGGAGATAATTTCTTTCTATAAACAGTATACATGTATGTATTAAACAGGGGAGATAATTTCTTTCTATAAACAGTATACATGTATGTATTTCACAGGGGAGATAATTTCTTTCTATAAACAGTATACATGTATGTATTAAACAGGGGAGATAATTTCTTTCTATAAACAGTACACATGTATGTATTTCACAGGGGAGATGATTTCTTTCTATAAACAGTATACATGTATGTATTTCACAGGCGAGATATGGGAGATGATCGGGCTTCTCCGTCAGGTCTCGGCTGATAAACGTCACTACGTCGACGTAGCGATGAGTGAAATAGTCATCAAGTACATCTCCGACATCAATTCCGTGTGCTCAGACAGAATTGGAATACTGCACAGCAAAATTCATCCGTTTAAGTGAGTAACAGTAGTAATATTTACATTCACATCTTCCTTAACAGTCATATGTGTGTGTGCTGCATTGGATCTTAGCGATGTGGTGATTGAACCATGTAAAATGATGTAATTTACCAGGGTGTTGTTACTCTGGTAAAAGTTGTCTCGTGAATTGTCGCAATATTATACGCACATGTAGACCCATGCATGTATTTCCCCAAGGTATTTACCGGCATGTAAGTAATAGTATATATGTGGTGGCTCTGCTAGAGTAATTCTACCAGGGTAATTAATTTACCTCGATTTTAAGGTAATTTACCACGGTTTTATATTCCTTCAAATTTGAGACAACAGAATGAACATATTGGGGGTCATATGAATGACACGTGTGATTACATAAGGTGTTCAACTCTTCTGGCTTAACACTTTTTACCATTTTTTCTTACATTCTTTAACAATTTTATAATTTTTAATGTGTTAAGCCATTGCATTCTCTTATATATGCGAGTCGACCATAGGTCGCCTCGCATATATAAGAGAATGCATTGGCTTAACACTTTTTACCATTTTTTCTTACATTCTTTAACAATTTTATAATCTTTAATGTGTTAAGCCATTCCATTCTCTTATATATGCGAGTCGACCATAGGTCGCCTCGCATATATAAGAGAATGCATGGGCTTAACACTTTTTACCATTTGTTCATACATTCTTTAACAATTTTATAATTTTTAATGTGTTAAGCCAATGCATTCTCTTATATATGCGAGTCGACCATAGGTCGCCTCGCATATATAAGAGAATGCATTGGCTTAACACTTTTTACCATTTTTTCTTACATTCTTTAACAATTTTATAATTTTTAATGTGTTAAGCCAATGCATTCTCTTATATATGCGAGTCGACCATAGGTCGCCTCGCATATATAAGAGAATGCATTGGCTTAACACTTTTTACCATTTTTTCTTACATTCTTTAACAATTTTATAATTTTTAATGTGTTAAGCCAATGCATTCTCTTATATATGCGAGTCGACCATAGGTCGCCTCGCATATATAAGAGAATGCATTGGCTTAACACTTTTTACCATTTTTTCTTACATTCTTTAACAATTTTATAATTTGTTAATGTGTTAAGCCAATGCATTCTCGTATATATGCGAGGCGACCTATGGTCGACTCGCATATATAAGAGAATGCATTGGCACAGGGCACAGGGCATAAATTGTAACGTGTGATGTTTGTTTTAATTTCAGGTGGGTTTTCCTGTTGACGTTGGGGTTCTTCTCTCTGTTTGGTGTCCTTCTTGTGGAAGGTGACTCATACCGGATTAAGTTGCTGCTGAGCACCGCTACGCTCGTATCTATAAGCATGTTATGTTACGTGGTGAGCGATCTCGACTCACCCTTCAGTGGGTTCTTCAGGATCGATATTAGTATACTAATAGACGTCATACACAGGCTGGAAGCCATGAATGATATGGCCAAACATAAATGTTCAGAAATAGTCTGCTACCCGGACAGCTCAAACTTTGCACACAAAAGGAGTGAGTTCAAAAATGGTCCACACTAAACCATACTCATCTACATATAAGGGCGACTGTGGCTACATTATTCAGCGCATTATGTGTGTATATTGCCATTTTTTCGTTGATTTCTTTGTTCTTTTTGTGATTTAATTGTATATATATCAATGATCTCCCATGAGGAGGAAATAAAGATATATATATATCATATATATAAGCATGTTATGTTACTTGGTGAGCGATCTCGACTCACATTTCTGTGGGTTCTTCATGATCGATATTTAATCATTTTTTATCCTTATTTCTTGCACTATTTCACAATTTTTTAAATCATTTTTATTAATTTTTCTTACATTTTTTAACAATTATAAAAATAATATAAAATATGTTAGGCCAATGCATTCTCTTATATATGCGAGGCGACCTATGGTCGACTCGCATATATAAGAGAATGCATTGGCACAGGGTTTTCGCAAAACAATCCGGAAGCACTCCGTTCAGTGGGTACTTTAGGGTCGATATTAGTATACTAATAGACGTCATACACAGACTGGAAGCCATGAATGATATGGCCAAACATAGATGTTCAGAAATGGTCTGCTACCCGGACAGCTCAAACTTTGCACACAAAAGGAGTGAGTTCAAAAATGGTCCACACTAAACCATACTCATCTACATATAAGGGCGACTGTGGCTACATTATTCAGCGCATTATGTGTGTATATTGCCATTTTTTCGTTGCTTTCTTTGTTCTTTTTGTGATTTAATTGTATATATATCAATGATCTCCCATGAGGAGGAAATAAAGATATATATATATATCATATATATAAGTATGTTATGTTACGTGGTGAGCGATCACGACTCACATTTCTGTGGGTTCTTCATGATCGATATTTAATCATTTGTTATCCTTATTTCTTGCACTATTTCACAATTTTTTAAATCATTTTAATTAATTTTTCTTACATTTTTTAACAATTATAAAAATAATATAAAATATGTTAGGCCATGCATTCTCTTATATATGCGAGGCGACCTATGGTCGACTCGCATATATAAGAGAATGCATTGGCACAGGGTTTTCGCAAAACAATCCGGAAGCACTCCGTTCAGTGGGTACTTTAGGGTCGATATTAGTATACTAATAGACGTCATACACAGACTGGAAGCCATGAATGATATGGCCAAACATAGATGTTCAGAAATGGTCTGCTACCCGGACAGCTCAAACTTTGCACACAAAAGGAGTGAGTTCAAAAATGGTCCACACTAAACCATACTCATCTACATATAAGGGCGACTGTGGCTACATTATTCAGCGCATTATGTGTGTATATTGCCATTTTTTCGTTGCTTTCTTTGTTCTTTTTGTGATTTAATTGTATATATATCAATGATCTCCCATGAGGAGGAAATAAAGATATATATATATATATCATATATATAAGTATGTTATGTTACGTGGTGAGCGATCACGACTCACATTTCTGTGGGTTCTTCATGATCGATATTTAATCATTTGTTATCCTTATTTCTTGCACTATTTCACAATTTTTTAAATCATTTTAATTAATTTTTCTTACATTTTTTAACAATTATAAAAATAATATAAAATATGTTAGGCCATGCATTCTCTTATATATGCGAGGCGACCTATGGTCGACTCGCATATATAAGAGAATGCATTGGCACAGGGTTTTCGCAAAACAATCCGGAAGCACTCCGTTCAGTGGGTACTTTAGGGTCGATATTAGTATACTAATAGACGTCATACACAGACTGGAAGCCATGAATGATATGGCCAAGCATAAATGTTCAGAAATGGTCTGCTACCCGGACAGCTCAAACTTTGCACACAAAAGGAGTGAGTTCAAACATGGTCCACACTAAACCATACTCATCTCCATATAAGGGCGACTGTGGCTACATTATTCATCGCCGTGTACGGGTCCGTGCATCACCAATTGTGCCACTTATATCGGGTTATACACGATTTCTGAAACAAGAAATCGACATTGTCAATATATGCATATACACGATGTATATGACTTGTTTCAACTTGCGAACAAAAAGATTGATTTCAAGCACGTTCGCAAACAAACCACACGCAGGCAGTGCTACTATTGCGATATTTAATTGCATCAAAATAGATCTATTTTATTCTGTGCCAATGCATTCTCTTATATATGCGAGTCGACCATAGGTCGCCTCGCATATATAAGAGAATGCATTGGCCTAACAATTTTTTATAATTTTTTTAAAATAAATGTTTCTTACAATTTTTAGGACACAAAATAAAAAAACATCCATTACCCTGCAGGGATCCCCACACATATATAGAAGCATATAGAAGAGTGTCGTCTGCTCATGTTTGTCTGGGGCTCTGTATGGGTGAATTTATAAAATTGTTAAAGAATACAAGAACAAATTATTAAAATTGTAAAAAAAAATGTTAGGCCAATGCATACTCTTATGTATGCGAGGCGACCTATGGTCGACTCGCATATATAAGAGAATGCATTGGCACAGGGTAAAATATCCCGACTTAAGACTGGATTTGATATGACTTGAAGATTGATAGTGGTCATTGGATTTTGACCGACAGAGTAATTAAACAAAGAACGAAAAAAGAAAAAAACCCAACTCTTTAATTGGAGTGTTCAAGCGCGCGCGAGAATGAACCACACTCATGTACATGTAAGGATATTGTGGCTTCACTATTCATTGCCCTATACGGACCCATGCGTCACCAATTGTGTCACGTACATCGCGCTATACACGATTTCAGAAACAAGGATTCGAAATGTGAATTGGCTTATAAACGATCTCTGACTTGTTTTTAATTTTGCGCACGAAAGGTTCAAGCTCGTATGGGATAAAGGAAATTGATGCAGTGCGACTCTGGCTACATTGTTCGTTGGATAATTATGTCACATATGATGCCCAATTAAACGTGAATCGGACTATACCACACGAAACCACTATAATATCATCGAAAAATACATTAGAATCGGACTATACCACACGAAACCACTATAATATCATCGGACTATACCACACGAAACCACTATAATATCATCGAAAAATACATTAGATATTTTCTTATCTGTCACTAGTGAGTAATCGACGTGTGCTTACCGGGATAATTGGTATCGCGCCAAGTAAATTACCACGCGGATTAGTACGATTCAGAAAATCCGCGCTTGACACCAATATACCAGACATTGCAAAATGATTGCTTTGTTCATTAAAGTTCAATTATTGTTCAATTTCGTTGCACTAACGAAAATAGGCACAAAAACAAAGAGGCAAGCTATATGTTTTGTCATAAGGCAGTGCGACTGTATTGCTACAATACAATACAGTCGTATACAGTTGTATTACTCGTATACAGGCAATACAGTCGTATACAGTTGTGACGCGTCTCAGCCAGCGCCGTGCATGTACAAGTATTTTACATTCTTTTAAAGATTTTGATTTATAAAAAGGATTAAAGCTCTATTTTTTATGTGATATACAAGATCTTTAACTCAAGTTGGGACATAAGATTTTATGAAATTCATTTGATAAATTTGATTCACCACTCTTCTATGACTCGTGAATCAAATTGATCAAACTCGTTTCATAAAATCTTATATCCCAACATAACTCGTTTGATATCCTCTATATTTATCTATACTAATAACACCCAATTTTGTTTGTTTGTTCGTATGTTTGTAGGCGCCAAACGTTTCGCCCACCACAGCTGAACATGTGTATATATGGGGTAATTTGACCCGGGGACCGTTATTATATAGGTCCTGTATTACATCAGATGTCTTAATATGGCATTAATCATTATTTTATATACATATTGGCTAGAGGCGACAACAACGGTTGAATAATCGGAGCTGAAAATTTGTACATATGGGTAATTTGACCTGGGGAATCTTTTTAGATATGTTCCGTTGACCTCAGATGTCTTAAAGGGCACTGATAATTAATTTATCTCCCTTCCTTCTGCTTCAACTGAAGATCATCTATCAAGCTTTATAGATGGATCTTAACTCCATAGCAATTCCGGGTGAAGATCCTACATACGTTATCTAGACGATCGGCTCCGGGATTATTCGTATACATACGGTGGATCCTGTAAGGATGCAAGAATAATTTTACGAAAGGAAAGTTATGAGGAAAAAGTACCCAGGCGTTGTAACGACAAACCTTGTCGTACTCAAATTCAATCGAAATGATGCGAGCAAATTATGTGTTCGAACTATACTGAGGAGTGAAACAACCTGCAAGATACCACATGCGAGGAAATAGCAAAATAACAAGATAGTCATCTCACAAACACAAAAACGGTCGAAATGCTCCAACACTGATCGCCACACAGATACAGATTCTACAGCGCAAACACAGTCGAAAGGCTCCAACACTGATCGGCATACCGTTACAAATTATACAGCGCAAACACGATCGAAAGGCCACAGCACTGATTGACATGTAGTTACAGATTACACAACGCAAACACAATCGAAAAACTCCAACACTGATCGGCATACCGTTACAAATTATATAGCGCAAACACGGTCGAAATGCTCCAACACTGATCGGCATATACCGTTACAAATTATACAGCGCAAAACGGTCGAAAGGCTACCGCACTGATTGACATACAGTTAGAGATTATACAACGCAAATACAGTCGAATGGCTCCAACACTGATCGGCATACCGTTACAAATTATACAGCGCAAACACGGTCGAAAGGCTACCGCACTGATTGCCATACAGTTACATATTATACAACGCAAACACAGTCGAAAGGTTCCAACACTGATCGCCACACATATACAGACTCCACTCTTATAACTAATGTGTAGAAACGATTACACATCAAATGTGAAAACTCGGTTAATACATGTACACATAGCAATGTGTAGTTTTACATACAAATACATTGACCAAGGGCCGTTCTGCACATACATGTGTATATTTTGTTACACACAATTGTGTAAGAACGTAGAGCATGCGCATTGCGGTGCCTTCAATTTCATAGTCTGCTGCACCCTAAATCTAGTTGGATGAACCTTGTATACAACTCGTTGGGTGCGAATTTGTTGTGTACTTATTATCCAACAGTTTAGTACGATGTACACAACTGATTACGTGAACTGTCTTATGTGGTATTACTTTCATACCACGTTGGATAAAACCGCCACGTGACCGGGTCATCCAATAGCAGCGCGTTTCCGGTGCCGTCGAGCATGCGATTTTTGGCTCAAAATATTTCAAAACAAGATGGATGACTGCGTGAAAAAACTCCCGAGCGACTGGAAAATGGGACAAGGCGTCGTGGATAGCTTTGCCGGTATAGTATACCTTTGTTATAATTATTCTTTGTACGACATGGAGATGGCGCGTTGTTGCTTTTCAATTTTAGGCGTGAATGACGTCATTAATTTTTACAATACCATGAAACAGCATTTCGACGCGATGAAAATCCGGACAAGAAAAATGGGTTAAAAATCACGTGACTTCCGCTTCGCTTTCGCATAGAATCATGGGAACAATAATATCCCAAAAAGAAACGGTGACACAGAATCGGAAGTGGACCAACGGGATGGTTATAAAATTAACAACTTTAGTTTTTCTGAACAATTCCTACGTGATTTTGGCCTATAGATTAGTTTCGTTTGACCAATTTCGTTGGTTAGCTGAATAAAATCAGCGAAGACGTCATGACATGGTCCATGACGTCATTTGCGTCATTTGGTGTTGTGGGCTAGAATCCAGAAAAAATTGGTCTCCGCAGGAAACACTGATTTCACATCAGTATACTAGACTTGGTTGCATTTATAACCGTTTTCGCAAAAGATATATGCGAAAATAGCACAAGCAAACGTGCCTGCTTCAGAATCAAATTACCACAGTTGAATAGCCAAGGATGTACCCTTTCCAACAATGTATAGCACGACATCGTGTGTTGCGCCGATGTTTACTTATGGTGTTTTGTAATAACGATCCCGCCTTAGCTGCGTGTAATTTTCCTCCGGACAAATTGCTCAGCGAAAAATCCCCCTAATAGGCGGACAACACATTCAATAAGTTCCCGTCTCGCAACGATTTGGCCTCACAGACATATCAGCGGCTTATCAATTCCTTCGAGATAAATGATTGAACCAATCTACCCTAACAAGGGGGATTTTTTCACGGTTGTATGTCGCGCGAATAGTATTGGCTGGCTGCCAGGTATTCACACTCAACATCGGAACGCGGCTTATTATTTGAAATCATTTGTGAGCAGTGGTGGCGGCGAGGAAGTCAAATTATATGTCCATCATAACATGGGTCGCCTTCGTTGGTGAAAATGGAATTAAGCCTCAACCAAATTTGTTGTCAAGTTGATGTGGGGGGCTTATATGACCTTGACCTTGACCATAAAATGACCTTGACCTCTGTTGAAAGACATCTCACTTAAAGGGCCATTTTGCTAGATATGTGTTGCGATGTACGCGCTAATGTCAATATTCAGAGGCCTTTTATAGCTATCCTTTAGAAATATACCGGTATCGAGGCTCCTACATACTCGAGTCTGTATCTGACCAACAGAAACATGGGAGTACCATATCAATTTAAACTTGACCTCCATAAAGAATCTATTATATATTTGAGGAAAGTTTGCATAATGTAACATCATACCCCGGTATATTATACTGAAGAATAAAGTAGTCACCCATATTCGATTCCATTGAAAACAAATGTTGATATGAGGTGAGGTCCACTCAAGCAGGGAGCAATCAACTGGAATTAGGCCAGTGTTAATATATATGGTGGTCAGCTTGGTTATGAACCCAGAACTTTTCATTGAACAACAGACATGACACGAACAATCTCAATTATAGACAATGATTAATGGGTTGTTGCCTTTCTAAATAAAAATAATAATTAAATTTAACGAATCAAGAATAACTAATTTAGTCTCCTCTCTCCTGATCTTCAGATATATCATCGATGCATGAACTGCACTTTTGAAATAAATCTATTTCACCGCAGTTATCGGTACATGAAAAGAGTGAAATTATAAAACATTTTCTTGCCAGTGAAATAAGGGAATTGAGGGCGCTGGTCTTGTCTCACCCTCAACTTTGGTCAAGATTTTCAAGTTGGAAATTCCACAGCTGACACAACATGAGCGAAATGTCACACCAAAAATATTTTGAATTTGTTGGCTAATAATATGATAAAATGATCGCGACACAAGTTAGTTTTAAACTTCGAAACGATACTGTTCTCATATATAGTTTGATTTTTACAATAATTAATTAATAGGGAAATGGAACTTTACTAACCTAGTTAGCAAAACGTGGGGTCTCCTGATCCTTAATGTTGAAAACCCACCCCTTTGCTCTATACGTGATAAACAAAAAGAGCGATCGTGGATGAATTTCTGTGGTTTTAGTGCAGCGGTTAGAGTTTGATTTTATTTCGAATATTTTATTACAAAATGAGGTGATTAAATGGGATACTTTATTTTTCTACTTTTGAAACAGACCCGTTCAGGCTATACCATCTAGCGATAGAGATCATTAGCTATTTCTTTCTATAAACAGAATATACATGTATGTATTTCACAGGGGAGATAATTTCCATCGATAAACAGTATACATGTATGTATTACACAGGGTAGATAATTTCTATCTATAAACAGTATACATGTACGTATTACACAGGGTAGATAATTTCTCCATAAACAGTATACATGTATGTATTAAACAGGGGAGATAATTTCTATCTATAAGCAGTGTACATGTATGTATTTCACAGGGGAGATAATTTCTTTCTATAAACAGTATACATGTATGTATTAAACAGGGGAGATAATTTCTTTCTATAAACAGTATACATGTATGTATTTCACAGGCGAGATAATTTCTTTCTATAAACAGTATACATGTATGTATTTCACAGGGGAGATAATTTCTTTCTATAAACAGTATACATGTATGTATTTCACAGGGGAGATAATTTCTTTCTATAAACAGTATACATGTATGTATTAAACAGGGGAGATAATTTCTTTCTATAAACAGTATACATGTATGTATTTCACAGGGGAGATAATTTCTATCTATAAACAGTATACATGTATGTATTACACAGGGGAGATAATTTCTATCTATAAACAGTATACATGTATGTATTACACAGGGGAGATAATTTCTTTCTATAAACAGTATACATGTATGTATTAAACAGGGGAGATAATTTCTTTCTATAAACAGTATACATGTATGTATTTCACAGGGGAGATAATTTCTTTCTATAAACAGTATACATGTATGTATTAAACAGGGGAGATAATTTCTTTCTATAAACAGTATACATGTATGTATTTCACAGGGGAGATGATTTCTTTCTATAAACAGTATACATGTATGTATTTCACAGGCGAGATATGGGAGATGATCGGGCTTCTCCGTCAGGTCTCGGCTGATAAACGTCACTACGTCGACGTAGCGATGAGTGAAATAGTCATCAAGTACATCTCCGACATCAATTCCGTGTGCTCAGACAAAATTGGAATACTGCACAGCAAAATTCATCCGTTTAAGTGAGTAACAGTAGTAATATTTACATTCACATCTTCCTTAACAGTCATATGTGTGTGTGCTGCATTGGATCTTAGCGATGTGGTGATTGAACCATGTAAAATGATGTAATTTACCAGGGTGTTGTTACTCTGGTAAAAGTTGTCTCGTGAATTGTCGCAATATTATACGCACATGTAGACCCATGCATGTATTTCCCCAAGGTATTTACCGGCATGTAAGTAATAGTATATATGTGGTGGCTCTGCTAGAGTAATTCTACCAGGGTAATTAATTTACCTCGATTTTAAGGTAATTTACCACGGTTTTATATTCCTTCAAATTTGAGACAACAGAATGAACATATTGGGGGTCATATGAATGACACGTGTGATTACATAAGGTGTTCAACTCTTCTGGCTTAACACTTTTTACCATTTTTTCTTACATTCTTTAACAATTTTATAATTTTTAATGTGTTAAGCCATTGCATTCTCTTATATCTGCGAGTCGACCATAGGTCGCCTCGCATATATAAGAGAATGCATTGGCTTAACACTTTTTACCATTTTTTCTTACATTCTTTAACAATTTTATAATTTTTAATGTGTTAAGCCATTCCATTCTCTTATATATGCGAGTCGACCATAGGTCGCCTCGCATATATAAGAGAATGCATGGGCTTAACACTTTTTACCATTTGTTCATACATTCTTTAACAATTTTATAATTTTTAATGTGTTAAGCCAATGCATTCTCTTATATATGCGAGTCGACCATAGGTCGCCTCGCATATATAAGAGAATGCATTGGCTTAACACTTTTTACCATTTTTTCTTACATTCTTTAACAATTTTATAATTTTTAATGTGTTAAGCCAATGCATTCTCTTATATATGCGAGTCGACCATAGGTCGCCTCGCATATATAAGAGAATGCATTGGCTTAACACTTTTTACCATTTTTTCTTACATTCTTTAACAATTTTATAATTTTTAATGTGTTAAGCCAATGCATTCTCTTATATATGCGAGTCGACCATAGGTCGCCTCGCATATATAAGAGAATGCATTGGCTTAACACTTTTTACCATTTTTTCTTACATTCTTTAACAATTTTATAATTTGTTAATGTGTTAAGCCAATGCATTCTCGTATATATGCGAGGCGACCTATGGTCGACTCGCATATATAAGAGAATGCATTGGCACAGGGCACAGGGCATAAATTGTAACGTGTGATGTTTGTTTTAATTTCAGGTGGGTTTTCCTGTTGACGTTGGGGTTCTTCTCTCTGTTTGGTGTCCTTCTTGTGGAAGGTGACTCATACCGGATTAAGTTGCTGCTGAGCACCGCTACGCTCGTATCTATAAGCATGTTATGTTACGTGGTGAGCGATCTCGACTCACCCTTCAGTGGGTTCTTCAGGATCGATATTAGTATACTAATAGACGTCATACACAGGCTGGAAGCCATGAATGATATGGCCAAACATAAATGTTCAGAAATGGTCTGCTACCCGGACAGCTCAAACTTTGCACACAAAAGGAGTGAGTTCAAAAATGGTCCACACTAAACCATACTCATCTACATATAAGGGCGACTGTGGCTACATTATTCAGCGCATTATGTGTGTATATTGCCATTTTTTCGTTGATTTCTTTGTTCTTTTTGTGATTTAATTGTATATATATCAATGATCTCCCATGAGGAGGAAATAAAGATATATATATATCATATATATAAGCATGTTATGTTACTTGGTGAGCGATCTCGACTCACATTTCTGTGGGTTCTTCATGATCGATATTTAATCATTTTTTATCCTTATTTCTTGCACTATTTCACAATTTTTTAAATCATTTTTATTAATTTTTCTTACATTTTTTAACAATTATAAAAATAATATAAAATATGTTAGGCCAATGCATTCTCTTATATATGCGAGGCGACCTATGGTCGACTCGCATATATAAGAGAATGCATTGGCACAGGGTTTTCGCAAAACAATCCGGAAGCACTCCGTTCAGTGGGTACTTTAGGGTCGATATTAGTATACTAATAGACGTCATACACAGACTGGAAGCCATGAATGATATGGCCAAACATAGATGTTCAGAAATGGTCTGCTACCCGGACAGCTCAAACTTTGCACACAAAAGGAGTGAGTTCAAAAATGGTCCACACTAAACCATACTCATCTACATATAAGGGCGACTGTGGCTACATTATTCAGCGCATTATGTGTGTATATTGCCATTTTTTCGTTGCTTTCTTTGTTCTTTTTGTGATTTAATTGTATATATATCAATGATCTCCCATGAGGAGGAAATAAAGATATATATATATATCATATATATAAGTATGTTATGTTACGTGGTGAGCGATCACGACTCACATTTCTGTGGGTTCTTCATGATCGATATTTAATCATTTGTTATCCTTATTTCTTGCACTATTTCACAATTTTTTAAATCATTTTAATTAATTTTTCTTACATTTTTTAACAATTATAAAAATAATATAAAATATGTTAGGCCATGCATTCTCTTATATATGCGAGGCGACCTATGGTCGACTCGCATATATAAGAGAATGCATTGGCACAGGGTTTTCGCAAAACAATCCGGAAGCACTCCGTTCAGTGGGTACTTTAGGGTCGATATTAGTATACTAATAGACGTCATACACAGACTGGAAGCCATGAATGATATGGCCAAACATAGATGTTCAGAAATGGTCTGCTACCCGGACAGCTCAAACTTTGAACACAAAAGGAGTGAGTTCAAAAATGGTCCACACTAAACCATACTCATCTACATATAAGGGCGACTGTGGCTACATTATTCAGCGCATTATGTGTGTATATTGCCATTTTTTCGTTGCTTTCTTTGTTCTTTTTGTGATTTAATTGTATATATATCAATGATCTCCCATGAGGAGGAAATAAAGATATATATATATATCATATATATAAGTATGTTATGTTACGTGGTGAGCGATCACGACTCACATTTCTGTGGGTTCTTCATGATCGATATTTAATCATTTGTTATCCTTATTTCTTGCACTATTTCACAATTTTTTAAATCATTTTAATTAATTTTTCTTACATTTTTTAACAATTATAAAAATAATATAAAATATGTTAGGCCATGCATTCTCTTATATATGCGAGGCGACCTATGGTCGACTCGCATATATAAGAGAATGCATTGGCACAGGGTTTTCGCAAAACAATCCGGAAGCACTCCGTTCAGTGGGTACTTTAGGGTCGATATTAGTATACTAATAGACGTCATACACAGACTGGAAGCCATGAATGATATGGCCAAGCATAAATGTTCAGAAATGGTCTGCTACCCGGACAGCTCAAACTTTGCACACAAAAGGAGTGAGTTCAAACATGGTCCACACTAAACCATACTCATCTCCATATAAGGGCGACTGTGGCTACATTATTCATCGCCGTGTACGGGTCCGTGCATCACCAATTGTGCCACTTATATCGGGTTATACACGATTTCTGAAAC
This sequence comes from Siphonodentalium dalli, assembly GCA_032622095.1. Classification (NCBI taxonomy): domain Eukaryota; kingdom Metazoa; phylum Mollusca; class Scaphopoda; order Gadilida; family Siphonodentaliidae; genus Siphonodentalium; species Siphonodentalium dalli. The sequence continues at coordinate 12,961,009 of CP136067.1, forward strand.
AAGAAATCGACATTGTCAATATATGCATATACACGATGTATATGACTTGTTTCAACTTGCGAACAAAAAGATTGATTTCAAGCACGTTCGCAAACAAACCACACGCAGGCAGTGCTACTATTGCGATATTTAATTGCATCAAAATAGATCTATTTTACCCTGTGCCAATGCATTCTCTTATATATGCGAGTCGACCATAGGTCGCCTCGCATATATAAGAGAATGCATTGGCCTAACAATTTTTTATAATTTTTTTTAAATAAATGTTTCTTACAATTTTTAGGACACAAAATAAAAAACATCCATTACCCTGCAGGGAGCCCCACACATATATAGAAGCATATAGAAGAGTGTCGTCTGCTCATGTTTGTCTGAGGCTCTGTATGGGTGAAATTATAAAATTGTTAAAGAATACAAGAAAACATTATTAAAATTGTAAATTTTTTATTTAAAAACATGATAAAAAATTGTTAGGCCAATGCATTCTCTTATATATGCGAGGCGACCTATGGTAGACTCGCATATATAAGAGAATGCATTGGCACAGGGTAAAAAATCCCCACTTAAGACTGGATTTGATATGACTTGAAGATTGATAGTGGTCATTGGATTTTGACCGACAGAGTAATTAAACAAAGAACGAAAAAAGAAAAAACCCAACTCTTTAATTGGAGTGTTGAAGCGCGCGCGAGAATGAACCACACTCATGTACATGTAAGGATATTGTGGCTTCACTATTCATTGCCCTATACGGACCCATGTGTCACCAATTATGTCACGTACATCGCGCTATACACGATTTCAGAAACAAAGATTCGAAATGTGAATTGGCTTATAAACGATCTCTGACTTGTTTTTAATTTTGCGCACGAAAGGTTCAAGCTCGTATGGGATAAAGGAAATTTATGCAGTGCGACTCTGGCTACATTGTTCGTTGGATAATTATGTCACATATGATGCCCAATTAAACGTGAATCGGACTATACCACACGAAACCACTATAATATCATCGAAAAATACATTAGAATCGGACTATACCACACGAAACCACTATAATATCATCGAAAAATACATTAGAATCGGACTATACCACACGAAACCACTATAATATCATCGAAAAATACATTAGATTTTTTCTTATCTGTCACTAGTGAGTAATCGACGTGTGCTTACCGGGTTACTTGCTATCGCGCCAAGTAAATTACCACGCGGATTCAGAAAATACGCGCTTGACACCAATACCAGACATTGCAAAATGATTGCTTTGTTCATTAAAGTTCAATTATTGTTCAACTTCGTTGCACTAACGAAAATAGGCACAAAAACAAAGAGGCAAGCTATATGTTTTGTCATAAGGCAGTGCGACTGTATTGCTACAATACAATCGTATTACTCGTATACAGGCAATACAGTCGTATACAGTTGTGACGCGTCTCAGCCAGCGCCGTGCATGTACAAGTATTTTACATTCTTTTAAAGATTTTGATTTATAAAAAGGATTAAAGCTCTATTTTTTATGTGATATACAAGATCTTTAACTCAAGTTGGGACATAAGATTTTATGAAATTCATTTGATAAATTATATCCCAACATAACTCGTTTGATATCCTCTATATTTATCTATACTAATAACACCCAATTTTGTTTGTTTGTTCGTATGTTTGTAGGCGCCAAACGTTTCGCCCACCACCGCTGAACGTGTGTATATAGGGGTAATTTGACCCGGGGACCGTTATTATATAGGTCCTGTATTACATCAGATGTCTTAATATGAATATGGCATTAATCATTATTTTATATACATATTGGCTAGAGGCGACAACAACGGTTGAATAATCGGAGCTGAAAATTTGTACATATGGGTAATTTGACCTGGGGAATCTTTTTAGATATGTTCCGTTGACCTCAGATGTCTTAAAGGGCACTGATAATTAATTTATCTCCCTTCCTTCTGCTTCAACTGAAGATCATCTATCAAGCTTTATAGATGGATCTTAACTCCATAGCAATTCCGGGTGAAGATCCTACATACGTTATCTAGACGATCGGCTCCGGGATTATTCGTATACATACGGTGGATCCTGTAAGGATGCAAGAATAATTTTACGAAAGGAAAGTTATGAGGAAAAAGTACCCAGGCGTTGTAACAACAAACCTTGTCGTACTCAAATTCAATCGAAATGATGCGAGCAAATTATGTGTTCGAACTATACTGAGGAGTGAAACAACCTGCAAGATACCACATGCGAGGAAATAGCAAAATAACAAGATAGTCATCTCACAAACACAAAAACGGTCGAAATGCTCCGACACTGATCGCCACACAGATACAGATTCTACAGCGCAAACACAGTCGAAAGGCTCCAACACTGATCGGCACACCGTTACAAATTATACAGCGCAAACACGGTCGAAATGCTCCAACACTGATCGGCATATACCGTTACAAATTATACAACGCAAAACGGTCGAAAGGCCACCGCACTGATTGACATACAGTTAGAGATTATACAACGCAAATACAGTCGAATGGCTCCAACACTGATCGGCATACCGTTACAAATTATACAGCGCAAACACGGTCGAAACGCTACCGCACTGATTGCCATACAGTTACATATTATACAACGCAAACACAGTCGAAAGGTTCCAACACTGATCGCCACACATATACAGACTCCACTCTTATAACTAATGTGTAGAAACGATTACACATCAAATGTGAAAACTCGGTTAATACATGTACACATAGCAATGTGTAGTTTTACATACAAATACATTGACCAAGGGCCGTTCTGCACATACATGTGTATATTTTGTTACACACAATTGTGTAAGAACGTAGAGCACGCGCATTGCGGTGCCTTCAATTTCATAGTCTGCTGCACCCTAAATCTAGTTGGATGAACCTTGTATACAACTCGTTGGGTGCGAATTTGTTGTGTACTTATTATCCAACAGTTTAGTACGATGTACACAACTGATTACGTGAACTGTCTTATGTGGTATTAGTTTCATACCACGTTGGATAAAACCGCCACGTGACCGGGTCATCCAATAGCAGCGCGTTTCCGGTGCCGTCGAGCATGCGATTTTTGGCTCAAAATATTTCAAAACAAGATGGATGACTGCGTGAAAAAACTCCCGAGCGACTGGAAAATGGGACAAGGCGTCGTGGATAGCTTTGCCGGTATAGTATACCTTTGTTATAATTATTCTTTGTACGACATGGAGATGGCGCGTTGTTGCTTTTCAATTTTAGGCGTGAATGACGTCATTAATTTTTACAATACCATGAAACAGCATTTCGACGCGATGAAAATCCGGACAAGAAAAATGGGTTAAAAATCACGTGACTTCCGCTTCGCTTTCGCATAGAATCATGGGAACAATAATATCCCAAAAAGAAACGGTGACACAGAATCGGAAGTGGACCAACGGGATGGTTATAAAATTAACAACTTTAGTTTTTCTGAACAATTCCTACGTGATTTTGGCCTATAGATTAGTTTCGTTTGACCAATTTCGTTGGTTAGCTGAATAAAATCAGCGAAGACGTCATGACATGGTCCATGACGTCATTTGCGTCATTTGGTGTTGTGGGCTAGAATCCAGAAAAAATTGGTCTCCGCAGGAAACACTGATTTCACATCAGTATACTAGACTTGGTTGCATTTATAACCGTTTTCGCAAAAGATTTTTGCGAAAATAGCACAAGCAAACGTGCCTGCTTCAGAATCAAATTACCACAGTTGAATAGCCAAGGATGTACCCTTTCCAACAATGTATAGCACGACATCGTGTGTTGCGCCGATGTTTACTTATGGTGTTTTGTAATAACGATCCCGCCTTAGCTGCGTGTAATTTTCCTCCGGACAAATTGCTCAGCGAAAAATCCCCCTAATAGGCGGACAACACATTCAATAAGTTCCCGTCTCGCAACGATTTGGCCTCACAGACATATCAGCGGCTTATCAATTCCTTCGAGATAAATGATTGAACCAATCTACCCTAACAAGGGGGATTTTTTCACGGTTGTATGTCGCGCGAATAGTATTGGCTGGCTGCCAGGTATTCACACTCAACATCGGAACGCGGCTTATTATTTGAAATCATTTGTGAGCAGTGGTGGCGGCGAGGAAGTCAAATTATATGTCCATCATAACATGGGTCGCCTTCGTTGGTGAAAATGGAATTAAGCCTCAACCAAATTTGTTGTCAAGTTGATGTGGGGGGCTTATATGACCTTGACCTTGACCATAAAATGACCTTGACCTCTGTTGAAAGACATCTCACTTAAAGGGCCATTTTGCTAGATATGTGTTGCGATGTACGCGCTAATGTCAATATTCAGAGGCCTTTTATAGCTATCCTTTAGAAATATACCGGTATCGAGGCTCCTACATACTCGAGTCTGTATCTGACCAACAGAAACATGGGAGTACCTTATCAATTTAAACTTGACCTCCATAAAGAATCTATTATATATTTGAGGAAAGTTTGCATAATGTAACATCATACCCCGGTATATTATACTGAAGAATAAAGTAGTCACCCATATTCGATTCCATTGAAAACAAATGTTGATATGAGGTGAGGTCCACTCAAGCAGGGAGCAATCAACTGGAATTAGGCCAGTGTTAATATATATGGTGGTCAGCTTGGTTATGAACCCAGAACTTTTCATTGAACAACAGACATGACACGAACAATCTCAATTATAGACAATGATTAATGGGTTGTTGCCTTTCTAAATAAAAATAATAATTAAATTTAACGAATCAAGAATAACTAATTTAGTCTCCTCTCTCCTGATCTTCAGATATATCATCGATGCATGAACTGCACTTTTGAAATAAATCTATTTCACCGCAGTTATCGGTACATGAAAAGAGTGAAATTATAAAACATTTTCTTGCCAGTGAAATAAGGGAATTGAGGGCGCTGGTCTTGTCTCACCCTCAACTTTGGTCAAGATTTTCAAGTTGGAAATTCCACAGCTGACACAACATGAGCGAAATGTCACACCAAAAATATTTTGAATTTGTTGGCTAATAATATGATAAAATGATCGCGACACAAGTTAGTTTTAAACTTCGAAACGATACTGTTCTCATATATAGTTTGATTTTTACAATAATTAATTAATAGGGAAATGGAACTTTACTAACCTAGTTAGCAAAACGTGGGGTCTCCTGATCCTTAATGTTGAAAACCCACCCCTTTGCTCTATACGTGATAAACAAAAAGAGCGATCGTGGATGAATTTCTGTGGTTTTAGTGCAGCGGTTAGAGTTTGATTTTATTTCGAATATTTTATTACAAAATGAGGTGATTAAATGGGATACTTTATTTTTCTACTTTTGAAACAGACCCGTTCAGGCTATACCATCTAGCGATAGAGATCATTAGCTATTTCTTTCTATAAACAGAATATACATGTATGTATTTCACAGGGGAGATAATTTCCATCGATAAACAGTATACATGTATGTATTACACAGGGTAGATAATTTCTATCTATAAACAGTATACATGTACGTATTACACAGGGTAGATAATTTCTCCATAAACAGTATACATGTATGTATTAAACAGGGGAGATAATTTCTATCTATAAGCAGTGTACATGTATGTATTTCACAGGGGAGATAATTTCTTTCTATAAACAGTATACATGTATGTATTAAACAGGGGAGATAATTTCTTTCTATAAACAGTATACATGTATGTATTTCACAGGCGAGATAATTTCTTTCTATAAACAGTATACATGTATGTATTTCACAGGGGAGATAATTTCTTTCTATAAACAGTATACATGTATGTATTTCACAGGGGAGATAATTTCTTTCTATAAACAGTATACATGTATGTATTAAACAGGGGAGATAATTTCTTTCTATAAACAGTATACATGTATGTATTTCACAGGGGAGATAATTTCTATCTATAAACAGTATACATGTATGTATTACACAGGGGAGATAATTTCTATCTATAAACAGTATACATGTATGTATTACACAGGGGAGATAATTTCTTTCTATAAACAGTATACATGTATGTATTAAACAGGGGAGATAATTTCTTTCTATAAACAGTATACATGTATGTATTTCACAGGGGAGATAATTTCTTTCTATAAACAGTATACATGTATGTATTAAACAGGGGAGATAATTTCTTTCTATAAACAGTACACATGTATGTATTTCACAGGGGAGATGATTTCTTTCTATAAACAGTATACATGTATGTATTTCACAGGCGAGATATGGGAGATGATCGGGCTTCTCCGTCAGGTCTCGGCTGATAAACGTCACTACGTCGACGTAGCGATGAGTGAAATAGTCATCAAGTACATCTCCGACATCAATTCCGTGTGCTCAGACAAAATTGGAATACTGCACAGCAAAATTCATCCGTTTAAGTGAGTAACAGTAGTAATATTTACATTCACATCTTCCTTAACAGTCATATGTGTGTGTGCTGCATTGGATCTTAGCGATGTGGTGATTGAACCATGTAAAATGATGTAATTTACCAGGGTGTTGTTACTCTGGTAAAAGTTGTCTCGTGAATTGTCGCAATATTATACGCACATGTAGACCCATGCATGTATTTCCCCAAGGTATTTACCGGCATGTAAGTAATAGTATATATGTGGTGGCTCTGCTAGAGTAATTCTACCAGGGTAATTAATTTACCTCGATTTTAAGGTAATTTACCACGGTTTTATATTCCTTCAAATTTGAGACAACAGAATGAACATATTGGGGGTCATATGAATGACACGTGTGATTACATAAGGTGTTCAACTCTTCTGGCTTAACACTTTTTACCATTTTTTCTTACATTCTTTAACAATTTTATAATTTTTAATGTGTTAAGCCATTCCATTCTCTTATATATGCGAGTCGACCATAGGTCGCCTCGCATATATAAGAGAATGCATGGGCTTAACACTTTTTACCATTTGTTCATACATTCTTTAACAATTTTATAATTTTTAATGTGTTAAGCCAATGCATTCTCTTATATATGCGAGTCGACCATAGGTCGCCTCGCATATATAAGAGAATGCATTGGCTTAACACTTTTTACCATTTTTTCTTACATTCTTTAACAATTTTATAATTTTTAATGTGTTAAGCCAATGCATTCTCTTATATATGCGAGTCGACCATAGGTCGCCTCGCATATATAAGAGAATGCATTGGCTTAACACTTTTTACCATTTTTTCTTACATTCTTTAACAATTTTATAATTTTTAATGTGTTAAGCCAATGCATTCTCTTATATATGCGAGTCGACCATAGGTCGCCTCGCATATATAAGAGAATGCATTGGCTTAACACTTTTTACCATTTTTTCTTACATTCTTTAACAATTTTATAATTTGTTAATGTGTTAAGCCAATGCATTCTCGTATATATGCGAGGCGACCTATGGTCGACTCGCATATATAAGAGAATGCATTGGCACAGGGCACAGGGCATAAATTGTAACGTGTGATGTTTGTTTTAATTTCAGGTGGGTTTTCCTGTTGACGTTGGGGTTCTTCTCTCTGTTTGGTGTCCTTCTTGTGGAAGGTGACTCATACCGGATTAAGTTGCTGCTGAGCACCGCTACGCTCGTATCTATAAGCATGTTATGTTACGTGGTGAGCGATCTCGACTCACCCTTCAGTGGGTTCTTCAGGATCGATATTAGTATACTAATAGACGTCATACACAGGCTGGAAGCCATGAATGATATGGCCAAACATAAATGTTCAGAAATGGTCTGCTACCCGGACAGCTCAAACTTTGCACACAAAAGGAGTGAGTTCAAAAATGGTCCACACTAAACCATACTCATCTACATATAAGGGCGACTGTGGCTACATTATTCAGCGCATTATGTGTGTATATTGCCATTTTTTCGTTGATTTCTTTGTTCTTTTTGTGATTTAATTGTATATATATCAATGATCTCCCATGAGGAGGAAATAAAGATATATATATATCATATATATAAGCATGTTATGTTACTTGGTGAGCGATCTCGACTCACATTTCTGTGGGTTCTTCATGATCGATATTTAATCATTTTTTATCCTTATTTCTTGCACTATTTCACAATTTTTTAAATCATTTTTATTAATTTTTCTTACATTTTTTAACAATTATAAAAATAATATAAAATATGTTAGGCCAATGCATTCTCTTATATATGCGAGGCGACCTATGGTCGACTCGCATTTATAAGAGAATGCATTGGCACAGGGTTTTCGCAAAACAATCCGGAAGCACTCCGTTCAGTGGGTACTTTAGGGTCGATATTAGTATACTAATAGACGTCATACACAGACTGGAAGCCATGAATGATATGGCCAAACATAGATGTTCAGAAATGGTCTGCTACCCGGACAGCTCAAACTTTGCACACAAAAGGAGTGAGTTCAAAAATGGTCCACACTAAACCATACTCATCTACATATAAGGGCGACTGTGGCTACATTATTCAGCGCATTATGTGTGTATATTGCCATTTTTTCGTTGCTTTCTTTGTTCTTTTTGTGATTTAATTGTATATATATCAATGATCTCCCATGAGGAGGAAATAAAGATATATATATATATCATATATATAAGTATGTTATGTTACGTGGTGAGCGATCACGACTCACATTTCTGTGGGTTCTTCATGATCGATATTTAATCATTTGTTATCCTTATTTCTTGCACTATTTCACAATTTTTTAAATCATTTTAATTAATTTTTCTTACATTTTTTAACAATTATAAAAATAATATAAAATATGTTAGGCCATGCATTCTCTTATATATGCGAGGCGACCTATGGTCGACTCGCATATATAAGAGAATGCATTGGCACAGGGTTTTCGCAAAACAATCCGGAAGCACTCCGTTCAGTGGGTACTTTAGGGTCGATATTAGTATACTAATAGACGTCATACACAGACTGGAAGCCATGAATGATATGGCCAAACATAGATGTTCAGAAATGGTCTGCTACCCGGACAGCTCAAACTTTGCACACAAAAGGAGTGAGTTCAAAAATGGTCCACACTAAACCATACTCATCTACATATAAGGGCGACTGTGGCTACATTATTCAGCGCATTATGTGTGTATATTGCCATTTTTTCGTTGCTTTCTTTGTTCTTTTTGTGATTTAATTGTATATATATCAATGATCTCCCATGAGGAGGAAATAAAGATATATATATATATCATATATATAAGTATGTTATGTTACGTGGTGAGCGATCACGACTCACATTTCTGTGGGTTCTTCATGATCGATATTTAATCATTTGTTATCCTTATTTCTTGCACTATTTCACAATTTTTTAAATCATTTTAATTAATTTTTCTTACATTTTTTAACAATTATAAAAATAATATAAAATATGTTAGGCCATGCATTCTCTTATATATGCGAGGCGACCTATGGTCGACTCGCATATATAAGAGAATGCATTGGCACAGGGTTTTCGCAAAACAATCCGGAAGCACTCCGTTCAGTGGGTACTTTATGGTCGATATTAGTATACTAATAGACGTCATACACAGACTGGAAGCCATGAATGATATGGCCAAGCATAAATGTTCAGAAATGGTCTGCTACCCGGACAGCTCAAACTTTGCACACAAAAGGAGTGAGTTCAAACATGGTCCACACTAAACCATACTCATCTCCATATAAGGGCGACTGTGGCTACATTATTCATCGCCGTGTACGGGTCCGTGCATCACCAATTGTGCCACTTATATCGGGTTATACACGATTTCTGAAACAAGAAATCGACATTGTCAATATATGCATATACACGATGTATATGACTTGTTTCAACTTGCGAACAAAAAGATTGATTTCAAGCACGTTCGCAAACAAACCACACGCAGGCAGTGCTACTATTGCGATATTTAATTGCATCAAAATAGATCTATTTTACCCTGTGCCAATGCATTCTCTTATATATGCGAGTCGACCATAGGTCGCCTCGCATATATAAGAGAATGCATTGGCCTAACAATTTTTTATAATTTTTTTTAAATAAATGTTTCTTACAATTTTTAGGACACAAAATAAAAAACATCCATTACCCTGCAGGGAGCCCCACACATATATAGAAGCATATAGAAGAGTGTCGTCTGCTCATGTTTGTCTGAGGCTCTGTATGGGTGAAATTATAAAATTGTTAAAGAATACAAGAAAACATTATTAAAATTGTAAATTTTTTATTTAAAAACATGATAAAAAATTGTTAGGCCAATGCATTCTCTTATATATGCGAGGCGACCTATGGTAGACTCGCATATATAAGAGAATGCATTGGCACAGGGTAAAAAATCCCCACTTAAGACTGGATTTGATATGACTTGAAGATTGATAGTGGTCATTGGATTTTGACCGACAGAGTAATTAAACAAAGAACGAAAAAAGAAAAAACCCAACTCTTTAATTGGAGTGTTGAAGCGCGCGCGAGAATGAACCACACTCATGTACATGTAAGGATATTGTGGCTTCACTATTCATTGCCCTATACGGACCCATGTGTCACCAATTATGTCACGTACATCGCGCTATACACGATTTCAGAAACAAAGATTCGAAATGTGAATTGGCTTATAAACGATCTCTGACTTGTTTTTAATTTTGCGCACGAAAGGTTCAAGCTCGTATGGGATAAAGGAAATTTATGCAGTGCGACTCTGGCTACATTGTTCGTTGGATAATTATGTCACATATGATGCCCAATTAAACGTGAATCGGACTATACCACACGAAACCACTATAATATCATCGAAAAATACATTAGAATCGGACTATACCACACGAAACCACTATAATATCATCGAAAAATACATTAGAATCGGACTATACCACACGAAACCACTATAATATCATCGAAAAATACATTAGATTGTTTCTTATCTGTCACTAGTGAGTAATCGACGTGTGCTTACCGGGTTACTTGCTATCGCGCCAAGTAAATTACCACGCGGATTCAGAAAATACGCGCTTGACACCAATACCAGACATTGCAAAATGATTGCTTTGTTCATTAAAGTTCAATTATTGTTCAACTTCGTTGCACTAACGAAAATAGGCACAAAAACAAAGAGGCAAGCTATATGTTTTGTCATAAGGCAGTGCGACTGTATTGCTACAATACAATCGTATTACTCGTATACAGGCAATACAGTCGTATACAGTTGTGACGCGTCTCAGCCAGCGCCGTGCATGTACAAGTATTTTACATTCTTTTAAAGATTTTGATTTATAAAAAGGATTAAAGCTCTATTTTTTATGTGATATACAAGATCTTTAACTCAAGTTGGGACATAAGATTTTATGAAATTCATTTGATAAATTATATCCCAACATAACTCGTTTGATATCCTCTATATTTATCTATACTAATAACACCCAATTTTGTTTGTTTGTTCGTATGTTTGTAGGCGCCAAACGTTTCGCCCACCACCGCTGAACGTGTGTATATAGGGGTAATTTGACCCGGGGACCGTTATTATATAGGTCCTGTATTACATCAGATGTCTTAATATGAATATGGCATTAATCATTATTTTATATACATATTGGCTAGAGGCGACAACAACGGTTGAATAATCGGAGCTGAAAATTTGTACATATGGGTAATTTGACCTGGGGAATCTTTTTAGATATGTTCCGTTGACCTCAGATGTCTTAAAGGGCACTGATAATTAATTTATCTCCCTTCCTTCTGCTTCAACTGAAGATCATCTATCAAGCTTTATAGATGGATCTTAACTCCATAGCAATTCCGGGTGAAGATCCTACATACGTTATCTAGACGATCGGCTCCGGGATTATTCGTATACATACGGTGGATCCTGTAAGGATGCAAGAATAATTTTACGAAAGGAAAGTTATGAGGAAAAAGTACCCAGGCGTTGTAACAACAAACCTTGTCGTACTCAAATTCAATCGAAATGATGCGAGCAAATTATGTGTTCGAACTATACTGAGGAGTGAAACAACCTGCAAGATACCACATGCGAGGAAATAGCAAAATAACAAGATAGTCATCTCACAAACACAAAAACGGTCGAAATGCTCCGACACTGATCGCCACACAGATACAGATTCTACAGCGCAAACACAGTCGAAAGGCTCCAACACTGATCGGCACACCGTTACAAATTATACAGCGCAAACACGGTCGAAATGCTCCAACACTGATCGGCATATACCGTTACAAATTATACAACGCAAAACGGTCGAAAGGCCACCGCACTGATTGACATACAGTTAGAGATTATACAACGCAAATACAGTCGAATGGCTCCAACACTGATCGGCATACCGTTACAAATTATACAGCGCAAACACGGTCGAAACGCTACCGCACTGATTGCCATACAGTTACATATTATACAACGCAAACACAGTCGAAAGGTTCCAACACTGATCGCCACACATATACAGACTCCACTCTTATAACTAATGTGTAGAAACGATTACACATCAAATGTGAAAACTCGGTTAATACATGTACACATAGCAATGTGTAGTTTTACATACAAATACATTGACCAAGGGCCGTTCTGCACATACATGTGTATATTTTGTTACACACAATTGTGTAAGAACGTAGAGCACGCGCATTGCGGTGCCTTCAATTTCATAGTCTGCTGCACCCTAAATCTAGTTGGATGAACCTTGTATACAACTCGTTGGGTGCGAATTTGTTGTGTACTTATTATCCAACAGTTTAGTACGATGTACACAACTGATTACGTGAACTGTCTTATGTGGTATTAGTTTCATACCACGTTGGATAAAACCGCCACGTGACCGGGTCATCCAATAGCAGCGCGTTTCCGGTGCCGTCGAGCATGCGATTTTTGGCTCAAAATATTTCAAAACAAGATGGATGACTGCGTGAAAAAACTCCCGAGCGACTGGAAAATGGGACAAGGCGTCGTGGATAGCTTTGCCGGTATAGTATACCTTTGTTATAATTATTCTTTGTACGACATGGAGATGGCGCGTTGTTGCTTTTCAATTTTAGGCGTGAATGACGTCATTAATTTTTACAATACCATGAAACAGCATTTCGACGCGATGAAAATCCGGACAAGAAAAATGGGTTAAAAATCACGTGACTTCCGCTTCGCTTTCGCATAGAATCATGGGAACAATAATATCCCAAAAAGAAACGGTGACACAGAATCGGAAGTGGACCAACGGGATGGTTATAAAATTAACAACTTTAGTTTTTCTGAACAATTCCTACGTGATTTTGGCCTATAGATTAGTTTCGTTTGACCAATTTCGTTGGTTAGCTGAATAAAATCAGCGAAGACGTCATGACATGGTCCATGACGTCATTTGCGTCATTTGGTGTTGTGGGCTAGAATCCAGAAAAAATTGGTCTCCGCAGGAAACACTGATTTCACATCAGTATACTAGACTTGGTTGCATTTATAACCGTTTTCGCAAAAGATTTTTGCGAAAATAGCACAAGCAAACGTGCCTGCTTCAGAATCAAATTACCACAGTTGAATAGCCAAGGATGTACCCTTTCCAACAATGTATAGCACGACATCGTGTGTTGCGCCGATGTTTACTTATGGTGTTTTGTAATAACGATCCCGCCTTAGCTGCGTGTAATTTTCCTCCGGACAAATTGCTCAGCGAAAAATCCCCCTAATAGGCGGACAACACATTCAATAAGTTCCCGTCTCGCAACGATTTGGCCTCACAGACATATCAGCGGCTTATCAATTCCTTCGAGATAAATGATTGAACCAATCTACCCTAACAAGGGGGATTTTTTCACGGTTGTATGTCGCGCGAATAGTATTGGCTGGCTGCCAGGTATTCACACTCAACATCGGAACGCGGCTTATTATTTGAAATCATTTGTGAGCAGTGGTGGCGGCGAGGAAGTCAAATTATATGTCCATCATAACATGGGTCGCCTTCGTTGGTGAAAATGGAATTAAGCCTCAACCAAATTTGTTGTCAAGTTGATGTGGGGGGCTTATATGACCTTGACCTTGACCATAAAATGACCTTGACCTCTGTTGAAAGACATCTCACTTAAAGGGCCATTTTGCTAGATATGTGTTGCGATGTACGCGCTAATGTCAATATTCAGAGGCCTTTTATAGCTATCCTTTAGAAATATACCGGTATCGAGGCTCCTACATACTCGAGTCTGTATCTGACCAACAGAAACATGGGAGTACCATATCAATTTAAACTTGACCTCCATAAAGAATCTATTATATATTTGAGGAAAGTTTGCATAATGTAACATCATACCCCGGTATATTATACTGAAGAATAAAGTAGTCACCCATATTCGATTCCATTGAAAACAAATGTTGATATGAGGTGAGGTCCACTCAAGCAGGGAGCAATCAACTGGAATTAGGCCAGTATTAATATATATGGTGGTCAGCTTGGTTATGAACCCAGAACTTTTCATTGAACAACAGACATGACACGAACAATCTCAATTATAGACAATGATTAATGGGTTGTTGCCTTTCTAAATAAAAATAATAATTAAATTTAACGAATCAAGAATAACTAATTTAGTCTCCTCTCTCCTGATCTTCAGATATATCATCGATGCATGAACTGCACTTTTGAAATAAATCTATTTCACCGCAGTTATCGGTACATGAAAAGAGTGAAATTATAAAACATTTTCTTGCCAGTGAAATAAGGGAATTGAGGGCGCTGGTCTTGTCTCACCCTCAACTTTGGTCAAGATTTTCAAGTTGGAAATTCCACAGCTGACACAACATGAGCGAAATGTCACACCAAAAATATTTTGAATTTGTTGGCTAATAATATGATAAAATGATCGCGACACAAGTTAGTTTTAAACTTCGAAACGATACTGTTCTCATATATAGTTTGATTTTTACAATAATTAATTAATAGGGAAATGGAACTTTACTAACCTAGTTAGCAAAACGTGGGGTCTCCTGATCCTTAATGTTGAAAACCCACCCCTTTGCTCTATACGTGATAAACAAAAAGAGCGATCGTGGATGAATTTCTGTGGTTTTAGTGCAGCGGTTAGAGTTTGATTTTATTTCGAATATTTTATTACAAAATGAGGTGATTAAATGGGATACTTTATTTTTCTACTTTTGAAACAGACCCGTTCAGGCTATACCATCTAGCGATAGAGATCATTAGCTATTTCTTTCTATAAACAGAATATACATGTATGTATTTCACAGGGGAGATAATTTCCATCGATAAACAGTATACATGTATGTATTACACAGGGTAGATAATTTCTATCTATAAACAGTATACATGTACGTATTACACAGGGTAGATAATTTCTATCCATAAACAGTATACATGTATGTATTAAACAGGGGAGATAATTTCTATCTATAAGCAGTGTACATGTATGTATTTCACAGGGGAGATAATTTCTTTCTATAAACAGTATACATGTATGTATTAAACAGGGGAGATAATTTCTTTCTATAAACAGTATACATGTATGTATTTCACAGGCGAGATAATTTCTTTCTATAAACAGTATACATGTATGTATTTCACAGGGGAGATAATTTCTTTCTATAAACAGTATACATGTATGTATTTCACAGGGGAGATAATTTCTTTCTATAAACAGTATACATGTATGTATTAAACAGGGGAGATAATTTCTTTCTATAAACAGTATACATGTATGTATTTCACAGGGGAGATAATTTCTATCTATAAACAGTATACATGTATGTATTACACAGGGGAGATAATTTCTATCTATAAACAGTATACATGTATGTATTACACAGGGGAGATAATTTCTTTCTATAAACAGTATACATGTATGTATTAAACAGGGGAGATAATTTCTTTCTATAAACAGTATACATGTATGTATTTCACAGGGGAGATAATTTCTTTCTATAAACAGTATACATGTATGTATTAAACAGGGGAGATAATTTCTTTCTATAAACAGTACACATGTATGTATTTCACAGGGGAGATGATTTCTTTCTATAAACAGTATACATGTATGTATTTCACAGGCGAGATATGGGAGATGATCGGGCTTCTCCGTCAGGTCTCGGCTGATAAACGTCACTACGTCGACGTAGCGATGAGTGAAATAGTCATCAAGTACATCTCCGACATCAATTCCGTGTGCTCAGACAGAATTGGAATACTGCACAGCAAAATTCATCCGTTTAAGTGAGTAACAGTAGTAATATTTACATTCACATCTTCCTTAACAGTCATATGTGTGTGTGCTGCATTGGATCTTAGCGATGTGGTGATTGAACCATGTAAAATGATGTAATTTACCAGGGTGTTGTTACTCTGGTAAAAGTTGTCTCGTGAATTGTCGCAATATTATACGCACATGTAGACCCATGCATGTATTTCCCCAAGGTATTTACCGGCATGTAAGTAATAGTATATATGTGGTGGCTCTGCTAGAGTAATTCTACCAGGGTAATTAATTTACCTCGATTTTAAGGTAATTTACCACGGTTTTATATTCCTTCAAATTTGAGACAACAGAATGAACATATTGGGGGTCATATGAATGACACGTGTGATTACATAAGGTGTTCAACTCTTCTGGCTTAACACTTTTTACCATTTTTTCTTACATTCTTTAACAATTTTATAATTTTTAATGTGTTAAGCCATTGCATTCTCTTATATATGCGAGTCGACCATAGGTCGCCTCGCATATATAAGAGAATGCATTGGCTTAACACTTTTTACCATTTTTTCTTACATTCTTTAACAATTTTATAATCTTTAATGTGTTAAGCCATTCCATTCTCTTATATATGCGAGTCGACCATAGGTCGCCTCGCATATATAAGAGAATGCATGGGCTTAACACTTTTTACCATTTGTTCATACATTCTTTAACAATTTTATAATTTTTAATGTGTTAAGCCAATGCATTCTCTTATATATGCGAGTCGACCATAGGTCGCCTCGCATATATAAGAGAATGCATTGGCTTAACACTTTTTACCATTTTTTCTTACATTCTTTAACAATTTTATAATTTTTAATGTGTTAAGCCAATGCATTCTCTTATATATGCGAGTCGACCATAGGTCGCCTCGCATATATAAGAGAATGCATTGGCTTAACACTTTTTACCATTTTTTCTTACATTCTTTAACAATTTTATAATTTTTAATGTGTTAAGCCAATGCATTCTCTTATATATGCGAGTCGACCATAGGTCGCCTCGCATATATAAGAGAATGCATTGGCTTAACACTTTTTACCATTTTTTCTTACATTCTTTAACAATTTTATAATTTGTTAATGTGTTAAGCCAATGCATTCTCGTATATATGCGAGGCGACCTATGGTCGACTCGCATATATAAGAGAATGCATTGGCACAGGGCACAGGGCATAAATTGTAACGTGTGATGTTTGTTTTAATTTCAGGTGGGTTTTCCTGTTGACGTTGGGGTTCTTCTCTCTGTTTGGTGTCCTTCTTGTGGAAGGTGACTCATACCGGATTAAGTTGCTGCTGAGCACCGCTACGCTCGTATCTATAAGCATGTTATGTTACGTGGTGAGCGATCTCGACTCACCCTTCAGTGGGTTCTTCAGGATCGATATTAGTATACTAATAGACGTCATACACAGGCTGGAAGCCATGAATGATATGGCCAAACATAAATGTTCAGAAATAGTCTGCTACCCGGACAGCTCAAACTTTGCACACAAAAGGAGTGAGTTCAAAAATGGTCCACACTAAACCATACTCATCTACATATAAGGGCGACTGTGGCTACATTATTCAGCGCATTATGTGTGTATATTGCCATTTTTTCGTTGATTTCTTTGTTCTTTTTGTGATTTAATTGTATATATATCAATGATCTCCCATGAGGAGGAAATAAAGATATATATATATCATATATATAAGCATGTTATGTTACTTGGTGAGCGATCTCGACTCACATTTCTGTGGGTTCTTCATGATCGATATTTAATCATTTTTTATCCTTATTTCTTGCACTATTTCACAATTTTTTAAATCATTTTTATTAATTTTTTTTACATTTTTTAACAATTATAAAAATAATATAAAATATGTTAGGCCAATGCATTCTCTTATATATGCGAGGCGACCTATGGTCGACTCGCATATATAAGAGAATGCATTGGCACAGGGTTTTCGCAAAACAATCCGGAAGCACTCCGTTCAGTGGGTACTTTAGGGTCGATATTAGTATACTAATAGACGTCATACACAGACTGGAAGCCATGAATGATATGGCCAAACATAGATGTTCAGAAATGGTCTGCTACCCGGACAGCTCAAACTTTGCACACAAAAGGAGTGAGTTCAAAAATGGTCCACACTAAACCATACTCATCTACATATAAGGGCGACTGTGGCTACATTATTCAGCGCATTATGTGTGTATATTGCCATTTTTTCGTTGCTTTCTTTGTTCTTTTTGTGATTTAATTGTATATATATCAATGATCTCCCATGAGGAGGAAATAAAGATATATATATATATCATATATATAAGTATGTTATGTTACGTGGTGAGCGATCACGACTCACATTTCTGTGGGTTCTTCATGATCGATATTTAATCATTTGTTATCCTTATTTCTTGCACTATTTCACAATTTTTTAAATCATTTTAATTAATTTTTCTTACATTTTTTAACAATTATAAAAATAATATAAAATATGTTAGGCCATGCATTCTCTTATATATGCGAGGCGACCTATGGTCGACTCGCATATATAAGAGAATGCATTGGCACAGGGTTTTCGCAAAACAATCCGGAAGCACTCCGTTCAGTGGGTACTTTAGGGTCGATATTAGTATACTAATAGACGTCATACACAGACTGGAAGCCATGAATGATATGGCCAAACATAGATGTTCAGAAATGGTCTGCTACCCGGACAGCTCAAACTTTGCACACAAAAGGAGTGAGTTCAAAAATGGTCCACACTAAACCATACTCATCTACATATAAGGGCGACTGTGGCTACATTATTCAGCGCATTATGTGTGTATATTGCCATTTTTTCGTTGCTTTCTTTGTTCTTTTTGTGATTTAATTGTATATATATCAATGATCTCCCATGAGGAGGAAATAAAGATATATATATATATCATATATATAAGTATGTTATGTTACGTGGTGAGCGATCACGACTCACATTTCTGTGGGTTCTTCATGATCGATATTTAATCATTTTTTATCCTTATTTCTTGCACTATTTCACAATTTTTTAAATCATTTTAATTAATTTTTCTTACATTTTTTAACAATTATAAAAATAATATAAAATATGTTAGGCCATGCATTCTCTTATATATGCGAGGTGACCTATGGTCGACTCGCATATATAAGGGAATGCATTGGCACAGGGTTTTCGCAAAACAATCCGGAAGCACTCCGTTCAGTGGGTACTTTAGGGTCGATATTAGTATACTAATAGACGTCATACACAGACTGGAAGCCATGAATGATATGGCCAAACATAAATGTTCAGAAATGGTCTGCTACCCGGACAGCTCAAACTTTGCACACAAAAGGAGTGAGTTCAAACATGGTCCACACTAAACCATACTCATCTCCATATAAGGGCGACTGTGGCTACATTATTCATCGCCGTGTACGGGTCCGTGCATCACCAATTGTGCCACTTATATCGGGTTATACACGATTTCTGAAACAAGAAATCGACATTGTCAATATATGCATATACACGATGTATATGACTTGTTTCAACTTGCGAACAAAAAGATTGATTTCAAGCACGTTCGCAAACAAACCACACGCAGGCAGTGCTACTATTGCGATATTTAATTGCATCAAAATAGATCTATTTTACCCTGTGCCAATGCATTCTCTTATATATGCGAGTCGACCATAGGTCGCCTCGCATATATAAGAGAATGCATTGGCCTAACAATTTTTTTTCATTTTTTTAAAATAAATGTTTCTTACAATTTTTAGGACACAAAATAAAAAAACATCCATTACCCTGCAGGGAGCCCCACACATATATAGAAGCATATAGAAGAGTGTCGTCTGCTCATGTTTGTCTGGGGCTCTGTATGGGTGAAATTATAAAATTGTTAAAGAATACAAGAAAAAATTATTAAAATTGTAAAACATTTATTTAAAAACATGATAAAAAATTGTTAGGCCAATGCATTCTCTTATATATGCGAGGCGACCTATGGTCGACTCGCATATATTAGAGAATGCATTGGCACAGGGTAAAAAAACCGACTTAAACTGGATTTGATATGACTTGAAGATTGATAGTGGTCATTGGATTTTCACCGACAGAGTAATTAAACAAAGAACGGAAAAAAGAAAAAAAACCCAACTCTTTAATTAGAGTGTTCAAGCGCGCGCGAGAATGAACCACACTCATGTACATGTAAGGATATTGTGGCTTCACTATTCGTTGCCCTATACGGACCCATGCGTCACCAATTGTGTCACGCACATCGCGCTATACACCATTTCAGAAACAAGGATTCGAAATGTGAATTGGCTTATAAACGATCTCTGACTTGTTTTTAATTTTGCGCACGAAAGGTTCAAGCTCGTATGGGATAAAGGAAATTGATGCAGTGCGACTCTGGCTACATTGTTCGTTGGATAATTATATCACATATGATGCCCAATTAAACGTGAATCGGACTATACCACACGAAACCACTATAATATCATCGAAAAATACATTAGAATCGGACTATACCACACGAAACCACTATAATATCATCGAAAAATACATTAGATATTTTCTTATCTGTCACTGGTGAGTAATCGACGTGTGCTTACCGGGTTACTTGGTATCGCGCCAAGTAAATTACCACGCGGATTAGTACGATTCAGAAAATCCGCGCTTGACACCAATACCAGACATTGCAAAATGATTGCTTTGTTCATTAAAGTTCAATTATTGTTCAACTTCGTTGCACTAACGACAATAGGCACAAAAACAAAGAGGCAAGCTATATGTTTTGTCATAAGGCAGTGCGACTGTATTGCTACAATACAATACAGTCGTATACAGTTGTATTACTCGTATACAGGCAATACAGTCGTATACAGTTGTGACGCGTCTCAGCCAGCGCCGTGCATGTACAAGTATTTTACATTCTTTTAAAGATTTTGATTTATAAAAAGGATTAAAGCTCTATTTTTTATGTGATATACAAGATCTTTAACTCAAGTTGGGACATAAGATTTTATGAAATTCATTTGATAAATTTGATTCACCACTCTTCTATGACTCGTGAATCAAATTGATCAAACTCGTTTCATAAAATCTTATATCCCAACATAACTCGTTTGATATCCTCTATATTTATCTATACTAATAACACCCAATTTTGTTTGTTTGTTCGTATGTTTGTAGGCGCCGAACGTTTCGCCCACCACAGCTGAACATGTGTATATAGGGGTAATTTGACCCGGGGACCGTTATTATATAGGTCCTGTATTACATCAGATGTCTTAATATGGCATTAATCATTATTTTATATACATATTGGCTAGAGGCGACAACAACGGTTGAATAATCGGAGCTGAAAATTTGTACATATGGGTAATTTGACCTGGGGAATCTTTTTAGATATGTTCCGTTGACCTCAGATGTCTTAAAGGGCACTGATAATTAATTTATCTCCCTTCCTTCTGCTTCAACTGAAGATCATCTATCAAGCTTTATAGATGGATCTTAACTCCATAGCAATTCCGGGTGAAGATCCTACATACGTTATCTAGACGATCGGCTCCGGGATTATTCGTATACATACGGTGGGTCCTGTAAGGATGCAAGAATAATTTTACGAAAGGAAAGTTATGAGGAAAAAGTACCCAGGCGTTGTAACAACAAACCTTGTCGTACTCAAATTCAATCGAAATGATGCGAGCAAATTATGTGTTCGAACTATACTGAGGAGTGAAACAACCTGCAAGATACCACATGCGAGGAAATAGCAAAATAACAAGATAGTCATCTCACAAACACAAAAACGGTCGAAATGCTCCAACACTGATCGCCACACAGATACAGATTCTACAGCGCAAACACAGTCGAAAGGCTCCAACACTGATCGGCATACCGTTACAAATTATACAGCGCAAACACGATCGAAAGGCCACAGCACTGATTGACATGCAGTTACAGATTACACAACGCAAACACAATCGAAAAACTCCAACACTGATCGGCATACCGTTACAAATTATATAGCGCAAACACGGTCGAAATGCTCCAACACTGATCGGCATATACCGTTACAAATTATACAGCGCAAAACGGTCGAAAGGCTACCGCACTGATTGACATACAGTTAGAGATTATACTACGCAAATACAGTCGAATGGCTCCAACACTGATCGGCATACCGTTACGAATTATACAGCGCAAACACGGTCGAAAGGCTACCGCACTGATTGCCATACAGTTACATATTATACAACGCAAACACAGTCGAAAGGTTCCAACACTGATCGCCACACATATACAGACTCCACTCTTATAACTAATGTGTAGAAACGATTACACATCAAATGTGAAAACTCGGTTAATACATGTACACATAGCAATGTGTAGTTTTACATACAAATACATTGACCAAGGGCCGTTCTGCACATACATGTGTATATTTTGTTACACACAATTGTGTAAGAACGTAGAGCATGCGCATTGCGGTGCCTTCAATTTCATAGTCTGCTGCACCCTAAATCTAGTTGGATGAACCTTGTATACAACTCGTTGGGTGCGAATTTGTTTGTGTACTTATTATCCAACAGTTTAGTACGATGTACACAACTGATTACGTGAACTGTCTTATGTGGTATTACTTTCATATCACGTTGGATAAAACCGCCACGTGACCGGGTCATCCAATAGCAGCGCGTTTCCGGTGCCGTCGAGCATGCGATTTTTGGCTCAAAATATTTCAAAACAAGATGGATGACTGCGTGAAAAAACTCCCGAGCGACTGGAAAATGGGACAAGGCGTCGTGGATAGCTTTGCCGGTATAGTATACCCTTGTTATAATTATTCTTTGTACGACATGGAGATGGCGCGTTGTTGCTTTTCAATTTTAGGCGTGAATGACGTCATTAATTTTTACAATACCATGAAACAGCATTTCGACGCGATGAAAATCCGGACAAGAAAAATGGGTTAAAAATCACGTGACTTCCGCTTCGCTTTCGCATAGAATCATGGGAACAATAATATCCCAAAAAGAAACGGTGACACAGAATCGGAAGTGGACCAACGGGATGGTTATAAAATTAACAACTTTAGTTTTTCTGAACAATTCCTACGTGATTTTGGCCTATAGATTAGTTTCGTTTGACCAATTTCGTTGGTTAGCTGAATAAAATCAGCGAAGACGTCATGACATGGTCCATGACGTCATTTGCGTCATTTGGTGTTGTGGGCTAGAATCCAGAAAAAATTGGTCTCCGCAGGAAACACTGATTTCACATCAGTATACTAGACTTGGTTGCATTTATAACCGTTTTCGCAAAAGATATATGCGAAAATAGCACAAGCAAACGTGCCTGCTTCAGAATCAAATTACCACAGTTGAATAGCCAAGGATGTACCCTTTCCAACAATGTATAGCACGACATCGTGTGTTGCGCCGATGTTTACTTATGGTGTTTTGTAATAACGATCCCGCCTTAGCTGCGTGTAATTTTCCTCCGGACAAATTGCTCAGCGAAAAATCCCCCTAATAGGCGGACAACACATTCAATAAGTTCCCGTCTCGCAACGATTTGGCCTCACAGACATATCAGCGGCTTATCAATTCCTTCGAGATAAATGATTGAACCAATCTACCCTAACAAGGGGGATTTTTTCACGGTTGTATGTCGCGCGAATAGTATTGGCTGGCTGCCAGGTATTCACACTCAACATCGGAACGCGGCTTATTATTTGAAATCATTCGTGAGCAGTGGTGGCAGCGAGGAAGTCAAATTATATGTCCATCATAACATGGGTCGCCTTCGTTGGTGAAAATGGAATTAAGCCTCAACCAAATTTGTTGTCAAGTTGATGTGGGGGGGGGGGGCTTATATGACCTTGACCTTGACCATAAAATGACCTTGACCTCTGTTGAAAGTCATCTCACTTAAAGGGCCATTTTGCTAGATATGTGTTGCGATGTACGCGCTAATGTCAATATTCAGAGGCCTTTTATAGCCATCCTTTAGAAATATACCGGTATCGAGGCTCCTACATACTCGAGTCTGTATCTGACCAACAGAAACATGGGAGTACCATATCAATTTAAACTTGACCTCCATAAAGAATCTATTATATATTTGAGGAAAGTTTGCATAATGTAACATCATACCCCGGTATATTATACTGAAGAATAAAGTAGTCACCCATATTCGATTCCATTGAAAAGAAATGTTGATATGAGGTGAGGTACACTCAAGCAGGGAGCAATCAACTGGAATTAGGCCAGTGTTAATATATATGGTGGTCAGCTTGGTTATAAACCCAGAACTTTTCATTGAACAACAGACATGAAATGAACAATCTCAATTATAGACAAGGATTAATGGGTTGTTGCCTTTCTAAATAAAAATAATAATTAAATTTAACGAATCAAGAATAACTAAGTCTCCTCTCTCCTGATCTTCAGATATATCATCGATGCATGAACTGCACTTTTGAAATAAATCTATTTCACCGCAGTTATCGGTACATGAAAAGAGTGAAATTATAAAACATTTTCTTGCCAGTGAAATAAGGGAATTGAGGGCGCTGGTCTTGTCTCACCCTCAACTTTGGTCAAGATTTTCAAGTTGGAAATTCCACAGCTGACACAACATGAGCGAAATGTCACACCAAAAATATTTTGAATTTGTTGGCTAATAATATGATAAAATGACCGCGACACAAGTTAGTTTTAAACTTCGAAACGATAATGTTCTCATATATAGTTTGATTTTTACAATAATTAATTAATAGGGAAATGGAACTTTACTAACCTAGTTAGCAAAACTTGGGGTCTCCTGATCCTTAATGTTGAAAACCCACCCCTTTGCTCTATACGTGATAAACAAAAAGAGCGATCGTGGATGAATTTCTGTGGTTTTAGTGCAGCGGTTAGAGTTTGATTTTATTTCGAATATTTTATTACAAAATGAGATGATTAAATGGGAAACTTTATACATGTATACATGATACATGTATGTATTACACAGTCGTGATAATTTCTATATATAAACAGTATACATGTATGTATTTCACAGGGGAGATAATTATTTCTTTCTATAAACAGTATATACATGTATGTATTTCACAGGAGAGATAATTTCTTTCTATAAACAGTATACATGTATGTATTAAACAGGGGAGATAATTTCTATCTATAAGCAGTGTACATGTATGTATTTCACAGGGGAGATAATTTATATCTATAAGCAGTGTACATGTATGTATTACACAGGGGAGATAATTTCTATATATAAACAGTATACATGTATGTATTTCACAGGGGAGATAATTATTTCTTTCTATAAACAGTATATACATGTATGTATTTCACAGGAGAGATAATTTCTTTCTATAAACAGTATAAATGTATGTATTACACAGGGGAGATAATGTATATCTATAAACAGTATACATGTACGTATTACACAGGGGAGATCATTTCTTTCTTTAAACAGTATATGTGTGTGTATTACACAGGGGAGATAATTTCTATCTATAAGCAGTGTACATGTATGTATTTCACAGGGGAGATAATTTCTATCCATAAACAGTATACATGTATGTATTAAACAGGGGAGATAATTTCTATCTATAAGCAGTGTACATGTATGTATTTCACAGGGGAGATAATTTCTTTCTATAAACAGTGTACATGTATGTATTTCACAGGCGAGATAATTTCTTTCTATAAACAGTATACATGTATGTATTAAACAGGGGAGATAATTTCTATCTATAAGCAGTGTACATGTATGTATTTCACAGGGGAGATAATTTCTTTCTATAAACAGTGTACATGTATGTATTTCACAGGCGAGATAATTTCTTTCTATAAACAGTGTACATGTATGTATTTCACAGGCGAGATAATTTCTTTCTATAAACAGTGTACATGTATGTATTTCACAGGCGAGATAATTTCTTTCTATAAACAGTGTACATGTATGTATTAAACAGGGGAGATAATTTCTTTCTATAAACAGTATACATGTATGTATTTCACAGGCGAGATATGGGAGATGATCGGGCTTCTCCGTCAGGTCTCGGCTGATAAACGTCACTACGTCGACGTAGCGATGAGTGAAATAGTCATCAAGTACATCTCCGACATCAATTCCGTGTGCTCAGACAGAATTGGAATACTGCACAGCAAAATTCATCCGTTTAAGTGAGTAACAGTAGTAATATTTACATTCACATCTTCCTTAACAGTCAAATGTGTGTGCTGCATTGGATCTTAGCGATGTGGTGATTGAAACATGTAAAATGATGTAATTTACCAGGGTGTTGTTACTCTGGTAAAAGTTGTCTCGTGAATTGTCACAATATTATACGCACATGTAGACCCATGCGTGTATTTCCCCAAGGTATTTACCGGGATGTAAGTAATAGTATATATGTGGTGGCTCTGCTAGAGTAATTCTACCAGGGTAATTAATTTACCTCGATTTTAAGGTAATTTACCACGGTAGTACCCGGGTACAGTTTTATATTCCTTCAAATTTGAGACAACAGAATGAACATATTGGGGGTCATATGAATGACACGTGTGATTACATAAGGTGTTCAACTCTTCTGGCTTAACAATTTTAACCATTTTTTCTTACATTCTTTAACAATTTTATAATTTTTAATGTGTTAAGCCGGTGCATTCTCTTATATATGCGAGTCGACCATAGGTCGCCTCGAATATATAAGAGAATGCATTGCCTTAACACTTTTTACCATTTTTTCTTACTTTCTTTATCAATTTAAAAAAATTTAATGTGTTAAGCCTAAGCATTCTCTTATATATGCGAGTCGACCATAGGTCGCCTCGCATATATAAGAGAATGCATTGGCTTAACACTTTTTACCATTTTTTCTTACATTCTTTAACAATTTTATAATTTTTAATGTGTTAAGCCAATGCATTCTCTTATATATGCGAGTCGACCATAGGTCGCCTCGCATATATAAGAGAATGCATTGGCTTAACACTTTTTACCATTTTTTCTTACATTCTTTAACAATTTTATAATTTTTAATGTGTTAAGCCAATGCATTCTCTTATATATGCGAGTCGACCATAGGTCGCCTCGCATATATAAGAGAATGCATTGGCTTAACACTTTTTACCATTTTTTCTTGTATTCTTTAACAATTTTATAATTTCACCCATACAGAGCCCCAGACAAACATGAGCAGACGACAGTCTTCTATATGCTTCTATATATGTGTGGGGCTCCCTGCAGGGTAATGGATGTTTGTTTTAATTTCAGGTGGGTTTTCCTATATATGTGTGGGGCTCCCTGCAGGGTAATGGATGTTTGTTTTTATTTCAGGTGGGTTTTCCTATATATGTGTGGGGCTCCCTGCAGGGTAATGGATGTTTGTTTTAATTTCAGGTGGGTTTTCCTATATATGTGTGGGGCTCCCTGCAGGGTAATGGATGTTTGTTTTAATTTCAGGTGGGTTTTGCTATATATGTGTGGGGCTCCCTGCAGGGTAATGGATGTTTGTTTTTATTTCAGGTGGGTTTTCCTATATATGTGTGGGGCTCCCTGCAGGGTAATGGATGTTTGTTTTTATTTCAGGTGGGTTTTCCTATATATGTGTGGGGCTCCCTGCAGGGTAATGGATGTTTGTTTTAATTTCATGTGGGTTTTCCTATATATGTGTGGGGCTCCCTGCAGGGTAATGGATGTTTGTTTTTATTTCAGGTGGGTTTTCCTATATATGTGTGGGGCTCCCTGCAGGTAATGGATGTTTGTTTTAATTTCAGGTGGGTTTTCCTATATATGTGTGGGGCTCCCTGCAGGGTAATGGATGTTTGTTTTAATTTCAGGTGGGTTTTCCTATATATGTGTGGGGCTCCCTGCAGGGTAATGGATGTTTGTTTTAATTTCAGGTGGGTTTTCCTATATATGTGTGGGGCTCCCTGCAGGGTAATGGATGTTTGTTTTAATTTCAGGTGGGTTTTGCTATATATGTGTGGGGCTCCCTGCAGGGTAATGGATGTTTGTTTTTATTTCAGGTGGGTTTTCCTATATATGTGTGGGGCTCCCTGCAGGGTAATGGATGTTTGTTTTTATTTCAGGTGGGTTTTCCTATATATGTGTGGGGCTCCCTGCAGGGTAATGGATGTTTGTTTTAATTTCATGTGGGTTTTCCTATATATGTGTGGGGCTCCCTGCAGGGTAATGGATGTTTGTTTTTATTTCAGGTGGGTTTTCCTATATATGTGTGGGGCTCCCTGCAGGGTAATGGATGTTTGTTTTTATTTCAGGTGGGTTTTCCTATATATGTGTGGGGCTCCCTGCAGGGTAATGGATGTTTGTTTTTATTTCAGGTGGGTTTTCCTATATATGTGTGGGGCTCCCTGCAGGGTAATGGATGTTTGTTTTTATTTCAGGTGGGTTTTCCTATATATGTGTGGGGCTCCCTGCAGGGTAATGGATGTTTGTTTTTATTTCAGGTGGGTTTTCCTATATATGTGTGGGGCTCCCTGCAGGGTAATGGATGTTTGTTTTTATTTCAGGTGGGTTTTCCTATATATGTGTGGGGCTCCCTGCAGGGTAATGGATGTTTGTTTTTATTTCAGGTGGGTTTTCCTATATATGTGTGGGGCTCCCTGGAGGGTAATGGATGTTTGTTTTAATTTCAGGTGGGTTTTCCTATATATGTGTGGGGCTCCCTGCAGGGTAATGGATGTTTGTTTTTATTTCAGGTGGGTTTTCCTATATATGTGTGGGGCTCCCTGCAGGGTAATGGATGTTTGTTTTAATTTCAGGTGGGTTTTCCTATATATGTGTGGGGCTCCCTGCAGGGTAATGGATGTTTGTTTTTATTTCAGGTGGGTTTTCCTATATATGTGTGGGGCTCCCTGCAGGGTAATGGATGTTTGTTTTTATTTCAGGTGGGTTTTCCTATATATGTGTGGGGCTCCCTGCAGGGTAATGGATGTTTGTTTTTATTTCAGGTGGGTTTTCCTATATATGTGTGGGGCTCCCTGCAGGGTAATGGATGTTTGTTTTTATTTCAGGTGGGTTTTCCTATATATGTGTGGGGCTCCCTGCAGGGTAATGGATGTTTGTTTTTATTTCAGGTGGGTTTTCCTATATATGTGTGGGGCTCCCTGCAGGGTAATGGATGTTTGTTTTTATTTCAGGTGGGTTTTCCTATATATGTGTGGGGCTCCCTGCAGGGTAATGGATGTTTGTTTTTATTTCAGGTGGGTTTTCCTATATATGTGTGGGGCTCCCTGCAGGGTAATGGATGTTTGTTTTTATTTCAGGTGGGTTTTCCTATATATGTGTGGGGCTCCCTGCAGGGTAATGGATGTTTGTTTTTATTTCAGGTGGGTTTTCCTATATATGTGTGGGGCTCCCTGCAGGGTAATGGATGTTTGTTTTTATTTCAGGTGGGTTTTCCTATATATGTGTGGGGCTCCCTGCAGGGTAATGGATGTTTGTTTTTATTTCAGGTGGGTTTTCCTATATATGTGTGGGGCTCCCTGCAGGGTAATGGATGTTTGTTTTTATTTCAGGTGGGTTTTCCTATATATGTGTGGGGCTCCCTGCAGGGTAATGGATGTTTGTTTTTATTTCAGGTGGGTTTTCCTATATATGTGTGGGGCTCCCTGCAGGGTAATGGATGTTTGTTTTTATTTCAGGTGGGTTTTCCTATATATGTGTGGGGCTCCCTGCAGGGTAATGGATGTTTGTTTTTATTTCAGGTGGGTTTTCCTATATATGTGTGGGGCTCCCTGCAGGGTAATGGATGTTTGTTTTTATTTCAGGTGGGTTTTCCTATATATGTGTGGGGCTCCCTGCAGGGTAATGGATGTTTGTTTTTATTTCAGGTGGGTTTTCCTATATATGTGTGGGGCTCCCTGCAGGGTAATGGATGTTTGTTTTTATTTCAGGTGGGTTTTCCTATATATGTGTGGGGCTCCCTGCAGGGTAATGGATGTTTGTTTTTATTTCAGGTGGGTTTTCCTATATATGTGTGGGGCTCCCTGCAGGGTAATGGATGTTTGTTTTTATTTCAGGTGGGTTTTCCTATATATGTGTGGGGCTCCCTGCAGGGTAATGGATGTTTTTATTTCAGGTGGGTTTTCCTATATATGTGTGGGGCTCCCTGCAGGGTAATGGATGTTTGTTTTAATTTCAGGTAGGTTTTCCTATATATGTGTGGGGCTCCCTGCAGGGTAATGGATGTTTGTTTTAATTTCAGGTAGGTTTTCCTATATATGTGTGGGGCTCCCTGCAGGGTAATGGATGTTTTTATTTCAGGTGGGTTTTCCTATATATGTGTGGGGCTCCCTGCAGGGTAATGGATGTTTTTATTTCAGGTGGGTTTTCCTATATATGTGTGGGGCTCCCTGCAGGGTAATGGATGTTTTTATTTCAGGTGGGTTTTCCTATATATGTGTGGGGCTCCCTGCAGGGTAATGGATGTTTGTTTTTATTTCAGGTGGGTTTTCCTATATATGTGTGGGGCTCCCTGCAGGGTAATGGATGTTTGTTTTTATTTCAGGTGGGTTTTCCTATATATGTGTGGGGCTCCCTGCAGGGTAATGGATGTTTGTTTTTATTTCAGGTGGGTTTTCCTATATATGTGTGGGGCTCCCTGCAGGGTAATGGATGTTTGTTTTAATTTCAGGTGGGTTTTCCTATATATGTGTGGGGCTCCCTGCAGGGTAATGGATGTTTGTTTTTATTTCAGGTGGGTTTTCCTATATATGTGTGGGGCTCCCTGCAGGGTAATGGATGTTTGTTTTTATTTCAGGTGGGTTTTCCTATATATGTGTGGGGCTCCCTGCAGGGTAATGGATGTTTGTTTTTATTTCAGGTGGGTTTTCCTATATATGTGTGGGGCTCCCTGCAGGGTAATGGATGTTTGTTTTTATTTCAGGTGGGTTTTCCTATATATGTGTGGGGCTCCCTGCAGGGTAATGGATGTTTGTTTTAATTTCAGGTAGGTTTTCCTATATATGTGTGGGGCTCCCTGCAGGGTAATGGATGTTTGTTTTAATTTCATGTGGGTTTTCCTATATATGTGTGGGGCTCCCTGCAGGGTAATGGATGTTTGTTTTTATTTCAGGTGGGTTTTCCTATATATGTGTGGGGCTCCCTGCAGGGTAATGGATGTTTGTTTTTATTTCAGGTGGGTTTTCCTATATATGTGTGGGGCTCCCTGCAGGGTAATGGATTTTTGTTTTAATTTCATGTGGGTTTTCCTATATATGTGTGGGGCTCCCTGCAGGGTAATGGATGTTTGTTTTTATTTCAGGTGGGTTTTCCTATATATGTGTGGGGCTCCCTGCAGGGTAATGGATGTTTGTTTTTATTTCAGGTGGGTTTTCCTATATATGTGTGGGGCTCCCTGCAGGGTAATGGATGTTTGTTTTAATTTCAGGTGGGTTTTCCTATATATGTGTGGGGCTCCCTGCAGGGTAATGGATGTTTGTTTTTATTTCAGGTGGGTTTTCCTATATATGTGTGGGGCTCCCTGCAGGGTAATGGATGTTTGTTTTTATATCAGGTGGGTTTTCCTATATATGTGTGGGGCTCCCTGCAGGGTAATGGATGTTTGTTTTAATTTCAGGTGGGTTTTCCTATATATGTGTGGGGCTCCCTGCAGGGTAATGGATGTTTGTTTTTATTTCAGGTGGGTTTTCCTATATATGTGTGGGGCTCCCTGCAGGGTAATGGATGTTTGTTTTAATTTCAGGTGGGTTTTCCTATATATGTGTGGGGCTCCCTGCAGGGTAATGGATGTTTGTTTTAATTTCAGGTGGGTTTTCCTATATATGTGTGGGGCTCCCTGCAGGGTAATGGATGTTTGTTTTTATATCAGGTGGGTTTTCCTATATATGTGTGGGGCTCCCTGCAGGGTAATGGATGTTTGTTTTAATTTCAGGTGGGTTTTCCTATATATGTGTGGGGCTCCCTGCAGGGTAATGGATGTTTGTTTTTATATCAGGTGGGTTTTCCTATATATGTGTGGGGCTCCCTGCAGGGTAATGGATGTTTGTTTTTATTTCAGGTGGGTTTTCCTATATATGTGTGGGGCTCCCTGCAGGGTAATGGATGTTTGTTTTTATTTCAGGTGGGTTTTCCTATATATGTGTGGGGCTCCCTGCAGGGTAATGGATGTTTGTTTTTATTTCAGGTGGGTTTTCCTATATATGTGTGGGGCTCCCTGCAGGGTAATGGATGTTTGTTTTTATTTCAGGTGGGTTTTCCTATATATGTGTGGGGCTCCCTGCAGGGTAATGGATGTTTGTTTTTATTTCAGGTGGGTTTTCCTATATATGTGTGGGGCTCCCTGCAGGGTAATGGATGTTTGTTTTTATTTCAGGTGGGTTTTCCTATATATGTGTGGGGCTCCCTGCAGGGTAATGGATGTTTGTTTTTATTTCAGGTGGGTTTTCCTATATATGTGTGGGGCTCCCTGCAGGGTAATGGATGTTTGTTTTTATTTCAGGTGGGTTTTCCTATATATGTGTGGGGCTCCCTGCAGGGTAATGGATGTTTGTTTTTATTTCAGGTGGGTTTTCCTATATATGTGTGGGGCTCCCTGCAGGGTAATGGATGTTTGTTTTAATTTCAGGTGGGTTTTCCTATATATGTGTGGGGCTCCCTGCAGGGTAATGGATGTTTGTTTTTATTTCAGGTGGGTTTTCCTATATATGTCTGGGGCTCCCTGCAGGGTAATGGATGTTTGTTTTTATTTCAGGTGGGTTTTCCTATATATGTGTGGGGCTCCCTGCAGGGTAATGGATGTTTGTTTTAATTTCAGGTGGGTTTTCCTATATATGTGTGGGGCTCCCTGCAGGGTAATGGATGTTTGTTTTTATTTCAGGTGGGTTTTCCTATATATGTGTGGGGCTCCCTGCAGGGTAATGGATGTTTGTTTTTATTTCAGGTGGGTTTTCCTATATATGTGTGGGGCTCCCTGCAGGGTAATGGATGTTTGTTTTTATTTCAGGTGGGTTTTCCTATATATGTGTGGGGCTCCCTGCAGGGTAATGGATGTTTGTTTTTATTTCAGGTGGGTTTTCCTATATATGTGTGGGGCTCCCTGCAGGGTAATGGATGTTTGTTTTTATTTCAGGTGGGTTTTCCTATATATGTGTGGGGCTCCCTGCAGGGTAATGGATGTTTGTTTTTATTTCAGGTGGGTTTTCCTGTATATGTGTGGGGCTCCCTGCAGGGTAATGGGATGTTTGTTTTTATTTCAGGTGGGTTTTTCTATATATGTGTGGGGCTCCCTGCAGGGTAATGGATGTTTGTTTTTATTTCAGGTGGGTTTTCCTATATATGTGTGGGGCTCCCTGCAGGGTAATGGATGTTTGTTTTTATTTCAGGTGGGTTTTCCTATATATGTGTGGGGCTCCCTGCAGGGTAATGGATGTTTGTTTTAATTTCAGGTGGGTTTTCCTATATATGTGTGGGGCTCCCTGCAGGGTAATGGATGTTTGTTTTTATTTCAGGTGGGTTTTCCTATATATGTGTGGGGCTCCCTGCAGGGTAATGGATGTTTGTTTTTATTTCAGGTGGGTTTTCCTATATATGTGTGGGGCTCCCTGCAGGGTAATGGATGTTTGTTTTAATTTCAGGTGGGTTTTCCTATATATGTGTGGGGCTCCCTGCAGGGTAATGGATGTTTGTTTTTATTTCAGGTGGGTTTTCCTATATATGTGTGGGGCTCCCTGCAGGGTAATGGATGTTTGTTTTTATTTCAGGTGGGTTTTCCTATATATGTGTGGGGCTCCCTGCAGGGTAATGGATGTTTGTTTTTATTTCAGGTGGGTTTCCTATATATGTGTGGGGCTCCCTGCAGGGTAATGGATGTTTGTTTTTATTTCAGGTGGGTTTTCCTATATATGTGTGGGGCTCCCCTGCAGGGTAATGGATGTTTGTTTTTATTTCAGGTGGGTTTTCCTATATATGTGTGGGGCTCCCTGCAGGGTAATGGATGTTTGTTTTTATTTCAGGTGGGTTTTCCTATATATGTGTGGGGCTCCCTGCAGGGTAATGGATGTTTGTTTTTATTTCAGGTGGGTTTTCCTATATATGTGTGGGGCTCCCTGCAGGGTAATGGATGTTTGTTTTTATTTCAGGTGGGTTTTCCTATATATGTGTGGGGCTCCCTGCAGGGTAATGGATGTTTGTTTTTATTTCAGGTGGGTTTTCCTATATATGTGTGGGGCTCCCTGCAGGGTAATGGATGTTTGTTTTTATTTCAGGTGGGTTTTCCTATATATGTGTGGGGCTCCCTGCAGGGTAATGGATGTTTGTTTTTATTTCAGGTGGGTTTTCCTATATATGTGTGGGGCTCCCTGCAGGGTAATGGATGTTTGTTTTTATTTCAGGTGGGTTTTCCTATATATTTGTGGGGCTCCCTGCAGGGTAATGGATGTTTGTTTTTATTTCAGGTGGGTTTTCCTATATATTTGTGGGGCTCCCTGCAGGGTAATGGATGTTTGTTTTTATTTCAGGTGGGTTTTCCTATATATGTGTGGGGCTCCCTGCGGGGTAATGGATGTTTGTTTTTATTTCAGGTGGGTTTTCCTATATATGTGTGGGGCTCCCTGCAGGGTAATGGATGTTTGTTTTTATTTCAGGTGGGTTTTCCTATATATGTGTGGGGCTCCCTGCGGGGTAATGGATGTTTGTTTTTATTTCAGGTGGGTTTTCCTATATATGTGTGGGGCTCCCTGCAGGGTAATGGATGTTTGTTTTAATTTCAGGTGGGTTTTCCTATATATGTGTGGGGCTCCCTGCAGGGTAATGGATGTTTGTTTTAATTTCAGGTGGGTTTTCCTATATATGTGTGGGGCTCCCTGCAGGGTAATGGATGTTTGTTTTAATTTCAGGTGGGTTTTCCTATATATGTGTGGGGCTCCCTGCAGGGTAATGGATGTTTGTTTTTATTTCAGCTGGGTTTTCCTATATATGTGTGGGGCTCCCTGCAGGGTAATGGATGTTTGTTTTAATTTCAGGTGGGTTTTCCTATATATGTGTGGGGCTCCCTGCAGGGTAATGGATGTTTGTTTTTATTTCAGGTGGGTTTTCCTATATATGTGTGGGGGTCCCTGCAGGGTAATGGATGTTTGTTTTTATTTCAGGTGGGTTTTCCTATATATGTGTGGGGCTCCCTGCAGGGTAATGGATGTTTGTTTTTATTTCAGGTGGGTTTTCCTATATATGTGTGGGGCTCCCTGCAGGGTAATGGATGTTTGTTTTTATTTCAGGTGGGTTTTCCTATATATGTGTGGGGCTCCCTGCAGGGTAATGGATGTTTGTTTTAATTTCAGGTGGGTTTTCCTATATATGTGTGGGGCTCCCTGCAGGGTAATGGATGTTTGTTTTTATTTCAGGTGGGTTTTCCTATATATGTGTGGGGCTCCCTGCAGGGTAATGGATGTTTGTTTTTATTTCAGGTGGGTTTTCCTATATATGTGTGGGGCTCCCTGCAGGGTAATGGATGTTTGTTTTAATTTCAGGTGGGTTTTCCTATATATGTGTGGGGCTCCCTGCAGGGTAATGGATGTTTGTTTTTATTTCAGGTGGGTTTTCCTATATATGTGTGGGGCTCCCTGCAGGGTAATGGATGTTTGTTTTTATTTCAGGTGGGTTTTCCTATATATGTGTGGGGCTCCCTGCAGGGTAATGGATGTTGTTTTAATTTCAGGTGGGTTTTCCTCTTGACGTTGGGGTTCTTCTCACTGTTTGGTGTCCTTCTCGTTGAAGGTGACTCATACCGGAATAAGTTGCTGCTGAGCACCGCTACGCTCGTATCTATAAGCATGTTATGTTACGTGGTGAGCGATCTCGACTCTCCTTTCAGTGGGTTCTTCAGGATCGATATTAGTATACTAATAGACGTCATCCACAGGCTGGAAGCCATGAATGATATGGCCAAACATAAATGTTCAGAAATGGTCTGCTACCCGGACAGCTCAAACTTTGCACATAAAAGGAGTGAGTTCAAACATGGTCCACACTAAACCATACTCATCTACATATAAGGGCGACTGTGGCTACATTATTCAGCGCATTATGTGTGTATATTGCCATTTTTTCGTTGATTTCTTTGTTCTTTTTGTGATTTAATTGTATATATATCAATGATCTCCCATGAGGAGGAAATAAAGATATATATATATCATATATATAAGTATGTTATGTTACGTGGTGAGCGATCACGACTCACATTTCTGTGGGTTCTTCATGATCGATATTCATGATCGATATTTTTATTAATTTTTCTTACATTTTTTAACAATTATAAAAATAATATAAAATATGTTAGGCCAATGCATTCTCTTATATATGCGAGGCGACCTATGGTCGACTCGCATATATAAGAGAATGCATTGGCACAGGGTTTTCGCAAAACAATCCGGAAGCACTCCGTTCAGTGGGTACTTTAGGGTCGATATTAGTATACTAATAGACGTCATACACAGACTGGAAGCCATGAATGATATGGCCAAACAAAAATGTTCAGAAATGGTCTGCTACCCGGACAGCTCAAACTTTGCACACAAAAGGAGTGAGTTCAAACATGGTCCACACTAAACCATACTCATCTCCATATAAGGGCGACTGTGGCTACATTATTCATCGCCGTGTACGGGTCCGTGCATCACCAATTGTGCCACTTATATCGGGATATACACGATTTCTGAAACAAGAAATCGACATTGTCAATATGCATATACACGATGTATATGACTTGTTTCAACTTGCGAACAAAAAGATTGATTTCAAGCACGTTCGCAAACAAACCACACGCAGGCAGTGCTACTATGGCGATATTTAATTGCATCAAAATAGATCTATTTTACCCTGTGCCAATGCATTCTCTTATATATGCGAGTCGACCATAGGTCGTCTCGCATATATAAGAGAATGCATTGGCCTAACAATTTTTTATCATTTTTTTTAACTAAATGTTTCTTACAATTTTTAGGACACAAAATAAAAAAACATTCATTACCCTGCAGGGAGCCCCACACATATATAGAAGCATATAGAAGAGTGTCGTCTGCTCATGTTTGTCTGGGGCTCTGTATGGGTGAAATTATAAAATTGTTAAAGAATACAAGAAAAAATTATTAAAATTGTAAAACATTTATTTAAAAAACATGATAAAAAATTGTTAGGCCAATGCATTCTCTTATATATGCGAGGCGACCTATGGTCGACTCGCATATATAAGAGAATGCATTGGCACAGGGTAAAAAATCCCGACTTAAGACTGGATTTGATATGACTTGAAGATTTATAGTGGTTATTGGATTTTGACCGACAGAGTAATTAAACAAAGAACGAAAAAAGAAAAAACCCAACTCATTAATTGGAGTGTTCAAGCGCGCGCGATAATGAACCACACTCATGTACATGTAAGGATATTGTGGCTTCACTATTCATTGCCCTATACGGACCCATGCGTCACCAATTGTGTCACGTACATCGCGCTATACACGATTTCAGAAACAAGGATTCGAAATGTGAATTGGCTTATAAACGATCTCTGACTTGTTTTTAATTTTGCTCACGAAAGGCTCAAGCTCGTATGGGATAAAGGAAATTGATGCAGTGCTACTCTGGCTACATTGTTCGTTGGATAATTATGTCACATATGATGCCCAATTAAACGTGAATCGGACTATACCGCACGAAACCACTATAATATCATCGAAAAATACATTAGAATCGGACTATACCACACGAAACCACTATAATATCATCGAAAAATACATTAGATATTTTCTTATCTGTCACTAGTGAGTAATCGACGTGTGCTTACCGGGTTACTTGGTATCGCGCCAAGTAAATTACCACGCGGATTAGTACGATTCAGAAAATCCGCGCTTGACACCAATACCAGACATTGCAAAATGATTGCTTTGTTCATTAAAGTTCAATTATTGTTCAACTTCGTTGCACTAACGAAAATAGGCACAAAAACAAAGAGGCAAGCTATATGTTTTGTCATAAGGCAGTGTGACTGTATTGCTACAATACAATACAGTCGTATACAGTTGTATTACTCGTATACAGGCAATCCAGTCGTATACAGTTGTGACGCGTCTCAGCCAGCGCCGTGCATGTACAAGTATTTTACATTCTTTTAAAGATTTTGATTTATAAAAAGGATTAAAGCTCTATTTTTTATGTGATATACAAGATCTTTAACTCAAGTTGGGACATAAGATTTTATGAAATTCATTTGATAAATTTGATTCACCACTCTACTATGACTCGTGAATCAAATTGATCAAACTCGTTTCATAAAATCTTATATCCCAACATAACTCGTTTGATATCCTCTATATTTATCTATACTAATAACACCCAATTTTGTTTGTTTGTTCGTATGTTTGTAGGCGCCAAACGTTTCGCCCACCACAGCTGAACATGTGTATATAGGGGTAATTTGACCCGGGGACCGTTATTATATAGGTCCTGTATTACATCAGATGTCTTAATATGGCATTAATCATTATTTTATATACATATTGGCTAGAGGCGACAACAACGGTTGAATAATCGGAGCTGAAAATTTGTACATATGGGTAATTTGACCTGGGGAATCTTTTTAGATATGTTCCGTTGACCTCAGATGTCTTAAAGGGCACTGATAATTAATTTATCTCCCTTCCTTCTGCTTCAACTGAAGATCATCTATCAAGCTTTATAGATGGATCTTAACTCCATAGCAATTCCGGGTGAAGATCCTACATACGTTATCTAGACGATCGGCTCCGGGATTATTCGTATACATACGGTGGATCCTGTAAGGATGCAAGAATAATTTTACGAAAGGAAAGTTATGAGGAAAAAGTACCCAGGCGTTGTAACAACAAACCTTGTCGTACTCAAATTCAATCGAAATGATGCGAGCAAATTATGTGTTCGAACTATACTGAGGAGTGAAACAACCTGCAAGATACCACATGCGAGGAAATAGCAAAATAACAAGATAGTCATCTCACAAACACAAAAACGGTCGAAATGCTCCAACACTGATCGCCACACAGATACAGATTCTACAGCGCAAGCACAGTCGAAAGGCTCCAACACTGATCGGCACACCGTTACAAATTATCCAGCGCAAACACGATCGAAAGGCCACAGCACTGATTGACATGCAGTTACAGATTACACAACGCAAACACAATCGAAAAACTCCAACAGTGATCGGCATACCGTTACAAATTATACAGCGCAAACACGGTCGAAATGCTCCAACACTGATCGGCATTATACCGTTACAAATTATACAGCGCAAAACGGTCGAAAGGCTACCGCACTGATTGACATACAGTTAGAGATTATACAACGCAAATACAGTCGAAAGGCTCCAACACTGATCGGCATACCGTTACAAATTATACAGCGCAAACACGGTCCGAAGGCTACCGCACTGATTGCCATACAGTTACATATTATACAACGCAAACACAGTCGAAAGGTTCCAACACTGATCGCCACACATATATACAGACTCCACTCTTATAACTAATGTGTAGAAACGATTACACATCAAATGTGAAAACTCGGTTAATACATGTACACATAGCAATGTGTAGTTTTACATACAAATACATTGACCAAGGGCCGTTCTGCACATACATGTGTATATTTTGTTACACACAATTGTGTAAGAACGTAGAGCATGCGCATTGCGGTGCCTTCAATTTCATAGTCTGCTGCACCCTAAATCTAGTTGGATGAACCTTGTATACAACTCGTTGGGTGCGAATTTGTTGTGTACTTATTATCCAACAGTTTAGTACGATGTACACAACTGATTACGTGAACTGTCTTATGTGGTATTACTTTCATACCACGTTGGATAAAACCGCCACGTGACCGGGTCATCCAATAGCAGCGCGTTTCCGGTGCCGTCGAGCATGCGATTTTTGGCTCAAAATATTTCAAAACAAGATGGATGACTGCGTGAAAAAACTCCCGAGCGACTGGAAAATGGGACAAGGCGTCGTGGATAGCTTTGCCGGTATAGTATACCTTTGTTATAATTATTCTTTGTACGACATGGAGATGGCGCGTTTTTGCTTTTCAATTTTAGGCGTGAATGACGTCATTAATTTTTACAATACCATGAAACAGCATTTCGACGCGATGAAAATCCGGACAAGAAAAATGGGTTAAAAATCACGTGACTTCCGCTTCGCTTTCGCATAGAATCATGGGAACAATAATATCCCAAAAAGAAACGGTGACACAGAATCGGAAGTGGTCCAACGGGATGGTTATACAATTAACAACTTTAGTTTTTCTGAACAATTCCAACGTGATTTTGGCCTATAGATTAGTTTCGTTTGACTAATTTCGTTGGTTAGCTGAATAAAATCAGCGAAGACGTCATGACATGGTCCATGACGTCATTTGCGTCATTTGGTGTTGTGGGCTAGAATCCAGAAAACATTGGTCTCCGCAGGAAACACTGATTTCACATCAGTATACTAGACTTGGTTGCATTTATAACCGTTTTCGCAAAAGATATATGCGAAAATAGCACAAGCAAACGTGCCTGCTTCAGAATCAAATTACCACAGTTGAATAGCCAAGGATGTACCCTTTCCAACAATGTATAGCACGACATCGTGTGTTGCGCCGATGTTTACGTATGGTGTTTTGTAATAACGATCCCGCCTTAGCTGCGTGTAATTTTCCTCCGGACAAATTGCTTAGCGAAAAATCCCCCTAATAGGCGGACAACATATTCAATAAGTTCCCGTCTCGCAACGATTTGGCCTCACAGTCATATCAGCGGCTTATCAATTCCTTCGAGATAAATGATTGAACCAATCTACCCTAACAAGGGGGATTTTTTCACGGTTGTATGTCGCGCGAATAGTATTGGCTGGCTGCCAGGTATTCACACCCAACATAGGAACGCGGCTTATTATTTGAAATCATTCGTGGGCAGTGGTGGCGGCGAGGAAGTCAAATTATATGTCCATCATAACATGGGTCGCCTTCGTTGAACAAGTTGGAATTAAGCCTCAACCAAATTTGTTGTCAAGTTGATGTGGGGGGCTTATATGACCTTGACCTTGACCATAAAACGACCTTGACCTCTGTTGAAACACATCTCACTTAAATGGCCATTTTGCTAGATATATGTTGCGATGTACGCGCTCATGTCAATATTCAGAGGCCTTTTATAGCTATCCTTTAGAAATATACCGGTATCGAGGCTCCTACATACTCGAGTCTGTATCTGACGAACAGAAACATGGGAGTACGATATCAAGATATCTTCAGATATATCATCGATGCATGAACTGCACTTTTGAAATAAATCTATTTCACCGCAGTTATCGGTACATGAAAAGAGTGAAATTATAAAACATTTTCTTGCCAGTGAAATAAGGGAATTGAGGGCGCTGGTCTTGCCTCACCCTCAACTTTGGTCAAGATTTTCAAGTTGGAAATTCCACAGCTGACACAACATGAGCGAAATGTCACACCAAAAATATTTTGAATTTGTTGGCTAATAATATGATAAAATGACCGCGACACAAGTTAGTTTTAAACTTCGAAACGATAATGTTCTCATATATAGTTTGATTTTTACAATAATTAATTAATAGGGAAATGGAACTTTACTAACCTAGTTAGCAAAACTTGGGGTCTCCTGATCCTTAATGTTGAAAACCCACCCCTTTGCTCTATACGTGATAAACAAAAAGAGCGATCGTGGATGAATTTCTGTGGTTTTAGTGCAGCGGTTAGAGTTTGATTTTATTGCGAATATTTTATTACAAAATGAGATGATTAAATGGGATACTTTATTATTCTATTTTTGAAACAGACCGTTCAGGCTATACCATCTAGCGATAGAGATCATTAGCTATTTCTTTCTATAAACAGAATATACATGTATGTATTTCACAGGGGAGATAATTTCTTTCTATAAACAGTATAAATGTATGTATTACACAGGGGAGATAATTTATATCTATAAACAGTATACATGTACGTATTACACAGGGGAGATCATTTCTTTCTATAAACAGTATATGTGTGTGTATTACACAGGGGAGATAATTTATATCCATAAACAGTATACATGTATGTATTACACAGGGGAGATAATTTCTATCCATAAACAGTATACATGTATGTATTAAACAGGGGAGATAATTTCTATCTATAAGCAGTGTACATGTATGTATTTCACAGGGGAGATAATTTCTTTCTATAAACAGTATACATGTACGTATTACACAGGGGAGATAATTTCTATCTATAAGCAGTGTACATGTATGTATTTCACAGGGGAGATAATTTCTTTCTATAAACAGTATACATGTATGTATTTCACAGGGGAGATAATTTCTTTCTATAAACAGTATACATGTATGTATTAAACAGGGGAGATAATTTCTTTCTATAAACAGTATACATGTATGTATTAAACAGGGGAGATAATTTCTATCTATAAGCAGTGTACATGTATGTATTTCACAGGAGAGATAATTTCTTTCTATAAACAGTGTACATGTATGTATTACACAGGGGTGATTATTTCTTTCTATAAACAGTGTACATGTATGTATTACACAGGGGAGATAATTTCTTTCTATAAACAGTATACATGTATGTATTACACAGGGGAGATAATTTCTTTCTATAAACAGTATACATGTATGTATTACACAGGGGAGATAATTTCTTTCTATAAACAGTATAAATGTATGTATTTCACAGGGGAGATAATTTATATCCATAAACAGTATACATGTATGTATTAAACAGGGGAGATAATTTCTATCTATAAGCAGTGTACATGTATGTATTAAACAGGGGAGATAATTTCTATCTATAAACAGTATACATGTATGTATTTCATAGGCGAAATATGGGAGATGATCGGGCTTCTCCGTCAGGTCTCGGCTGATAAACGTCACTACGTCGACGTAGCGATGAGTGAAATAGTCATCAAGTACATCTCCGACATCAATTCCGTGTGCTCAGACAGAATTGGAATACTGCACAGCAAAATTCATCCGTTTAAGTGAGTAACAGTAGTAATATTTACATTCACATCTTCCTTAACAGTCATATGTGTGTGCTGCATTGGATCTTAGCGATGTGGTGATTGAAACATGTAAAATGATGTAATTTACCAGGGTGTTGTTACTCTGGTAAAAGTTGTCTCGTGAATTGTCACAATATTATACGCACATGTAGACCCATGCATGTATTTCCCCAAGGTATTTACCGGGATGTAAGTAATAGTATATATGTGGTGGCTCTGCTAGAGTAATTCTACCAGGGTAATTAATTTACCCCGATTTTAAGGTAATTTACCACGGTAGTACCCGGGTACAGTTTTATATTCCTTAAAATTTGAGACAACAGAATGAACATATTGGGGGTCATATGAATGACACGTGTGATTACATAAGGTGTTCAACTCTTCTGGCTTAACACTTTTTACCATTTTGTCTTACATTCTTTAACAATTTTATAATTTTTAATGTGTTAAGCCATTGCATTCTCTTATATATGCGAGTCGACCATATGTCGCCTCGCATATATAAGAGAATGCATTGGCTTAACACTTTTTACC
This sequence comes from Siphonodentalium dalli, assembly GCA_032622095.1. Taxonomy (NCBI): domain Eukaryota; kingdom Metazoa; phylum Mollusca; class Scaphopoda; order Gadilida; family Siphonodentaliidae; genus Siphonodentalium; species Siphonodentalium dalli. The sequence continues at coordinate 13,004,923 of CP136067.1, forward strand.
ATTTTTTCTTACATTCTTTAACAATTTTATAATTTTTAATGTGATAAGCCATTGCATTCTCTTATATATGCGAGTCGACCATAGGTCGCCTCGCATATATAAGAGAATGCATTGGCTTAACACTTTTTACCATTTTTTCTTACATTCTTTAACAATTTTATAATTTTTAATGTGTTAAGCCATTGCATTCTCTTATATATGCGAGTCGACCATAGGTCGCCTCGCATATATAAGAGAATGCATTGGCTTAACACTTTTTACCATTTTTTCTTACATTCTTTAACAATTTTAAATTTTTTAATGTGTTAAGCCAATGCATTCTCTTATATATGCTAGGCGACCTATGGTCACAGGGCATAAATTGTAACGTGTGATGTTGTTTTAATTTCAGGTGGGTTTTCCTATATATGTGTGGGGCTCCCTGCAGGGTAATGGATGTTTGTTTTTATTTCAGGTGGGTTTTCCTATATATGTGTGGGGCTCCCTGCAGGGTAATGGATGTTTGTTTTTATTTCAGGTGGGTTTTCCTATATATGTGTGGGGCTCCCTGCAGGGTAATGGATGTTTGTTTTTATTTCAGGTGGGTTTTCCTATATATGTGTGGGGCTCCCTGCAGGGTAATGGATGTTTGTTTTAATTTCAGGTGGGTTTTCCTATATATGTGTGGGGCTCCCTGCAGGGTAATGGATGTTTGTTTTTATTTCAGGTGGGTTTTCCTATATATGTGTGGGGCTCCCTGCAGGGTAATGGATGTTTGTTTTTATTTCAGGTGGGTTTTCCTATATATGTGTGGGGCTCCCTGCAGGGTAATGGATGTTTGTTTTTATTTCAGGTGGGTTTTCCTATATATGTGTGGGGCTCCCTGCAGGGTAATGGATGTTTGTTTTAATTTCAGGTGGGTTTTCCTATATATGTGTGGGGCTCCCTGCAGGGTAATGGATGTTTGTTTTTATTTCAGGTGGGTTTTCCTATATATGTGTGGGGCTCCCTGCAGGGTAATGGATGTTTGTTTTTATTTCAGGTGGGTTTTCCTATATATGTGTGGGGCTCCCTGCAGGGTAATGGATGTTTGTTTTTATTTCAGGTGGGTTTTCCTATATATGTGTGGGGCTCCCTGCAGGGTAATGGATGTTTGTTTTTATTTCAGGTGGGTTTTCCTATATATGTGTGGGGCTCCCTGCAGGGTAATGGATGTTTGTTTTTATTTCAGGTGGGTTTTTCTATATATGTGTGGGGCTCCCTGCAGGGTAATGGATGTTTGTTTTTATTTCAGGTGGGTTTTCCTATATATGTGTGGGGCTCCCTGCAGGGTAATGGATGTTTGTTTTTATTTCAGGTGGGTTTTCCTATATATGTGTGGGGCTCCCTGCAGGGTAATGGATGTTTGTTTTTATTTCAGGTGGGTTTTCCTATATATGTGTGGGGCTCCCTGCAGGGTAATGGATGTTTGTTTTAATTTCAGGTGGGTTTTCCTATATATGTGTGGGGCTCCCTGCAGGGTAATGGATGTTTGTTTTTATTTCAGGTGGGTTTTCCTATATATGTGTGGGGCTCCCTGCAGGGTAATGGATGTTTGTTTTTATTTCAGGTGGGTTTTCCTATATATGTGTGGGGCTCCCTGCAGGGTAATGGATGTTTGTTTTTATTTCAGGTGGGTTTTCCTATATATGTGTGGGGCTCCCTGCAGGGTAATGGATGTTTGTTTTTATTTCAGGTGGGTTTTCCTATATATGTGTGGGGCTCCCTGCAGGGTAATGGATGTTTGTTTTTATTTCAGGTGGGTTTTCCTATATATGTGTGGGGCTCCCTGCAGGGTAATGGATGTTTGTTTTAATTTCAGGTGGGTTTTCCTATATATGTGTGGGGCTCCCTGCAGGGTAATGGATGTTTGTTTTTATTTCAGGTGGGTTTTCCTATATATGTGTGGGGCTCCCTGCAGGGTAATGGATGTTTGTTTTTATTTCAGGTGGGTTTTCCTATATATGTGTGGGGCTCCCTGCAGGGTAATGGATGTTTGTTTTAATTTCAGGTGGGTTTTCCTATATATGTGTGGGGCTCCCTGCAGGGTAATGGATGTTTGTTTTTATTTCAGGTGGGTTTTCCTATATATGTGTGGGGCTCCCTGCAGGGTAATAGATGTTTGTTTTTATTTCAGGTGGGTTTTCCTATATATGTGTGGGGCTCCCTGCAGGGTAATGGATGTTTGTTTTTATTTCAGGTGGGTTTTCCTATATATGTGTGGGGCTCCCTGCAGGGTAATGGATGTTTGTTTTTATTTCAGGTGGGTTTTCCTATATATGTGTGGGGCTCCCTGCAGGGTAATGGATGTTTGTTTTTATTTCAGGTGGGTTTTCCTATATATGTGTGGGGCTCCCTGCAGGGTAATGGATGTTTGTTTTAATTTCAGGTGGGTTTTCCTATATATGTGTGGGGCTCCCTGCAGGGTAATGGATGTTTGTTTTTATTTCAGGTGGGTTTTCCTATATATGTGTGGGGCTCCCTGCAGGGTAATAGATGTTTGTTTTTATTTCAGGTGGGTTTTCCTATATATGTGTGGGGCTCCCTGCAGGGTAATGGATGTTTGTTTTTATTTCAGGTGGGTTTTCCTATATATGTGTGGGGCTCCCTGCAGGGTAATGGATGTTTGTTTTTATTTCAGGTGGGTTTTCCTATATATGTGTGGGGCTCCCTGCAGGGTAATGGATGTTTGTTTTTATTTCAGGTGGGTTTTCCTATATATGTGTGGGGCTCCCTGCAGGGTAATGGATGTTTGTTTTTATTTCAGGTGGGTTTTCCTATATATGTGTGGGGCTCCCTGCAGGGTAATGGGTGTTTGTTTTTATTTCAGGTGGGTTTTCCTATATATGTGTGGGGCTCCCTGCAGGGTTATGGATGTTTGTTTTTATTTCAGGTGGGTTTTCCTATATATGTGTGGGGCTCCCTGCAGGGTAATGGATGTTTGTTTTTATTTCAGGTGGGTTTTCCTATATATGTGTGGGGCTCCCTGCAGGGTAATGGATGTTTGTTTTTATTTCAGGTGGGTTTTCCTATATATGTGTGGGGCTCCCTGCAGGGTAATGGATGTTTGTTTTTATTTCAGGTGGGTTTTCCTATATATGTGTGGGGCTCCCTGCAGGGTAATGGATGTTTGTTTTTATTTCAGGTGGGTTTTCCTATATATGTGTGGGGCTCCCTGCAGGGTAATGGATGTTTGTTTTTATTTCAGGTGGGTTTTCCTATATATGTGTGGGGCTCCCTGCAGGGTAATGGATATTTGTTTTTATTTCAGGTGGGTTTTCCTATATATGTGTGGGGCTCCCTGCAGGGTAATGGATGTTTGTTTTTATTTCAGGTGGGTTTTCCTATATATGTGTGGGGCTCCCTGCAGGGTAATGGATGTTTGTTTTAATTTCAGGTGGGTTTTCCTATATATGTGTGGGGCTCCCTGCAGGGTAATGGATGTTTGTTTTTATTTCACACTAAACCATACTCATCTACATATAAGGGCGACTGTGGCTACATTATTCAGCGCATTATGTGTGTATATTGCCATTTTTTCGTTGCTTTCTTTGTTCTTTTTGTGATTTAATTGTATATATATCAATGATCTCCCATGAGGAGGAAATAAAGATATATATATATCATATATATAAGTATGTTATGTTACGTGGTGAGCGATCACGACTCACATTTCTGTGGGTTCTTCATGATCGATATTTAATCATTTTTTATCCTTATTTCTTGCACTATTTCACAATTTTTTAAATCATTTTAATTAATTTTTCTTACATTTTTTAACAATTATAAAAATAATATAAAATATGTTAGGCCAATGCATTCTCTTATATATGCGAGTCGACCTATGGTCGACTCGCATATATAAGAGAATGCATTGGCACAGGGTTTTCGCAAAACAATCCGGAAGCACTCCGTTCAGTGGGTACTTTAGGGTCGATATTAGTATACTAATAGACGTCATACACAGACTGGAAGCCATGAATGATATGGCCAAACATAAATGTTCAGAAATGGTCTGCTACCCGGACAGCTCAAACTTTGCACACAAAAGGAGTGAGTTCAAACATGGTCCACACTAAACCATACTCATCTCCATATAAGGGCGACTGTGGCTACATTATTCATCGCCGTGTACGGGTCCGTGCATCACCAATTGTGCCACTTATATCGGGTTATACACAATTTCTGAAACAAGGAATCGACATTGTCAATATGCATATACACGATGCATGACTTGTTTCAACTTGCGAACAAAAAGATTGATTTCAAGCACGTTCGCAAACAAACCACACGCAGGCAGTGCTACTATTGCGATATTTAATTGCATCAAAATAGATCTATTTTACCCTGTGCCAATGCATTCTCTTATATATGCGAGTCGACCATAGGTCGCCTCGCATATATAAGAGAATGCATTGGCCTAACAATTTTTTATCATTTTTTTAAAATAAATGTTTCTTACAATTTTTAGGACACAAAATAAAAAAACATCCATTACCCTGCAGGGATCCCCACACATATATAGAAGCATATAGAAGAGTGTCGTCTGCTCATGTTTGTCTGGGGCTCTGTATGGGTGAATTTATAAAATTGTTAAAGAATACAAGAACAAATTATTAAAATTGTAAAAAAAAATGTTAGGCCAATGCATACTCTTATGTATGCGAGGCGACCTATGGTCGACTCGCATATATAAGAGAATGCATTGGCACAGGGTAAAATATCCCGACTTAAGACTGGATTTGATATGACTTGAAGATTGATAGTGGTCATTGGATTTTGACCGACAGAGTAATTAAACAAAGAACGAAAAAAGAAAAAAACCCAACTCTTTAATTGGAGTGTTCAAGCGCGCGCGAGAATGAACCACACTCATGTACATGTAAGGATATTGTGGCTTCACTATTCATTGCCCTATACGGACCCATGCGTCACCAATTGTGTCACGTACATCGCGCTATACACGATTTCAGAAACAAGGATTCGAAATGTGAATTGGCTTATAAACGATCTCTGACTTGTTTTTAATTTTGCGCACGAAAGGTTCAAGCTCGTATGGGATAAAGGAAATTGATGCAGTGCGACTCTGGCTACATTGTTCGTTGGATAATTATGTCACATATGATGCCCAATTAAACGTGAATCGGACTATACCACACGAAACCACTATAATATCATCGAAAAATACATTAGAATCGGACTATACCACACGAAACCACTATAATATAATCGAAAAATACATTAGATATTTTCTTATCTGTCACTAGTGTGTAATCGACGTGTGCTTACCGGATTACTTGGTATCGCGCCAAGTAAATTACCACGCGGATTAGTACGATTCAGAAAATCCGCGCTTGACACCAATACCAGACATTGCAAAATGATTGCTTTGTTCATTAAAGTTCAATTATTGTTCAACTTCGTTGCACTAACGACAATAGGCACAAAAACAAAGAGGCAAGCTATATGTTTTGTCATAAGGCAGTGCGACTGTATTGCTACAATACAATACAGTCGTATACAGTTGTATTACTCGTATACAGGCAATACAGTCGTATACAGTTGTGACGCGTCTCAGCCAGCGCCGTGCATGTACAAGTATTTTACATTCTTTTAAAGATTTTGATTTATAAAAAGGATTAAAGCTCTATTTTTTATGTGATATACAAGATCTTTAACTCAAGTTGGGACATAAGATTTTATGAAATTCATTTGATAAATTTGATTCACCACTCTTCTATGACTCGTGAATCAAATTGATCAAACTCGTTTCATAAAATCTTATATCCCAACATAACTCGTTTGATATCCTCTATATTTATCTATACTAATAACACCCAATATTGTTTGTTTGTTCGTATGTTTGTAGGCGCCAAACGTTTCGCCCACCACAGCTGAACATGTGTATATAGGGGTAATTTGACCCTGGGACCGTTATTATATAGGTCCTGTATTACATCAGATGTCTTAATATGGCATTAATCATTATTTTATATACATATTGGCTAGAGGCGACAACAACGGTTGAATAATCGGAGCTGAAAATTTGTACATATGGGTAATTTGACCTGGGGAATCTTTTTAGATATGTTCCGTTGACCTCAGATGTCTTAAAGGGCACTGATAATTAATTTATCTCCCTTCCTTCTGCTTCAACTGAAGATCATCTATCAAGCTTTATAGATGGATCTTAACTCCATAGCAATTCCGGGTGAAGATCCTACATACGTTATCTAGACGATCGGCTCCGGGATTATTCGTATACATACGGTGGATCCTGTAAGGATGCAAGAATAATTTTACGAAAGGAAAGTTATGAGGAAAAAGTACCCAGGCGTTGTAACAACAAACCTTGTCGTACTCAAATTCAATCGAAATGATGCGAGCAAATTATGTGTTCGAACTATACTGAGGAGTGAAACAACCTGCAAGATACCACATGCGAGGAAATAGCAAAATAACAAGATAGTCATCTCACAAACACAAAAACGGTCGAAATGCTCCAACACTGATCGCCACACAGATACAGATTCTACAGCGCAAACACAGTCGAAAGGCTCCAACACTGATCGGCATACCGTTACAAATTATACAGCGCAAACACGGTCGAAATGCTCCAACACTGATCGGCATATACCGTTACAAATTATACAGCGCAAACACAGTCGAAAGGCTCCAACACTGATCGGCATACCGTTACAAATTATACAGCGCAAACACGGTCGAAATGCTCCAACACTGATCGGCATATACCGTTACAAATTATACAGCGCAAAACGGTCGAAAGGCCACCGCACTGATTGACATACAGTTAGAGATTATACAACGCAAATACAGTCGAAAGGCTCCAACACTGATCGGCATACCGTTACAAATTATACAGCGCAAACACGATCGAAAGGCTACCGCACTGATTGCCATACAGTTACATATTATACAACGCAAACACAGTCGAAAGGTTCCAACACTGATCGCCACACATATACAGACTCCACTCTTATAACTAATGTGTAGAAACGATTACACATCAAATGTGAAAACTCGGTTAATACATGTACACATAGCAATGTGTAGTTTTACATACAAATACATTGACCAAGGGCCGTTCTGCACATACATGTGTATATTTTGTTACACACAATTGTGTAAGAACGTAGAGCATGCGCATTGCGGTGCCTTCAATTTCATAGTCTGCTGCACCCTAAATCTAGTTGGATGAACCTTGTATACAACTCGTTGGGTGCGAATTTGTTGTGTACTTATTATCCAACAGTTTAGTACGATGTACACAACTGATTACGTGAACTGTCTTATGTGGTATTACTTTCATACCACGTTGGATAAAACCGCCACGTGACCGGGTCATCCAATAGCAGCGCGTTTCCGGTGCCGTCGAGCATGCGATTTTTGGCTCAAAATATTTCAAAACAAGATGGATGACTGCGTGAAAAAACTCCCGAGCGACTGGAAAATGGGACAAGGCGTCGTGGATAGCTTTGCCGGTATAGTATACCTTTGTTATAATTATTCTTTGTACGACATGGAGATGGCGCGTTGTTGCTTTTCAATTTTAGGCGTGAATGACGTCATTAATTTTTACAATACCATGAAACAGCATTTCGACGCGATGAAAATCCGGACAAGAAAAATGGGTTAAAAATCACGTGACTTCCGCTTCGCTTTCGCATAGAATCATGGGAACAATAATATCCCAAAAAGAAACGGTGACACAGAATCGGAAGTGGACCAACGGGATGGTTATAAAATTAACAACTTTAGTTTTTCTGAACAATTCCTACGTGATTTTGGCCTATAGATTAGTTTCGTTTGACCAATTTCGTTGGTTAGCTGAATAAAATCAGCGAAGACGTTATGACATGGTCCATGACGTCATTTGCGTCATTTGGTGTTGTGGGCTAGAATCCAGAAAAAATTGGTCTCCGCAGGAAACACTGATTTCACATCAGTATACTAGACTTGGTTGCATTTATAACCGTTTTCGCAAAAGATATATGCGAAAATAGCACAAGCAAACGTGCCTGCTTCAGAATCAAATTACCACAGTTGAATAGCCAAGGATGTACCCTTTCCAACAATGTATAGCACGACATCGTGTGTTGCGCCGATGTTTACTTATGGTGTTTTGTAATAACGATCCCGCCTTAGCTGCGTGTAATTTTCCTCCGGACAAATTGCTCAGCGAAAAATCCCCCTAATAGGCGGACAACACATTCAATAAGTTCCCGTCTCGCAACGATTTGGCCTCACAGACATATCAGCGGCTTATCAATTCCTTCGAGATAAATGATTGAACCAATCTACCCTAACAAGGGGGATTTTTTCACGGTTGTATGTCGCGCGAATAGTATTGGCTGGCTGCCAGGTATTCACACTCAACATCGGAACGCGGCTTATTATTTGAAATCATTTGTGAGCAGTGGTGGCGGAGAGGAAGTCAAATTATATGTCCATCATAACATGGGTCGCCTTCGTTGGTGAAAATGGAATTAAGCCTCAACCAAATTTGTTGTCAAGTTGATGTGGGGGGCTTATATGACCTTGACCTTGACCATAAAATGACCTTGACCTCTGTTGAAAGTCATCTCACTTAAAGGGCTATTTTGCTAGATATGTGTTGCGATGTACGCGCTAATGTCAATATTCAGAGGCCTTTTATAGCTATCCTTTAGAAATATACCGGTATCGAGGCTCCTACATACTCGAGTCTGTATCTGACCAACAGAAACATGGGAGTACCATATCAATTTAAACTTGACCTCCATAAAGAATCTATTATATATTTGAGGAAAGTTTGCATAATGTAACATCATACCCCGGTATATTATACTGAAGAATAAAGTAGTCACCCATATTCGATTCCATTGAAAAGAAATGTTGATATGAGGTGAGGTCCACTCAAGCAGGGAGCAATCAACTGGAATTAGGCCAGTGTTAATAGATATGGTGGTCAGCTTGGTTATGAACCCAGAACTTTTCATTGAACAACATACATGACATGAACAATCTCAATTATAGACAATGATTAATGGGTTGTTGCCTTTCTAAATAAAAATAATAATTAAATTTAACGAATCAAGAATAACTAAGTCTCCTCTCTCCTGATCTTCAGATATATCATCGATGCATGAACTGCACTTTTGAAATAAATCTATTTCACCGCAGTTATCGGTACATGAAAAGAGTGAAATTATAAAACATTTTCTTGCCAGTGAAATAAGGGAATTGAGGGCGCTGGTCTTGTCTCACCCTCAACTTTGGTCAAGATTTTCAAGTTGGAAATTCCACAGCTGACACAACATGAGCGAAATGTCACACCAAAAATATTTTGAATTTGTTGGCTAATAATATGATAAAATGACCGCGACACAAGTTAGTTTTAAACTTCGAAACGATACTGTTCTCATATATAGTTTGATTTTTACAATAATTAATTAATAGGGAAATGGAACTTTACTAACCTAGTTAGCAAAACTTGGGGTCTCCTGATCCTTAATGTTGAAAACCCACCCCTTTGCTCTATACGTGATAAACAAAAAGAGCGATCGTGGATGAATTTCTGTGGTTTTAGTGCAGCGGTTAGAGTTTGATTTTATTTCGAATATTTTATTACAAAATGAGATGATTAAATGGGATACTTTATACATGTATACATGATACATGTATGTATTTCACAGGGGAGATAATTTATATCCATAAACAGTATACATGTATGTATTTCACAGGGGAGATAATTTCTATCTATAAGCAGTGTACATGTATGTATTTCACAGGGGAGATAATTTCTTTCTATAAACAGTATACATGTATGTATTACACAGGGGAGATAATTTGTATCTATAAGCAGTATACATGTATGTATTAAACAGGGGAGATAATTTCTATCTATAAGCAGTGTACATGTATGTATTAAACAGGGGAGATAATTTCTATCTATAAACAGTATACATGTATGTATTTCACAGGCGAGATAATTTCTTTCTATAAACAGTATACATGTATGTATTAAACAGGGGAGATAATTTCTATCTATAAACAGTATACATGTATGTATTACACAGGGGAGATAATTTCTATCTATAAACAGTATACATGTATGTATTTCACAGGGGAGATAATTTCTTTCTATAAACAGTATACATGTACGTATTACACAGGGGAGATAATTTCTTTCTATAAACAGTATACATGTATGTATTTCACAGGCGAGATATGGGAGATGATCGGGCTTCTCCGTCAGGTCTCGGCTGATAAACGTCACTACGTCGACGTAGCGATGAGTGAAATAGTCATCAAGTACATCTCCGACATCAATTCCGTGTGCTCAGACAGAATTGGAATACTGCACAGCAAAATTCATCCGTTTAAGTGAGTAACAGTAGTAATATTTACATTCACATCTTCCTTAACAGTCATATGTGTGTGCTGCATTGGATCTTAGCGATGTGGTGATTGAAACATGTAAAATGATGTAATTTACCAGGGTGTTGTTACTCTGGTAAAAGTTGTCTCGTGAATTGTCACAATATTATACGCACATGTAGACCCATGCATGTATTTCCCCAAGGTATTTACCGGGATGTAAGTAATAGTATATATGTGGTGGCTCTGCTAGAGTAATTCTACCAGGGTAATTAATTTACCTCGATTTTAAGGTAATTTACCACGGTAGTACCCGGGTACAGTTTTATATTCCTTCAAATTTGAGACAACAGAATGAACATATTGGGGGTCATATGAACGACACGTGTGATTACATAAGGTGTTCGACTCTTCTGGCTTAACACTTTTTACCATTTTTTCTTACATTATTTAACAATTTTATAATTTTTAATGTGTTAAGCCAATGCATTCTCTTATATATGCGAGTCGACCATAGGTCGCCTCGCATATATAAGAGAATGCATTGGCTTAACACTTTTTACCATTTTTTCTTACATTCTTTAACAATTTAAAAAAATTTAATGTGTTAAGCCTATGCATTCTCTTATATATGCGAGTCGACCATAGGTCGCCTCGCATATATAAGAGAATGCATTGGCTTAACACTTTTTACCATTTTTTCTTACATTCTTTAACAATTTTATAATTTTTAATGTGTTAAGCCAATGCATTCTCTTATATATGCGAGTCGACCATAGGTCGCCTCGCATATATAAGAGAATGCATGGCTTAACACTTTTTACCATTTTTTCTTACATTCTTTAACAATTTTATAATTTTTAATGTGTTAAGCCAATGCATTCTCTTATATATGCGAGGCGACCCTTCAGGTGGGTTTTCCTATATATGTGTGGGGCTCCCTGCAGGGTAATGGATGTTTGTTTTTATTTCAGGTGGGTTTTCCTATATATGTGTGGGGCTCCCTGCAGGGTAATGGATGTTTGTTTTTATTTCAGGTGGGTTTTCCTATATATGTGTGGGGCTCCCTGCAGGGTAATGGATGTTTGTTTTTATTTCAGGTGGGTTTTCCTATATATGTGTGGGGCTCCCTGCAGGGTAATGGATGTTTGTTTTTATTTCAGGTGGGTTTTCCTATATATGTGTGGGGCTCCCTGCAGGGTAATGGATGTTTGTTTTTATTTCAGGTGGGTTTTCCTATATATGTGTGGGGCTCCCTGCAGGGTAATGGATGTTTGTTTTTATTTCAGGTGGGTTTTCCTATATATGTGTGGGGCTCCCTGCAGGGTAATGGATGTTTGTTTTTATTTCAGGTGGGTTTTCCTATATATGTGTGGGGCTCCCTGCAGGGTAATGGATGTTTGTTTTTATTTCAGGTGGGTTTTCCTATATATGTGTGGGGCTCCCTGCAGGGTAATGGATGTTTGTTTTTATTTCAGGTGGGTTTTCCTATATATGTGTGGGGCTCCCTGCAGGGTAATGGATGTTTGTTTTTATTTCAGGTGGGTTTTCCTATATATGTGTGGGGCTCCCTGCAGGGTAATGGATGTTTGTTTTTATTTCAGGTGGGTTTTCCTATATATGTGTGGGGCTCCCTGCAGGGTAATGGATGTTTGTTTTTATTTCAGGTGGGTTTTCCTATATATGTGTGGGGCTCCCTGCAGGGTAATGGATGTTTGTTTTTATTTCAGGTGGGTTTTCCTATATATGTGTGGGGCTCCCTGCAGGGTAATGGATGTTTGTTTTTATTTCAGGTGGGTTTTCCTATATATGTGTGGGGCTCCCTGCAGGGTAATGGATGTTTGTTTTTATTTCAGGTGGGTTTTCCTATATATGTGTGGGGCTCCCTGCAGGGTAATGGATGTTTGTTTTTATTTCAGGTGGGTTTTCCTATATATGTGTGGGGCTCCCTGCAGGGTAATGGATGTTTGTTTTTATTTCAGGTGGGTTTTCCTATATATGTGTGGGGCTCCCTGCAGGGTAATGGATGTTTGTTTTTATTTCAGGTGGGTTTTCCTATATATGTGTGGGGCTCCCTGCAGGGTAATGGATGTTTGTTTTAATTTCAGGTGGGTTTTCCTATATATGTGTGGGGCTCCCTGCAGGGTAATGGATGTTTGTTTTTATTTCACACTAAACCATACTCATCTACATATAAGGGCGACTGTGGCTACATTATTCAGCGCATTATGTGTGTATATTGCCATTTTTTCGTTGCTTTCTTTGTTCTTTTTGTGATTTAATTGTATATATATCAATGATCTCCCATGAGGAGGAAATAAAGATATATATATATCATATATATAAGTATGTTATGTTACGTGGTGAGCGATCACGACTCACATTTCTGTGGGTTCTTCATGATCGATATTTAATCATTTTTTATCCTTATTTCTTGCACTATTTCACAATTTTTTAAATCATTTTAATTAATTTTTCTTACATTTTTTAACAATTATAAAAATAATATAAAATATGTTAGGCCAATGCATTCTCTTATATATGCGAGTCGACCTATGGTCGACTCGCATATATAAGAGAATGCATTGGCACAGGGTTTTCGCAAAACAATCCGGAAGCACTCCGTTCAGTGGGTACTTTAGGGTCGATATTAGTATACTAATAGACGTCATACACAGACTGGAAGCCATGAATGATATGGCCAAACATAAATGTTCAGAAATGGTCTGCTACCCGGACAGCTCAAACTTTGCACACAAAAGGAGTGAGTTCAAACATGGTCCACACTAAACCATACTCATCTACATATAAGGGCGACTGTGGCTACATTATTCAGCGCATTATGTGTGTATATTGCCATTTTTTCGTTGCTTTCTTTGTTCTTTTTGTGATTTAATTGTATATATATCAATGATCTCCCATGAGGAGGAAATAAAGATATATATATATCATATATATAAGTATGTTATGTTACGTGGTGAGCGATCACGACTCACATTTCTGTGGGTTCTTCATGATCGATATTTAATCATTTTTTATCCTTATTTCTTGCACTATTTCACAATTTTTAAAATCATTTTAATTAATTTTTCTTACATTTTTTAACAATTATAAAAATAATATAAAATATGTTAGGCCAATGCATTCTCTTATATATGCGAGTCGACCTATGGTCGACTCGCATATATAAGAGAATGCATTGGCACAGGGTTTTCGCAAAACAATCCGGAAGCACTCCGTTCAGTGGGTACTTTAGGGTCGATATTAGTATACTAATAGACGTCATACACAGACTGGAAGCCATGAATGATATGGCCAAACATAAATGTTCAGAAATGGTCTGCTACCCGGACAGCTCAAACTTTGCACACAAAAGGAGTGAGTTCAAACATGGTCCACACTAAACCATACTCATCTCCATATAAGGGCGACTGTGGCTACATTATTCATCGCCGTGTACGGGTCCGTGCATCACCAATTGTGCCACTTATATCGGGTTATACACAATTTCTGAAACAAGAAATCGACATTGTCAATATATGCATATACACGATGTATATGACTTGTTTCAACTTGCGAACAAAAAGATTGATTTCAAGCACGTTCGCAAACAAACCACACGCAGGCAGTGCTACTATTGCGATATTTAATTGCATCAAAATAGATCTATTTTACCCTGTGCCAATGCATTCTCTTATATATGCGAGTCGACCATAGGTCGCCTCGCATATATAAGAGAATGCATTGGCCTAACAATTTTTTTATCATTTTTTTAAAATAAATGTTTCTTACAATTTTTAGGACACAAAATAAAAAAACATCCATTACCCTGCAGGGATCCCCACACATATATAGAAGCATATAGAAGAGTGTCGTCTGCTCATGTTTGTCTGGGGCTCTGTATGGGTGAATTTATAAAATTGTTAAAGAATACAAGAACAAATTATTAAAATTGTAAAAAAAAATGTTAGGCCAATGCATACTCTTATGTATGCGAGGCGACCTATGGTCGACTCGCATATATAAGAGAATGCATTGGCACAGGGTAAAATATCCCGACTTAAGACTGGATTTGATATGACTTGAAGATTGATAGTGGTCATTGGATTTTGACCGACAGAGTAATTAAACAAAGAACGAAAAAAGAAAAAAACCCAACTCTTTAATTGGAGTGTTCAAGCGCGCGCGAGAATGAACCACACTCATGTACATGTAAGGATATTGTGGCTTCACTATTCATTGCCCTATACGTACCCATGCGTCACCAATTGTGTCACGTACATCGCGCTATACACGATTTCAGAAACAAGGATTCGAAATTTGAATTGGCTTATAAACGATCTCTGACTTGTTTTTAATTTTGCGCACGAAAGGTTCAAGCTCGTATGGGATAAAGGAAATTGATGCAGTGCGACTCTGGCTACATTGTTCGTTGGATAATTATGTCACATATGATGCCCAATTAAACGTGAATCGGACTATACCACACGAAACCACTATAATATCATCGAAAAATACATTAGAATCGGACTATACCACACGAAACCACTATAATATCATCGAAAAATACATTAGATATTTTCTTATCTGTCACTAGTGAGTAATCGACGTGTGCTTACCGGGATAATTGGTATCGCGCCAAGTAAATTACCACGCGGATTAGTACGATTCAGAAAATCCGCGCTTGACACCAATACCAGACATTGCAAAATGATTGCTTTGTTCATTAAAGTTCAATTATTGTTCAACTTCGTTGCACTAACGAAAATAGGCACAAAAACAAAGAGGCAAGCTATATGTTTTGTCATAAGGCAGTGCGACTGTATTGCTACAATACAATACAGTCGTATACAGTTGTATTACTCGTATACAGGCAATACAGTCGTATACAGTTGTGACGCGTCTCAGCCAGCGCCGTGCATGTACAAGTATTTTACATTCTTTTAAAGATTTTGATTTATAAAAAGGATTAAAGCTCTATTTTTTATGTGATATACAAGATCTTTAACTCAAGTTGGGACATAACATTTTATGAAATTCATTTGATAAATTTGATTCACCACTCTTCTATGACTCGTGAATCAAATTGATCAAACTCGTTTCATAAAATCTTATATCCCAACATAACTCGTTTGATATCCTCTATATTTATCTATACTAATAACACCCAATTTTGTTTGTTTGTTTGTATGTTTGTAGGCGCCAAACGTTTCGCCCACCACAGCTGAACATGTGTATATATGGGGTAATTTGACCCGGGGACCGTTATTATATAGGTCCTGTATTACATCAGATGTCTTAATATGGCATTAATCATTATTTTATATACATATTGGCTAGAGGCGACAACAACGGTTGAATAATCGGAGCTGAAAATTTGTACATATGGGTAATTTGACCTGGGGAATCTTTTTAGATATGTTCCGTTGACCTCAGATGTCTTAAAGGGCACTGCTAATTAATTTATCTCCCTTCCTTCTGCTTCAACTGAAGATCATCTATCAAGCTTTATAGATGGATCTTAACTCCATAGCAATTCCGGGTGAAGATCCTACATACGTTATCTAGACGATCGGCTCCGGGATTATTCGTATACATACGGTGGATCCTGTAAGGATGCAAGAATAATTTTACGAAAGGAAAGTTATGAGGAAAAAGTACCCAGGCGTTGTAACAACAAACCTTGTCGTACTCAAATTCAATCGAAATGATGCGAGCAAATTATGTGTTCGAACTATACTGAGGAGTGAAACAACCTGCAAGATACCACATGCGAGGAAATAGCAAAATAACAAGATAGTCATCTCACAAACACAAAAACGGTCGAAATGCTCCAACACTGATCGCCACACAGATACAGATTCTACAGCGCAAACACAGTCGAAAGGCTCCAACACTGATCGGCATACCGTTACAAATTATACAGCGCAAACACGATCGAAAGGCCACAGCACTGATTGACATACAGTTACAGATTACACAACGCAAACACAATCGAAAAACTCCAACACTGATCGGCATACCGTTACAAATTATACAGCGCAAACACGGTCGAAATGCTCCAACACTGATCAGCATATACCGTTACAAATTATACAGCGCAAAACGGTCGAAAGGCTACCGCACTGATTGACATACAGTTAGAGATTATACAACGCAAATACAGTCGAAAGGTTCCAACACTGATCGCCACACATATACAGACTCCACTCTTATAACTAATGTGTAGAAACGATTACACATCAAATGTGAAAACTCGGTTAATACATGTACACATAGCAATGTGTAGTTTTACATACAACTACGTTGACCAAGGGCCGTTCTACACATACATGTGTATATTTTGTTACACACAATTGTGTAAGAACGTAGAGCATGCGCATTGCGGTGCCTTCAATTTCATAGTCTGCTGCACCCTAAATCTAGTTGGACGAACCTTGTATACAACTCGTTGGGTGCGAATTTGTTGTGTACTTATTATCCAACAGTTTAGTGCGATGTACACAACTGATTACGTGAACTGTCTTATGTGGTATTACTTTCATACCACGTTGGATAAAACCGCCACGTGACCGGGTCATCCAATAGCAGCGCGTTTCCGGTGCCGTCGAGCATGCGATTTTTGGCTCAAAATATTTCAAAACAAGATGGATGACTGCGTGAAAAAACTCCCGAGCGACTGGAAAATGGGACAAGGCGTCGTGGATAGCTTTGCCGGTATAGTATACCTTTGTTATAATTATTCTTTGTACGACATGGAGATGGCGCGTTGTTGCTTTTCAAGTTTAGGCGTGAATGACGTCATTAATTTTTACAATACCATGAAACAGCATTTCGACGCGATGAAAATCCGGACAAGAAAAATGGGTTAAAAATCACGTGACTTCCGCTTCGCTTTCGCATAGAATCATGGGAACAATAATATCCCAAAAAGAAACGGTGACACAGAATCGGAAGTGGACCAACGGGATGGTTATAAAATTAACAACTTTAGTTTTTCTGAACAATTCCAACGTGATTTTGGCCTATAGATTAGTTTCGTTTGACCAATTTCGTCGGTTAGCTGAATAAAATCAGCGAAGACGTCATGACATGGTCCATGACGTCATTTGCGTCATTTGGTGTTGTGGGCTAGAATCCAGAAAAAAATTGGTCTCCGCAGGAAACACTGATTTCACATCAGTATACTAGACTTGGTTGCATTTATAACCGTTTTCGCAAAAGATATATGCGAAAATAGCACAAGCAAACGTGCCTGCTTCAGAATCAAATTACCACAGTTGAATAGCCAAGGATGTACCCTTTCCAACAATGTATAGCACGACATCGTGTGTTGCGCCGATGTTTACTTAATGGTGTTTTGTAATAACGATCCCGCCTTAGCTGCGTGTAATTTTCATCCGGACAAATTGCTCAGCGAAAAATCCCCCTAATAGGCGGACAACACATTCAATAAGTTCCCGTCTCGCAACGATTTGGCCTCACAGACATATCAGCGGCTTATCAATTCCTTCGAGATAAATGATTGAACCAATCTACCCTAACAAGGGGGATTTTTTCACGGTTGTATGTCGCGCGAATAGTATTGGCTGGCTGCCAGGTATTCACACTCAACATCGGAACGCGGCTTATTATTTGAAATCATTCGTGAGCAGTGGTGGCGGTGAGGAAGTCAAATTATATGTCCATCATAACATGGGTCGCCTTCGTTGGTGAAAATGGAATTAAGCCTCAACCAAATTTGTTGTCAAGTTGATGTGGGGGGCTTATATGACCTTGACCTTGACCATAAAATGACCTTGACCTCTGTTGAAAGTCATCTCACTTAAAGGGCCATTTTGCTAGATATGTGTTGCGATGTACGCGCTAATGTCAATATTCAGAGGCCTTTTATAGCTATCCTTTAGAAATATACCGGTATCGAGGCTCCTACATACTCGAGTCTGTATCTGACCAACAGAAACATGGGAGTACCATATCAATTTAAACTTGACCTCCATAAAGAATCTATTATATATTTGAGGAAAGTTTGCATAATGTAACATCATACCCCGGTATATTATACTGAAGAATAAAGTAGTCACCCATATTCGATTCCATTGAAAAGAAATGTTGATATGAGGTGAGGTCCACTCAAGCAGGGAGCAATCAACTGGAATTAGGCCAGTGTTAATATATATGGTGGTCAGCTTGGTTATAAACCCAGAACTTTTCATTGAACAACAGACATGACATGAACAATCTCAATTATAGACAATGATTAATGGGTTGTTGCCTTTCTAAATAAAAATAATAATTAAATTTAACGAATCAAGAATAACTAAGTCTCCTCTCTCCTGATCTTCAGATATATCATCGATGCATGAACTGCACTTTTGAAATAAATCTATTTCACCGCAGTTATCGGTACATGAAAAGAGTGAAATTATAAAACATTTTCTTGCCAGTGAAATAAGGGAATTGAGGGCGCTGGTCTTGTCTCACCCTCAACTTTGGTCAAGATTTTCAAGTTGGAAATTCCACAGCTGACACAACATGAGCGAAATGTCACACCAAAAATATTTTGAATTTGTTGGCTAATAATATGATAAAATGACCGCGACACAAGTTAGTTTTAAACTTCGAAACGATAATGTTCTCATATATAGTTTGATTTTTACAATAATTAATTAATAGGGAAATGGAACTTTACTAACCTAGTTAGCAAAACTTGGGGTCTCCTGATCCTTAATGTTGAAAACCCACCCCTTTGCTCTATACGTGATAAACAAAAAGAGCGATCGTGGATGAATTTCTGTGGTTTTAGTGCAGCGGTTAGAGTTTGATTTTATTTCGAATATTTTATTACAAAATGAGATGATTAAATGGGATACTTTATTTTTCTATTTTTGAAACAGACCGTTCAGGCTATACCATCTAGCGATAGAGATCATTAGCTATTTCTTTCTATAAACAGAATATACATGTATGTATTTCACAGGGGAGATAATTTCCATCGATAAACAGTATACATGTATGTATTACACAGGGGAGATAATTTCTATCTATAAACAGTATACATGTATGTATTACATAGGGGAGATAATTTATATCTATAAACAGTATACATGTATGTATTACACAGGGGAGATAATTTCCATATATAAACAGTATACATGTATGTATTTCACAGCCGAGATAAATTCTTTCTATAAACAGTATACATGTATGTATTTCACAGGCGAGATATGGGAGATGATCGGGCTTCTCCGTCAGGTCTCGGCTGATAAACGTCACTACGTCGACGTAGCGATGAGTGAAATAGTCATCAAGTACATCTCCGACATCAATTCCGTGTGCTCAGACAGAATTGGAATACTGCACAGCAAAATTCATCCGTTTAAGTGAGTAACAGTAGTAATATTTACATTCACATCTTCCTTAACAGTCATATGTGTGTGCTGCATTGGATCTTAGCGATGTGGTGATTGAAACATGTAAAATGATGTAATTTACCAGGGTGTTGTTACTCTGGTAAAAGTTGTCTCGTGAATTGTCGCAATATTATACGCACATGTAGACCCATGCATGTATTTCCCCAAGGTATTTACCGGGATGTAAGTAATAGTATATATGTGGTGGCTCTGCTAGAGTAATTCTACCAGGGTAATTAATTTACCTCGATTTTAAGGTAATTTACCACGGTAGTACCCGGGTACAGTTTTATATTCCTTAAAATTTGAGACAACAGAATGAACATATTGGGGGTCATATGAATGACACGTGTGATTACATAAGGTGTTCAACTCTTCTGGCTTAACACTTTTTACCATTTTTTCTTACATTCTTTAACAATTTTATAATTTTTAATGTGTTAAGCCATTGCATTCTCTTATATATGCGAGTCGACCATAGGTCGCCTCGCATATATAAGAGAATGCATTGGCTTAACACTTTTTACCATTTTTTCTTACATTCTTTAACAATTTTATAATTTTTAATGTGATAAGCCATTGCATTCTCTTATATATGCGAGTCGACCATAGGTCGCCTCGCATATACAAGAGAATGCATTGGCTTAACACTTTTTTACCATTTTTTCTTACATTCTTTAACAATTTTATAATTTTTAATGTGTTAAGCCAATGCATTCTCTTATATATGCGAGTCGACCATAGGTCGCCTCGCATATATAAGAGAATGCATTGGCTTAACACTTTTTACCATTTTTTCTTACATTCTTTAACAATTTTATAATTTTTAATGTGTTAAGCCAATGCATTCTCTTATATATGCTAGGCGACCTATGGTCGACTCGCATATATAAGAGAATGCATTGGCACAGGGCACAGGGCATAAATTGTAACGTGTGATGTTGTTTTAATTTCAGGTGGGTTTTCCTATATATGTGTGGGGCTCCCTGCAGGGTAATGGATGTTTGTTTTTATTTCAGGTGGGTTTTCCTATATATGTGTGGGGCTCCCTGCAGGGTAATGGATGTTTGTTTTTATTTCAGGTGGGTTTTCCTATATATGTGTGGGGCTCCCTGCAGGGTAATGGATGTTTGTTTTTATTTCAGGTGGGTTTTCCTATATATGTGTGGGGCTCCCTGCAGGGTAATGGATGTTTGTTTAAATTTCAGGTGGGTTTTCCTATATATGTGTGGGGCTCCCTGCAGGGTAATGGATGTTTGTTTTTATTTCAGGTGGGTTTTCCTATATATGTGTGGGGCTCCCTGCAGGGTAATGGATGTTTGTTTTTATTTCAGGTGGGTTTTCCTATATATGTGTGGGGCTCCCTGCAGGGTAATGGATGTTTGTTTTAATTTCAGGTGGGTTTTCCTATATATGTGTGGGGCTCCCTGCAGGGTAATGGATGTTTGTTTTTATTTCAGGTGGGTTTTCCTATATATGTGTGGGGCTCCCTGCAGGGTAATGGATGTTTGTTTTTATTTCAGGTGGGTTTTCCTATATATGTGTGGGGCTCCCTGCAGGGTAATGGATGTTTGTTTTTATTTCAGGTGAGTTTTCCTATATATGTGTGGGGCTCCCTGCAGGGTAATGGATGTTTGTTTTTATTTCAGGTGGGTTTTCCTATATATGTGTGGGGCTCCCTGCAGGGTAATGGATGTTTGTTTTAATTTCAGGTGGGTTTTCCTATATATGTGTGGGGCTCCCTGCAGGGTAATGGATGTTTGTTTTTATTTCAGGTGGGTTTTCCTATATATGTGTGGGGCTCCCTGCAGGGTAATGGATGTTTGTTTTTATTTCAGGTGGGTTTTCCTATATATGTGTGGGGCTCCCTGCAGGGTAATGGATGTTTGTTTTTATTTCAGGTGAGTTTTCCTATATATGTGTGGGGCTCCCTGCAGGGTAATGGATGTTTGTTTTTATTTCAGGTGGGTTTTCCTATATATGTGTGGGGCTCCCTGCAGGGTAATGGATGTTTGTTTTAATTTCAGGTGGGTTTTCCTATATATGTGTGGGGCTCCCTGCAGGGTAATGGATGTTTGTTTTTATTTCAGGTGGGTTTTCCTATATATGTGTGGGGCTCCCTGCAGGGTAATGGATGTTTGTTTTTATTTCAGGTGGGTTTTCCTATATATGTGTGGGGCTCCCTGCAGGGTAATGGATGTTTGTTTTTATTTCAGGTGAGTTTTCCTATATATGTGTGGGGCTCCCTGCAGGGTAATGGATGTTTGTTTTTATTTCAGGTGGGTTTTCCTATATATGTGTGGGGCTCCCTGCAGGGTAATGGATGTTTGTTTTTATTTCAGGTGGGTTTTCCTATATATGTGTGGGGCTCCCTGCAGGGTAATGGATGTTTGTTTTAATTTCAGGTGGGTTTTCCTATATATGTGTGGGGCTCCCTGCAGGGTAATGGATGTTTGTTTTAATTTCAGGTGGGTTTTCCTATATGTGTGGGGCTCCCTGCAGGGTAATGGATGTTTGTTTTTATTTCAGGTGAGTTTTCCTATATATGTGTGGGGCTCCCTGCAGGGTAATGGATGTTTGTTTTTATTTCAGGTGGGTTTTCCTATATATGTGTGGGGCTCCCTGCAGGGTAATGGATGTTTGTTTTAATTTCAGGTGGGTTTTCCTATATATGTGTGGGGCTCCCTGCAGGGTAATGGATGTTTGTTTTTATTTCAGGTGGGTTTTCCTATATATGTGTGGGGCTCCCTGCAGGGTAATGGATGTTTGTTTTTATTTCAGGTGGGTTTTCCTATATATGTGTGGGGCTCCCTGCAGGGTAATGGATGTTTGTTTTTATTTCAGGTGGGTTTTCCTATATATGTGTGGGGCTCCCTGCAGGGTAATGGATGTTTGTTTTTATTTCAGGTGGGTTTTCCTATATATGTGTGGGGCTCCCTGCAGGGTAATGGATGTTTGTTTTTATTTCAGGTGGGTTTTCCTATATATGTGTGGGGCTCCCTGCAGGGTAATGGATGTTTGTTTTAATTTCAGGTGGGTTTTCCTATATATGTGTGGGGCTCCCTGCAGGGTAATGGATGTTTGTTTTTATTTCAGGTGGGTTTTCCTATATATGTGTGGGGCTCCCTGCAGGGTAATGGATGTTTGTTTTTATTTCAGGTGGGTTTTCCTATATATGTGTGGGGCTCCCTGCAGGGTAATGGATGTTTGTTTTAATTTCAGGTGGGTTTTCCTATATATGTGTGGGGCTCCCTGCAGGGTAATGGATGTTTGTTTAAATTTCAGGTGGGTTTTCCTATATATGTGTGGGGCTCCCTGCAGGGTAATGGATGTTTGTTTTTATTTCAGGTGGGTTTTCCTATATATGTGTGGGGCTCCCTGCAGGGTAATGGATGTTTGTTTTTATTTCAGGTGGGTTTTCCTATATATGTGTGGGGCTCCCTGCAGGGTAATGGATGTTTGTTTTTATTTCAGGTGGGTTTTCCTATATATGTGTGGGGCTCCCTGCAGGGTAATGGATGTTTGTTTTTATTTCAGGTGGGTTTTCCTATATATGTGTGGGGCTCCCTGCAGGGTAATGGATGTTTGTTTTTATTTCAGGTGGGTTTTCCTATATATGTGTGGGGCTCCCTGCAGGGTAATGGATGTTTGTTTTTATTTCAGGTGGGTTTTCCTATATATGTGTGGGGCTCCCTGCAGGGTAATGGATGTTTGTTTTTATTTCAGGTGGGTTTTCCTATATATGTGTGGGGCTCCCTGCAGGGTAATGGTTGTTTGTTTTAATTTCAGGTGGGTTTTCCTATATATGTGTGGGGCTCCCTGCAGGGTAATGGATGTTTGTTTTAATTTCAGGTGGGTTTTCCTATATATGCGTGGGGCTCCCTGCAGGGTAATGGATGTTTGTTTTTATTTCAGGTGGGTTTTCCTATATATGTGTGGGGCTCCCTGCAGGGTAATGGATGTTTGTTTTTATTTCAGGTGGGTTTTCCTATATATGTGTGGGGCTCCCTGCAGGGTAATGGATGTTTGTTTTTATTTCAGGTGGGTTTTCCTATATATGTGTGGGGCTCCCTGCAGGGTAATGGATGTTTGTTTTAATTTCAGGTGGGTTTTCCTATATATGTGTGGGGCTCCCTGCAGGGTAATGGATGTTTGTTTTTATTTCAGGTGGGTTTTCCTATATATGTGTGGGGCTCCCTGCAGGGTAATGGATGTTTGTTTTTATTTCAGGTGGGTTTTCCTATATATGTGTGGGGCTCCCTGCAGGGTAATGGATGTTTGTTTTAATTTCAGGTGGGTTTTCCTATATATGTGTGGGGCTCCCTGCAGGGTAATGGATGTTTGTTTTTATTTCAGGTGGGTTTTCCTATATATGTGTGGGGCTCCCTGCAGGGTAATGGATGTTTGTTTTTATTTCAGGTGGGTTTTCCTATATATGTGTGGGGCTCCCTGCAGGGTAATGGATGTTTGTTTTTATTTCAGGTGGGTTTTCCTATATATGTGTGGGGCTCCCTGCAGGGTAATGGATGTTTGTTTTAATTTCAGGTGGGTTTTCCTATATATGTGTGGGGCTCCCTGCAGGGTAATGGATGTTTGTTTTTATTTCAGGTGGGTTTTCCTATATATGTGTGGGGCTCCCTGCAGGGTAATGGATGTTTGTTTTAATTTCAGGTGGGTTTTCCTATATATGTGTGGGGCTCCCTGCAGGGTAATGGATGTTTGTTTTAATTTCAGGTGGGTTTTCCTCTTGACGTTGGGGTTCTTCTCACTGTTTGGTGTTCTTCTCGTTGAAGGTGACTCATACCGGATTAAGTTGCTGCTGAGCACCGCTACGCTCGTATCTATAAGCATGTTATGTTACGTGGTGAGCGATCTCGACTCTCCTTTCAGTGGGTTCTTCAGGATCGATATTAGTATACTAATAGACGTCATCCACAGGCTGGAAGCCATGAATGATATGGCCAAACATAAATGTTCAGAAATGGTCTGCTACCCGGACAGCTCAAACTTTGCACACAAAAGGAGTGAGTTCAAACATGGTCCACACTAAACCATACTCATCTACATATAAGGGCGACTGTGGCTACATTATTCAGCGCATTATGTGTGTATATTGCCATTTTTTCGTTGCTTTCTTTGTTCTTTTTGTGATTTAATTGTATATATATCAATGATCTCCCATGAGGAGGAAATAAAGATATATATATATCATATATATAAGTATGTTATGTTACGTGGTGAGCGATCTCGACTCACATTTCTGTGGGTTCTTCATGATTGATATTTAATCATTTTTTATCCTTATTTCTTGCACTATTTCACAATTTTTTAAATCATTTTAATTAATTTTTCTTACATTTTTTAACAATTATAAAAATAATATAAAATATGTTAGGCCATGCATTCTCTTATATATGCGAGGCGACCTACGGTCGACTCGCATATACAAGAGAATGCATTGGCACAGGGTTTTCGCAAAACAATCCGGAAGCACTCCGTTCAGTGGGTACTTTAGGGTCGATATTAGTATACTAATAGACGTCACACACAGACTGGAAGCCATGAATGATATGGCCAGACATAAATGTTCAGAAATGGTCTGCTACCCGGACAGCTCAAACTTTGCACACAAAAGGAGTGAGTTCAAACATGGTCCACACTAAACCATACTCATCTCCATATAAGGGCGACTGTGGCTACATTATTCATCGCCGTGTACGGGTCCGTGCATCACCAATTGTGCCACTTATATTGGGTTATACACGATTTCTGAAACAAGAAATCGACATTGTCAATATATGCATATACACGATGTATATGACTTGTTTCAACTTGCGAACAAAAAGATTGATTTCAAGCACGTTCGCAAACAAACCACACGCAGGCAGTGCTACTATTGCGATATTTAATTGCATCAAAATAGATCTATTTTACCCTGTGCCAATGCATTCTCTTATAAATGCGAGTCGACCATAGGTCGCCTCGCATATATAAGAGAATGCATTGGCCTAACAATTTTTTATCATTTTTTTTAAATAAATGTTTCTTACAATTTTTAGGACACAAAATAAAAAAACATCCATTACCCTGCAGGGAGCCCCACACATATATAGAAGCATATAGAAGAGTGTCGTCTGGAATACAAGAAAAAATTATTAAAATTGTAAAACATTTATTTAAAAACATGATAAAAAATTGTTAGGCCAATGCATTCTCTTATATATGCGAGGCGACCTATGGTCGACTCGAATATATAAGAGAATGCATTGGCACAGGGTAAAAAATCCGACTTAAACTGGATTTGATATGACTTGAAGATTGATAGTGGTCATTGGATTTTCACCGACAGAGTAATTAAACAAAGAACGGAAAAAAGAAAAAAACCCAACTCTTTAATTGGAGTGTTCAAGCGCGCGCGAGAATGAACCACACTCATGTACATGTAAGGATATTGTGGCTTCACTATTAATTGCCCTATACGGACCCAAGCGTCACCAATTGTGTCACGTACATCGCGCTATACACCATTTCAGAAACAAGGATTCGAAATGTGAATTGGCTTATAAACGATCTCTGACTTGTTTTTAATTTTGCGCACGAAAGGTTCAAGCTCGTATGGGATAAAGGAAATTGATGCAGTGCGACTCTGGCTACATTGTTCGTTGGATAATTATATCACATATGATGCCCAATTAAACGTGAATCGGACTATACCACACGAAACCACTATAATATCATCGAAAAATACATTAGAATCGGACTATACCACACGAAACCACTATAATATCATCGAAAAATACATTAGATATTTTCTTATCTGTCACTAGTGAGTAATCGACGTGTGCTTACCGGGTTACTTGGTATCGCGCCAAGTAAATTACCACGCGGATTAGTACGATTCAGAAAATCCGCGCTTGACACCAATACCAGACATTGCAAAATGATTGCTTTGTTCATTAAAGTTCAATTATTGTTCAACTTCGTTGCACTAACGACAATAGGCACAAAAACAAAGAGGCAAGCTATATGTTTTGTCATAAGGCAGTGCGACTGTATTGCTACAATACAATACAGTCGTATACAGTTGTATTACTCGTATACAGGCAATACAGTCGTATACAGTTGTGACGCGTCTCAGCCAGCGCCGTGCATGTACAAGTATTTTACATTCTTTTAAAGATTTTGATTTATAAAAAGGATTAAAGCTCTATTTTTTATGTGATATACAAGATCTTTAACTCAAGTTGGGACATAAGATTTTATGAAATTCATTTGATAAATTTGATTCACCACTCTTCTATGACTCGTGAATCAAATTGATCAAACTCGTTTCATAAAATCTTATATCCCAACATAACTCGTTTGATATCCTCTATATTTATCTATACTAATAACACCCAATTTTGTTTGTTTGTTCGTATGTTTGTAGGCGCCGAACGTTTCGCCCACCACAGCTGAACATGTGTATATAGGGGTAATTTGACCCGGGGACCGTTATTATATAGGTCCTGTATTACATCAGATGTCTTAATATGGCATTAATCATTATTTTATATACATATTGGCTAGAGGCGACAACAACGGTTGAATAATCGGAGCTGAAAATTTGTACATATGGGTAATTTGACCTGGGGAATCTTTTTAGATATGTTCCGTTGACCTCAGATGTCTTAAAGGGCACTGATAATTAATTTATCTCCCTTCCTTCTGCTTCAACTGAAGATCATCTATCAAGCTGTATAGATGGATCTTAACTCCATAGCAATTCCGGGTGAAGATCCTACATACGTTATCTAGACGATCGGCTCCGGGATTATTCGTATACATACGGTGGATCCTGTAAGGATGCAAGAATAATTTTACGAAAGGAAA
This sequence comes from Siphonodentalium dalli, assembly GCA_032622095.1. NCBI lineage: Eukaryota > Metazoa > Mollusca > Scaphopoda > Gadilida > Siphonodentaliidae > Siphonodentalium > Siphonodentalium dalli. The sequence continues at coordinate 13,032,606 of CP136067.1, forward strand.
GTTATGAGGAAAAAGTACCCAGGCGTTGTAACAACAAACCTTGTCGTACTCAAATTCAATCGAAATGATGCGAGCAAATTATGTGTTCGAACTATACTGAGGAGTGAAACAACCTGCAAGATACCACATGCGAGGAAATAGCAAAATAACAAGATAGTCATCTCACAAACACAAAAACGGTCGAAATGCTCCAACACTGATCGCCACACAGATACAGATTCTACAGCGCAAACACAGTCGAAAGGCTCCAACACTGATCGGCATACCGTTACAAATTATACAGCGCAAACACGATCGAAAGGCCACAGCACTGATTGACATGCAGTTACAGATTACACAACGCAAACACAATCGAAAAACTCCAACACTGATCGGCATACCGTTACAAATTATATAGCGCAAACACGGTCGAAATGCTCCAACACTGATCGGCATATACCGTTACAAATTATACAGCGCAAAACGGTCGAAAGGCTACCGCACTGATTGACATACAGTTAGAGATTATACAACGCAAATACAGTCGAATGGCTCCAACACTGATCGGCATACCGTTACAAATTATACAGCGCAAACACGGTCGAAAGGCTACCGCACTGATTGCCATACAGTTACATATTATACAACGCAAACACAGTCGAAAGGTTCCAACACTGATCGCCACACATATACAGACTCCACTCTTATAACTAATGTGTAGAAACGATTACACATCAAATGTGAAAACTCGGTTAATACATGTACACATAGCAATGTGTAGTTTTACATACAAATACATTGACCAAGGGCCGTTCTGCACATACATGTGTATATTTTGTTACACACAATTGTGTAAGAACGTAGAGCATGCGCATTGCGGTGCCTTCAATTTCATAGTCTGCTGCACCCTAAATCTAGTTGGATGAACCTTGTATACAACTCGTTGGGTGCGAATTTGTTGTGTACTTATTATCCAACAGTTTAGTACGATGTACACAACTGATTACGTGAACTGTCTTATGTGGTATTACTTTCATACCACGTTGGATAAAACCGCCACGTGACCGGGTCATCCAATAGCAGCGCGTTTCCGGTGCCGTCGAGCATGCGATTTTTGGCTCAAAATATTTCAAAACAAGATGGATGACTGCGTGAAAAAAATTCCCGAGCGACTGGAAAATGGGACAAGGCGTCGTGGATAGCTTTGCCGGTATAGTATACCTTTGTTATAATTATTCTTTGTACGACATGGAGATGGCGCGTTGTTGCTTTTCAATTTTAGGCGTGAATGACGTCATTAATTTTTACAATACCATGAAACAGCATTTCGACGCGATGAAAATCCGGACAAGAAAAATGGGTTAAAAATCACGTGACTTCCGCTTCGCTTTCGCATAGAATCATGGGAACAATAATATCCCAAAAAGAAACGGTGACACTGAATCGGAAGTGGACCAACGGGATGGTTATAAAATTAACAACTTTAGTTTTTCTGAACAATTCCTACGTGATTTTGGCCTATAGATTAGTTTCGTTTGACCAATTTCGTTGGTTAGCTGAATAAAATCAGCGAAGACGTCATGACATGGTCCATGACGTCATTTGCGTCATTTGGTGTTGTGGGCTAGAATCCATAAAAAATTGGTCTCCGCAGGAAACACTGATTTCACATCAGTATACTAGACTTGGTTGCATTTATAACCGTTTTCGCAAAAGATATATGCGAAAATAGCACAAGCAAACGTGCCTGCTTCAGAATCAAATTACCACAGTTGAATAGCCAATGATGTACCCTTTCCAACAATGTATAGCACGACATCGTGTGTTGCGCCGATGTTTACTTATGGTGTTTTGTAATAACGATCCCGCCTTAGCTGCGTGTAATTTTCCTCCGGACAAATTGCTCAGCGAAAAATCCCCCTAATAGGCGGACAACACATTCAATAAGTTCCCGTCTCGCAACGATTTGGCCTTACCGACATATCAACGGCTTATCAATTCCTTCGAGATAAATGATTGAACCAATCTACCCTAACAAGGGGGATTTTTTCACGGTTGTATGTCGAGCGAATAGTATTGGCTGGCTGCCAGGTATTCACACTCAACATCGGAACGCGGCTTATTATTTGAAATCATTTGTGAGCAGTGGTGGCTGCGAGGAAGTCAAATTATATGTCCATCATAACATGGGTCGCCTTCGTTGGTGAAAATGGAATTAAGCCTCAACCAAATTTGTTGTCAAGTTGATGTGGGGGGCTTATATGACCTTGACCTTGACCATAAATGACCTTGACCTCTGTTGAAAGACATCTCACTTAAAGAGCCATTTTGCTAGATATGTGTTGCGATGTACGCGCTAATGTCAATATTCAGAGGCCTTTTATAGCTATCCTTTAGAAATATACCGGTATCGAGGCTCCTACATACTCGAGTCTGTATCTGACCAACAGAAACATGGGAGTACCATATCAATTTAAACTTGACCTCCATAAAGAATCTATTATATATTTGAGGAAAGTTTGCATAATGTAACATCATACCCCGGTATATTATACTGAAGAATAAAGTAGTCACCCATATTCGATTCCATTGAAAACAAATGTTGATATGAGGTGAGGTCCACTCAAGCAGGGAGCAATCAACTGGAATTAGGCCAGTGTTAATATATATGGTGGTCAGCTTGGTTATTAACCCATAACTTTTCATTGAACAACAGACATGACATGAACAATCTCAATTATAGAAAATGATTAATGGGTTGTTGCCTTTCTAAATAAAAATAATAATTAAATTTAACGAATCAAGAATAACTAATTTAGTCTCCTCTCTCCTGATCTTCAGATATATCATCGATGCATGAACTGCACTTTTGAAATAAATCTATTTCACCGCAGTTATCGGTACATGAAAAGAGTGAAATTATAAAACATTTTCTTGCCAGTGAAATAAGGGAATTGAGGGCGCTGCTGGTCTTGTCTCACCCTCAACTTTGGTCAAGATTTTCAAGTTGGAAATTCCACAGCTGACACAACATGAGCGAAATGTCACACCAAAAATATTTTGAATTTGTTGGCTAATAATATGATAAAATGATCGCGACACAAGTTAGTTTTAAACTTCGAAACGATACTGTTCTCATATATAGTTTGATTTTTACAATAATTAATTAATAGGGAAATGGAACTTTACTAACCTAGTTAGCAAAACGTGGGGTCTCCTGATCCTTAATGTTGAAAACCCACCCATTTGCTCTATACGTGATAAACAAAAAGAGCGATCGTGGATGAATTTCTGTGGTTTTAGTGCAGCGGTTAGAGTTTGATTTTATTTCGAATATTTTATTACACAATGAGATGATTAAATGGGATACTTTATTTTTCTACTTTTGAAACAGACCCGTTCAGGCTATACCATCTAGCGATAGAGATCATTAGCTATTTCTTTCTATAAACAGAATATACATGTATGTATTTCACAGGGGAGATAATTTCCATATATAAACAGTATACATGTATGTATTTCACAGCCGAGATAAATTCTTTCTATAAACAGTATACATGTATGTATTTCACAGGGGAGATAATTTCTTTCTATAAACAGTATACATGTATGTATTAAACAGGGGAGATAATTTCTTTCTATAAGCAGTGTACATGTATGTATTTCACAGGGGAGATAATTTCTTTCTATAAACAGTGTACATGTATGTATTTCACAGGCGAGATATGGGAGATGATCGGGCTTCTCCGTCAGGTCTCGGCTGATAAACGTCACTACGTCGACGTAGCGATGAGTGAAATAGTCATCAAGTACATCTCCGACATCAATTCCGTGTGCTCAGACAGAATTGGAATACTGCACAGCAAAATTCATCCGTTTAAGTGAGTAACAGTAGTAATATTTACATTCACATCTCCCTTAACAGTCATATGTGTGTGCTGCATTGGATCTTAGCGATGTGGTGATTGAAACATGTAAAATGATGTAATTTACCAGGGTGTTGTTACTCTGGTAAAAGTTGTCTCGTGAATTGTCACAATATTATACGCACATGTAGACCCATGCATGTATTTCCCCAAGGTATTTACCGGGATGTAAGTAATAGTATATATGTGGTGGCTCTGCTAGAGTAATTCTACCAGGGTAATTAATTTACCTCGATTTTAAGGTAATTTACCACGGTAGTACCCGGGTACAGTTTTATATTCCTTCAAATTTGAGACAACAGAATGAACATATTGGGGGTCATATGAATGACACGTGTGATTACATAAGGTGTTCGACTCTTCTGGCTTAACACTTTTTACCATTTTTTCTTACATTCTTTAACAATTTTATAATTTTTAATGTGTTAAGCGAGTGCATTCTCTTATATATGCGAGTCGACCATAGGTCGCCTCGCATATATAAGAGAATGCATTGGCTTAACACTTTTTACCATTTTTTCTTACATTCTTTAACAATTTTATAATTTTTAATGTGTTAAGCCAATGCATTCTCTTATATATGCGAGTCGACCATAGGTCGCCTCGCATATATAAGAGAATGCATTGGCTTAACACTTTTTACCATTTTTTCTTACATTCTTTAACAATTTTATAATTTTTAATGTGTTAAGCCAATGCATTCTCTTATATATGCGAGTCGACCATAGGTCGCCTCGCATATATAAGAGAATGCATTGGCTTAACACTTTTACGATTTTTTCTTACATTCTTTAACTATTTTATAATTTGTTAATGTGTTAAATCAATGCATTCTCTTATATATGCGAGGCGACCTATGGTCGACTCGCATATATAAGAGAATGCATTGGCACAGGGCCCTTCTGTTGGGTAAAGGGTAAAAATGTGTTTGTTTTAATTTCAGGTGGGTTTTCCTATATATGTGTGGGGCTCCCTGCAGGGTGTTGGATGTTTGTTTTTATTTCAGGTGGGTTTTCCTATATATGTGTGGGGCTCCCTGCAGGGTAATGGATGTTTGTTTTTATTTCAGGTGGGTTTTCCTATATATGTGTGGGGCTCCCTGCAGGGTAATGGATGTTTGTTTTTATTTCAGGTGGGTTTTCCTATATATGTGTGGGGCTCCCTGCAGGGTAATGGATGTTTGTTTTTATTTCAGGTGTGTTTTCCTATATATGTGTGGGGCTCCCTGCAGGGTAATGGATGTTTGTTTTTATTTCAGGTGGGTTTTCCTATATATGTGTGGGGCTCCCTGCAGGGTAATGGATGTTTGTTTTTATTTCAGGTGGGTTTTCCTATATATGTGTGGGGCTCCCTGCAGGGTAATGGATGTTTGTTTTTATTTCAGGTGGGTTTTCCTATATATGTGTGGGGCTCCCTGCAGGGTAATGGATGTTTGTTTTTATTTCAGGTGGGTTTTCCTATATATGTGTGGGGCTCCCTGCAGGGTAATGGATGTTTGTTTTTATTTCAGGTGGGTTTTCCTATATATGTGTGGGGCTCCCTGCAGGGTAATGGATGTTTGTTTTTATTTCAGGTGGGTTTTCCTATATATGTGTGGGGCTCCCTGCAGGGTAATGGATGTTTGTTTTTATTTCAGGTGGGTTTTCCTATATATGTGTGGGGCTCCCTGCAGGGTAATGGATGTTTGTTTTTATTTCAGGTGGGTTTTCCTATATATGTGTGGGGCTCCCTGCAGGGTAATGGATGTTTGTTTTTATTTCAGGTGGGTTTTCCTATATATGTGTGGGGCTCCCTGCAGGGTAATGGATGTTTGTTTTAATTTCAGGTGGGTTTTCCTATATATGTGTGGGGCTCCCTGCAGGGTAATGGATGTTTGTTTTTATTTCAGGTGGGTTTTCCTATATATGTGTGGGGCTCCCTGCAGGGTAATGGATGTTTGTTTTTATTTCAGGTGGGTTTTCCTATATATGTGTGGGGCTCCCTGCAGGGTAATGGATGTTTGTTTTTATTTCAGGTGAGTTTTCCTATATATGTGTGGGGCTCCCTGCAGGGTAATGGATGTTTGTTTTTATTTCAGGTGGGTTTTCCTATATATGTGTGGGGCTCCCTGCAGGGTAATGGATGTTTGTTTTTATTTCATGTGGGTTTTCCTATATATGTGTGGGGCTCCCTGCAGGGTAATGGATGTTTGTTTTTATTTCAGGTGGGTTTTCCTATATATGTGTGGGGCTCCCTGCAGGGTAATGGATGTTTGTTTTTATTTCAGGTGGGTTTTCCTATATATGTGTGGGGCTCCCTGCAGGGTAATGGATGTTTGTTTTTATTTCAGGTGGGTTTTCCTATATATGTGTGGGGCTCCCTGCAGGGTAATGGATGTTTGTTTTTATTTCAGGTGGGTTTTCCTATATATGTGTGGGGCTCCCTGCAGGGTAATGGATGTTTGTTTTAATTTCAGGTGGGTTTTCCTATATATGTGTGGGGCTCCCTGCAGGGTAATGGATGTTTGTTTTTATTTCAGGTGGGTTTTCCTATATATGTGTGGGGCTCCCTGCAGGGTAATGGATGTTTGTTTTAATTTCAGGTGGGTTTTCCTATATATGTGTGGGGCTCCCTGCAGGGTAATGGATGTTTGTTTTAATTTCAGGTGGGTTTTCCTATATATGTGTGGGGCTCCCTGCAGGGTAATGGATGTTTGTTTTTATTTCAGGTGGGTTTTCCTATATATGTGTGGGGCTCCCTGCAGGGTAATGGATGTTTGTTTTTATTTCAGGTGGGTTTTCCTATATATGTGTGGGGCTCCCTGCAGGGTAATGGATGTTTGTTTTAATTTCAGGTGGGTTTTCCTATATATGTGTGGGGCTCCCTGCAGGGTAATGGATGTTTGTTTTTATTTCAGGTGGGTTTTCCTATATATGTGTGGGGCTCCCTGCAGGGTAATGGATGTTTGTTTTTATTTCAGGTGGGTTTTCCTATATATGTGTGGGGCTCCCTGCAGGGTAATGGATGTTTGTTTTTATTTCAGGTGGGTTTTCCTATATATGTGTGGGGCTCCCTGCAGGGTAATGGATGTTTGTTTTAATTTCAGGTGGGTTTTCCTATATATGTGTGGGGCTCCCTGCAGGGTAATGGATGTTTGTTTTAATTTCAGGTGGGTTTTCCTATATATGTGTGGGGCTCCCTGCAGGTAATGGATGTTTGTTTTTATTTCAGGTGGGTTTTCCTATATATGTGTGGGGCTCCCTGCAGGGTAATGGATGTTTGTTTTTATTTCAGGTGGGTTTTCCTATATATGTGTGGGGCTCCCTGCAGGGTAATGGATCTTTGTTTTTATTTCAGGTGGGTTTTCCTATATATGTGTGGGGCTCCCTGCAGGGTAATGGATGTTTGTTTTTATTTCAGGTGAGTTTTCCTATATATGTGTGGGGCTCCCTGCAGGGTAATGGATGTTTGTTTTTATTTCAGGTGGGTTTTCCTATATATGTGTGGGGCTCCCTGCAGGGTAATGGATGTTTGTTTTAATTTCAGGTGGGTTTTCCTATATATGTGTGGGGCTCCCTGCAGGGTAATGGATGTTTGTTTTAATTTCAGGTGGGTTTTCCTATATATGTGTGGGGCTCCCTGCAGGGTAATGGATGTTTGTTTTTATTTCAGGTGGGTTTTCCTATATATGTGTGGGGCTCCCTGCAGGGTAATGGATGTTTGTTTTTATTTCAGGTGGGTTTTCCTATATATGTGTGGGGCTCCCTGCAGGGTAATGGATGTTTGTTTTTATTTCAGGTGGGTTTTCCTATATATGTGTGGGGCTCCCTGCAGGGTAATGGATGTTTGTTTTAATTTCAGGTGGGTATTCCTATATATGTGTGGGGCTCCCTGCAGGGTAATGGATGTTTGTTTAAATTTCAGGTGGGTTTTCCTATATATGTGTGGGGCTCCCTGCAGGGTAATGGATGTTTGTTTTTATTTCAGGTGGGTTTTCCTATATATGTGTGGGGCTCCCTGCAGGGTAATGGATGTTTGTTTTTATTTCAGGTGGGTTTTCCTATATATGTGTGGGGCTCCCTGCAGGGTAATGGATGTTTGTTTTTATTTCAGGTGGGTTTTCCTATATATGTGTGGGGCTCCCTGCAGGGTAATGGATGTTTGTTTTAATTTCAGGTGGGTTTTCCTATATATGTGTGGGGCTCCCTGCAGGGTAATGGATGTTTGTTTTAATTTCAGGTGGGTTTTCCTATATATGTGTGGGGCTCCCTGCAGGGTAATGGATGTTTGTTTTAATTTCAGGTGGGTTTTCCTATATATGTGTGGGGCTCCCTGCAGGGTAATGGATGTTTGTTTTAATTTCAGGTGGGTTTTCCTATATATGTGTGGGGCTCCCTGCAGGGTAATGGATGTTTGTTTTAATTTCATGTGGGTTTTCCTATATATGTGTGGGGCTCCCTGCAGGGTAATGGATGTTTGTTTTTATTTCAGGTGGGTTTTCCTATATATGTGTGGGGCTCCCTGCAGGGTAATGGATGTTTGTTTTAATTTCATGTGGGTTTTCCTATATATGTGTGGGGCTCCCTGCAGGGTAATGGATGTTTGTTTTTATTTCAGGTGGGTTTTCCTATATATGTGTGGGGCTCCCTGCAGGGTAATGGATGTTTGTTTTTATTTCAGGTGGGTTTTCCTATATATGTGTGGGGCTCCCTGCAGGGTAATGGATGTTTGTTTTTATTTCAGGTGGGTTTTCCTATATATGTGTGGGGCTCCCTGCAGGGTAATGGATGTTTGTTTTAATTTCAGGTGGGTTTTCCTATATATGTGTGGGGCTCCCTGCAGGGTAATGGATGTTTGTTTTAATTTCAGGTGGGTTTTCCTATATATGTGTGGGGCTCCCTGCAGGGTAATGGATGTTTGTTTTTATTTCAGGTGCGTTTTCCTATATATGTGTGGGGCTCCCTGCAGGGTAATGGATGTTTGTTTTTATTTCAGGTGGGTTTTCCTATATATGTGTGGGGCTCCCTGCAGGGTAATGGATGTTTGTTTTAATTTCAGGTGGGTTTTCCTATATATGTGTGGGGCTCCCTGCAGGGTAATGGATGTTTGTTTTTATTTCAGGTGGGTTTTCCTATATATGTGTGGGGCTCCCTGCAGGGTAATGGATGTTTGTTTTAATTTCAGGTGGGTTTTCCTATATATGTGTGGGGCTCCCTGCAGGGTAATGGATGTTTGTTTTTATTTCAGGTGGGTTTTCCTATATATGTGTGGGGCTCCCTGCAGGGTAATGGATGTTTGTTTTAATTTCAGGTGGGTTTTCCTATATATGTGTGGGGCTCCCTGCAGGGTAATGGATGTTTGTTTTTATTTCAGGTGGGTTTTCCTATATATGTGTGGGGCTCCCTGCAGGGTAATGGATGTTTGTTTTTATTTCAGGTGGGTTTTCCTATATATGTGTGGGGCTCCCTGCAGGGTAATGGATGTTTGTTTTTATTTCAGGTGGGTTTTCCTATATATGTGTGGGGCTCCCTGCAGGGTAATGGATGTTTGTTTTAATTTCAGGTGCGTTTTCCTCTTGACGTTGGGGTTCTTCTCACTGTTTGGTGTCCTTCTTGTTGAAGGTGACTCATACCGGATTAAGTTGCTGCTGAGCACCGCTACGCTCGTATCTATAAGCATGTTATGTTACGTGGTGAGCGATCTCGACTCACCCTTCAGTGGGTTCTTCAGGATCGATATTAGTATACTAATAGACGTCATCCACAGGCTGGAAGCCATGAATGATATGGCCAAACATAAATGTTCAGAAATGGTCTGCTACCCGGACAGCTCAAACTTTGCACATAAAAGGAGTGAGTTCAAACATGGTCCACACTAAACCATACTCATCTACATATAAGGGCGACTGTGGCTACATTATTCAGCGCATTATGTGTGTATATTGCCATTTTTTCGTTGCTTTCTTTGTTCTTTTTGTGATTTAATTGTATATATATCAATGATCTCCCATGAGGAGGAAATAAAGATATATATATATCATATATATAAGTATGTTATGTTACGTGGTGAGCGATCACGACTCACATTTCTGTTGGTTCTTCATGATCGATATTTAATCATTTTTTATCCTTATTTCTTGCACTATTTTACAATTTTTTAAATCATTTTAATTAATTTTTCTTACATTTTTTAACAATTATAAAAATAATATAAAATATGTTAGGCCAATGCATTCTCTTATATATGCGAGTCGACCTATGGTCGACTCGCATATATAAGAGAATGCATTGGCACAGGGTTTTCGCAAAACAATCCGGAAGCACTCCGTTCAGTGGGTACTTTAGGGTCGATATTAGTATACTAATAGACGTCATACACAGACTGGAAGCCATGAATGATATGGCCAAACATAAATGTTCAGAAATGGTCTGCTACCCGGACAGCTCAAACTTTGCACACAAAAGGAGTGAGTTCAAACATGGTCCACACTAAACCATACTCATCTCCATATAAGGGCGACTGTGGCTACATTATTCATCGCCGTGTACGGGTCCGTGCATCACCAATTGTGCCACTTATATCGGGTTATACACAATTTCTGAAACAAGAAATCGACATTGTCAATATATGCATATACACGATGTATATGACTTGTTTCAACTTGCGAACAAAAAGATTGATTTCAAGCACGTTCGCAAACAAACCACACGCAGGCAGTGCTACTATTGCGATATTTAATTGCATCAAAATAGATCTATTTTACCCTGTGCCAATGCATTCTCTTATATATGCGAGTCGACCATAGGTCGCCTCGCATATATAAGAGAATGCATTGGCCTAACAATTGTTTATCATTTTTTTAAAATAAATGTTTCTTACAATTTTTAGGACACAAAATAAAAAAACATCCATTACCCTGCAGGGATCCCCACACATATATAGAAGCATATAGAAGAGTGTCGTCTGCTCATGTTTGTCTGGGGCTCTGTATGGGTGAATTTATAAAATTGTTAAAGAATACAAGAACAAATTATTAAAATTGTAAAAAAAAATGTTAGGCCAATGCATACTCTTATGTATGCGAGGCGACCTATGGTCGACTCGCATATATAAGAGAATGCATTGGCACAGGGTAAAATATCCCGACTTAAGACTGGATTTGATATGACTTGAAGATTGATAGTGGTCATTGGATTTTGACCGACAGAGTAATTAAACAAAGAACGAAAAAAGAAAAAAACCCAACTCTTTAATTGGAGTGTTCAAGCGCGCGCGAGAATGAACCACACTCATGTACATGTAAGGATATTGTGGCTTCACTATTCATTGCCCTATACGGACCCATGCGTCACCAATTGTGTCACGTACATCGCGCTATACACGATTTCAGAAACAAGGATTCGAAATGTGAATTGGCTTATAAACGATCTCTGATTTGTTTTTAATTTTGCGCACGAAAGGTTCAAGCTCGTATGGGATAAAGGAAATTGATGCAGTGCGACTCTGGCTACATTGTTCGTTGGATAATTATGTCACATATGATGCCCAATTAAACGTGAATCGGACTATACCGCACGAAACCACTATAATATCATCGAAAAATACATTAGAATCGGACTATACCACACGAAACCACTATAATATCATCGGACTATACCACACGAAACCACTATAATATCATCGAAAAATACATTAGATATTTTCTTATCTGTCACTAGTGAGTAATCGACGTGTGCTTACCGGGATAATTGGTATCGCGCCAAGTAAATTACCACGCGGATTAGTACGATTCAGAAAATCCGCGCTTGACACCAATACCAGACATTGCAAAATGATTGCTTTGTTCATTAAAGTTCAATTATTGTTCAACTTCGTTGCACTAACGAAAATAGGCACAAAAACAAAGAGGCAAGCTATATGTTTTGTCATAAGGCAGTGCGACTGTATTGCTACAATACAATACAGTCGTATACAGTTGTATTACTCGTATACAGGCAATACAGTCGTATACAGTTGTGACGCGTCTCAGCCAGCGCCGTGCATGTACAAGTATTTTACATTCTTTTAAAGATTTTGATTTATAAAAAGGATTAAAGCTCTATTTTTTATGTGATATACAAGATCTTTAACTCAAGTTGGGACATAACATTTTATGAAATTCATTTGATAAATTTGATTCACCACTCTTCTATGACTTGTGAATCAAATTGATCAAACTCGTTTCATAAAATCTTATATCCCAACATAACTCGTTTGATATCCTCTATATTTATCTATACTAATAACACCCAATTTTGTTTGTTTGTTCGTATGTTTGTAGGCGCCAAACGTTTCGCCCACCACAGCTGAACATGTGTATATATGGGGTAATTTGACCCGGGGACCGTTATTATATAGGTCCTGTATTACATCAGATGTCTTAATATGGCATTAATCATTATTTTATATACATATTGGCTAGAGGCGACAACAACGGTTGAATAATCGGAGCTGAAAATTTGTACATATGGGTAATTTGACCTGGGGAATCTTTTTAGATATGTTCCGTTGACCTCAGATGTCTTAAAGGGCACTGATAATTAATTTATCTCCCTTCCTTCTGCTTCAACTGAAGATCATCTATCAAGCTTTATAGATGGATCTTAACTTCATAGCAATTCCGGGTGAAGATCCTACATACGTTATCTAGACGATCGGCTCCGGGATTATTCGTATACATACGGTGGATCCTGTAAGGATGCAAGAATAATTTTACGAAAGGAAAGTTATGAGGAAAAAGTACCCAGGCGTTGTAACAACAAACCTTGTCGTACTCAAATTCAATCGAAATGATGCGAGCAAATTATGTGTTCGAACTATACTGAGGAGTGAAACAACCTGCAAGATACCACATGCGAGGAAATAGCAAAATAACAAGATAGTCATCTCACAAACACAAAAACGGTCGAAATGCTCCAACACTGATCGCCACACAGATACAGATTCTACAGCGCAAACACAGTCGAAAGGCTCCAACACTGATCGGCATACCGTTACAAATTATACAGCGCAAACACGATCGAAAGGCCACAGCACCGATTGACATACAGTTACAGATTACACAACGCAAACACAATCGAAAAACTCCATCACTGATCGGCATACCGTTACAAATTATACAGCGCAAACACGGTCGAAATGCTCCAACACTGATCGGCATATACCGTTACAAATTATACAGCTCAAAACGGTCGAAAGGCTACCGCACTGATTGACATACAGTTAGAGATTATACAACGCAAATACAGTCGAAAGGTTCCAACACTGATCGCCACACATATGCAGACTCCACTCTTATAACTAATGTGTAGAAACGATTACACATCAAATGTGAAAACTCGGTTAATACATGTACACATAGCAATGTGTAGTTTTACATACAAATACATTGACCAAGGGCCGTTCTACACATACATGTGTATATTTTGTTACACACAATTGTGTAAGAACGTAGAACATGCGCATTGCGGTGCCTTCAATTTCATAGTCTGCTGCACCCTAAATCTAGTTGGATGAACCTTGTATACAACTCGTTGGGTGCGAATTTGTTGTGAACTTATTATCCAACAGTTTAGTACGATGTACACAACTGATTACGTGAACTGTCTTATGTGGTATTACTTTCATACCACGTTGGATAAAACCGCCACGTGACCGGGTCATCCAATAGCAGCGCGTTTCCGGTGCCGTCGAGCATGCGATTTTTGGCTCAAAATATTTCAAAACAAGATGGATGACTGCGTGTAAAAACTGCCGAGCGACTGGAAAATGGGACAAGGCGTCGTGGATAGCTTTGCCGGTATAGTATACCTTTGTTATAATTATTCTTTGTACGACATGGAGATGGCGCGTTGTTGCTTTTCAAGTTTAGGTGTGAATGACGTCATTAATTTTTACAATACCATGAAACAGCATTTCGACGCGATGAAAATCCGGACAAGAAAAATGGGTTAAAAATCACGTGACTTCCGCTTCGCTTTCGCATAGAATCATGGGAACAATAATATCCCAAAAAGAAACGGTGACACAGAATCGGAAGTGGACCAACGGGATGGTTATAAAATTAACAACTTTAGTTTTTCTGAACAATTCCTACGTGATTTTGGCCTATAGATTAGTTTCGTTTGACCAATTTCGTTGGTTAGCTGAATAAAATCAGCGAAGACGTCATGACATGGTCCATGACGTCATTTGCGTCATTTGGTGTCGTGGGCTAGAATCCAGAAAAAATTGGTCTCCGCAGGAAACACTGATTTCACATCAGTATACTAGACTTGGTTGCATTTATAACCGTTTTCGCAAAAGATATATGCGAAAATAGCACAAGTAAACGTGCCTGCTTCAGAATCAAATTACCACAGTTGAATAGCCAAGGATGTACCCTTTCCAACAATGTATAGCACGACATCGTGTGTTGCGCCGATGTTTACGTATGGTGTTTTGTAATAACGATCCCGCCTTAGCTGCGTGTAATTTTCCTCCGGACAAATTGCTTAGCGAAAAATCCCCCTAATAGGCGGACAACATATTCAATAAGTTCCCGTCTCGCAACGATTTGGCCTCACAGACATATCAGCGGCTTATCAATTCCTTCGAGATAAATGATTGAACCAATCTACCCTAACAAGGGGGATTTTTTCACGGTTGTATGTCGCGCGAATAGTATTGGCTGGGTGCCAGGTATTCACACCCAACATCGGAATGCGGCTTATTATTTGAAATCATTCGTGAGCAGTGGTGGCGGCGAGGAAGTCAAATTATATGTCCATCATAACATGGGTCGCCTTCGTTGAACAAGTTGGAATTAAGCCTCAACCAAATTTGTTGTCAAGTTGATGTGGGGGGCTTATATGACCTTGACCTTGACCATAAAACGACCTTGACCTCTGTTGAAACACATCTCACTCAAATGGCCATTTTGCTAGATATATGTTGCGATGTACGCGCTCATGTCAATATTCAGAGGCCTTTTATAGCTATCCTTTAGAAATATACCGGTATCGAGGCTCCTACATACTCGAGTCTGTATCTGACGAACAGAAACATGGGAGTACGATATCAAGATATCTTCAGATATATCATCGATGCATGAACTGCACTTTTGAAATAAATCTATTCCACCGCAGTTATCGGTACATGAAAAGAGTGAAATTATAAAACATTTTCTTGCCAGTGAAATAAGGGAATTGAGGGCGCTGGTCTTGTCTCACCCTCAACTTTGGTCAAGATTTTCAAGTTGGAAATTCCACAGCTGACACAACATGAGCGAAATGTCACACCAAAAATATTTTGAATTTGTTGGCTAATAATATGATAAAATGACCGCGACACAAGTTAGTTTTAAACTTCGAAACGATAATGTTCTCATATATAGTTTGATTTTTACAATAATTAATTAATAGGGAAATGGAACTTTACTAACCTAGTTAGCAAAACTTGGGGTCTCCTGATCCTTAATGTTGAAAACCCACCCCTTTGCTCTATACGTGATAAACAAAAAGAGCGATCGTGGATGAATTTCTGTGGTTTTAGTGCAGCGGTTAGAGTTTGATTTTATTTCGAATATTTTATTACAAAATGAGATGATTAAATGGGATACTTTATTTTTCTATTTTTGAAACAGACCGTTCAGGCTATACCATCTAGCGATAGAGATCATTAGCTATTTCTTTCTAAAAACAGAATATACATGTATGTATTTCTATAATATTATACGCACATGTAGACCCATGCATGTATTTCCCCAAGGTATTTACCGGGATGTAAGTAATAGTATATATGTGGTGGCTCTGCTAGAGTAATTCTACCAGGGTAATTAATTTACCTCGATTTTAAGGTAATTTACCACGGTAGTACCCGGGTACAGTTTTATATTCCTTCAAATTTGAGACAACAGAATGAACATATTGGGGGTCATATGAATGACACGTGTGATTACATAAGGTGTTCGACTCTTCTGGCTTAACACTTTTTACCATTTTTTCTTACATTCTTTAACAATTTTATAATTTTTAATGTGTTAAGCCTATGCATTCTCAGAATATATGCGAGTCGACCATAGGTCGCCTCGCATATATAAGAGAATGCATTGGCTTAACACTTTTTACCATTTTTTCTTACATTATTTAACAATTTTATAATTTTTAATGTGTTAAGCCAATGCATTCTCTTATATATGCGAGTCGACCATAGGTCGCCTATATGCATTGGCTTAACACTTTTTACCATTTTTTCTTACATTCTTTAACAATTTTATAATTTTAAATGTGTTAAGCCTATGCATTCTCTTATATATGCGAGTCGACCATAGGTCGCCTCGCATATATAAGAGAATGCATTGGCTTAACACTTTTTACCATTTTTTCTTACATTCTTTAACAATTTTATAATTTTTAATGTGTTAAGCCAATGCATTCTCTTATATATGCGAGTCGACCATAGGTCGCCTCGCATATATAAGAGAATGCATTGGCTTAACACTTTTACCATTTTTTCTTACATTCTTTAACTATTTTATAATTTGTTAATGTGTTAAGCCAATGCATTCTCTTATATATGCGAGGCGACCTATGGTCGACTCGCATATATAAGAGAATGCATTGGCACAGGGCCCTTCTGTTGGGTAAAGGGTAAAAATGTGTTTGTTTTAATTTCAGGTGGGTTTTCCTATATATGTGTGGGGCTCCCTGCAGGGTAATGGATGTTTGTTTTTATTTCAGGTGGGTTTTCCTATATATGTGTGGGGCTCCCTGCAGGGTAATGGATGTTTGTTTTAATTTCAGGTGGGTTTTCCTATATATGTGTGGGGCTCCCTGCAGGGTAATGGATGTTTGTTTTTATTTCAGGTGGGTTTTCCTATATATGTGTGGGGCTCCCTGCAGGGTAATGGATGTTTGTTTTTATTTCAGGTGGGTTTTCCTATATATGTGTGGGGCTCCCTGCAGGGTGTTGGATGTTTGTTTTTATTTCAGGTGGGTTTTCCTATATATGTGTGGGGCTCCCTGCAGGGTAATGGATGTTTGTTTTAATTTCAGGTGGGTTTTCCTATATATGTGTGGGGCTCCCTGCAGGGTAATGGATGTTTGTTTTTATTTCAGGTGGGTTTTCCTATATATGTGTGGGGCTCCCTGCAGGGTAATGGATGTTTGTTTTTATTTCAGGTGGGTTTTCCTATATATGTGTGGGGCTCCCTGCAGGGTAATGGATGTTTGTTTTTATTTCAGGTGGGTTTTCCTATATATGTGTGGAGCTCCCTGCAGGGTGTTGGATGTTTGTTTTAATTTCAGGTGGGTTTTCCTATATATGTGTGGGGCTCCCTGCAGGGTAATGGATGTTTGTTTTTATTTCAGGTGGGTTTTCCTATATATGTGTGGGGCTCCCTGCAGGGTAATGGATGTTTGTTTTTATTTCAGGTGGGTTTTCCTATATATGTGTGGGGCTCCCTGCAGGGTAATGGATGTTTGTTTTTATTTCAGGTGGGTTTTCCTATATATGTGTGGGGCTCCCTGCAGGGTAATGGATGTTTGTTTTTATTTCAGGTGGGTTTTCCTACATATGTGTGGGGCTCCCTGCAGGGTAATGGATGTTTGTTTTTATTTCAGGTGGGTTTTCCTATATATGTGTGGAGCTCCCTGCAGGGTGTTGGATGTTTGTTTTAATTTCAGGTGGGTTTTCCTATATATGTGTGGGGCTCCCTGCAGGGTAATGGATGTTTGTTTTTATTTCAGGTGGGTTTTCCTATATATGTGTGGGGCTCCCTGCAGGGTAATGGATGTTTGTTTTTATTTCAGGTGGGTTTTCCTATATATGTGTGGGGCTCCCTGCAGGGTAATGGATGTTTGTTTTTATTTCAGGTGGGTTTTCCTATATATGTGTGGGGCTCCCTGCAGGGTAATGGATGTTTGTTTTAATTTCAGGTGGGTTTTCCTATATATGTGTGGGGCTCCCTGCAGGGTAATGGATGTTTGTTTTTATTTCAGGTGGGTTTTCCTATATATGTGTGGGGCTCCCTGCAGGGTAATGGATGTTTGTTTTAATTTCAGGTGGGTTTTCCTATATATGTGTGGGGCTCCCTGCAGGGTAATGGATGTTTGTTTTTATTTCAGGTGGGTTTTCCTATATATGTGTGGGGCTCCCTGCAGGGTAATGGATGTTTGTTTTTATTTCAGGTGGGTTTTCCTATATATGTGTGGGGCTCCCTGCAGGGTAATGGATGTTTGTTTTTATTTCAGGTGGGTTTTCCTATATATGTGTGGGGCTCCCTGCAGGGTAATGGATGTTTGTTTTTATTTCAGGTGGGTTTTCCTATATATGTGTGGGGCTCCCTGCAGGGTAATGGATGTTTGTTTTAATTTCAGGTGGGTTTTCCTATATATGTGTGGGGCTCCCTGCAGGGTAATGGATGTTTGTTTTTATTTCAGGTGGGTTTTCCTATATATGTGTGGGGCTCCCTGCAGGGTAATGGATGTTTGTTTTTATTTCAGGTGGGTTTTCCTATATATGTGTGGGGCTCCCTGCAGGGTAATGGATGTTTGTTTTTATTTCAGGTGGGTTTTCCTATATATGTGTGGGGCTCCCTGCAGGGTAATGGATGTTTGTTTTAATTTCATGTGGGTTTTCCTATATATGTGTGGGGCTCCCTGCAGGGTAATGGATGTTTGTTTTAATTTCATGTGGGTTTTCCTATATATGTGTGGGGCTCCCTGCAGGGTAATGGATGTTTGTTTTTATTTCAGGTGGGTTTTCCTATATATGTGTGGGGCTCCCTGCAGGGTAATGGATGTTTGTTTTTATTTCAGGTGGGTTTTCCTATATATCTGTGGGGCTCCCTGCAGGGTAATGGATGTTTGTTTTTATTTCAGGTGGGTTTTCCTATATATGTGTGGGGCTCCCTGCAGGGTAATGGATGTTTGTTTTTATTTCAGGTGGGTTTTCCTATATATGTGTGGGGCTCCCTGCAGGGTAATGGATGTTTGTTCAGGTGGGTTTTCCTATATATGTGTGGGGCTCCCTGCAGGGTAATGGATGTTTGTTTTTATTTCAGGTGGGTTTTCCTATATATGTGTGGGGCTCCCTGCAGGGTAATGGATGTTTGTTTTTATTTCAGGTGGGTTTTCCTATATATGTGTGGGGCTCCCTGCAGGGTAATGGATGTTTGTTTTTATTTCAGGTGGGTTTTCCTATATATGTGTGGGGCTCCCTGCAGGGTAATGGATGTTTGTTTTTATTTCAGGTGGGTTTTCCTATATATGTGTGGGGCTCCCTGCAGGGTAATGGATGTTTGTTTTAATTTCAGGTGGGTTTTCCTATATATGTGTGGGGCTCCCTGCAGGGTAATGGATGTTTGTTTTTATTTCAGGTGGGTTTTCCTATATATGTGTGGGGCTCCCTGCAGGGTAATGGATGTTTGTTTTAATTTCAGGTGGGTTTTCCTATATATGTGTGGGGCTCCCTGCAGGGTAATGGATGTTTGTTTTTATTTCAGGTGGGTTTTCCTATATATGTGTGGGGCTCCCTGCAGGGTAATGGATGTTTGTTTTAATTTCAGGTGGGTTTTCCTATATATGTGTGGGGCTCCCTGCAGGGTAATGGATGTTTGTTTTTATTTCAGGTGGGTTTTCCTATATATGTGTGGGGCTCCCTGCAGGGTAATGGATGTTTGTTTTAATTTCATGTGGGTTTTCCTATATATGTGTGGGGCTCCCTGCAGGGTAATGGATGTTTGTTTTAATTTCAGGTGGGTTTTCCTATATATGTGTGGGGCTCCCTGCAGGGTAATGGATGTTTGTTTTAATTTCAGGTGGGTTTTCCTATATATGTGTGGGGCTCCCTGCAGGGTAATGGATGTTTGTTTTAATTTCAGGTGGGTTTTCCTATATATGTGTGGGGCTCCCTGCAGGGTAATGGATGTTTGTTTTAATTTCAGGTGGGTTTTCCTATATATGTGTGGGGCTCCCTGCAGGGTAATGGATGTTTGTTTTAATTTCAGGTGGGTTTTCCTATATATGTGTGGGGCTCCCTGCAGGGTAATGGATGTTTGTTTTTATTTCAGGTGGGTTTTCCTATATATGTGTGGGGCTCCCTGCAGGGTAATGGATGTTTGTTTTTATTTCAGGTGGGTTTTCCTATATATGTGTGGGGCTCCCTGCAGGGTAATGGATGTTTGTTTTAATTTCAGGTGGGTTTTCCTATATATGTGTGGGGCTCCCTGCAGGGTAATGGATGTTTGTTTTTATTTCAGGTGGGTTTTCCTATATATGTGTGGGGCTCCCTGCAGGGTAATGGATGTTTGTTTTTATTTCAGGTGGGTTTTCCTATATATGTGTGGGGCTCCCTGCAGGGTAATGGATGTTTGTTTTTATTTCAGGTGGGTTTTCCTATATATGTGTGGGGCTCCCTGCAGGGTAATGGATGTTTGTTTTTATTTCAGGTGGGTTTTCCTATATATGTGTGGGGCTCCCTGCAGGGTAATGGATGTTTGTTTTAATTTCAGGTGGGTTTTCCTATATATGTGTGGGGCTCCCTGCAGGGTAATGGATGTTTGTTTTTATTTCAGGTGGGTTTTCCTATATATGTGTGGGGCTCCCTGCAGGGTAATGGATGTTTGTTTTTATTTCAGGTGGGTTTTCCTATATATGTGTGGGGCTCCCTGCAGGGTAATAAATTCACCCATACAGAGCCCCAGACAAACATGAGCTGACGACACTCTTCTATATGCTTCTATATATGTGTGGGGCTCCCTGCAGGGTAATGGATGTTTGTTTTAATTTCAGGTGGGTTTTCCTATATATGTGTGGGGCTCCCTGCAGGGTAATGGATGTTTGTTTTTATTTCAGGTGGGTTTTCCTATGTATGTGTGGGGCTCCCTGCAGGGTAATGGATGTTTGTTTTAATTTCAGGTGGGTTTTCCTATATATGTGTGGGGCTCCCTGCAGGGTAATGGATGTTTGTTTTTATTTCAGGTGGGTTTTCCTATATATGTGTGGGGCTCCCTGCAGGGTAATGGATGTTTGTTTTAATTTCAGGTGGGTTTTCCTATATATGTGTGGGGCTCCCTGCAGGGTAATGGATGTTTGTTTTTATTTCAGGTGGGTTTTCCTATATATGTGTGGGGCTCCCTGCAGGGTAATGGATGTTTGTTTTTATTTCAGGTGGGTTTTCCTATATATGTGTGGGGCTCCCTGCAGGGTAATGGATGTTTGTTTTTATTTCAGGTGGGTTTTCCTATATATGTGTGGGGCTCCCTGCAGGGTAATGGATGTTTGTTTTAATTTCAGGTGGGTTTTCCTATATATGTGTGGGGCTCCCTGCAGGGTAATGGATGTTTGTTTTAATTTCAGGTGGGTTTTCCTATATATGTGTGGGGCTCCCTGCAGGGTAATGGATGTTTGTTTTAATTTCAGGTGGGTTTTCCTATATATGTGTGGGGCTCCCTGCAGGGTAATGGATGTTTGTTTTAATTTCAGGTGGGTTTTCCTATATATGTGTGGGGCTCCCTGCAGGGTAATGGATGTTTGTTTTTATTTCAGGTGGGTTTTCCTATATATGTGTGGGGCTCCCT
This sequence comes from Siphonodentalium dalli, assembly GCA_032622095.1. Lineage (NCBI taxonomy): Eukaryota > Metazoa > Mollusca > Scaphopoda > Gadilida > Siphonodentaliidae > Siphonodentalium > Siphonodentalium dalli. Next base: position 13,054,089 of record CP136067.1, read on the forward strand.
GCAGGGTAATGGATGTTTGTTTTTATTTCAGGTGGGTTTTCCTATATATGTGTGGGGCTCCCTGCAGGGTAATGGATGTTTGTTTTTATTTCAGGTGGGTTTTCCTATATATGCGTGGGGCTCCCTGCAGGGTAATGGATGTTTGTTTTTATTTCAGGTGGGTTTTCCTATATATGTGTGGGGCTCCCTGCAGGGTAATGGATGTTTGTTTTTATTTCAGGTGGGTTTTCCTATATATGTGTGGGGCTCCCTGCAGGGTAATGGATGTTTGTTTTTATTTCAGGTGGGTTTTCCTATATATGTGTGGGGCTCCCTGCAGGGTAATGGATGTTTGTTTTAATTTCAGGTGGGTTTTCCTATATATGTGTGGGGCTCCCTGCAGGGTAATGGATGTTTGTTTTAATTTCAGGTGGGTTTTCCTATATATGTGTGGGGCTCCCTGCAGGGTAATGGATGTTTGTTTTTATTTTAGGTGGGTTTTCCTATATATGTGTGGGGCTCCCTGCAGGGTAATGGATGTTTGTTTTAATTTCAGGTGGGTTTTCCTATATATGTGTGGGGCTCCCTGCAGGGTAATGGATGTTTGTTTTAATTTCAGGTGGGTTTTCCTATATATGTGTGGGGCTCCCTGCAGGGTAATGGATGTTTGTTTTTATTTCAGGTGGGTTTTCCTATATATGTGTGGGGCTCCCTGCAGGGTAATGGATGTTTGTTTTTATTTCAGGTGGGTTTTCCTATATATGTGTGGGGCTCCCTGCAGGGTAATGGATGTTTGTTTTAATTTCAGGTGGGTTTTCCTATATATGTGTGGGGCTCCCTGCAGGGTAATGGATGTTTGTTTTTATTTCAGGTGGGTTTTCCTATATATGTGTGGGGCTCCCTGCAGGGTAATGGATGTTTGTTTTAATTTCAGGTGGGTTTTCCTATATATGTGTGGGGCTCCCTGCAGGGTAATGGATGTTTGTTTTTATTTCAGGTGGGTTTTCCTATATATGTGTGGGGCTCCCTGCAGGGTAATGGATGTTTGTTTTAATTTCAGGTGGGTTTTCCTATATATGTGTGGGGCTCCCTGCAGGGTAATGGATGTTTGTTTTAATTTCAGGTGGGTTTTCCTCTTGACGTTGGGGTTCTTCTCACTGTTTGGTGTCCTTCTTGTTGAAGGTGACTCATACCGGATTAAGTTGCTGCTGAGCACCGCTACGCTCGTATCTATAAGCATGTTATGTTACGTGGTGAGCGATCTCGACTCTCCTTTCAGTGGGTTCTTCAGGATCGATATTAGTATACTAATAGACGTCATCCACAGGCTGGAAGCCATGAATGATATGGCCAAACATAAATGTTCAGAAATGGTCTGCTACCCGGACAGCTCAAACTTTGCACACAAAAGGAGTGAGTTCAAACATGGTCCACACTAAACCATACTCATCTACATATAAGGGCGACTGTGGCTACATTATTCAGCGCATTATGTGTGTATATTGCCATTTTTTCGTTGCTTTCTTTGTTCTTTTTGTGATTTAATTGTATATATATCAATGATCTCCCATGAGGAGGAAATAAAGATATATATATATCATATATATAAGTATGTTATGTTACGTGGTGAGCGATCACGACTCACATTTCTGTGGGTTCTTCATGATTGATATTTAATCATTTTTTATCCTTATTTCTTGCACTATTTCACAATTTTTTAAATCATTTTAATTAATTTTTCTTACATTTTTTAACAATTATAAAAATAATATAAAATATGTTAGGCCATGCATTCTCTTATATATGCGAGGCGACCTACGGTCGACTCGCATATACAAGAGAATGCATTGGCACAGGGTTTTCGCAAAACAATCCGGAAGCACTCCGTTCAGTGGGTACTTTAGGGTCGATATTAGTATACTAATAGACGTCACACACAGACTGGAAGCCATGAATGATATGGCCAGACATAAATGTTCAGAAATGGTCTGCTACCCGGACAGCTCAAACTTTGCACACAAAAGGAGTGAGTTCAAACATGGTCCACACTAAACCATACTCATCTCCATATAAGGGCGACTGTAGCTACATTATTCATCGCCGTGTACGGGTCCGTGCATCACCAATTGTGCCACTTATATTGGGTTATACACGATTTCTGAAACAAGAAATCGACATTGTCAATATATGCATATACACGATGTATATGACTTGTTTCAACTTGCGAACAAAAAGATTGATTTCAAGCACGTTCGCAAACAAACCACACGCAGGCAGTGCTACTATTGCGATATTTAATTGCATCAAAATAGATCTATTTTACCCTGTGCCAATGCATTCTCTTATAAATGCGAGTCGACCATAGGTCGCCTCGCATATATAAGAGAATGCATTGGCCTAACAATTTTTTATCATTTTTTTTAAATAAATGTTTCTTACAATTTTTAGGACACAAAATAAAAAAACATCCATTACCCTGCAGGGAGCCCCACACATATATAGAAGCATATAGAAGAGTGTCGTCTGGAATACAAGAAAAAATTATTAAAATTGTAAAACATTTATTTAAAAACATGATAAAAAATTGTTAGGCCAATGCATTCTCTTATATATGCGAGGCGACCTATGGTCGACTCGAATATATAAGAGAATGCATTGGCACAGGGTAAAAAATCCGACTTAAACTGGATTTGATATGACTTGAAGATTGATAGTGGTCATTGGATTTTCACCGACAGAGTAATTAAACAAAGAACGGAAAAAAGAAAAAAACCCAACTCTTTAATTGGAGTGTTCAAGCGCGCGCGAGAATGAACCACACTCATGTACATGTAAGGATATTGTGGCTTCACTATTAATTGCCCTATACGGACCCAAGCGTCACCAATTGTGTCACGTACATCGCGCTATACACCATTTCAGAAACAAGGATTCGAAATGTGAATTGGCTTATAAACGATCTCTGACTTGTTTTTAATTTTGCGCACGAAAGGTTCAAGCTCGTATGGGATAAAGGAAATTGATGCAGTGCGACTCTGGCTACATTGTTCGTTGGATAATTATATCACATATGATGCCCAATTAAACGTGAATCGGACTATACCACACGAAACCACTATAATATCATCGAAAAATACATTAGAATCGGACTATACCACACGAAACCACTATAATATCATCGAAAAATACATTAGATATTTTCTTATCTGTCACTAGTGAGTAATCGACGTGTGCTTACCGGGTTACTTGGTATCGCGCCAAGTAAATTACCACGCGGATTAGTACGATTCAGAAAATCCGCGCTTGACACCAATACCAGACATTGCAAAATGATTGCTTTGTTCATTAAAGTTCAATTATTGTTCAACTTCGTTGCACTAACGACAATAGGCACAAAAACAAAGAGGCAAGCTATATGTTTTGTCATAAGGCAGTGCGACTGTATTGCTACAATACAATACAGTCGTATACAGTTGTATTACTCGTATACAGGCAATACAGTCGTATACAGTTGTGACGCGTCTCAGCCAGCGCCGTGCATGTACAAGTATTTTACATTCTTTTAAAGATTTTGATTTATAAAAAGGATTAAAGCTCTATTTTTTATGTGATATACAAGATCTTTAACTCAAGTTGGGACATAAGATTTTATGAAATTCATTTGATAAATTTGATTCACCACTCTTCTATGACTCGTGAATCAAATTGATCAAACTCGTTTCATAAAATCTTATATCCCAACATAACTCGTTTGATATCCTCTATATTTATCTATACTAATAACACCCAATTTTGTTTGTTTGTTCGTATGTTTGTAGGCGCCGAACGTTTCGCCCACCACAGCTGAACATGTGTATATAGGGGTAATTTGACCCGGGGACCGTTATTATATAGGTCCTGTATTACATCAGATGTCTTAATATGGCATTAATCATTATTTTATATACATATTGGCTAGAGGCGACAACAACGGTTGAATAATCGGAGCTGAAAATGTGTACATATGGGTAATTTGACCTGGGGAATCTTTTTAGATATGTTCCGTTGACCTCAGATGTCTTAAAGGGCACTGATAATTAATTTATCTCCCTTCCTTCTGCTTCAACTGAAGATCATCTATCAAGCTGTATAGATGGATCTTAACTCCATAGCAATTCCGGGTGAAGATCCTACATACGTTATCTAGACGATCGGCTCCGGGATTATTCGTATACATACGGTGGATCCTGTAAGGATGCAAGAATAATTTTACGAAAGGAAAGTTATGAGGAAAAAGTACCCAGGCGTTGTAACAACAAACCCTGTCGTACTCAAATTCAATCGAAATGATGCGAGCAAATTATGTGTTCGAACTATACTGAGGAGTGAAACAACCTGCAAGATACCACATGCGAGGAAATAGCAAAATAACAAGATAGTCATCTCACAAACACAAAAACGGTCGAAATGCTCCAACACTGATCGCCACACAGATACAGATTCTACAGCGCAAACACAGTCGAAAGGCTCCAACACTGATCGGCATACCGTTACAAATTATACAGCGCAAACACGATCGAAAGGCCACAGCACTGATTGACATGCAGTTACAGATTACACAACGCAAACACAATCGAAAAACTCCAACACTGATCGGCATACCGTTACAAATTATATAGCGCAAACACGGTCGAAATGCTCCAACACTGATCGGCATATACCGTTACAAATTATACAGCGCAAAACGGTCGAAAGGCTACCGCACTGATTGACATACAGTTAGAGATTATACAACGCAAATACAGTCGAATGGCTCCAACACTGATCGGCATACCGTTACAAATTATACAGCGCAAACACGGTCGAAAGGCTACCGCACTGATTGCCATACAGTTACATATTATACAACGCAAACACAGTCGAAAGGTTCCAACACTGATCGCCACACATATACAGACTCCACTCTTATAACTAATGTGTAGAAACGATTACACATCAAATGTGAAAACTCGGTTAATACATGTACACATAGCAATGTGTAGTTTTACATACAAATACATTGACCAAGGGCCGTTCTGCACATACATGTGTATATTTTGTTACACACAATTGTGTAAGAACGTAGAGCATGCGCATTGCGGTGCCTTCAATTTCATAGTCTGCTGCACCCTAAATCTAGTTGGATGAACCTTGTATACAACTCGTTGGGTGCGAATTTGTTGTGTACTTATTATCCAACAGTTTAGTACGATGTACACAACTGATTACGTGAACTGTCTTATGTGGTATTACTTTCATACCACGTTGGATAAAACCGCCACGTGACCGGGTCATCCAATAGCAGCGCGTTTCCGGTGCCGTCGAGCATGCGATTTTTGGCTCAAAATATTTCAAAACAAGATGGATGACTGCGTGAAAAAAATTCCCGAGCGACTGGAAAATGGGACAAGGCGTCGTGGATAGCTTTGCCGGTATAGTATACCTTTGTTATAATTATTCTTTGTACGACATGGAGATGGCGCGTTGTTGCTTTTCAATTTTAGGCGTGAATGACGTCATTAATTTTTACAATACCATGAAACAGCATTTCGACGCGATGAAAATCCGGACAAGAAAAATGGGTTAAAAATCACGTGACTTCCGCTTCGCTTTCGCATAGAATCATGGGAACAATAATATCCCAAAAAGAAACGGTGACACAGAATCGGAAGTGGACCAACGGGATGGTTATAAAATTAACAACTTTAGTTTTTCTGAACAATTCCTACGTGATTTTGGCCTATAGATTAGTTTCGTTTGACCAATTTCGTTGGTTAGCTGAATAAAATCAGCGAAGACGTCATGACATGGTCCATGACGTCATTTGCGTCATTTGGTGTTGTGGGCTAGAATCCATAAAAAATTGGTCTCCGCAGGAAACACTGATTTCACATCAGTATACTAGACTTGGTTGCATTTATAACCGTTTTCGCAAAAGATATATGCGAAAATAGCACAAGCAAACGTGCCTGCTTCAGAATCAAATTACCACAGTTGAATAGCCAATGATGTACCCTTTCCAACAATGTATAGCACGACATCGTGTGTTGCGCCGATGTTTACTTATGGTGTTTTGTAATAACGATCCCGCCTTAGCTGCGTGTAATTTTCCTCCGGACAAATTGCTCAGCGAAAAATCCCCCTAATAGGCGGACAACACATTCAATAAGTTCCCGTCTCGCAACGATTTGGCCTCACCGACATATCAACGGCTTATCAATTCCTTCGAGATAAATGATTGAACCAATCTACCCTAACAAGGGGGATTTTTTCACGGTTGTATGTCGAGCGAATAGTATTGGCTGGCTGCCAGGTATTCACACTCAACATCGGAACGCGGCTTATTATTTGAAATCATTTGTGAGCAGTGGTGGCTGCGAGGAAGTCAAATTATATGTCGATCATAACATGGGTCGCCTTCGTTGGTGAAAATGGAATTAAGCCTCAACCAAATTTGTTGTCAAGTTGATGTGGGGGGCTTATATGACCTTGACCTTGACCATAAATGACCTTGACCTCTGTTGAAAGACATCTCACTTAAAGAGCCATTTTGCTAGATATGTGTTGCGATGTACGCGCTAATGTCAATATTCAGAGGCCTTTTATAGCTATCCTTTAGAAATATACCGGTATCGAGGCTCCTACATACTCGAGTCTGTATCTGACCAACAGAAACATGGGAGTACCATATCAATTTAAACTTGACCTCCATAAAGAATCTATTATATATTTGAGGAAAGTTTGCATAATGTAACATCATACCCCGGTATATTATACTGAAGAATAAAGTAGTCACCCATATTCGATTCCATTGAAAACAAATGTTGATATGAGGTGAGGTCCACTCAAGCAGGGAGCAATCAACTGGAATTAGGCCAGTGTTAATATATATGGTGGTCAGCTTGGTTATTAACCCATAACTTTTCATTGAACAACAGACATGACATGAACAATCTCAATTATAGAAAATGATTAATGGGTTGTTGCCTTTCTAAATAAAAATAATAATTAAATTTAACGAATCAAGAATAACTAATTTAGTCTCCTCTCTCCTGATCTTCAGATATATCATCGATGCATGAACTGCACTTTTGAAATAAATCTATTTCACCGCAGTTATCGGTACATGAAAAGAGTGAAATTATAAAACATTTTCTTGCCAGTGAAATAAGGGAATTGAGGGCGCTGCTGGTCTTGTCTCACCCTCAACTTTGGTCAAGATTTTCAAGTTGGAAATTCCACAGCTGACACAACATGAGCGAAATGTCACACCAAAAATATTTTGAATTTGTTGGCTAATAATATGATAAAATGATCGCGACACAAGTTAGTTTTAAACTTCGAAACGATACTGTTCTCATATATAGTTTGATTTTTACAATAATTAATTAATAGGGAAATGGAACTTTACTAACCTAGTTAGCAAAACGTGGGGTTTCCTGATCCTTAATGTTGAAAACCCACCCATTTGCTCTATACGTGATAAACAAAAAGAGCGATCGTGGATGAATTTCTGTGGTTTTAGTGCAGCGGTTAGAGTTTGATTTTATTTCGAATATTTTATTACACAATGAGATGATTAAATGGGATACTTTATTTTTCTACTTTTGAAACAGACCCGTTCAGGCTATACCATCTAGCGATAGAGATCATTAGCTATTTCTTTCTATAAACAGAATATACATGTATGTATTTCACAGGGGAGATAATTTCCATATATAAACAGTATACATGTATGTATTTCACAGCCGAGATAAATTCTTTCTATAAACAGTATACATGTATGTATTTCACAGGGGAGATAATTTCTTTCTATAAACAGTATACATGTATGTATTAAACAGGGGAGATAATTTCTTTCTATAAGCAGTGTACATGTATGTATTTCACAGGGGAGATAATTTCTTTCTATAAACAGTGTACATGTATGTATTTCACAGGCGAGATATGGGAGATGATCGGGCTTCTCCGTCAGGTCTCGGCTGATAAACGTCACTACGTCGACGTAGCGATGAGTGAAATAGTCATCAAGTACATCTCCGACATCAATTCCGTGTGCTCAGACAGAATTGGAATACTGCACAGCAAAATTCATCCGTTTAAGTGAGTAACAGTAGTAATATTTACATTCACATCTCCCTTAACAGTCATATGTGTGTGCTGCATTGGATCTTAGCGATGTGGTGATTGAAACATGTAAAATGATGTAATTTACCAGGGTGTTGTTACTCTGGTAAAAGTTGTCTCGTGAATTGTCACAATATTATACGCACATGTAGACCCATGCATGTATTTCCCCAAGGTATTTACCGGGATGTAAGTAATAGTATATATGTGGTGGCTCTGCTAGAGTAATTCTACCAGGGTAATTAATTTACCTCGATTTTAAGGTAATTTACCACGGTAGTACCCGGGTACAGTTTTATATTCCTTCAAATTTGAGACAACAGAATGAACATATTGGGGGTCATATGAATGACACGTGTGATTACATAAGGTGTTCGACTCTTCTGGCTTAACACTTTTTACCATTTTTTCTTACATTCTTTAACAATTTTATAATTTTTAATGTGTTAAGCGAGTGCATTCTCTTATATATGCGAGTCGACCATAGGTCGCCTCGCATATATAAGAGAATGCATTGGCTTAACACTTTTTACCATTTTTTCTTACATTCTTTAACAATTTTATAATTTTTAATGTGTTAAGCCGATGCATTCTCTTATATATGCGAGTCGACCATAGGTCGCCTCGCATATATAAGAGAATGCATTGGCTTAACACTTTTTACCATTTTTTCTTACATTCTTTAACAATTTTATAATTTTTAATGTGTTAAGCCAATGCATTCTCTTATATATGCGAGTCGACCATAGGTCGCCTCGCATATATAAGAGAATGCATTGGCTTAACACTTTTACGATTTTTTCTTACATTCTTTAACTATTTTATAATTTGTTAATGTGTTAAATCAATGCATTCTCTTATATATGCGAGGCGACCTATGGTCGACTCGCATATATAAGAGAATGCATTGGCACAGGGCCCTTCTGTTGGGTAAAGGGTAAAAATGTGTTTGTTTTAATTTCAGGTGGGTTTTCCTATATATGTGTGGGGCTCCCTGCAGGTAATGGATGTTTGTTTTAATTTCATGTGGGTTTTCCTATATATGTGTGGGGCTCCCTGCAGGGTAATGGATGTTTGTTTTTATTTCAGGTGGGTTTTCCTATATATGTGTGGGGCTCCCTGCAGGGTAATGGATGTTTGTTTTAATTTCAGGTGGGTTTTCCTATATATGTGTGGGGCTCCCTGCAGGGTAATGGATGTTTGTTTTAATTTCAGGTGGGTTTTCCTATATATGTGTGGGGCTCCCTGCAGGGTAATGGATGTTTGTTTTAATTTCATGTGGGTTTTCCTATATATGTGTGGGGCTCCCTGCAGGGTAATGGATGTTTGTTTTAATTTCAGGTGGGTTTTCCTATATATGTGTGGGGCTCCCTGCAGGGTAATGGATGTTTGTTTTTATTTCAGGTGGGTTTTCCTATATATGTGTGGGGCTCCCTGCAGGGTAATGGATGTTTGTTTTTATTTCAGGTGGGTTTTCCTATATATGTGTGGGGCTCCCTGCAGGGTAATGGATGTTTGTTTTTATTTCAGGTGGGTTTTCCTATATATGTGTGGGGCTCCCTGCAGGGTAATGGATGTTTGTTTTTATTTCAGGTGGGTTTTCCTATATATGTGTGGGGCTCCCTGCAGGGTAATGGATGTTTGTTTTTATTTCAGGTGGGTTTTCCTATATATGTGTGGGGCTCCCTGCAGGGTAATGGATGTTTGTTTTTATTTCAGGTGGGTTTTCCTATATATGTGTGGGGCTCCCTGCAGGGTAATGGATGTTTGTTTTTATTTCAGGTGGGTTTTCCTATATATGTGTGGGGCTCCCTGCAGGGTAATGGATGTTTGTTTTTATTTCAGGTGGGTTTTCCTATATATGTGTGGGGCTCCCTGCAGGGTAATGGATGTTTGTTTTTATTTCAGGTGGGTTTTCCTATATATGTGTGGGGCTCCCTGCAGGGTAATGGATGTTTGTTTTTATTTCAGGTGGGTTTTCCTATATATGTGTGGGGCTCCCTGCAGGGTAATGGATGTTTGTTTTTATTTCAGGTGGGTTTTCCTATATATGTGTGGGGCTCCCTGCAGGGTAATGGATGTTTGTTTTTATTTCAGGTGGGTTTTCCTATATATGTGTGGGGCTCCCTGCAGGGTAATGGATGTTTGTTTTAATTTCAGGTGGGTTTTCCTATATATGTGTGGGGCTCCCTGCAGGGTAATGGATGTTTGTTTTAATTTCAGGTGGGTTTTCCTATATATGTGTGGGGCTCCCTGCAGGGTAATGGATGTTTGTTTTAATTTCAGGTGGGTTTTCCTATATATGTGTGGGGCTCCCTGCAGGGTAATGGATGTTTGTTTTTATTTCAGGTGGGTTTTCCTATATATGTGTGGGGCTCCCTGCAGGGTAATGGATGTTTGTTTTTATTTCAGGTGGGTTTTCCTATATATGTGTGGGGCTCCCTGCAGGGTAATGGATGTTTGTTTTTATTTCAGGTGGGTTTTCCTATATATGTGTGGGGCTCCCTGCAGGGTAATGGATGTTTGTTTTTATTTCAGGTGGGTTTTCCTATATATGTGTGGGGCTCCCTGCAGGGTAATGGATGTTTGTTTTAATTTCAGGTGGGTTTTCCTATATATGTGTGGGGCTCCCTGCAGGGTAATGGATGTTTGTTTTAATTTCAGGTGGGTTTTCCTATATATGTGTGGGGCTCCCTGCAGGGTAATGGATGTTTGTTTTTATTTCAGGTGGGTTTTCCTATATATGTGTGGGGCTCCCTGCAGGGTAATGGATGTTTGTTTTTATTTCAGGTGGGTTTTCCTATATATGTGTGGGGCTCCCTGCAGGGTAATGGATGTTTGTTTTTATTTCAGGTGGGTTCTCCTATATATGTGTGGGGCTCCCTGCAGGGTAATGGATGTTTGTTTTAATTTCAGGTGGGTTTTCCTATATATGTGTGGGGCTCCCTGCAGGGTAATGGATGTTTGTTTTAATTTCAGGTGGGTTTTCCTATATATGTGTGGGGCTCCCTGCAGGGTAATGGATGTTTGTTTTTATTTCAGGTGGGTTTTCCTATATATGTGTGGGGCTCCCTGCAGGGTAATGGATGTTTGTTTTTATTTCAGGTGGGTTTTCCTATATATGTGTGGGGCTCCCTGCAGGGTAATGGATGTTTGTTTTAATTTCATGTGGGTTTTCCTATATATGTGTGGGGCTCCCTGCAGGGTAATGGATGTTTGTTTTAATTTCAGGTGGGTTTTCCTATATATGTGTGGGGCTCCCTGCAGGGTAATGGATGTTTGTTTTTATTTCAGGTGGGTTTTCCTATATATGTGTGGGGCTCCCTGCAGGGTAATGGATGTTTGTTTTAATTTCAGGTGGGTTTTCCTATATATGTGTGGGGCTCCCTGCAGGGTAATGGATGTTTGTTTTAATTTCATGTGGGTTTTCCTATATATGTGTGGGGCTCCCTGCAGGGTAATGGATGTTTGTTTTAATTTCATGTGGGTTTTCCTATATATGTGTGGGGCTCCCTGCAGGGTAATGGATGTTTGTTTTTATTTCAGGTGGGTTTTCCTCTTGACGTTGGGGTTCTTCTCACTGTTTGGTGTCCTTCTCGTGGAAGGTGACTCATACCGGATTAAGTTGCTGCTGAGCACCGCTACGCTCGTATCTATAAGCATGTTATGTTACGTGGTGAGCGATCTCGACTCACCCTTCAGTGGGTTCTTCAGGATCGATATTAGTATACTAATAGACGTCATCCACAGACTGGAAGCCATGAATGATATGGCCAAACATAAATGTTCAGAAATGGTCTGCTACCCGGACAGCTCAAACTTTGCACACAAAAGGAGTGAGTTCAAACATGGTCCACACTAAACCATACTCATCTACATATAAGGGCGACTGTGGCTACATTATTCAGCGCATTATGTGTGTATATTGCCATTTTTTCGTTGCTTTCTTTGTTCTTTTTGTGATTTAATTGTATATATATCAATGATCTCCCATGAGGAGGAAATAAAGATATATATATATCATATATATAAGTATGTTATGTTACGTGGTGAGCGATCACGACTCACATTTCTGTGGGTTCTTCATGATCGATATTTAATCATTTTTTATCCTTATTTCTTGCACTATTTCACAATTTTTTAAATCATTTTAATTAATTTTTCTTACATTTTTTAACAATTATAAAAATAATATAAAATATGTTAGGCCATGCATTCTCTTATATATGCGAGGTGACCTATGGTCGACTCGCATATATAAGAGAATGCATTGGCACAGGGTTTTCGCAAAACAATCCGGAAGCACTCCGTTCAGTGGGTACTTTAGGGTCGATATTAGTATACTAATAGACGTCATACACAGACTGGAAGCCATGAATGATATGGCCAAACATAAATGTTCAGAAATGGTCTGCTACCCGGACAGCTCAAACTTTGCACACAAAAGGAGTGAGTTCAAACATGGTCCACACTAAACCATACTCATCTCCATATAAGGGCGACTGTGGCTACATTATTCATCGCCGTGTACGGGTCCGTGCATCACCAATTGTGCCACTTATATCGGGTTATACACGATTTCTGAAACAAGAAATCGACATTGTCAATATATGCATATACACGATGTATATGACTTGTTTCAACTTGCGAACAAAAAGATTGATTTCAAGCACGTTCGCAAACAAACCACACGCAGGCAGTGCTACTATTGCGATATTTAATTGCATCAAAATAGATTTATTTTACCCTGTGCCAATGCATTCTCTTATATATGCGAGTCGACCATAGGTCGCCTCGCATATATAAGAGAATGCATTGGCCTAACAATTTTTTTTCATTTTTTTAAAATAAATGTTTCTTACAATTTTTAGGACACAAAATAAAAAAACATCCATTACCCTGCAGGGAGCCCCACACATATATAGAAGCATATAGAAGAGTGTCGTCTGCTCATGTTTGTCTGGGGCTCTGTATGGGTGAAATTATAAAATTGTTAAAGAATACAAGAAAAAATTATTAAAATTGTAAAACATTTATTTAAAAACATGATAAAAAATTGTTAGGCCAATGCATTCTCTTATATATGCGAGGCGACCTATGGTCGACTCGCATATATTAGAGAATGCATTGGCACAGGGTAAAAAAACCGACTTAAACTGGATTTGATATGACTTGAAGATTGATAGTGGTCATTGGATTTTCACCGACAGAGTAATTAAACAAAGAACGGAAAAAAGAAAAAAACCCAACTCTTTAATTGGAGTGTTCAAGCGCGCGCGAGAATGAACCACACTCATGTACATGTAAGGATATTGTGGCTTCACTATTCGTTGCCCTATACGGACCCATGCGTCACCAATTGTGTCACGCACATCGCGCTATACACCATTTCAGAAACAAGGATTCGAAATGTGAATTGGCTTATAAACGATCTCTGACTTGTTTTTAATTTTGCGCACGAAAGGTTCAAGCTCGTATGGGATAAAGGAAATTGATGCAGTGCGACTCTGGCTACATTGTTCGTTGGATAATTATATCACATATGATGCCCAATTAAACGTGAATCGGACTATACCACACGAAACCACTATAATATCATCGAAAAATACATTAGAATCGGACTATACCACACGAAACCACTATAATATCATCGAAAAATACATTAGATATTTTCTTATCTGTCACTGGTGAGTAATCGACGTGTGCTTACCGGGTTACTTGGTATCGCGCCAAGTAAATTACCACGCGGATTAGTACGATTCAGAAAATCCGCGCTTGACACCAATACCAGACATTGCAAAATGATTGCTTTGTTCATTAAAGTTCAATTATTGTTCAACTTCGTTGCACTAACGACAATAGGCACAAAAACAAAGAGGCAAGCTATATGTTTTGTCATAAGGCAGTGCGACTGTATTGCTACAATACAATACAGTCGTATACAGTTGTATTACTCGTATACAGGCAATACAGTCGTATACAGTTGTGACGCGTCTCAGCCAGCGCCGTGCATGTACAAGTATTTTACATTCTTTTAAAGATTTTGATTTATAAAAAGGATTAAAGCTCTATTTTTTATGTGATATACAAGATCTTTAACTCAAGTTGGGACATAAGATTTTATGAAATTCATTTGATAAATTTGATTCACCACTCTTCTATGACTCGTGAATCAAATTGATCAAACTCGTTTCATAAAAATCTTATATCCCAACATAACTCGTTTGATATCCTCTATATTTATCTATACTAATAACACCCAATTTTGTTTGTTTGTTCGTATGTTTGTAGGCGCCGAACGTTTCGCCCACCACAGCTGAACATGTGTATATAGGGGTAATTTGACCCGGGGACCGTTATTATATAGGTCCTGTATTACATCAGATGTCTTAATATGGCATTAATCATTATTTTATATACATATTGGCTAGAGGCGACAACAACGGTTGAATAATCGGAGCTGAAAATTTGTACATATGGGTAATTTGACCTGGGGAATCTTTTTAGATATGTTCCGTTGACCTCAGATGTCTTAAAGGGCACTGATAATTAATTTATCTCCCTTCCTTCTGCTTCAACTGAAGATCATCTATCAAGCTTTATAGATGGATCTTAACTCCATAGCAATTCCGGGTGAAGATCCTACATACGTTATCTAGACGATCGGCTCCGGGATTATTCGTATACATACGGTGGATCCTGTAAGGATGCAAGAATAATTTTACGAAAGGAAAGTTATGAGGAAAAAGTACCCAGGCGTTGTAACAACAAACCTTGTCGTACTCAAATTCAATCGAAATGATGCGAGCAAATTATGTGTTCGAACTATACTGAGGAGTGAAACAACCTGCAAGATACCACATGCGAGGAAATAGCAAAATAACATGATAGTCATCTCACAAACACAAAAACGGTCGAAATGCTCCAACACTGATCGCCACACAGATACAGATTCTACAGCGCAAACACAGTCGAAAGGCTCCAACACTGATCGGCATACCGTTACAAATTATACAGCGCAAACACGATCGAAAGGCCACAGCACTGATTGACATGCAGTTACAGATTACACAACGCAAACACAATCGAAAAACTCCAACACTGATCGGCATACCGTTACAAATTATATAGCGCAAACACGGTCGAAATGCTCCAACACTGATCGGCATATACCGTTACAAATTATACAGCGCAAACACGGTCGAAAGGCTACCGCACTGATTGACATACAGTTAGAGATTATACTACGCAAATACAGTCGAATGGCTCCAACACTGATCGGCATACCGTTACGAATTATACAGCGCAAACACGGTCGAAAGGCTACCGCACTGATTGCCATACAGTTACATATTATACAACGCAAACACAGTCGAAAGGTTCCAACACTGATCGCCACACATATACAGACTCCACTCTTATAACTAATGTGTAGAAACGATTACACATCAAATGTGAAAACTCGGTTAATACATGTACACATAGCAATGTGTAGTTTTACATACAAATACATTGACCAAGGGCCGTTCTGCACATACATGTGTATATTTTGTTACACACAATTGTGTAAGAACGTAGAGCATGCGCATTGCGGTGCCTTCAATTTCATAGTCTGCTGCACCCTAAATCTAATTGGATGAACCTTGTATACAACTCGTTGGGTGCGAATTTGTTGTGTACTTATTATCCAACAGTTTAGTACGATGTACACAACTGATTACGTGAACTGTCTTATGTGGTATTACTTTCATATCACGTTGGATAAAACCGCCACGTGACCGGGTCATCCAATAGCAGCGCGTTTCCGGTGCCGTCGAGCATGCGATTTTTGGCTCAAAATATTTCAAAACAAGATGGATGACTGCGTGAAAAAACTCCCGAGCGACTGGAAAATGGGACAAGGCGTCGTGGATAGCTTTGCCGGTATAGTATACCCTTGTTATAATTATTCTTTGTACGACATGGAGATGGCGCGTTGTTGCTTTTCAATTTTAGGCGTGAATGACGTCATTAATTTTTACAATACCATGAAACAGCATTTCGACGCGATGAAAATCCGGACAAGAAAAATGGGTTAAAAATCACGTGACTTCCGCTTCGCTTTCGCATAGAATCATGGGAACAATAATATCCCAAAAAGAAACGGTGACACAGAATCGGAAGTGGACCAACGGGATGGTTATAAAATTAACAACTTTAGTTTTTCTGAACAATTCCTACGTGATTTTGGCCTATAGATTAGTTTCGTTTGACCAATTTCGTTGGTTAGCTGAATAAAATCAGCGAAGACGTCATGACATGGTCCATGACGTCATTTGCGTCATTTGGTGTTGTGGGCTAGAATCCAGAAAAAATTGGTCTCCGCAGGAAACACTGATTTCACATCAGTATACTAGACTTGGTTGCATTTATAACCGTTTTCGCAAAAGATATATGCGAAAATAGCACAAGCAAACGTGCCTGCTTCAGAATCAAATTACCACAGTTGAATAGCCAAGGATGTACCCTTTCCAACAATGTATAGCACGACATCGTGTGTTGCGCCGATGTTTACTTATGGTGTTTTGTAATAACGATCCCGCCTTAGCTGCGTGTAATTTTCCTCCGGACAAATTGCTCAGCGAAAAATCCCCCTAATAGGCGGACAACACATTCAATAAGTTCCCGTCTCGCAACGATTTGGCCTCACAGACATATCAGCGGCTTATCAATTCCTTCGAGATAAATGATTGAACCAATCTACCCTAACAAGGGGGATTTTTTCACGGTTGTATGTCGCGCGAATAGTATTGGCTGGCTGCCAGGTATTCACACTCAACATCGGAACGCGGCTTATTATTTGAAATCATTCGTGAGCAGTGGTGGCAGCGAGGAAGTCAAATTATATGTCCATCATAACATGGGTCGCCTTCGTTGGTGAAAATGGAATTAAGCCTCAACCAAATTTGTTGTCAAGTTGATGTGGGGGGGCTTATATGACCTTGACCTTGACCATAAAATGACCTTGACCTCTGTTGAAAGTCATCTCACTTAAAGGGCCATTTTGCTAGATATGTGTTGCGATGTACGCGCTAATGTCAATATTCAGAGGCCTTTTATAGCCATCCTTTAGAAATATACCGGTATCGAGGCTCCTACATACTCGAGTCTGTATCTGACCAACAGAAACATGGGAGTACCATATCAATTTAAACTTGACCTCCATAAAGAATCTATTATATATTTGAGGAAAGTTTGCATAATGTAACATCATACCCCGGTATATTATACTGAAGAATAAAGTAGTCACCCATATTCGATTCCATTGAAAAGAAATGTTGATATGAGGTGAGGTACACTCAAGCAGGGAGCAATCAACTGGAATTAGGCCAGTGTTAATATATATGGTGGTCAGCTTGGTTATAAACCCAGAACTTTTCATTGAACAACAGACATGACATGAACAATCTCAATTATAGACAAGGATTAATGGGTTGTTGCCTTTCTAAATAAAAATAATAATTAAATTTAACGAATCAAGAATAACTAAGTCTCCTCTCTCCTGATCTTCAGATATATCATCGATGCATGAACTGCACTTTTGAAATAAATCTATTTCACCGCAGTTATCGGTACATGAAAAGAGTGAAATTATAAAACATTTTCTTGCCAGTGAAATAAGGGAATTGAGGGCGCTGGTCTTGTCTCACCCTCAACTTTGGTCAAGATTTTCAAGTTGGAAATTCCACAGCTGACACAACATGAGCGAAATGTCACACCAAAAATATTTTGAATTTGTTGGCTAATAATATGATAAAATGACCGCGACACAAGTTAGTTTTAAACTTCGAAACGATAATGTTCTCATATATAGTTTGATTTTTACAATAATTAATTAATAGGGAAATGGAACTTTACTAACCTAGTTAGCAAAACTTGGGGTCTCCTGATCCTTAATGTTGAAAACCCACCCCTTTGCTCTATACGTGATAAACAAAAAGAGCGATCGTGGATGAATTTCTGTGGTTTTAGTGCAGCGGTTAGAGTTTGATTTTATTTCGAATATTTTATTACAAAATGAGATGATTAAATGGGAAACTTTATACATGTATACATGACACATGTATGTATTACACAGTCGTGATAATTTCTATATATAAACAGTATACATGTATGTATTTCACAGGGGAGATAATTATTTCTTTCTATAAACAGTATATACATGTATGTATTTCACAGGAGAGATAATTTCTTTCTATAAACAGTATACATGTATGTATTAAACAGGGGAGATAATTTCTATCTATAAGCAGTGTACAT
Source organism: Siphonodentalium dalli (assembly GCA_032622095.1). Classification (NCBI taxonomy): domain Eukaryota; kingdom Metazoa; phylum Mollusca; class Scaphopoda; order Gadilida; family Siphonodentaliidae; genus Siphonodentalium; species Siphonodentalium dalli. The sequence goes on from CP136067.1 coordinate 13,072,512, forward strand.
GTATGTATTTCACAGGGGAGATAATTTATATCTATAAGCAGTGTACATGTATGTATTACACAGGGGAGATAATTTCTATATATAAACAGTATACATGTATGTATTTCACAGGGGAGATAATTATTTCTTTCTATAAACAGTATATACATGTATGTATTTCACAGGAGAGATAATTTCTTTCTATAAACAGTATAAATGTATGTATTACACAGGGGAGATAATGTATATATATAAACAGTATACATGTACGTATTACACAGGGGAGATCATTTCTTTCTTTAAACAGTATATGTGTGTGTATTACACAGGGGAGATAATTTCTATCTATAAGCAGTGTACATGTATGTATTTCACAGGGGAGATAATTTCTATCCATAAACAGTATACATGTATGTATTAAACAGGGGAGATAATTTCTATCTATAAGCAGTGTACATGTATGTATTTCACAGGGGAGATAATTTCTTTCTATAAACAGTGTACATGTATGTATTTCACAGGCGAGATAATTTCTTTCTATAAACAGTATACATGTATGTATTAAACAGGGGAGATAATTTCTATCTATAAGCAGTGTACATGTATGTATTTCACAGGGGAGATAATTTCTTTCTATAAACAGTGTACATGTATGTATTTCACAGGCGAGATAATTTCTTTCTATAAACAGTGTACATGTATGTATTTCACAGGCGAGATAATTTCTTTCTATAAACAGTGTACATGTATGTATTTCACAGGCGAGATAATTTCTTTCTATAAACAGTGTACATGTATGTATTAAACAGGGGAGATAATTTCTTTCTATAAACAGTATACATGTATGTATTTCACAGGCGAGATATGGGAGATGATCGGGCTTCTCCGTCAGGTCTCGGCTGATAAACGTCACTACGTCGACGTAGCGATGAGTGAAATAGTCATCAAGTACATCTCCGACATCAATTCCGTGTGCTCAGACAGAATTGGAATACTGCACAGCAAAATTCATCCGTTTAAGTGAGTAACAGTAGTAATATTTACATTCACATCTTCCTTAACAGTCAAATGTGTGTGCTGCATTGGATCTTAGCGATGTGGTGATTGAAACATGTAAAATGATGTAATTTACCAGGGTGTTGTTACTCTGGTAAAAGTTGTCTCGTGAATTGTCACAATATTATACGCACATGTAGACCCATGCGTGTATTTCCCCAAGGTATTTACCGGGATGTAAGTAATAGTATATATGTGGTGGCTCTGCTAGAGTAATTCTACCAGGGTAATTAATTTACCTCGATTTTAAGGTAATTTACCACGGTAGTACCCGGGTACAGTTTTATATTCCTTCAAATTTGAGACAACAGAATGAACATATTGGGGGTCATATGAATGACACGTGTGATTACATAAGGTGTTCAACTCTTCTGGCTTAACAATTTTAACCATTTTTTCTTACATTCTTTAACAATTTTATAATTTTTAATGTGTTAAGCCGGTGCATTCTCTTATATATGCGAGTCGACCATAGGTCGCCTCGAATATATAAGAGAATGCATTGCCTTAACACTTTTTACCATTTTTTCTTACTTTCTTTATCAATTTAAAATTTTTTAATGTGTTAAGCCTAAGCATTCTCTTATATATGCGAGTCGACCATAGGTCGCCTCGCATATATAAGAGAATGCATTGGCTTAACACTTTTTACCATTTTTTCTTACATTCTTTAACAATTTTATAATTTTTAATGTGTTAAGCCAATGCATTCTCTTATATATGCGAGTCGACCATAGGTCGCCTCGCATATATAAGAGAATGCATTGGCTTAACACTTTTTACCATTTTTTCTTACATTCTTTAACAATTTTATAATTTTTAATGTGTTAAGCCAATGCATTCTCTTATATATGCGAGTCGACCATAGGTCGCCTCGCATATATAAGAGAATGCATTGGCTTAACACTTTTTACCATTTTTTCTTGTATTCTTTAACAATTTTATAATTTCACCCATACAGAGCCCCAGACAAACATGAGCAGACGACAGTCTTCTATATGCTTCTATATATGTGTGGGGCTCCCTGCAGGGTAATGGATGTTTGTTTTAATTTCAGGTGGGTTTTCCTATATATGTGTGGGGCTCCCTGCAGGGTAATGGATGTTTGTTTTTATTTCAGGTGGGTTTTCCTATATATGTGTGGGGCTCCCTGCAGGGTAATGGATGTTTGTTTTTATTTCAGGTGGGTTTTCCTATATATGTGTGGGGCTCCCTGCAGGGTAATGGATGTTTGTTTTAATTTCATGTGGGTTTTCCTATATATGTGTGGGGCTCCCTGCAGGGTAATGGATGTTTGTTTTTATTTCAGGTGGGTTTTCCTATATATGTGTGGGGCTCCCTGCAGGGTAATGGATGTTTGTTTTAATTTCATGTGGGTTTTCCTATATATGTGTGGGGCTCCCTGCAGGGTAATGGATGTTTGTTTTAATTTCATGTGGGTTTTCCTATATATGTGTGGGGCTCCCTGCAGGGTAATGGATGTTTGTTTTAATTTCAGGTGGGTTTTCCTATATATGTGTGGGGCTCCCTGCAGGGTAATGGATGTTTGTTTTTATTTCAGGTGGGTTTTCCTATATATGTGTGGGGCTCCCTGCAGGGTAATGGATGTTTGTTTTTATTTCAGGTGGGTTTTCCTATATATGTGTGGGGCTCCCTGCAGGGTAATGGATGTTTGTTTTAATTTCATGTGGGTTTTCCTATATATGTGTGGGGCTCCCTGCAGGGTAATGGATGTTTGTTTTAATTTCATGTGGGTTTTCCTATATATGTGTGGGGCTCCCTGCAGGGTAATGGATGTTTGTTTTAATTTCAGGTGGGTTTTCCTATATATGTGTGGGGCTCCCTGCAGGGTAATGGATGTTTGTTTTTATTTCAGGTGGGTTTTCCTCTTGACGTTGGGGTTCTTCTCACTGTTTGGTGTCCTTCTCGTGGAAGGTGACTCATACCGGATTAAGTTGCTGCTGAGCACCGCTACGCTCGTATCTATAAGCATGTTATGTTACGTGGTGAGCGATCTCGACTCTCCTTTCAGTGGGTTCTTCAGGATCGATATTAGTATACTAATAGACGTCATCCACAGACTGGAAGCCATGAATGATATGGCCAAACATAAATGTTCAGAAATGGTCTGCTACCCGGACAGCTCAAACTTTGCACATAAAAGGAGTGAGTTCAAACATGGTCCACACTAAACCATACTCATCTACATATAAGGGCGACTGTGGCTACATTATTCAGCGCATTATGTGTGTATATTGCCATTTTTTCGTTGCTTTCTTTGTTCTTTTTGTGATTTAATTGTATATATATCAATGATCTCCCATGAGGAGGAAATAAAGATATATATATATCATATATATAAGTATGTTATGTTACGTGGTGAGCGATCACGACTCACATTTCTGTGGGTTCTTCATGATCGATATTTAATCATTTTTTATCCTTATTTCTTGCACTATTTCACAATTTTTTAAATCATTTTAATTAATTTTTCTTACATTTTTTAACAATTATAAAAATAATATAAAATATGTTAGGCCATGCATTCTCTTATATATGCGAGGTGACCTATGGTCGACTCGCATATATAAGAGAATGCATTGGCACAGGGTTTTCGCAAAACAATCCGGAAGCACTCCGTTCAGTGGGTACTTTAGGGTCGATATTAGTATACTAATAGACGTCATACACAGACTGGAAGCCATGAATGATATGGCCAAACATAAATGTTCAGAAATGGTCTGCTACCCGGACAGCTCAAACTTTGCACACAAAAGGAGTGAGTTCAAACATGGTCCACACTAAACCATACTCATCTCCATATAAGGGCGACTGTGGCTACATTATTCATCGCCGTGTACGGGTCCGTGCATCACCAATTGTGCCACTTATATCGGGTTATACACGATTTCTGAAACAAGAAATCGACATTGTCAATATATGCATATACACGATGTATATGACTTGTTTCAACTTGCGAACAAAAAGATTGATTTCAAGCACGTTCGCAAACAAACCACACACAGGCAGTGCTACTATTGCGATATTTAATTGCATCAAAATAGATCTATTTTACCCTGTGCCAATGCATTCTCTTATATATGCGAGTCGACCATAGGTCGCCTCGCATATATAAGAGAATGCATTGGCCTAACAATTTTTTTTCATTTTTTTTAAATAAATGTTTCTTACAATTTTTAGGACACAAAATAAAAAAACATCCATTACCCTGCAGGGAGCCCCACACATATATAGAAGCATATAGAAGAGTGTCGTCTGCTCATGTTTGTCTGGGGCTCTGTATGGGTGAAATTATAAAATTGTTAAAGAATACAAGAAAAAATTATTAAAATTGTAAAACATTTATTTAAAAACATGATAAAAAATTGTTAGGCCAATGCATTCTCTTATATATGCGAGGCGACCTATGGTCGACTCGCATATATTAGAGAATGCATTGGCACAGGGTAAAAAAACCGACTTAAACTGGATTTGATATGACTTGAAGATTGATAGTGGTCATTGGATTTTCACCGACAGAGTAATTAAACAAAGAACGGAAAAAAGAAAAAAACCCAACTCTTTAATTGGAGTGTTCAAGCGCGCGCGAGAATGAACCACACTCATGTACATGTAAGGATATTGTGGCTTCACTATTCGTTGCCCTATACGGACCCATGCGTCACCAATTGTGTCACGCACATCGCGCTATACACCATTTCAGAAACAAGGATTCGAAATGTGAATTGGCTTATAAACGATCTCTGACTTGTTTTTAATTTTGCGCACGAAAGGTTCAAGCTCGTATGGGATAAAGGAAATTGATGCAGTGCGACTCTGGCTACATTGTTCGTTGGATAATTATATCACATATGATGCCCAATTAAACGTGAATCGGACTATACCACACGAAACCACTATAATATCATCGAAAAATACATTAGAATCGGACTATACCACACGAAACCACTATAATATCATCGAAAAATACATTAGATATTTTCTTATCTGTCACTGGTGAGTAATCGACGTGTGCTTACCGGGTTACTTGGTATCGCGCCAAGTAAATTACCACGCGGATTAGTACGATTCAGAAAATCCGCGCTTGACACCAATACCAGACATTGCAAAATGATTGCTTTGTTCATTAAAGTTCAATTATTGTTCAACTTCGTTGCACTAACGACAATAGGCACAAAAACAAAGAGGCAAGCTATATGTTTTGTCATAAGGCAGTGCGACTGTATTGCTACAATACAATACAGTCGTATACAGTTGTATTACTCGTATACAGGCAATACAGTCGTATACAGTTGTGACGCGTCTCAGCCAGCGCCGTGCATGTACAAGTATTTTACATTCTTTTAAAGATTTTGATTTATAAAAAGGATTAAAGCTCTATTTTTTATGTGATATACAAGATCTTTAACTCAAGTTGGGACATAAGATTTTATGAAATTCATTTGATAAATTTGATTCACCACTCTTCTATGACTCGTGAATCAAATTGATCAAACTCGTTTCATAAAATCTTATATCCCAACATAACTCGTTTGATATCCTCTATATTTATCTATACTAATAACACCCAATTTTGTTTGTTTGTTCGTATGTTTGTAGGCGCCGAACGTTTCGCCCACCACAGCTGAACATGTGTATATAGGGGTAATTTGACCCGGGGACCGTTATTATATAGGTCCTGTATTACATCAGATGTCTTAATATGGCATTAATCATTATTTTATATACATATTGGCTAGAGGCGACAACAACGGTTGAATAATCGGAGCTGAAAATTTGTACATATGGGTAATTTGACCTGGGGAATCTTTTTAGATATGTTCCGTTGACCTCAGATGTCTTAAAGGGCACTGATAATTAATTTATCTCCCTTCCTTCTGCTTCAACTGAAGATCATCTATCAAGCTTTATAGATGGATCTTAACTCCATAGCAATTCCGGGTGAAGATCCTACATACGTTATCTAGACGATCGGCTCCGGGATTATTCGTATACATACGGTGGGTCCTGTAAGGATGCAAGAATAATTTTACGAAAGGAAAGTTATGAGGAAAAAGTACCCAGGCGTTGTAACAACAAACCTTGTCGTACTCAAATTCAATCGAAATGATGCGAGCAAATTATGTGTTCGAACTATACTGAGGAGTGAAACAACCTGCAAGATACCACATGCGAGGAAATAGCAAAATAACAAGATAGTCATCTCACAAACACAAAAACGGTCGAAATGCTCCAACACTGATCGCCACACAGATACAGATTCTACAGCGCAAACACAGTCGAAAGGCTCCAACACTGATCGGCATACCGTTACAAATTATACAGCGCAAACACGATCGAAAGGCCACAGCACTGATTGACATGCAGTTACAGATTACACAACGCAAACACAATCGAAAAACTCCAACACTGATCGGCATACCGTTACAAATTATATAGCGCAAACACGGTCGAAATGCTCCAACACTGATCGGCATATACCGTTACAAATTATACAGCGCAAACACGGTCGAAAGGCTACCGCACTGATTGACATACAGTTAGAGATTATACTACGCAAATACAGTCGAATGGCTCCAACACTGATCGGCATACCGTTACGAATTATACAGCGCAAACACGGTCGAAAGGCTACCGCACTGATTGCCATACAGTTACATATTATACAACGCAAACACAGTCGAAAGGTTCCAACACTGATCGCCACACATATACAGACTCCACTCTTATAACTAATGTGTAGAAACGATTACACATCAAATGTGAAAACTCGGTTAATACATGTACACATAGCAATGTGTAGTTTTACATACAAATACATTGACCAAGGGCCGTTCTGCACATACATGTGTATATTTTGTTACACACAATTGTGTAAGAACGTAGAGCATGCGCATTGCGGTGCCTTCAATTTCATAGTCTGCTGCACCCTAAATCTAGTTGGATGAACCTTGTATACAACTCGTTGGGTGCGAATTTGTTGTGTACTTATTATCCAACAGTTTAGTACGATGTACACAACTGATTACGTGAACTGTCTTATGTGGTATTACTTTCATATCACGTTGGATAAAACCGCCACGTGACCGGGTCATCCAATAGCAGCGCGTTTCCGGTGCCGTCGAGCATGCGATTTTTGGCTCAAAATATTTCAAAACAAGATGGATGACTGCGTGAAAAAACTCCCGAGCGACTGGAAAATGGGACAAGGCGTCGTGGATAGCTTTGCCGGTATAGTATACCCTTGTTATAATTATTCTTTGTACGACATGGAGATGGCGCGTTGTTGCTTTTCAATTTTAGGCGTGAATGACGTCATTAATTTTTACAATACCATGAAACAGCATTTCGACGCGATGAAAATCCGGACAAGAAAAATGGGTTAAAAATCACGTGACTTCCGCTTCGCTTTCGCATAGAATCATGGGAACAATAATATCCCAAAAAGAAACGGTGACACAGAATCGGAAGTGGACCAACGGGATGGTTATAAAATTAACAACTTTAGTTTTTCTGAACAATTCCTACGTGATTTTGGCCTATAGATTAGTTTCGTTTGACCAATTTCGTTGGTTAGCTGAATAAAATCAGCGAAGACGTCATGACATGGTCCATGACGTCATTTGCGTCATTTGGTGTTGTGGGCTAGAATCCAGAAAAAATTGGTCTCCGCAGGAAACACTGATTTCACATCAGTATACTAGACTTGGTTGCATTTATAACCGTTTTCGCAAAAGATATATGCGAAAATAGCACAAGCAAACGTGCCTGCTTCAGAATCAAATTACCACAGTTGAATAGCCAAGGATGTACCCTTTCCAACAATGTATAGCACGACATCGTGTGTTGCGCCGATGTTTACTTATGGTGTTTTGTAATAACGATCCCGCCTTAGCTGCGTGTAATTTTCCTCCGGACAAATTGCTCAGCGAAAAATCCCCCTAATAGGCGGACAACACATTCAATAAGTTCCCGTCTCGCAACGATTTGGCCTCACAGACATATTAGCGGCTTATCAATTCCTTCGAGATAAATGATTGAACCAATCTACCCTAACAAGGGGGATTTTTTCACGGTTGTATGTCGCGCGAATAGTATTGGCTGGCTGCCAGGTATTCACACTCAACATCGGAACGCGGCTTATTATTTGAAATCATTCGTGAGCAGTGGTGGCAGCGAGGAAGTCAAATTATATGTCCATCATAACATGGGTCGCCTTCGTTGGTGAAAATGGAATTAAGCCTCAACCAAATTTGTTGTCAAGTTGATGTGGGGGGGGGGGGGGGGCTTATATGACCTTGACCTTGACCATAAAATGACCTTGACCTCTGTTGAAAGTCATCTCACTTAAAGGGCCATTTTGCTAGATATGTGTTGCGATGTACGCGCTAATGTCAATATTCAGAGGCCTTTTATAGCCATCCTTTAGAAATATACCGGTATCGAGGCTCCTACATACTCGAGTCTGTATCTGACCAACAGAAACATGGGAGTACCATATCAATTTAAACTTGACCTCCATAAAGAATCTATTATATATTTGAGGAAAGTTTGCATAATGTAACATCATACCCCGGTATATTATACTGAAGAATAAAGTAGTCACCCATATTCGATTCCATTGAAAAGAAATGTTGATATGAGGTGAGGTACACTCAAGCAGGGAGCAATCAACTGGAATTAGGCCAGTGTTAATATATATGGTGGTCAGCTTGGTTATAAACCCAGAACTTTTCATTGAACAACAGACATGACATGAACAATCTCAATTATAGACAAGGATTAATGGGTTGTTGCCTTTCTAAATAAAAATAATAATTAAATTTAACGAATCAAGAATAACTAAGTCTCCTCTCTCCTGATCTTCAGATATATCATCGATGCATGAACTGCACTTTTGAAATAAATCTATTTCACCGCAGTTATCGGTACATGAAAAGAGTGAAATTATAAAACATTTTCTTGCCAGTGAAATAAGGGAATTGAGGGCGCTGGTCTTGTCTCACCCTCAACTTTGGTCAAGATTTTCAAGTTGGAAATTCCACAGCTGACACAACATGAGCGAAATGTCACACCAAAAATATTTTGAATTTGTTGGCTAATAATATGATAAAATGACCGCGACACAAGTTAGTTTTAAACTTCGAAACGATAATGTTCTCATATATAGTTTGATTTTTACAATAATTAATTAATAGGGAAATGGAACTTTACTAACCTAGTTAGCAAAACTTGGGGTCTCCTGATCCTTAATGTTGAAAACCCACCCCTTTGCTCTATACGTGATAAACAAAAAGAGCGATCGTGGATGAATTTCTGTGGTTTTAGTGCAGCGGTTAGAGTTTGATTTTATTTCGAATATTTTATTACAAAATGAGATGATTAAATGGGAAACTTTATACATGTATACATGATACATGTATGTATTACACAGTCGTGATAATTTCTATATATAAACAGTATACATGTATGTATTTCACAGGGGAGATAATTATTTCTTTCTATAAACAGTATATACATGTATGTATTTCACAGGAGAGATAATTTCTTTCTATAAACAGTATAAATGTATGTATTACACAGGGGAGATAATGTATATCTATAAACAGTATACATGTACGTATTACACAGGGGAGATCATTTCTTTCTTTAAACAGTATATGTGTGTGTATTACACAGGGGAGATAATTTCTATCTATAAGCAGTGTACATGTATGTATTTCACAGGGGAGATAATTTCTATCCATAAACAGTATACATGTATGTATTAAACAGGGGAGATAATTTCTATCTATAAGCAGTGTACATGTATGTATTTCACAGGGGAGATAATTTCTTTCTATAAACAGTGTACATGTATGTATTTCACAGGCGAGATAATTTCTTTCTATAAACAGTATACATGTATGTATTAAACAGGGGAGATAATTTCTATCTATAAGCAGTGTACATGTATGTATTTCACAGGGGAGATAATTTCTTTCTATAAACAGTGTACATGTATGTATTTCACAGGCGAGATAATTTCTTTCTATAAACAGTGTACATGTATGTATTTCACAGGCGAGATAATTTCTTTCTATAAACAGTGTACATGTATGTATTTCACAGGCGAGATAATTTCTTTCTATAAACAGTGTACATGTATGTATTAAACAGGGGAGATAATTTCTTTCTATAAACAGTATACATGTATGTATTTCACAGGCGAGATATGGGAGATGATCGGGCTTCTCCGTCAGGTCTCGGCTGATAAACGTCACTACGTCGACGTAGCGATGAGTGAAATAGTCATCAAGTACATCTCCGACATCAATTCCGTGTGCTCAGACAGAATTGGAATACTGCACAGCAAAATTCATCCGTTTAAGTGAGTAACAGTAGTAATATTTACATTCACATCTTCCTTAACAGTCAAATGTGTGTGCTGCATTGGATCTTAGCGATGTGGTGATTGAAACATGTAAAATGATGTAATTTACCAGGGTGTTGTTACTCTGGTAAAAGTTGTCTCGTGAATTGTCACAATATTATACGCACATGTAGACCCATGCGTGTATTTCCCCAAGGTATTTACCGGGATGTAAGTAATAGTATATATGTGGTGGCTCTGCTAGAGTAATTCTACCAGGGTAATTAATTTACCTCGATTTTAAGGTAATTTACCACGGTAGTACCCGGGTACAGTTTTATATTCCTTCAAATTTGAGACAACAGAATGAACATATTGGGGGTCATATGAATGACACGTGTGATTACATAAGGTGTTCAACTCTTCTGGCTTAACAATTTTAGCCATTTTTTCTTACATTCTTTAACAATTTTATAGTTTTTAATGTGTTAAGCCGGTGCATTCTCTTATATATGCGAGTCGACCATAGGTCGCCTCGAATATATAAGAGAATGCATTGCCTTAACACTTTTTACCATTTTTTCTTACTTTCTTTATCAATTTAAAAATTTTTAATGTGTTAAGCCAATGCATTCTCTTATATATGCGAGTCGACCATAGGTCGCCTCGCATATATAAGAGAATGCATTGGCTTAACACTTTTTACCATTTTTTCTTACATTCTTTAACAATTTTATAATTTTTAATGTGTTAAGCCAATGCATTCTCTTATATATGCGAGTCGACCATAGGTCGCCTCGCATATATAAGAGAATGCATTGGCTTAACACTTTTTACCATTTTTTCTTACATTCTTTAACAATTTTATAATTTTTAATGTGTTAAGCCAATGCATTCTCTTATATATGCGAGTCGACCATAGGTCGCCTCGCATATATAAGAGAATGCATTGGCTTAACACTTTTTACCATTTTTTCTTGTATTCTTTAACAATTTTATAATTTCACCCATACAGAGCCCCAGACAAACATGAGCAGACGACAGTCTTCTATATGCTTCTATATATGTGTGGGGCTCCCTGCAGGGTAATGGATGTTTGTTTTAATTTCAGGTGGGTTTTCCTATATATGTGTGGGGCTCCCTGCAGGGTAATGGATGTTTGTTTTAATTTCTGGTGGGTTTTCCTATATATGTGTGGGGCTCCCTGCAGGGTAATGGATGTTTGTTTTTATTTCAGGTGGGTTTTCCTATATATGTGTGGGGCTCCCTGCAGGGTAATGGATGTTTGTTTTAATTTCAGGTGGGTTTTCCTATATATGTGTGGGGCTCCCTGCAGGGTAATGGATGTTTGTTTTTATTTCAGGTGGGTTTTCCTATATATGTGTGGGGCTCCCTGCAGGGTAATGGATGTTTGTTTTTATTTCAGGTGGGTTTTCCTATATATGTGTGGGGCTCCCTGCAGGGTAATGGATGTTTGTTTTAATTTCATGTGGGTTTTCCTATATATGTGTGGGGCTCCCTGCAGGGTAATGGATGTTTGTTTTTATTTCAGGTGGGTTTTCCTATATATGTGTGGGGCTCCCTGCAGGGTAATGGATGTTTGTTTTAATTTCATGTGGGTTTTCCTATATATGTGTGGGGCTCCCTGCAGGGTAATGGATGTTTGTTTTAATTTCATGTGGGTTTTCCTATATATGTGTGGGGCTCCCTGCAGGGTAATGGATGTTTGTTTTAATTTCAGGTGGGTTTTCCTATATATGTGTGGGGCTCCCTGCAGGGTAATGGATGTTTGTTTTTATTTCAGGTGGGTTTTCCTATATATGTGTGGGGCTCCCTGCAGGGTAATGGATGTTTGTTTTTATTTCAGGTGGGTTTTCCTATATATGTGTGGGGCTCCCTGCAGGGTAATGGATGTTTGTTTTAATTTCAGGTGGGTTTTCCTATATATGTGTGGGGCTCCCTGCAGGGTAATGGATGTTTGTTTTAATTTCAGGTGGGTTTTCCTATATATGTGTGGGGCTCCCTGCAGGGTAATGGATGTTTGTTTTTATTTCAGGTGGGTTTTCCTATATATGTGTGGGGCTCCCTGCAGGGTAATGGATGTTTGTTTTTATTTCAGGTGGGTTTTCCTATATATGTGTGGGGCTCCCTGCAGGGTAATGGATGTTTGTTTTTATTTCAGGTGGGTTTTCCTATATATGTGTGGGGCTCCCTGCAGGGTAATGGATGTTTGTTTTAATTTCAGGTGGGTTTTCCTATATATGTGTGGGGCTCCCTGCAGGGTAATGGATGTTTGTTTTTATTTCATGTGGGTTTTCCTATATATGTGTGGGGCTCCCTGCAGGGTAATGGATGTTTGTTTTTATTTCAGGTGGGTTTTCCTATATATGTGTGGGGCTCCCTGCAGGGTAATGGATGTTTGTTTTTATTTCAGGTGGGTTTTCCTATATATGTGTGGGGCTCCCTGCAGGGTAATGGATGTTTGTTTTTATTTCAGGTGGGTTTTCCTATATATGTGTGGGGCTCCCTGCAGGGTAATGGATGTTTGTTTAAATTTCAGGTGGGTTTTCCTATATATGTGTGGGGCTCCCTGCAGGGTAATGGATGTTTGTTTTTATTTCAGGTGGGTTTTCCTATATATGTGTGGGGCTCCCTGCAGGGTAATGGATGTTTGTTTTTATTTCAGGTGGGTTTTCCTATATATGTGTGGGGCTCCCTGCAGGGTAATGGATGTTTGTTTTTATTTCAGGTGGGTTTTCCTATATATGTGTGGGGCTCCCTGCAGGGTAATGGATGTTTGTTTTTATTTCAGGTGGGTTCTCCTATATATGTGTGGGGCTCCCTGCAGGGTAATGGATGTTTGTTTAAATTTCAGGTGGGTTTTCCTATATATGTGTGGGGCTCCCTGCAGGGTAATGGATGTTTGTTTTTATTTCAGGTGGGTTTTCCTATATATGTGTGGGGCTCCCTGCAGGGTAATGGATGTTTGTTTAAATTTCAGGTGGGTTTTCCTATATATGTGTGGGGCTCCCTGCAGGTAATGGATGTTTGTTTTTATTTCAGGTGGGTTTTCCTATATATGTGTGGGGCTCCCTGCAGGGTAATGGATGTTTGTTTTTATTTCAGGTGGGTTTTCCTATATATGTGTGGGGCTCCCTGCAGGGTAATGGATGTTTGTTTTTATTTCAGGTGGGTTTTCCTCTTGACGTTGGGGTTCTTCTCTCTGTTTGGTGTCCTTCTCGTGGAAGGTGACTCATACCGGATTAAGTTGCTGCTGAGCACCGCTACGCTCGTATCTATAAGCATGTTATGTTACGCGGTGAGCGATCTCGACTCTCCTTTCAGTGGGTTCTTCAGGATCGATATTAGTATACTAATAGACGTCATCCACAGGCTGGAAGCCATGAATGATATGGCCAAACATAAATGTTCAGAAATGGTCTGCTACCCGGACAGCTCAAACTTTGCACATAAAAGGAGTGAGTTCAAACATGGTCCACACTAAACCATACTCATCTACATATAAGGGCGACTGTGGCTACATTATTCAGCGCATTATGTGTGTATATTGCCATTTTTTCGTTGCTTTCTTTGTTCTTTTTGTGATTTAATTGTATATATATCAATGATCTCCCATGAGGAGGAAATAAAGATATATATATATCATATATATAAGTATGTTATGTTACGTGGTGAGCGATCACGACTCACATTTCTGTGGGTTCTTCATGATCGATATTTAATCATTTTTTATCCTTATTTCTTGCACTATTTCACAATTTTTAAAATCATTTTAATTAATTTTTCTTACATTTTTTAACAATTATAAAAATAATATAAAATATGTTAGGCCAATGCATTCTCTTATATATGCGAGTCGACCTATGGTCGACTCGCATATATAAGAGAATGCATTGGCACAGGGTTTTCGCAAAACAATCCGGAAGCACTCCGTTCAGTGGGTACTTTAGGGTCGATATTAGTATACTAATAGACGTCATACACAGACTGGAAGCCATGAATGATATGGCCAAACATAAATGTTCAGAAATGGTCTGCTACCCGGACAGCTCAAACTTTGCACACAAAAGGAGTGAGTTCAAACATGGTCCACACTAAACCATACTCATCTCCATATAAGAGCGACTGTGGCTACATTATTCATCGCCGTGTACGGGTCCGTGCATCACCAATTGTGCCACTTATATCGGGCTATACACGATTTTTGAAACAAGGAATCGACATTGTCAACAAGCATGTACACGATGCATGACTTGTTTCAACTTGCGAACAAAAAGATTGATTTCAAGCACGTTCGCAAACAAACCACACGCAGGCAGTGCTACTATTGCGATATTTAATTGCATCAAAATAGATCTATTTTACCCTGTGCCAATGCATTCTCTTATATATGCGAGTCGACCATAGGTCGTCTCGCATATATAAGAGAATGCATTGGCCTAACAATTTTTTATCATTTTTTTTAAATAAATGTTTCTTACAATTTTTAGGACACAAAATAAAAAAAACATCCATTACCCTGCAGGGAGCCCCACACATATATAGAAGCATACAGAAGAGTGTCGTCTGCTCATGTTTGTCTGGGGCTCTGTATGGGTGAATTTATAAAATTGTTAAAGAATACAAGAAAAAATTATTAAAATTGTAAAAAAAAATGTTAGGCCAGTGCATTCTCTTATATATGCGAGGCGACCTATGGTCGACTCGCATATATAAGAGAATGCATTGGCACAGGGTAAAACAATCCCGACTTAAGACTGGATTTGATATGACTTGAAGATTGATAGTGGTAATTGGATTTTGACCGACAGAGTAATTAAACAAAGAACGAAAAAAGAACAAAACCCAACTCTTTAATTGGAGTGTTCAAGCGCGCGCGAGAATGAACCACACTCATGTACATGTAAGGATATTGTGACTTCACTATTCATTGCCCTATACGGACCCATGCGTCACCAATTGTGTCACGTACATCGCGCTATACACGATTTCAGAAACAAAGATTCGAAATGTGAATTGGCTTATAAACGATCTCTGACTTGTTTTTAATTTTGCGCACGAAAGGTTCAAGCTCGTATGGGATAAAGGAAATTGATGCAGTGCGACTCTGGCTACATTGTTCGTTGGATAATTATGTCACATATGATGCCCAATTAAACGTGAATCGGACTATACCGCACGAAACCACTATAATATCATCGAAAAATACATTAGAATCGGACTATACCACACGAAACCACTATAATATCATCGAAAAATACATTATATATTTTCTTATCTGTCACTAGTGAGTAATCGACGTGTGCTTACCGGGTTACTTGGTATCGCGCCAAGTAAATTACCACGCGGATTAGTACGATTCAGAAAATCCGCGCTTGACACCAATACCAGACATTGCAAAATGATTGCTTTGTTCATTAAAGTTCAATTATTGTTCAACTTCGTTGCACTAACGAAAATAGGCACAAAAACAAAGAGGCAAGCTATATGTTTTGTCATAAGGCAGTGCGACTGTATTGCTACAATACAATACAGTCGTATACAGTTGTATTACTCGTATACAGGCAATACAGTCGTATACAGTTGTGACGCGTCTCAGCCAGCGCCGTGCATGTACAAGTATTTTACATTCTTTTAAAGATTTTGATTTATAAAAAGGATTAAAGCTCTATTTTTTATGTGATATACAAGATCTTTAACTCAAGTTGGGACATAAGATTTTATGAAATTCATTTGATAAATTTGATTCACCACTCTTCTATGACTCGTGAATCAAATTGATCAAACTCGTTTCATAAAATCTTATATCCCAACATAACTCGTTTGATATCCTCTATATTTATCTATACTAATAACACCCAATTTTGTTTGTTTGTTCGTATGTTTGTAGGCGCCAAACGTTTCGCCCACCACAGCTGAACATGTGTATATAGGGGTTATTTGACCCGGGGACCGTTATTATATAGGTCCTGTATTACATCAGATGTCTTAATATGGCATTAATCATTATTTTATATACATATTGGCTAGAGGCGACAACAACGGTTGAATAATCGGAGCTGAACATTTGTACATATGGGTAATTTGACCTGGGGAATCTTTTTAGATATGTTCCGTTGACCTCAGATGTCTTAAAGGGCGCTGATAATTAATTTATCTCCCTTCCTTCTGCTTCAACTGAAGATCATCTATCAAGCTTTATAGATGGATCTTAACTCCATAGCAATTCCGGGTGAAGATCCTACATACGTTATCTAGACGATCGGCTCCGGGATTATTCGTATACATACGGTGGATCCTGTAAGGATGCAAGAATAATTTTACGAAAGGAAAGTTATGAGGAAAAAGTACCCAGGCGTTGTAACAACAAACCTTGTCGTACTCAAATTCAATCGAAATGATGCGAGCTGATTATGTGTTCGAACTATACTGAGGAGTGAAACAACCTGCAAGATACCACATGCGAGGAAATAGCAAAATAACAAGATAGTCATCTCACAAACACAAACACGGTCGAAATGCTCCAACACTGATCGCCACACAGATACAGATTCTACAGCGCAAACACAGTCGAAAGGCTCCAACACTGATCGGCATACCGTTACAAATTATACAGCGCAAACACGATCGAAAGGCCACAGCACTGATTGACATACAGTTACAGATTACACAACGCAAACACAATCGAAAAACTCCAACACTGATCGGCATACCGTTACAAATTATACAGCGCAAACACGGTCGAAATGCTCCAACACTGATCGGCATATACCGTTACAAAGTATACAGCGCAAAACGGTCGAAAGGCTACCGCACTGATTGACATACAGTTAGAGATTATACAACGCAAATACAGTCGAAAGGCTCCAACACTGATCGGCACACATATACAGACTCCACTCTTATAACTAATGTGTAGAAACGATTACACATCAAATGTGAAAACTCGGTTAATACATGTACACATAGCAATGTGTAGTTTTACATACAAATACATTGACCAAGGGCCGTTCTACACATACATGTGTATATTTTGTTACACACAATTGTGTAAGAACGTAGAGCATGCGCATTGCGGTGCCTTCAATCTCATAGTCTGCTGCACCCTAAATCTAGTTGGATGAACCTTGTATACAACTCGTTGGGTGCGAATTTGTTGTGTACTTATTATCCAACAGTTTAGTACAATGTACACAACTGATTACGTGAACTGTCTTATGTGGTATTACTTTCATACCACGTTGGATAAAACCGCCACGTGACCGGGTCATCCAATAGCAGCGCGTTTCCGGTGCCGTCGAGCATGCGATTTTTGGCTCAAAATATTTCAAAACAAGATGGATGACTGCGTGATAAAACTCCCGAGCGACTGGAAAATGGGACAAGGCGTCGTGGATAGCTTTGCCGGTATAGTATACCTTTGTTATAATTATTCTTTGTACGACATGGAGATGGCGCGTTGTTGCTTTTCAAGTTTAGGCGTGAATGACGTCATTAATTTTTACAATACCATGAAACGGCATTTCGACGCGATGAAAATCCGGACAAGAAAAATGGGTTAAAAATCACGTGACTTCCGCTTCGCTTTCGCATAGAATCATGGGAACAATAATATCCCAAAAAGAAACGGTGCCACAGAATCGGAAGTGGACCAACGGGGTGGTTATAAAATTAACAACTTTAGTTTTTCTGAACAATTCCTACGTGATTTTGGCCTATAGATTAGTTTCGTTTGACCAATTTCGTTGGTTTGCTGAATAAAATCAGCGAAGACGTCATGACATGGTCCATGACGTCATTTGCGTCATTTGGTGTTGTGGGCTAGAATCCAGAAAAAAATGGTCTCCGCAGGAAACACTGATTTCACATCAGTATACTAGACTTGGTCGCATTTATAACCGTTTTCGCAAAAGATATATGCGAAAATAGCACAAGCAAACGTGCCTGCTTCAGAATCAAATTACCACAGTTGAATAGCCAAGGATGTACCCTTTCCAACAATGTATAGCACGACATCGTGTGTTGCGCCGATGTTTACTTATGGTGTTTTGTAATAACGATCTCGCCTTAGCTGCGTGTAATTTTCCTCCGGACAAATTGCTCAGCGAAAAATCCCCCTAATAGGCGGACAACACATTCAATAAGTTCCCGTCTCGCAACGATTTGGCCTCACAGACATATCAGCGGCTTATCAATTCCTTCGAGATAAATGATTGAACCAATCTACCCTAACGAGGGGGATTTTTTCACGGTTGTATGTCGCGCGAATAGTATTGGCTGGCTGCCAGGTATTCACACTCAACATCGGAACGCGGCTTATTATTTGAAATCATTTGTGAGCAGTGGTGGCGGCGAGGAAGTCAAATTATATGTCCATCATAACATGGGTCGCCTTCGTTGGTGAAAATGGAATTAAGCCTCAACCAAATTTGTTGTCAAGTTGATGTGGGGGGCTTATATGACCTTGACCTTGACCATAAAATGACCTTGACCTCTGTTGAAAGTCATCTCACTTAAAGGGCCATTTTGCTAGATATGTGTTGCGATGTACGCGCTAATGTCAATATTCAGAGGCCTTTTATAGCTATCCTTTAGAAATATACCGGTATCGAGGCTCCTACATACTCGAGTCTGTATCTGACCAACAGAAACATGGGAGTACCATATCAATTTAAACTTGACCTCCATAAAGAATCTATTATATATTTGAGGAAAGTTTGCATAATGTAACATCATACCCCGGTATATTATACTGAAGAATAAAGTAGTCACCCATATTCGATTCCATTGAAAAGAAATGTTGATATGAGGTGAGGTCCACTCAAGCAGGGAGCAATCAACTGGAATTAGGCCAGTGTTAATATATATGGTGGTCAGCTTGGTTATAAACCCAGAACTTTTCATTGAACAACAGACATGACATGAACAATCTCAATTATAGACAATGATTAATGGGTTGTTGCCTTTCTAAATAAAAATAATAATTAAATTTAACGAATCAAGAATAACTAAGTCTCCTCTCTCCTGATCTTCAGATATATCATCGATGCATGAACTGCACTTTTGAAATAAATCTATTTCACCGCAGTTATCGGTACATGAAAAGAGTGAAATTATAAAACATTTTCTTGCCAGTGAAATAAGGGAATTGAGGGCGCTGGTCTTGTCTCACCCTCAACTTTGGTCAAGATTTTCAAGTTGAAAATTCCACAGCTGACACAACATGAGCGAAATGTCACACCAAAAATATTTTGAATTTGTTGGCTAATAATATGATAAAATGACCGCGACACAAGTTAGTTTTAAACTTCGAAACGATAATGTTCTCATATATAGTTTGATTTTTACAATAATTAATTAATAGGGAAATGGAACTTTACTAACCTAGTTAGCAAAACTTGGGGTCTCCTGATCCTTAATGTTGAAAACCCACCCCTTTGCTCTATACGTGATAAACAAAAAGAGCGATCGTGGATGAATTTCTGTGGTTTTAGTGCAGCGGTTAGAGTTTGATTTTATTTCGAATATTTTATTACAAAATGAGATGATTAAATGGGAAACTTTATACATGTATACATGATACATGTATGTATTACACAGGGGTGATAATTTCTATATATAAACAGTATACATGTATGTATTTCACAGGGGAGATAATTATTTCTTTCTATAAACAGTATATACATGTATGTATTTCACAGGAGAGATAATTTCTTTCTATAAACAGTATAAATGTATGTATTACACAGGGGAGATAATTTATATCTATAAACAGTATACATGTACGTATTACACAGGGGAGATCATTTCTTTCTATAAACAGTATATGTGTGTGTATTACACAGGGGAGATAATTTATATCCATAAACAGTATACATGTATGTATTTCACAGGGGAGATAATTTCTATCCATAAACAGTATACATGTACGTATTACACAGGGGAGATAATTTCTATCCATAAACAGTATACATGTATGTATTAAACAGGGAAGATAATTTCTATCTATAAGCAGTGTACATGTATGTATTACACAGGGGAGATAATTTCTTTCTATAAACAGTATACATGTATGTATTTCACAGGCGAGATATGGGAGATGATCGGGCTTCTCCGTCAGGTCTCGGCTGATAAACGTCACTACGTCGACGTAGCGATGAGTGAAATAGTCATCAAGTACATCTCCGACATCAATTCCGTGTGCTCAGACAGAATTGGAATACTGCACAGCAAAATTCATCCGTTTAAGTGAGTAACAGTAGTAATATTTACATTCACATCTTCCTTAACAGTCATATGTGTGTGCTGCATTGGATCTTAGCGATGTGGTGATTGAAACATGTAAAATGATGTAATTGTTACTCTGGTAAAAGTTGTCTCGTGAATTGTCACAATATTATACGCACATGTAGACCCATGCATGTATTTCCCCAAGGTATTTACCGGGATGTAAGTAATAGTATATATGTGGTGGCTCTGCTAGAGTAATTCTACCAGGGTAATTAATTTACCTCGATTTTAAGGTAATTTACCACGGTAGTACCCGGGTACAGTTTTATATTCCTTCAAATTTGAGACAACAGAATGAACATATTGGGGGTCATATGAATGACACGTGTGATTACATAAGGTGTTCGACTCTTCTGGCTCAACACTTTTTACCATTTTTTCTTACATTCTTTAACAATTTTATAATTTTTAATGTGTTAAGCCAGTGCATTCTCTTATATATGCGAGTCGACCATAGGTCGCCTCGCATATATAAGAGAATGCATTGGCTTAACACTTTTTACCATTTTTTCTTACATTCTTTAACAATTTTATAATTTTTAATGTGTTAAGCCTATGCATTCTCAGAATATATGCGAGTCGACCATAGGTCGCCTCGCATATATAAGAGAATGCATTGGCTTAACACTTTTTACCATTTTTTCTTACATTATTTAACAATTTTATAATTTTTAATGTGTTAAGCCAATGCATTCTCTTATATATGCGAGGCGACCTATGGTCGACTCGCATATATAAGAGAATGCATTGGCACAGGGCCCTTCTGTTGGGTAAAGGGTAAAAATGTGTTTGTTTTAATTTCAGGTGGGTTTTCCTATATATGTGTGGGGCTCCCTGCAGGGTAATGGATGTTTGTTTTTATTTCAGGTGGGTTTTCCTATATATGTGTGGGGCTCCCTGCAGGGTAATGGATGTTTGTTTTTATTTCAGGTGGGTTTTCCTATATATGTGTGGGGCTCCCTGCAGGGTAATGGATGTTTGTTTTTATTTCAGGTGGGTTTTCCTATATATGTGTGGGGCTCCCTGCAGGGTAATGGATGTTTGTTTTAATTTCAGGTGGGTTTTCCTATATATGTGTGGGGCTCCCTGCAGGGTAATGGATGTTTGTTTTTATTTCAGGTGGGTTTTCCTATATATGTGTGGGGCTCCCTGCAGGGTATTGGATGTTTGTTTTTATTTCAGGTGGGTTTTCCTATATATGTGTGGGGCTCCCTGCAGGGTAATGGATGTTTGTTTAAATTTCAGGTGGGTTTTCCTATATATGTGTGGGGCTCCCTGCAGGGTAATGGATGTTTGTTTAAATTTCAGGTGGGTTTTCCTATATATGTGTGGGGCTCCCTGCAGGGTAATGGATGTTTGTTTTAATTTCAGGTGGGTTTTCCTATATATGTGTGGGGCTCCCTGCAGGGTAATGGATGTTTGTTTTTATTTCAGGTGGGTTTTCCTATATATGTGTGGGGCTCCCTGCAGGGTAATGGATGTTTGTTTTTATTTCAGGTGGGTTTTCCTATATATGTGTGGGGCTCCCTGCAGGGTAATGGATGTTTGTTTAAATTTCAGGTGGGTTTTCCTATATATGTGTGGGGCTCCCTGCAGGGTAATGGATGTTTGTTTTTATTTCAGGTGGGTTTTCCTATATATGTGTGGGGCTCCCTGCAGGGTAATGGATGTTTGTTTTTATTTCAGGTGGGTTTTCCTCTTGACGTTGGGGTTCTTCTCTCTGTTTGGTGTCCTTCTCGTGGAAGGTGACTCATACCGGATTAAGTTGCTGCTGAGCACCGCTACGCTCGTATCTATAAGCATGTTATGTTACGCGGTGAGCGATCTCGACTCTCCTTTCAGTGGGTTCTTCAGGATCGATATTAGTATACTAATAGACGTCATCCACAGGCTGGAAGCCATGAATGATATGGCCAAACATAAATGTTCAGAAATGGTCTGCTACCCGGACAGCTCAAACTTTGCACATAAAAGGAGTGAGTTCAAACATGGTCCACACTAAACCATACTCAACTACATATAAGGGCGACTGTGGCTACATTATTCAGCGCATTATGTGTGTATATTGCCATTTTTTCGTTGCTTTCTTTGTTCTTTTTGTGATTTAATTGTATATATATCAATGATCTCCCATGAGGAGGAAATAAAGATATATATATATCATATATATAAGTATGTTATGTTACGTGGTGAGCGATCACGACTCACATTTCTGTGGGTTCTTCATGATCGATATTTAATCATTTTTTATCCTTATTTCTTGCACTATTTCACAATTTTTAAAATCATTTTAATTAATTTTTCTTACATTTTTTAACAATTATAAAAATAATATAAAATATGTTAGGCCAATGCATTCTCTTATATATGCGAGTCGACCTATGGTCGACTCGCATATATAAGAGAATGCATTGGCACAGGGTTTTCGCAAAACAATCCGGAAGCACTCCGTTCAGTGGGTACTTTAGGGTCGATATTAGTATACTAATAGACGTCATACACAGACTGGAAGCCATGAATGATATGGCCAAACATAAATGTTCAGAAATGGTCTGCTACCCGGACAGCTCAAACTTTGCACACAAAAGGAGTGAGTTCAAACATGGTCCACACTAAACCATACTCATCTCCATATAAGGGCGACTGTGGCTACATTATTCATCGCCGTGTACGGGTCCGTGCATCACCAATTGTGCCACTTATATCGGGCTATACACGATTTTTGAAACAAGGAATCGACATTGTCAATATATGCATATACACGATGCATGACTTGTTTCAATTTGCGAACAAAAAGATTGATTTCAAGCCCGTTCGCAAAACAAACCACACGCAGGCAGTGCTACTATTGCGATATTTAATTGCATCAAAATAGATCTATTTTACCATGTGCCAATGCATTCTCTTATATATGCGAGTCGACCATATGTCGTCTCGCATATATAAGAGAATGCATTGGCCTAACAATTGTTTATCTTTTTGTTTTAAATAAATGTTTCTTACAATTTTTAGGACACAAAATAAAAAACACCCATTACCCTGCAGGGAGCCCCACACATATATAGAAGCATATAGAAGAGTGTCGTCTGCTCATGTTTGTATGGGGCTCTGTATGGGTGAAATTATAAAATTATAAAACAGACTTATGGTGCCTCGTCTGATAATGGGCGGCCGTGTCTGACTCTGACGCCGTCTTGTGTCTACACAGCCACCTTTTCAAGTTTTGTGTTAACATTGCTAAGAGGTTGAAGGTCACAATAAGGAAGGAAATGAGTGGGTGAAGTTAAGTCATGGGATGAGGGTGTAGGGTACCCCATCAGCTCCCAGACTATTATAAATTTGTGCTTTCATCGCTGTTGCATGTCAACGTCATCAATGGCAACATAATATTGGTTTTGCTACCAGTAGATACAGTAACCAAATACATGTACCTACCAAAAAGACACATTAGCTGTTAAGATCCAATCACAATGACATCACTTATATGGGATTACCGTTCCCCCTCCCCATCATGATCGAAATCAAAAGGAAACTTAGTAACTTTGACCCAGTATGTAAGCCTACCTTACATTAGGACCCAAACAATTTGCTAGTAACATAATTTTTCCTGAACTATACAGGCACATGACAATACCAAAGAAGTTGAGTAATGGTGGGGGTACATGATGGGTCCTACCAGCCCATGAACATGATGAACTATTATGAGTCAATGAGTTTCATGTAAAATGTTGTTGTTGTTGTAATTGGAGGTTTGGAACCCTGAATGCATCTATAGACAGTAATATTGATAAAAACTGCAAAACTACCTTCTAAATACACTTTTGCTATGCACAGTGATCATATTATGAAAAAAACATGTTTTTTTTTGTTTTTTTTGTCAAAAAATTCGGGTGGTTTCCGAAAGTCATTGTGACGACCAACAAAGTGGTTATTTGAGTTGGGTCCATATCAGAATTTGTTTCATATATGTCTCTGAATGCGTATACAAAGTTTCATGCTTCTACTAAAAAGTGCATGATTCCCCCATAATTTTGGTCTTAGCCGCTATACTATAAACATAGAACTACGAAGAACTCAACGTGCAGAGACACTCTCACAGCTCTCTAACAATTTTCGAAAACACTGTTTTTATAAACCCCACTGTATCATAACAGCCGCGAACTGTGGTGTTTGCTAATTTGCATAATTGTGTGTTTTTTAAGTTGCAATTAACGCACGCTATGTATACACGGTGTTATCGCGGACACAAATCCGTTATAATGTGTAATGTTCCTATTGGACCTTTTTATATCAATAATAAAGACCGTGGGACAAATAGATAAACCTTATTATGCAGTTGGTGTGTGCTGCAGGCAATCGCACATACGATGTTCATACGTTACAAATACGTTTATGTACTAGTTCAAATAGCCACTCTTTACTGTTTATCAATTGACTATTTCTTTTCTTCAATACATTCCTCAGACTTCAGAGAATACCAGTATGTTGCATAACTATATGTGACATATGTCACCACTACAACGTGTTAGTTTCACATTTTAGCAATCTGGAAAAGAACACGTCTGTCGGCGTCTTCACGGCCATTTGAAACGAAACCAAACATTTCGCTGCATGGCAACTCAACTTCGAAATTGCTTTACTCCTCTTTCCGTGAACCGATTTCCACCATGCAACCAGAAAACTGACCGGAGAATAGCTGCGCAAATTACGGGTCTGTTAATTGATCCAGATTATGAATGTTTTATTTTCTAAATAGCGATGATTCCAACATAAAATTTACTTTTCGAACTGGATTAAAGAATATATGCGCGCATTTATGCCTGCTATTAAGGAGGTTCGTGTGTACTCCTTTGTCAGATAACAAAACAGTTATCACCCTTGTTTTCGTGAGACACGGGGATTTGTCGCCGCTCTCGACCTGGAATGTCACCCTCGGGCCTGGCGGCCCTCGGGTGACATTCCAGGTCTCGAGCGGGCGACAAATCCCCGTGTCTCACTCAATCGCGGGCGATAACTGTATAATAGTAAAACAAATTTGTTAACAAATATTAGCCTTTGGTACAGGCTAATATTTCACCCAATCTGTCACTCTCGCATGATAATTGCTTCATTACAACCAAACAAGTACGTTGCACGTAGAGTTTTCACCCTTCCGATAATGTTACTTGTTTGGTTGCAATGAAACAATTTTGGCATTCAATATTAGCCTGTGCTGGAGGCTAAATTTCATAACAATTTTGCTTTACTACAGTATATATATAGGTCCGTATCGGATGATTTATTCGAGCGCATTATTTGGTGGTTAAGTTAAAGGACGGGAACCAACGTAATTTGCTCGAAAATGGTAGCAAACTGTCACACATCAAAGTAATTATTCGTCGTTATCCTCACTTTAAAATAGCTCAAACAAGCAAGTATGACCGTTGAGGAGATGTCGTGTTCTAGGTGACTTCGGTAACCATTTTTTGAGGATGTGAAATTGAACGTCAAAATCTCCTTGAAATAAATGTGTTGGATATCATCAGTATCCGAGATAAGTTGTTGTGGTAGCTCATCGGTTAACCATTTACTCAACAGAAGGGCCCTGTGCCAATGCATTCTCTTATATATGCGAGTCGACCATAGGTCGCCTCGCATATATAAGAGAATGCATTGGCTTAACACATTAAAAATTATAAAATTGTTAAAGATTGTAAGAAAAAATGGTAAAAAGTGTTAAAAAAAGATTTTGTTTAGGCCAATGCATTCTCTTATATATGCGAGGCGACCTATGGTCGACTCGCATATATAAGAGAATGCATTGGCACAGGGTATAACTGTAACTATCACAATGTGGTCAAGGAGCCGGTTCCAATGATATCCATATTTGTATGGTTCTATTGAGACAGACCGAAGATATTTTAGGCTGTTGCAGCTTTATTTGGCCGGTTTTGGCCGGTTTGTTGGGTAAAGGGTTAATAGCAAGCTCGTATCTATGAATTATATACAGAAAAACAACTGATGGTGATATTTACAGGCGTGACATCTTTGCGCCAATAATCGAGGACATTATGACGTATGTTCTCGGCCTGCATGGTGTAGCAAACAGGCAATTCTTTAAGGATTGGCCATTTATAAATGAACAATCGGAACCCAAAAAGGCCATTAATATATGGTCAATCGCAACCACGCGTGGTCGATTGTCCATTTAGAAAGAACCATAAACGCTATTTACTTATTAACTAAATAACGGAGTGTTTTTGACGAAATAACGGAGATATTTGAAGAAGTGTTTTTGACGAAATAACGGAAATATTTGAAGAAGTGTTTTTAAATCCTCCCCAAGCTCACCCACACAATAGAAGAATTTGACTTATATTTCACCAGAGTTGATCTATTGTGGTGTTGCAATTTCTCATACAAATCGCCGTTATTTAGTTAAGGTACATTCTTTATAGAGTTATTACCCTTCAGATTAAATATGAAGCTGACATGCAGGATTATCTATATATGTCGTGATTTAGTGGTCAATCCCAAGCTCACGTGCCACGTGTTGCAAGATTGACCATTAATTAATGAAAATTTTGATACGGATTGTCCATTTATTAATGGTCAAACTTATGCGCATTAGGTGGAGTGTAGCAAACACATCGAAATCAATCCAAGTAAATTTACAGCTCGTAAGCAGTGCTCACGCTGGGCCAACAATATATTTTCACCAATTCTGATTTTTTTTTTGGACAAATTAAAAAAAACGTTGTCCAAATTAAATCCTCATTTCTGGTCTCACAATTAGTTAATATTTTTGCTTTAATTAATATCTAACGATCTATATAATTATGTCCAAACCTTCAAATACCGTGTTTAGACTTTTTTTTATCCCACCATTGTTACTTGACAATATAACACTATTGACTACCCACCATCTACCATTCGGCCTTATGACATTCATTACTATTAATCCTCATTATTATTTTGTTGCATTTCGCCTTTGTTTGATAGTACATTGCCGTGATTTTGTTACCAATTAAGCTGTATCACCTAATCAATTAGCAGTTTATCACACTATAAATGTTATTCTCATGTCGCTCCCGTTACAAAATCAATTCGGTTTTTAAAATTAGATTTCCGATTTTGGGGTAAAAACAACATTGGCCAAATTGTATTTAGGTATTAGGTAAAATAAGGAACACTTTAAATGTTGGCTTCTTTGTGATTTATGTCAACAAATGTATGTATATTACACGTGGAGGACAACAGGTATTAACAAAATATAAATATGATATCATGAAAAGGTTTAACAACAACGATGATTATAAACAATGGAATATCATAACAAGTTTTATAACTCATTATCCAGGTTTACTAACGCGTACGTGTAACTTGTAACGTGTGTTATTACGCGCGCCGCGTGTATACTAATATACAAATTCTTGTTTCGCCTGGGCGCTGGGGGTTCTATTTATAAAATGTTAATTATTGGGACACATTAAAAGTTGTATTGCGAACCCGAGGCCGATCTGTAGTGCAACCTCGAGGCCGAGCCCGGTAAAATGTGTAGTTGAGAATTTCAATTTCGTTAATTGGCGTTTACATTATGTCAATAATGTTGATTTATGGTTTGTGATAAGCTATGGCAATTACAAATAACAGAAATGAAAAAGATTCTATAATTACAATCATGGGTATATAATATATGATCTTGAGCGCGTTACAATTTCGGACTATGGTTTTCTTGTTGTTTTACTGTGTATTGATATGGAGATGCACGTGGCGGGTGTACATGTAGTCATTTGATTTTACGGCCCCAATCATACACATTTTAGATATCGACCAACGTCTAGCGAAATTTGTAAATAATAGTCTGGTGGCGAGTCCAATCGGTCACAATGCGATCAGCGATGCGCTCAAATGGCTTCAAACAAATTAAAGGTACTCAATCCGATTAAGCACCCCTGAGTTACTATTTCTTTGGCTTCGGGGTAAACAAATATTTGATTCGAGTCGAGGAACCCAGTGTGATCAGATATCGATTTTTGAAGTTTGTTAATTTGTGGAGATATGGTCCACTTCCACGCGCTCAAACATTAACATTGCGGGCATAAGATGGATAACTCTAAAATTAAGTGGTTATTATAGTAACCACTTGATTTTAGAGTTACCCACATTACGCCCGCAATGTGTCTGTTTGTGGACCACATCTCAAATAATTAACCAAATTCAAAAATCGATATCTGATCACTCTGAGCTTTGCAGGGTGGGTTCCTCGACTAGAATCAAATATTTTTTTTACCCCCAAAGCCAAAGAAATAGTAAATTAGGAGCGTCTAATCGGAGTGAGTACCTTTAAAATCTCTTCGGCCGCAAAATCTGTCTGCACAGCGTTCACAGGTCATTCATTTGTCAGAATATTGGATTATTGCTTTTCGCCACAAGCTTCGAATGCTATTGCTACAAGTTGGACACAAAAGTCCTAAACTGTGTGACCATGTACGTGTAGGCCAAATTATCACATGCATCAGGGGACCTCTGTTGGCAATGGCAACACACGTTACAAGTTACACATACGAGTGTCTGAACCTGGCTAATATCAATAGAACCTAATGAGCAAATATTACAACACCAGCGTATGAAAGACAACATTAGGAAGAAATGCAGTCAATACAAACACGATTAGATAGCGAAAGATTCAAGGTTCACGATTAGATGGCGATTGTTATTAAATCGCAGTATCACGTGGCACGCGATGTTAGGATTGAGGCTAGGATTGTTGAAGAAGATAAAGAACATAAACTCCGCCAACTCAACGGTTGATAACTTTCATACACATCTCTGTTATTTCGTCAAAGTACGTTCTATATAGAGTTATCACCCTTCCGGTACGTACTATATATAGTTATCACCCTTCCGGACTATATAGAGTTATCACCCTTCCGGTACGTACTAGTTATAGATAGTTATCACCCTTCCGGTACGTACTATATAAGGATTAACTGTCATGTGGACTGTTTTTTATGGAGATGTAACCGTGAGGTAAGTGGTCATAACTTGTGTAAAACTCGAAGGGTTTTACATACAAGTTATGACCACTTACCTCACGGTTACATCTCCATAAAAACAGTCCACATGACAGTTAATCCTTATATTTATATACATTTAGCGAAAACTCCACTTTTGTAAATGTATTTAAATCGAAAAGTGTATCGTGACAAAACCAGCCCAAAATATCCCATAGCACCCTTGGCAAAAGTTAACAGGAACAATTTCTCTTTATATTGAAACGCGATGATTTAGTAAGTCAATCCTGCGCGAGTCCAAATGCGCCCAAAACATTACGCGTTCGTCTTTCCAAACCCAATGACCTGTCGATGTTGTTATGAGACTGCTGTTATTAGCTCTTGCGCATTCATCGAGAAATAATTGCAACTGGCCACGTGGGCGCCGACCAATCAGAATGCTGGATTTAGTGATAATCACACTTAGTATGTAAATATATAGAGTTATCACCCTTCCGGTACGTACTATATAGAGTTATCACCCTTCCGATACGCACTATATAGAGTTATCACCCTTCCGGTACGTACTATATAGAGTTATCACCCTTCCGATTAACTCAGGATACTAACTTTGAAATCTAATCCTAACCTCGCGTGTGACTCTGAATGAATATCAATCGCTATCCAACCGTGAACCCCGATTAAGTATAGTTTACTATATATAATCGGGTGAGTATTAAAGATACGGGTGGTGTTGGCGGTGGGTATGCTGTTAAAATATTCACATCCGTCAAAAACCGCCATAAACAGAAATAATAGTAAAATATAGACAGACCTTGTTCATATACCAATCAGAAATATGGCATAAACAGTATGTTATTGTCAAATGGTTTTCCTTTGTTATGTAAACAAAAGCAAAAAAACGTTACAGAACCTGGCTTTTGTTTAGATCCGGATACGGTAAACTCAAAGAGCGTTATTTGTTACTGTTTTCCTGATATGGAAATAATAAAGAGTGTTTATATCATTTGTGTGTGATTAACCAATAAACTTGCGTTGTGTTATGTAAACAGAAGCAAAACTTCTGTAACACGAGCAGGCTCTTGTTTACGTACACAATCGTACGTCTTGACGACAATATACTATTTACGCGCTGATTATGTTGTTTGGCATATGAACAAAACTATATATATTTTAATATTCCTTCTGTTGATGGCGATTTGAACAAATACATGTATGAATATTTCTGCAACGAACGCCGCCCGTGACTTTAAGTGAGAAATAGCATCAGGAATTCTACGAGAACCGATCTGTTAGCTTTGTTAGCTCGTCAGTCGGACGAACTACAATATAGTTTACATTTGTTCCCATTTCCTTTATCTCTTTATATACTGAGTGGGTTCTCCCATTCAGTTAAAAGGTATACATTGGAATGGTATATTATTCATATGCAGGCCAATTTAGTCGCCCTCCTCTGGACCTTCTCAGGCGCAACACACTGAGTTTTCAAATGAGGGCTCCAAGAAGTTTTGCAGTAGTCCACAACTGGTCTGACCATTGTGGTGTATAAAGAATAAAATTGAATTTCACATATCATCTTCATTGTATATAAATCTGAACAATTATTAAGAGATTGAATATATATAAGTTCGGGGGAGGGGCACAATATCGGCTTCAAATCGGTCTCATAGGGATAACTTTTTACGAGGAAGGTAACGGGACAGATTAAAAATGTGACGCTCTCTGAGTTAGTGATGGTTAAAGCAGTCAAACCATTAACACCCCAATATAATACCAGTGCTATCTTCTGCAAATTTAGGACAGTTTGCCTTCCGAGAAGGACCCACATTCATGTTACCGAACCACAATTGAGATAAGCACAATTTTACGACATTGAACATAAGATATAACACTGTGCCAAATGATGATACCGCAGCTAGTATTAAAAGCTATTGCTTGGAGACAGTCGGTTGCTCAAATACATTACTATATTTTACACCATGTGCTAAATAACGGTTTTGACACACCTCAACATATTCTGTTCGTATCTTTAAATGTGAATCAGTTTAAAAAGTGGAAAAATTTAAATAAAATACGCTCTTATAAGCATAGCTGAAGGTCCAACATTTAAATAAAATACGCTCTTATAACCACAGCTGAAGGTCCAACATTTAAATAAAATAAGCTCTTATAAGCATAGCTGAAGGTCCAACTTTTGTGCACAACACGTACGTTCAGTCTGTTAGTTATGATTTATAACAGTTTTTTTTTTGAAAATAGCAAATTTTCACCGAATGTATGAACTGCTATACAAATTAGGATGAACAAAGATGACATAAGATTTGTTAATGCAGTAAACGATTGGCTCAGTAACCGCACAGTAACCACCCAGTAACCCTCACAGTAACCGCACAGTAACCACACAGTAACCGCACAGTAACCACGCAATAACCCCAAATTAACCGCATATTAACCACAAATTAACCGCATGTTCGAACATCAACTTTGTCTAGCCGACTGTGAATCCCGTTCCCATATAAATACGGCTCTTGTTCAAGTGACATTGCTCAACATTTGTGTACAGGTTGTAAAATTTGAACGACAAAATCTCCTTAACCCAACAGAAAGGCCCTGTGCCAATGCATTCTCTTATATATGCGAGTCGACCATAGGTCGCCTCGCATATATAAGAGAATGCATTGGCTTAACACATTACAAATTATAAAATTGTTAAAGAATGTAAGAAAAAATGGTAAAAAGTGTTAAAAAAAGATTTTTGTTATGCCAATGCATTCTCTTATATATGCGAGGCGACCTATGGTCTACTCGCATATATAAGAGAATGCATTGGCACAGGGCATAACTATAACCATCACAATGTGGTCAATGAGCCGGTTCCAATGATATCCATATTTGTATGGTTTTATTGAGACAGACCGAAGATATTTTAGGCTGTTGAAGCTTTATTTGGCCGGTTTTGGCCGGTTTGTTGGGTAAAGGGTTAAAGATGGTCTATCTTTTATATAGTTTCCGGGGTATAAAACAATAAATATTAGTCAAAGACACTTATCCGGAAACCCTTCTATCAATCAATATTTATTTTATATGCGAGAATCAAGTGAGTAATTTTTTCGTTACTAAATTTCGATTTTTTAGATAGAGTTATTCCGCGTGCTACACTCCGAACACGAGCCATAACACGTCCACAGATTGATTGTTTGTAAATTATACCAGGAAATTCGATCAAAATCAATCTTAATTGATAGAAGCGTTTCCAGACATGGGTCTTCGATTCATATTTAATAAAATTTATACCCAGTAAACTATATAAAACTAGTTATATAAAGCGACGAGCCATCTTTAAAAACAAATCTTTTAGATTTCTGTTTTTGCAAGTAACCGAGATGAGTTTATGGGATAGCTTGGATAATATAGAAAGAACGAATGTAATTTTGAAATATCCAGGTGAAAATCGCGCCGCCATTTTCTAGAAAATGATGATGTAGAGTCCTAGTCTGGACGATAAACTCAAATTTTAAGGTCAACCTAAAAAACAATGTACAAATTTTTTTACCCTGTACCAATGCATTCTCTTATATATGCGAGTCGACCATAGGTCGCCTCGCATATATAAGAGAATGCATTGGCTTAACAATATTTTACAATTTTAATAATTGTTTCTTGTATTCTTTAACAATTTTATAATTTCACCCATACAGAGCCCCAGACAAACATGAGTAGACGACACTCTTCCATTCTGAAGAGGAAGATATCATCTATACAAAATCCGCTAAATTCCGCTAAATTCCGCTTTGAGCATTTGTTCAATTTTGGATATATTATAGAGGGTATATTCCTCTTCAAAATGGTATACAAACCAACTTAGTCCAATTTGTGTGGAACCTATCATCTACTGGTTCTAAAGCGTTATACAGGTTCTAAAGGCATATATTATCATGCTGTTTGGCACTAAAGGGGCTATAGGTATTATGGAGTACCTAAATCAATTGCTTTATTTAAGAGTAGGTCCAACCTTTTATCGACCAGACTATCTCCGCTCTGAGTAACGCACTAGTATTCGCATCAGCGAATCTAACATTATGAAATGGTGGCACATGTTCTTGCTTGAATGACAGCTATAGGTTAGAATTACTTTTGTAACATTTCATGACATTGGGATGAAACAAATGATACAGTATAATACGTCAACGTAGATTAAGCGGGTAGGCACGAATAAACATGTACATGATTGGATGATATGAGAAAGCTGCACACGAAGCAAGCAGTAATTTGATTGGATGGAACGATGTCGTCGGTTGCGTAGCGAAATCCAGCGGAGGTGATGTGGAATGAGAATGACATGAATGACGTAATGCCACAGGTCAACAGAACAAAAATTTACCCCACCCCAATAGTACTTAATCCTATAGTATTAAGTACTATTGGGGTGGTGTCAATTTTTGTTCTGGGCACGTGTGATAATGTCCTGATAATAAGTGTATGCGTTTGGCGTGCTGTCCTGCTACTGGCCAACCAAACTCCAGGCAGAGTTATCTCCCATCGCTCCGCTGAGATACCACTGCCAGTCGGAAGTCGGGATTTTTTTACCCTGTGCCAATGCATTCTCTTATATATGCGAGTCGACCATAGGAGAATGCATTGGCCTAACAAATTTTTATCATTTTTTTCAAATAAATGTTTCTGACAATTTTTAGGACATAAAATAAAAAACATCCATTACCCTGCAGGGAGCCCCACACATATATGGAAGCATATAGAAGAGTGTCGTCTGCTCATGTTTGTCTGGGGTTCTGTATGGGTGAAATTATAAAATTGTTAAAGAATACAAGAAAAAATTATTAAAATTTTAAAAAATTGTTAGGCCAATGCATTCTCTTATATATGCGAGGCGACCTATGGTCGACTCACATATATAAGAGAATGCATTGGCACAGGGTAAAAAAAAATCCGACACAAGGACATTAATATGTAAGGGATTCTCACGTCTTTTAGTTCTTATGTTTTGGGATTAATATGTAAGGATATGTTTTAGGATTAAAATTGTCTATGTCTGGCCCAGTTCATATTTTTCTTATAAATACCGAAAGAATTACCATTATTGCAAACTTTAAAACAAATTTGGTGGCCAAAACAAGAAAATAGGTGACTAAATACAGTTACGCGACGATATGTAAAAATAGATTTATCGTCTGCAAAGTAACACCCTTATGGCAGTGTCATATCGCAGTGATAACGTAGAGGGCGCTGTAGGAAGTTTGCTGGCCTACATGGATGAGAAGCATACAAATGTTCAAGAACATGTTATACTAGAGGATATTACGTTGTTTGTTTGATATCAGCCCGACCGAGGTAACCACATATTAGCCTGAGACCAAAGGTCAAATGCTGATATGATGTAATCGAGTGGTGATATCAGGCCAATAATATCAAACCAACCAAGTAATATAAAATATATTAATTAGATCGCATCTTTGTATAACCGTGTAATATCCACAAGTATTTCAAATGAGTGACGTCACACAAATATAATGTCTACATTATTTAGCAGTGAGTTGAATTACAGCATGTCGTAAAATCATATTACTCGGATTTGTGATGTCGTAAAGTGATATTACTTGGATCGGTGATGCCATACATTGATATTACTCGATTTAAGGACAAATTGAGGCGATATTTACCTAGTTCGATAACAAGCAGTCTGGGTAAAAATATATCTAATTAAGAACTCGATTCGTTCTGTGTATTATTAACTCTTTCATGGCGGGAGCTGCGCTGGCACAACATAAAACACCATGTTCCAATGTATTCTTTTATCATTTATATATAAAATTTTCTTAAATTCTTTAACAATTTTTATAATTTTTTATCAATTTTTCTTACATTCTTTAAAAAAATCATCATATTTTATCTTTTTGTCTTACATTCTTTAACAATTTTTATTATTTTTAAAATTATTTTCTTACATTCTTTAACAATATTAATCATTTTATCCTTATTTCTTACATTCTTTAACAATGTGTTATCATTTAAAAAACAAATTTCTTACATTTTTTTTAACATAAAAAAATATATATAATTTGTTAGGCCAATGCATTCTCTTATATATTCGAAGCTCCCGTCATAAAAGGGTTAAAACCATGTGTTTTGTAGAAGAATTAAAATGAAGCTGAATCTCTACTAAATGCTTTAGAATATTTAGAATATTACACACTGACACTGTATATATCGAGCATTATTACTAAATAATGTAGTCACTGTAGGTGAATGAATTGAAGCAATAATTTGTACGCGTGTTCATAGTAATGTAATGCGAGACAGAGCATCGACGAACAACATAATTACGGATAAACGGTTTCAAACAGCTATTCGTCGGCAAATATCATACCGGACGTGTGCTCCATAATACTCCAGTGGTCACGGGTAACGCATATAACACCGAAAGTGTGCTCCATAATACTCCAGTGGTCACGGGTAACGCATATAACACCGAAAGTGTGCTCCATAATACTCCAGTGGTCACGGATAACGCATATAACACGAATGTGCGCTCAAAAATACATTCAGTGATCACCGGTAAAATTGTTAAAGAATGTAAGAAATAATGATAAAAAAATGATAAAAAAACTTTTTCCTGAATTTTTACTAAAACCCTGTGCCAATGCATTCTCATATATGCGAGTCGACCATAGGTCGCCTCGCATATATAACAGAATACATTGGCCTAACAAATTTTATATTATTTTTTATAATTGCTAAAATATGTAAGAAAAAAATTAAAAAATGATAAAAAAAAAATTGTTAAAGAATGTAAGAAATTTTGATAACAAAATGATAAAACATTGCAAAGAATGTAAGAAAAAATTATTTAAATTGTTAAAGAATGTAAGAAAAAATGATAAAAATGATAAAATTGTTAAAGAATGTAAGAACAAATTATAAAAATGATAAAATTGTTAAAGAATTTAAAAAAAATGATAAAAATTGTTATAGAATGTAAGAAAAAATGATAAAAATGATAAAAATTGTTAAAGAATGTAAGAAATAATGCTAAAAACTAAATTTTGTTAAAGAAAAATTGATAAAAAATTGTTAGCCAATGCATTCTCTTATATATGCGAGGCGACCTATGGTCTACTCGCATATATAGGATAATGCATTGGCACACGGTCTTTAATGTTGCGCCAGCGCAGCTCCCGCCATGAAAGGGTTAAACTTAATAATACAATGATAAAATCTTTCAAAGGAAAACTATCTGAAGGAAATATGGACAACTCATTTAGCTGCAATCCGTAATAAAATCAACTGCATTTGACGAATTTCATATCTCGGGGGTGATTTTACGTGTAATTGGACTTAATCTTAAAACGTGTGGCTTGAAGGCTTACTTAAATTTCGAATCGCCAGATAACATTATATACAACATATTCCATAGTTTTACCTTTTGGAAGAGGAAGTAAATATATATTATATATATACTCCACCATAAGACGGAACAGATGTGGCCTAGTCCACCAAGTGATAGAGATTCTCAGATTCACCCCAATCCACCAAGTGATAGAGATTCTCAAATTCACCCCAAGACTTCCCCCATTATTTGCCCAAGAATTCATCATAATTCACAAATAAGAGTTAGAGTTGATAATACAATATTTTGGAGCTTCCTCTTTCAAATGGCATATCATATGGAATATGTTGTATCAATGTGATCTGATGATTCGAAAGTTAAATGGTACTTTAATCATATGGAGTCACATAACTGTTTCGTCCAGGACAGCAGTATGTTATAATTGACACCTATCGCACAATGAATTACTACATATAGCACTTAAAGACATATTATGGACTTGTTCGGGTGCGTGAAACAGATAAGTTATATAGTACTCAGGCGCTATACCCACTGGAGGAATGTATCATTCTACTAACGTCGCCGAAAATCTTAAAGCTATCAACCATACCACTCCATAGATATCATCGTTTGAACTGCGCATAATTGTATATACATGTATTTACATCTCGATTCGGGACGCAACAATTCGCGATAAACTATCGTAAAGGATTTCGCCATCGAAAGTCATTGCATTTAGTTAATATATAAAAATGACGGTGTGTGTGCTAATAAAATATGATCTTGGTGGCGTTACCATTTCTGACTATGGTTTTCTTGCTATATATGGACTTGTTCGGGTGCGTGCGTGAAACTGATAAGTTGGTACTCATGTGCTATGCTAACATCGCCGAAAATCTCAAAGAAATCAACCATACCACTCAATAGATATCATCGTCTGAACTACGCATAATTGTAAATATTTACATCTCGATTCGGGACGCAACAATCGGCGATAAACTAACGCAAATGATTTCGCCATCCAGAATCATTGCATTTAATTAATAAAAAAGAATGACGATGTGTTTGCTGGATATTTTGATTAATATTCTTAAAAAATAACTACTTTGAGCAAGATTTTCTCCATTTCTATTTGATCACCCTACCGGAGTGCTTCGCATTATTTAAGCTAATTGGAGTTGCATTTTTTTCGGACGGTCCAAAAACAAACCTGTTCACAGAATTAACGACTATGAGTCGGTTTGTGAGAAAAATTAGTGGCGTTCAAACATCTGCTACTCACGATGAGGAGATATGATTATGTGTGATGTGAATAGTTTGCACTTCATTTAGTTGTTATCAGATTATAGTCAGTGGTATAGGCTCGATGATTGCACACAATGCTCGCGTGCCTATGACTGGCTTCTTCAAAACGCAATCGTAACTACGGATATGGCAAAACGCCAACTGATGGAAAGAACACAAATTCTAGTGACGTCGTACACTGTTCCTAATTCCTATATGTTGTAGTTCATTATGCGAAAGGTGTGCATTGTATACTTATATTGTGGAGAGTATGTTTGCCAGCCACAAGAGCACTGCATATATGACCAACTTGATGCTTTTTGGGTAGCATACTTTTTGGGTAGCATACTTGATATTGAAGCTTTTCTATATCAAAATCGTTGAGTCATCAGCCATATGCAGATGTACATTGGCATCTCATAACTATAGTTTCCTGTTGTCAGTTAACTGTCTTCTATATTTGTCATCATAATACGCACCAAAAACAACGGCGAGGTTTGTCGCCAACAATCATAAATATAAATGATATAAACAGTTATTGTACTCCCTCGATCGGGTGGGTGTTTAAAGCTGCCAACGTTTTGTTTAACCCTGTGCATACTAAATACTCATCGTAGTTCCCGTAGTAAATGTTCAGATAATAAGTTCAACAAAAATATTTGTTCAACTTCTTATATTGAACATTTCCCCACCAATGAATATGAATTACTCTTGTAAAAAGTTGTATTATCTGTTTTTTTCTTTCTGCCTGTTGTATGCGTTATTATCTGAACACCCTTCTAAATGGATAATACATAATTCCAATGTAAACTTCTATAACTGATGGGAGAATTCATTTAGTAAAGAAATGGTTAATGTTTTACTGAGGACATATCAGTTTAAACTGAAAAGGTGAATTTTTGAAATTATTCACCAACAAACCAAATGGCAAGTTCCAAAAGTTCGATTCATAATGTGACGTATTTGTCTCCCACAGTTGAAATCATCTTCGCCTACCCGACAAGTTGGTTCAAATATATACATGTACATTTGTTCGTCTCTCAGTCTCAGAGAGAAACGGGTTCTATGATCAACATCTAGACCATAAAACAACTTTTGTCAAAGTCAATCGCCGTAGATTAAGTTGATATCCATGGAAAACAAATACGTCACAAAATGGCAACTTTCCGGTTGACATTTGCGATTTGGTTCGTCATTGAAAATTTCGCATTTCAAATCTATTAACAAATGCATTCATGCGCATGCGCATCAATGACGACATTAATACACACTGTTCAACAAAACGCGTTGGGCATGCGACACCCCTGGTTTCGCGCCCCCATGACTGGCCGATAATATCAAAACTAACTTTGATAGTATAGTATCCATGAATATCACACATCTAGCACAATCTGACCGTTGAATATTTGTGACTCGCCATATAAAATCCAGTCGTAAGTCGGGATTTGTTTACCCTGTGCCAATGCATTCTCTTATATATGCGAGTCGACCATAGGTCGCCTCGCATATATAAGAGAATGCATTGGCCGAACAATTTTTTATCATTTATAAAAAAAAAAATGTTTCTTACAATTTTAGGACATAAAATAAAAAACATCCATTACCCTGCAGGGAGCCCCACACATATACATGTATAGAAGCATATAGAAGAGTGTCGTCTTCTCATGTTTGACTGGCGCTCTGTATGGGTGAAATTATAAAATTGTTAAAGAATACAAGAAAAAATTATTAAAATTGTAAAAAATTGTTAGGCCAATGCATTCTCTTATATATGCGAGGCGACCTATGGTCGACTCGCGTATATAAGATAATGCATTGACATTTGCGATTTGGTTCGTCATTGAAAATTTCGCATTTCAAATCTATTAACAAATGCATTCATGCGCATGCGCATCAATGACGACATTAATACACACTGTTCAACAAAACGCGTTGGGCATGCGACACCCCTGGTTTCGCCGCCCCCATGACTGGCCGATAATATCAAAACTAACTTTGATAGTATAGTATCCATGAATATCACACATCTAGCACAATCTGACCGTTGAATATTTGTGACTCGCCATATCAAATCCAGTCGTAAGTCGGGATTTGTTTACCCTGTGCCAATGCATTCTCTTAAATATGCGAGTCGACCATAGGTCGCCTCGCATATATAAGAGAATGCATTGGCCTAACAATGTTTTATCATTTTTTTTAAATAAATGTTTCTTACAATTTTAGGACATAAAATAAAAAACATCCATTACCCTGCAGGGAGCCCCACATATATACATGTATAGAAGCATATAGAAGAGTGTCGTCTGCTCATGTTTGTCTGGGCTCTGTATGGGTGAAATTATAAAATTGTTAAAGAATACAAGAAAAAATTATTAAAATTGTAAACAATTGTTAGGCCAATGCATTCTCTTATATATGCGAGGCGACCTATGGTCGACTCGCATATATAAGATAATGCATTGGCACAGGGTAAAAAAATCCCGACGTACGACTGGATTTGATATGGCGGGTCACATATGAATGATTGCTTCAGTTGAGGTATTGAGTTGTAGGCAGCAATACGCATGCGTTGTCACAAAATAACGCACGTGCTGCTTTTCTGTTTCATTCCGGTTGGTAATGTTCCGTGTTTGATGTTCCAAACAGTGTCCTTCCGGTTCGGCGATTTGCCGTCAAGTTCACCGTGGCTTATAAAGGAATTGTGAAGATTCGGCGTTTTCTCATGTCCATTTGAACGCATGTTTTGTATCGTATACTGATCAGAGCCCTTTAAACTCGATTTTCTGGATGATAATGATTTCGGGTCCATTTTTTCAATAGAATCAAGTTTTAAGTCAGGTTTTGAAGACTTCACCGGCGTACCGAACGGAGAGATGATACGCGATTTAGAAACATCCTCGAATGTTACTGGGGAATACACTGATCGCACGTCAGATACGTTGTCATGGAGATCACTTGAGTGACTTCCTCCAGGAGACATCTTCGCCCCGCTTTTTTTCGCCTCCTCAAACGCCTCAGCGAAGGGACATTTAGGCACCTCATCCGTTTTGCCTAACAACCAGAATGTTTTCACAACTCCTTTTCCCTGAAATGAATTGACACTGCAATAAGTTACATTGCAAGCGATATCCAATCAAATTGGTACACAATGTGCATCATACAGTTGATGTTATTTCCGTACTTGGCTCAAAGGACGTTCCCAACACGCCCATGCCACCCGAGCATTAAAGGACGTTCCCACCACGCCCATGCCACCCGACCATTAAAGGACGTTCACAACACGCCCATGCCACCCGATCATTAAAGGTCCACTTAATTTTCGAATGCCCAGATCACAATATACAATGTTCCATATTATATACCATTTGGAAGAGGATCCAAAAAATATTTATATTCCAACAGAATACGAAACATCTAAGAGTGACCACCACGTAATAGAGATAATAAGATTCACTCCTAATCTTCCCCCGTTAGTTACTCCAGAATGCATCATAATTCACAACTAATAGATAGAGTTATTCTCCTTCCATTGGGAATAATAAAATGGCAGTGCAGACCAAATCGAATTGAAGCTCAGAAGACAAATCGGCATTTTGTCCAAAACAACATGTTCACAGTTTATTCGACCATATAAATTGATAATACAATGTTTTGTATATGTTATACATATATATGGTATATCATATGGAATACGTTGTATATAACGTGAGCTGGTGGTTCGAACATTAAGTGGGCCTTTATCTGTTATACACCACCAGAGAACACACCACCAGAGAACACATGTTAAAATAGTTGGGACTTTTAGCTTGAGATCCTGCCAGTTTTATTTCCATCATTGTCACCGAAATATGTATCTTTTCATATGAGCTGTTATTTCGTAAACGTACTTTTTGACGAAATATCGGGAATATTTGTAGTCATATTTCTTTGAAAAATACTCAAAACGTTGGGCTAAGTAGTATCTATCTAGTATCTACGCATATTGCTGCATACACTGATTATATACCTAGAGTTATTCCTCTTCGAACTAACAATGTTTGTGCGGTTAAGTTGAGGAGGGCGAATCTTAAGTTACAAAGATCAGATCTTAGCGCATAACATTGTACGGATCGG
Source organism: Siphonodentalium dalli (assembly GCA_032622095.1). Classification (NCBI taxonomy): domain Eukaryota; kingdom Metazoa; phylum Mollusca; class Scaphopoda; order Gadilida; family Siphonodentaliidae; genus Siphonodentalium; species Siphonodentalium dalli. The sequence goes on from CP136067.1 coordinate 13,114,969, forward strand.
GTGTTCATGGTGATCAGAAGTATTTTCAGAAATCAACTGAAGTCGGTTGATCGTGCAGTCCCCTCACAATCAATATTACAGTTCTAATCTGTTCTAAATGCAACATGGTCACTCCAGCGTTTATGGGCAACTGTTTCATCTTGGGGTGGTGGAGGGCGTCTATATATAAAAATTATCACAGTTGTGTCAACGAGGTGACGGAATATATGCGGCGAGGCTGGCATCCTAGATAATGTCAGGAATCTCTACTCAGAGACGTGGCGACAGGGGGGGGGGGTTGGGGGGATGGGTGTTCGGCCACATACAGAATATACCTATATTAACCCTTTACCCAACAGAACGGCCCTGTGCCAATGCATTCTCTTATATATGCGAGTCGACCATAGGTCGCCTCGCATATATAAGAGAATGCATTGGCTTAACATATTAAAAATGATAAAAATGTAAGAAAAAATTATAAAATTGTTGTATGAAAAAATGGTAAAAAGTGTTAAAAAAAGATTTTTTTTAGGCCAATGCATTCTCTTATATATGCGAGGCGACCTATGGTCGACTCGCATATATAAGAGAATGCATTGGCACAGGGCATAACTGTAACCCTCTAGCCACGTCCCTGTCTCTACTCCAGATACGACTACGGAGATCGTATTCCAGCAGTATAAAACATGGAAATTGTTTGATGTTGTGACAGGGAAGTTTATAACATTGAACAAACAATACACAGGTATACAGGTAATGTATTTCTCAGTTAATATCTGTTCCGTAATAATGTAATCCACTGTAGGTGACGGTCCGTAATAATGTAATCCACTGTAGGTGACGGTCCGTAATAATGTAATCCACTGTAGGTGACGGTCCTATATAACTCGAATTTGCACAATTTAAGTGAATTTGTGGGCGATTTTGCATTGCATGGCTCACAATCATGGAATTTAAGTGAATTTGTGGGCGATTTTGCATTGCATGGCTCACAATCATGGAATTTAAGTGAATTTGTGGGCGATTTTGCATTGCATGGCTCACAATCATGGAATTTAAGTGAATTTGTGGGCGATTTTACATTGCATGGCTCACAATCATGGAATTTAAGTAAATTTGTGGGTGATTTTGCATTGCATGGCTCACAATCATGGAATTTAAGTGAATTTGTGGGCGATTTTGCATTGCATGGCTCACAATCATGGAATTTAAGTGAATTTGTGGGCGATTTTGCATTGCATGGCTCACAATCATGGAATTTAAGTGAATTTGTGGGCGATTTTGCATTGCATGGCTCACAATCATGGAATTTAAGTGAATTTGTGGGCGATTTTGCATTGCATGGCTCACAATCATGGAATTTAAGTGAATTTGTGGGCGATTTTGCATTGCATGGCTAACAATCATGGAATTTAAGTGAATTTGTGGGCGATTTTACATTGCATGGCTCACAATCATGGAATTTAAGTGAATTTGTGGGCGATTTTACATTGCATGGCTCACAATCATGGAATTTAAGTGAATTTGTGGGCGATTTTGCATTGCATGGCTCACAATCATGGAATTTAAGTGAATTTGTGGGCGATTTTGCATTGCATGGCTAACAATCATGGAATTTAAGTGAATTTGTGGGCGATTTTACATTGCATGGCTCACAATCATGGAATTTAAGTGAATTTGTGGGCGATTTTGCATTGCATGGCTCACAATCATGGAATTTAAGTGAATTTGTGGGCGATTTTGCATTGCATGGCTCACAATCATGGAATTTAAGTGAATTTGTGGGCGATTTTACATTGCATGGCTCACAATCATGGAATTTAAGTGAATTTGTGGGCGATTTTGCATTGCATGGCTCACAATCATGGAATTTAAGTGAATTTGTGGGTGATTTTACATTGCATGGCTCACAATCATGGAATTTAAGTGAATTTGTGGGCGATTTTACATTGCATGGCTCACAATCATGGAATTTAAGTGAATTTGTGGGCGATTTTACATTGCATGGCTCACAATCATGGAATTTAAGTGAATTTGTGGGCGATTTTACATTGCATGGCTCACAATCATGGAATTTAAGTAAATTTGTGGGCGATTTTGCATTGCATGGCTCACAATCATGGAATTTAAGTGAATTTGTGGGCGATTTTGCATTGCATGGCTCACAATCATGGAATTTAAGTGAATTTGTGGGCGATTTTGCATTGCATGGCTCACAATCATGGAATTTAAGTGAATTTGTGGGCGATTTTACATTGCGTGGCTCACAATCATGGAATTTCTCTCGGGTAATTAATGTTATAAAACAACAAATCACCAAAGATCATGTAATCTCGAGCTGAGACCTCTTACTGTGAAGTAGATTATTGAGGAACAAATATCAACAAAGAAATATTATCTCTTACTTGTTTGTTCAATATTTTAAATATGCATAATCCGATTAAGCGCCCTCAATTACTATTTATTTGGATTCGGGGGTAACATATATTTGATTCGGGTCGAGGAACCCACCTATCAAAGCTCAGAGTTATTAGATATCGATGTTTGACATCTATTATATTTCATTCACCATCGAGACTTAATAGTGGCCCAGTAAAAAGTCGACAAGCCGACAATCTCGGACCAAATTGCGGATGAAGATGGATAACTCTAAAATCAAGAGGATTTCTGTGGGTAATAAGGTCAAATTTCGTCGAACAACATGTTGATAAATAGCACGTTTCGGGTAATTTTATGCTATAGTTGACAGAGGTTAGCATTATGTTTGGGCAATTACTCGATTCTGATAACTGAAGCGGCATTTCTAAAAATGTTGTTGTTGGAATCTGATTATATGGGGACCATCAAATATGATTGAGTACCTTTAAAGTTCCTTGTATAAACGGGTCAGAACAAGTTCCCATACAGGTTTTGTACTGGTGGAATATGATACCTGAAGGCGTGGCCATGCAGGGTAGATATTCGTGACATGATCTACTGGTCTCCATACCTTACCATATAATTGTGTCTTTGTGATTAGTTTGTTCTTCTGTTAAATCGATTCATCAATATATACTTCTCAAATAGATCATGCGTGGGAGGATGATAATCGCTCGCGGAGAAAATTAGAGTCTCAATTAATTATCAACAACACCAATTAGTAAATCAATTAAGAGTGAGACATACTGCACTAAGATACAAACGTATGTACCGATTATAAGATTGAGACATACTTCATGCACTCAGGTGAAAACGTACGTAGCGCCCATCAGATGATGGTAACATGACTGGTCAAAGCGTCATCAAGTGAGTATAGGTTACAATCAACTGATTATGGCATAACTGATAAGATTAAACACATTTGTCTACTAATGGAATGTTTTCTTGGGAATCAAAAATTATTTTCTCCAATGTATTTAGTATTGGAAGTTTATGTACCCATAATTGGGGGAAAAAGTGGGAGGGGGGGGCACACGTACCCCTGTGCCCCCCCGGCTCAACTGATTATGTTCCATAGGCGACATTGTTAAAGGTACTCAATCCGATTCGATGGTCCCCATGTCATCAGATTCCAACAACAACAACTACAACACAACAACAAAATAATGCTAACAACGGTCAATTATAGTATACATTTGCCCAAAACCTGTTATTTATCAATATTTTGTTCAACATAATTTTGCCGGTTTATCCAATATCTGACACACACACACACACCAACATCATAACTTAATCAGCAGAAGAAACCAACATCATAAGTAAATTAGCTGGACACATCAACATCATAGGTAAGTCAGCAGAACCCACCAACATATTAGCTAAATAAGCAGAACCCACCAACACCATAGCATTTTGGCAGGATCAGTTGGTCAGGTTTGTCTGCGGAATATCCTCACCTTAACTTCGATTGTACCGCGCTCCTGGACAACAAATGGATATTCTGCGATGCCTTTCCTCGTTGTCTCACTAATGTGAATCGACATCGACTGTATGAAGATAAACATAAAGTGTTACGTCAATGAAACCGAAGTGGTCACACCAACCAAAATAAACCGAAGTGGTAAGAAAAAGTTGAAAAAAAAGAATATCAAATTGTTAAAGAATTTAGGAATAAAGATAAAAGTGATAAAATTGTTAAAGAATGTAAGAAAAAATTATGAAAATTGATAAAGAATGTAAGAAAAAATGATAAAAAAAATGATAAAATTGTTAAAGAATGTAAGAAAAAATTATAAAAAAGACATAATTGTTAAAGAATATAAGTAAAAATGATAACAAAATGTTATAAAATGTAAGAAAAAATTATAAAAATGATAAAAATTGTTAAATAATCTAAGATAAATGATAAAAATTGTTAAAGAATGTAAGAAAAAATGATAACAAATGATAACAAACCTATGGTCGCCTCGCATTAATAAGAGAATGCATAGGCGCAGGTTCTTTAATACTGCACCAGCGCAGCACCCGTTATGAATGGGTTAAAGGCACGGGAGGCCTTAGTTGTCGAAAATATTCATATTTGTTCCAATCACCGTAAACAGAAAAACAGTAAAACGCATACAATTGATTGTGTTACAGAAGACAACACAGTGTTACTGGCTAATCACACACAAATGATATAAACGCTCTTTATTAGTTCCATATCAGGAATTCAGCAACAAAGAACGCTCTTTATGTTTACCATCATAATATAAACAAACACCAGGGAAGTAACAGTTTATGCTGTTGTTTACATAACAATGGTCAAATATATGAATATAACATACTGTTTATGCGATATTTCTGATTTGTATAAGAACAAAGTCTGTCTACATTTTAATATTCTTTCTGTTTGTGGCGGTTTTTGACTGGTGGAAATATTTTCACAGCATACCCACCGCCAAGGCCTCCCGTACCTTTAACCATTTCATTGCCACATACTCATTGGCAAAATGTTCGGGCAAAATGTTCAACAAAGGAACCACCAATTTGTATTATATATTCTTGTTTGTCGTCTTATATTTCCTGAACACCCAAATCAATAATAGTCCATGAGCCAGGCACCCCAAACATGGAAAATGGTACCAATTTGGTGGGAAAATTCAATCAACATTTTTCTGAAAGCCTATAACCTGAAGTTTATCACAGTAATGGGGCGCACTGGGGCAGTGTAGCTTAGTGTACAAAATGTTTCCATGTCAACGTAGGGTGTTTTGGCTGGTATAAAAAATATGCTTTTAATGGTTTATAACTAGAAAGTTTAATGCAGTACGTGTACCTTTGCGTCGACATGGGGTGCAACCCTTGGTGTGCTTTCTTTTGGCACTGGAGTTTTCCCCTCAAGAGGTCAAGGTCATATACAAAGGTCAAGGTCATTGACCAAAATAATAGCATTTTTCATATCGGGTCATACATTTTCTACCCACTGAGTTATATATCAGATCTGAACACGTTACCTTTGCTCGAAAATAATCTATAGCATATAGGCTACATGCAGAATTGCGTTATTATTGAAACCGAGATGTCTGTCATGAGATATAGTACTTTAAACTTGGTGACCATTTCCCAAAATGGGTCAAAATCAGTTATTTCACAGGATATCGTGCTTCTGTGTATACTATCGATTAGGTACTTATAGTGGGATCCCTTTTGGGTTGAATCGTGATTTTAGTGCTAAAGCGTGAAACTTCAAATATATGTTGCTTAGTTATAAGAATTTTTTTTTTTGGAAGGGTGCTCGGGTTGGGGCGGGAGGGGGGGGGGGGTCATGATAAAATTAGGTTTACATGGCAACGGCATAAAATATTTGAAGAAATATTTAAAAAGCCACTTTTGAGATTCAACGAACCTTGGGTTTAAACCAATTATGTTAACTCATAGATGACTTAAATGGTCCACCAAGCGGACTGGGCCACCAGGGCATATAGGGTCAAGGTCAATTATCAGGGTCAAGGTCATTGGGGAAAATGTATTATTTTGGTCTCTTTTTTATTAATTGTCTCAGATTCGTTTAAAATGCAGTAAGTCTATTTTTGTATTGGTATGCTGCCCTTGGTGTACTTTCTTTTGACGCTGGAATGTTCACCTCTGGAGGTCTAGGTCAAAGATCAAGGTCATTGACCAAAATATTAGCTTTTTTTCATACAGTTTCTAGCCACTGATTTTATATATCAGTTCTGAATACGTTAGCTTTGCTCAGAAATAACATACAACATACATACTACACGGAGAACTGCGTTATTATTGCAACCAGCAAGTCGTGAGCTATAGGTTTTTAAACTTTTTGGCCATTTCCCAAGATATCGTGTTTGTGTGTATATTATAGTTAAGATATTTATAGTAGGATCCTTTAACTCATTCAGTGCCGCAGATGGACATATTCGTATATTTAAAACCCGCACCGGCGTGTTATCCCTTTGTCCTGACACGGCTCTTATCCGGCAGAATGCTCAAGCGATTTGATCGCATGAGTGTTATTTAACGCCCATGGTCATTCTTTAAGAATACGCAAGGGATTATTTGATGCTATAGTCCCGTCGCGAGTCGAGCAAATAGAATAAAACTATACATACAACGTCTCTCATATAAATAATGTGATATTTTGGTCTATTTTTTGTTAATTGTCTCATATTCCGCTACCACTAGTGCCTTAGTCCTGAAAGCGATCCCGATCATAATGTGCAACAAGAGCATCGCTAGGGCGTGGCAATATAGGCCCTTGATAATTTCAACACAGGGCCATAATGCGTAATACATATGCAAAAGTTTTAACAAACAGATAACCATAACTAAAGCTATCACCGGAAACCAAAATAATCGTCAATAAAAATCAACAAGGGCCATAACTCCGGTAAAAATAGGCGGACGGAACTCAAATTCGAACTTGACTTGTATTTACATAATGAGTATGTATTGAAAACAATCCGATAACTAAAACTAAAGTTGTCTCTGACCACAACAGCCATGGAATATCGTTTGGAATGATATTGTCTGGACCGAGTCCTGCTCAGTTACTCTTCTATAACGGGCTTCCATTCAAAATACGTAATACATGTACACGTAGACGTAGTGTGATTAACCCTTTACCCAACAAACCGGCCAAAACCGGCCAAATAAAGCTTCAACAGCCTAAAATATCTTCGGTCTGTCTCAATAGAACCATACACATATGGATATCATTGGAACCGGCTCCTTGACCACATTGTGATAGTTACAGTTATGCCCTGTGCCAATGCATTCTCTTATATATGCGAGTCGACCATAGGTCGCCTCGCATATATAAGAGAATGCATTGGCCTAAAAAAAATCTTTTTTTAACACTTTTTACCATTTTTTCTTACATTCTTTAACAATTTTATAATTTTTAATGTGTTAAGCCAATGCATTCTCTTATATATGCGAGGCGACCTATGGTCGACTCGCATATATAAGATAATGCATTGGCACAGGGCCGTTCTGTTGGGTAAAGGGTTAAGGTAATGTATCGCGACTTATGGGTTGCAACATATACTATAAAGTACATAAAACTGTGATTATATCTAAACTAAATGTTGTGACATATTGACAGTGATCTTCATATAAAGTTTTATAGGTTAACCAATACAGGTAAGTGGGTGCCTGGCAAGGTAACACATCTGCCCGGGTCAACGAAAATCACACCTAGTCCTCCGGAACGACAACAACAAGTCACAATGGAGCACTGGCTGACGGATCTTACGGCCATCCGTTTGTCAACATAAGTAGAGTGAAATAAATAATGGCTTACAACCTATCCGTCATATAATTTACCCACATAATGAAGGTGGTGCACAAATGTATGGATGTCAAAAGAAAGGGGAGTTTGTCTGCTATAGGCATATTAAAGAAGATTCGAGGCTAAATGTGATGATGACCAAGGTCCCAATTTCTCGCAGACAAATTGCTCCTCGTTCTGATGACATGATCTGGACCCTGGAGCGGTTTATTAGAATTTTGAAAATAATTTTAGAACGTACCCCACAAAAACAAGATTATTTAATGCCAAAGGTAGAATTTCTAAATTTTTGAAAATTACTCACAATGAGTTAAAAAGATGCCCAAATGTTTTGATAAGACCATCATCAGTTGCAGCTTGCTGACTATATGCCATCCTAAGCGCACGTCACATCACGTTTCGACTCGTTATCTGTGATTATATCTAAACTAAATGTTGTGACATATTGACAGTGATCGTCATATCAAGTGTGCCATATATCAATTTGAACGTTGTGATGGTGCCCGAACCTTTCTATATTGTGATGGGGATTGCTGTTATGACTAAGGCACTAGGGGTACCAAAATATGAGACAATAAATAAAAAAGACACCAAAATAATACATTTTGTCCCCAATGACATTGACTTGGTAATTGACCTTGACCATATATGCCCTGGTGGTCCAGTCCGCTTGGTGGACCATTAATGAGTTAGATATGAGTTAACATAATTTCTTTAAATACAGGTTCGTTGAATCTTAAAAGTGGCTTTTTAAATATTTCTTCATATATTTTATGCCGTTGCCATGGAAACCTGCTTTTATCATGACACACGACCCCCCCAACACGAGCACCCTTCCAAAAAAGGTTTTTCTTATAACTAAGCAACATATATTTGAAGTTTCATGCTTTAGTCACTAAAATCACGATTCAACCCTAAATGGATCCCACTATAAGTATCTAATCGATACTATACACAGAAGCACGATATCCTGTGAAATAACTGATTTTGACCTATTTTGGAAAATGGTCACCAAGTTTAAAGGACTATATTTCATGACAGCCTTCTCGGTTTCCATAATAACGCAGTTCTCCATGTAGACTATATGCCATATATTATTTCTGAGCAAAGATAACGTGTTCAGAACTGTTATATAAAATCAGTGGGTAGAAAATGTATGACCCGATATGAAAAATGCTATTATTTTGGTCAATGACCTTGACCTTTATATATTACCTTGACCTCTTGAAGTGAAATCTCTGGTGCCAAAATAAAGCCCACCAAGGGTAGCACCCGTATCGATGCAAAGCTACACGTACTGCATTAAACTTTCTAGTTATAAACCATTATAGGCATATTTTTTATACCGGCCAAAAACACCCTCCGTTGCCATGGAAATACAAATTTTGCACACTAAACTACACTGCCCCAGTGCGCCCCAGCACTGAGATAAACTTCAGATTATAAGCTTTCAGAAAAATGTTATAGATTTTAGAGAAATTATCACGTGACTTCCGGTTAGCAACCGTGTGGAGATTGCAAAAAAAACCCAGCGGATTTGGAAATGAAGCATCGGCGATAAAAATGAAAGTAACTATTTCACAACTTACGAAGAATTCACATGTGATTTAAGTCTATTAATTTCATTTAGACCAATTTCGTTGGTCAGCTTAATGAAAACATGACGAAATCATGACGATAATACAGACAAGATTTTACAATCCACGACACGTCTTGTCAATTTGGCATGTCGTCTCCGTCGTGACCACTGCATGGTGTTACATAAATTATTCTTAGCGTTATGTCGCCGAAAAAAGGCAAATGTGAGGCACATCATGTGTGGTTGCTCCACTACGTGTCACGTGCGATTCATATTAACCCTTTACCCAACAAACCGGCCAAAAACGGCAAAATAAAGCTGCAACAGCCTAAATGATCTTGGGTCTGTCTCAATAAAACCATACAAATATGGATATCATTGGAACCGGCTCATTGACCACATTGTGATGGTTACAGTTATGCCCTGTGCCAATGCATTCTCTTATATATGCGAGTCGACCATAGGTCGCCTCGCATATATAAGAGAATGCATTGGCCTAAAAAAAACTTTTTTTAACAGTTTTTCTTACATTCTTTAACAATTTTATAATTTTTAATGTGTTAAGCCAATGCATTCTCTTATATATGCGAGGCGACCTATGGTCGACTCGCATATATAAGAGAATGCATTGGCACAGGGCCGTTTTGTCGGGTAAAGGGTTAAATCATTCGAATGTATATACTTATAATTGATTTATTACAGAAACAGCTAAAATATTAGTTACACTGACTTACGGTACACGTCAGTTTATCAATAATTAATGTGCATCTGACATTGAGTCATGCTTTTTGTTTTATCAAATGTATGGAATAGTAATATCCAAAACTTTACCTACATTGGCTGAGTATAACTATAATAGTTGAACTCAGGTCTGCATGACCTAATTAACAAAAAATATTTAACGATATACTGATGCCTCTTAAAGTGATGTGAAACACTCCAGTGGGGTGATCACATAGAAATGGAGCATAATCTTGCTCAAAGTAGTTAGTTTTACAAATTGCATAATTTTATCCAACTGACAACACACACCGTCATTCTTATATATTAATTAAATGCAGTGCCTCTCGATGGTGAAATCATTTTCGTTAGATTATCGCCGATAGATGCGTCCCGAATCGAGAAGTAAATTTTTACAATTGAGCATAGTTCAGACGATGTTTTCTATGGAGTGGTACGGTCGATTTGGATGAAATTTTCAGCAATGTTAGTAGAATGCTACAATCATCCAGTTGGCATAACACCAGTCCTGAATACTAACTTATCAGTTTCACGCACCCGAACAAGTACATAATATGTCTTTAATGTATCATTGGTATTATCCGGTGCTATTCGTATGTGTGACATACTATCCATATATATGTATATGACATACATTCTTTTCATTTGGTTAATTTGCTCACAATTAGCCAAAATCGATCGAATGTACTTATGCCAACATTGTACCGATATTCAATCGTTATAAGATGTATCAAATTCATGGCAATGAACGATAAAATCAATGATAAAATGAAGTAATGTTGCCACACATTTGTTAGCAAAGTTTGCACTGTGCCACAAGGCCGTGTACTAAACCATGAAACAGAAAGTATTGTTTGCTGAAATACTGATGCCAATAATGACATCTTTATATACAAGCTAATAAACCAGAATGAATGCAGAATGTATTGACGTGATGCTTGAGATTATGCTTCTGGTCCACCACACTACTTCATTCGCAATAGGTATACATGCGATATCTAGCTTGTGCCTGTGACCAGCAAATCCGCCAATGATTATATATCAAATAATATATAATGTGAGTTCACGATTAGATAGCGATTGGAATTCAATTTGAATAACACTTGCCACGCGATGTTAGGATTATATTTCAAAGGATTATCCTGATTTAATCGGAAGGGGGGGGGGGGGTAATCGGAACCAACTAGCCTCTGCTAACTATACTTCAGTTTGGAATGATTATAATGATAAATAACGGAGATAGTAAGAAACAAAAATTAATTAAACAAACATTTTTCCTTAAATTACTATTTCTTTGGCTTCGGAGGTAAAACATATTTGATTCGAGTCGAGGAACCCATCCTTCAAAGCTCTGAGATATCGATTTTTGAAGTTTGTTAATTTTTGGAGATGTGGTCCACTTCCACGCGCTCAAACAGACAAATTGCGGGCGTAAGATAGATAACTCTAAAATCAAGTGGTTATTGTTGTTAATAGTAACCACTTGGTTTGCGAGTTATCCATCTTACAACCGCAATGTGTCCGTTTGAGCACGTGGAAGTGGTCCACATCTCCAAAATTTAACAAACTTCAAAAATCGATATCTGATAACTCTGAGCTTTGAAGGGTGGGTTCCTCGACTCGAATCAAATATGTTTTACCCCCAAAACCAAAGAAATATAGTAATTTAGGAGCGTCTAATCGGATTGAGTACCTTTTAAGAGCTATCAGAAACCTTCCCATACAATACGTGAACTCAACTTATTTAGTTGATGACTTTGTGTTATAAACTGTTTCAGCAAACACACCATTATATTCAGTCATCAGTACGTTCTACATGTATATTGGGTTATCCCCCTTCCGATTTAATCTGGATAATTATTTTGAAATACAATCCTAACATCGCATGGCACGTGATACTCAGATTTAATACAAATCGATATATAATAGCGAATCCAGATTAAGAATCTTTCGATATTAAATCATATCGTATTATGTACAATTGTACAAGTCATGTGACAATTTCATAGGTACTGGCACACCAAGATTGATATACGAAACAGCTAAGCCACCAATTGTAAAGTTTTCGATTTGACAACTACAATGATGGATATGACGACAAAGATGATGCTGGTGATGACTTTTATGCTGTCGATGATCGCGATGACGATGATGATGCTGGTGATGATGACGACGATGACGAAGTTGACGTTGATGCATAATATTTTAATGGTGACCGTGATTCATGATGATGACGACGGCGATGATTATGTTGGTGATAATTACGACGAAGATGATGATAATGACGGTGATGATGATGATTATTATTATGATATTGATGACAATGATGATGACGGTGACGATAATACTGATGTGATGATGATGGAAATGATGACGATTATGATGATGATGCTGCTGATAATTATGATGATGTGATGGTGATGGTGATGGTGACGATGGTGATGATGATGATGATGATGATGGTAATGATGATGGTGGTGATGATGGTGGTGGTGATGATGATGATGATGGTTATGATAATGTTGATGATCATGCTGAATGTGATACACGATAATGACGATGATGATTATGTTTACAATTATGATGATGATGGTAATGATGATGATGGTGATGATGATGATGATGATGATGATGACGACGACGATAATGATGGTGATTATGCTGAGGGTGATTCAGGATGGCGATGACAACTAGGACGATACTGATTATGTTTACTAGTATGATGATGGTGATGATGATGATAATGATGGCGACGATAATGATAATGATGATGATGGTGGTGACCATGATGCTGCTGATTATGGTGGTGGTAATGATGACGGTGATGATAGTGCTGATGATTATGATGACGATGATAATGACGATAATGATGGTGATTATTATTATGATATTGATGACGGCGATGATAATACTGATGGTGATGGTAATGATGATTATGATGACGATGACGATGATAATGACGATAATGATGATGATGATAATGTTGATGATCAAGCTGAGTGTGATACACGATGATGATGATGATGATGATAATGCCGACGAGGACGATGATGACTATGTTTACTATTATGATGATGACGATTCACGTGGCTGATGACGATGATTATGATTATGATGATACTCCCGATTAGAGTTACCTCCCCATTAGTTTCCATCCTGCTTGCTGTATTGACTGTATCTCCGAACAGACAGTAACGCGGCATTTTGATTCCAACGACACCCGCTACCGTCGTACCTGAATGTGCACCTGGAAAGCAGCAAGAAAACATTACACATATATAGGATCTCTAATGAGTCGCAATTTTATATGAAATTTATTAACCGAGCGCAAAAGCTCGGCTCGAATCGAATTTAGTGGACGAGGTTAACAAATTTAGTATAGAATTGCCACGAATATGATATCCATTTTATCACATAATCACATTTTAGCAAGGAAAAACGATCCCAAAACGGCTGGAATTAAATAAATAAATATTTATTTCCTTATCACAACCAAAGAGGAAGTAAAGACACCTTCAAGAAAAATATAACTCAATATTAAATGTGTCTTTACGTGTTGACAAAATTGTTCAACCACCCTTATCACGACGTGTGTCTCATAGTTAACACGAAATAACCCAAAAACAAGTCGAATATCATAATAATAAAGTTCCGACATTGACATCCAGATCATTACGCCGAACTCTGACGTCAGTGCGCGTGGCGATATAATACACGTGTGTCTTACTAAAATATATGAGGCCGGGTTTAGGGGCTAATTATGTGATAAGAATATATAACCTCTGAAATTCAATTACACAATTAGCATGAACTATAGTGTCACGTCCTCAGTTCAATCAAGTGAACATTCTGTTTATTATATCCCACTATAAACATCTTATTTATACCGACATTATATCCATGACGTATACATAAACGATCATTCGTATGTGATCTTAACCTGCTATAGTGTGACGAATCTATTGTTATCCATAAACGACCATTCGTATGTGATCTTACTCTGCTATTGTCTGACGATATTGTTATCCATAAACGACTATTCGTATGTGATCTTACCCGGCTATAATATGGCAACTCTATTGCTATCAATAAACGATCACTCGAATTTGTGATCTTAATCGGTTATAGTGTGACAAATCTATTGGTATCCAAAACGACCATTCGTATGTGATCTTACCCGACTATAGTGTGACCTCTCTATTGTTATCCCTAAACGACCATTCGTATGTGATCTTACACTGATATGGTGTGACGACTCTATTGTTTTCCATAAACGAACATTCGTATGTGATCTTACACGACTATAGTGTGATGGTTCTATTGTCATCCCTAAACGACCATTCGTATGCGATCTTACTCTGCTATTATGTGACGACTCGATTGTTTTCCATAAACGACCATTCGTATATGATCTTACACGGCTATTATGTGGTAACTCTATTATTATCTATAGACGATCATTCGTATGTGATCTTACCCTGTTATAACGTGACGACTCTATTGTTATCAATAAACGACAATTCGTATGTGATCTTGCCCGACTATAGTATGACGTTTCTATTGTTATTCATGATCAACCATTCGCATGTGATCTTACCCTGCTATAGCGTGACGACTCTATATTGTTATCCACAAAGACCATTCGTATGTGATCTTACCCTGGTTAATTGAAAGCAGTATCAGGATTATCGACTTACCTACTCTGATCTTCATATGACCTCCAGCTGTAGACGGGTCTTTCAGATCTTTCATGGACACCAGCATATCCAGCGCCATATTGCAGATATGGAGGGCGTGGAATTTCGTAATAATGGGCGCGCCCGCTACAACCATATAAGCATCGCCGATCGTCTCCACCTGTAGGATAAAGAGTTTAAACAAGATTGATTGTATCCTCAGTGGCCAGACAGACAGACACACAGAGAGAGAGAGAGAGAGAGAGAGGGAGAGAGAGAGAGAGAGAGAGAGAGAGAGAGAGAGAGAGAGAGAGAGAGAGAGAGAGAGAGAGAGAGAGAGAGAGAGAGAGAGAGAGAGAGATGGATATTTAAAGTGACAATTTTCTCTGTTGAATTTCTTTTCTGTTCACCTTTTTAAAGACTACCGACGACCGTCGGAAAATCAGTGATTGAAAGAACTATGCCTCTTGGTTAACAAAGTAGTCATTTGTGGATACAATTTTAATGTTATATAAGATTTCATACATTAAACAACTAAAACCGAAGGGTTTCTATTTGAAATTGGATCATCGTGCAAATAAGAAGAAACTGATTCCTTCGGAGTGAACCATGTGGGGTAACTATATATCTAAACATTATAAAAAAAAAAACCAAGAAATGTACCAGGCGGGATATCTATATAATTTGTTTTCTTCTAAAAATAGTAACGAAAAAATGTCCCACTTGATTATCGAATTATATAAGAAAATATCGACATAAAATCAATGTTAATTGATAGAAGCGTTTCCGGACAGGTGTCTTCGACTTATATCTATTACTTTAACCCTTTACCCAACAAACCGGCCAAATAAAGCTGCAACAGCCTATACTATCTTGGGTCTGTCTCAATAAAACCATACAAATATGGATATCATTGGAACCGGCTCATTGTCCACATTGTGATAGTTACAGTTATGCCCTGTGCCAATGCATTCTCTTATATATGCGAGTCGACCATAAATCGCCTAACAAAATCTTTTTTTTAACACTTTTTACCATTTTTTCTTACATTCTTTAACAATTTTATAATTTTTAATGTGTTAAGCCAATGCATTCTCTTATATATGCGAGGCGACCTATGGTCGACTCGCATACATAAGAGAATGTATTGGCACAGGGCCCTTCTGTTGGGTCAAGGGTTAAACTCTGGAGACTATATAAAACGTATTTAGGAAGAGATAGCTAGACCATCTTTAAAATTTCACATCATCAACATAGAACAAACTCTAACCTTATATACACGGTGCCCTAATCTTATATACATGGTGCTCTAACCTTATATACATGGTGCTCTTCACTCAGCTGGTCGAATTTCGTATACATGGCATTCAACATGGATACGACCTCCATTGGAGTGATTTTGCTGCAAATATTCGAAACCAACAACATCACTGAACATCACCGTCACGCTATCGAACACCTGGAATAGATCAGCCAACACCCCAACGATTATATACAAAACGATATCTAATCGGATGTCACGCTGCCGAACACCTGGAACAGATCAGCCAACACCCCAAGGATTATATATAAAACGATATCTAATCGGATGTCACGCTGCCGAACACCTGGAACAGATCAGCCAACACTCCAAGGATTATATATAAAACGATATCTAATCGGATGTCACGCTGCCGAACACCTGGAACAGATCAGCCAACACCCCAAGGATTATATATAAAACGATATCTAATCGGATGTCACGCTGTCGAACACCTGGACTAGATCAGCCAACACCCCAATGATTATATATAAAACGATATCTAATCGGACGTCACGCTATCGAACACCTGGACTAGATCAGCCAACACCCCAAGGATTATATATAAAACAATATCTAATCGGATGTCACGCTGCCGAACACCTGGAATAGATCAGCTAACACCCCAAGGATTATATATAAAACGATATCTAATCGGATGTCACGCTGTCGAACACCTGGACTAGATCAGCCAACATTCCAAGGATTATATATAAAACGATATATAATCGGATGTCACGCTGTCGAACACCTGGAATAGATCAGCCACCATTCCAAGGATTATATATAAAACGATATCTAATCGGATTTCACGCTGTCGAACACCTGGAATAGATCAGCCACCATTCCAAGGATTATATATAAAACAATATCTAATCGGATGTCAAGCTGTCGAACACCTGGACTAGATCAGCCAACACCCCAAGGATTATATATAAAGCAATATCTAATCGGACGTCACGCTATCGAACACCTGGAATAGATCAGCCAACACCCCAAGGATTATATATAAAACGATATCTAATCGGATGTCACGCTGTCGAACACCTGGACTAGATCAGCCAACACCCCAAGGATTATATATAAAACGATATCTAATCGGACGTCACGCTATCGAACACCTGGACTAGATCAGCCAACACCCCAAGGATTATATATAAAACGATATCTAATCGGATGTCACGCTGTCGAACACCTGGACTAGATCAGCCAACATTCCAAGGATTATATATAAAACGATATATAATCGGATGTCACGCTGTCGAACACCTGGAATAGATCAGCCACCATTCCAAGGATTATATATAAAACGATATCTAATCGGATTTCACGCTGTCGAACACCTGGAATAGATCAGCCACCATTCCAAGGATTATATATAAAACAATATCTAATCGGATGTCAAGCTGACGAACACCTGGACTAGATCAGCCAACACCCCAAGGATTATATATAAAACAATATCTAATCGGACGTCACGCTATCGAACACCTGGAATAGATCAGCCAACACTCCAAGGATTATATATAAAACAATATCTAATCGGATGTCAAGCTGACGAACACCTGGAATAGATCAGCCAACACCCCAAGGATTATATATAAAACAATATCTAATCGGATGTCACGCTGTCGAACACCTGGAATAGATCAGCCAACACCCCAAGGATTATATATAAAACTATATCTAATCGGATGTCACGCTGTCGAACACCTGGAATAGATCAGCCAACACTCCAAGGATTATATATAAAACGATATCTAATCGGATGTCACGCCGTCGAACACCTGGAATAGATCAGTCAACACCCCAAAGATTATATATAAAACGATATCTAATCGGATGTCACGCTGTCGAACACCTGGAATAGATCAGCCAACATTCCAAGGATTATATATAAAACAATATCTAATCGGATGTCACGCTGTCGAACACCTGGAATAGATCAGCCAACACTCCAAGGATTATATATAAAACGATATCTAATCGGATGTCACGCCGTCGAACACCTGGAATAGATCAGTCAACACCCCAAAGATTATATATAAAACGATATCTAATCGGATGTCACGCTGTCGAACACCTGGAATAGATCAGCCAACATTCCAAGGATTATATATAAAACAATATATAATCGGATGTCACGCTGTCGAACACCTGGAATAGATCAGCCAACACCCCAAGGATTATATATAAAACGATATCTAATCGGATGTCACGCTGTCGATCACCTGGAATAGATCAGCCAACACCCCAAGGAGTATTTACGACATGAATGTAGTGGGTGTGTGGGGAATATGGTTCTGTGGTCATTGGGGTACATTGTGTAAACCGTGATGGGTTTACACTAAATGTGCTCATAACGACTACAGCGCCGAATCCCACAATAACACCCCCACCACATTCATTTCTTATATTTATTTTGCTTTTTGATGATTTATTCCCATAAAAAAGCTGAGTGATTCTTATTTGTATTCACAAAATGGCCGATAATCTGATAATCTGATAATGCAAAAGCACGACCGCTATTAGTCAGATTAGGTCAACAATATGTAACTTCCTGTTCGTGATACGCTGGAGCGATCTCTGCATTATTGGGGCGTGAACCGGGTGACACAATTGACATTTGACCAATCACCAAACATGATTTAGTGTATCGCGGACAGGCTATATAAATATGTGACCCGCCATATCAAATCCAGTCATAAGTCGGGATTTTTTGTTACCGTGTGCCAATGCATTCTCTTATATATGCGAGTCGACCATAGATCGCCTCGCATATATAAGAGAATGCATTGGCCTAACAATTTTTTACAATTTTAATAATTTGTTCTTGTATTCTTTAACAATTTTATAATTTCACCCATACAAAGCCCCAGACAAACATGAGCAGACGACACTCTTCTATATGCTTCTACATATGCGTGGGGCTCCCTGCAGGGTAATGGATGTTTTTTATCTTATGTCCTAAAAATTGTAAGAAACATTTATTTAAAAAAAATGATAAAAAATTGTTAGGCCAATGCATTCTCTTATATATGCGAGGCGACCTATAGTCGACTCGCATATATAAGAGAATGTATTGGCACAGGGTAAAAATAATCCCGACTTACGACTGGATTTGATATGGCGGGTCACATATATATAAAACAATATCTAATCGGATTTCACGATTAGGTACAGATGGTATTCAATCTTAATAGCAATTGCCATGCGATGTTCGATTAAATATCAGAATATCGCTTTTCATATGCCCTATCACTAACTCTCGGCCATTTTTGATACACCAGGTCCGGTTCCGTGTTTTTACTTAACTTTCCATATATGGGAGTCATGAATAGTTCAAAATCTCCATATATGGAAA
The DNA here is from genome assembly GCA_032622095.1 of Siphonodentalium dalli. Lineage (NCBI taxonomy): Eukaryota > Metazoa > Mollusca > Scaphopoda > Gadilida > Siphonodentaliidae > Siphonodentalium > Siphonodentalium dalli. The sequence continues at coordinate 13,134,319 of CP136067.1, forward strand.
TGCCGCTCCAAGACTTTGACCTGTAGCAGTGAAACCACAGAACCGGGGCTGGATGAATCTATGAAACCACGGAACAGGACCTGGTGGATCCAAAATGACCGCGAGTAGTGATAGGGCATATTATAATCTAATAACTATTGTTATTTCAGAAATATTCCTTCCTTTTGGAATTATTATATTAACCAAATGACGGAGATAATCAGAAATAAACAAATAATAAAACAAATGTTTAATTCATCGCACCTCTGGTGTCAGGCTGTATTGATTTTGACATTACACATAATGTCATGACAATAAAATGCAGTGATTCTCCTTATACATGTATCTGTTGAACTTAGCGAGATCATGATGAACGTTTAACTGTCTTCAATGTTTGATGGAACGATCCACTAATATACCGATACCGTTAATACCTCGGCCATTGCCTTACCTCGCACGTGTTGACCGATGGTTCCCCTTTCCGTAACCGATCCGCTACTGTCTTCGGAATCATCTGATACAACAGCGTGTCAGTTCGTTTCATCTCGGCGTCCAACTTTTTCATACTCGCTTCCAGAATTTTACTTTTCTGTTGCTCCTATATAATTAATACAATGCGATGGTTTTAGACTCTTAACCCTTTACCCAACAAACCGGCCAAAACCGGCCAAATAAAGCTTCAACAGCCTAAAATATCTTCGGTCTGTCTCAATAGAACCATACAAATATGGATATCATTGGAATCGGCTCATTGATAACATTGTGATGGTTATAGTTATGCCCTGTGCCAATGCATTCTCTTATATATGCGAGTCGACCATAGGTCGCCTCGCATATATAAGAGAATGCATTGGCCTAAAAAAAATCTTTTTTTAACACTTTTTACCATTTTTTCTTACATTCTTTAACAATTTTATAATTTTTAATGTGTTAAGCCAATGCATTCTCTTATATATGCGAGGCGACCTATGGTCGACTCGCATATATAAGAGAATGCATTGGCACAGGGCCGTTCTGTTGGGTAAAGGGTTAACGCTATGCGTATAGTGCTTCCAACCCATAATTACATGTATATACGAGTATTACCAATCAGGTAACAATGCGGATATATATTTATAAAATTATGTGATAAAATATTATAACCGCATATATTATAATGCAGAATAAAGCAGTTACAAATGTTCCAGCCCATGAAATTAAATAAGGATTAACTGTCATGTGGACTGTTTTTATGGAGATGTAACCGTGAGGTATGTGGTCATAACTTGTGTAAAACATGACAGTTAATCCTTATATTTATATACATTTAGCGAAAAAGCCACTTTTGTAAATGTATTTAAATCGAAAAGTGTATCGTGACAAAACCAGCCCAAAATATCCCATAGCACCCTTGGCAAAAGTTAACAGGAACAATTTCTCTTTATATTTAAACCCGATTATTTATTAAGTCAATCCTGCGCGAGTCCAAATGCGCCCAAAACATTACGCGTTCGTCTTTCCAAAACCTATGACGCGTCGATGTAATTATGAGGCTGCAGTTATGAGCTGTTGCGCGTTCACCGAGAAATAATTGCAACTAGCCACGTGGGCGCCGACCAATCAGAATGCTGGATTTAGTGATAATCACACTTAGTATGTAAATATGTGTTGATAAGCAGTGTGGTCCACTCAAGCAGTGGTCAATCAACTGTAATTATACAGTGTTGAAGATATGGTGGCTATCTGTAACTTGGTAACGAACCCAATCCACATAAATCACCTCAGCCCAATGGACCAATACGTACTTACCGCCCACCAATATGCGAAATGGTTACTGTTACTAAGCACCACAAGCCATCTCAATCTCGCTACATATGCATTACTAATATGGCTTCCGATGAGAACGGACTGTGTTGGTTAGAAGGAACCAAATGTTTTCCATAGGCCTCAATGTTAATGTTTGGCCCCGCCCACTAAATTTGCTACATACGAATTGCACGAAATCGTAAATTTCGTGAAGCCCAACTCTTCGCGCATCTTTTGCCATGTATGAGTACTATCCTGACCACACTTTTCAACTTTTCAACACGCGTTTTCCACACTACCCCACTTTTTGCACAAAATTTGAACTGCTGATGAAAACAAATACCCTGCCTTATTCTCCCGGCAATGTTTCGACACGAACGCATTTCAGACTAGGGAAAACCACATTTATAAATGCCATATGTATTATATCTTTTAAATTTGTAAATATTATTGAAATATTATACGCCAATCGCGTGCCCGAAGTTTTTTAACTCGTATTCGAGATTGGGTGTAAAAACGAAAGGGACGTAATTCTACTTATTTAGTTCCTTCTAACCTGTTGTTAAACGCCATGTAACACGATAATATAGCTTCTTTCTGAGTTTCACGGTTTTCAAGATGCCTATGTGTGTATATATGCATCTTGTAAAAGTGACTGTCGTTAGGTGTGATTGTTTGGCCATTTCCGATAACCAACAAAGATCGATGTTTACGTTGAATCAAACTGTGTAAATGAAGCCATTGTAACTTCAGTATCAAATAGCAAATTTAATATCGAAGCTATGCTAATAGTTCACACCTTGATGAAATAGATATGCGGCTGATACGAACCCTGGCTCTTACGGACCCTGACTCATACGGACCCTGGCTCATATGGACCACCGGTTGATACGGACCCTGGCTCTTACGGACCCCGGCTCATACGGACCTCAATTAAAATATGCAATTTTGATTATGTTTTACTTTTCTAAACTCATGCTTGAATTTTTACTTTCCAGTTCTAAAGTATATTTATTAATTCAAATTTAACATATACTTATGATTGTCTTATCACAAGGTATAACTGTGACCATTTCGGTGATGTTCTGACTTAGAAAACATTTATTGTATCGTGTGCATGCCTGATCGGCATTGTATAAACAGACACTATAGGGGGATTTGGTATAACGCTCTTATGTGTAATTCAATATTAAACAGTGTTACTTTACACCTGATAAACATGACGTTGCAAGCTGATCCATCTAATAGAAGAAAAAAACCCAGACGCTGCCAGTATCGATACAAAATCTGGCTAAGTGTTCCTGATATATTTGGTCATTGTAGCGGTCTTTGGTTTTCCTATCTATCCGAAGAAAATAAGTGTCTGCATGAAATATTCAGGAATGATTGTGTTATCTTTGTCACAATGAACGCCCACATGGTAACAAAGTTAAAAATCTATATGTTATTGAGTTGTTGGTACATGACTCTCCTTCGATTTGAAGCTAAGCATTGTCCCCATATCTCTTATCTACCGGAATCGTTTCGCGTGAATCTCGTCCCATCAAGAACCCGTGAGAAGTTAGCGACACTTGGGAAGCTTGACTGTCTGTTAAAGCCAACCCTACAAACGCTCTTCAGCGGAATTACAGCATTCAAAAGTGGGTTGTATGAGAGGCCCGACGGTACTTTCAAATCTTCCCGAGTATCATCCCAAACTCCAAACTTGCCTGACTGCCATAATTCATTTTTAATTCCACAATGTCTAACTGTACTTCATATAGATATGTCAGTCGGCTTTTCAGCCGGCATTCATGAAATAAACCAAACGGAGGTGTACATGTGGTAATTAATCTATAATCCCTCTTTTGTCGAAATAAATATAACGATATCAGTTTCCCGTACCTCGAGCGTCCTGTGTGAGCACCGGTGACATCGGATGTACGGACCGGATTCAAAGGATTATCAAATAATGGTCTTTTTAAATTCCACATCCTATTTTGCCGTCACTAAAGTACATTAAAGAAAACGCCGACTATCATGGAGTCAGTTATCTGTTGCCATGTGGCAACAATGGCACAAAGTGAACTCGTTCGGTGAAGGTTGCGTGTATACACCGCGAAGCACGTGCAATGTGTGAAATTTCGTGTAATTCTCTTGGAAAACATTTGTTGATTCTCATTTACACGTACATTGTCGCATTGATATGAAGGAATAAATATCGTGTATTTGTCGTTTTACATGGATCATACAGACCATGTAATATGTGTCCGCTGACAATCCAATCATTGCGGCTATGTTTGACCACAGTGAGCCAAGCTCTGGACGTGCAGAGAGACGTTGATTAAACGAAGTCGTCAGGCCGCTTAAAATAATCGTTCGCACGATAACCCAAATGTTGGACTTTCTGTTTAAATCATTGTCAGTCTTCTCTTGATTTTCATACCAGTGATGGCCCCAAGATTTCCCCAACGCAGGGGCTATGATCCCCAACATTGGGGGGGGGGGCTATATTATCCCGGAAGCTACCGGACTGACCATTGCATATTTCCTCGACGGGTGGGCGTGAAGCACCATGAGTCCTGACCCCCACCAATGAAGCCACGAAGCCACTTCTAACTTATAAATATTGTAGTTGACAGTAATTTCTGTCGTGCCTGTTTGCTACGAGCGATTAATATAATATTCAGCAATTTATGAATTCATATAACTATGAACATAGTATTACAGCTTTAAATTTGAGAATACAGAAGGTGGTGTTGCTGTGTGTCATCATTCGGGGAAAAGGGTTGTCTGGCTCTACGAATTCCCAACTACGTCAACTTTCCTCTCTTGTGTTATATATGTATACGCAAAATAAATTTACAACTTACTATGGAATATTTATGTTAAACATATTGTACATTCATGTCCAGATAATCCCGGCTGATACATTCAACTAAATCCCTTAATCCCTTAGCTATTCGAAAACCAGCCCCCTCCCCAATCATGGATTATGGTCCGAACTGTTATAATTCAAGCGTGTACAAGCTAAACTTGTGACAGTTGGTTTGAGAAACATATACTGTCTTGTAAATTCTGGGTAAAAATGGGGGGGGGGGGAGGTAACTCTTTTTACTTTCAACGCTGTACCTGCATTAATTTTTGTAATGAATATTTGCATGGAAATCCCAATTGAATGTTATCACATGAGCTCGCTCTGAATCTCAACGAACCGGTATTGTCTGTCTTAATTTTCCAATGCCTGTTATTCAAGGCATGAGAGCACCATATCGGACTGTTAATGGGACATTAAACACTCGTGTATCACAATCGTCTTAAAAGAGCTTCAAATTCTGCGCATTTTATTTTTATTTTGGATGACCCTGAAATGACGAGAAACAAATCAAGTATAAAATCGACGGACTCAAATCCACTTTTCGAAATGAATTAAAACTCGTGAAAAACAGCAACATATATCAGACAGGATTTATTCATTTCGGCATCCATGAAAGAATTTATGACTGGCCTCAAATGTCTTGATAGCAGTTAGTTTGATAATGGCTTATAACTGCTCACTTGTCTCGCGTGTTGAAATTGTCCGATCGCGCACAGGCGACTAATGCTATCAATGATTGGTGTGACCATGTAAAATACATGGATTTTCAGAAATTACATGCATGTGTGTATCCACCCATACATTTATAACGAAAAACACTTCACACAAAAACAAATACCCGCGGCACAATTAATATTCATAACGCATCATCGATCGGGAGTACTATTTCCATGTTTTAGTTTGAAATCTGTTATATTAATATTGAATTTTAAATAACATTAGGATCCTAGTGTGGTCGCTGGCATTGTTTAATCCAGCGTAAACAGATGTCTTAGTTACTTTTTGATTTAGAAAACCGAACTAAAAATATGTGTATAAATATCGCTCGTCAATCGGATATGTTCCCCATGAATATTTCAACACCTTTATAGCTAAATAACATATATTTTGCTCTCGTATTTGTAAACCCCTAATGCTTATACTGGTTGTTAGGAAGTCGCTTGTGGTGTTTTCCATATCGCTAGGCAGACACTGTTATGTCATATCGACGATTAAGCTATCGGCTCATTGGCTATTATAGAAAATGGGGCGGTACCTACGTATAGGTCCATTGTGCATTGATCAACAGATATGACATCCAATTCTCGAACATATAAAATTATTTATGGGTAGTTGCCTTTCTAAATGAACATAATCATTAAATTTCACAAATCAATAATAATTAAGTTTCCTCTCACATGTTCAGATATAATATCACGGCTATATGAACTGCACTTTTGAAAAAAAATCTACTTTACAGAAATTCTGAGTACACGAAAACAGTGAAATGTTAAGTAAGTCTCACCTGATCCAATGCTAGCTTGAGCTCGACCGATTGTTGCGTGCCCGCCAGCACGAGGTCCCTACTCGAGTCGTGCATACTCAGATCATTGATGTAGAGACCCGTATCGAACATTGTGTCAAGGCTCTCCATGCTGTAAAGAGAAGCAGATCATTGATGTAGAGACCCGTATCGAACATTGTGTCAAGGCTCTCCATGCTGTAAAGAGAAGCAGATCATTGATGTAGAGACCCGTATCGAACATTGTGTCAAGGCTCTCCATGCTGTAAAGAGAAGCAGATCATTGATGTAGAGACCCGTATCGAACATTGTGTCAAGGCTCTCCATGCTGTAAAGAGAAGCAGATCATTGATGTAGAGACCCGTATCGAACATTGTGTCAAGGCTCTCCATGCTGTAAAGAGAAGCAGATCATTGATGTAGAGACCCGTATCGAACATTGTGTCAAGGCTCTCCATGCTGTAAAGAGAAGCAGATCATTGATGTAGAGACCCGTATCGAACATTGTGTCAAGGCTCTCCATGCTGTAAAGAGAAGCAGATCATTGATGTAGAGACCCGTATCGAACATTGTGTCAAGGCTCTCCATGCTGTAAAGAGAAGCAGATCATTGATGTAGAGACCCGTATCGAACATTGTGTCAAGGCTCTCCATGCTGTAAAGAGAAGCCAATTTAGTAACTGCACCCTATGCATGTACATGTATATGTGTTATATGTAACCATTAAGTACGTGTGTGGCTGACCGGGTGAAATATCTGACAGGGTATGACAAAATCATATCTAGACCCCCGGAATGACAGTAATAAGTCAGAATGCGGGACTCGCTGATGGACTATAATGCATTTCAGTTTTTAACTTATGGTTAGTGAAAGAACACAACCGAACGACTTAAAACATATCTGTCATTTCATTTGCTCACGCATCAGTGAAGGTGGTACATGTATATACACAACTGTATGGGTGGAATGATAAACGGGAGGATATCTGCTAGGCATACATGTATTAAAGAACAGGTTAATGTTATTATGACAAAGGTTCAAATATATTGCAGACAAAATGTTAAAATCAGCAAGACCCTCTTTCAAAATTGTAAGCTATATATGAATAGAAAAATTTCGACCAGTTTACATATCTAGGGTTAATATTTGCGAAAACGGAATGTTCAAACTGGCACAGAGAGGTGTTGAGCAACAAAGCACGCAAAGTTATTCACACATTACGCCAAGAAATGACTAACCATCTTCCCATACCCTTGGCAAACTTTTCAGCTCGAAGTAGATCATGCCATGAATCTATACTATGGCTAACGCCCGTAGAGATCATATTCCACCAGTACAAAACCTGGGAACTTTTTGAAGTTATAAAGTCAAACAAATAACACGGGGAATATAATTCTTAGTTACGTGAAATCGACTTCTGAGGTGAACACATCAGCACTTGCACTGGCTGAAACTCTCATGTATGATTTGTGCAAATTTTGATCTTTTAAACATTTAAAAAAAAAATTATTTAAATTAAATTTTAAATTTCCTTTTTAGATCGAAACTTCTTATTAAAAAAAAAAAAAAAAATTTGAAAAAAAAAAAAAAAAAAAATTAAATTTGTTTAAACATTTTAATTAAAAGAATACGGCCGTTATAACATCTTTCGGAGTACCCCGAGGCACCACACCAAATTTGGTTGAAATCGGTCAAAGGCTCTGGAAGAAACAGACTCTTTAATATATCTAAACCAGAGAACACACATTCGTTTTGCCTGCAAATTATGACAAGTGTGATGCCAAATGAAAAACATTGTTATAATCACGGATAAATTTATAACATAATGGCGCAAATATAAATCTCAGTATATTATGATTTGACAATAAAAAAGTTGTTTGAATATAGCCAATTTAACACTGAATGTATGCATGGATATCAAAATTAGGGTGAAGAAAGATGGCAGCAGAATTTTCACTGCAGTCATTGGGCGGCTCAGTAGCTGATCGGTCGAAAATATCCGGTAATAAATATTTGATTGACAGCTGTGGAAAGGTCCATTATCCACGAAGCTTACATGTCTACTGAATCGCACACATCTAAAACCTCACTTCGATTAATGTTTTATAGAGCCCATATACAGAATGAGCAGGTGATGCCACAGTGTCCTGGGCCCACAAACAAGGTACCCCGCCTTGCTCACCGGAAGCTTATATTATGCTAATGATGAACAGATAGTCTGCCGTAGGAGCAGTTTTAGCCAGTCAAAAATAAAAATAGTGTAAATAAAATTGTAGAGAATCCTGAATATCATGAATTGATTACATGATGGTATACACTTACAAAGCCCAAAATTTACAACTATAAATTCAACAACAGTCGTAGTCAGGTTATATTGTTTACATAAACATCGGAGGTGCCCTTGTTGTTAGCGGGAGTTATCGGAATCCACCGAGATCGCATCGGGCGCATACATTCCTATATTTTACATATTTCCGCGTTATCATATGCGTATTTTACATATTAAATATAGTATACACAAATTATGGTATCCAGGTGAGACATAAAAATCTCTCGCGGAAAACAGACGCAAACGGACGGACATTGAATGTTCGATTAATGAAGGAGCCATATATTGCATCACTGAATGCACCGAACGGAAGTAATCTGCATAATTCAGACGATTACATCAATGACGTCACGGAAAGAATGAAAGATGAAAGCATAAACAAATTGATTGCATGATCCTACTCTTATTCCATTCAATAAACCCATTCAATATATTGTGATATGATACGTTCGTTGCATCAGCGGCAATGTGTGATGTGTACCAACATGTATTATTGTTGCGCAAATGTGACCTTCCGGTTTGTCGCCTGATTACATTCCTCGCGCTATGTCTCAAAATACTATGGCTTCCAATATTGTTCCAACAAACTCTATGAGTGAAGAGTATAAAAAGTTATTTCATTAAATTTACGCCAGTAAATACGTCAAAGAGTCGTTATTTATCTGGGACTATTTTTTGTACGCAAGCAAACAACGCAAAGTTACGTGAAACATGACCACATGACTTATAGAAGACGATGTTATTTTCGCGACCCATTTGTTGATTTAATTATGTTTAATCGAGGTTTTGGATCATGTAATAAACAGAATCTACAACTCGTCCCAGTGTATAGCCAAAGGCTGAGTCCAGACCTAATTTACCGGACTCGTTTTGTAAATTCCACTATAAACTCGGGACGAGTTGTAGTTGTAGTTCCTCTATATATTGTTAGCGCTGAAGATCCAAACAGCAACTTGAGAACATACCAACATTTCAAAACCGTGTTCCGAATTGGACCGTATTTACTTAATATAAAGTCAATACAAGAACGAGAATTTAGATTGGGAATTAGATCCCACTCATTGGCAATTGAAAACGGTAGACATAAGCGGCCCCAGCGCCTGACAATGAACGGTAGACATAAGCGGCCCCAGCGCCTGATAATGAACGGTAGACATAAGCGGCCACAGCGCCTTATAATGAACGGTAGACATAAGCGGCCCCAGTGCCTGTCTAAGACCTGTTGGGAAACACAAAATTCAAACTGTTATTGAAGCGCCGCAGGCGCGTTAAGCAACGTCACCCCTTTTTCAAATTGATATCGAGGCAGTCAGGTCGCGCCAGCGACCGCTGCCGCGGGGGCCTGATGGCTCATAAAAACAACTCTATATATAAGCGCCCGCGGCTACCACTTTATAGCATCAAGGGTAGACTGAGCAAATCGAGACGGGATGCTGGTCCCGCCAAACTCTCCAGACGGCATCGACATATCAAAACGCATGCGATTCTCGCCTATCGTATCCGTATTTGGACGAGATTGTAAGACCATAGCCTGGCCTGATAATGAACGGTAGACATAAGCGGCCCCAGTGCCTGATAATGAACGGTAGACATAAGCGGCCCCAGCGCCTGATAATGAACGGTAGACATAAGCGGCCCCATCGCCTGATAATGAACGGTAGACATAAGCGGCCCCAGCGCCTTATAATGAACGGTAGATATAAGCGGCCCCAGTGCCTGATAATGAACGGTAGACATAAGCGGCCCAGCGCCTTGTCATGAACGGTAGACATAAGCGGCACCAGCGCCTTATAATGAACGGTAGACATAAGCGGCCCCAGCGCCTTATAATAAACGAACAGGCAAATAGTGTGGTTCAGGCTGCACTGAAGACGAAAAGCATGTCGTTCTTTAATATCGAGACCATTACAAATTACTGTTAGCTAACTCTTCCAAACCCACGTGGGCGTCTTTATCAATCTATCTGACATAGACTTTGAAGCATGAGCCTGGAGCGGAGTAATTGAAAGTTGAAAAGAGTTTTAAAGCATATACCCCTGAAATAAATTTTATTAAAGTAGAACTTTAAACTGTTTTTAAATTGATTGGCCAAAGAGTTGAAAATGAAGCCAATTTGTTTCGATACGGTCATCACCAGTGACACCCACGTGATATACTAATATCGATGCCAAGCCTGTTACTGAAGGTCTGCCGCCAAATGTTAGTTCAGTCATATATACCCTTCTGAAAGCAGCAATCTGCGAAAGCAGTCATGTTGACCTAGGCGCCCACCAGCAATTTATTTTCAATTCGTTTTAATTTCCACTGGAACGTGAACAATTATTCTAGCAGAAATCGCGGCAGACGTAAAGAAAATTAGAATTATATTTCAAAGTCTGTGTACCCTTCAGCACATTTCCGCGAACAGTGTGTGCCATTTAGCCTATTTACAACATCTGTGTACCCTTTATCACTTTTTTATGGTTGAGAGACGCGTTAATCATACTATACGTACAGTTGAGTGCTTACTATACGCACCGTGGATTCCGTACTGTACATACAGTGGATTGCGTACTATACGTATACAAAGCATTGCTTACTATACGCACCGTGGATTCCGTACTGTACATACAGTGGATTGCGTACTATACGTATACAAAGCATTGCTTACTATACGCACCGTGGATTCCGTACTGTACATACAGTGGATTGCGTACTATACGTATACAAAGCATTGCTTACTATACGCACCGTGGATTCCGTACTGTACATACAGTGGATTGCGTACTATACGTATACAAAGCATTGCTTACTATACGCACCGTGGATTCCGTACTGTACATACAGTGGATTGCGTACTATACGTATACAAAGCATTGCTTACTATACACTGTGAACAAAATATGTATTCCTACAGCACATTGTGCTATCAAATCTTTGAAGGACGGTACGTAATTATATTATACATCAAATTGTTGTAATTTTACATCAAGCATGCAATCAAATCTGGTAGAATTCCCGCCTTGGAATTTAATATTATCGTGATTCAAACTTTACGACGTGAAAATTCAATAGTATATTTATCGGCGACAATATTATATACGGCAATCACTCCACACAGTAGGACTGAATCTTGCCCTGCTGATATTTATTATATATTATTTATCCGGCATTCATTGTGTGTTATACGTATAGTACGAATTAGCGTGAGTACAAAACAACTCTATCGGGATTTAGATGGAGTCCATTTTGTATTTCACGATTCGTATTTGATCGTAATATTGGGCGTAAATTGTTGTTTTTGGGAACCTATTACCTATTCGATTGTGGACAGTTCTAAAGACGGTTTGAGTTCGGTTCCTTTGATAATCGGACAAGTTTAAATTCTTCGAAAATCGACTTAATCATTGACAATTTCCACTAAGAGATTCATGCAAACATGGCATGATCTTCTGATCAGCTTATGATCCAGGTAGACCCAGTTGAGTCACATACATGATATACATATGTATTGGACTCAGATTAGCCACTATTTGACCCTGTCTGAAGCTCATACCTTTTCTATTTACAGGCGATAAAGGACTCCTGGTGCCAGATTCTGATTGGTTCTCTTCTTATGGTGACAATAAAGACAAGATTCCACAAAAAGTTCCGAAATCCGTACCTTGTTGTGCTAAATAAAAGACATTTATCATTTGTCAATTTTGCGCAAACACAATTTATTTCCTGGTTACGTTCGTTTGACTTTCTGTTCCAGCATGTCAAATTGTTGTCATGCGCAGTGCCGTCGTTTAAATTGCACCGGATATCGGAGATACTATATACCGAGACCAACCAATAACAAACGCTAACTACCGAGAACAAGTCTAAATTTGATAATTAAGTCATAATAATGTTTAATTATAGTGAATGTATCAGTCTTGAGTGGATATTATACCATGTTTGACATTTAAAATGACATGTATTATGGGTATACCGATAACTTGAAACATCAATTGAACTCTTTATTCTCATCACAATGCATACACAAATATAATATAATGCATACATAAATAAACATGTTAATGATTTGCCCGGAAACCTGAATTATTATGAATAGCCATGTTTATTAGATATATATAGAATATATATATTATATAATATAGATTATATCATATTTGTTATATATGGTATATATATTATATATATATTATATATATCATACATATATTATATTATAATATATATATAATATAATATACATGTTATATAATATATATTACATAATATATGTTATATATATATATTGTATATATATATAACTAGCAGGTGGACCCGACTTCGTCCGGGCTGTTTCTCCTCTGCTTTTCGGCGAATTGCGCGATTTGACCTTGAATTGTCCAATTTGAAGGTCAAGGTCAGGTGGGGTCACGATTTGACCGTCCAAAACACTGCCCGGACAAAAGTACCCGACAAAAGTACCCGTAGAAATCCGTCTGATTTTACCCGATTTGACCTTGAATTGACCTTGAATTGACCCTTTTGAAGGTCAAGGTTAGGTCGGGATTACGTTTGACCCGTCCAAAACAATCCCCGGAAATAAATACCCTTAGGTATCAAATTTCGTCAAAATCTGTCGGGCAGTTTTCCAGGCCATAGCTAACACCCACACACATACATGCAGAAGTCCCAACCCAAAATATATAGTATAATATATATATATATATATGTCATATGTAAAAACATATATAACATATTTAACATATATAATATAATATAAATTATATAATATATATATATATATTATATATATATCTAATAAACCTGGCTATTCATTATAATTCAGGTTTCCTGACAAATCATTAAATATGTTTATTTATGTATGCATTATATTATATTTGTGTATGCATTAAATGGGTGATGAGAATAAAGAATTTAAATGATGTTTCAAGTTATCGGTATACCCATACTATGTCATTTTAAATGTCAAATATGATATAATATCCACTCAAGACTGATACATTCACTATAATTAAACATTATTATGACTTAGTTATCACAGTTAGACTTGTTCTCGGTAGTTAGCGTTTGTTATTGGTTGGTCTCGGTATATAGTATCTCCGATATCCGGTGCAATTTGAACGATGGCACTGCGCATGACAACAATTTGACATGCTGGAACAGAAAGTCAAACGAACGTAACCAGGAAATAAATTGTGTTTGCGCAAAATTGACAAACGACAAATGTCTTTTATTTAGCACAACAAGGTGTGGATTTCGGAACTTTTTGTGGAATCTTGTCTTTATTGTCACCATAAGAAGAGAACCAATCAGAATCTGGCACCAGGAGTCCTTTATGGCCTGTAAATAGAAAAGGTATGAGCTTCAGATATAAAATGTACACAAGCAATCTGAAACTCAAAAGAGTGTAAATCTTTCGAGTTTCCCTGGAACTAGATCCAGGCCAAAGTGACAGTCTCACTTCATTCAGTGCTGTGTTGGCTGACAGTTGTGACTTAGTATAAAAACAGTAGCGTATATCCTGACACATGAGGATACAGGTACAATTAACACGAGCTTCGATGTCAACCAATAGTGACAATAATAACAACAACAACAACAACAACAACTCAACAAGCAGCCATTTCTATTAAATGAAAATGCAGTTGACAGGTTGACAGTGTTCAGGATCTAATTCAACAAGTGATTGTTTCAAAGCACATCATCCCACATCCATGTACATTTACAAGAGAGGATATACATGTACTGTGTGCACCAATGTAATTCACAAGAGATTCATGGCATGATCCATGGTCTCACTTCATTCAGACGTCAGTGCTGTGTTGACTATTGTGACTTAGTATCAAAACACTGGCACATTTACGGACACTGGGGATACAAGTACAATTAACACAGGCTTCGCTGTCAATCAATAGTGACAATAATAGCAACAACATCAACTCAACGAGCAGCTATTTCTATTATAATGTTGAAAATGCAGTTGACAGTGTTCAGCATCTGATTCAAGTAATTGTTTCAAAGCACATCATCCCACATGCATGTAAATTTACAAGAGAGGATATACATGTATTGCACTACTGTGTGCACCAGTGTAATTCACAAGAACTTCAAAGTCCATAAACAATGAACTGACGCCACGCAACTTTACAATTCTCAGACCAATTCATCCTGTATTCATCAATTTTCATTGAAACGTGCGGATATGAGACATTGTCATTATTCGCCATGTTATTGTCAAGTTACCGTACCGGTATTACGACAATTTACCTGGAGGACATGTACACTATTAGTTGGATGTTCTTATCAAATCATCTTAATAGCTGACTCTCTGATATTTCATGGAAAATGTGCGACTACAGGAGAACATTGTCGTCGAGTCATTGTGCACAGTTATCATGGGATCTGCTGTTGCCTTGATGGTTCCAATCCCAACTACATGTAGCTGTTAATTAATACAGTATCAGTCAAAAGAAGTGGTATAATAGTATGGTATATATTAAGCCGTTTAAGCAGCTATTTTCGCACTCAATATCGTGAAAACGCTTATAAGCATGTCGCCTGTAATATTATTGCAATATTTTGCACTAAATATCTCAATATTTTGCGCGTAATATTGCAACATCTTGCGCTCAAAATTGTGACATTTTAAATAAAAATTTTGCTCCTTCTATATTGTTTATTGTATAAATAGAGACAATTATTTAGATATGTTTATAACTATAGTTGTATATGCTATATGTACACTATATGCACAGTATTTATCTAATATTATATAAATATAACACTATCGGGTCTGTATGAAATTTAGCGCGCTTAGTATCGCAATATTTTGCATTGAATATTGCAATAATAAGCGGGACTGGTATTGTGCTATAATCACACGTTTTTCTAAATTGAGCTCCCTCAATATCAAAATGAAGGCGCGCCTAAAAATACCACTTCTTCTGACTGGTACAGTATTGTCATGATGTACGGATTCATGTTAAAACAAAAACTGTGTTTAGAAGTGACTGGACAATTTCATGCCTTATACATGTACATGTATACATGTTAATAAAAAGTATGCCATTAAGATATTTCACTTTTACATGTACATAAATTTGAGTTCTAACTGTGTAGCTTTCTTTTTTGGGCTTAAAAGTGCATGCCGATTCATGTTTTAGAATGGTCAAAATTAGTATTACTCATAACTTAATAGTGATGGGTTGGCTTATTTTTATTTACAGCCATATCTATACAGTAGTTAGTGAAAGGGTTTCAAAGCGAACACATTACGCGTGCGCAGCCTTTTCCGGAATACATTCCACGAGGCAGATAGCAAGCATGATCCTCTGCAAACTGCAAAGTTTCATAAGTATAGTAAATTATGATCATATTCATAACATAAGAACTACCGGTAAGATGTATTTTTTAGTTATGAATAATACTAGTTTCGACCATTCAAAAACATATGAATCGTAATGCATATCGGGACATCATATTGTCGCTATGGCAACCTGGCTAATTCTATAGTAAATTAGCAAATAAAGAGCAAAACATTGGTGTTGACCCATGAAAAATACCATTGGTCTGACCTTTATTAGTTACGGTCTTGATATTAATTAAAGGGTGCTGAACCGTAAAAAAAATACAACGGTCTGACAGTTACTGGTTACGGTCTGCCAGTTACTTTAATGGTTTTATACCGTGGAACATGCTATGGCCTGACCGTATGTTAAACGGTCAAATGTTGGCAGCGATGTTGCGTAATTCAGGTCAACATCCTATGATTTTACGGAGTGGGTAGTTTATCATTTTGAAGGAAGTTCCGTAATTTTACAGAAGGTGTCAATTAAAATTTTGCGGGAGTTCCGTTAATTTAGGTTAATATCCTGTGATTTTACGGAGTGGGAAGTTTATCATTTTGAAGAAAGTTCCGTCTTTTTACAGAAATGTGATGGCAGCAAAGTTACCAGCACATTGTGCCGTAAAATTACGGATATTTTTTAACAGTGTACGCACAGTGGATTCCGTAATATACATACAGTGGATTGCGTACTATACGTACAGTGCATTGCTTAATATACGTACATTGGAGAGATTAGTATGCATACAGTGGATTGCTTACAATTCGTACAGCGGGATGCGCACTATACGCACAGTGAAGTGCGTGCTATACGTGCAGTGGATTGCGTACTATACATGTATATACAATGGAGTGCTACTGTATGTGCAGTGGATTGCGTACTATACGTACAGTTGAGTGCGTACTATACGTACAGTGGATAACGTGTTATATGTACAATGGATTGCTACTGTATGTACAATGGACTGCATAGTTGAGTGCGTTCTATATACGTACAGTGGAGTGCCAAGAAACATGATGCTATCCCACTCAGACATGAACATCATCTGTCCCTTCAGCCGGATGTGAGCATCCTCGTTATCTGTAATGGATATAATTTATAATTTATAATTACATACCCTCTAACTCACACAATTAGCGCCAGTAATTAATAATTTAATTAAAGTTAATGTATGGTCAACTGTAAGAAACAACATCCATGACATTAGAAGAGCTGCCGTCAAAGTCAGAATGTTGGCTGGAGTTTACACACTTCAGGATAACCGAGCTGTACACTATAACGATTCACCAGACTGTGCAAGCAAGGCAGTGAATCAATCCAGCATCTTTTGACCTCATGCAAATATCCGGCAATTCAGAAGTCTAGAGATGCAGCATTGAAACAAATAAAGACCATCATCCCACTTCCTGTTTATACGTCAGTGACATATCACCCTGTCATCCTCGCTCAATTCATCCTGGACTGCTCCTGTGACAATATATCTGATATTCTTCAATTGGAATACTCACTGTTGGAGAAGATCGAATATTAGAGCAGAATATATACCATGACATTCATCAACAAAGATCCTTATCTTTGAGGAAAGGTCACAGCAGACTGAGTTAATTTTTTCTACTAATCATTTTTATACACTCAATCATGTCAATCGAAAATTCGAAATTAATATCACTCCAATACGGAGGTTCGGCGAAAAATTATCGCTGGGAATTCAAGAAGAAGAAGTAAGAATCAGTACAAACCACGATTCTAGTTACATAAATATTTCCAAGGTTTATTAAGCAAAAAATGAAGCATCCGCTTCATAAAAAGCATTGAATCAACTTTAAGTCGAACACACACTCACCGCGTGTTGTTATACTGGGCGCACTTTAAACTCCATTTATTGGCTGTTTTGACGCCATCTTTTGTTTATATTTGTGCGTGATTTTATTTTGGGCTCATCTGCGTTGCAATATCTACGACAGCGTACAACCGCCATACCACTTTTATGAACTATCATGATTAATCATCTTACTATGTTGATTAATCAACTTAGCTATCCTGATTTATCAACTTAGCTATCTTGATTAGTCAACTAACTATCTTGATTAGTCAACTTAGCTGTCTTGATTAACCAACTTGCAATCTTGACTAATCAACTTCGCTATCTTGATTAATCAACTTAGGTATCTTGCTTAATCAACTTAGCTATCTTGCTTAATCAACTAACTATCTTGATTAATCAACTTAGCTATATTGATTAATCAACTAACAATCCTGATTAATCAACTTAGCTGTCTTGATTAATCAACTTAGATATCTTGATTAATCAATTAACAATCCTGATCAACTTAGCTGTCTTGATTAATCAACTTCGCTATCTTGATTAACCAACTTGCAATCTTGACTAATCAACTTCGCTATCTTGATTAATCAACTTAGGTATATTGCTTAATTAACTTAGCTATCTTGATTAATCAACTAACTATCTTGATTAATCAACTTAGCTGTCTTGATTAATCAACTTAGCTGTCTTGATTAATCAACTTCGCTATCTTGATTAATCAACTTAGGTATCTAGCTTAATCAACTTAGCTATCTTGATTAATCAACTTAGCTATATTGATTAATCTACTTATCTGTCTTAATTAATCAACTAACTATCTTGATTAATCAACTTAGCAGTCTTGATTAATCAACTAACTATATTGCTTAATCAACTTATCTTCATAGGGTTTTCTGTGAGAAAATGCCTGCAAAGAATGCCGTGCACGAAACATATCGATACCCACCTTCTGATTAGGAATATCGATACCCACCTTCTGATTTATCGATACCCACCTTCTGATTCGGAATATCGATACCCACCTTCTGATTCGGAATATCGATACTCACCTTCTGAATCGGAATATCGATACCCACCTTCTGATTCGGAATATCGATACCCACCTTCTGATTCGGAATATCGATACCCACCTTCTGATTCGGAATATCGATACCCACCTTCTGATTCGGAATATCGATACCCACCTTCTGATTCGGAATATCGATACCCACCTTCTGATTCGGAATATCGATACTCACCTTCTGATTCGGAATATCGATACCCACCTTCTGATTCGGAATATCGATACCCACCTTCTGATTCGGAATACCGATACCCACCTTCTGATTCGGAATATCGATACCCACCTTCTGATTCGGAATATCGATACCCACCTTCTGATTCGGAATATCGATACCCACCTTCTGATTCGGAATATCGATACCCACCTTCTGATTCGGAATATCGATACCCACCTTCTGATTCGGAATATCGATACCCACATTCTGATTCGGAATATCGATACCCACCTTCTGAATCGGAATCTGAGGCTTCTGTTTCTGGCATTGATGAAACTTTCGATGTTTTTCGACTTTGTCTTGATACGTATGAGATTGCGCGTTTCTTCGTCGGTTGGACTGCTACCAATTCAAACACCACATTCGAATGAGCAAGGATCTGCAAATAATCAAACATGTGGTTACCAATTCAAACATCACATTCGAATGGAAACGAATCTGAAATAATTAAACATGCTGTTACCAATTCAAACACAACTTTTGAATGGGCAAGAATGTGCAAATAATCAAACATGCTTGGTACTACCAATTCAAACATCACATTCGAATGGACACGAATCTGAAATAATCAAACATGCTTGCTGTTACCAATTCAAACATCACATTCGAATGGAGACGAATCTGAAATAATCAAACATGCTGTTACCAATTCAAACACAACTTTTGAATGGACGCGAATTTGCAAATACTTACCCACGTTTTGGCAAAAAAAAAACTGTCAAATTGGTTTGGAATTTCTTTTAAATGTTGATGAATAAATTTGACACAACATTTAAAGGGATACTGTACACTAAACGAATTTATTACTTGAGTCATTAACATTAACTCATTTTCATTATAATTAACCATGTTGTTTGCATCGGTCATAGAGCACATGAGTGTATTTTGCATTATCAATGGCTCAAATTCATTCATTTGTTGCATATATTCTGTTGAGTATAAAAGGAGATGGTCCCATATATGGACGGATTTAGTGTACAGTCCCCGTTTAAGAACCATTTATCATATTGGAATTGGGGAGCCCACTTTCTATATGGTCTGATAAATCGCTAAAAAATCAGTTTATAGTTTACAAGAACTTCTGGAAAATAGAATCTCTTTCAGAGTGACGTTTAGATATCTATGTTATCATATAATATAGAGAGTAATCAATTGGTTTCGATGATTACGTGACATAATTCACGAGGGGATCCGGGCCTGGTAAAACCCGAGTGAGCGGAGCGAACGAGCGTTTTACCATTAGGACCGGCTACCCGAGTGAATTATGTCACGTAATCATCGAAACCAATTGATTATTCTGTTTATTACACACTTTCAACCACTAAAAGTTGCTAATTCTAAAGAGAAGATGTGACAAAGTAAGCCCAGATCAGCTGATTCTCCCATTTTGAACCCCAACGTACAGTTGCGCGTGCAGTTACGCGGATGGACACATAATTTAAATAATTGTGACGTAACGATACCGATTGACCTCATTATTTTGATTCACTTTGGAGCGAGTCATTTTTTAAAGTTTCGGAAATGTTCTGTCAAAATTGTGTTTATTCTGACCGAACAAGCATGGCACTTGGAACGGGATATTGTGAAGATTCTGATGGTGTGTGTAAATAATGTTGGTTCATACAGGAAATGTTCGGAAATCGTGCTAAAAGTAGAAAACTAAGTTTCGAAGTGATGATATTTTAATCATCGACGTAAACAAACACTCGAAGGGGAACACGTGGAAATTCAGCTCGGAACTGGATAAATTTATTGTTCACATGGAATTTTTCATTTGACTGGTATATGACATAGTTCGGATCATCGGAGTCGATAATGGGTAAGATTCTTCTTTATTTTACCGGTTTATTAACTGTTCTGCATGATAACTGCATCATCGTTTGAAGTTCGTTTCTGTTCAACTTCAACCATGTTTGAGCCGTAGAAAGTGAAAATAGTTCCGGCTTAGATCGGAACTGTCAAAAATCGCGTGCTCTCACCAGTGACGCAATTCACAGGTGTGACATTATCACTTTTAATTCACCAAGAAATCCCTATAAATCACGACTAAGTGTGTAATAAATGAATATCAGGGACGTGGTTAGATTGTCCCCATTGGCCCCAATGCATATTAATGGCGACATTATATAGCACATATTTGTGATGTCAGCATTATACTATCAGCGAGTTTAAGGCAATAGGTTAATCAGCCGAATGTGAACGATGGCGGATCAATTTATGGTTCGTTGATTTCAGCAGTAATACAGGGCGAAATAATATGTATGCCTGATGACTGTGTAGCAACATTAAACATAGTTTCCATGCAGGTGTCGTTTATACATTTATTGCTACTTTGATATCTATTAATAATACTAACTTGCTTTATAGTAGCTCATTTTATCTGTTCTGTGGTTAGTTTTTAACAAAAATAAAAACAGGATAATTTGCCCAATTATACTCTCAATTAAATTTGGCAAATATTTTTTTAATTTGGCAAAAAATAATTTCATTTGGCAAACATTTTGGCAAGAGAAAATTTTCGTCGAGCGCCAAACCCTGCCATTGGGTGTGTACAGGCACATTTGTGATTTGATCACGAATCGGCTCTTATCTGTATTAGAACCAGCATCGCCAAAGCATGATGATATGGTGCCCGACATATGCAGAATGAGGTCCCCAGATAAAGAAGATCAATAATGGTATCGTACATTTCTTTGTTATTTTTTCGCATTAAGTCAAGCTCTTTTTAAAGCTCGGAATCATCAACAGGAAATGACATCTGGGTTATTTGTTCACCGTTAGTAAGTTCAGCCAATGTTTCTTTTATATCATCGTAGTCCTTGGATAAGAATTCTATTGCGGTTTCAAGTTTCACGATTTTGCTCACTGCTTCATCGGTAGAAATTTTGAAAGTTTCAACTAAGTTTGAGTTTTTTTGTAGCGCAACTGCATTTAAACTGACGTTGCTCTCCAACTGGTCCAATTTAGATATTTTTTCTTCTATCGATGTTATTCTATGTCCAATTCGTGTTTCTAAGTCATTTATGTTGTCAATTTTTCTCTCAACTATATCAAGATGCCTTTCAACATATCATGTTACAACTATTTGGCGGCGGACTCCCTGGTAGCGCTGGAGGAACACTGTCGTCACCGTTTTGAAACATTGTCTCGCGCACTTCACCAAGCATTTGCGATGTGGACTTTAATGACGCTACCCGGCACAGCGGGCTATTATCACCAAATTCACCATCACGGCACCTCGTCTGCTTAGGCCTCATCTTCTCAGGAAAGTATCTTTATTATCAAATTAACAAGTTTTTTAGTTTCGTCGACATATATATTCTTTGTCTCTGTTAGTTTAGCTTCTCTATATGTGACCCGCCATATCAAATCCAGTCTTAAGTCGGGATTGTTTTACCATGTGCCAATGCATTATCTTATATATGCGAGTCGACCATATATAAGAGAATGCATTGGCCTAACAATTTTTTACAATTTTAATAATTATTTCTTGTATTCTTTAACAATTTTATAATTTCACCCATACAGAGCCCCAGACAAACATGAGCAGACGACACTCTTCTATTTGCTTCTAGATATATGTGTGGGGCTCCCTGCAGGGTAATGGATGTTTTTTTTATGTTATGTCCTAAAAATTGTAAGAAACATTTATTTTAAAAAAATGATACAAAATTGTTAGGCCAATGCATTCTCTTATATATGCGAGGCGACCTATGGTCGACTCGCATATATAAGAGAATGCATTGGCACAGGGTAAAAAAATTCCGACTTACGACTGGATTTGATATGGCGGGTCACATATCAGTGTGAGAATTGAGCCCGATTTTGGTGTCATTCGACGCGAAAAAACACCAAGGACAACATATCTAAAAATCCGCAAAAATCAGCTCATAGACAAATTCAGGATCCAAGATGGCGTCCAAAATGGCTGTTGGTTATGCCAAAGAGAGAGAGAGAGAAAGAGAGAGAGAAGAGAGAGAGAGAGAGAGAGAGAGAGAGAGAGAGAGAGAGAGAGAGCCGAGCATCGGTTAAATCTAGACTTTTGGTCGCCCAATAACGGAACGCAGTTTAATCTGTACTGTTTATCTTGAATCGTGTGATACGTTAAACCGTTAACTGGGATTTATTTGGGATGTATTGATTATGTGACCTTTTCTAGAAGCAGAACTATATCTACAAATAGCAGTCTCACGAATGTGACCGATCATCATTTATTTTGATATCTACAACAGCAAACCTTTCAAAATTCACTGCTATGAGAGATATTCATATAGAACTGGGTAAAATGTGTAGATCCTATTATCCTTGTCTCAAAAGAGTAGTCATAGTTGTCTCCGATCAAGCGATGAAACCCCAATATTTCGCTTTTGTCACAATAATGCATGGTGGTATAATATCAACGAAATTGATCAAAACACAAAGGAGTACCATAGACCATCTTCAATAAATTCTAAACTTGACCAAATTTGCCTACTGCCTACATACTCGGTGGCAGAGGCTGTGTTTATACCTGGAAATTATATTTGGTTGCATTTACCAAGACCACATATACGCGTAACTTACTACGTTTTCTGCAAACCGCGATATAGCTTCATGTGTCATTAACACAATGATAAGAGGTTTATTGGTTATCGACCCGGTATCACCCTGGGTTAAGTGGGCGTGCTGTGTTCGGGGCGGGGGGGGGGGGGGGTTAAACATACCTGTGTTATGGAGATATATCCAGCCTGTCATCGAGGACATGATGATAAGAGGTTTATTGGTTATCGACCCGATATCACCGTGGGTTAAGTGGGCGTGCCGTGTTCGGGGGGAGGGGGTAAAAACCTACCTGTGTTATGGAGATATATCCGAGACTATTGCGAGGACACAATGATAAGAGGTGTATTGGTTATCGACCCGATATCACCCTGGGTTAAGTTGGCGTGCTGTGTTTGGGGGGGTGTGCTAAATTGAGTGATGTGGAGCGTAAATTAGACGAGCTCACAGGAAAAGTAAAGGACGTCGAAATATCAACGAAGGGACCACAAGAAAAAGCCGAACACATAGAAGAAGTAAAAATAAGCTTTAGATGAAAGAGTGTCGGGTTTTGAAGCACAGTTTGAAGCATTTGAAGAAGCACGCGTAGAAAGGTTAGAACAATTGTATAATTTCACCCATACAGAGCCCCACCAATGGTCGACTCGCATATATAAGAGAATGCATTGGCACAGGGTAAAAAAAATCCCGTCTTACGACTGGATTTGATGACTTTACCACGTTCGAGGAAAAAATTAATTCCATCGAGACTTCTGTCACAGAGCTTGACCTGTGGGATCGATAATGGAATTTAATAATAAAAGGTGTACCGGGAAATAACAAGGAAACAACACAGCAATGGACAACAATTAATTTCTTTTAAAGACAAACTAGATATCCCGTTTGATAGAATTCAGCAGATCGGTTTTGCCAACTTGGTAAAACAACTCGCCCCCGGGACAGGATACATTATCGCAGTTAACCTCCCTCCAAGCTGAAATCCCAACTAGTAACCCTTTACCCAACAAAACGGACAAAAACGCTCAAATAAAGCTTCAACAGCCTAAAATATCTTCGGTCTGTCTCAATAACACCATACAAATATGGATATCATTGGAACCGGTTCATTGACCACATTGTGATGGTTACAGTTATGCCATGTGCCAATGCATTCTCTTATATATGCGAGTCGAACATAGGTCGCCTCGCATATATAAGAGAATGCATTGGCCTAAAAAAAAATCTGTTTTTAACACCTTTTACCATTTTTTCTTACATTCTTTAACAATTTTATAATTTTTTCTTACATTTTTTAACAATTTTTATAATATTTTTCTACATTCTTTGACAATGGTATCATTTTTAATATGTGTTAAGCCAATCCATTCTCTTATATATGCGAGGCGACCTATGTTCGACTCGCATATATAAGAGAATGCATTGGCACAGGGCCGTTCTGTTGGGTAAAGGGTTAAAAGAGAGAAGTGAAATGAACCGAGCACAGAAGAAAAGGACACAACTTGTGTTCTCTAAGAAGGAGCCTTACATTGAACTTAAAGAAAAGAGATAAGTAAAGAAGCCAGACTCTGCAAAACAAACTGAAGTGAAAAATACCAGTGACATGTTATTGAAATAACATTGCGTGAATGTTCAACGTTGAAATAGAATCTTGCACCTGATATTTAGAACGAGTACGTGGTAGAAATGGTAAGATATTCAAACCAAAACATACTGAAAACTCGTAGTGTGCATTTGGGTGGTAGCATATTGTAAAGTGGCGACTGAAGTAATTTGAACAACATTGTCTACCAAGAAACCGGTTTGGTAGCAGCATGAAAATTAGTCTTACATATAATGTACGATGTATCGTCTCTTTGACTGTAGTAGAGGCTCTTATGTCCATTTTTTGGCTCCCGTGTGCATTTTGTGAAGAAATATAGCCACTATGCTCATGATGTTGCTTGATATCTGGGGCACCAGAAAACAAATGTTAGACACCTGGGGGTCGCGACTGGGTGGTTTTATGACGTCATCAAGATGGCCGCCATCCAGCATTTCAGAGTAGGCACTGAATCAGTTTGATTAATAGCTAGTAGTGAATTTATGGTAGGAAATATAATATTTCTCTACTATTGTGATACTATGATAACAGGCTTCACTTTGACAGAAAAATTGACCACATTTAACCAAGATGGCCGCCAAAATGGCGACCGAAGTTCGGGAAAATGATGACTTTTCACACATTTCTCTTAAAACATTCACGGTTGTTTGAAATCTGTGGCTAATAGCAACTTAATTTTAAATACATGTGAACACCTAACCATTTGGACATGATAATATGCCATAGTTTGGGTCTTATTCCTACAAAATGTCGTCAAAATGTAAATTCATAAATATGCTATGAAATTTTACCAAATATCGATTTTGTAATTCAAGCCAAGTGTTACCCAGAAAATAGCTGATTTTGATGACAAACATTTGCAACAGGTTTAAACATATAGATTGCCATATAATTACAACCAAAAAAGTGCATCTGTATTCAAGATGGCGACCAAAATGGTTGCCAAAATTGATAAATCACTAAAATTTGTCAAATTTTCTTTGATATCACTCCTAATGTGCGATTTAGTTAATATAGGTGAATATATTTGCTCCGTGTTGGCGTAATAACATGGAGATATGAAACAATATGAATAGTTTGTGAACAATGGCTGTTTATACTCAAGAATTCGAGAGAATGAAACGACGAAAATGAGATGAAATCATCAAAATGGCAACCATGAACAATTTCAGAGTTGGCATTGAGTCTGGGAGGAAAATTTAGATAGTGAAATGATAATGTTTCGCGACCAACAATACCATTGGATCACACTTCCTCTTGGCGGTGCAATTTGGACCTAAAAATCCAAGATGGCTCCCAAAACGGCGACCGAAATTATAATAATTGATGATTTTCCACACTCGCCTCTTAAATTATTCACAGCGGTTTGAAATCGGTGGCTACTAGCAACCTTATTTTGAATGAATTATACTATCTAATCATTCGACAACCATGATATGTTAGATTAAGATATTATTATCCACATGAATCTAAATTCAGGATGGTGACTCAGATGGTTACCAAAATGGAGAAATCATCCAAATTTGCTAGTTTTCATTGATAACGATCATAATGTGGGTTTCAGTGACTACTAGTAAACACATTTGTTCCCCTGTTGACAAAAGTGCCAGGAATGCTGATACAATCTGATACAATATGAATATTTTGCGAACAGTAGCTGCTTATATCCGAGATTTCATGAGAATGGAAACAGAAACCATGAAAAGTAGATAAATTCATCTGATGTTGACCTATTTGAAAATATCCAAATCTGAATATATGCTGATTACATCCATCATTACATGTACAGCGGAAATGTCCTGATTTGGGTGACTCGACTGGAAAAAAATCCCTACCTCAACTATAAGGCTGTCGGTAGTGAGCAATACTTTAATTACTTCCCCTTGATATCGCCCCCCTTATGGGGTTTGGCTAAGAATTTTTTCACTTGACTCCCGTATTGCTCATGTAATGCCATCGTACTAAGTCAATTCTACCGAAATTCAGCTGCTCACGGAAATTAATTGAATGGACATCACACAATGCAGTACCCAAAAACAGTAGCGGCATATAATGCGTTGACATTACAGACATCTTCCATGTTAACAAGCTTAATAATTAGTGTATACTAAGTCCAAATATAAGAATAGGAGCTAATATTTGTGTGATTCGTTCTTATTAATATACATATACGAAAACACAGGGTATAATTTTGTGAAACTGAATTTTTTTACAATTGCTCGTCCTTGAATAACATCTAGTTCATATTGTGTGTGCATCAGGGGATTATATGACAGTAATTGCTTTGTCGCAAACTACCAAACGAGAGCGTTCAGATGTGAGCTATATCTGTCTTCTGCGAAGAAGAATAGCATCGGCGGATTTCTACCAGACCTCTGCTTATTACATGCGATATATAGCGACTAGAGATAAATTATGTTCAGGTTCGTACCAAAACAGAAACTGTTGTGGAGCTCTGGACAGCTCTGGTTAACTCACTGACTCCAGACCCAAGATTTGCGAAAGCGTGGCTGATTTTGATCGAGCTAGGGTAGGAAGATAGCCTCATATAATGAGTTCAATTGGTATACATGTGTATTTGAGTTCCACAGAGATAGTTTTCTGGATATCGCATATACTACAAGTTCGTTCCGTGTATGATCCCCATCTTCATGTGCAGAACTTATGCACTTATGTCATATTTATCACATGTGTTATCGAAGTTCTTTCATGCTTGCGTTATGTCTCATCAAAATGTCATACAAGAAACATATTCACACCAAATTTTCTTTAAATACCTGCATTTTTGTAATTGTATCGGCTATCGGCAATGTTCCAGATAAAATTGATAATAATTTTCGCACCAATGCACAGTTCGACTTGGCTGTAGAGGCAATTCAACTCACCGACATGTTGGGGTACATGTATTATTATTGGGTGGAAAGTTTGTAGTATTCTTTCCAGATGTTTTATACAGGAACATTTGATATCCCACTACAATGTAATCAGGTCTGCAGAAAACTCAGGTCGTTAAACGTTGTAATATTATACCTTCCTGAGCAATAGTTGAAGAATATTTCAGTTATGGACTCTTCAAATAGCTAACAATCCACAATATTCTCTCAATTCAAGAATAACATTGTTATCTATTACTTCCAACTTTTGCGCAGTATCTATATTCCAAGCTTGTTATTGGCATACTTGTGGATCCGACTATTATGGTTGTACGGTTTGCCAGCAAATTCTATAAACTACATTTATTCGATGGACAATTAAAGGATTTCGTTCGAGATTGCGGGGTTTCTGTGATTCGAAGATATTTACTTTCTGTGAACTAACAGTTGATGTATAATGCTAATGAATGTCCCCATGTCGACGTTTTGCAAGAAATCTTAATAAACGTTCCATTAAATTATCTTGATGACCCGTCACTGTATTCATTAGTTCGATTCAGCATCATATGGCATGGACCAAAGATTAACTTCTGGTGTTTCGATGAGGTATTTCATCACTAAATATCCAGGAACTAGGCATAGGCATTTTGATTTCACGATATTGTTCATTGACAACCAGGAAGAAGTTGAGGTGCCGTTATTGTCACTTGCTGGACTCGACATGGAGAATGACAAACCTTAGGCTATTTTTGCCCGATACTGATGTTTTGACATATTCTAAAATAAACTGACAAGCATTAACTCGGTTACGTGCACAGTTCTGTTAGACTACATCGAAGTGAATATGCAATGTATTTGCTATGAGGTCAGCGGCCGTATTGACATTTATTTATTAAATCTGTATTATGGACTCTCCATTCCACAACCGAAAGAAACATTCTATATGGAGTCTCTGATATGCAGTTGGAGAGTTTTGTGGTGAGCTCTGTTAGCTTGCGAGAAGAGTTTTTAATTCAACTGTAGTTGCTGGGGTGAGTTGGTTGTAGTTAGGCTACCATCAATGTGACCATCTATTGGACGAAGTAACAAGGGTGGTACATGTGCTGACTCACGTCTTGAGAAGTGTGACAATGTCTCAACCATTCAAACGAATTTCGGGTGATGAAACACAGATATGCCAAAAACAAAAAACTGAACAATGCAATATCCCCTTATTGTATCGTATTAGACACAACTGTTTCATAATTAGATACGAAATAATGTTTGCACTAACATGTAATGCCTGTGTATTTCTAAGTTGAGCAATTATATTTCCCGGTGGCAGTATGATAGCAATGCAACTTCGACTTCGATGAAGTCAAGGTGTGATATTTTTCCTGAATCTTCTAAATTTTTGTGGCCGGGCGAAATCAACGTGGTCAACAATTAATCAAGAATAGGCAACGAATAAAGCAGATCTGCCCCAAACGAAATAATATAGCCATAAAGTTGGATTTATGTCTGTATTATGACTGCAGGGATTCTTTTGCGTTCGAGTACTCGTTATGCCCTTATAATGATAGTCAGCACATATCTGGTTTGACTTCCTTCCCAGGAAAAGGGCAGGATCGTTTAAATTATATTGGGCAATTTCATGTTAGGTTTCTAAGAGTCCATTCTGATATATTCTCGATTATAAACAAACTATGTTTGGTCAAACATAGTCACAATATACCTTAACATGATAGTATCTAATTTAGATTGGGCGAATATATCCAACTCATTTGCTAAATGCCGTTTGAGAATATAAACATTTGTCACATTTTATAACTGTGAGTTTTGGCGGCCATTCTGGCGACCATCTTGGGTCAATAGATCAATGTCGAGTGTAATGTAATTGAATGACACTAACGATATTTAAAACTGTGTACACTTTTGTTTGTTTTATTATGCCTATTTATATCCAATGTTAATCTAGAACCTCGAGAAACAAGTTTATTTGTGAAATTACATAGCGAATTATTTAATTTGCATTTTTCGGAGAATGGACAACAATTAGACACAAATTACAGCATAATATGTTTTTCAATTCCTACTCGCCACAGTTTACAAATAACCGAAAATGATGTAAGTGGCATGTGTAACAATTCAACACATTTCTATATTTCTATATTTCGGTCGCCATTTTGACAGCCATCTTGGTTTTTTTTATCAATCTTGTTCTTTCAAAAGAAAGCTTGGTGCAATTTTATCATTGCCGTAGAAATATTTTCTGTGTTAAATTTTCTTCCTCACTCAGTGCCCATTCTGCAAATTTGTGTGGCTGCCATGAAGATGATTTGACTTAATTTTCGTGGTATAATTCTGTTGAATTCTCGGGTATAAGCAGCTGTATGGTTCACCAAATTTACAATTCATTCCATAAGTCCATGGATGTCCGCGAAAAAGTAGCACATATTCACATATATTTACTTTTCCCCAACACATGAGTGATATTAATAAAAATTGGACAGATTTTGGTGATTTCTCCATTTTGGCAGCCATCTTGGCCGCCATCTTAAACGAATATGCATTATTTTCAGTGTAACTATATGGCAATTTACATATTTAAAACATTTTTACATTATCTTCATCAAATTCAGTTATTTTCTGTTCAACTCTTGGCTAGAATCATATAATTGAATTTTGGTTAACTTTCATAGCACATTTTTGAATTCACATTTTAAAGATAGCTGACAGGAATGAGATCCGAAATATGACATATTATGTTGTAGAAATGGTTGGATACTAGAATTTATTCAAATTTAGGTCTTTATTCGTTACAAATTTCAAACATCGGTTAATGATTCAAGAGGAAAGTGTGAAAAATCATCAATTTTCCGAATTTCGGTCGCCATTTTGGCGGCCATCTTGGTTTTTGGTGGCCACTTTTTCTGTCAAATGGAAGTATGGGGTATTAGTTTCACGTCAGTGGTGAGATAATCAAATTTATATAATAAATTTACAAGTAGATATTAATCAAACTGACTAAGTACATACTGTGAAATTGTGTATGGCGGCCATCTTGATGACGTCATAAATCCACCCAGTCGCGACCCCAAGGTGTCTAACATGTGTTTTCTGGTGCCTGATATATCAAGCAACGTCATTGGCATAGTCGCTATATTTCTTCACAAAGTGCACACGGGAGTACATAAGAGCCTCTACTGCTGGTGAGACGAGGTGCTAATATATTGAAGATATGAGTGTGTGTTTACAGCCCGTGTCACTCTATTCGATCCCGTACTTCATTTTCACTCAAACTGGTATATTTACATGCCAAGTGTTGTCATCACTAGATCCAACATTCTGATTGGTCGGCGCCCACGTGGCTAGTTGCAGTTATTTCTCGGTGAATGCACAACGGCTCATAACACCAAGCTCATAACAACATCGATACGTCATTGGGTTTGGCAAGACGAACGCGTAATGTTTTGGGCACATTTGGACTCGCGCAGGATTGACTTAACACATCATCGGGTTTCAATATGAAGAGAAATTGTTTCTATTAACTTTTGCCAAGGGTGCTATTTGGGTATTTTGGGCTGTTTTTGTCACGATACACTTTTCGATTTAAATACATTTACAAAAGTGGCTTTTTCGCTAAATGTATATACATATAAGGATTAACTGTCATGTGGACTATTTTTAATGAGATGTAACCGTGAGGTAAGTGGTCATAACTGGTATGTAAAACCCTTCGGATTTTACACAAGTTATGTCCACTTACCTCACGGTTACACCTCCATAAAAACAGTCCACATGACAGTTAATCCTTATATAACTGCGTAATTTACGACGCCACAATATATTGTATAATCAGGTCTGGCAATTCCCAATTATAGCTATGTAGATATATGTAGCTATTGTAGCTACATTTGACTATGATAAAACAATATTTTACCAATTGGAATGGCGCGTTAAAATTACCGCGAGCTGTTTCAACTAAGGGTGAGGGGTATTATTTTGTAGCAACTTATGAAACCACTGTCGGTGTCATTTCGGTTGCACCAGCTTGCGGAATATCCGACAAGCATAGTTAAGCACGTATATCAGTTTAGATATATGTTATGCTATGTGATATGGGACTCGCATTCATCCATATATGATCTACTATTCTTGTATTTAGGTACAGTTGTCAGGAAAAACTAACCATTTTGGACTATTTTGTTAATTAAACATGAAACTGGCAAACTATATTAACTTACTAAGAATAATCAAATCAGGTTATTATATATTTCAACGATTGTTTGTTGGATTGAGTTATCTCTCTTCAACCAGATTCATCATTCATCCACCATCGATAGGCATATGTCGCTATAATAGCTATATGTGGCTATTATAGCTATAATTGGGAATTGCCAGACGTGATAATGACTTATTTCGAAAACTGATGCAATATAGACAACCATGTTGGATAAGAAGATTTCCCTAAAGCGGATTATCGATATGTTGTTCCTGAGGCTTTTCCGAGTCGAGTGACAACAAAATCAGTTTCTATCTAATTTCTTCTGGGTTGATTCGCAATTTCGGCTTCAACGACCACACTATGCCCCCTAAAATGGCGCATTGCATAATCGATGTGCCCATTTCGTTGCATTTTTTTATTCCGCTATTTCGCTGTATTTTCTATTTCGATTGTTCATTGTATTTCACATTGCGATAATTCGCTATACTTGACATAACTATTATGGGATATGGGATTATATGATATCCTATATTCAGATATTCAATCGAACATCAAGTGCCAACTGCGGTCGTCATTATATGCCAATAGTCATGTAATCGTGAGCCCCGATTATATATTGTTTGCTATATAATCCTTGGCGTATTGACTGAATTAATATATAAGCATGACGGTGTGTATTGTAAATTTGGATATAATTTTTGTAAAATTAACTATTGTGAGCAAGATTATTCTCAATTTCAATGTGATCACCCTACCTGAGTGTTTAACATCACGGTAACAGTAATCTGTAATAGATTCAACTGATTTGGATGATTTGATGAATTAACCCTTTACCCAACAGAACGGCCCTGTGCCAATGCATTCTATTATATATGCGAGTCGACCATAGGTCGCCTCGCATATATAAGAGAATGCATTGGCTTAACATATTAAAAATGATAAAATTGTCAAAGAATGTAGAAAAATATTATAAGATTTGTTAAAAATGTAAGAAAAAATAATAAAATTGTTAAAGAATGTAAGACAAAATGGTAAAAAGTGTTTTTTTAGGCCAATGCATTCTCTTATATATGAGAGGCGACCTATGGTCGACTCGCATATATAAGAGAATGCATTGGCACATGGCATAACTGTAACCATCACAATGTGGTCAATGAACAGGTTCCAATGATATCCATATTTGTATGGGGTTATTGAGACAGACCGAAGATATTTTAGGCTGTTGAAGCTTTATTTGAGCGTTTTTTGGCCGTTTTGTTACAATAATACAATAATCCCCCCTTTGGATCCCAGAATGCAACATAATTCAAACTAAAGATGTCTTTTCAATGGAAGGGTAATAACTCTATATCTAAATATAACGAGTTATTCCCTTGCATTGAAAATAATTGACTTTGTGTATAAACATGACTACAGAACAGACGCCAGTTTCGCAATAAAACAACATGCTCACAGTTTATTACATCGAATAAGTTGAAAATACAATGTTTGGGGCTTACTCCTCCCAATGGTATATAATATGGCATTACACAATGGGAATTGGGGGTTCGAAAATTCAGTGGGCCTTTAATCTAAAAATTTTTTTTATTGAAATAAAGATACTTACGTTCGACCATTTTAACTCAACTATGGGCCGTAGTAAACAGAACACTTTAGCGAGTTTTTTGCCGACCGGTCTCTTGATTACGGCATTGAGTCCAGAACCAACGCTCTTTATCGTCATTTCTCGTCCAAACGAGATGTGGAATGGGAAGAGATTGAAAAACAACGATGCACGTAACGGAGGAATATTAGACATCTCGAGATGATTGCTCGCCTCGCGCCTGAACGCCTTGTTATCAAACCGTAACATAAACGTGACGTCAGTGAAATTATCCGTCAGCTCCTCGTTGATGACCTCAATATCGACGTCAGTGTCGTAAAACATCTTAGCAACCTGTCGAAGTTGACCTTTGACATAATAAATGAAACCGACACGCCTACTCCGGTATGAAAGGACGATCCCATCAACTGTCTCCTCATCGCAGTGGAACGAGGGGGGCTTAAGTTTCGGGTAACTGAATCTCAGATATTCATGTAAGTTGTCCAATCCGTTAAGGAAATCTCGCAGATTACGTCCCAAGACCCTGAGAATTCCGTCATAGCCGTATTGTCCGACGTATGACACGAAACTGACGCCAAACGAGTCCATTAAATCGTTCTCAGTAACGCCTGTAATATCAGCCGCGGCACGAGCGATGCGCGGTACCAGCATTTCACTGTACAATTCGTGTGATACGAATGACATCTGATGAATATCCGCCTTTGCTTGTATTTCCATCCAGATATCCTCACCGTACACATCTTTAACGTATTTGATGATAGCCTCTATTAGCAGGCCATACATCTTTCCCTGGTCACTCCTCACTGAAAAGAAAGATTACAAAGTTGATAAACTGAAAGCTGCATAATCCGAATTAGTCAGCAGTAAACTACATATCCACATATAAAATAGTGTGGCTGATGACCTTTCATTGAGTTTTCATTTCCAAACCCCTGGATTCCAAGTCAGTAGCACCAATTAGAACTCACTATTAGTAGCACCAAGATAAAGGAGCCCAATCGAGATTAAAGATTACTTAGGCGTTGGCGGTTGGTATGCTGTTAAAATATTCACCTCCGTCAAAAACCGCCATAAACAGAAATAATAGTAAAATATAGACAGACCTTGTTCTTATACCAATCAGAAATATGGCATAAACAGTATGTTATTGTCAAATGTTTTTCCTTTGTTATGTAAACAAAGGCACAAAACGTTACGTTACCTGGCTTTTGTTTAGATCCGGATATGGTAAACATAAAGAGCGTTATTTGTTACTGTTTTCCTGATATGGAAATAATAAAGAGCGTTTATATCATTTGTGTGTGATTAACCAATAGAATTGCGCTGTGTTATGTAAACAGAAGCACAACTTCTGTAACACGAGCAGACTCTTGTTTACGTACACCGTCGTTTGTCTTGACGACAATATACTATTTACGCGCTGATTATGTTTGGCAAATGAACAAAACTATATATATTTTAATATTCCTTCTGTTGATGGCGATTTGAACAAATATGAATATTTCTGCAACGAAAGCCGCCCATGCCTTTAACGTAGTGCGATGTGACGTAATTTAAGGGAATACCACAAGCCTTCAGCAAAATGGAAAGTTGGTGGGAATACGATAGACTCAGAATATGTACGAATATGAGTGTATGTTTACAAAGACTGCATCCGAATTAACGCTCCGAAATAACTATTTCTTTGGCGTCGGGGAAAAACATATTTGATTCGAGTCGAGGAACCCACCCATCAAAGCATTTAATCGATTCTGATAACTGAAGCGGCATTTCAAGAAATGTTGTTGTTGTTGTTGGAATCTAATGATATGGGAACCATCGAATCGGATTGTTTACATTTAACCCTTTACCCAACAAACCGGCCAAAACCGGCCAAATAAAGCTTCAACAGCCTAAAATATCTTCGGTCTGTCTCAATAGAACCATACAAATATGGATATCATTGGAACCGGCTCCTTGACCACATTGTGATAGTTACAGTTATACCCTGTGCCAATGCATTCTCTTATATATGCGAGTCGACCATAGGTCGCCTCGCATATATAAGAGAATGCATTGGCCTTTTTGTCTTACATTCTTTGCATTGTAATGGATGTTTTTTATTTTATGTCCTAAAAATTGTAAGAAACATTTATTTAAAAAAAATGATAACAAATTGTTAGGCCAATGCATTCTCTTATATATGCGAGGCGACCTATGGTCGACTCGCATATATAAGAGAATGCATTGGCACGGGGTAAAACAAATCCCGACTTACGACTGGATTTGATATGGCGGGTCAGTAATGGTGACGGTCAATGAAACGAGTCTAATTATGAAAGTTCGTTGCCTCAATGTGCGTTAATAAATTGGTAGAGATCGACATGCCTTATTCGTGTGAAAATTACTTTGGCAGGAGGTCACCTCTGTGTAAACGTAAGAGTATGTATAATATGTAACTATAAAGTTGAAGTCGATGTAGGGCGCCACATGTAGTTAAATCTATACCATAATTGAAATGGTTTGTCAAAAATAATTCAACCACACAGACAACAATTGAATTGATGGACACTTTATGCGCCTAGCAACTGATGATGATCTTATCCAAACATTTTTGGCATCTTTTTAACTCATTGGGAGTAATTTCCAAAAATGTCTAAATTCTACTTTTGGCATAAAATTAAATCTTGTTTTTGAGGGGTACGTTCTAAAACTATTTTCAAAATTACATTAAACCCCTCCAGGATCCAGCTTCAACCTCAAAATTCATGTCATTAGAACGAGGAGCAGTTTGTCTGCGATAAATTGGGACTTTGGTCATCATCATATTTAGCCTCAAATCTTCTTGAATATTCATAGCAGACATCCATGCATTTATGTACCGACTTCAATATGTGGGGCAATTATAGGACGGATAGGTTGTAAGCCATTATTTCTTTCACTATACTTATGTTGACAAACGGTAAAAAGGCCGCATGGTAGGTCAGTCAGTGCCCTATTCTGACTTGTTATTGTCTTTCCGGTAGTCTAGGTGTGATTTTCGTTGACCCCGGGCAGATGTGTCACATTGTAATTTTTTTTAATTGAATTGAATTACTCTTCATCATGTTGGCTATTACAGAGTATGTGAATAATTACAATATAATACTACATATAAAAGTGTTAACCCTTTACCCAACAGAAGGGCCCTGTGCCAATGCATTCTCTTATATATGCGAGTCGACCATAGGTCGCCTCGCATATATAAGAGAATGCATTGGCTTAACACATTAAAAATTATAAAATTGTTAAAGAATGTAAGAAAAAATGGTAAAAAGTGTTAAAAAAAGATTTTTTTAGGCCAATGCATTCTCTTATATATGCGAGGCGACCTATGGTCGACTCGCATATATAAGAGAATGCATTGGCACAGGGCATAACTGTAACTATCACAATGTGGTCAAGGAGCCGGTTCCAATGATATCCATATGTGTATGGTTCTATTGAGACAGACCGAAGATATTTGAGGCTGTTGAAGCTTTATTTGGCCGGTTTTGGCCGGTTTGTTGGGTAAAGTGTTAACAGAGTAAACATGTGGTCTGTAAGGATTTTTGTAGTTGGTGATCAACGTATTGGAAGCGAAGGCCACGTTGACAATTCTCACCTGAATTTTAGCGAAAACCCTGTGTCAATGTATTCTCTTATATATGCGAGTCGACCATAGGTCACCTCGCATATATAAGAGAATGCATTGGCCTAACAAATTTTATATTATTTTTTATAATTGTTAAAGAAAATAAGAAAAAAAAATTAAAAAATGATAACAAAATTGTTAAAGAATGTAAGACATACCGATAAAGAATGATAAAAATGTTTAAAGAATGTAAGAAAAAAATAATAAAAATTGATAAAGAATGAAAGAAAACAAATTATTGCATGATCCTATCCTTATTCCATTCAATAAACCCATTCTATAAATTGTGATATTAAACGTTCGTAACAGGTAACCTTTGAATTCCGGTTTGTCGTCTGTTTACATTCCGTATACGCTACGTCTCAAAATACTATGGCTTCCAATATTTGTCCAACAAACTATAGTGAATGAAGAGTTTGAAAAGTTATGTCATTAAATATATTCATTAAATACGCCAATGAGTCTTTATTCTCTGGGACTATTTCTTTACGCGGGCAAACAACGCATAGTTACGTGAAACTAATCGCATGCCTTATGGACGCCGCTGTTAGTTTCGCGTCCCATTTGTTGATTTATGTACGCTTTGTCGAGGTTTTGAGTCATGTAATAAATAGAATCTACAAATCGTCCCCAGTTTATAGCGGAATTTACAAAACTCGTCCAGTATATTAGGTCTGGACCTCGTCAAAGGCTCGAACCAGACCAAATTTACTGGACTCGTTTTGTAAATTCAGTTATAAACTGGGGATTCGTTGTCTATATAAAAAAAATGATCAACAATTGTTAAAGTTTATAAGAACAAAATGAAAAAAAAATTGTTAAAGAACATAAGAAAAAATTATAAAAAATGATAAAAAATGTAAGAATATTTTGTTAAATTTATAAAAATTGTTAAAGAATATAAGAAAAATGAAAACATAAAAAATGATTAAAATTGTTAACGAATGTAAGTAAAATTGATACAAAAATTATTAGGCCAATGCATTCTCTTATATATGCGTTGCGACCTATGTGGTGACTCACATATACAAGATAATGCATTGGCACGGGGTCTTTAATGTTGCGCCATCGCAACTCTCGTCATGAAAGGGTTAACAGAGTAAACATGTGGTCTGTGAGGACTTGTGTAGCTAGTGAACAACGTATTGGAAGCGAGGGCCGCGTTGACAATTCTCACCTGAATTTTAGCGAAAACCCCGTGGCAATGCATTCTCTTATATATGCAAGTCGACCATGGTAACATCGCATATATAAGATAATGTATTGGCCTAACAAATTTGATATTATTTTTCATAACTGTTAAAGAATGCAAAAAAAAAATTAAATTTTTTTTTTAAAGAATGTAAGAAAAAATGATAAAAGTTTATAAAGAATTTACGAAAACATTATAAAAAATTGTTAAAGAATGTAAGAACAAATTTTATGATAAAATTGTTAAAGAGTATAAGAAAAATGATAAAAATTGTTACAGAATGTAAGAAAAAATAATAAAAAATGACAACAATTGTTAAAGAATGTAAGAAAAAATGATAAAAAAAAATGATAAAAAAATGATAAAAATTGTTAAAAAATGTAAGAAAAATAACTACAAAATTATTAGACCAATGCATTCTCTTATATATGCAAGTCGACCGTAGGTAACATCGCATATATAAGAGAATGCATTGGCCTAACAAATTTTATAATATTTTTCATAACTGTTAAAGAATGCGAGACAAAAATTATAAAAATTGTTTAAAAATGTAAGAAAAATAACTACAAAATTATTAGGCCAATGCATTTTCTTGTATAAACGATTCGACCGTAGGTCGCCTCGCATATATAAGAGAATGCATTGGCACAGGGTCTTTACTGTTGGGCCATCTCGTCATGAAAGGGTTAACAGAGTAAACGTGTGGTCCGTAAGGATTTTTGTAGATAGTGATGAACGTATTGGAAGCAAGGGCCGCGTTGACAATAAATATTTATTCTCACCATTGTCTCGAGCACAAACCGATATCGGATGAATGGAGAGATTGAAATATTTAATTACTACGTATAATCCCATATCGGATGAGTAGAGAGATTGAAATATTTAATTACTACTATCATCCCATTATCATGATGGAGAAATTCATGTGAATATAGTAGAGTCTTACTAACTCTCGCGGGTTCCGTGATTATCCGTACGTTTCTCGTGGTGCCACTGGTTGCTGTAATATATTCGTATTATGCATACGTACTCCAACCTTGACGGAATAATCACCTCCTTTGCAAACTGAACCATTTCCACAAATGACTGTGACTAATCGATAGTATTTATCAGATATCTATCTATGTATATCATCGAACTGTCTAGATCACCGTAAATTATAACTAGACAGCCTCCCAAGATACGATTTCTACGCCCTTCTCCTTGGTTCGAATGATCCACGCATTTCGTGGGAGATCACCCACTGACATGAACAGATAATAGACATAGCATCATTCATTCTGGTTCTGACCAAGGCAATCAGAGGAACTATTAGTAGATGACATACCATGTATATATTCACATTTGGACAAAGGCCATACGCATGCGACATGTACCACATAACAATATTGTTTTATTTTGGCATTATTTATATATATAATAATAATAATGTATATCATTTATATAGCGCTTAATCCCTGGTGTAGCTCTAAGCGCTTACATTATTACCCCAGCTGTTTTTTATGAGTAATGCCGAGTCTTGTGCCTGCAGCCATTTTACAGGCGCTTCACTAGAGCGGCTCACGGATACCCAACAACCAGGTACCTATTTCGCGTCTAGGTACGACGAAGCGAGCATAGTACAAGTGACCTTGCCTGGCGCGAGATTTAAAATAGCTTGTGGCTATATATAGCACACACACCGCTCAATTCGGCCAAGCCACTGTTGTGGACACAATAGTCCACCGAGCGAGGCGCG
This sequence comes from Siphonodentalium dalli, assembly GCA_032622095.1. NCBI lineage: Eukaryota > Metazoa > Mollusca > Scaphopoda > Gadilida > Siphonodentaliidae > Siphonodentalium > Siphonodentalium dalli. Next base: position 13,174,599 of record CP136067.1, read on the forward strand.
AACTCACGCGAACACCATTACAAGTCCGACACTCTACCCACTGGGCTACCACATCCACATATAATACATGTATATATATATAGTAATATATTATATCAATATCTCCGTAGACGGAGGCAATAAAATACGTTGTCAACATAAGAGTAGTGAAAGAATTAAGGCTTACAACATATCCGTCATATAATTTGATGCAAGCATATTTTATTCCAATTCTAATACATGTATCATACATGTATATGAATATTTAACAACAGTTTTGACAATATAGTATAGATGGGTGAATTGGAAAGGGGATTACACAACAATCCCAAGGGTTGTATTAAGTTTGCTCCCCACAATATAATTTCCCCACACAATGAAGATGATACCTACACGTATGGATGTCGTGTGAAGATGATACCTACACGTATGGATGTCATGTGAAGATGATACCTACACGTATGGATGTCATGTGAAGATGATACCTACACGTATGGATGTCATGTGAAGATGATACCTACACGTATGGATGTCGTGTGAAGATGATACCTACACGTATGGATGTCATGTGAAGATGATACCTACACGTATGGATGTCATGTGAAGATGATACCTACACGTATGGATGTCATGTGAAGATGATACCTACACGTATGGATGTCATGTGAAGATGATACCTACACGTATGGATGTCATGTGAAGATGATACCTACACGTATGGATGTCATGTGAAGATGATACCTACACGTATGGATGTCGTGTGAAGATGATACCTACACGTATGGATGTCATGTGGAGATGATACATACACGTATGGATGTCATGTGAAGATGATACCTACACGTATGGATGTCATGTGAAGATGATACCAACACGTATGGATGTCATGTGAAAGAAGAGAATGTCTGCTAGAATTCATTCGAAAACAGGGCGTGTATGAACGAGTCTACAAGCAATATGAAGAAACGAAACGTTATGTGACATGCGCTTAGCATGGCATATAGTCAGCAATCTGCAACTGATGATGGTCTTATCAAAACAATTTCCATGTTTGTAACTCATTGGGAGTAATGTTAAAAAATTTATAAATTCTACTTTTGGCAGTAAATGAATCTTGTTTCGTGGGGTACGTTCTAATACTATTTTCAAAATTTCAATAAACCGCTCCTGAATATAGCCTCCACCTCAAAATTCATGTCATCAGAGCGAGGAGCAATTTATCTGCGAGAAATTGGGACCTTGGTCATCATCACATTTAGCCTCGAATCTTCTTTACTATGCATAGCAGACAACCTCCCCTTTCTTTTGGCAAAAACAGGGCGTGTATGAACAAGTCTTCAAGCAATATGAAGAAATGTGGTAACAACCGAAGAAAGTCTTGCAGGCAATCCAAGAATCGCTCGGTGTGTGTTTGAAGTGTGTTGCCAAAATAGAGTGCAAACAGATTAATGTCACAAAATACCTCGATCGATTAGGGACTAATGTTCCATCTCGCAAGCCTCACATGTGATGTCATGCATATAGAACAGCACGCACTTATGAAAAACCTAATTTTGAAGGAGTTTTTGGGACCAGAAGAGAATGATAATTCGGTAATTTTAACACTTTCGTGACGGGAGCTGTAAATTAAGGATTATAGTAGTACCTCCACTGACTTAATATGTTACACACATTGTTTCATGTATATAATGTACAAGTACATATGTGTTTAGCCTTGACATGCGTCGTTGTGTCCTGATCCCTACTAATAATATAGAGTTTGTAAATAAACTGCACAATGACGTATATATATATATATAATATCCATATAGTTTGACGAGATATAAGGTTTATTTTCGCAAGTATGATTCAGCAAATGGGGGCCGAGCTTTAGCGAGGTTCCCCATATGCTGAATCATACTCGGGAAAATAAACCTTATATCTCGTCAAACTTTATGGGTATTGTTTTTATCCATCGCCAAAGTTTAAAAGTAGTTAACGTCTATTAAATTTGTTTAAATTAATGGGGAATTCTTCAGGAAACAATTAAAATCGATTGCAAGTTTTTCGGTTGAAGTTCTGAGTATGTAACTTTATTATGATAGCTGTAGCCGTTCTTGCTTTATTTTAGCACGAGCTAAAATAAAGTTAATTTAGCACGTGCTAAAATAAAGCCATGGTTTATTTTGCAGCCTTTATCTATATAGTAGACGACAAAGGTGATGGATAAATTCAGTTATCTCTCTTTGGGCCAAACTCAATGCTCGGGTGCTGAGTCGTGTGGTCATAGGTCCATATGTGTAATGATGTTTATAGAGATGTGCTCATATGTCACACAAACCTATATTGTTCCCCAGACACAGCAAGATATACATAGGTTTGTAACCCTTTGGGACACGAACTATCAGATGTGATATTTAGAGACCAGTATACTAGGACATTTGGGTAAATTTTCTGACCTGACACCAATGTTCAAAGAACTGCACTGACTACCGATTCAAGCCCGTATGGACTATAAAATTGCTGTCTTATGTTGTAAGAAATTTGAATGTCTCTCGCCTCTGCCTGTGTATATTGAATCTCTTCTTTCATGCAATGTACCTGGTAAACCAGGCTTAAGGTCTGCTGATAAAATAGTACTTGCTGTCCCCAAACTTGACCTTGTTAATTATGGTCGTCGATCATTTGAATGCTATGGTCCAAACCTTTGGAATTCACTCCCGCTTACACTTAGGAATTTTGCTACTTTGGAATCTTTCAAAACAGAACTCTGTTTTAACTTCACTATGGCAACGTTGTTTTATACAATACACACAGCCTTCATCCTGTGTTTGAATGTGCTCGAGCTCTGTCATCTGTTGTATTATTGAGCGCTTTGGGCTTCATGGGATAAGGCGCTTTAAAAATGCTATACATTATTATTTTGGATGACTGAACAAATATCGAATATACGGTTGAATGATGAAATCATGAATCCCCTTGTTAACCTTATATTTCGAGCTTGTGTCTGGTAGCTATAATTGTGGGTATTGTAGGTAGTTTTTAGATTCAGTACTGGGCGGGGAGGGGTACAGAACTATTATTATTCTAACATGTAATTCTTTGACAGTCCCAATAAAGCTGCTCTACAATGTATAACAATGTTATGTTACATGGAACATTCATAACCCATTGAAAAGGAGGACACAGAGTCTGATGCCCATTAATGTAAGGATGAAACGTCTCTATACCCACACCAGGTACATGTATATACGCTAATTACTGGTACCCCACTGTTATACAAAGGGCATCAATGTATCAACGGGATAACGTTTTGCCAATGGTATCGTATCGGCAACTAGGTTGATGGTATTCAGGAAATCTATCAATACAGAGAAATTCCCAAAGTGCTGGAAATCAGCAAACGTGATCCCGATTTAAAAAAAAGACGACCCAGCTGATGCCAAACAATATCGATCAATATCCCTTCTACCATGTGTATCTAAAATGTTTGGGAAATTGGTTCGTGTGGATACCGGTATGAAGACGTATATCATTATTTCTACATGTGCCCATTGTACCAAAGAGAGCGCTCACAGAATTTTCTGAGAAACTAACCCGTGAAAATCTCATAATAAGCAACATTGCGGAACTTATGTGTGGAATACCTCATATCTCGTCCCATGAGACTATTTTACATCACACGGAAATATATTGCGGCGACTAAGCGTTTCGACACCTAAACGATTATACATTATATGTATGTATGTGTATATGTATGTATGTATGTATGTGTAAGGGTGTGTATGTGTATGTATATACAATACAATAATGTTTTTCTAAGACATGCTTTCAATTTATTCTCATATATATATATATATATATATATATATATATATATATATATAATTTTTGAATACACTTAAAGGTGCTTCCGAAATTTCAATGTTGCAGTTTTCTCACAAATGGACCAACCTCCCCAACAAACATGCACGTTCTTATTAATTGTCAGTACTGTCTTCCAGAGCGCTACAAAAAAAAATCAAAACCGAGTATATGACTGTCTACTATTACTTTTTTCTAACCTCCGAACATACACCAATAGATTATATTGGCACTCGTTTATCGTGCCAGATATTCCTATTGTAGCCACATTGTATTAAACACAAATCTCCACAACCTCTGGGCCCTATACTATAGAACACAATTATTGTAATCACAAGCTTCTGTGGGACACACAAAAGGTGTCGATTAACATAGACCTCCACTCTTATTCTAACAGTGTATAGGCGACTTCTTGTAATGCCGCGTTCACATGCATGGTGATCAATAAAATAATAGGTTTTCCACATGTGACTTGATTGACCAATGGAAAAAAAGAAGATTCCTCGGAGACACTCATTGATATGGTATCACTAGTGTATGGGTGACCCGTGTTCAATTTGATAAGTGGTAATCGGTATCCTTTAAATAATCGCTCAGTGAGTACACCGTAACCGTTCGTGCATTGTGTTATATTTTATTAATAGTTATCGTCTGTTCCAACAATTCAAGTTGTACGATGTATTTCAATTTCTAGTTGGGTTGTCATTCAGAATCGCTGGAGTATTCTATTGATAATATGTACAAGAGACGTAGCTAGAGGGTCTCAGGTGCAGGTTTAAACTCCAAGTTGTGTACCCACAAAGGAGACCCTCTAACAACGTCCCTGCACGAATGTCATAATTTGTCAATACTCCAATACAGACTTTAGGTTGTTTGCCACGAGACAACCGCTTGATTGTCGCAGTGTGAATGCCATTCTGATCAAACCCAATCACCCATCGGTAATGCGCCCACGAGCACACGGGTATAATCTGCACGATTACAATACAGTGGCATATTGCACTTTACGCCTTCTGTGTACCTCCCATAACCTTGTGATTACAATTATTATGGTCCATAGTATAGGGCAATACAAATTATATATCTCAAAACTGGTCATCATGTATAAACACGTTTATATCGTCATCTTGATTACATGTATGTTTTTATTGTATCGGGAGAGGGGCTTCATAAGTTGTAAAAAATTGTGCCTCAATCCCTTTTGTATATTATGCAAATAAAATATGTTTCAAGTCAAAGTCAAGTACCGTTGTTTAAACGTTATACCGTCGATATAAAAGGTATCAATGTATTGACGGTATAACGTTTAATATCCCACCTGACCAGCATCTAAGCTGACGGTATGCCATCGTTAGCTTGCCGTTATTAACATTTAAATTTACAGTGTTGGTACAGCTATAGCGTGACAGTTGAGTAACTTTAAATTGCAGAAGTAGAGAGCTTTTCCGTACTATTTCCATGTGGCTGGTTCATCTTACCATGTAGTTGACATTTATCACATATAGCAGTATCCAAACCTTTATCATAAATCAAAAGGCGAAACATTTGAAAATAAAACATTTTAGAACTTTTTAACCAAATATGGATATGGATTGTAAGCTAACAAACTTCATAGACGAAATATTTATCCGTATTTGTAACGTATATGATACCAACAACGCCACAGTCCAATCAGAGTGACTCGTTGTGGGGGAATAATAACAGAAATGTGCATTGCAATAAAGTTGGTATCAGTATTCTAACAATATGTGACCCGCCATATCAAATCCAGTCGTAAGTCGGGATTTGTTTACCCTGTGCCAATGTATTCTCATATATATGCGAGTCGACCATAGGTCGCCTCGCATATATAAGAGAATGCATTGGCCTAACATTTTTTATCATTTTTTTAAAATAAATGTTTCTTACATTTTTTTAGGACATAAAATAAACGAGAGGCCGATCACGATCGGCAGATGTTTAACCCATACCTTGGCGCTAGCGATTAGCTATAACTGATAATTGGTCAAAGATATGATCACAGTAATACATATATCAGTACCTAACTTAAAATCAAAAGGTCAAACAATTTGTTTTAAATCTCATAACTCTGTCCCTATTCACACAAGGACCTCTCACTGTGAGATCCAATTGTTTAGAAATTAATCAATTTGACAGATAGGATAAACAATTATCCAGCCAGCATGTTGTTCATCTTTACCTTCATACAACCACCCCCTAGAGCTATGTAACATAATTATGTCATCACTCACTTAATAACATATTTCGCTTGGAATGACATCTATTAAAGGTATTCTCATATACTCTGGATATTGGATGTTCACATGGCAATTTATTGATATCATTATATTACATGCAACTATTGCAATAAAATCTTCACATTTTCAATACAGGGCATCACACCTAATTAATGGAATACAACTAAAACAAATTAGTGTCAATGACATTTTTTTTTTTAATTAAATAATTTTTTTATTATTATAAAAAAAAATTAATATTTGTTTATGAGCGAGGAAATTCAATCTAAAAAAATATAAAAAATATAAATTTCAAATTTAAAAAAAAGAATGGTCATAACTCCTTTAAAATAAATCTGATCGAACCCATATTCAAACCCGAACTGCATTTTGGGATGAGAAACCTATATACAAAATTTGGTTCCGATCAAATAGAAAATGTTAGAGTTATCGCATTATGCCTAAAGTGTCTACGAACTGACAGACAGACAGATATATATATGGACGGACAGACGAGTGGTCAATCCGGACATTGACACTATGTGTACCATACTATGGTATAGGTACACATAAAAAGTTTTATCTCATGCAGAGTACAGAAAAAATACATCAAACCTGGTGTGCCCCTTTAATTTTTCAATTCGCATCTGTAATCAATTGAAATCAATGTCGAAAAAGCTTTCCATTAATATATAGGTAAAACAAACTAGACCTACAGTACTAAAAGTGTTATGAACAATTATTTTGTTCCCATAGACTGATACAGAGCTCTCAAGTTTTTAAAAGTTTGAAAACCAAAGTTGTCTTCCCATGCAGCCAACAAAATTCCAATGGTAATGCTATTAAACAATGAAACCAGATTATGCCTTTAAGATGAAATTTAAATAACCATGCATATAAAATATAATAGTATAAACATTCCACCTATGATATGGCCAGAGATACTTATAGAGTATAAAGTATATCTGATATGGCCAACACATCTCCTAGCAGTTAATTAACTCAATAAAAGAGAGAACCAACTTCATGGTGTTGTAACTGGATACTATCTCTGTGTCTTCATAGCATTGTGAACCTGATTTATTAGATACTATATAGACAGTGCCACCTGTGTATCTTTGATATATTTTAGCGATGAATAAAATAATCAACGGGCCATAACTCCATTAAAAAGTACCTGATCAAACCCATATTCGAACTCGATCTGTATTTTGAGTTGAGAAACTCACATACAAAATTTGGTTCCTATCGGTTGAAAAATTGTTGATTTATCGAAGCATTCGTGAATTCTATGTCAAAGGGCCATAACTCCATTAAAAAATATCGGATCAAACCTATATTCGAATTCGTTATGTATTTTGGGCTGACCAACTCACATACCAAATTTGGTTATGGTCAGATAATTTTTTTTTAGTTATGGCAGCATGCATAAATTCTAAGTTGAAAAAGGCCATAACTCCGTAAAAAAAACTTGGATCAAACCCATATTCGAACTCGATCTGTATTTGGTGCTGAGAAATTCATATAAAAATTTGGTTCCGATCAGATAGAAAATATTTCAGTTATCGCTCCATGCGTAAAGTGTCTACAAACAGACATACAGACGGATGGACGGACGGACTAACGACGAGTTGTCAATCCGGGCAACGACACTATGTTTACCATACTATGGTATGGGTAAACATAAAAACATCCATTACCCTGCAGGGAGCGCCACACATGTATAGAAGCATATAGAAGAGTGTCGTCTGCTCATGTTTGTCTGGGGCTCTGTATGGGTAAAATTATAAAATTGTTAAAGAGTACAAGAAAAAATTATTAAAATTGTAAAAAATTGTTAGGCCAATGCATTGTCTTATATATGCGAGTCGACCATAGGAGAATGCATTGGCACAGGGTAAAAAAAATCCCGACTTACGACTGGATTTGATATGGCGGGTCACATATGTAAGTCTTTGAAATTTCCAGTATAGCAGCTCCAATCGTATAACAATGTTATGTTACATGGAACATCCTATCGGTATGCTATCGTTGGCTTTCCGTTATTAAATTTACAGTGTTGGTACAACTATAAAGTGACAGTTCAGTAATTTTAAATTTCAGAAGTAGAGAGCTTTTCCGTACTATTTCCATGTGGCTGGTTCATCTTACCATATAGTTGACATTTATCACATATAGTATCCAAACCTTAATCATAAATCAAAAGGCGAAAAATTTGAAAATAAAACATTTTAGAACTTTTTAACCAAACATGGATATGGATCGTAAGCTAACAAACCTCATAGACGAAATAAATATCCGTATATTGACACACACGTCAGGGTAGGAATTATGTCTAACGTATGAACATTACCAGCGCTGCCGTGTGATGTGGGCTGCGATGAGGAAGTTAGCACATATAACGGCACCTATATAACACCTGACAGTTAATGGCGATACTCTGTGTGAGGCGACAACACCTTAATGATACCAACAATGATACCAGTCCAATCAGAGTAACAAGAAAGCAATCGATCGGGTCAGAGACGTTTAGTCTCCAGAAGTCGGTAGATGCCACCGAATGGACATCAATTGGGGAGCATTTCACCTGAGCCGTATTGTGTCTTAACCCTTTACCCAACAGAACGGCCCTGTGCCAATGCATTCTCTTATATATGCGAGTCGACCATAGGTCGCCTCGCATATATAAGAGAATGCATTGGCTTAACACATTAATTTTTTTTTTAGGCCAATGCATTCTCTTATATATGCGAGGCGACCTATGGTCGACTCGCATATATAATATGCGAGGCGACCTATGGTCGACTCGCATATATAAGAGAATGCATTGGCACAGGGCATAACTGTAACCATCACAATGTGGTCACTGAGCCGGTTCCAATGATATCCATATTTGTATGGTTTTATTGAGACAGACCCAAGATAATTTAGGCTGTTGAAGCTTTATTTGGCCGGTTTTGGCCGGTTTGTTGGGTAAAGGGTTAAGTCGGTCGCTTTCGAGGAAGTTGTTTGCAGGGTTGTGACTAGAGGGTCTTCGTTGGGGGCGGCCGACCGGCGGCGGGGGTACTATGGCCCACATTATAATTTACAACTGCATTATATACCCCCTCCCCCATTGAACCGGATTCACGCAGGCAGTAAATCATGCAATGTTCGGTATAAAAACAACAAATGTCACACTAAATTTTGATTGGATAATCAAACTATCAGAACAATTCGTCTTAACCCTTTACCCAACAAAACGGCCAAAAACGCCCAAATAAAGCTTCAACAGCCTAAAATATCTTCGGTCTGTCTAAATAACACCATACAAATATGGATATCATTGGAACCGGTTCATTGACCACATTGTGATGGTTAGTTATGACCTGTGCCAATGCATTCTCTTATATATGCGAGTCGACCATAGGTCGCCTCGCATATATAAGAGAATGCATTGGCCTAAAACAAATCTTTTTTTAACACTTTTTACCATTTTTTCTTACATTCTTTAACAATTTTATAATTTTTTCTTACATTTTTTAACAATTTTTATAATATTTTTGTACAATCTTTGACAATTTTATCATTTTTAATATGTGTTAAACCAATGCTTTCTCTTATATTTGCGAGGCGATCTATGGTCGACTCGCATATATAAGAGAATGCATTGGCACAGGGCCGTTCTGTTGGGTAAAGGGTTAACTTTTCAACTGTTGACAATGTTGCCCAAATGTTTGGGTGAGACACATCGCCTGGCACAATACATCGTGTCAAAACATTATTATGGCGGGCTAAATGCTAAAGCGTAGGTATGTTCAATTAACACAATATTTAAGACCCACACCAGTTAAATTTTTCACAACATATGTATGGAATAAACTGACAGTTTGTGCATAACTGTTATACATACAACAAATAAAATAAGTATAGGTTTTAACCTGCTTGTGTATCTGCACTAGAAATATATAGATTGCGCCGCGCAGTACTGTTGTTGGCGGCGATTCTTGGTTATAACATATTAATAGACCGATTCACGTCCCGAGTAAAACGGAATTGAGCCTTTTTCAATACGATGATTTCATAATAATTACCATTCAATCAAAGTTTTAGTGAATGTTTTGTGGTGTTACATATTCCTAACGCACGAGTTAAATTCTCGGTGACCGTCGGATCGCTTACATTGGTATTATTTATCAGCGTCGATAAACCATTTTGTCTCCGACTTTGAAGTGGTTTTTATACCGAGGGCATGTTTCTGGATACAACATAATCTTCCTTGTGATAATAAACTATTATGGATGTTAAGGTTATTTTCATCTTGGTAGCTATTGTTCATAACCCAGAAGGCAATGTCCTGGTAGTGTTAACAACAATCCGACTCCGCGCAGTGAAACTATTATACATTTGTTGCATGGTTTCGAGGTTGACATGAGGATTTATTAACCCGAGGAAGTTAATATTCACCGAGGCGAAAAATATAGTTTGCCTGAAATAAAACTATCAGTTCTTTGTTGAACGTATAGAAAAGAGCTTGTGCAATATAACAACGCTTGGAATATATATCTAAACCTAACTTGTAAATTTATATGTATTTTTTAGTGAATTAAAATAATTTCGGCAAATTTTTAGAGAAAACAATGGTAAACAGGCTATGGTATCTCTATGCCCCAGCAGATCGCTGATCACATCCAATGTCATAATGCCCCTGGATAATACCTATCAGGAAATACCAGGCACAATTTCTGCGCTCTCCGGTGGCACCTACCTCCGCCACAGCCTGGTCTAATCACTTAAGCCAATATACCCCCGGAAACATCACATATTTGCGGTGGGTTATTCATCGATAACCTGTCGCAATGTATAGTCCGGTTCATTATATATATATATATATATATATATATATATATATATATATAAAGTAGTGTAGCCGTATAGGTCTGATTGATAGTTGGGTTGAAATAAATGGTAACACCTTTAAGACCTATTGTATATTTTTTTCTCACGAGCTTTCGTCTAACATAGACTTTATCAAGTGACAGACAACGAGAAATGAGACAAGAAACGTTAAAGCTACACGAAGCGTTGATGATGACGTGATGACGTTGTATCCCAGGTAAACAAGTTGATGGTTACCAAATTCTAGTAGATATAAATTAGGACCTAGTGTATAGGTACAATTGAAAGGTATTTAGCTGCATCTTAGTTGCAATAAGATATCCCAATAAGACCTACAACCACGCGGACATGAATCCAGCATCCAGTTTCAATTCCGGTATCAATAGAGATGTCGTAACTGTCGTATTGGCAAGTCTAACCTGGCTTCGTAAACTCGCCAGAATGTGGCGTTTGAAAATATTTAGCCCAATGCCACAAACCGAATCGCGGTAGGTAGTCATGTCCGTATCGATTACAGGCCGCACGTTTCCGTGGACCCATTACTTACACCTGGCAAATTACTGTGGCATACCAATCAACCTCTAACCCGTACAAACATATGCCGAGAGATAACGAGCACAGTGCCCGACGCGAATAAAGCCACCCTTGGGGTTACTATGCTTAAGCTCATCCTGCACAAATTAAAGGCAATCGAAAAGATTCACACGACTGATTTAAGTGAACGAACTAGTATCACTCCAATGAATGGGATAGATGGCCATGGTGGTATGATGCCCTAGTAATAACAAGCAGTAGTAATTTTCATTTCATTGACTCACACATTTTGTGGGAAATTTATTAAACTGCACTTGCCAATGTTAGCCATTATGTTACAATAAGCAGTTAGACCATCAACCTGAGGATATCCCAAAATGGTCGTGCGGAAGGAGCCCATAGACGAACCAGTGGAGATGGATGCACCAAAGCCGTCTGTGCCATTCAGGGACAATACTCAGGAACGCCTATATCCAATTATAGCCGTCAGAGGCTAACCACAACCGTGGCAGATTTGGATTAGTATCATTTATATATTATATATTCACGTATTCCTCATGTTATTCAAATCGAATTGTTGCATTGGTATATTAATATCAATTGTAATACGACCCTGCCTAACTATGCTTAAAAGCCATGTCCTGATTGGCCAGTGGCCCGAGTTACCATGGCTATCTCGTTCCAGTTTTGTGGTACAATTCTACTTTTTCCAATTGTACCACGAAAAAAATCAAAAAAATCGGTTTATTCAGATCGCCGCACGCGACTTTTCCCGTCTTTTCTAACTCCGCGCAAACGGGGCATCAACGGAGTACACCCGCACCCGTAACCCTTTGATTGAATTTTGCTACATCTTGACAATCTTGCGAATTTTCTAGCGATTTGTCGCTTGAAACCAGTTTGGTTGCCAATGAATATGGTCCAAATGATGTTATGGTATATTGATATATGTTACGACCAAAGAAAGTTACTTAATAAGTATATTAAATGACAAAATAAATCCATGGAGCCGGGCTGTGCATTCGTCGATTCGAACCTCGATCATATTCGATATTTCGGAATCAAGTTTGTTCACCAGTACAGAAGGGGAATAAGATTAGTTTAGTAAAATAGATCATTTAGATCGTTTTGTGTGAGGAAAATGGTCCATAGTCGATGATCATATTCATGTTGTCCCAACAACGTTCAAAACAAAAATGACCGCATGAAGAGAGTGGTTCGGGGGGCTAGCCCGGGATTGTCGGAAGGACCGAATGGTCCTCCCCTTAATCCCGCATGCCCGCATGACCGCATCGTATTTCCTGTACAATTTAAATGAAACGCACGGGCGCCGCTGAAAACATATCGTTTTTTAGCCAATCACAACGATTATTTCTAGAAGAGGTGCCTCGAAAAGTCAACGGGGGAATTTCATAACAACACAAGACACTACCAGAGTACTCCATGCAAAGTAATCGAGTACGCCCAATACGAATTACACCACGAAATGTTTTCTCACCTGATACCGAAAAAGCGCAGTATTTCGTTGACTATTCAGTCGAATTGTGACCATAAACTTTCAGTCGTATTACAAAAGAAATAAATACACGGTGTATCGGTGTGTATGGTCAAGTTGTACCACAAAAAACTGATTGTAGGACTCCGCTACGCGTCGTCCTACAATCAGTTTTTTGTGGTACAACTTGACCATACACACCTCTACACCGTGTATTTATTTCTTAATTGTACGTTTATAGAGATTTATGCATTTCTCATATTTTCAATATTAATTGTTGAATCGCGATAGTTATGTAATTATCGTAATTATTAGATCACGTGTTGAGTGGCGATTAGGACCCCTTACATGTATTTATGTGTTTATGTTGGATTTATCTTGTGCATAACTGTTCGTCGATCCATATCTATGTGGGCCTAAGTGGTAAATTACCCTTTTACATTTGACCGATCTAACGACCCTCAAACGATATTGAGAAATTCGAAAAGTAACCATTGTTTTCTGAAGTACCGTTTATTCTCAAACCTCACATAAATATTCGTTTGAGTCTTACAGGCTGACCATGGCGGCAGAACAAGGGTCGACACATTGTCACAACCTACCCCCATACTCGGACAATGAGGACGAAAATACCTCAACACCCGACGATGACAATATGACATCCCGCCCAGATGTGCGACCGTCTACTAGCAGACGGCCACATGGAAGCAACATCGACACAATGCCACACATGCAGTCACCCGAATTTTACAGCCAGCCATGGATACAGCCTTACAACGAGTATAGACAACATTACACGATACACTAACCTCCCCCGCCGTACAACCGACCCAGAAAAACTGAAGGCGCACCCATTGACATCGACCCAGATTGGTACTACTACCCGAACGTACCCCGACAGTCAACGTGGACTCGCCAGCGAACCTACACCAGGGCACGACAGCAGCCGTACCAACGACAGCAACAAACGTACGAACAGGAGCGGCCTCTCATTCAGCGATGCCGCTGTTGCGAACTAATTCGGCAATTCATCAACCTACTACGCAGCGACGGATTGGACTTGCGATTTCAAGCACAACTTTAAATCGAAAAAGATAAGGAGTAATATGTCAATATATAGCGCGTATTCCCGCGATGGCCCTAAGCGCTTTACATTATTACCCCAGCTGTTGAGTAATGCATGCTGCCATAATGGCGCTTCTTGGTTTACACTTCGCCAACAACCAGGTCGCTATTTCTCGTCAGGGTACGACGAAGCGAGCCCAGTACAAGTGACCTTGCAACCTGGCGCGCGATTTGAAACAGCGTGTGGCTATATATACATGTAGCACACACACACACACCCTCCCCCCCCCCCCCCACACACACACCCTCACACACATCGCCAAGCCACTGTTGTGGAGACCAGAGTCCACCGGCCGGGCGCGAACTCACGGCGGTGCATTTGGAATGTCTGAATCTCGTAAGGTGCCCATAGCGTACTAGAGAATAGCTGAACTAATACAGTAACCCCCCCCCCCTTTTGGCACCCATAATGCAACATAACTAAAGATGTATTTTCAATGGAAGGGGAATGTTCTCAATAAAAACAACATCCTCACCGTTTATTACATCGAATATGTTGAAACTACAATGTTTTGGAGCTTCCCCTTTCAAATGGTATATAATATGGCATATATTTTACATAATGGGAATTGGGTGTTCATGGTATATAATATGGCATATATTTTACATAATGGGAATTGGGGGTTCGAAAATTAAGTGGGCCTTTAAGTCCGACGACATTGTCCGCCCGTGGCGTTGTTACCCAAATACCACACATACCGTTATTATGTGCACGTATCTTTTATGGCAGTGATATTCCCTATATTAAATGCCATTCCGGAAATTTCTTGCCATGTCCAGTATATAATAGTGTCATTTACTACAGTGTTGCATAGCGTATTCGGAAGTACTAATTGTGTAAACTAGAATTGATTGATCTCTCATGAGATGGTGGGCGAACACACATCCGGTAGCAGCAGTACTTCAGCAGAGATTCACACAAATTGAAATGTTGCCGGGAATAATTGGCCGACCTCTGATCTACACTTTTATTACCACGGTCGTGGGTTCGAATCAATGTCGGATTGAATGCTTGAATGCTTTTATTGCGTAAGCTACCATTTAAGGTAGAACAATGCAGAACATATATCTATATCTATATTTGCGAATGTCTGTCTGTCTGTCTGTGTTCTATATAAATTCACAGGGGACCACCAATATGGCACAAAAGGGGTCTAATAGGTGTAACTTTTTACGAGAAAGATAATGGCGAGGGTTAGAATTTTCTAAAGTGACGCCGTTGTTGTCAGGGGCAGAAAAGGGGGGAGGGGCAGAAAAAATGGCGCCGATTGCCACCAAACTTATATATAATCATCCCCACGACATGATGATCTAATGGTGTGGCTTAATTATGTCAAAATTCGCGCCGTTCGCGTCAGGGATGCCCGGAAGGGGAGAGGGGTACCAAAATTGTTTTAAAATAATTTTAGCGCCGAATTCCACCAAATTGATGCACATTCTTCTGAGATCTTCTCCATGATACAAGGAATCTTATTGTGTGATTTAAAGATGCCAAATTGGTGTCGTTGGGATGAGAGATTTGGGGTGGGTGCGGTGGGTGGGTACTAAATCTGACAAGAATTGATTTAGTCGCCGATTGCCGCGAAACTTATACAAATTCATCCCCATGGTATGAAGTGTATAATGGCGTGGCTAAAAGTGGCGTTATTCGAGTCAGGGGTGCACCGAAAGGGAGAGGGGCACCAAAATTGATACACAATGCCATCTCCATGTCGTTCAAATGAGTTTTTGGCATTCCAATTTCACAATCTCGACAAATGTGACCGAATTAAGTCACTTGAACAGTTATATATCTTCTCAACTGTCATGTTTATATGGGGTTGGAAATCAGGGCATTCCGATAATGTTCTAGCAACACAGATACATAGAAGAAAGCATTAAAAGTATATTTATATCAATATATTTAAGAGATACATATATTCATTCAAACTGAGGGACCTTGATTCGTCAGAGGATTGCATATTAGAATGACTCATGTATATATTATAACACGATTGAGTCTGTCCCATTCAATATAGTTTCCACAAAAAAATACAATTGCCAAGAGATATGGAAATGTAGAGCAGGCCTGTTCAAAAATAGGGGTCACAGTGTGCAGTCAAATATGGTTACTTCTGAGATAAAGGAAAACGCAGCCCGTAGCACATGACACTTCGGAATCATCTATATTGACATCTGACAAGGGTATATCTGCCCGATACAGAGGATTTCTTTCATTTTGTTTTAGAACAGACTCATCGCCTAAGATAAACAACTCAAAATCTCGCTGTGTCGGGCACATGTAGCTGCTATACCCGCATAACATCAATTCTTTTAAACTGAAAACGATTAGCCAGTATATAGCACCAGAACAGAGGAGCACCTGGACATATCTTTAAAACATCTGTATCTTCATGAAGATATGATAAACTAGATTTATTGATTGATTGATTGATACATCTCTATGTAAAACACAATTGTCGTCTTTTATTTTTTCGAACTAATATGTTTATGATGTTCATGTTTCATGCTATAACGTCTGAAGTATACGCAGTTGTAAATAAATAAATAAATACTTCTTATTGGTGGGACGGATTAAACGCGATAAACAAAATGATAATTGTTCCGACCTGACAAGGTGAGCCACTACTTATAAGAATCATGTTTTGTGATGCCATTTGGATATACAATTTATGAGAATACGTGTAACACTTTGAGAGCAAGGGTATTCTCTATTCCCACCAAATATCCACAGAGGGTTTCACGTCACTTTAACCTGGGCAACGCCGGGTAACGCTGCTAGTACATACTATTTACAATGAGTGTGGATGGCCGGTCTACAGTTTACACAATGTGTATCTTACATATATATATATATATATATATATATATATATATGCTGTAATGACATACAACGCAATAATACCATAATTATATGTATACTTATTTGTCTCTATAATACTGAGCAAATTAGTTACTGTATATACTGTTTATTTATATGTATTCATGTCATTGAAAGCTATCTTAAGATAAATGGCTACCTGCTTTAAGCGCGAAATATTCGCTATTGATAATAATCCATGTAGTTTCTCTCTGGTGGGGTTCTCCCAATAGTGTTTCGGAATACCACGTTCACGTATATCGTTGTATTTATCACAAATAAGGAGAAAGTGGTATTCGTCCCCCACTTCCGAATTGCACGCAGAACAGTTTTTTTGTCATTTTTACTCCACCTTTTCGTTTCAATTGGTAGCCTGTGGTTAGCCGTCCTTATCTTGATCAATTGTTGCCAAAGATGTTTAGGTAAATGCAATAAATATTCACAGATGTCAGAATGTGAGATCATTTTACTGTAAAGTACTGCTCTAGACGAATCTGGTGCTTATTTGGGTTTCCATCGTATAGAAGTTTACAAGAAGACATACGTTTTTTTGCCAGTTCTGACCATTCACTGGATACCAAATTTGACCAGTAAGAAAGAAGTTTACATTTTATTTCTATGATTAAAGGGTGTCTACCTAATTCCCCGTATATCATATAATTGGGTGTACTAGATTGCTTGTCGCTGTCGACATACCCAGACTCAGGGGCGGCGGAAGCGACAAAAAGGGGGGGGGCATTATTTAAAAAAATACTACATGAATTAATTTAAAACTGTTCCAATATGCGCCAGCGCAAAGATTGTTTAGTATGATGTTATTCGTGGCTACAGCATGTACCATTATGGAGGTAGAAATTAAGAACGAGTTTAAATGATGCTACTCTGCTACTCACTTATTTTTGCAGCCAATGTGTGAAAGATGACCTATGACGTTGATACAACTTCTAAAACCTGCGTCCTTTGTCATAAATTTATGATGAAATTAGTATATACTATACTGTATAATCCAATTCACTCCACATACGACAACCGTTGATATCGAAGAAACAATAATCACAAGTAACTTTGAATATTAAATAACACTATAATATATATGTACACAAACACTTGCATGTACACAGTAAACTTCATGTAGAAAATAATTATTCTAACTAGAGCTTCTTATTTCTCGGTAATAACGAATTAGCTGAGTTGATAAAAATCATAGTCAAGTTATTCCAATGAATACTCAGTATCAACTGATATTGTATATAGCAAGTGATCTCATATCAGGATTTTGACCACCTTGGCATGAAATTGTATACCTGCCAAGCCCCAGGTTCCCACTTTTATTGAAGACACTCAAATTTAAACCTTTGATTGGTATGATGAATGTGATTTTAATTAGACAAGCTGCTGCATCCAAGACATGGCTATGATGGTGCCCTCAGAAGACCTGAGCTCTACAAAGAACTGAAAGTCTGTAGTTAAATTCACAGAGGGCAATTACTCAGACACAGTGTCAATACTGACCAAGGGAATAACTACCTATATTGCTAGCCATAGTGGCATAACTGATAAGATTAAACACAATTTTGTCTACTAATGGAATGTTTTCTTGGGAATCAAAAATTATTTTCTCCAATGTATTTAGTATTGGAAGATTATGTACCCATAATTGGGGAAAAAGTGGGGGGGGGGCACGTGCCCCTGTGCCGCCCGGCTCCGCCGCCCCTGTACCCGGTACCATGAGCATCACGAATCAATGTCGGATTGCTTGTCGCCGTCGGCATACCCATCCGATACCACGATAAACGCTCTGATAATTGTTTAAAAATATATTATGTACTTGTTTGGGTGCGTGAAACTGATAAGTTAGTATTCAGATGCTATGCCAACTGGTGGCATGTAGCATTCTACTAACATCTCCGAAAATCTCAAGCAAATCGACCATAACACTTCATAGAAAACATCGTCTGAACTACACTAAAATGTATGTCGATTCGGGTCGCAACTACCGGCGATAAACCAACGAAAACGATTTCACCATCGCGAGCGCTACATTTAATTAATATATAAGAATGATTGTGTGTCATGTCAATTTGGATATAATATCTGTATAAAATAACTACTTTTAGCAAGTTATTCTCCATTTCTATTTTATCACTCTACCGGAGTGTTTCACATCACTTTAAGGATAAAAGTAATCCGAGACACATCAAACAACGATCTGGATAAATTTCGTTCCTTCGGACCTCTCATAGTGCTGTGTGCATATAACAATTGATATGTGTGTCATTGACATGCTCATGTTATCGGTCATTTGCATTATCATGTGACTATTAACACCTTGAAAAAATTTGAAAATACCTTGAAAAATTGGCATTTTTTATGAAAAATCATACTATTTTTTTTGGCTGATGTAAGTGAAAGAAGACATCAGCAGCAAGAATAGCCACACCATGCATGAGAGTTTCATTGGACTGAAAGACCAGGCTGTGAAAAATTCATTAAAATACTTTAAAGTGACTCAGGGAATCAAAAATGCCAAAACGCTCATTTTTTCCCTTTAGGTTACACTGGTGTAAATGTTTTCAATAGGCCTCAGTGCTAATGTTTTAGCGTATACTTTTGTCAATATAAATTTTGGGTCCAAAATGTTCTTTAAATCTGAAAAGTGACATTTGGGGAAACTTTTTACGCAAAAAAATCATGTCCGTCTAGCAGGGAATTCGCCTTTAAATCTTGTGTTTTCGTAACTAGTGTCAGAACCGCATAAAAAAATACTGTCGTATTTTAGACCACGCCAAAAAATTCAAACTTCACTACAAAGGGTTAATTTCTGTGTCAATGGCTATTTTATTTTATAGGGAAGAGGTGTGATGATTTTTTTTATGCAAAAAGCACACAAGGCTATTGACCAATCCGGGACCAGTTTCTATTTTATTCTCTCCTATATCCGCTAGATGTCACTCCGAACCCTATTTACACCAGTGTAACATGCAGGATGCTCCAGTGCTGGGAACACCGTCGGATCTGGGACCAACGCTGATGGCTATCCCGTATGCACACGTTAAAGACCCACTTAATTTTCGAACCACCAGATCACATTATATACAACATATTCCACATTATATACCATGAACCACCAGATCACATTATATACAACATATTCCACAATATATACAATGAACCACCACATCACATTATATACAACATATTCCACATTATATACCATGAACCACCAGATCACATTATATACAACATATTCCACATTATATACCATGAACCACCAGATCACATTATATACAACATATTCCACATTATATACCATGAACCACCAGATCACATTATATACAACATATTCCAAATTATATACCATGAACCACCAGATCACATTATATACAACATATTCCACATTATATACCATGAACCACCAGATCACATTATATACAACATATTCCACATTATATACCATTTGAAAGAGGAAGCTCCAAAACATTTTATGGTCAACTGATCCGGTCGAATAAACTGGGAAATATTGTTTTTTTTCGAGGTCTGATGTGTGTTCTGTGATTAATTGTGATCCAGACTGTACTATAAAGTATATTATTCTCAATGAAAGGGGAATAACTCTATCTCTTAGTTTGAATACTGATGCATTCTGGGTTGTCAAGGGGGAAGACTTGGAATGAATCTGAGATTCTCTATCACTTGGTCGACACTCCAAGGCCACAGCTGTTCTGTATTCTGGTGGAATATATATATTTTTGGTTCCTCTTCCAAATGGTATATACTATGGGATATGTTGTGTATAATCTGGTCATTCGATAATTAAGTGGGCCTTTAAAGAACCCTACACTGCGATGAAGTTACGACTAAACGGCAAAATTACATGATCAAATTCGAGTCATCGGACTCCCGGAATCACAGTGAAAACAAGAAAACCATAGTCAGAAATGGTAACGCCCTCAAGATCATATTATTAGGCATATATATAAATGATAATATAAACTATATTGGTGTCATGAATGCACCACCTCAGAATTCCGTTAAAACAACTAATCCTTCAAAAATATTACAAAAACTACGGCTTATTACTGCATGTTTCTCATTCACCACACCAGAAAGCCTCTAAATGTGGACCAAAAATATACTAATCGGATTAAATACACACCCGATACTTCGCAATACGACATTTATTCTACATTCCAACGGAGACACATGTCACCAGTTATATTATGCACCGTGTTCCCGCAATAAAATCCTCAAGAGTGACCCAGCCATTGTTCATACCTAAACACCGAAAGCAATTAACGCGGTCATAAAAGTTACATACTGCAACAATGAGACATCCGCGAGGATATACCCGTGAAAACCCGAAATGTATTGTACTGCGAGATATCCCCATCTAGACATACGTCCGTTCTGACTCTGTAAGCGGATGGGAACTAGTCTTCTTCCTCTAGACATGAACACCTGTCGGTCATTTATTGATCATTATTAGCCATTTTTGTATTTTGTACTATTAATACAAGGGCAGTTTTCGCATTAAAACAGTTAAAACTATGTACAGTCGCAGCTGTTTACTTGTTGGTGTGGTCGAGGAGGATAAGAGGCCTCAAAACTTCAGGAGATAGTGTTGTCTTGAAGCCGTCTACATCCTCGGAGGAGATAGTGTTGTCTTGAAGTCTTCTACATCCTCGGAGGAGATAGTGTTGTCTTGAAGTCGTCTACATCCTCGGAGGAGATAGTGTTGTCTTGAAGCCTTCTACATCCTCGGAGGAGATAGTGTTGTCTTGAAGCCGTCTACATCCTCGGAGGAGATAGTGTTGTCTTGAAGCCGTCTACATCCTCGGAGGAGATAGTGTTGTCTTGAAGCCGTCTACATCCTCGGAAGATACGGAGTCTTGTGTTAGTTTATTCCATTGAGTGAGGCCTTCATGTATCAACCCATATACCCTGTGCCAATGCATTCTCTTATATATGCGAGTCGACCATAGGTCGCCTCGCATATATAAGAGAATGCATTGGCCTAACAATTTTTTTTTTACAATTTTTTACAATTTTAATAATTTATTCTTATATTCTTTAACAGACTTATTTTGTAGGTTTAGGGCCGATGAGATCAGCCCCTGGCACCCAAAGGGTTAAAATGGTTTGTCTGAATAACTTGCATTTTCCCTGACATTCCCTGAATGTGTTTATTCTGACCGAACAAGCATGGCACTTGGAACAGGATATTGTGAAGATTCTGATGGTGTGTGTAAATAATGTTTAAATTTTGTCAAATGACTCCAAAATGACTTGTTGAAGTCTTGTTCCCATCTCGGGGAGAGCTTTCCGATGAATGGCAACAAGCCATATTTCCGACTGAATGCCAGAGGTAAAAAGAGTATTTGTAATTGTCTGATGTTGTGCCTATCTGGATAAAGTTTGCTTAGTTTACAGAGTATCGTGTGGTTTTGGGTTTTGGGATGAGTACATCATTTGAATTAGAAAAGACGAGATTTGTATTAATTTTGTAGAGCATAGAGAGTCTGGATTTAAGTCGTCTCTCTTGCTGGCTTTGCCAGTGAAGGTTGTCTAGCATCTCGGGGGCTGAAAAACAACAAAGGCGAACCGACCCCCAATGTCATATGTCCTATGTGCTTTGAGAAGAATTTCCTCACTAAAAAGTTATTAACCTAACGGAGATTTAAGACCCAACAAAATCATATAAATTTATCAGGAACGCTCACCCAGTGGAGAAATGGTGTGAAATTAACGGCGGAACGTATGTGGATTTGTTATGTGGATTTTTATGTACGTTATCCCGATGGTAATTCATAATTCAGCTTTGGTCCTCTAGAAAAGAATAGTTCTGTGTGGGTACCGATACAATCAAGAAGTACCCGGTTGAATTCCACAAGCCTGCTTAATAAAACACTGTAGGCGCCCAAGCAGAACATTTGCCTCTTTATCTTCTGTCGCGATGTCAGATTCAAGGTCATAATGTGTTCTTGGTGAGCAACGATGGAAGTCACTGTGAGTAAATTATGCATTCGTCTTGGAACAACTCTGTTGTCCTATGCCCTCTCGGACTATGTCCTTTCTCCTAACATTCGTATTTGATCTGGTCAGGCATAACCTGCATTCATATGACAATACGCTAGTGTATTGAACGAACCAAGGCTAAGGCTACGTTCATACGCTGGCAAGTTTGCACGGTATGTTTTTGCGGGCATTTCGTCATAGAAAACCACATGGTGCCAGAATATGAACGGAACCGTGCACATAACATGCATCTGTACCAAAGTGAAAAACATGAGAAGTAACAATTCCACTTGTAACAGTGCTATTGGAATTTGTTTTCAAATACCTGTATGATTTATACTTGCGAGATAATTGCATATTTACAGGCAAATTCGGTAGCATCGTTATTAGTGGAACCGCATAGAATTTACTTCGCACGCAGTTAGCTGTGGCACAGATGCACTTTATGTGCTTGTTTCCGTTCATATTATGGCACCATATCGTTTTCTACGACAAAATGCCTGCAAACCATACCGTGCAAACTTGCCAGTGTATGAACGTACCCTAACCATATGTGGCTTTAAAGCAAATATGATTGATATCAGTTTATAGATTCCAACCACATAAGATTCACATGTATAAGCTTTATTTCCTGTGGTGGTTCGTATTAATTACACCCCGCATATAAGGGTTCGTCAAAAGAATGGACCCTAATAGTAATTCCATATAGTATTGACAATAAACAGGTCATGATTATCGTATTGTTGGAAATGAGACGACAAGTGAAGTTTTAAGGGACTGTGTACCAAACACGCGCTTTGTGTTGTAAAAGTGGTACGAAATAATAATAATAATAATGGTGCGTTTTCGTCAAAACTCTTATCCGTAGTCGTTTTGCGAAAGGACTTTTTGGCCATACGGATAGATTTAAGACTACCAATAGCTATCCGTATTCGTAATCGTAATTGAAAGGTTGCGAAAGTTCACTAATGACGAAATGAGACCCGGGTATGTTCGATTCGACGGGATTATTCTCACCGGACAAACTCATGTAGATAAAAGCGATTGACGAAAGTGGCACACGGTCTTGTCGGACAGACCGATATCTAGAACACTGCGAGAGTTTCGATGCGAAGAATCATCGCACAAGTTTCGCGAGTTTCGACGCGATGAATCATCGCACATATTTAACAGGTTCACTATGGCATGATTTGAATAGATATCTCGCATGACAGCGTGAGATATCGAAAGATGGGGGAGATCTGTCAGCCACAATAGCCAATTGATTAGGTTTGGGGTGCCGATGTGGCCATCATGTGGGACATTCCACACATTATGTGATAGAATGGATATCAAATTTGTCGCAATTCCATACAAAATGTATTAACCACTTCCAACAAAGCTCGGCTGGAATCAAATTAAGTGCATATATTTACATAGTAAGTGTGATTATCACTAAATCCAGCATTCCGATTGGTCGGCGCCCACGTGGCTAGTTGCAATTATTTCTCGGTGAACGCGCAAGAGGTCATAACTGCAGCCTCATAATTACATCGACGCGTCATTGGTTTTGGAAAGACGAACGCGTAATGTTTTGGGCGCATTTGGACTCGAGCAGGATTGACTTAATAAATCATCCGGTTTCAATATAAAGAGAAATTGTTCCTGTTAACTTTTGCCAAGGGTGCTATGGGATATTTTGGGCTGGTTTTGTCACGATACACTTTTCGATTTAAATACATTTACAAAAGTGGCTTTTTCGCTAAATGTATATAAATATAAGGATTAACTGTCATGTGGACTGTTTTTATGGAGATGTAACCGTGAGGTAAGTGGTCATAACTTGTGTAAAACCCCGAAGGGTTTTACATACAAGTTATGACCACTTACCTCACGGTTACATCTCAATAAAAGCAGTCCACATGACAGTTAATCCTTATTTAAATAATTTTTTTATATAATTGTGACTCATTAGAGATCCTCTATGAATTATATGAAATGCGTGACTCATTAGAGATCCTCTATGAATTGTATGAAATGCGGCAAAAAGATAAATACGTCCTGTCCGAATTTACAACAAATTAGTCAAAATATTGTAAGTTAATTTTCTGCTTACGAGCCAAAACGTAAATGAAAAATACGTACACGCGATAATGGTCGGTTTAAATTCAGAACACTCGACATTTTTTCCAAGTAATTGAGAAAAAAAACCCAGTTAATTTTGACCCCAGAGCCCAATTATTTGTAATTATATAAAGGACGCTGCCGTCTAATGAGACGGGTGAGTTGATGTCGTCTTCACAGCTGGTGATTAATGGTGTGTGACCTCGCTTTAATCAGCACGGACTGTTCCCGACCTAGTTTTATGATATAATCTGTCTGTCTGTATGCCCAAGGCTACGCTCAATACACAATTTCGATTTTCGAAGAAATATGACAACAAATTATTAAAAGAACCAATAATCCATCAACAATATGCCCTGTCACTAACTCGCGTCCATATTGGATCCACAAGGTCCGGTTCCGTGGTGTTACTTAGCTGTCCATATATGGAAGTCACGAATAATTGAAAAGTTCCATATATGGAAATGCTTCTCCAAAACTTTGACCTGTAGCAATAAAACCACGGAACCGGATCTGGCGGATCCAATATGGCCGCGAGTTAGTGACTGGGTGTATTGGAGGAAATGGAATGTGATAGCAGAAGAATTCTCCGGAATTTGGTCAGATGGGCAGAAAATAGATGGAAGGAGAAAATATAGAATTGCACCGCCTGTCTACAAGTATGTATAACACCACTCGCACAAGTCAGTCACTAAAATACAAAGAGCGTTTAAAATCACATGATATGTGACTTTAGAGCTACAATCGCCCGCACATGCGCACTCGCTACAAGCGGATTCTCTCTAGTTTATATACAACTGTGTGGTTTATCGGATTATCGTGATATATGTGTGGTATGAAAGATGGCGATTGCGAATATTTGTCATTTTCTTTTTCCCCGGTAAGCTGAAAATTATGACAAGATTGGTGCCGTGTATCAAACTATCATACACGCTATGCGTTACAGTGTATAAACTATCATACAAGCTATGCGTTACAGTGTATAAACTATCATACAAGCTATGCGTTACAGTGTATAAACTATCATACAAGCTATGCGTTACAGTGTATAAACTATCATACAAGCTATTCGTTACAGTGTATAAACTATCATACAAGCTATGCGTTACAGTGTATAAACTATCATACAAGCTATGCGTTACAGTGTATAAACTATCATACAAGCTATTCGTTACAGTGTATAAACTATCATACAAGCTATGCGTTACAGTGTATAAACTATCATACAAGCTATGCGTTACAGTGTATAAACTATCATACAAGCTATGCGTTACAGTGTATAAACTATCATACAAGCTATGCGTTACAGTGTATAAACTATCATACAAGCTATGCGTTACAGTGTATAAACTCTCATAAACGATATAGCGGGGAATTCATTTACGCACAAGAAGCATTACTTCAGTTATAAAAGTAGTTATTGAAATGGTATATTATTAAAATGGAGGGGTTTTCAGGAAAATTAGTCAGGCGACAGATAATACAAGTACAGAATGAGGCCTATTCGTGCATGATGGGAAGTTTGAGATAATAAGTTCACAACACGACACATATGAACTTATTATCTGGATGTTTCCTAAGAGATAACTACTCGTCGATGAGAACGTGTTAACACATTGTTGACTGCTGCGGTGTGCACTCTTATTCATTATAAAACTGTATACCATTAACCCTTTCGGTGCCAGGTCCGATTTTAGTATCAACCCGTATACCCTGTGCCAATGCATTTTCTTATATATGCGAGTCGACCATAGGTCGCCTTGCATATATAAGAGAATGCATTGGCCTAACAATTTTTCATCATTTGTTATTATTTTTTACATTTTTTTTTACAATTTTAGTAATGTTTTCTTATATTCTTTAACAGACTTATTTTGTAGGTTTAGTGCCAGAATATTACGTTTTTCATGGGCATCAAAATTATTACTTTGAATACTTGGTGATAGTTTTGAGTTATAACATTCCCCTAAGGTTTTATCCAGTTTGTTTTTAAATTCGCTATAGCATGCTTAAAGGCACGTGAGGCCTTAGTTGTCGAAAATATTCATATTTGTTCCAATCACCATAAACAGAAAAGACAGTAAAACGCATACAGTTTCGTTCATATATACCATGACCATCGCGTAAACAGCATGTTATCATAAAGACCTACTATATTTTACCTAAGCAAGAGCCTGATTGTGTTACAGAAGACAGCACAATGCTACTGGCTAATCACACACAAATGGCATAAACGCTCTTTATTAGTTCCATATCAGGAATTCACCCACAAATAACGCTCTTTATGTTTACCATCATAATATAAACAAACACCAGAAAAGTAACTTTTTTATGCTTTTGTGTACATAACAATGGTCAACCATATGACAATAACATACTGTTTATGCGATATTTCTTATTTGTATACGGACAAAGTCTGTCTACATTTTGATGTTCTTTCTGTTTGTGGCGGTTTTTGACGGTTGGAAATATTTTCACAGGACACCCACCGCCAAGGCCAACCGTACCTTTAAGCATACCCAAACAAAATTCAACCCAAAAAAATATAAAAAGGGCCGATTTTACAGACCGTAAATTAGGGCCGATGAGATGTGTATAGAATGAACCCCGATGAACTGGTTTCAAGAATTGAGTACCTATACTACCAGGATGTATACTAATTTCCGAGAGTAATTACACTATAAGTCGTTATTGATTACCACGTGCGAGTTCGTATATATCGCATTCAGGTGTACTCAGATAGGTGTATGAGTACTGGTTTATTACGATAATCTAGAGGGGTGATTGAGTACACATTCACATAAATAGCGTTCATTTCAATGCTAAATATAGGCTGAATATTAGTGAAGTTTCCACCACGGGAGTCCAAGACTTGAGAACTTCCAATGGAGCATAATTACAATACAAGTCGTTAGTGATTTTGGTGTCAAGAGTGCGTATCACATGTACTTACATAAGATTGTACAGGTATAAGTATACTTGTTTATTACGGTAACCTAGATGGGTGACTGAAGACACAATCACATACAGAGCGTTTAGTCCAAGGTTTAATATAGGATGTTATATTATGTTGCTTTAGTTACCTTTATCTTGCTATTTGTAAAATGTCACGAGACCGATTGCTCTGGACACCATTAGTGAATCCAAGGGAGTCCAAGACATGGGTACCTCTAATGTAGGATCATTACAAGACATGGGTACCTCTAATGTAGGATCATTACAGGACATGGGTACCTCTAATGTAGGATCATTACAAGACATGGGTACCTCTAATGTAGGATCATTACAACGAAATACCTTATTAATTTGGGTGTCAACAGTGCGTGCACAGAGAGTCCCAGTATAAGTATGTGTTTATTACGGAAATCCAGATGTGTGACTAATGCCTCAGTTGGAAAGGGTATGTGGCATGCCACGCCAGCCGTTGAGGCATGCCAATATCCCATAATATGTCAAATATAGCGAATTATCGAAATATGAAATACAACGAAAAAGCGAAATAGGAAAATACAGCGAAAAAGCGGAATAAAAAATGCATCGAAATGACGAAATAGCGCGAATTATAGAAATAAGAACGAAATAGCGCGAATTATAGAAATAAGAAATTATTTTTATCAACTAAATAACGGAGATATTTGAAGAAGTGTTTTTGACGAAATAACGGAAATATTTGAAGCAGTGTTTTAAAGAGCGTAACCCATACCTCCCCAAGCCCACACACCCTATAGAAAAATTTGATTTATATTTCACCAGAGTTGATCTATTGTGGTAATTTCTCATACAAATCGCCGTTATTTCGTAAAGGTACATTCTTTATAGAGTTATTACCCTTTGGCAATGTTAGGATTTTTGCTTTTCAAAGAGCATGTGGCATGCTTCAACGGCTGGCGTGGCATGCCACATACCCTTTACCACTGAGGCCTTTTAACTAATAGTTTTGTATTACTACAGAGTAACATTGGTCTGTGCCAGGTGGTTTAATCTAAAGGTTCGCTATAGACTGTTATATTCTACTTTTTTGACATTTGTAAAATGGCGCGGGACATCCTGCTATGAACATCATTAGCACAGTTTCCACTACGGGAATCCAAAACATGCATATGTATTCAGTAACCCCTCTATAGACCACCTTAATAACCTAGTACTTATGCACTCTTCTGAGTTCATTTGAATTGTGATACGCGATACTTGTATCCATGCAGGCCCCCACATATTATAAGAGGTACCCCTGTCTTGGACTCCAGTGGTGGCATCTTCGCTAATGATGTCCAGTAGTCCATAACATACCCCATGTCAGTTTACAAAGGATAAGATAAAAGTAACCTGAAGCAGTAGAATACAACAGCATAGGAAATATTTGGATTAAACGCTCTTTATATATGAATATGTATTCAATCACCTCCTCTATAGCCCACCTTAATAACCCAGTATTTATACAATCGTTTAAGTTCATCTGAATTGCAATACGCGATGCTCGTATCCAGGTACCCATAATAATATAAAGAGCGTTTAATCAAAAATATTTCACAGGCTGTTATATTGCATTGCTTTAGGTTACCTTTATTTTGACCTTTGTAAAATACCACGGGGCACTGCTCTGGGCATTATTATCGAAGTTGCCATTACCGGAGTCCACGATCGCCATGGTATACCTCTAATGCGGGGGTGGATACAAGCATCGCGTAGCGCAATTCAGACGAACCTAGACGAGTGTATTTGTTTATTACGATAATCTAGATGGGTGAATGAATAAACATTCATATAAAGAGCCTTTAATCCAAAGGTTTGCTATGCTGTTAAATTATATTGTTTTCGTTTATCTCGACCTTTATAAAGTGCCACGGGGCACTTCTCTAGACATCATTAACGAAGTGTACAATACCGGTGTCCGAGACACGAGTTCCTCTACTGTAGGCCATGGGTACGAGAGACTGCTCTGGACAGCATTAACGAAGTGTCAACTACCGGTATCCGAGACATGGGTTCCTCTACTGTAGGCCATGGGTACGAGGGACTGCTATGGACAGCATTAACGAAGTGTCAACTACCGGTGTCCTAGACATGGGTTCCTCTACTGTAGGCCATGGGTACGAGGGACTGCTCTGGACAGCATTAACGAAGTGTCAACTACCGGTGTCCGATACATGGGTTCCTCTACTGTATGCCATGGATACGAGAGACTGCTCTGGGCAGCATTAACGAAG
Organism: Siphonodentalium dalli; assembly: GCA_032622095.1. Lineage (NCBI taxonomy): Eukaryota > Metazoa > Mollusca > Scaphopoda > Gadilida > Siphonodentaliidae > Siphonodentalium > Siphonodentalium dalli. Next base: position 13,204,872 of record CP136067.1, read on the forward strand.
TGTCCGCTACCGGTGTCTAAGACATGGGTCCCTCTACTGTAGGCCATGGGTACGAGAGACTGCTCTGGGCAGCATTAACGAAGTGTACACTACCGGTGTCCGAGACACGTGTTCCTCTACTGTAGGCCATGGGTACGAGAGACCGCTCTGGACAGCATTAACGAAGTGTCCACAACCGGTGTCTAAGACATGGGTTCCTCTACTGTAGGCCATGGGTACGAGAGACTGATCTGGGCAGCATTAACGAAGTATCCACTACCGGTGTCTAAGACATGGGTTCCTCTACTGTAGGCCATGGGTACGAGAGACTGCCCTGGAGAGCATTAACGAAGTGTACACTACCGGTGTCTAAGACATGGGTTCCTCTACTGTAGGCCGTGGGTACGAGAGACTGATCTGGGCAGCATTAACGAAGTGTCCCATACCGGTGTCTAAAACATGGGTTCCTCTACTGTAGGCCATGGGTACGAGAGACTGCTCTGGGCAGCATTAACGAAGTGTCCACTACCGGTGTCTAAGACATGGGTTCCTCTACTGTAGGCCATGGGTACGAGGGACTGCTCTGGGCAGCATTAACGAAGTGTCCACTACCGGTGTCCGAGACACGAGTTCCTCTACTGTAGGCCATGGGTACGAGTGACCGCTCTGGGCAGCATTAACGAAGTGTCCACTACCAGTGTCTAAGACATGTGTTCCTCCACTGTAGGCCATGGGTACCAGCATCGAGTATCGGAATTAAGATGAACTCAGAAGACTGTATACGTACTGGTTTATTAAGGTGGCCAATAGAGGGTGACTGAATACACATTCACACCAAGAGCGTTTAGTCCAAGGTTTGCTATCTCTCTCTCTCTCTATATATATATATATATATATATATATGCTGCGATATTCTATTGCTTTAGATACCCTTATTTTGACTTTTGTAAAGTGCCACGAGAAAGAAAACTGGCACGAGAAAGAAAACTGGCACGAGAAAGAAAAATGGCACGAGAAAGAAAACTGGCACGAGAAAGAAAACTGGCACGAGAAAGAAAACTGGCACGAGAAAGACTGTTCTGGACATCATTTAGCGAAATTAACACATCTGAATCCAAGACATGGGTACCTCTACCGTACGCTTTCCCTGAATACGAGCATCCCCATGCAAAACAACGACAATAAAGAATTTATTGATTTACTGGTTAAAGGGCGTTTCGCAATTCATATGCACTCAGAGCAGTGGATAATAACATGTTTATTACGGTAATATAGACTAATAACATGTTTATTACGGTAATATAGAGTAATTACGTCACATCTGTTATTGCGTTGTTATTGTACGAATAGAGTCATATTCACATGTTAATGACAATTAAGCCAATAAGGTTATGTCCCTTGGCATTCACTAGTGTTGGGAATCAGCACCTAGAATGAGATAAACGATCGATGGCAGCGGATTGATGAATTGTTCTGGCAGTTTATTGGAGGTTTTGGGACTGGGCCCAGGGAGGATTTGAAAGGGCACGATGCCCTTTCCCACAAACCACTTTGGATTTTGGATGGGACATCTAATGGTAATACATTAAACATGAAAAAACTTTTCTCTTGCTTCGCCCTCCTCCTTCGTCTTTCTGAGAAACTCATGTAGCTCTTCCCGATATGCTTTGTCGCAATCGGGGTTGACGTTGCTTTCTGAAGTGGAGCCGGTGCTGTTGTTGGAATTGCTGGTCTCGGTGGAGGTAGATGATTCCGGGCAGGTGTATTCCGGAGTCATCGGGTTGAATGGTGAATCAGTCACCATCCCGGCATCAGCATCAGCTGGCTGGATCTCCTCAGTCAGCATTCCAGCGGGAGAGGGGTGGTATGGGCGTCTCTCAGACCTCTCCCGGGCTGGACTACCTGTAGCATCTTCGGTGGTGAGCAGGCGACCATCAGTCTTCGCGGCCGAGTGGGAGGAGGCAGCCGGCCGATCCACAGCTGCCATATTCTTACTCCACTCAGCCCTCCGAGCTGTGAAGGGGTCTTCTTCCTCCTCGTCCCTGCTCCGGTGGTAACATTCCTGCCGACGGTCTTGAGCCCCTGGTGGTGTCCAGCTGCTGAAGTCATGTACACCACGGATAGAGTTACGAAGCCCCCTTAGCCTGGTGAAGATTCCAGCTAAGGGTGTCCACAACGCATAGTCTACCCAAGGCCGCTAACAAAGACGAGGGAATTAATTCCATAATCCCCTGCCAAGTCAGCAAACAACTCACAGCACACCTGTCGCTCGGGCGGTTGTCCCCGAAGGGAAGACCACACGACTCACAAGCGACAGACCGGTCAATTGGAACAGCGACAGAACGCACTATAAATAATACGTCCTACCCGCTCAAGAATTAACCGGGGAATGAATATGATATGATTGTTCTGGCATAATTAGTAATCGTATTATATAACCATTTATATACTAAATACTCATTGACGAGTAGTCCCCATAGGAACGTATAATGTAATTATTTCACAATATTGAATATAAATTCTGCACATGTATAATCATATCGTCTGGCTGTCGTTTGCACCTTATATCATTACCCAACCCCAATGAATAATATACCATTCTAAGGTATATACTTGTCTAACTGGTTGAGATAATTCATTTAATAAAGGAGGGGTTAAATGTGTCACATGATACTCACATCTGATATGGGGCCAGATTTCACCTAGACAATGTTTTATTCACACGAGTAGAGATCGACTTCATTTACAACAGAGGGGTCTCGCGAAAACTCACATGATATGAGCGCTGATACAATTCGATGGAAATCAGTAGATATCAGAAATAGACGTAACACCGAACGTTCTTTTTTGGTCCATGACGTGCAAATGGCTGTTCTTTGTTTCGGACCCAAACAGCGTGCATGGTCAAAGTTGTATTTTTTGTTTTACCTTAATGCGTTTTTCTTGGACATATAATGCTCGTAGAAATGTAGTTCAAGTATTTATCGACCTATTTTGAAACCGGGGAAAACATATTATTTTGAGGCTCAAACCGACTTGTGGCTTTAAATCCAATTTATGAATCACTCTGAGGCTTGAAACTACGTCAAACTTTCATGTTGATGTTATTTGATCAGGAATCTTGCATATAGTGTGAAACCTTGACACGTTGATTGATTAACCAGACACCCAGAAGTAATCATAATTTGTGCCACCAGATGACCAGTATAAGGAGACATAAAGTTTCCATCGCTAGATTGATCAGGAGCCCGCAGGTTGTTGGTGACGATAAAATGGAACGCAATAAGTTATCGCCTCGAATCAGCACCGGGGACATGACGAGGCGGAAAGCTCGAACTGTGACCGACTTTATGAGATGGGAGAACCAGTGTTAGATTGGCTCCCGTCGCCCAGTACTACATTCTTAGACTGGCTCCGGTCGCCCAGTTTTCTAATGTTAGACTGGCTCCCGTCGCCCAGTACTCTACTGTTAGACTGGCTCCCGTCGCCCAGTACTCAAATGTTAGACTGGCTCCCGTCGCCCAGTACTCTAATGTTAGACTGGCTCGCGTCGCCCAGTACTCCAATGTTAGACTGGCTCCCGTCGCCCAGTACTCAAATGCTAGACTGGCTCCCATCGCCCAGTACTCTATTGTTAGACTGGCCCCCGTTGCCCAGTGCCCCAATGTTAGACTGGCTTCCGTCGCCCAGTCGTCTATTGTCAGACTGGCTCCCGTCGCCCAGTGCCCCATTGTTAGACTGGCTTCCTTCGCCCAGTACTCTAATGTTAGACTGGCTCCCGTCGCCCAGTACTCTATTGTTAGACTGGCTCTCGTCGCCCAGTACTCCAATGTTTGACTGGCTCCCGTCGCCCAGTACTACAATGTTAGGCTGGCTCTCGTCGCCCAGTACTCTATTGTTAGACTGGCTCCCGTCTCCCAGTACTCCAATATTAGACTGGCTCCCGTCGCCCAGTACTCCAATGTTAGACTGGTTCCTTCCGTCCAGTACTCCAATGTTAGACTGGTCCCGTCGCCCAGTACTCTAATGTTAGACTGGTTCCCGTCGCCCAGTATTCCAATGTTAGACTGGCTCCTTCCGTCCAGTACTCCAATATTAGACTGGCTCGCGTCGCCCAGTACTCTACTGTTAGTCTGGCTCCGGTCGCCCAGTACTCTAATGTTAGACTGGCTCCCGTCGCCCAGTACTCCAAATGTTAGACTGGCTCCTTCCGTCCAGTACTCCAATATTATACTGGCTCGCGTCGCCCAGTACTCTGATGTTAGTCTGGCTCCGGTCGCCCAGTACTCTAATGTTAGACTGGCTCCCGTCGCCCAGTACTCCAAATGTTAGACTGGTTCCTTCCGTCCAGTACTCAATGTTAGACTGGCTTCCGTCGCCCAGTACTCTAATGTTGGACTGGATCCAGTCGAGTACATGCATATAACGGATATTGCATGGGGTGCTGAAGACATATTATGGACTTCTTCGGTGCGCATTATTGATAAGTTAATACATAGTTGCTATGCCAACATGGGGAATGTAGCATTCTACTAAAATCGCCAAAATCGACCATACCACTCCATAGAAAACATCATCTGAACTACACCCAACTGTAAATATTTACATCTCGATTCGGGACGCAACTATCGGCGATAATCTAACACAATTTCTTTCGCCATCGAGAGTCATTGCATTTAATTAATATATCAGAATTGACGGTGTGTATCGTCAATTTGGATTAATATTCATAATAAATAACAACTTTGAGCATGATTATTCTCAATTTTTATTTGATCATCCTGCCAGAGTGTTTCACATAACTTTAACTATTATAAATCAGGGGTGTGGTTGGGGATAACGAGTATAATTATACACACATTTGACTAGTATGACAACTGACAGTGTATATATAATTTATGTAAATGGCGGGGAAAGGGTTAGTTGGTGTGTTTGGGAAATGGTAAATAGAGAGGGGTCGTTTGGGTAAGTAATAGAAAATGGTACTGGGGCAGAAAGTACATTTATGGCACAGAGTTCCGATTACTTGCTAGACAAGATATAGCAAACAAACGTTCATACTTAGTCATATTCCCTACATATAAGGGTGAGATGAAATAATGTCATTCGAACGAACGCCGTGGCAAGGTATTCGCTAGAATCCACAACTAAAGGACTTGGTATGGACACGATAAATTAGCATTCTTTGACATTGAAAACGTCAACAAAATGAACTTTATGAACTAACAATGAGGTTGGCGGTCGAATTGAGATCAATGTTCAAATTGTTTGCGTGTATTGGAATATTAACTAATCAACGATAATTACTATATTGGAACTGATGGACAAATGGGGATTTAATCAGCATACGTCCATGCGTACTGTACCGGTACACGCTCAATGAACATCACTCATGTGAACTGAATTGATACACCCGAACTATTTCAGGGTAATATGGAAGAAGACATAAGAAAACAGTATGTAAAGTGTATGCCATAAGCAAAACATGCTATAATCCATGTCTCAAATTAATTCATTTGTTGCATATATTCTGTTGAGTATAAAAGGAGATAGTCCTATAAATGGTCGTAGTTAGTGTACAGTACCCCTCTAAACTGTTTAGTTGAACTGTAGTGACAATTTAGCATATAACGTATCGAAAACGCGAATAGGTTGTCCCACGAATAGACACATAATGGACGCTCTATTAAGTTTCATCGAGACAAATTTAAATTCTATGACTGGGGTATGTCCGCATCAAAGATAGATCATGCCACGAATCTCTACGCTGACAAACGCCCATATATATCATATTCCACCATGGGAACTTTTTGATGTTGTGACAGGGAAGTGTTTAACATTGAAAAAGCAGAGCAGGCATCTATTTCTTGGTTATTACCTGACGGCTACTTGCCGTTTTTGTTAGCCACTTTGAATTTATTTTAGCCACCTGTTTGTGAACTATTTGAGATAAATTGAACGTATATTACATTTTATTGACAAAAGAAAACAAAAACAATGTAATATTAGCAACAATAATACATGTAAATAACACTAACATCCTGTCAAACAATTCCAAATACAATGAAAGTTTTGTTGACCATCGCAAATAAAAAAACAAATGCGGTGTATTAACAACATATAGCGAAAATATGCAATAATATATCTGAACTCGATCTGCAGTTTTATTTATGGGGTCATTAATATTCAATTTAGATTTGAGAAAGAATCCCATGTTTTCTTAGCTGGGCTTGTAAACAAATTAACTTTTCTCTTGAGTGAGTGACACTGTGTCTGTATAAATCATATAAATTATTATGTTGATTGATTTTAATATCTGGCTAGTCAAAAGTTAGGGATTTAACACTTTTGCTTTCAAAGAGTGGACTTCCAACTCCTAAACCTATCCTTATTTGGCGCGTGTTGTCAGACGCAATGTGATCCATGCACTAAAATGTTCTCATTCAGCAGCGCGCGAACCGATAACTCAATTTGGCAGTGCTCAACCAAACAGAATGCGTAATTGAGCAGTGCTCAACCAAACAGAATGCGTAATTTAGCAGTGCTCAACTAAAGAGAATGCGTAATTTAGCAGTGCTCAACCAAACAGAATGCGTAATTTAGCAGTGCTCAACCAAACAGAATGCGTAATTTAGCGGCACATATTCAACTATAATTATAGTTTTTGTTATCAATTGATAACTCACAACCATCATGTACTGCACGAAATTCCCCACAGTGCATGAGGTAGTAGCGCTGTGTGCAAATTAACAAACATGTACTATAGGTAGTTAATATGATTGCATCTTTAACATGTTAGGGTACGTTCATACACTGGCAAGTTTGCACATTATGATTTGTATGCAATTTGCCGTAAAAAACGATATGGTGCCATAACATGAACGGAAACAAGCAGCTAACGTGCATCTGTACCACAGCGAACTACGTGCGAAGTAAAATCTCTGTAGGTCCACTAGTAACGATGCTACCGGAAATTGCCTGTAAATATCATGCAATTATCTCGCAAGAATAAATCATACAGGTATTTGAAGGCAAATTCCAATAGCACTGTTACAAGTGGAATTAAATAAATATTACTTCTCATGTCTTTCGCTTTGGTAAAGATGCATGTTATGTGCACGGTTCCGTTCATATTCTGGCACCATGTGGTTTTCTATGACGAAATGCCCGCAAAAACATACCGTGCAAACTTGCCAGCGTATGAACGTAGCCTTAGCCGGGTAATACGTATGATAATGTTTACTGAGCTATTCCCGTTTCTCGTTCTTACGTTGATGCAGCCCTTCTAGAATCTCTTCGCGGGTGATTGATTTATTATTTTATGATACAGGACAATTAACAGTACAACAAGTTGTTGCCATACAAACAGAAACAGGTTATTTTATTTCGATAATGTAAACAAACAAGTTTATTTGGTCGTAAATGTTGGTGTAAATCTGATGGTTTCAGAGATCAGTCTCTACACCAATAACCGTAAACATGAGAGATTAAACATGAGAGATTAAACACGAGAGATTAAACACGGGAGATTAAATGAAAAAAATGCAAAGGATCTAAAAGAACGAAAGTCTTTGACTTTGTCACAAATTTCAGTTCCAAATTATTAACAAACACATTAATTTCAGTCCGATCTAATTTTTGGCATCTATTCCAATATAATTTGACAAAAAATATTATTTATTTTGAAAAAGTAAAGGAAGAAGTCTGTCTGCTCGCGATATTTCTCCCAGACTGTTGGACCGATATTTCTCCCAGACTGTTGGACCGATATTTCTCCCAGACTGTTGGACCGATATTTCTCCCAGACTGTTGGACCGATATTTCTCCCAAACTGTTGGACCGATTTCAACCAAATATTTGTGTGTTGAATCGGGGCACACCCCGGTAAATGTTTATTGGCCGACATACATTGCAAATCCCGTGTTTCATTCCCAAGGAAATTAAACACTCACTTACTTTAGATATCATCTATCTAACAGTGCAAACGAATGGTTGGGTTCACGCCCGGAGCTGTATATTCTATAATTCATCTATCTAACAGTGCAAACGAATGGTTGGGTTAACGCCCGGAGCTGTATATTCTATAATTCATCTAACTAATACTGCAAACGAATGGCTGGGTTCACGCCCGGAGCTGTATATTCTATAATTCATCTAACTAATACTGCAAACGAATGGTTGGGTTCACGCCCGGAGCTGTATACTCTATAATTCATCTATCTAACAGTGCAAACGAATGGTTGAGTTCACGCCCGGAGCTGTATACTCTATAATTCATCTATCTAACAGTGCAAACGAAAGGTTGGGTTCACGCCCGGAGCTGTATACTCTATAATTCATCTATCTAACAGTGCAAACGAATGGTTGGGTTCCCGCCCGGAGCTGTATACTCTATAATTCATCTATCTAACAGTGCAAACGAATGGTTGGGTTCCCGCCCGGAGCTGTATACTCTATAATTCATCTATCTAACAGTGCAAACGAATGGTTGGGTTCACGCCCGGAGCTGTATACTCTACAATTCATATATCTAACAGTGCAAACGAAAGGTTGGGTTCACGCCCGGAGCTGTATACTCTATAATTCATCTATCTAACAGTGCAAACGAATGGTTGGGTTCACGCCCGGAGCTGTATACTCTATAATTCATCTATCTAACAGTGCAAACGAAAGGTTGGGTTCCCGCCCGGAGCTGTATACTCTATAATTCATCTATCTAACAGTGCAAACGAATGGTTGGGTTCCCGCCCGGAGCTGTATACTCTATAATTCATCTATCTAACAGTGCAAACGAATGGTTGGGTTCCCGCCCGGAGCTGTATACTCTATAATTCATATATCTAACAGTGTAAACGAATGGTTGGGTTCACGCCCGGAGCTGTATACTCTACAATTCATCTATCTAACAGTGTAAACGAATGGTTGGGTTCACGCCCGGAGCTGTATACTCTACAATTCATCTATCTAACAGTGTAAACGAATGGTTGGGTTCCCGCCCGGAGCTGTATACTCTATAATTCATATATCTAACAGTGTAAACGAATGGTGGGGTTCACGCCCGGAGCTGTATACTCTATAATTCATCTATCTAACAGTGTAAACGATTGGTTGGGTTCGCGCCCGGAGCTGTATACTCTATAATTCATCTATCTAACAGTGTAAACGAATGGTTGGGTTCACGCCCGGAGCTGTATACTCTACAATTCATCTATCTAACAGTGCAAACGAATGGTTGTGTTCGCGCCCGGAGCTGTATACTCTATAATTCATCTATCTAACAGTGTAAACGATTGGTTGGGTTCGCGCCCGGAGCTGTATACTCTATAATTCATCTATCTAACAGTGTAAACGAATGGTTGGGTTCACGCCCGGAGCTGTATACTCTATAATTCATCTATCTAACAGTGTAAACGATTGGTTGGGTTCGCGCCCGGAGCTGTATACTCTATAATTCATCTATCTAACAGTGTAAACGAATGGTTGGGTTCGCGCCCGGAGATGTATACTCTATAATTCATATATCTAACAGTGTAAACGATTGGTTGGGTTCGCGCCCGGAGCTGTATACTCTACAATTCATCTATCTAACAGTGCAAACGATTGGTTGGGTTCACGCCCGGAGCTGTATACTCTACAATTCATATATCTAACAGTGCAAACGAATGGTTGGGTTCGCGCCCGGAGATGTATACTCTATAATTCATATATCTAACAGTGTAAACGATTGGTTGGGTTCGCGCCCGGAGCTGTATACTCTACAATTCATCTATCTAACAGTGCAAACGATTGGTTGGGTTCACGCCCGGAGCTGTATACTCTACAATTCATATATCTAACAGTGCAAACGAATGGTTGGGTTCGCGCCCGGAGCTGTATACTCTACAATTCATCTATCTAACAGTGTAACCGAATGGTTGGGTTCGCGCCCGGAGCTGTATACTCTATAATTCATCTATCTAACAGTGTAAACGAATGGTTGGGTTCCCGCCCGGAGCTGTATACTCTATAATTCATATATCTAACAGTGTAAACGAATGGTTGGGTTCGCGCCCGGAGCTGTATACTCTACAATTCATATATCTAACAGTGTAAACGATTGGTTGGGTTCGCGCCCGGAGCTGTATACTCTATAATTCATCTATCTAACAGTGTAAACGAATGGTTGGGTTCCCGCCCGGAGCTGTATACTCTACAATTCATCTATCTAACAGTGCAAACGATTGGTTGGGTTCACGCCCGGAGCTGTATACGCTATAATTCATCTATCTAACAGTGCAAACGAATGGTTGTGTTCGCGCCCGGAGCTGTATACTCTATAATTCATCTATCTAACAGTGCAAACGAATGGTTGTGTTCGCGCCCGGAGCTGTATACTCTATAATTCATCTATCTAACAGTGTAAACGAATGGTTGGGTTCGCGCCCGGAGCTGTATACTCTATAATTCATCTAACTAACAGTGTAAACGAATGGTTTGGTTCACGCCCGGAGCTGTATACTCTATAATTCATCTATCTAACAGTGTAAACGAATGGTTGGGTTCGCGCCCGGAGCTGTATACTCTATAATTCATCTATCTAACAGTGCAAACGAATGGTTGGGTTCACGCCCGGAGCTGTATACTCTATAATTAATCTATCTAACAGTGCAAACGAATGGTTGGGTTCACGCCCGGAGCTGTATACTCTATAATTCATCTATCTAACAGTGTAAACGAATGGTTTGGTTCCCGCCCGGAGCTGTATACTCTATAATTCATCTATCTAACAGTGTAAACGAATGGTTTGGTTCCCGCCCGGAGCTGTATACTCTATAATTCATCTATCTAACAGTGTAAACGAATGGTTGGGTTCACGCCCGGAGCTGTATACTCTATAATTCATCTATCTAACAGTGTAAACGAATGGTTGGGTTCACGCCCGGAGCTGTATACTCTACAATTCATCTATCTAACAGTGCAAACGAATGGTTGGGTTCACGCCCGGAGCTGTATACTCTATAATTCATCTATCTAACAGTGTAACCGAATGGTTGGGTTCGCGCCCGGAGCTGTATACTCTACAATTCATCTATCTAACAGTGTAAACGAATGGTTGGGTTAACGCCCGGAGCTGTATACTCTATAATTCATCTATCTAACAGTGTAAACGAATGGTTGGGTTCGCGCCCGGAGCTGTATACTCTACAATTCATCTATCTAACAGTGTAAACGAATGGTTGGGTTAACGCCCGGAGCTGTATACTCTATAATTCATCTATCTAACAGTGTAAACGATTGGTTGGGTTCCCGCCCGGAGCTGTATACTCTATAATTCATATATCTAACAGTGTAAACGATTGGTTGGGTTAACGCCCGGAGCTGTATACTCTATAATTCATCTATCTAACAGTGTAAACGAATGGTTGGGTTCGCGCCCGGAGCTGTATACTCTATAATTCATATATCTAACAGTGCAAACGAATGGTTTGGTTCACGCCCGGAGCTGTATACTCTACAATTCATCTATCTAACAGTGTAAACGATTGGTTGGGTTCGCGCCCGGAGCTGTATACTCTACAATCCATCTATCTAACAGTGTAACCGAATGGTTGGGTTCCCGCCCGGAGCTGTATACTCTATAATTCATCTATCTAACAGTGTAACCGAATGGTTGGGTTCCCGCCCGGAGCTGTATACTCTATAATTCATCTATCTAACAGTGTAAACGAATGGTTGGGTTCGCGCCCGGAGCTGTATACTCTATAATTCATATATCTAACAGTGTAAACGAATGGTTGGGTTCCCGCCCGGAGCTGTATACTCTATAATTCATCTATCTAACAGTGCAAACGATTGGTTGGGTTCACGCCCGGAGCTGTATACTCTATAATTCATCTATCTAACAGTGCAAACGAATGGTTGGGTTCGCGCCCGGAGCTGTATACTCTACAATTCATCTATCTAACAGTGTAAACGAATGGTTGGGTTCACGCCCGGAGCTGTATACTCTATAATTCATATATCTAACAGTGCAAACGAATGGTTGGGTTCACGCCCGGAGCTGTTTACTCTATAATTCATCTATCTAACAGTGTAAACGAATGGTTGGGTTCGCGCCCGGAGCTGTTTACTCTATAATTCATCTATCTAACAGTGTAAACGAATGGTTGGGTTCGCGCCCGGAGCTGTTTACTCTATAATTCATCTATCTAACAGTGTAAACGAATGGTTGGGTTCGCGCCCGGAGCTGTTTACTCTATAATTCATCTATCTAACAGTGTAAACGAATGGTTGGGTTCCCGCCCGGAGCTGTATACTCTACAATTCATCTATCTAACAGTGTAAACGAATGGTTGGGTTCGCGCCCGGAGCTGTATACTCTATAATTCATCTATCTAACAGTGTAAACGAATGGTTGGGTTCGCGCCCGGAGCTGTATACTCTATAATTCATCTATCTAACAGTGTAAACGAATGGTTGGGTTCACGCCCGGAGCTGTTTACTCTATAATTCATCTATCTAACAGTGTAAACGAATGGTTGGGTTCGCGCCCGGAGCTGTATACTCTATAATTCATATATCTAACAGTGCAAACGAATGGTTGGGTTCACGCCCGGAGCTGTTTACTCTATAATTCATCTATCTAACAGTGTAAACGAATGGTTGGGTTCGCGCCCGGAGCTGTTTACTCTATAATTCATCTATCTAACAGTGTAAACGAATGGTTGGGTTCGCGCCCGGAGCTGTTTACTCTATAATTCATCTATCTAACAGTGTAAACGAATGGTTGGGTTCCCGCCCGGAGCTGTATACTCTACAATTCATCTATCTAACAGTGTAAACGAATGGTTGGGTTCGCGCCCGGAGCTGTATACTCTATAATTCATCTATCTAACAGTGTAAACGAATGGTTGGGTTCGCGCCCGGAGCTGTATACTCTATAATTCATCTATCTAACAGTGTAAACGAATGGTTGGGTTCACGCCCGGAGCTGTATACTCTACAATTCATCTATCTAACAGTGTAACCGAATGGTTGGGTTCGCGCCCGGAGCTGTATACTCTACAATTCATCTATCTAACAGTGTAACCGAATGGTTGTGTTCACGCCCGGAGCTGTATACTCTATAATTCATCTATCTAACAGTGCAAACGAATGGTTGGGTTCACGCCCGGAGCTGTATACTCTATAATTCATCTATCTAACAGTGCAAACGAATGGTTGGGTTCGCGCCCGGAGCTGTATACTCTAAAATTCATCTATCTAACAGTGTAACCGAATGGTTGTGTTCACGCCCGGAGCTGTATACTCTATAATTCATCTATCTAACAGTGTAACCGAATGGTTGGGTTCACGCCCGGAGCTGTATACTCTATAATTCATCTATCTAACAGTGTAAACGAATGGTTGGGTTCACGCCCGGAGCTGTATACTCTATAATTCATATATCTAACAGTGTAAACGATTGGTTGGGTTCGCGCCCGGAGCTGTATACTCTATAATTCATCTATCTAACAGTGTAAACGAATGGTTGGGTTCCCGCCCGGAGCTGTATACTCTATAATTCATCTATCTAACAGTGTAAACGAATGGTTGGGTTCGCGCCCGGAGCTGTATACTCTATAATTCATCTATCTAACAGTGCAAACGATTGGTTGGGTTCACGCCCGGAGCTGTATACTCTATAATTCATCTATCTAACAGTGTAACCGAATGGTTGGGTTCGCGCCCGGAGCTGTATACTCTATAATTCATCTATCTAACAGTGCAAACGAATGGTTGAGTTCGCGCCCGGAGCTGTATACTCTATAATTCATCTATCTAACAGTGTGAACGATTGGTTGGGTTCACGCCCGGAGCTGTATACTCTATAATTCATATATCTAACAGTGTAAACGAATGGTTGGGTTCACGCCCGGAGCTGTATACTCTATAATTCATCTATCTAACAGTGTGAACGATTGGTTGGGTTCACGCCCGGAGCTGTATACTCTATAATTCATATATCTAACAGTGTAAACGAATGGTTGGGTTCGCGCCCGGAGCTGTATACTCTACAATTCATCTATCTAACAGTGCAAACGAATGGTTGGGTTCACGCCCGGAGCTGTATACTCTATAATTCATCTATCTAACAGTGTAAACGAATGGTTGGGTTCCCGCCCGGAGCTGTATACTCTACAATTCATATATCTAACAGTGTAAACGATTGGTTGGGTTCGCGCCCGGAGCTGTATACTCTATAATTCATCTATCTAACAGTGTAAACGAATGGTTGGGTTCGCGCCCGGAGCTGTATACTCTATAATTCATCTATCTAACAGTGTAAACGAATGGTTGGGTTCACGCCCGGAGCTGTATACTCTATAATTCATCTATCTAACAGTGTAAACGAATGGTTGGGTTCGCGCCCGGAGCTGTATACTCTATAATTCATCTATCTAACAGTGTAAACGAATGGATGGGTTCGCGCCCGGAGCTGTATACTCTATAATTCATCTATCTAACAGTGTAACCGAATGGTTGGGTTCGCGCCCGGAGCTGTATACTCTATAATTCATCTATCTAACAGTGTAAACGAATGGTTGGGTTCACGCCCGGAGCTGTATACTCTATAATTCATCTATCTAACAGTGTAAACGAATGGTTGGGTTCGCGCCCGGAGCTGTATACTCTATAATTCATCTATCTAACAGTGTAAACGAATGGTTGGGTTCACGCCCGGAGCTGTATACTCTATAATTCATCTATCTAACAGTGTAAACGAATGGTTGGGTTCGCGCCCGGAGCTGTATACTCTATAATTCATATATCTAACAGTGTAAACGAATGGTTGGGTTCGCGCCCGGAGCTGTATACTCTACAATTCATCTATCTAACAGTGTAAACGATTGGTTGGGTTCCCGCCCGGAGCTGTATACTCTACAATTCATCTATCTAACAGTGTAACCGAATGGTTGGGTTCACGCCCGGAGCTGTATACTCTATAATTCATCTATCTAACAGTGTAAACGATTGGTTGGGTTCGCGCCCGGAGCTGTATACTCTATAATTCATCTATCTAACAGTGTAAACGAATGGTTGGGTTCCCGCCCGGAGCTGTATACTCTATAATTCATCTATCTAACAGTGCAAACGAATGGTTGGGTTCACGCCCGGAGCTGTATACTCTATAATTCATCTATCTAACAGTGTAAACGAATGGTTGGGTTCACGCCCGGAGCTGTATACTCTATAATTCATCTATCTAACAGTGTAAACGAATGGTTGGGTTCACGCCCGGAGCTGTATACTCTATAATTCATCTATCTAACAGTGCAAACGAATGGTTGGGTTCGCGCCCGGAGCTGTATACTCTATAATTCATCTATCTAACAGTGCAAACGAATGGTTGGGTTCACGCCCGTAGCTGTATACTCTATAATTCATCTATCTAACAGTGTAAACGAATGGTTGGGTTCACGCCCGGAGCTGTATACTCTACAATTCATCTATCTAACAGTGTAACCGAATGGTTGGGTTCACGCCCGGAGCTGTATACTCTATAATTCATCTATCTAACAGTGTAAACGAATGGTTGGGTTCGCGCCCGGAGCTGTATACTCTATAATTCATCTATCTAACAGTGCAAACGAATGGTTGGGTTCACGCCCGGAGCTGTATACTCTACAATTCATCTATCTAACAGTGTAAACGAATGGTTGGGTTCGCGCCCGGAGCTGTATACTCTATAATTCATCTATCTAACAGTGTAAACGAATGGTTGGGTTCACGCCCGGAGCTGTATACTCTACAATTCATCTATCTAACAGTGTAAACGAATGGTTGGGTTCACGCCCGGAGCTGTATACTCTACAATTCATATATCTAACAGTGTAAACGAATGGTTGGGTTCACGCCCGGAGCTGTATACTCTATAATTCATATATCTAACAGTGTAACCGAATGGTTGGGTTCGCGCCCGGAGCTGTATACTCTACAATTCATCTATCTAACAGTGTAAACGATTGGTTGGGTTCACGCCCGGAGCTGTATACTCTATAATTCATCTATCTAACAGTGTAACCGAATGGTTGGGTTCACGCCCGGAGCTGTATACTCTACAATTCATATATCTAACAGTGTAACCGAATGGTTGGGTTCACGCCCGGAGCTGTATACTCTACAATTCATCTATCTAACAGTGTAAACGATTGGTTGGGTTCGCGCCCGGAGCTGTATACTCTATAATTCATCTATCTAACAGTGCAAACGAATGGTTGGGTTCGCGCCCGGAGCTGTATACTCTATAATTCATCTATCTAACAGTGCAAACGAATGGTTGGGTTCGCGCCCGGAGCTGTATACTCTACAATTCATATATCTAACAGTGTAACCGAATGGTTGGGTTCACGCCCGGAGCTGTATACTCTATAATTCATCTATCTAACAGTGTAAACGAATGGTTGGGTTCGCGCCCGGAGCTGTATACTCTATAATTCATATATCTAACAGTGTAAACGATTGGTTGGGTTCCCGCCCGGAGCTGTATACTCTACAATTCATCTATCTAACAGTGTAAACGAATGGTTGGGTTCACGCCCGGAGCTGTATACTCTATAATTCATGTATCTAACAGTGCAAACGAATGGTTGGGTTCACGCCCGGAGCTGTATATTCTATAATTCATCTATCTAACAGTGCAAGCGATTGGTTGGGTTCCCGTCCGGAGCTGTATATTCTATAATTCATATATCTAACAGTGCAAGCGATTGGTTGGGTTCGCGCCCGGAGCTGTATACTCTATAATTCATCTATCCAACAGTGTAAACGAATGGTTGGGTTCGCGCCCGGAGCTGTATACTCTATAATTCATCTATCTAACAGTGTAAACGAATGGTTAGGTTCACGCCCGGAGCTGTATACTCTATAATTCATCTATCTAACAGTGCAAACGAATGGTTGGGTTCCCGCTCGGAGCTGTATACTCTATAATTCATCTATCTAACAGTGCAAACGAATGGTTAGGTTCACGCCCGGAGCTGTATACTCTATAATTCATCTATCTAACAGTGCAAACGAATGGTTAGGTTCACGCCCGGAGCTGTATACTCTATAATTCATCTATCTAACAGTGTAAACGAATGGTTGGGTTCACGCCCGGAGCTGTATACTCTACAATTCATCTATCTAACAGTGCAAACGAATGGTTGGGTTCCCGCTCGGAGCTGTATACTCTATAATTCATCTATCTAACAGTGTAAACGAATGGTTGGGTTCCCGCTCGGAGCTGTATGCTCTACAATTCATCTATCTAACAGTGTAAACGATTGGTTGGGTTCACGCCCGGAGCTGTATACTCTATAATTCATCTATCTAACAGTGCAAACGAATGGTTAGGTTCACGCCCGGAGCTGTATACTCTATAATTCATCTATCTAACAGTGTAAACGAATGGTTGGGTTCACGCCCGGAGCTGTATACTCTATAATTCATATATCTAACAGTGTAACCGAATGGTTGGGTTCCCGCTCGGAGCTGTATACTCTATAATTCATCTATCTAACAGTGTAACCGAATGGTTGGGTTCCCGCTCGGAGCTGTATACTCTATAATTCATCTATCCAACAGTGTAAACGAATGGTTGGGTTCGCGCCCGGAGCTGTATACTCTATAATTCATCTATCTAACAGTGTAAACGAATGGTTGGGTTCCCGCTCGGAGCTGTATACTCTACAATTCATCTATCTAACAGTGTAAACGAATGGTTGGGTTCCCGCTCGGAGCTGTATACTCTACAATTCATCTATCTAACAGTGTAAACGAATGGTTGGGTTCGCGCCCGGAGCTGTATACTCTATAATTCATCTATCTAACAGTGTAAACGAATGGTTGGGTTCCCGCTCGGAGCTGTATACTCTATAATTCATATATCTAACAGTGTAACCGAATGGTTGGGTTCCCGCTCGGAGCTGTATACTCTATAATTCATCTATCCAACAGTGTAAACGAATGGTTGGGTTCGCGCCCGGAGCTGTATACTCTATAATTCATCTATCTAACAGTGTAAACGAATGGTTAGGTTCACGCCCGGAGCTGTATACTCTATAATTCATCTATCTAACAGTGCAAACGAATGGTTGGGTTCCCGCTCGGAGATGTATACTCTATAATTCATCTATCTAACAGTGCAAACGAATGGTTAGGTTCACGCCCGGAGCTGTATACTCTATAATTCATCTATCTAACAGTGCAAACGAATGGTTAGGTTCACGCCCGGAGCTGTATACTCTATAATTCATCTATCTAACAGTGTAAACGAATGGTTGGGTTCACGCCCGGAGCTGTATACTCTACAATTCATCTATCTAACAGTGTAAACGAATGGTTGGGTTCACGCCCGGAGCTGTATACTCTATAATTCATCTATCTAACAGTGTAAACGAATGGTTAGGTTCGCGCCCGGAGCTGTATACTCTATAATTCATATATCTAACAGTGTAAACGAATGGTTAGGTTCGCGCCCGGAGCTGTATACTCTATAATTCATCTATCTAACAGTGTAAACGATTGGTTGGGTTCGCGCCCGGAGCTGTATACTCTATAATTCATCTATCTAACAGTGTAAACGAATGGTTGGGTTCGCGCCCGGAGCTGTATACTCTATAATTCATATATCTAACAGTGTAAACGAATGGTTGGGTTCGCGCCCGGAGCTGTATACTCTATAATTCATCTATCTAACAGTGTAAACGAATGGTTGGGTTCGCGCCCGGAGCTGTATACTCTACAATTCATCTATCTAACAGTGTAAACGAATGGTTGGGTTCGCGCCCGGAGTTGTATACTCTATAATTCATCTATCTAACAGTGTAAACGATTGGTTAGGTTCACGCCCGGAGCTGTATACTCTATAATTCATCTATCTAACAGTGTAAACGAATGGTTGGGTTCACGCCCGGAGCTGTATACTCTACAATTCATCTATCTAACAGTGTAAACGAATGGTTGGGTTCGCGCCCGGAGCTGTATACTCTATAATTCATCTATCTAACAGTGTAAACGAATGGTTGGGTTCACGCCCGGAGCTGTATACTCTATAATTCATCTATCTAACAGTGCAAACGAATGGTTGTGTTCACGCCCGGAGCTGTATACTCTATAATTCATATATCTAACAGTGTAAACGAATGGTTGGGTTCGCGCCCGGAGCTGTATACTCTACAATTCATCTATCTAACAGTGTAACCGAATGGTTGGGTTCACGCCCGGAGCTGTATACTCTATAATTCATCTATCTAACAGTGCAAACGAATGGTTGGGTTCGCGCCCGGAGCTGTATACTCTATAATTCATCTATCTAACAGTGTAACCGAATGGTTGGGTTCGCGCCCGGAGCTGTATACTCTATAATTCATCTATCTAACAGTGTAACCGAATGGTTGGGTTCACGCCCGGAGCTGTATACTCTACAATTCATATATCTAACAGTGTAAACGAATGGTTGGGTTCGCGCCCGGAGCTGTATACTCTATAATTCATCTATCTAACAGTGTAACCGAATGGTTAGGTTCACGCCCGGAGCTGTATACTCTATAATTCATCTATCTAACAGTGTAAACGAATGGTTGGGTTCGCGCCCGGAGCTGTATACTCTATAATTCATATATCTAACAGTGTAACCGAATGGTTGGGTTCGCGCCCGGAGCTGTATACTCTACAATTCATCTATCTAACAGTGTAAACGAATGGTTGGGTTCACGCCCGGAGCTGTATACTCTACAATTCATATATCTAACAGTGTAAACGAATGGTTGGGTTCGCGCCCGGAGTTGTATACTCTATAATTCATCTATCTAACAGTGTAAACGAATGGTTGGGTTCGCGCCCGGAGCTGTATACTCTACAATTCATCTACATGTATCTAACAGTGTAAACGAATGGTTGGGTTCGCGCCCGGAGCTGTATACTCTACAATTCATCTATCTAACAGTGTAAACGATTGGTTGGGTTCGCGCCCGGAGTTGTATAACGAATTGTTGGGTTCGCGCCCGGAGCTGTATACTCTATAATTCATCTATCTAACAGTGTATACGAATGGTTGGGTTCACGCCCGGAGCTGTATACTCTATAATTCATCTATCTAACAGTGTAAACGATTGGTTGGGTTCACGCCCGGAGCTGTATACTCTATAATTCATCTATCTAACAGTGTAAACGATTGGTTGGGTTCGCGCCCGGAGCTGTATACTCTATAATTCATCTATCTAACAGTGTAAACGAATGGTTGGGTCCCCGCCCGGAGCTGTATACTCTATAATTCATCTATCTAACAGTGTAAACGAATGGTTGGGTTCCCGCCCGGAGCTGTATACTCTATAATTCATCTATCTAACAGTGCAAACGAATGGTTGGGTTCACGCCCGGAGCTGTATACTCTATAATTCATCTATCTAACAGTGTAAACGATTGGTTGGGTTCGCGCCCGGAGCTGTATACTCTATAATTCATATATCTAACAGTGTAAACGAATGGTTGGGTTCACGCCCGGAGCTGTATACTCTATAATTCATATATCTAACAGTGTAACCGAATGGTTGGGTTCACGCCCGGAGCTGTATACTCTATAATTCATCTATCTAACAGTGTAAACGAATGGTTGGGTTCACGCCCGGAGCTGTATACTCTATAATTCATCTATCTAACAGTGTATAACGAATGGTTGGGTTCACGCCCGGAGCTGTATACTCTACAATTCATCTATCTAACAGTGCAAACGATTGGTTGGGTTCGCGCCCGGAGCTGTATACTCTACAATTCATCTATCTAACAGTGTAAACGATTGGTTGGGTTCGCGCCCGGAGCTGTATACTCTATAATTCATCTATCTAACAGTGTAAACGATTGGTTGGGTTCACGCCCGGAGCTGTATACTCTACAATTCATCTATCTAACAGTGTAAACGAATGGTTGGGTTCGCGCCCGGAGCTGTATACTCTATAATTCATCTATCTAACAGTGTAAACGATTGGTTGGGTTCACGCCCGGAGCTGTATACTCTACAATTCATCTATCTAACAGTGTAAACGATTGGTTGGGTTCACGCCCGGAGCTGTATACTCTATAATTCATCTATCTAACAGTGTAAACGATTGGTTGGGTTCGCGCCCGGAGCTGTATACTCTATAATTCATCTATCTAACAGTGCAAACGAATGGTTGGGTTCCCGCCCGGAGCTGTATACTCTATAATTCATATATCTAATAGTGTAAACGATTGGTTGGGTTCACGCCCGGAGCTGTATACTCTATAATTCATCTATCTAACAGTGTAAACGAATGGTTGGGTTCACGCCCGGAGCTGTATACTCTATAATTCATCTATCTAACAGTGTAAACGAATGGTTGGGTTCACGCCCGGAGCTGTATACTCTATAATTCATCTATCTAACAGTGTAAACGAATGGTTGGGTTCACGCCCGGAGCTGTATACTCTATAATTCATCTATCTAACAGTGTAAACGAATGGTTGGGTTCACGCCCGGAGCTGTATACTCTATAATTCATCTATCTAACAGTGTAAACGAATGGTTGGGTTCACGCCCGGAGCTGTATACTCTATAATTCATCTATCTAACAGTGTAACCGAATGGTTGGGTTCGCGCCCGGAGCTGTATACTCTATAATTCATCTATCTAACAGTGCAAACGAATGGTTGGGTTCCCGCCCGGAGCTGTATACTCTATAATTCATCTATCTAACAGTGTAACCGAATGGTTGGGTTCACGCCCGGAGCTGTATACTCTATAATTCATCTATCTAACAGTGTAAACGAATGGTTGGGTTCACGCCCGGAGCTGTATACTCTATAATTCATCTATCTAATAGTGTAAACGATTGGTTGGGTTCACGCCCGGAGCTGTATATTCTATAATTCATCTATCTAACAGTGTAAACGAATGGTTGGGTTCACGCCCGGAGCTGTATACTCTATAATTCATACATCTAACAGTGCAAACGAATGGTTGGGTTCGCGCCCGGAGCTGTATACTCTATAATTCATCTATCTAACAGTGTAAACGAATGGTTGGGTTCGCGCCCGGAGCTGTATACTCTACAATTCATCTATCTAACAGTGTAAACGAT
Organism: Siphonodentalium dalli; assembly: GCA_032622095.1. Lineage (NCBI taxonomy): Eukaryota > Metazoa > Mollusca > Scaphopoda > Gadilida > Siphonodentaliidae > Siphonodentalium > Siphonodentalium dalli. The sequence continues at coordinate 13,226,954 of CP136067.1, forward strand.
TGGTTGGGTTCACGCCCGGAGCTGTATACTCTATAATTCATCTATCTAACAGTGCAAACGATTGGTCGGGTTCACGCCCGGAGCTGTATACTCTACAATTCATCTATCTAACAGTGTAAACGAGTGGTTGGGTTCGCGCCCGGAGCTGTATACTCTATAATTCATATATCTAACAGTGCAAACGAAAGGTTGGGTTCACGCCCGGAGCTGTATACTCTATAATTCATATATCTAACAGTGCAAACGAATGGTTGGGTTCCCGCCCGGAGCTGTATACTCTATAATTCATCTATCTAACAGTGCAAACGATTGGTCGGGTTCACGCCCGGAGCTGTATACTCTATAATTCATCTATCTAACAGTGCAAACGATTGGTTGGGTTCACGCCCGGAGCTGTATACTCTATAATTCATCTATCTAACAGTGTAAACGAATGGTTGGGTTCGCGCCCGGAGCTGTATACTCTATAATTCATCTATCTAACAGTGTAAACGAATGGTTGGGTTCACGCCCGGAGCTGTATACTCTATAATTCATCTATCTAACAGTGTAAACGAATGGTTGGGTTCGCGCCCGGAGCTGTATACTCTATAATTCATCTATCTAACAGTGCAAACGATTGGTTGGGTTCACGCCCGGAGCTGTATACTCTATAATTCATATATCTAACAGTGTAAACGAATGGTTAGGTTCGCGCCCGGAGCTGTATACTCTATAATTCATCTATCTAACAGTGTAAACGAATGGTTGGGTTCGCGCCCGGAGCTGTATACTCTATAATTCATCTATCTAACAGTGCAAACGAATGGTTGGGTTCACGCCCGGAGCTGTATACTCTATAATTCATATATCTAACAGTGCAAACGATTGGTTGGGTTCGCGCCCGGAGCTGTATACTCTATAATTCATCTATCTAACAGTGTAACCGAATGGTTGGGTTCACGCCCGGAGCTGTATACTCTATAATTCATATATCTAACAGTGTAAACGAATGGTTGGGTTCACGCCCGGAGCTGTATACTCTATAATTCATCTATCTAACAGTGTAAACGAATGGTTGGGTTCACGCCCGGAGCTGTATACTCTATAATTCATCTATCTAACAGTGTAAACGAATGGTTGGGTTCCCGCCCGGAGCTGTATACTCTATAATTCATCTATCTAACAGTGTAAACGATTGGTTGGGTTCACGCCCGGAGCTGTATACTCTATAATTCATCTATCTAACAGTGTAAACGAATGGTTGGGTTCGCGCCCGGAGCTGTATATTCTATAATTCATCTATCTAACAGTGTAAACGAATGGTTGGGTTCCCGCCCGGAGCTGTATACTCTACAATTCATCTATCTAACAGTGCAAACGATTGGTTGGGTTCACGCCCGGAGCTGTATACTCTATAATTCATCTATCTAACAGTGTAAACGAATGGTTGGGTTCACGCCCGGAGCTGTATACTCTATAATTCATCTATCTAACAGTGTAAACGAATGGTTGGGTTCCCGCCCGGAGCTGTATACTCTATAATTCATCTATCTAACAGTGTAAACGATTGGTTGGGTTCGCGCCCGGAGCTGTATACTCTATAATTCATCTATCTAACAGTGCAAACGAATGGTTGGGTTCGCGCCCGGAGCTGTATACTCTATAATTCATCTATCTAACAGTGTAAACGATTGGTTGGGTTCGCGCCCGGAGCTGTATACTCTATAATTCATCTATCTAACAGTGTAACCGAATGGTTGGGTTCGCGCCCGGAGCTGTATACTCTATAATTCATCTATCTAACAGTGTAAACGATTGGTTGGGTTCACGCCCGGAGCTGTATACTCTATAATTCATCTATCTAACAGTGTAAACGAATGGTTGGGTTCACGCCCGGAGCTGTATACTCTACAATTCATCTATCTAACAGTGCAAACGATTGGTTGGGTTCGCGCCCGGAGCTGTATACTCTATAATTCATCTATCTAACAGTGCAAACGAATGGTTGGGTTCGCGCCCGGAGCTGTATACTCTATAATTCATATATCTAACAGTGCAAACGAATGGTTGGGTTCTGGCCCGGAGCTGTATACTCTATAATTCATATATCTAACAGTGTAAACGAATGGTTGGGTTCGCGCCCGGAGCTGTATACTCTATAATTCATATATCTAACAGTGCAAACGAATGGTTGGGTTCACGCCCGGAGCTGTATACTCTATAATTCATCTATCTAATAGTGTAAACGAATGGTTGGGTTCACGCCCGGAGCTGTATACTCTATAATTCATCTATCTAACAGTGTAAACGAATGGTTGGATTCGCGCCCGGAGCTGTATACTCTATAATTCATATATCTAACAGTGCAAACGAAAGGTTGGGTTCGCGCCCGGAGCTGTATACTCTATAATTCATATATCTAACAGTGTAAACGAATGGTTGGGTTCACGCCCGGAGCTGTATACTCTACAATTCATCTATCTAACAGTGTAAACGATTGGTTGGGTTCGCGCCCGGAGCTGTATACTCTATAATTCATCTATCTAACAGTGTAAACGAATGGTTGGGTTCGCGCCCGGAGCTGTATACTCTATAATTCATCTATCTAACAGTGTAAACGAATGGTTGGGTTCGCGCCCGGAGCTGTATACTCTACAATTAATCTATCTAACAGTGTAAACGAAAGGTTGGGTTCACGCCCGGAGCTGTATACTCTATAATTCATCTATCTAACAGTGTAAACGAATGGTTGGGTTCACGCCCGGAGCTGTATACTCTATAATTCATCTATCTAACAGTGTAAACGAATGGTTGGGTTCACGCCCGGAGCTGTATACTCTATAATTCATCTATCTAACAGTGTAAACGAATGGTTGGGTTCCCGCCCGGAGCTGTATACTCTACAATTCATCTATCTAACAGTGTAAACGAATGGTTGGGTTCACGCCCGGAGCTGTATACTCTATAATTCATCTATCTAACAGTGTAAACGAATGGTTGGGTTCACGCCCGGAGCTGTATACTCTATAATTCATCTATCTAACAGTGTAAACGAATGGTTGGGTTCACGCCCGGAGCTGTATACTCTATAATTCATCTATCTAACAGTGTAAACGAATGGTTGGGTTCCCGCCCGGAGCTGTATACTCTACAATTCATCTATCTAACAGTGTAAACGAATGGTTGGGTTCACGCCCGGAGCTGTATACTCTATAATTCATCTATCTAACAGTGTAAACGAATGGTTGGGTTCACGCCCGGAGCTGTATACTCTATAATTCATCTATCTAACAGTGTAAACGAATGGTTGGGTTCGCGCCCGGAGCTGTATACTCTATAATTCATCTATCTAACAGTGTAAACGAATGGTTGGATTCGCGCCCGGAGCTGTATACTCTATAATTCATATATCTAACAGTGCAAACGAATGGTTGGGTTCACGCCCGGAGCTGTATACTCTATAATTCATCTATCTAACAGTGTAAACGAATGGTTGGGTTCACGCCCTGAGCTGTATACTCTATAATTCATCTATCTAACAGTGCAAACGAATGGTTGGGTTCCCGCCCGGAGCTGTATACTCTATAATTCATCTATCTAACAGTGTAAACGATTGGTTGGGTTCGCGCCCGGAGCTGTATACTCTATAATTCATATATCTAACAGTGCAAACGAATGGTTGGGTTCCCGCCCGGAGCTGTATACTCTACAATTCATCTATCTAACAGTGTAAACGAATGGTTGGGTTCACGCCCGGAGCTGTATACTCTATAATTCATCTATCTAACAGTGTAAACGAATGGTTGGGTTCACGCCCGGAGCTGTATACTCTATAATTCATCTATCTAACAGTGTAAACGAATGGTTGGGTTCACGCCCGGAGCTGTATACTCTATAATTCATCTATCTAACAGTGTAAACGAATGGTTGGGTTCCCGCCCGGAGCTGTATACTCTACAATTCATCTATCTAACAGTGTAAACGAATGGTTGGGTTCACGCCCGGAGCTGTATACTCTATAATTCATCTATCTAACAGTGTAAACGAATGGTTGGGTTCACGCCCGGAGCTGTATACTCTATAATTCATCTATCTAACAGTGCAAACGAATGGTTGGGTTCACGCCCGGAGCTGTATACTCTATAATTCATCTATCTAACAGTGCAAACGAATGGTTGGGTTCGCGCCCGGAGCTGTATACTCTATAATTCATCTATCTAACAGTGTAAACGATTGGTTGGGTTCGCGCCCGGAGCTGTATACTCTATAATTCATCTATCTAACAGTGTAAACGAATGGTTGGGTTCACGCCCGGAGCTGTATACTCTATAATTCATCTATCTAACAGTGCAAACGAATGGTTGGGTTCCCGCCCGGAGCTGTATACTCTATAATTCATCTATCTAACAGTGTAAACGATTGGTTGGGTTCGCGCCCGGAGCTGTATACTCTATAATTCATATATCTAACAGTGCAAACGAATGGTTGGGTTCACGCCCGGAGCTGTATACTCTATAATTCATCTATCTAACAGTGTAACCGAATGGTTGGGTTCGCGCCCGGAGCTGTATACTCTATAATTCATCTATCGAATAGTGTAAACGAATGGTTGGGTTCACGCCCGGAGCTGTATACTTTATAATTCATCTATCTAACAGTGTAAACGAATGGTTGGGTTCGCGCCCGGAGCTGTATACTCTATAATTCATCTATCGAATAGTGTAAACGAATGGTTGGGTTCACGCCCGGAGCTGTATACTCTATAATTCATCTACCTAACAGTGTAAACGAATGGTTGGGTTCGCGCCCGGAGCTGTATACTCTACAATTAATCTATCTAACAGTGCAAACGAAAGGTTGGGTTCACGCCCGGAGCTGTATACTCTACAATTCATCTACCTAACAGTGTAAACGAATGGTTGGGTTCGCGCCCGGAGCTGTATACTCTACAATTAATCTATCTAACAGTGTAAACGAAAGGTTGGGTTCACGCCCGGAGCTGTATACTCTATAATTCATCTATCTAACAGTGTAAACGAATGGTTGGGTTCACGCCCGGAGCTGTATACTCTATAATTCATCTATCTAACAGTGTAAACGAATGGTTGGGTTCACGCCCGGAGCTGTATACTCTATAATTCATCTATCTAACAGTGTAAACGAATGGTTGGGTTCGCGCCCGGAGCTGTATACTCTACAATTAATCTATCTAACAGTGTAAACGAAAGGTTGGGTTCACGCCCGGAGCTGTATACTCTATAATTCATCTATCTAACAGTGTAAACGAATGGTTGGGTTCACGCCCGGAGCTGTATACTCTATAATTCATCTATCTAACAGTGTAAACGAATGGTTGGGTTCACGCCCGGAGCTGTATACTCTATAATTCATCTATCTAACAGTGTAAACGAATGGTTGGGTTCCCGCCCGGAGCTGTATACTCTACAATTCATCTATCTAACAGTGTAAACGAATGGTTGGGTTCACGCCCGGAGCTGTATACTCTATAATTCATCTATCTAACAGTGTAAACGAATGGTTGGGTTCACGCCCGGAGCTGTATACTCTATAATTCATCTATCTAACAGTGTAAACGAATGGTTGGGTTCACGCCCGGAGCTGTATACTCTATAATTCATCTATCTAACAGTGTAAACGAATGGTTGGGTTCCCGCCCGGAGTTGTATACTCTACAATTCATCTATCTAACAGTGTAAACGAATGGTTGGGTTCACGCCCGGAGCTGTATACTCTATAATTCATCTATCTAACAGTGTAAACGAATGGTTGGGTTCACGCCCGGAGCTGTATACTCTATAATTCATCTATCTAACAGTGTAAACGAATGGTTGGGTTCGCGCCTGGAGCTGTATACTCTATAATTCATCTATCTAACAGTGTAAACGAATGGTTGGATTCGCGCCCGGAGCTGTATACTCTATAATTAATCTATCTAACAGTGTAAACGAATGGTTGGGTTCACGCCCGGAGCTGTATACTCTATAATTCATATATCTAACAGTGCAAACGAATGGTTGGGTTCACGCCCGGAGCTGTATACTCTATAATTCATCTATCGAATAGTGCAAACGAATGGTTGGGTTCGCGCCCGGAGCTGTATACTCTACAATTCATCTATCTAACAGTGTAAACGATTGGTTGGGTTCACGCCCGGAGCTGTATACTCTATAATTCATCTATCTAACAGTGTAAACGAATGGTTGGGTTCACGCCCGGAGCTGTATACTCTATAATTCATCTATCTAACAGTGTAAACGATTGGTTGGGTTCGCGCCCGGAGCTGTATACTCTATAATTCATCTATCTAACAGTGTAAACGATTGGTTGGGTTCACGCCCGGAGCTCTATACTCTATAATTCATATATCTAACAGTGCAATCGAATGGTTGGGTTCGCGCCCGGAGCTGTATACTCTATAATTCATCTATCTAACAGTGTAAACGAATGGTTGGGTTCGCGCCCGGAGCTGTATACTCTACAATTCATCTATCTAACAGTGTAAACGAATGGTTGGGTTCACGCCCGGAGCTGTATACTCTATAATTCATCTATCTAACAGTGTAAACGAATGGTTGGGTTCACGCCCGGAGCTGTATACTCTATAATTCATCTATCTAACAGTGTAAACGAATGGTTGGGTTCACGCCCGGAGCTGTATACTCTATAATTCATCTATCTAACAGTGTAAACGAATGGTTGGGTTCGCGCCCGGAGCTGTATACTCTATAATTCATCTATCTAACAGTGTAAACGAATGGTTGGGTTCACGCCCGGAGCTGTATACTCTATAATTCATCTATCTAACAGTGTCAACGAATGGTTGGGTTCACGCCCGGAGCTGTATACTCTATAATTCATCTATCTAACAGTGTAAACGAATGGTTGGGTTCACGCCCGGAGCTGTATACTCTATAATTCATCTATCTAACAGTGTAAACGAATGGTTGGGTTCGCGCCCGGAGCTGTATACTCTATAATTCATCTATCTAACAGTGTAAACGAATGGTTGGGTTCGCGCCCGGAGCTGTATACTCTATAATTCATCTATCTAACAGTGTAAACGAATGGTTGGGTTCGCGCCCGGAGCTGTATACTCTATAATTCATCTATCTAACAGTGTAAACGATTGGTTGGGTTCGCGCCCGGAGCTGTATACTCTATAATTCATATATCTAACAGTGTAACCGAATGGTTGGGTTCCCGCCCGGAGCTGTATACTCTACAATTCATCTATCTAACAGTGTAAACGATTGGTTGGGTTCCCGCCCGGAGCTGTATACTCTATAATTCATCTATCTAACAGTGCAAACGATTGGTTGGGTTCACGCCCAGAGCTGTATACTCTACAATTCATATATCTAACAGTGCAAACGAATGGTTGGGTTCGCGCCCGGAGCTGTATACTCTATAATTCATCTATCTAACAGTGTAAACGAATGGTTGGGTTCACGCCCGGAGCTGTATACTCTACAATTCATCTATCTAACAGTGTAAACGATTGGTTGGGTTCACGCCCAGAGCTGTATACTCTATAATTCATCTATCTAACAGTGCAAACGAAAGGTTGGGTTCGCGCCCGGAGCTGTATACTCTATAATTCATCTATCTAACAGTGTAACCGAATGGTTTGGTTCACGCCCAGAGCTGTATACTCTATAATTCATCTATCTAACAGTGTAACCGATTGGTTTGGTTCCCGCCCGGAGCTGTATACTCTATAATTCATCTATCTAACAGTGTAAACGAATGGTTGGATTCACGCCCGGAGCTGTATACTCTACAATTCATCTATCTAACAGTGTAAACGAATGGTTGGGTTCACGCCCGGAGCTGTATACTCTATAATTCATCTATCTAACAGTGTAAACGAATGGTTGGGTTCACGCCCGGAGCTGTATACTCTATAATTCATATATCTAACAGTGTAAACGAATGGTTGGGTTCGCGCCCGGAGCTGTATACTCTATAATCCATCTATCTAACAGTGTAACCGAATGGTTGTGTTCGCGCCCGGAGCTGTATACTCTACAATTCATCTATCTAACAGTGTAACCGAATGGTTGGGTTCGCGCCCGGAGCTGTATACTCTATAATTCATCTATCTAACAGTGTAAACGAATGGTTGGGTTCACGCCCGGAGCTGTATACTCTATAATTCATCTATCTAACAGTGTAAACGAATGGTTGGGTTCGCGCCCGGAGCTGTATACTCTATAATTCATATATCTAACAGTGTAAACGAATGGTTGTGTTCGCGCCCGGAGCTGTATACTCTATAATTCATCTATCTAACAGTGTAAACGATTGGTTGGGTTCCCGCCCGGAGCTGTATACTCTATAATTCATCTATCTAATAGTGCAAACGAATGGTTGGGTTCACGCCCGGAGCTGTATACTCTATAATTCATCTACCTAACAGTGTAAACGATTGGTTGGGTTCCCGCCCGGAGCTGTATACTCTATAATTCATATATCTAACAGTGTAAACGAATGGTTGGGTTCGCGCCCGGAGCTGTATACTCTATAATTCATATATCTAACAGTGCAAACGAATGGTTGGGTTCACGCCCGGAGCTGTATACTCTATAATTCATCTATCTAACAGTGTAAACGAATGGTTGGGTTCACGCCCGGAGCTGTATACTCTACAATTCATCTATCTAACAGTGTAAACGAATGGTTGGGTTCCCGCCCGGAGCTGTATACTCTATAATTCATCTATCTAACAGTGTAAACGAATGGTTGGGTTCACGCCCGGAGCTGTATACTCTATAATTCATATATCTAACAGTGTAAACGAATGGTTGGGTTCGCGCCCGGAGCTGTATACTCTATAATCCATCTATCTAATAGTGTAAACGAATGGTTGGGTTCACGCCCGGAGCTGTATACTCTATAATTCATCTATCTAACAGTGTAAACGATTGGTTGGGTTCCCGCCCGGAGCTGTATACTCTATAATTCATATATCTAACAGTGCAAACGAATTTGTTGGGTTCACGCCCGGAGCTGTATACTCTATAATTCATCTATCTAACAGTGTAAACGAATGGTTGGGTTCACGCCCGGAGCTGTATACTCTATAATTCATCTATCTAACAGTGTAAACGATTGGTTGGGTTCCCGCCCGGAGCTGTATACTCTATAATTCATATATCTAACAGTGCAAACGAATTTGTTGGGTTCACGCCCGGAGCTGTATACTCTATAATCCATCTATCTAACAGTGTAAACGATTGGTTGGGTTCGCGCCCGGAGCTGTATACTCTATAATTCATCTATCTAACAGTGTAAACGAATGGTTGGGTTCGCGCCCGGAGCTGTATACTCTATAATCCATCTATCTAACAGTGTAAACGAATGGTTGGGTTCGCGCCCGGAGCTGTATACTCTATAATTCATCTATCTAACAGTGCAAACGAATGGTTGGGTTCACGCCCGGAGCTGTATACTCTATAATTCATCTATCTAACAGTGCAAACGAATTGTTGGGTTCGCGCCCGGAGCTGTATACTCTATAATTCATCTATCTAACAGTGCAAACGAATTTGTTGGGTTCGCGCCCGGAGCTGTATACTCTATAATCCATCTATCTAACAGTGTAAACGAATGGTTGGGTTCGCGCCCGGAGCTGTATACTCTATAATTCATCTATCTAACAGTGCAAACGAATGGTTGGGTTCGCGCCCGGAGCTGTATACTCTATAATTCATCTATCTAACAGTGTAAACGAATGGTTGGGTTCGCGCCCGGAGCTGTATACTCTATAATTCATATATCTAACAGTGTAAACGAATGGTTTGGTTCCCGCCCGGAGCTGTATACTCTACAATTCATATATCTAACAGTGTAAACGAATGGTTGGGTTCGCGCCCGGAGCTGTATACTCTACAATTCATCTATCTAACAGTGTAAACGAATGGTTGGGCTCACGCCCGGAGCTGTATACTCTATAATTCATATATCTAACAGTGTAAACGAATGGTTGGGTTCACGCCCGGAGCTGTATACTCTATAATTCATCTATCTAACAGTGTAAACGAATGGTTGGGTTCACGCCCGGAGCTGTATACTCTATAATTCATATATCTAACAGTGTAAACGAATGGTTGGGTTCACGCCCGGAGCTGTATACTCTATAATTCATATATCTAACAGTGTAAACGAATGGTTGGGTTCGCGCCCGGAGCTGTATACTCTACAATTCATCTATCTAACAGTGTATACGAATGGTTGGGTTCACGCCCGGAGCTGTATACTCTACAATTCATCTATCTAACAGTGTAAACGAATGGTTGGGCTCACGCCCGGAGCTGTATACTCTACAATTCATATATCTAACAGTGTATAAACGATTGGTTGGGTTCGCGCCCGGAGCTGTATACTCTACAATTCATCTATCTAACAGTGTAAACGAATGGTTGGGTTCGCGCCCGGAGCTGTATACTCTATAATTCATCTATCTAACAGTGTAAACGAAAGGTTGGGTTCCCGCCCGGAGCTGTATACTCTATAATTCATCTATCTAACAGTGTAAACGAATGGTTGGGTTCACGCCCGGAGCTGTATACTCTATAATTCATCTATCTAACAGTGCAAACGAAAGGTTGGGTTCGCGCCCGGAGCTGTATACTCTATAATTCATCTATCTAATAGTGTAACCGAATGGTTGGGTTCACGCCCGGAGCTGTATACTCTATAATTCATCTATCTAACAGTGTAAACGAAAGGTTGGGTTCCCGCCCGGAGCTGTATACTCTATAATTCATCTATCTAACAGTGTAAACGAATGGTTGGGTTCACGCCCGGAGCTGTATACTCTATAATTCATCTATCTAACAGTGTAAACGAATGGTTGGGTTCACGCCCGGAGCTGTATACTCTATAATTCATCTATCTAACAGTGTAAACGAATGGTTGGGTTCACGCCCGGAGCTGTATACTCTACAATTCATCTATCTAACAGTGTAAACGAATGGTTTGGGTTCACGCCCGGAGCTGTATACTCTATAATTCATCTATCTAACAGTGCAAACGAATGGTTGGGTTCACGCCCGGAGCTGTATACTCTATAATTCATATATCTAACAGTGCAAACGAATGGTTGGGTTCGCGCCCGGAGCTGTATACTCTATAATTCATCTATCTAACAGTGTAAACGAATGGTTGGGTTCGCGCCCGGAGCTGTATACTCTATAATTCATCTATCTAACAGTGTAAACGAATGGTTGGGTTCCCGCCCGGAGCTGTATACTCTATAATTCATCTATCTAACAGTGTAAACGAATGGTTGGGTTCGCGCCCGGAGCTGTTTTTTCTATAATTCATCTATCTAACAGTGTAACCGATTGGTTGGGTTCGCGCCCGGAGCTGTTTTTTCTATAATTCATCTATCTAACAGTGTAACCGATTGGTTGGGTTCGCGCCCGGAGCTGTATACTCTATAATTCATCTATCTAACAGTGTAAACGAATGGTTGGGTTCACGCCCGGAGCTGTATACTCTATAATTCATATATCTAACAGTGCAAACGAATGGTTGGGTTCCCGCCCGGAGCTGTATACTCTATAATTCATCTATCTAACAGTGTAAACGAATGGTTGGGTTCACGCCCGGAGCTGTATACTCTATAATTCATCTATCTAACAGTGTAAACGAATGGTTGGGTTCACGCCCGGAGCTGTATACTCTATAATTCATCTATCTAACAGTGTAAACGAATGGTTGGGTTCGCGCCCGGAGCTGTATACTCTATAATTCATCTATCTAACAGTGTAAACGATTGGTTGGGTTCACGCCCGGAGCTGTATACTCTATAATTCATCTATCTAACAGTGTAAACGATTGGTTGGGTTCACGCCCGGAGCTGTATACTCTATAATTCATCTATCTAACAGTGTAAACGATTGGTTGGGTTCACGCCCGGAGCTGTATACTCTACAATTCATCTATCTAACAGTGTAAACGATTGGTTGGGTTCGCGCCCGGAGCTGTATACTCTATAATTCATCTATCTAACAGTGTAAACGAATGGTTGGGTTCGCGCCCGGAGCTGTATACTCTATAATTCATCTATCTAACAGTGCAAACGATTGGTTGGGTTCCAGCCCGGAGCTGTATACTCTATAATTCATCTATCTAACAGTGCAAACGATTGGTTGGGTTCGCGCCCGGAGCTGAATACTCTATAATTCATATATCTAACAGTGTAAACGATTGGTTGGGTTCACGCCCGGAGCTGTATACTCTATAATTCATCTATCTAACAGTGCAAACGAATGGTTGGGTTCACGCCCGGAGCTGTATACTCTATAATTCATCTATCTAACAGTGCAAACGAATGGTTGGGTTCACGCCCGGAGCTGTATACTCTACAATTCATATATCTAACAGTGTAAACGAATGGTTGGGTTCACGCCCGGAGCTGTATACTCTATAATTCATCTATCTAACAGTGCAAACGATTGGTTGGGTTCACGCCCGGAGCTGTATACTCTACAATTCATCTATCTAACAGTGCAAACGAATGATTGGGTTCACGCCCGGAGCTGTATACTCTACAATTCATCTATCTAACAGTGTAAACGATTGGTTGGGTTCGCGCCCGGAGCTGTATACTCTATAATTCATCTATCTAACAGTGTAACCGAATGGTTGGGTTCACGCCCGGAGCTGTATACTCTATAATTCATCTATCTAACAGTGCAAACGAATGGTTGGGTTCGCGCCCGGAGCTGTATACTCTACAATTCATCTATCTAACAGTGTAAACGAATGGTTGGGTTCACGCCCGGAGCTGTATACTCTACAATTCATCTATCTAACAGTGCAAACGAATGGTTGGGTTCACGCCCGGAGCTGTATACTCTACAATTCATCTATCTAACAGTGTAAACGAATGGTTGGGTTCACGCCCGGAGCTGTATACTCTATAATTCATCTATCTAACAGTGTAAACGAATGGTTGGGTTCACGCCCGGAGCTGTATACTCTATAATTCATCTATCTAACAGTGTAAACGAATGGTTGGGTTCGCGCCCGGAGCTGTATACTCTATAATTCATCTATCTAACAGTGTAAACGAATGGTTTGGTTCCCGCCCGGAGCTGTATACTCTATAATTCATCTATCTAACAGTGTAAACGAATGGTTTGGTTCCCGCCCGGAGCTGTATACTCTACAATTCATCTATCTAACAGTGTAAACGAATGGTTGGGTTCACGCCCGGAGCTGTATACTCTATAATTCATCTATCTAACAGTGCAAACGAATGGTTGGGTTCACGCCCGGAGCTGTATACTCTATAATTCATCTATCTAACAGTGTAAACGAATGGTTGGGTTCACGCCCGGAGCTGTATACTCTATAATTCATCTATCTAACAGTGCAAACGATTGGTTGGGTTCACGCCCGGAGCTGTATACTCTATAATTCATCTATCTAACAGTGTAACCGAATGGTTGGGTTCGCGCCCGGAGCTGTATACTCTATAATTCATCTATCTAACAGTGTTAACGAATGGTTGGGTTCCCGCCCGGAGCTGTATACTCTATAATTCATCTATCTAACAGTGTAAACGAATGGTTGGGTTCGCGCCCGGAGCTGTATACTCTATAATTCATCTATCTAACAGTGTTAACGAATGGTTGGGTTCCCGCCCGGAGCTGTATACTCTATAATTCATCTATCTAACAGTGTAAACGAATGGTTGGGTTCACGCCCGGAGCTGTATACTCTACAATTCATCTATCTAACAGTGCAAACGAATGGTTGGGTTCACGCCCGGAGCTGTATACTCTATAATTCATCTATCTAACAGTGCAAACGAATGGTTGGGTTCCCGCCCGGAGCTGTATACTCTATAATTCATCTATCTAACAGTGTAAACGAATGGTTGGGTTCACGCCCGGAGCTGTATACTCTATAATTCATCTATCTAACAGTGTAACCGAATGGTTGGGTTCGCGCCCGGAGCTGTATACTCTATAATTCATCTATCTAACAGTGTAAACGAATGGTTGTGTTCACGCCCGGAGCTGTATACTCTATAATTCATCTATCTAACAGTGTAAACGAATGGTTGGGTTCACGCCCGGAGCTGTATACTCTATAATTCATCTATCTAACAGTGTAAACGAATGGTTGGGTTCGCACCCGGAGCTGTATACTCTACAATTCATCTATCTAACAGTGCAAACGAATGGTTGGGTTCACGCCCGGAGCTGTATACTCTATAATTCATCTATCTAACAGTGCAAACGAATGGTTGGGTTCGCGCCCGGAGCTGTATACTCTACAATTCATCTATCTAACAGTGTAAACGAATGGTTGGGTTCACGCCCGGAGCTGTTTTTTCTATAATTCATCTATCTAACAGTGCAAACGAATGGTTGGGTTCACGCCCGGAGCTGTATACTCTATAATTCATCTATCTAACAGTGTAACCGATTGGTTGGGTTCACGCCCGGAGCTGTATACTCTATAATTCATCTATCTAACAGTGTAAACGAATGGTTGGGTTCACGCCCGGAGCTGTATACTCTACAATTCATATATCTAACAGTGTAACCGAATGGTTGGGTTCGCGCCCGGAGCTGTATACTCTATAATTCATCTATCTAACAGTGTAAACGATTGGTTGGGTTCCCGCCCGGAGCTGTATACTCTATAATTCATCTATCTAACAGTGCAAACGAATGGTTGGGTTCACGCCCGGAGCTGTATACTCTATAATTCATCTATCTAACAGTGTAAACGAATGGTTGGGTTCCCGCCCGGAGCTGTATACTCTATAATTCATCTATCTAACAGTGCAAACGAATGGTTGGGTTCACGCCCGGAGCTGTATACTCTATAATTCATCTATCTAATAGTGTAAACGAATGGTTGGGTTCGCGCCCGGAGCTGTATACTCTATAATTCATCTATCTAACAGTGTAAACGAATGGTTGGGTTCACGCCCGGAGCTGTATACTCTATAATTCATCTATCTAACAGTGTAAACGAATGGTTGGGTTCGCGCCCGGAGCTGTATACTCTATAATTCATCTATCTAACAGTGTAAACGAATGGTTGGGTTCGCGCCCGGAGCTGTATACTCTATAATTCATCTATCTAACAGTGTAAACGAATGGTTGGGTTCCCGCCCGGAGCTGTATACTCTATAATTCATCTATCTAACAGTGTAAACGATTGGTTGGGTTCACGCCCGGAGCTGTATACTCTATAATTCATCTATCTAACAGTGTAAACGAATGGTTGGGTTCCCGCCCGGAGCTGTATACTCTACAATTCATCTATCTAACAGTGCAAACGAATGGTTGGGTTCACGCCCGGAGCTGTATACTCTATAATTCATCTATCTAATAGTGTAAACGAATGGTTGGGTTCGCGCCCGGAGCTGTATACTCTACAATTCATCTATCTAACAGTGCAAACGAATGGTTGGGTTCACGCCCGGAGCTGTATACTCTATAATTCATCTATCTAATAGTGTAAACGAATGGTTGGGTTCACGCCCGGAGCTGTATACTCTATAATTCATATATCTAACAGTGTAACCGAATGGTTGGGTTCGCGCCCGGAGCTGTATACTCTATAATTCATCTATCTAACAGTGTAACCGAATGGTTGTGTTCCCGCCCGGAGCTGTATACTCTATAATTCATATATCTAACAGTGTAAACGAATGGTTGGGTTCCCGCCCGGAGCTGTATACTCTATAATTCATCTATCTAACAGTGCAAACGAATGGCTGGGTTCACGCCCGGAGCTGTATACTCTATAATTCATCTATCTAACAGTGTAAACGAATGTTGGGTTCGCGCCCGGAGCTGTATACTCTATAATTCATCTATCTAACAGTGTAAACGAATGGTTGGGTTCGCGCCCGGAGCTGTATACTCTATAATTCATCTATCTAACAGTGTAAACGAATGGTTGGGTTCACGCCCGGAGCTGTATACTCTATAATTCATCTATCTAACAGTGCAAACGAATGGTTGGGTTCACGCCCGGAGCTGTATACTCTACAATTCATCTATCTAACAGTGCAAACGAATGGTTGGGTTCGCGCCCGGAGCTGTATACTCTATAATTCATCTATCTAACAGTGTAAACGAATGGTTGGGTTCGCGCCCGGAGCTGTATACTCTATAATTCATATATCTAACAGTGTAACCGAATGGTTGGGTTCCCGTCCGGAGCTGTATACTCTATAATTCATCTATCTAACAGTGCAAACGAATGGTTGGGTTCACGCCCGGAGCTGTATACTCTATAATTCATATATCTAACAGTGTAAACGAATGGTTGGGTTCACGCCCGGAGCTGTATACTCTATAATTCATCTATCTAACAGTGTAAACGATTGGTTGGGTTCACGCCCGGAGCTGTATACTCTATAATTCATCTATCTAACAGTGTAAACGAATGGTTGGGTTCGCGCCCGGAGCTGTATACTCTATAATTCATATATCTAACAGTGTAAACGAATGGTTGGGTTCACGCCCGGAGCTGTATACTCTATAATTCATATATCTAACAGTGTAAACGAATGGTTGGGTTCCCGCCCGGAGCTGTATACTCTATAATTCATCTATCTAACAGTGTAAACGATTGGTTGGGTTCGCGCCCGGAGCTGTATACTCTATAATTCATCTATCTAACAGTGTAAACGATTGGTTGGGTTCGCGCCCGGAGCTGTATACTCTATAATTCATCTATCTAACAGTGTAACCGAATGGTTGGGTTCCCGCCCGGAGCTGTATACTCTACAATTCATCTATCTAACAGTGCAAACGAATGGTTGGGTTCACGCCCGGAGCTGTATACTCTATAATTCATCTATCTAACAGTGTAAACGAATGGTTGGGTTCACGCCCGGAGCTTTATACTCTATAATTCATCTATCTAACAGTGTAAACGAATGGTTGGGTTCACGCCAGGAGCTGTATACTCTATAATTCATCTATCTAACAGTGTAAACGAATGGTTGGGTTCACGCCCGGAGCTGTATACTCTATAATTCATATATCTAACAGTGTAAACGAATGGTTGGGTTCGCGCCCGGAGCTGTATACTCTATAATTCATCTATCTAACAGTGTAAACGAATGGTTGGGTTCACGCCCGGAGCTGTATACTCTATAATTCATCTATCTAACAGTGTAAACGATTGGTTGGGTTCCCGCCCGGAGCTGTATACTCTATAATTCATCTATCTAACAGTGCAAACGAATGGTTGGGTTCGCACCCGGAGCTGTATACTCTATAATTCATATATCTAACAGTGTAAACGAATGGTTGGGTTCGCGCCCGGAGCTGTATACTCTATAATTCATCTATCTAACAGTGTAACCGATTGGTTGGGTTCGCGCCCGGAGCTGTATACTCTATAATTCATCTATCTAACAGTGTAAACGAATGGTTGGGTTCCCGCCCGGAGCTGTATACTCTACAATTCATCTATCTAACAGTGTAAACGATTGGTTGGGTTCCCGCCCGGAGCTGTATACTCTATAATTCATCTATCTAACAGTGTAAACGAATGGTTGGGTTCACGCCCGGAGCTGTATACTCTACAATTCATCTATCTAACAGTGTAAACGATTGGTTGGGTTCCCGCCCGGAGCTGTATACTCTATAATTCATCTATCTAACAGTGTAAACGAATGGTTGGGTTCACGCCCGGAGCTGTATACTCTATAATTCATCTATCTAACAGTGCAAACGAATGGTTGGGTTCGCACCCGGAGCTCTATACTCTATAATTCATCTATCTAACAGTGCAAACGAATGGTTGGGTTCACGCCCGGAGCTTTATACTCTATAATTCATCTATCTAACAGTGTAACCGATTGGTTGGGTTCGCGCCCGGAGCTGTATACTCTATAATTCATCTATCTAACAGTGTAACCGATTGGTTGGGTTCGCGCCCGGAGCTGTATACTCTATAATTCATCTATCTAACAGTGTAACCGAATGGTTGGGTTCGCGCCCGGAGCTGTATACTCTATAATTCATATATCTAACAGTGTAACCGAATGGTTGGGTTCGCGCCCGGAGCTGTATACTCTATAATTCATCTATCTAACAGTGTAAACGAATGGTTGGGTTCACGCCCGGAGCTGTATACTCTATAATTCATATATCTAACAGTGCAAACGAATGGTTGGGTTCACGCCCGGAGCTGTATACTCTATAATTCATCTATCTAACAGTGTAAACGAATGGTTGGGTTCACGCCCGGAGCTGTATACTCTATAATTCATATATCTAACAGTGTAACCGAATGGTTGGGTTCACGCCCGGAGCTGTATACTCTATAATTCATCTATCTAACAGTGTAACCGAATGGTTGGGTTCGCGCCCGGAGCTGTATACTCTATAATTCATATATCTAACAGTGTAACCGAATGGTTGGGTTCGCGCCCGGAGCTGTATACTCTATAATTCATCTATCTAACAGTGCAAACGAATGGTTGGGTTCACGCCCGGAGCTGTATATTCTATAATTCATCTATCTAACAGTGTAAACGAATGGTTGGGTTCACGCCCGGAGCTGTATACTCTATAATTCATATATCTAACAGTGTAAACGAATGGTTGGGTTCACGCCCGGAGCTGTATACTCTATAATTCATATATCTAACAGTGCAAACGAATGGTTGGGTTCACGCCCGGAGCTGTATACTCTATAATTCATCTATCTAACAGTGTAAACGAATGGTTGGGTTCTGGCCCGGAGCTGTATACTCTATAATTCATATATCTAACAGTGTAAACGAATGGTTGGGTTCGCGCCCGGAGCTGTATACTCTATAATTCATATATCTAACAGTGCAAACGAATGGTTGGGTTCACGCCCGGAGCTGTATACTCTATAATTCATATATCTAACAGTGCAAACGAATGGTTGGGTTCGCGCCCGGAGCTGTATATTCTATAATTCATCTATCTAACAGTGTAAACGAATGGTTGGGTTCGCGCCCGGAGCTGTATACTCTATAATTCATATATCTAACAGTGCAAACGAATGGTTGGGTTCACGCCCGGAGCTGTATACTCTATAATTCATCTATCTAACAGTGTAAACGAATGGTTGGGTTCTGGCCCGGAGCTGTATACTCTATAATTCATATATCTAACAGTGTAAACGAATGGTTGGGTTCGCGCCCGGAGCTGTATACTCTATAATTCATATATCTAACAGTGCAAACGAATGGTTGGGTTCACGCCCGGAGCTGTATACTCTATAATTCATCTATCTAACAGTGTAAACGAATGGTTGGGTTCGCGCCCGGAGCTGTATACTCTACAATTCATCTATCTAACAGTGTAAACGAATGGTTGGGTTCACTCCCGGAGCTGTATACTCTATAATTCATCTATCTAACAGTGTAAACGAATGGTTGGGTTCCCGCCCGGAGCTGTATACTCTACAATTCATCTATCTAACAGTGTAAACGAATGGTTGGGTTCGCGCCCGGAGCTGTATACTCTACATTTCATCTATCTAACAGTGTAACCGAATGGTTGGGTTCGCGCCCGGAGCTGTATACTCTATAATTCATCTATCTAACAGTGTAAACGAATGGTTGGGTTCGCGCCCGGAGCTGTATACTCTATAATTCATCTATCTAACAGTGTAAACGAATGGTTGGGTTCACGCCCGGAGCTGTTTTTTCTATAATTCATCTATCTAACAGTGTAACCGAATGGTTGGGTTCACGCCCGGAGCTGTATACTCTATAATTCATCTATCTAACAGTGTAAACGAATGGTTGGGTTCGCGCCCGGAGCTGTATACTCTATAATTCATATATCTAACAGTGTAAACGAATGGTTGTGTTCGCGCCCGGAGCTGTATACTCTATAATTCATATATCTAACAGTGTAAACGATTGGTTGGGTTCGCGCCCGGAGCTGTATACTCTACAATTCATCTATCTAACAGTGCAAACGATTGGTTGGGTTCACGCCCGGAGCTGTATACTCTACAATTCATCTATCTAACAGTGCAAACGATTGGTTGGGTTCACGCCCGGAGCTGTATACTCTACAATTCATCTATCTAACAGTGTAAACGATTGGTTGGGTTCGCGCCCGGAGCTGTATACTCTATAATTCATATATCTAACAGTGCAAACGATTGGTTGGGTTCACGCCCGGAGCTGTATACTCTATAATTCATCTATCTAACAGTGCAAACGAATGGTTGTGTTCGCGCCCGGAGCTGTATACTCTATAATTCATCTATCTAACAGTGTAAACGAATGGTTGGGTTCGCGCCCGGTGCTGTATACTCTATAATTCATCTATCTAACAGTGTAAACGAATGGTTGTGTTCGCGCCCGGAGCTGTATACTCTATAATTCATCTATCTAACAGTGTAAACGAATGGTTGGGTTCACGCCCGGAGCTGTATACTCTATAATTCATATATCTAACAGTGTAAACGAATGGTTGGGTTCCCGCCCGGAGCTGTATACTATATAATTCATCTATCTAACAGTGTAAACGAATGGTTGGGTTCCCGCCCGGAGCTGTATACTATATAATTCATCTATCTAACAGTGTAACCGAATGGTTGGGTTCACGCCCGGAGCTGTATACTCTATAATTCATCTATCTAACAGTGTAACCGAATGGTTGGGTTCGCGCCCGGAGCTGTATACTCTATAATTCATCTATCTAACAGTGTAAACGAATGGTTGGGTTCACGCCCGGAGCTGTATACTCTATAATTCATCTATCTAACAGTGTAAACGATTGGTTGGGTTCCCGCCCGGAGCTGTATACTCTATAATTCATCTATCTAACAGTGTAAACGATTGGTTGGGTTCCCGCCCGGAGCTGTATACTCTATAATTCATCTATCTAACAGTGTAAACGAATGGTTGGGTTCACGCCCGGAGCTGTATACTCTACAATTCATCTATCTAACAGTGCAAACGAATGGTTGGGTTCACGCCCGGAGCTGTATACTCTATAATTCATCTATCTAACAGTGCAAACGAATGGTTGGGTTCACGCCCGGAGCTGTATACTCTACAATTCATCTATCTAACAGTGCAAACGATTGGTTGGGTTCACGCCCGGAGCTGTATACTCTACAATTCATCTATCTAACAGTGTAAACGAATGGTTGGGTTCGCGCCCGGAGCTGTATACTCTACAATTCATCTATCTAACAGTGCACACGAATGGTTGGGTTCACGCCCGGAGCTGTATACTCTATAATTCATCTATCTAACAGTGCAAACGAATGGTTGGGTTCACGCCCGGAGCTGTATACTCTATAATTCATCTATCTAACAGTGTAAACGAATGGTTGGGTTCACGCCCGGAGCTGTATACTCTACAATTCATCTATCTAACAGTGTAAACGAATGGTTGGGTTCACGCCCGGAGCTGTATACTCTACAATTCATATATCTAACAGTGTAAACGAATGGTTGGGTTCGCGCCCGGAGCTGTATACTCTATAATTCATCTATCTAACAGTGTAAACGAATGGTTGGGTTCACGCCCGGAGCTGTATACTCTATAATTCATCTATCTAACAGTGCAAACGAATGGTTGGGTTCACGCCCGGAGCTGTATACTCTATAATTCATCTATCTAACAGTGTAAACGAATGGTTGGGTTCGCGCCCGGAGCTGTATACTCTATAATTCATCTATCTAACAGTGTAACCGAATGGTTGGGTTCGCGCCCGGAGCTGTATACTCTACAATTCATCTATCTAACAGTGTAAACGAATGGTTGGGTTCGCGCCCGGAGCTGTATACTCTACAATTCATCTATCTAACAGTGTAAACGAATGGTTGGGTTCGCGCCCGGAGCTGTATACTCTATAATTCATCTATCTAACAGTGTAACCGAATGGTTGGGTTCACGCCCGGAGCTGTATAACGATTGGTTGGGTTCGCGCCCGGAGCTGTATACTCTACAATTCATCTATCTAACAGTGTAAACGAATGGTTGGGTTCACGCCCGGAGCTGTATACTCTATAATTCATCTATCTAACAGTGTAAACGAATGGTTGGGTTCGCGCCCGGAGCTGTATACTCTATAATTCATCTATCTAACAGTGTAAACGAATGGTTGGGTTCGCGCCCGGAGCTGTATACTCTATAATTCATCTATCTAACAGTGTAACCGAATGGTTGGGTTCACGCCCGGAGCTGTATACTCTATAATTCATCTATCTAACAGTGTAAACGAATGGTTGGGTTCACGCCCGGAGCTGTATACTCTATAATTCATATATCTAACAGTGTAAACGATTGGTTGGGTTCACGCCCGGAGCTGTATACTCTATACTTCATCTATCTAACAGTGTAAACGAATGGTTGGGTTCGCGCCCGGAGCTGTATACTCTATAATTCATCTATCTAACAGTGTAACCGAATGGTTGGGTTCGCGCCCGGAGCTGTATACTCTACAATTCATCTATCTAACAGTGTAAACGAATGGTTGGGTTCGCGCCCGGAGCTGTATACTCTACAATTCATCTATCTAACAGTGTAAACGAATGGTTGGGTTCCCGCCCGGAGCTGTATACTCTATAATTCATCTATCTAACAGTGTAAACGAATGGTTGGGTTCACGCCCGGAGCTGTATACTCTATAATTCATCTATCTAACAGTGTAAACGAATGGTTGGGTTCACGCCCGGAGCTGTATACTCTATAATTCATCTATCTAACAGTGTAAACGAATGGTTGGGTTCGCGCCCGGAGCTGTATACTCTATAATTCATATATCTAACAGTGTAAACGAATGGTTGGGTTCCCGCCCGGAGCTGTATACTCTATAATTC
Organism: Siphonodentalium dalli; assembly: GCA_032622095.1. Lineage (NCBI taxonomy): Eukaryota > Metazoa > Mollusca > Scaphopoda > Gadilida > Siphonodentaliidae > Siphonodentalium > Siphonodentalium dalli. The sequence continues at coordinate 13,249,785 of CP136067.1, forward strand.
ATCTATCTAACAGTGTAAACGAATGGTTGGGTTCACGCCCGGAGCTGTATACTCTATAATTCATCTATCTAACAGTGTAAACGAATGGTTGGGTTCACGCCCGGAGCTGTATACTCTATAATTCATCTATCTAACAGTGTAAACGAATGGTTGGGTTCGCGCCCGGAGCTGTATACTCTATAATTCATATATCTAACAGTGTAAACGAATGGTTGGGTTCCCGCCCGGAGCTGTATACTCTATAATTCATCTATCTAACAGTGTAAACGAATGGTTGGGTTCGCGCCCGGAGCTGTATACTCTATAATTCATCTATCTAACAGTGTAAACGAATGGTTGGGTTCGCGCCCGGAGCTGTATACTCTATAATTCATCTATCTAACAGTGTAAACGAATGGTTGGGTTCACGCCCGGAGCTGTATACTCTATAATTCATCTATCTAACAGTGTAAACGAATGGTTGGGTTCACGCCCGGAGCTGTATACTCTACAATTCATCTATCTAACAGTGTAAACGAATGGTTGGGTTCGCGCCCGGAGCTGTATACTCTACAATTCATCTATCTAACAGTGCAAACGAATGGTTGGGTTCACGCCCGGAGCTGTATACTCTATAATTCATCTATCTAACAGTGTAAACGAATGGTTGGGTTCGCGCCCGGAGCTGTATACTCTACAATTCATCTATCTAATACTGTAAACGAATGGTTGGGTTCACGCCCGGAGCTGTATACTCTATAATTCATCTATCGAACAGTGTAAACGAATGGCTGGGTTCACGCCCGGAGCTGTATACTCTACAATTCATCTATCTAACAGTGTAAACGAATGGTTGGGTTCACGCCCGGAGCTGTATACTCTATAATTCATATATCTAACAGTGTAAACGAATGGTTGGGTTCCCGCCCGGAGCTGTATACTCTATAATTCATATATCTAACAGTGTAACCGATTGGTTGTGTTCACGCCCGGAGCTGTATACTCTATAATTCATCTATCTAATAGTGTAAACGAATGGTTGGGTTCACGCCCGGAGCTGTATACTCTACAATTCATCTATCTAACAGTGTAAACGAATGGTTGGGTTCACGCCCGGAGCTGTATACTCTATAATTCATATATCTAACAGTGTAAACGAATGGTTGGGTTCCCGCCCGGAGCTGTATACTCTATAATTCATATATCTAACAGTGTAACCGATTGGTTGTGTTCACGCCCGGAGCTGTATACTCTATAATTCATCTATCTAATAGTGTAAACGAATGGTTGGGTTCACGCCCGGAGCTGTATACTCTATAATTCATCTATCTAACAGTGTAACCGAATGGTTGGGTTCACGCCCGGAGCTGTATACTCTATAATTCATCTATCTAACAGTGTAAACGAATGGTTGGGTTCTGGCCCGGAGCTGTATACTCTATAATTCATCTATCTAACAGTGTAAACGAATGGTTGGGTTCTGGCCCGGAGCTGTATACTCTATAATTCATCTATCTAACAGTGTAAACGAATGGTTGGGTTCTGGCCCGGAGCTGTATACTCTATAATTCATCTATCTAACAGTGTAAACGATTGGTTGGGTTCGCGCCCGGAGCTGTATACTCTATAATTCATCTATCTAACAGTGTAAACGAATGGTTGGGTTCGCGCCCGGAGCTGTATACTCTATAATTCATCTATCTAACAGTGTAAACGAATGGTTGGGTTCTGGCCCGGAGCTGTATACTCTATAATTCATATATCTAACAGTGCAAACGAATGGTTGGGTTCACGCCCGGAGCTGTATACTCTACAATTCATCTATCTAACAGTGTAAACGAATGGTTGGGTTCACGCCCGGAGCTGTATACTCTACAATTCATCTATCTAACAGTGTAAACGAATGGTTGGGTTCGCGCCCGGAGCTGTATACTCTATAATTCATCTATCTAACAGTGTAAACGAATGGTTGGGTTCACGCCCGGAGCTGTATACTCTACAATTCATCTATCTAACAGTGTAAACGATTGGTTGGGTTCGCGCCCGGAGCTGTATACTCTATAATTCATCTATCTAACAGTGTAAACGAATGGTTGGGTTCGCGCTCGGAGCTGTATACTCTATAATTCATCTATCTAACAGTGTAAACGAATGGTTGTGTTCGCGCCCGGAGCTGTATACTCTATAATTCATCTATCTAACAGTGTAAACGAATGGTTGTGTTCGCGCCCGGAGCTGTATACTCTATAATTCATCTATCTAACAGTGTAAACGAATGGTTGGGTTCACGCCCGGAGCTGTATACTCTATAATTCATCTATCTAACAGTGCAAACGAATGGTTGGGTTCGCGCCCGGAGCTGTATACTCTATAATTCATCTATCTAACAGTGTAAACGAATGGTTGGGTTCACGCCCGGAGCTGTATACTCTATAATTCATCTATCTAACAGTGTAAACGAATGGTTGGGTTCACGCCCGGAGCTGTATACTCTATAATTCATCTATCTAACAGTGTAAACGAATGGTTGGGTTCACGCCCGGAGCTGTATACTCTATAATTCATCTATCTAACAGTGCAAACGAATGGTTGGGTTCGCGCCCGGAGCTGTATACTCTATAATTCATCTATCTAACAGTGTAAACGAATGGTTGGGTTCACGCCCGGAGCTGTATACTCTATAATTCATCTATCTAACAGTGTAAACGAATGGTTGGGTTCGCGCCCGGAGCTGTATACTCTATAATTCATCTATCTAATAGTGCAAACGAATGGTTGGGTTCACGCCCGGAGCTGTATACTCTATAATTCATCTATCTAACAGTGCAAACGAATGGTTGGGTTCACGCCCGGAGCTGTATACTCTATAATTCATCTATCTAACAGTGTAAACGAATGGTTGGGTTCACGCCCGGAGCTGTATACTCTATAATTCATATATCTAACAGTGTAAACGAATGGTTGGGTTCACGCCCGGAGCTGTATACTCTATAATTCATCTATCTAACAGTGTAAACGAATGGTTGGGTTCACGCACGGAGCTGTATACTCTACAATTCATCTATCTAACAGTGTAACCGAATGGTTTGGTTCACGCCCGGAGCTGTATACTCTATAATTCATCTATCTAACAGTGTAAACGATTGGTTGGGTTCTGGCCCGGAGCTGTATACTCTATAATTCATCTATCTAACAGTGTAAACGATTGGTTGGGTTCACGCCCGGAGCTGTATACTCTATAATTCATCTATCTAACAGTGTAACCGATTGGTTGGGTTCGCGCCCGGAGCTGTACGAATGGTTGGGTTCACGCCCGGAGCTGTACGAATGGTTGGGTTCACGCCCGGAGCTGTATACTCTACAATTCATATATCTAACAGTGTAAACGAATGGTTGGGTTCACGCCCGGAGCTGTATACTCTATAATTCATCTATCTAACAGTGTAAACGAATGGTTGGGTTCACGCCCGGAGCTGTATACTCTATAATTCATCTATCTAACAGTGCAAACGAATGGTTGGGTTCGCGCCCGGAGCTGTATACTCTATAATTCATCTATCTAACAGTGCAAACGATTGGTTGGGTTCCCGCCCGGAGCTGTATACTCTATAATTCATCTATCTAATAGTGCAAACGATTGGTTGGGTTCACGCCCGGAGCTGTATACTCTACAATTCATCTATCTAACAGTGCAAACGAATGGTTGGGTTCCCGCCCGGAGCTGTATACTCTATAATTCATCTATCTAACAGTGTAAACGAATGGTTGGGTTCCCGCCCGGAGCTGTATACTCTATAATTCATCTATCTAACAGTGTAAACGAATGGTTGGGTTCACGCCCGGAGCTGTATACTCTATAATTCATCTATCTAACAGTGTAAACGAATGGTTGGGTTCCCGCCCGGAGCTGTATACTCTATAATTCATCTATCTAACAGTGTAAACGAATGGTTGGGTTCACGCCCGGAGCTGTATACTCTATAATTCATCTATCTAACAGTGCAAACGAATGGTTGGGTTCGCGCCCGGAGCTGTATACTCTATAATTCATCTATCTAACAGTGCAAACGATTGGTTGGGTTCCCGCCCGGAGCTGTATACTCTATAATTCATATATCTAACAGTGTAACCGAATGGTTGGGTTCGCGCCCGGAGCTGTATACTCTATAATTCATCTATCTAACAGTGTAAACGAATGGTTGGGTTCACGCCCGGAGCTGTATACTCTATAATTCATATATCTAACAGTGTAACCGAATGGTTGGGTTCACGCCCGGAGCTGTATACTCTATAATTCATATATCTAACAGTGTAAACGAATGGTTGGGTTCCCGCCCGGAGCTGTATACTCTATAATTCATCTATCTAACAGTGTAAACGAATGGTTGGGTTCCCGCCCGGAGCTGTATACTCTATAATTCATCTATCTAACAGTGTAAACGAATGGTTGGGTTCGCGCCCGGAGCTGTATACTCTATAATTCATCAATCTAACAGTGTAAACGAATGGTTGGGTTCACGCCCGGAGCTGTATACTCTACAATTCATCTATCTAACAGTGCAAACGAATGGTTGGGTTCTGGCCCGGAGCTGTATACTCTATAATTCATATATCTAACAGTGTAAACGATTGGTTGGGTTCGCGCCCGGAGCTGTATACTCTATAATTCATATATCTAACAGTACAAACGAATGGTTGGGTTCGCGCCCGGAGCTGTATACTCTATAATTCATATATCTAACAGTGCAAACGAATGGTTGGGTTCACGCCCGGAGCTGTATACTCTATAATTCATCTATCTAATAGTGTAAACGAATGGTTGGGTTCACGCCCGGAGCTGTATACTCTATAATTCATCTATCTAACAGTGTAAACGAATGGTTGGATTCGCGCCCGGAGCTGTATACTCTATAATTCATATATCTAACAGTGCAAACGAATGGTTGGGTTCGCGCCCGGAGCTGTATACTCTATAATTCATATATCTAACAGTGTAAACGAATGGTTGGGTTCACGCCCGGAGCTGTATACTCTATAATTCATATATCTAACAGTGTAAACGATTGGTTGGGTTCGCGCCCGGAGCTGTATACTCTATAATTCATCTATCTAACAGTGTAAACGAATGGTTGGGTTCGCGCCCGGAGCTGTATACTCTATAATTCATCTATCTAACAGTGTAAACGAATGGTTGGGTTCGCGCCCGGAGCTGTATACTCTACAATTCATCTATCTAACAGTGTAAACGAATGGTTGGGTTCACGCCCGGAGCTGTATACTCTATAATTCATCTATCTAACAGTGTAAACGAATGGTTGGGTTCACGCCCGGAGCTGTATACTCTACAATTCATCTATCTAACAGTGTAACCGAATGGTTGGGTTCACGCCCGGAGCTGTATACTCTATAATTCATCTATCTAACAGTGTAAACGAATGGTTGGGTTCACGCCCGGAGCTGTATACTCTATAATTCATATATCTAACAGTGTAAACGAATGGTTGGGTTCACGCCCGGAGCTGTATACTCTATAATTCATCTATCTAACAGTGCAAACGAATGGTTGGGTTCACGCCCGGAGCTGTATACTCTATAATTCATCTATCTAACAGTGCAAACGAATGGTTGGGTTCACGCCCGGAGCTGTATACTCTATAATTCATCTATCTAACAGTGTAAACGAATGGTTGGGTTCGCGCCCGGAGCTGTATACTCTATAATTCATCTATCTAACAGTGTAAACGATTGGTTGGGTTCACGCCCGGAGCTGTATACTCTATAATTCATCTATCTAACAGTGTAAACGAATGGTTGGGTTCCCGCCCGGAGCTGTATACTCTATAATTCATCTATCTAACAGTGCAAACGAATGGTTGGGTTCGCGCCCGGAGCTGTATACTCTATAATTCATCTATCTAACAGTGTAACCGATTGGTTGGGTTCGCGCCCGGAGCTGTATACTCTATAATTCATCTATCTAACAGTGTAAACGAATGGTTGGGTTCACGCCCGGAGCTGTATACTCTATAATTCATCTATCTAACAGTGTAACCGAATGGTAGGGTTCACGCCCGGAGCTGTATACTCTATCATTCATATATCTAACAGTGTAAACGATTGGTTGGGTTCACGCCCGGAGCTGTATACTCTACAATTCATATATCTAACAGTGTAAACGAATGGTTGGGTTCGCGCCCGGAGCTGTATACTCTATAATTCATCTATCTAACAGTGTAAACGAATGGTTGGGTTCGCGCCCGGAGCTGTATACTCTACAATTCATCTATCTAACAGTGTAAACGATTGGTTGGGTTCGCGCCCGGAGCTGTATACTCTATAATTCATCTATCTAACAGTGTAAACGATTGGTTGGGTTCGCGCCCGGAGCTGTATACTCTATAATTCATCTATCTAACAGTGTAAACGAATGGTTGGGTTCACGCCCGGAGCTGTATACTCTATAATTCATCTATCTAACAGTGCAAACGAATGGTTGGGTTCACGCCCGGAGCTGTATACTCTATAATTCATCTATCTAACAGTGCAAACGAATGGTTGGGTTCACGCCCGGAGCTGTATACTCTATAATTCATCTATCTAACAGTGCAAACGAATGGTTGGGTTCACGCCCGGAGCTGTATACTCTATAATTCATCTATCTAACAGTGTAAACGAATGGTTGGGTTCGCGCCCGGAGCTGTATACTCTATAATTCATCTATCTAACAGTGTAAACGAATGGTTGGGTTCACGCCCGGAGCTGTATACTCTATAATTCATCTATCTAACAGTGTAAACGATTGGTTGGGTTCACGCCCGGAGCTGTATACTCTATAATTCATCTATCTAACAGTGTAAACGATTGGTTGGGTTCGCGCCCGGAGCTGTATACTCTATAATTCATCTATCTAACAGTGTAAACGAATGGTTGGGTTCCCGCCCGGAGCTGTATACTCTATAATTCATCTATCTAACAGTGCAAACGAATGGTTGGGTTCGCGCCCGGAGCTGTATACTCTATAATTCATCTATCTAACAGTGTAACCGATTGGTTGGGTTCGCGCCCGGAGCTGTATACTCTATAATTCATCTATCTAACAGTGTAAACGAATGGTTGGGTTCACGCCCGGAGCTGTATACTCTATAATTCATCTATCTAACAGTGTAACCGAATGGTAGGGTTCACGCCCGGAGCTGTATACTCTATCATTCATATATCTAACAGTGTAAACGATTGGTTGGGTTCACGCCCGGAGCTGTATACTCTACAATTCATATATCTAACAGTGTAAACGAATGGTTGGGTTCGCGCCCGGAGCTGTATACTCTACAATTCATATATCTAACAGTGTAAACGAATGGTTGGGTTCCCGCCCGGAGCTGTATACTCTATAATTCATCTATCTAACAGTGCAAACGAATGGTTGGGTTCGCGCCCGGAGCTGTATACTCTATAATTCATCTATCTAACAGTGTAAACGAATGGTTGGGTTCACGCCCGGAGCTGTATACTCTACAATTCATCTATCTAACAGTGTAAACGATTGGTTGGGTTCGCGCCCGGAGCTGTATACTCTATAATTCATATATCTAACAGTGTAAACGAATGGTTGGGTTCACGCCCGGAGCTGTATACTCTATAATTCATATATCTAACAGTGTAAACGATTGGTTTGGTTCGCGCCCGGAGCTGTATACTCTATAATTCATATATCTAACAGTGTAACCGAATGGTTGGGTTCACGCCCGGAGCTGTATACTCTATAATTCATATATCTAACAGTGTAAACGATTGGTTTGGTTCGCGCCCGGAGCTGTATACTCTATAATTCATCTATCGAATAGTGTAAACGAATGGTTGGGTTCACGCCCGGAGCTGTATACTCTATAATTCATCTATCGAATAGTGTAAACGAATGGTTGGGTTCACGCCCGGAGCTGTATACTCTATAATTCATATATCTAACAGTGTAAACGAATGGTTGGGTTCACGCCCGGAGCTGTATACTCTATAATTCATCTATCTAATAGTGTAAACGAATGGTTGGGTTCACGCCCGGAGCTGTATACTCTATAATTCATCTATCTAATAGTGTAAACGAATGGTTGGGTTCACGCCCGGAGCTGTATACTCTATAATTCATCTATCTAATAGTGTAAACGAATGGTTGGGTTCCCGCCCGGAGCTGTATACTCTATAATTCATCTATCTAACAGTGTAACCGAATGGTTGGGTTCGCGCCCGGAGCTGTATACTCTATAATTCATCTATCTAACAGTGTAAACGAATGGTTGGGTTCACGCCCGGAGCTGTATACTCTATAATTCATCTATCTAACAGTGTAAACGATTGGTTTGGTTCGCGCCCGGAGCTGTATACTATATAATTCATCTATCTAACAGTGTAACCGAATGGTTGGGTTCGCGCCCGGAGCTGTATACTCTATAATTCATCTATCTAACAGTGTAAACGAATGGTTGGGTTCACGCCCGGAGCTGTATACTCTATAATTCATCTATCTAACAGTGCAAACGAATGGTTTGGTTCACGCCCGGAGCTGTATACTCTATAATTCATCTATCTAACAGTGCAAACGAATGGTTGGGTTCACGCCCGGAGCTGTATACTCTATAATTCATCTATCTAATAGTGTAAACGATTGGTTGGGTTCGCGCCCGGAGCTGTATACTCTATAATTCATCTATCTAACAGTGTAAACGAATGGTTGGGTTCACGCCCGGAGCTGTATACTCTACAATTCATCTATCTAACAGTGTAAACGAATGGTTGGGTTCACGCCCGGAGCTGTATACTCTATAATTCATCTATCTAACAGTGTAACCGAATGGTTGGGTTCCCGCCCGGAGCTGTATACTCTATAATTCATCTATCTAACAGTGTAAACGATTGGTTGGGTTCGCGCCCGGAGCTGTATACTCTACAATTCATCTATCTAACAGTGTAACCGAATGGTTGGGTTCCCGCCCGGAGCTGTATACTCTATAATTCATCTATCTAACAGTGTAAACGATTGGTTGGGTTCACGCCCGGAGCTGTATACTCTATAATTCATCTATCTAACAGTGTAAACGAATGGTTGGGTTCGCGCCCGGAGCTGTATACTCTACAATTCATCTATCTAACAGTGTAAACGATTGGTTGGGTTCGCGCCCGGAGCTGTATACTCTACAATTCATCTATCTAACAGTGTAAACGAATGGTTGGGTTCGCACCCGGAGCTGTATACTCTATAATTCATCTATCTAACAGTGTAAACGAATGGTTGGGTTCACGCCCGGAGCTGTATACTCTATAATTCATCTATCTAACAGTGTAACCGAATGGTTGGGTTCGCGCCCGGAGCTGTATACTCTATAATTCATCTATCTAACAGTGCAAACGAATGGTTGGGTTCGCGCCCGGAGCTGTATACTCTATAATTCATATATCTAACAGTGCAAACGAATGGTTGGGTTCACGCCCGGAGCTGTATACTCTATAATTCATCTATCTAACAGTGCAAACGAATGGTTGGGTTCACGCCCGGAGCTGTATACTCTATAATTCATCTATATAACAGTGTAAACGAATGGTTGGGTTCACGCCCTGAGCTGTATACTCTATAATTCATCTATCTAACAGTGTAAACGAATGGTTGGGTTCACGCCCGGAGCTGTATACTCTATAATTCATATATCTAACAGTGTAAACGAATGGTTGGGTTCACGCCCTGAGCTGTATACTCTATAATTCATCTATCTAACAGTGTAAACGAATGGTTGGGTTCACGCCCTGAGCTGTATACTCTATAATTCATCTATCTAACAGTGTAAACGAATGGTTGGGTTCACGCCCGGAGCTGTATACTCTATAATTCATATATCTAACAGTGTAAACGAATGGTTGGGTTCGCGCCCGGAGCTGTATACTCTATAATTCATATATCTAACAGTGCAAACGAATGGTTGGGTTCGCGCCCGGAGCTGTATACTCTATAATTCATCTATCTAACAGTGTAACCGAATGGTTGGGTTCGCGCCCGGAGCTGTATACTCTATAATTCATCTATCTAACAGTGTAAACGAATGGTTGGGTTCACGCCCGGAGCTGTATACTCTATAATTCATCTATCTAACAGTGTAAACGAATGGTTGGGTTCGCGCCCGGAGCTGTATACTCTATAATTCATCTATCTAACAGTGTAAACGAATGGTTGGGTTCACGCCCGGAGCTGTATACTCTATAATTCATCTATCTAACAGTGCAAACGAATGGTTGGGTTCCCGCCCGGAGCTGTATACTCTATAATTCATCTATCTAACAGTGTAAACGAATGGTTGGGTTCGCGCCCGGAGCTGTATACTCTATAATTCATCTATCTAACAGTGTAAACGAATGGTTGGGTTCACGCCCGGAGCTGTATACTCTATAATTCATCTATCTAACAGTGTAACCGAATGGTTGGGTTCACGCCCGGAGCTGTATACTCTACAATTCATCTATCTAACAGTGTAAACGAATGGTTGGGTTCGCGCCCGGAGCTGTATACTCTACAATTCATCTATCTAACAGTGTAAACGAATGGTTGGGTTCCCGCCCGGAGCTGTATACTCTACAATTCATCTATCTAACAGTGTAAACGAATGGTTGGGTTCACGCCCGGAGCTGTATACTCTATAATTCATATATCTAACAGTGTAAACGATTGGTTGGGTTCACGCCCGGAGCTGTATACTCTATAATTCATCTATCTAACAGTGCAAACGATTGGTTGGGTTCGCGCCCGGAGCTGTATACTCTACAATTCATCTATCTAACAGTGTAAACGAATGGTTGGGTTCGCGCCCGGAGCTGTATACTCTACAATTCATCTATCTAACAGTGTAACCGAATGGTTGGGTTCGCGCCCGGAGCTGTATACTCTATAATTCATCTATCTAACAGTGTAAACGAATGGTTGGGTTCGCGCCCGGAGCTGTATACTCTACAATTCATCTATCTAACAGTGTAAACGAATGGTTGGGTTCACGCCCGGAGCTGTATACTCTATAATTCATCTATCTAATAGTGTAAACGATTGGTTGGGTTCGCGCCCGGAGCTGTATACTCTATAATTCATCTATCTAACAGTGCAAACGAATGGTTGGGTTCTGGCCCGGAGCTGTATACTCTATAATTCATCTATCTAACAGTGTAACCGATTGGTTGGGTTCACGCCCGGAGCTGTATACTCTACAATTCATCTATCTAACAGTGTAAACGAATGGTTGGGTTCGCGCCCGGAGCTGTATACTCTATAATTCATCTATCTAACAGTGTAACCGATTGGTTGGGTTCACGCCCAGAGCTGTATACTCTATAATTCATATATCTAACAGTGTAAACGATTGGTTGGGTTCGCGCTCGGAGCTGTATACTCTATAATTCATCTATCTAACAGTGCAAACGATTGGTTGGGTTCGCGCCCGGAGCTGTATACTCTACAATTCATCTATCTAACAGTGTAACCGAATGGTTGGGTTCACGCCCGGAGCTGTACACTCTATAATTCATCTATCTAACAGTGTAAACGAATGGTTGGGTTCGCGCCCGGAGCTGTATACTCTATAATTCATCTATCTAACAGTGTAAACGAATGGTTGGGTTCCCGCCCGGAGCTGTATACTCTATAATTCATCTATCTAACAGTGTAAACGAATGGTTGGGTTCACGCCCAGAGCTGTACACTCTATAATTCATCTATCTAACAGTGTAAACGAATGGTTGGGTTCCCGCCCGGAGCTGTATACTCTATAATTCATCTATCTAACAGTGTAACCGATTGGTTGGGTTCACGCCCAGAGCTGTACACTCTATAATTCATCTATCTAACAGTGTAAACGAATGGTTGGGTTCGCGCCCGGAGCTGTATACTCTATAATTCATCTATCTAACAGTGTAAACGAATGGTTGGGTTCCCGCCCGGAGCTGTATACTCTATAATTCATCTATCTAACAGTGTAACCGATTGGTTGGGTTCACGCCCAGAGCTGTACACTCTATAATTCATCTATCTAACAGTGTAAACGAATGGTTGGGTTCGCGCCCGGAGCTGTATACTCTATAATTCATCTATCTAACAGTGTAACCGATTGGTTGGGTTCACGCCCGGAGCTGTATACTCTATAATTCATCTATCTAACAGTGTAAACGAATGGTTGGGTTCCCGCCCGGAGCTGTATACTCTATAATTCATCTATCTAACAGTGTAACCGATTGGTTGGGTTCACGCCCAGAGCTGTACACTCTATAATTCATCTATCTAACAGTGTAAACGAATGGTTGGGTTCGCGCCCGGAGCTGTATACTCTATAATTCATCTATCTAACAGTGTAACCGATTGGTTGGGTTCACGCCCGGAGCTGTATACTCTACAATTCATCTATCTAACAGTGTAAACGAATGGTTGGGTTCACGCCCGGAGCTGTATACTCTATAATTCATATATCTAACAGTGTAAACGAATGGTTGGGTTCGCGCCCGGAGCTGTATACTCTATAATTCATCTATCTAACAGTGTAAACGAATGGTTGGGTTCGCGCCCGGAGCTGTATACTCTATAATTCATCTATCTAACAGTGTAAACGAATGGTTGGGTTCGCGCCCGGAGCTGTATACTCTATAATTCATATATCTAACAGTGTAAACGATTGGTTGGGTTCGCGCCCGGAGCTGTATACTCTATAATTCATCTATCTAACAGTGTAACCGATTGGTTGGGTTCACGCCCAGAGCTGTATACTCTATAATTCATATATCTAACAGTGTAAACGATTGGTTGGGTTCGCGCCCGGAGCTGTATACTCTATAATTCATCTATCTAACAGTGTAAACGATTGGTTGGGTTCGCGCCCGGAGCTGTATACTCTATAATTCATCTATCTAACAGTGTAACCGATTGGTTGGGTTCACGCCCAGAGCTGTATACTCTATAATTCATCTATCTAACAGTGCAAACGAATGGTTAGGTTCACGCCCGGAGCTGTATACTCTATAATTCATCTATCTAACAGTGTAAACGATTGGTTGGGTTCCCGCCCGGAGCTGTATACTCTATAATTCATCTATCTAACAGTGTAAACGAATGGTTGGGTTCCCGCCCGGAGCTGTATACTCTACAATTCATCTATCTAACAGTGTAAACGAATGGTTGGGTTCACGCCCGGAGCTGTATACTCTATAATTCATCTATCTAACAGTGCAAACGAATGGTTGGGTTCCCGCCCGGAGCTGTATACTCTATAATTCATCTATCTAACAGTGTAACCGAATGGTTGGGTTCACGCCCGGAGCTGTATACTCTATAATTCATCTATCTAACAGTGTAAACGATTGGTTGGGTTCACGCCCGGAGCTGTATACTCTACAATTCATCTATATAACAGTGTAAACGAATGGTTGGGTTCGCGCCCGGAGCTGTATACTCTATAATTCATCTATCTAACAGTGTAACCGAATGGTTGGGTTCGCGCCCGGAGCTGTATACTCTATAATTCATCTATCTAACAGTGCAAACGAATGGTTCGGTTCACGCCCGGAGCTGTATACTCTATAATTCATCTATCTAACAGTGCAAACGAATGGTTGGGTTCACGCCCGGAGCTGTATACTCTATAATTCATCTATCTAACAGTGTAAACGATTGGGTGGGTTCACGCCCGGAGCTGTATACTCTATAATTCATATATCTAACAGTGTAAACGATTGGGTGGGTTCGCGCCCGGAGCTGTATACTCTATAATTCATCTATCTAACAGTGCAAACGAATGGTTGGGTTCTGGCCCGGAGCAGTATACTCTATAATTCATCTATCTAACAGTGCAAACGAATGGTTGGGTTCACGCCCAGAGCTGTATACTCTATAATTCATATATCTAACAGTGTAAACGATTGGTTGGGTTCGCGCCCGGAGCTGTATACTCTACAATTCATCTATCTAACAGTGCAAACGATTGGTTGGGTTCGCGCCCGGAGCTGTATACTCTACAATTCATCTATCTAACAGTGTAACCGAATGGTTGGGTTCACGCCCGGAGCTGTACACTCTATAATTCATCTATCTAACAGTGTAAACGAATGGTTGGGTTCGCGCCCGGAGCTGTATACTCTATAATTCATCTATCTAACAGTGTAAACGATTGGTTGGGTTCACGCCCGGAGCTGTATACTCTATAATTCATCTATCTAACAGTGTAACCGAATGGTTGGGTTCCCGCCCGGAGCTGTATACTCTATAATTCATCTATCTAACAGTGCAAACGAATGGTTGGGTTCACGCCCGGAGCTGTATACTCTACAATTCATCTATCTAACAGTGTAAACGAATGGTTGGGTTCACGCCCGGAGCTGTATACTCTATAATTCATCTATCTAACAGTGTAACCGAATGGTTGGGTTCGCGCCCGGAGCTGTATACTCTATAATTCATCTATCTAACAGTGTAAACGATTGGTTGGGTTCACGCCCGGAGCTGTATACTCTATAATTCATCTATCTAACAGTGTAACCGATTGGTTGGGTTCCCGCCCGGAGCTGTATACTCTATAATTCATCTATCTAACAGTGCAAACGAATGGTTGGGTTCACGCCCGGAGCTGTATACTCTACAATTCATCTATCTAACAGTGTTAACGAATGGTTGGGTTCACGCCCGGAGCTGTATACTCTATAATTCATCTATCTAACAGTGTAACCGAATGGTTGGGTTCGCGCCCGGAGCTGTATACTCTACAATTCATCTATCTAACAGTGTAAACGAATGGTTGGGTTCGCGCCCGGAGCTGTATACTCTATAATTCATCTATCTAACAGTGTAAACGAATGGTTGGGTTCGCGCCCGGAGCTGTATACTCTACAATTCATCTATCTAACAGTGCAAACGATTGGTTGGGTTCACGCCCGGAGCTGTATACTCTACAATTCATATATCTAACAGTGTAAACGAATGGTTGGGTTCGCGCCCGGAGCTGTATACTCTACAATTCATCTATCTAACAGTGTAAACGAATGGTTGGGTTCACGCCCGGAGTTGTATACTCTATAATTCATCTATCTAACGGTGTAACCGAATGGTTGGGTTCACGCCCGGAGCTGTATACTCTACAATTCATCTATCTAACAGTGTAAACGAATGGTTGGGTTCACGCCCGGAGTTGTATACTCTATAATTCATCTATCTAACAGTGCAAACGAATGGTTGGGTTCCCGCCCGGAGCTGTATACTCTACAATTCATATATCTAACAGTGCAAACGAATGGTTGGGTTCACGCCCGGAGCTGTATACTCTACAATTCATCTATCTAACAGTGCAAACGAATGGTTGGGTTCACGCCCGGAGCTGTATACTCTATAATTCATATATCTAACGGTGTAACCGATTGGTTGGGTTCACGCCCGGAGCTGTATACTCTATAATTCATCTATCTAACAGTGTAAACGAATGGTTGGGTTCGCGCCCGGAGCTGTATACTCTATAATTCATCTATCTAACAGTGTAACCGAATGGTTAGGTTCGCGCCCGGAGCTGTATACTCTATAATTCATCTATCTAACAGTGTAAACGAATGGTTGGGTTCGCGCCCGGAGCTGTATACTCTATAATTCATATATCTAACAGTGTAAACGAATGGTTGGGTTCGCGCCCGGAGCTGTATACTCTATAATTCATCTATCTAACAGTGTAACCGAATGGTTAGGTTCGCGCCCGGAGCTGTATACTCTATAATTCATCTATCTAACAGTGTAAACGAATGGTTGGGTTCCCGCCCGGAGCTGTATACTCTATAATTCATCTATCTAACAGTGTAAACGAATGGTTGTGTTCCCGCCCGGAGTTGTATACTCTATAATTCATCTATCTAACAGTGCAAACGAATGGTTGGGTTCGCGCCCGGAGCTGTATACTCTATAATTCATCTATCTAACAGTGTAAACGAATGGTTGGGTTCACGCCCGGAGTTGTATACTCTATAATTCATCTATCTAACAGTGCAAACGAATGGTTGGGTTCGCGCCCGGAGCTGTATACTCTATAATTCATATATCTAACAGTGAAAACGAATGGTTGGGTTCCCGCCCGGAGCTGTATACTCTATAATTCATCTATCTAACAGTGTAAACGATTGGTTGGGTTCCCGCCCGGAGCTGTATACTCTATAATTCATCTATCTAACAGTGTAAACGAATGGTTGGGTTCGCGCCCGGAGCTGTATACTCTATAATTCATCTATCTAACAGTGTAAACGAATGGTTGTGTTCCCGCCCGGAGCTGTATACTCTATAATTCATCTATCTAACAGTGCAAACGAATGGTTGGGTTCGCGCCCGGAGCTGTATACTCTATAATTCATCTATCTAACAGTGTAAACGAATGGTTGGGTTCACGCCCGGAGCTGTATACTCTATAATTCATATATCTAACAGTGTAAACGAATGGTTGGGTTCGCGCCCGGAGCTGTATATTCTATAATTCATCTATCTAACAGTGTAAACGAATGGTTGGGTTCGCGCCCGGAGCTGTATACTCTATAATTCATCTATCTAACAGTGTAAACGATTGGTTGGGTTCGCGCCCGGAGCTGTATACTCTATAATTCATCTATCTAACAGTGCAAACGAATGGTTGGGTTCGCGCCCGGAGCTGTATACTCTATAATTCATCTATCTAACAGTGTAAACGAATGGTTGGGTTCGCGCCCGGAGCTGTATACTCTACAATTCATATATCTAACAGTGTAACCGAATGGTTGGGTTCACGCCCGGAGCTGTATACTCTACAATTCATCTATCTAACAGTGTAACCGAATGGTTGGGTTCACGCCCGGAGCTGTATACTCTATAATTCATCTATCTAACAGTGTAAACGAATGGTTGGGTTCACGCCCGGAGCTGTATACTCTATAATTCATCTATCTAACAGTGTAAACGAATGGTTGGGTTCACGCCCGGAGCTGTATACTCTATAATTCATCTATCTAACAGTGTAAACGATTGGTTGGGTTCACGCCCGGAGCTGTATACTCTATAATTCATATATCTAACAGTGTAAACGAATGGTTGGGTTCACGCCCGGAGCTGTATACTCTATAATTCATATATCTAACAGTGTAAACGAATGGTTGGTTCACGCCCGGAGCTGTATACTCTATAATTCATATATCTAACAGTGTAAACGAATGGTTGGGTTCACGCCCGGAGCTGTATACTCTATAATTCATATATCTAACAGTGTAAACGAATGGTTGGGTTCACGCCCGGAGCTGTATACTCTATAATTCATATATCTAACAGTGCAAACGAATGGTTGGGTTCACGCCCGGAGCTGTATACTCTATAATTCATATATCTAACAGTGTAAACGAATGGTTGGTTCACGCCCGGAGCTGTATACTCTATAATTCATATATCTAACAGTGTAAACGAATGGTTGGGTTCACGCCCGGAGCTGTATACTCTATAATTCATATATCTAACAGTGTAAACGAATGGTTGGGTTCACGCCCGGAGCTGTATACTCTATAATTCATATATCTAACAGTGCAAACGAATGGTTGGGTTCACGCCCGGAGCTGTATACTCTATAATTCATATATCTAACAGTGCAAACGAATGGTTGGGTTCACGCCCGGAGCTGTATACTCTATAATTCATATATCTAACAGTGCAAACGAATGGTTGGGTTCACGCCCGGAGCTGTATACTCTATAATTCATATATCTAACAGTGCAAACGAATGGTTGGGTTCACGCCCGGAGCTGTATACTCTATAATTCATATATCTAACAGTGTAAACGAATGGTTGGGTTCACGCCCGGAGCTGTATACTCTATAATTCATCTATCTAACAGTGTAAACGAATGGTTGGGTTCACGCCCGGAGCTGTATACTCTATAATTCATATATCTAACAGTGCAAACGAATGGTTGGGTTCACGCCCGGAGCTGTATACTCTATAATTCATCTATCTAACAGTGCAAACGAATGGTTGGGTTCACGCCCGGAGCTGTATACTCTATAATTCATATATCTAACAGTGTAAACGAATGGTTGGGTTCGCGCCCGGAGCTGTATACTCTACAATTCATATATCTAACAGTGCAAACGATTGGTTGGGTTCCCGCCCGGAGCTGTATACTCTACAATTCATCTATCTAACAGTGTAAACGATTGGTTGGGTTCGCGCCCGGAGCTGTATACTCTACAATTCATCTATCTAACAGTGTAACCGAATGGTTGGGTTCCCGCCCGGAGCTGTATACTCTATAATTCATATATCTAACAGTGTAAACGAATGGTTGGGTTCCCGCCCGGAGCTGTATACTCTATAATTCATCTATCTAACAGTGCAAACGAATGGTTTGGTTCACGCCCGGAGCTGTATACTCTATAATTCATCTATCTAACAGTGTAACCGAATGGTTGGGTTCACGCCCGGAGCTGTATACTCTACAATTCATCTATCTAACAGTGTAAACGAATGGTTGGGTTCACGCCCGGAGCTGTATACTCTACAATTCATCTATCTAACAGTGTAACCGAATGGTTGGGTTCACGCCCGGAGCTGTATACTCTATAATTCATCTATCTAACAGTGCAAACGAATGGTTTGGTTCACGCCCGGAGCTGTATACTCTATAATTCATATATCTAACAGTGCAAACGAATGGTTGGGTTCACGCCCGGAGCTGTATACTCTACAATTCATCTATCTAACAGTGTAACCGAATGGTTGGGTTCACGCCCGGAGCTGTATACTCTATAATTCATCTATCTAACAGTGCAAACGAATGGTTTGGTTCACGCCCGGAGCTGTATACTCTATAATTCATATATCTAACAGTGCAAACGAATGGTTGGGTTCACGCCCGGAGCTGTATACTCTACAATTCATATATCTAACAGTGTAACCGAATGGTTGGGTTCACGCCCGGAGCTGTATACTCTATAATTCATCTATATAACAGTGTAAACGAATGGTTGGGTTCGCGCCCGGAGCTGTATACTCTATAATTCATCTATCTAACAGTGTAAACGAATGGTTGGGTTCGCGCCCGGGGCTGTATACTCTATAATTCATCTATCTAACAGTGTAAACGAATGGTTGGGTTCACGCCCGGAGCTGTATACTCTACAATTCATCTATCTAATAGTGTAAACGAATGGTTGGGTTCACGCCCGGAGCTGTATACTCTATAATTCATCTATCTAACAGTGTAAACGAATGGTTGGGTTCACGCCCGGAGCTGTATACTCTACAATTCATCTATCTAACAGTGTAAACGAATGGTTGGGTTCGCGCCCGGGGCTGTATACTCTATAATTCATCTATCTAACAGTGTAAACGAATGGTTGGGTTCGCGCCCGGGGCTGTATACTCTATAATTCATCTATCTAACAGTGTAAACGATTGGGTGGGTTCACGCCCGGAGCTGTATACTCTACAATTCATCTATCTAATAGTGTAAACGAATGGTTGGGTTCCCGCCCGGAGCTGTATACTCTACAATTCATCTATCTAACAGTGTAAACGAATGGTTGGGTTCGCGCCCGGAGCTGTATACTCTACAATTCATCTATCTAACAGTGTAAACGAATGGTTGGGTTCGCGCCCGGGGCTGTATACTCTATAATTCATCTATCTAACAGTGCAAACGATTGGTTGGGTTCGCGCCCGGAGCTGTATACTCTATAATTCATCTATCTAACAGTGTAAACGATTGGGTGGGTTCACGCCCGGAGCTGTATACTCTACAATTCATCTATCTAATAGTGTAAACGAATGGTTGGGTTCCCGCCCGGAGCTGTATACTCTACAATTCATCTATCTAACAGTGTAAACGAATGGTTGGGTTCACGCCCGGAGCTGTATACTCTACAATTCATCTATCTAACAGTGTAAACGAATGGATGGGTTCACGCCCGGAGCTGTATACTCTATAATTCATCTATCTAATAGTGTAAACGAATGGTTGGGTTCGCGCCCGGAGCTGTATACTCTATAATTCATCTATCTAACAGTGTAAACGAATGGTTGGGTTCGCGCCCGGAGCTGTATACTCTATAATTCATCTATCTAATAGTGTAAACGAATGGTTGGGTTCGCGCCCGGAGCTGTATACTCTATAATTCATCTATCTAACAGTGTAAACGAATTGTTGGGTTCGCGCCCGGAGCTGTATACTCTATAATTCATCTATCTAACAGTGTAAACGAATGGTTGGGTTCGCGCCCGGAGCTGTATACTCTATAATTCATCTATCTAACAGTGTAAACGAATGGTTGGGTTCACGCCCGGAGCTGTATACTCTACAATTCATCTATCTAACAGTGTAAACGATTGGTTGGGTTCACGCCCGGAGCTGTATACTCTATAATTCATCTATCTAACAGTGTAAACGAATGGTTGGGTTCGCGCCCGGAGCTGTATACTCTATAATTCATCTATCTAACAGTGTAAACGAATGGTTGGGTTCACGCCCGGAGCTGTATACTCTACAATTCATCTATCTAACAGTGTAAACGATTGGTTGGGTTCGCGCCCGGAGCTGTATACTCTACAATTCATCTATCTAACAGTGTAACCGATTGGTTGGGTTCGCGCCCGGAGCTGTATACTCTACAATTCATATATCTAACAGTGCAAACGAATGGTTGGGTTCACGCCCGGAGCTGTATACTCTATAATTCATCTATCTAACAGTGTAAACGATTGGTTGGGTTCACGCCCGGAGCTGTATACTCTATAATTCATATATCTAACAGTGTAACCGAATGGTTGGGTTCACGCCCGGAGCTGTATACTCTACAATTCATCTATCTAACAGTGCAAACGAATGGTTGGGTTCCCGCCCGGAGCTGTATACTCTATAATTCATCTATCTAACAGTGTAAACGATTGGTTGGGTTCACGCCCGGAGCTGTATACTCTATAATTCATATATCTAACAGTGTAAACGAATGGTTGGGTTCACGCCCGGAGCTGTATACTCTATAATTCATCTATCTAACAGTGTAAACGATTGGTTGGGTTCGCGCCCGGAGCTGTATACTCTATAATTCATATATCTAACAGTGTAAACGAATGGTTGGGTTCGCGCCCGGAGCTGTATACTCTATAATTCATCTATCTAACAGTGTAAACGAATGGTTGGGTTCGCGCCCGGAGCTGTATACTCTACAATTCATCTATCTAACAGTGTAAACGAATGGTTGGGTTCGCGCCCGGAGCTGTATACTCTATAATTCATCTATCTAACAGTGTAAACGATTGGTTGGGTTCACGCCCGGAGCTGTATACTCTATAATTCATCTATCTAACAGTGTAAACGAATGGTTGGGTTCACGCCCGGAGCTGTATACTCTACAATTCATCTATCTAACAGTGTAAACGAATGGCTGGGTTCGCGCCCGGAGCTGTATACTCTATAATTCATCTATCTAACAGTGTAAACGAATGGTTGGGTTCCCGCCCGGAGCTGTATACTCTATAATTCATCTATCTAACAGTGTAACCGAATGGTTGGGTTCCCGCCCGGAGCTGTATACTCTATAATTCATCTATCTAACAGTGTAAACGATTGGTTGGGTTCGCGCCCGGAGCTGTATACTCTATAATTCATCTATCTAACAGTGTAAACGAATGGTTGGGTTCCCGCCCGGAGCTGTATACTCTATAATTCATCTATCTAACAGTGTAACCGAATGGTTGGGTTCCCGCCCGGAGCTGTATACTCTACAATTCATCTATCTAACAGTGTAAACGAATGGTTGGGTTCGCGCCCGGAGCTGTATACTCTATAATTCATCTATCTAACAGTGTAAACGAATGGTTGGGTTCGCGCCCGGAGCTGTATACTCTATAATTCATCTATCTAACAGTGTAAACGAATGGTTGGGTTCGCGCCCGGAGCTGTATACTCTATAATTCATCTATCTAACAGTGTAAACGAATGGTTGGGTTCACGCCCGGAGCTGTATACTCTATAATTCATCTATCTAACAGTGTAAACGAATGGTTGGGTTCCCGCCCGGAGCTGTATACTCTACAATTCATCTATCTAACAGTGTAAACGAATGGTTGGGTTCACGCCCGGAGCTGTATACTCTATAATTCATCTATCTAACAGTGTAAACGAATGGTTGGGTTCGCGCCCGGAGCTGTATACTCTATAATTCATCTATCTAACAGTGTAAACGAATGGTTGGGTTCACGCCCGGAGCTGTATACTCTATAATTCATCTATCTAACAGTGTAAACGATTGGTTGGGTTCACGCCCGGAGCTGTATACTCTACAATTCATCTATCTAACAGTGTAAACGAATGGTTGGGTTCGCGCCCGGAGCTGTATACTCTATAATTCATCTATCTAACAGTGTAACCGAATGGTTGGGTTCACGCCCGGAGATGTATACTCTATAATTCATCTATCTAACAGTGCAAACGATTGGTTGGGTTCGCGCCCGGAGCTGTATACTCTACAATTCATCTATCTAACAGTGTAAACGAATGGTTGGGTTCGCGCCCGGAGCTGTATACTCTATAATTCATCTATCTAACAGTGTAAACGAATGGTTGGGTTCGCGCCCGGAGCTGTATACTCTATAATTCATCTATCTAACAGTGTAAACGAATGGTTGGGTTCGCGCCCGGAGCTGTATACTCTATAATTCATCTATCTAACAGTGTAAACGAATGGTTGGGTTCACGCCCGGAGCTGTATACTCTATAATTCATCTATCTAACAGTGTAAACGAATGGTTGGGTTCACGCCCGGAGCTGTATACTCTATAATTCATATATCTAACAGTGTAAACGATTGGTTGGGTTCACGCCCAGAGCTGTATACTCTATAATTCATATATCTAACAGTGTAAACGATTGGTTGGGTTCGCGCCCGGAGCTGTATACTCTATAATTCATCTATCTAACAGTGTAAACGAATGGTTGGGTTCGCGCCCGGAGCTGTATACTCTATAATTCATCTATCTAACAGTGTAAACGAATGGTTGGGTTCACGCCCGGAGCTGTATACTCTATAATTCATCTATCTAACAGTGTAAACGAATGGTTGGGTTCGCGCCCGGAGCTGTATACTCTATAATTCATCTATCTAACAGTGTAACCGAATGGTTGGGTTCCCGCCCGGAGCTGTATACTCTATAATTCATCTATCTAACAGTGTAAACGAATGGTTGGGTTCGCGCCCGGAGCTGTATACTCTACAATTCATCTATCTAACAGTGTAAACGAATGGTTGGGTTCGCGCCCGGAGCTGTATACTCTATAATTCATCTATCTAACAGTGTAAACGAATGGTTGGGTTCGCGCCCGGAGCTGTATACTCTATAATTCATCTATCTAACAGTGTAAACGATTGGTTGGGTTCACGCCCGGAGCTGTATACTCTATAATTCATCTATCTAACAGTGTAAACGAATGGTTGGGTTCACGCCCGGAGCTGTATACTCTACAATTCATATATCTAACAGTGTAAACGAATGGTTGGGTTCGCGCCCGGAGCTGTATACTCTATAATTCATCTACCTAACAGTGTAAACGATTGGTTGGGTTCACGCCCGGAGCTGTATACTCTATAATTCATATATCTAACAGTGTAACCGAATGGTTGGGTTCGCGCCCGGAGCTGTATACTCTATAATTCATCTATCTAACAGTGCAACCGAATGGTTGGGTTCGCGCCCGGAGCTGTATACTCTATAATTCATCTATCTAACAGTGTAAACGATTGGTTGGGTTCCCGCCCGGAGCTGTATACTCTATAATTCATCTATCTAACAGTGTAACCGAATGGTTGGGTTCACGCCCGGAGCTGTATACTCTATAATTCATCTATCTAACAGTGTAAACGAATGGTTGGGTTCACGCCCGGAGCTGTATACTCTATAATTCATATATCTAACAGTGTAAACGAATGGTTGGGTTCACGCCCGGAGCTGTATACTCTACAATTCATCTATCTAACAGTGTAAACGAATGGTTGGGTTCACGCCCGGAGCTGTATACTCTATAATTCATCTATCTAACAGTGCAAACGAATGGTTGGGTTCGCGCCCGGAGCTGTATACTCTATAATTCATCTATCTAACAGTGTAAACGAATGGTTGGGTTCACGCCCGGAGCTGTATACTCTATAATTCATCTATCTAACAGTGTAAACGAATGGTTGGGTTCACGCCCGGAGCTGTATACTCTATAATTCATCTATCTAACAGTGTAAACGAATGGTTGGGTTCGCGCCCGGAGCTGTATACTCTATAATTCATCTATCTAACAGTGTAAACGAATGGTTGGGTTCGCGCCCGGAGCTGTATACTCTACAATTCATCTATCTAACAGTGCAAACGAATGGTTGGGTTCGCGCCCGGAGCTGTATACTCTATAATTCATCTATCTAACAGTGTAAACGAATGGTTGGGTTCACGCCCGGAGCTGTATACTCTATAATTCATCTATCTAACAGTGTAAACGAATGGTTGGGTTCGCGCCCGGAGCTGTATACTCTACAATTCATCTATCTAACAGTGTAACCGAATGGTTGGGTTCCCGCCCGGAGCTGTATACTCTATAATTCATCTATCTAATAGTGCAAACGAATGGTTGGGTTCACGCCCGGAGCTGTATACTCTATAATTCATCTATCTAACAGTGTAAACGAATGGTTGGGTTCGCGCCCGGAGCTGAATACTCTATAATTCATCTATCTAACAGTGCAAACGAATGGTTGGGTTCACGCCCGGAGCTGTATACTCTATAATTCATCTATCTAACAGTGTAAACGAATGGTTGGGTTCGCGCCCGGAGCTGTATACTCTATAATTCATCTATCTAACAGTGTAAACGAATGGTTGGGTTCACGCCCGGAGCTGTATACTCTATAATTCATCTATCTAACAGTGTAAACGAATGGTTGGGTTCACGCCCGGAGCTGTATACTCTACAATTCATCTATCTAACAGTGTAACCGAATGGTTGGGTTCACGCCCGGAGCTGTATACTCTATAATTCATCTATCTAACAGTGTAAACGAATGGTTGGGTTCACGCCCGGAGCTGTATACTCTATAATTCATCTATCTAACAGTGTAAACGAATGGTTGGGTTCGCGCCCGGAGCTGTATACTCTATAATTCATCTATCTAACAGTGTAAACGAATGGTTGGGTTCACGCCCGGAGCTGTATACTCTACAATTCATCTATCTAACAGTGTAAACGAATGGTTGGGTTCGCGCCCGGAGCTGTATACTCTATAATTCATCTATCTAACAGTGTAAACGAATGGTTGGGTTCCCGCCCGGAGCTGTATACTCTATAATTCATCTATCTAACAGTGTAAACGAATGGTTGGGTTCCCGCCCGGAGCTGTATACTCTATAATTCATCTATCTAACAGTGTAAACGATTGGTTGGGTTCGCGCCCGGAGCTGTATACTCTATAATTCATCTATCTAACAGTGTAAACGATTGGTTGGGTTCACGCCCGGAGCTGTATACTCTATAATTCATCTATCTAACAGTGTAACCGAATGGTTGGGTTCGCGCCCGGAGCTGTATACTCTATAATTCATCTATCTAACAGTGTAAACGAATGGTTGGGTTCCCGCCCGGAGCTGTATACTCTATAATTCATCTATCTAACAGTGTAAACGATAGGTTGGGTTCGCGCCCGGAGCTGTATACTCTACAATTCATATATCTAACAGTGTAACCGAATGGTTGGGTTCCCGCCCGGAGCTGTATACTCTATAATTCATCTATCTAACAGTGTAAACGAATGGTTGGGTTCGCGCCCGGAGCTCTATACTCTATAATTCATCTATCTAACAGTGTAAACGAATGGTTGGGTTCGCGCCCGGAGCTGTATACTCTATAATTCATCTATCTAACAGTGCAAACGAATGGTTGGGTTCCCGCCCGGAGCTGTATACTCTATAATTCATCTATCTAACAGTGTAACCGAATGGTTGGGTTCACGCCCGGAGCTGTATACTCTATAATTCATATATCTAACAGTGTAAACGAATGGTTGGGTTCACGCCCGGAGCTGTATACTCTATAATTCATCTATCTAACAGTGCAAACGAATGGTTGGGTTCACGCCCGGAGCTGTATACTCTATAATTCATCTATCTAACAGTGTAAACGAATGGTTGGGTTCCCGCCCGGAGCTGTATACTCTATAATTCATCTATCTAACAGTGTAAACGATTGGTTGGGTTCACTACCGGAGCTGTATACTCTATAATTCATCTATCTAACAGTGTAAACGAATGGTTGGGTTCACGCCCGGAGCTGTATACTCTATAATTCATCTATCTAACAGTGTAAACGATTGGTTGAGTTAGCGCCCGGAGCTGTATACTCTATAATTCATCTATCTAACAGTGTAAACGAATGGTTGGGTTCACGCCCGGAGCTGTATACTCTATAATTCATCTATCTAACAGTGTAAACGAATGGTTGGGTTCGCGCCCGGAGCTGTATACTCTATAATTCATCTATCTAACAGTGTAAACGAATGGTTGGGTTCACGCCCGGAGCTGTAT
Organism: Siphonodentalium dalli; assembly: GCA_032622095.1. Taxonomy (NCBI): domain Eukaryota; kingdom Metazoa; phylum Mollusca; class Scaphopoda; order Gadilida; family Siphonodentaliidae; genus Siphonodentalium; species Siphonodentalium dalli. The sequence continues at coordinate 13,276,367 of CP136067.1, forward strand.
ACTCTATAATTCATCTATCTAACAGTGTAAACGAATGGTTGGGTTCACGCCCGGAGCTGTATACTCTATAATTCATCTATCTAACAGTGTAACCGAATGGTTGGGTTCCCGCCCGGAGCTGTATACTCTATAATTCATCTATCTAACAGTGCAAACGAATGGTTGGGTTCACGCCCGGAGCTGTATACTCTATAATTCATCTATCTAACAGTGTAAACGAATGGTTGGGTTCACGCCCGGAGCTGTATACTCTATAATTCATCTATCTAACAGTGTAAACGATTGGTTGGGTTCACGCCCGGAGCTGTATACTCTATAATTCATCTATCTAACAGTGCAAACGAATGGTTGGGATCGCGTCCGGAGCTGTATACTCTATAATTCATCTATCTAACAGTGTAACCGAATGGTTGGGTTCACGCCCGGAGCTGTATACTCTACAATTCATCTATCTAACAGTGTAACCGAATGGTTGGGTTCACGCCCGGAGCTGTATACTCTATAATTCATCTATCTAACAGTGCAAACGAATGGTTGGGTTCGCGCCCGGAGCTGTATACTCTATAATTCATATATCTAACAGTGCAAACGATTGGTTGGGTTCGCGCCCGGAGCTGTATACTCTATAATTCATCTATCTAACAGTGTAAACGAATGGTTGGGTTCGCGTCCGGAGCTGTATACTCTATAATTCATCTACCTAACAGTGTAAACGATTGGTTGGGTTCACGCCCGGAGCTGTATACTCTATAATTCATCTATCTAACAGTGTAAACGATTGGTTGGGTTCACGCCCGGAGCTGTATACTCTATAATTCATCTATCTAACAGTGTAACCGAATGGTTGGGTTCGCGCCCGGAGCTGTATACTCTATAATTCATCTATCTAACAGTGTAACCGAATGGTTGGGTTCACGCCCGGCGATGTATACTCTATAATTCATCTATCTAACAGTGCAAACGAATGGTTGGGTTCACGCCCGGCGATGTATACTCTATAATTCATATATCTAACAGTGCAAACGAATGGTTGGGTTCCCGCCCGGAGCTGTATACTCTACAATTCATCTATCTAACAGTGTAAACGAATGGTTAGGTTCACGCCCGGAGCTGTATACTCTATAATTCATATATCTAACAGTGTAACCGAATGGTTGGGTTCACGCCCGGCGATGTATACTCTATAATTCATCTATCTAACAGTGCAAACGAATGGTTGGGTTCACGCCCGGAGCTGTATACTCTACAATTCATCTATCTAACAGTGCAAACGAATGGTTGGGTTCACGCCCGGAGCTGTATACTCTATAATTCATCTATCTAACAGTGTAAACGATTGGTTGGGTTCGCGCCCGGAGCTGTATACTCTATAATTCATCTATCTAACAGTGTAACCGAATGGTTGGGTTCACGCCCGGCGATGTATACTCTATAAGTCATCTATCTAACAGTGTAAACGAATGGTTGGGTTCACGCCCGGAGCTGTATACTCTATAATTCATCTATCTAACAGTGTAAACGATTGGTTGGGTTCACGCCCGGAGCTGTATACTCTATAATTCATCTATCTAACAGTGTAAACGATTGGTTGGGTTCGCGCCCGGAGCTGTATACTCTACAATTCATCTATCTAACAGTGCAAACGATTGGTTTGGTTCCCGCCCGGAGCTGTATACTCTATAATTCATCTATCTAACAGTGCAAACGATTGGTTGGGTTCACGCCCGGAGCTGTATACTCTATAATTCATCTATCTAACAGTGTAAACGAATGGTTGGGTTCGCGCCCGGAGCTGTATACTCTATAATTCATCTATCAAACAGTGCAAACGAATGGTTGGGTTCGCGCCCGGAGCTGTATACTCTATAATTCATCTATCTAACAGTGTAAACGAATGGTTGGGTTCGCGCCCGGAGCTGTATACTCTATAATTCATCTATCTAACAGTGTAAACGAATGGTTGGGTTCACGCCCGGAGCTGTATACTCTATAATTCATATATCTAACAGTGCAAACGAATGGTTGGGTTCACGCCCGGAGCTGTATACTCTATAATTCATATATCTAACAGTGTAAACGAATGTTTGGGTTCGCGCCCGGAGCTGTATACTCTATAATTCATATATCTAACAGTGCAAACGAATGGTTGGGTTCACGCCCGGAGCTGTATACTCTATAATTCATATATCTAACAGTGTAAACGAATGTTTGGGTTCGCGCCCGGAGCTATATACTCTACAATTCATCTATCTAACAGTGTAAACGAAAGGTTGGGTTCACACCCGGAGCTGTATACTCTACAATTCATCTATCAAACAGTGTAAACGAAAGGTTGGGTTCACACCCGGAGCTGTATACTCTACAATTCATCTATCTAACAGTGTAAACGAATGGTTGGGTTCGCGCCCGGAGCTGTATACTCTATAATTCATCTATCTAACAGTGCAAACGATTGGTTGGGTTCACGCCCGGAGCTGTATACTCTACAATTCATCTATCTAACAGTGCAAACGATTGGTTGGGTTCACGCCCGGAGCTGTATACTCTACAATTCATCTATCTAACAGTGCAAACGAATGGTTGGGTTCACGCCCGGAGCTGTATACTCTATAATTCATCTATCTAACAGTGCAAACGATTGGTTGGGTTCACGCCCGGAGCTGTATACTCTACAATTCATCTATCTAACAGTGTAAACGATTGGTTGGGTTCGCGCCCGGAGCTGTATACTCTACAATTCATCTATCTAACAGTGTAACCGAATGGTTGGGTTCGCGCCCGGAGCTGTATACTCTATAATTCATATATCTAACAGTGTAACCGAATGGTTGGGTTCACACCCGGAGCTGTATACTCTATAATTCATCTATCTAACAGTGTAAACGAATGGTTGGGTTCGCGCCCGGAGCTGTATACTCTATAATTCATCTATCTAACAGTGTAAACGAATGGTTGGGTTCACACCCGGAGCTGTATACTCTATAATTCATCTATCTAACAGTGTAAACGAATGGTTGGGTTCACGCCCGGAGCTGTATACTCTATAATTCATATATCTAACAGTGTAAACGAATGGTTGGGTTCGCACCCGGAGCTGTATACTCTACAATTCATCTATCTAACAGTGCAAACGAATGGTTGGGTTCACGCCCGGAGCTGTATACTCTACAATTCATCTATCTAACAGTGTAACCGAATGGTTGGGTTCGCGCCCGGAGCTGTATACTCTATAATTCATCTATCTAACAGTGTAAACGATTGGTTGGGTTCACGCCCGGAGCTGTATACTCTATAATTCATCTATCTAACAGTGTAAACGAATGGTTGGGTTCACGCCCGGAGCTGTATACTCTACAATTCATCTATCTAACAGTGTAAACGAATGGTTGGGTTCACGCCCGGAGCTGTATACTCTATAATTCATATATGTATCAGTGCAAACGAATGGTTGGGTTCCCGCCCGGATCTGTATACTCTATAATTCATATATCTAACAGTGAAAACGATTGGTTGGGTTCGCGCCCGGAGCTGTATACTCTATAATTCATCTATCTAACAGTGTAAACGAATGGTTGGGTTCACGCCCGGAGCTGTATACTCTATAATTCATCTATCTAACAGTGTAAACGAATGGTTGGGTTCACGCCCGGAGCTGTATACTCTATAATTCATCTATCTAACAGTGTAAACGAATGGTTGGGTTCACGCCCGGAGCTGTATACTCTATAATTCATCTATCTAACAGTGCAAACGAATGGTTGGGTTCACGCCCGGAGCTGTATACTCTATAATTCATCTATCTAACAGTGCAAACGAATGGTTGGGTTCACGCCCGGAGCTGTATACTCTACAATTCATCTATCTAACAGTGTAAACGAATGGTTGGGTTCGCGCCCGGAGCTGTATACTCTATAATTCATCTATCTAACAGTGCAAACGAATGGTTGGGTTCACGCCCGGAGCTGTATACTCTATAATTCATCTATCTAACAGTGTAAACGAATGGTTGGGTTCGCGCCCGGAGCTGTATACTCTATAATTCATCTATCTAACAGTGTAAACGAATGGTTTGGTTCACGCCCGGAGCTGTATACTCTATAATTCATCTATCTAACAGTGCAAACGAATGGTTGGGTTCCCGCCCGGAGCTGTATACTCTATAATTCATATATCTAACAGTGCAAACGAATGGTTGGGTTCACGCCCGGAGCTGTATACTCTATAATTCATCTATCTAACAGTGTAAACGAATGGTTGGGTTCGCACCCGGAGCTGTATACTCTATAATTCATCTATCTAACAGTGGAAACGAAAGGTTGGGTTCGCGCCCGGAGCTGTATACTCTACAATTCATCTATCTAACAGTGCAAACGAATGGTTGGGTTCCCGCCCGGAGCTGTATACTCTATAATTCATCTATCTAACAGTGTAAACGAATGGTTGGGTTCGCGCCCGGAGCTGTATACTCTATAATTCATCTATCTAACAGTGTAAACGATTGGTTGGGTTCACGCCCGGAGCTGTATACTCTATAATTCATATATCTAACAGTGCAAACGATTGGTTGGGTTCACGCCCGGAGCTGTATACTCTATAATTCATCTATCTAACAGTGTAAACGAATGGTTGGTTTCACGCCCGGAGCTGTATACTCTATAATTCATCTATCTAACAGTGTAAACGAATGGTTGGGTTCCCGCCCGGAGCTGTATACTCTATAATTCATCTATCTAACAGTGTAAACGAAAGGTTGGGTTCGCGCCCGGAGCTGTATACTCTATAATTCATCTATCTAACAGTGCAAACGAATGGTTGGTTTCACGCCCGGAGCTGTATACTCTATAATTCATCTATCTAACAGTGCAAACGAATGGTTGGGTTCCCGCCCGGCGCTGTATACTCTATAATTCATCTATCTAACAGTGTAAACGATTGGTTGGGTTCCCGCCCGGAGCTGTATACTCTACAATTCATCTATCTAACAGTGTAAACGAATGGTTGGGTTCGCGCCCGGAGCTGTATACTCTATAATTCATCTATCTAACAGTGTAAACGAATGGTTGGGTTCACGCCCGGAGCTGTATACTCTACAATTCATCTATCTAACAGTGTAAACGAATGGTTGGGTTCGCGCCCGGAGCTGTATACTCTATAATTCATCTATCTAACAGTGTAAACGAATGGTTGGGTTCGCGCCCGGAGCTGTATACTCTATAATTCATATATCTAACAGTGTAACCGAATGGTTGGGTTCACGCCCGGAGCTGTATACTCTACAATTCATCTATCTAACAGTGTAAACGATTGGTTGGGTTCGCGCCCGGAGCTGTATACTCTATAATTCATATATCTAACAGTGTAAACGAATGGTTGGGTTCGCGCCCGGAGCTGTATACTCTACAATTCATCTATCTAACAGTGTAACCGAATGGTTGGGTTCACGCCCGGAGCTGTATACTCTATAATTCATCTATGTAACAGTGTAAACGATTGGTTGGGTTCGCGCCCGGAGCTGTATACTCTACAATTCATCTATCTAACAGTGTAAACGAATGGTTGGGTTCCCGCCCGGAGCTGTATACTCTATAATTCATCTATCTAACAGTGTAAACGATTGGTTGGGTTCGCGCCCGGAGCTGTATACTCTACAATTCATCTATCTAACAGTGTAAACGAATGGTTGGGTTCGCGCCCGGAGCTGTATACTCTACAATTCATCTATCTAACAGTGTAAACGAATGGTTGGGTTCCCGCCCGGAGCTGTATACTCTATAATTCATCTATCTAACAGTGTAAACGATTGGTTGGGTTCGCGCCCGGAGCTGTATACTCTACAATTCATCTATCTAACAGTGTAAACGAATGGTTGGGTTCGCGCCCGGAGCTGTATACTCTACAATTCATATATCTAACAGTGTAAACGAATGGTTGGGTTCACGCCCGGGGCTGTATACTCTACAATTCATCTATCTAACAGTGCAAACGAATGGTTGGGTTCACGCCCGGAGCTGTATACTCTATAATTCATCTATCTAACAGTGTAAACGAATGGTTGGGTTCACGCCCAGAGCTGTATACTCTACAATTCATCTATCTAACAGTGTAAACGAATGGTTGGGTTCACGCCCGGAGCTGTATACTCTACAATTCATCTATCTAACAGTGCAAACGATTGGTTGGGTTCACGCCCGGAGCTGTATACTCTACAATTCATATATCTAACAGTGTAAACGAATGGTTGGGTTCACGCCCGGAGCTGTATACTCTATAATTCATATATCTAACAGTGCAAACGGTTGGTTGGGTTCGCGCCCGGAGCTGTATACTCTACAATTCATCTATCTAACAGTGTAAACGAATGGTTGGGTTCACGCCCGGAGCTGTATACTCTACAATTCATCTATCTAACAGTGCAAACGAATGGTTGGGTTCACGCCCGGAGCTGTATACTCTACAATTCATCTATCTAACAGTGTAAACGAATGGTTGGGTTCACGCCCGGAGCTGTATACTCTATAATTCATCTATCTAACAGTGCGAACGATTGGTTGGGTTCGCGCCCGGAGCTGTATACTCTATAATTCATCTATCTAACAGTGTAAACGAATGGTTGGGTTCGCGCCCGTTGCTGTATACTCTATAATTCATCTATCTAACAGTGTAAACGAATGGTTGGGTTCACGCCCGGAGCTGTATACTCTATAATTCATCTATCTAACAGTGTAAACGAATGGTTGGGTTCACGCCCAGAGCTGTATACTCTACAATTCATCTATCTAACAGTGTAAACGAATGGTTGGGTTCACGCCCGGAGATGTATACTCTACAATTCATCTATCTAACAGTGCAAACGAATGGTTGGGTTCACGCCCGGAGCTGTATACTCTACAATTCATATATCTAACAGTGTAAACGAATGGTTGGGTTCACGCCCGGAGCTGTATACTCTATAATTCATCTATCTAACAGTGTAAACGAATGGTTGGGTTCACGCCCGGAGCTGTATACTCTATAATTCATCTATCTAACAGTGTAAACGAATGGTTGGGTTCACGCCCGGAGCTGTATACTCTATAATTCATCTATCTATAACAGTGTAAACGAATGGTTGGGTTCGCGCCCGGAGCTGTATACTCTATAATTCATCTATCTAACAGTGTAAACGAATGGTTGGGTTCGCGCCCGGAGCTGTATACTCTATAATTCATCTATCTAACAGTGTAAACGAATGGTTGGGTTCGCGCCCGGAGCTGTATACTCTACAATTCATCTATCTAACAGTGTAAACGAATGGTTGGGTTCACGCCCGGAGCTGTATACTCTATAATTCATCTATCTATAACAGTGTAAACGAATGGTTGGGTTCGCGCCCGGAGCTGTATACTCTACAATTCATCTATCTAACAGTGCAAACGAATGGTTGGGTTCGCGCCCGGAGCTGTATACTCTACAATTCATCTATCTAACAGTGTAAACGAATGGTTGGGTTCGCGCCCGGAGCTGTATACTCTATAATTCATCTATCTAACAGTGCAAACGAATGGTTGGGTTCGCGCCCGGAGCTGTATACTCTATAATTCATCTATCTAACAGTGTAAACGAATGGTTGGGTTCGCGCCCGGAGCTGTATACTCTACAATTCATCTATCTAACAGTGTAAACGAATGGTTGGGTTCCCGCCCGGAGCTGTATACTCTACAATTCATCTATCTAACAGTGTAACCGAATGGTTGGGTTCGCGCCCGGAGCTGTATACTCTATAATTCATCTATCTAACAGTGTAAACGAATGGTTGGGTTCGCGCCCGGAGCTGTATACTCTATAATTCATCTATCTAACAGTGTAAACGAATGGTTGGGTTCCCGCCCGGAGCTGTATACTCTACAATTCATCTATCTAACAGTGTAACCGAATGGTTGGGTTCGCGCCCGGAGCTGTATACTCTATAATTCATCTATCTAACAGTGTAAACGAATGGTTGGGTTCTGGCCCGGAGCTGTATACTCTATAATTCATCTATCTAACAGTGTAAACGAATGGTTGGGTTCTGGCCCGGAGCTGTATACTCTATAATTCATCTATCTAACAGTGTAAACGAATGGTTGGGTTCTGGCCCGGAGCTGTATACTCTATAATTCATCTATCTAACAGTGTAAACGATTGGTTGGGTTCGCGCCCGGAGCTGTATACTCTATAATTCATCTATCTAACAGTGTAAACGAATGGTTGGGTTCGCGCCCGGAGCTGTATACTCTATAATTCATCTATCTAACAGTGTAAACGAATGGTTGGGTTCACGCCCGGAGCTGTATACTCTATAATTCATATATCTAACAGTGCAAACGAATGGTTGGGTTCACGCCCGGAGCTGTATACTCTATAATTCATCTATCTAACAGTGTAAACGAATGGTTGGGTTCGCGCCCGGAGCTGTATACTCTACAATTCATCTATCTAACAGTGTAAACGAATGGTTGGGTTCGCGCCCGGAGCTGTATACTCTACAATTCATCTATCTAACAGTGTAAACGATTGGTTGGGTTCCCGCCCGGAGCTGTATATTCTATAATTCATCTATCTAACAGTGCAAACGAATGGTTGGGTTCACGCCCGGAGCTGTATACTCTATAATTCATCTATCTAACAGTGCAAACGAATGGTTGGGTTCACGCCCGGAGCTGTATACTCTATAATTCATCTATCTAACAGTGTAAACGATTGGTTGGGTTCGCGCCCGGAGCTGTATATTCTATAATTCATCTATCTAACAGTGCAAACGAATGGTTGGGTTCCCGCCCGGAGCTGTATACTCTATAATTCATCTATCTAACAGTGTAAACGATTGGTTGGGTTCGCGCCCGGAGCTGTATATTCTATAATTCATCTATCTAACAGTGTAAACGATTGGTTGGGTTCACGCCCGGAGCTGTATACTCTATAATTCATCTATCTAACAGTGTAAACGATTGGTTGGGTTCGCGCCCGGAGCTGTATACTCTATAATTCATCTATCTAACAGTGTAACCGAATGGTTGGGTTCACGCCCGGAGCTGTATACTCTATAATTCATCTATCTAACAGTGTAAACGAATGGTTGGGTTCACGCCCGGAGCTGTATACTCTATAATTCATCTATCTAACAGTGTAAACGATTGGTTGGGTTCACGCCCGGAGCTGTATACTCTATAATTCATCTATCTAACAGTGTAAACGAATGGTTGGGTTCGCGCCCGGAGCTGTATACTCTATAATTCATCTATCTAACAGTGTAACCGAATGGTTGGGTTCGCGCCCGGAGCTGTATACTCTATAATTCATCTATCTAACAGTGTAAACGAATGGTTGGGTTCGCGCCCGGAGCTGTATACTCTATAATTCATCTATCTAACAGTGTAAACGAATGGTTGGGTTCCCGCCCGGAGCTGTATACTCTACAATTCATCTATCTAACAGTGTAAACGAATGGTTGGGTTCACGCCCGGAGCTGTATACTCTATAATTCATCTATCTAACAGTGTAAACGAATGGTTGGGTTCACGCCCGGAGCTGTATACTCTACAATTCATATATCTAACAGTGTAACCGATTGGTTGGGTTCACGCCCGGAGCTGTATACTCTACAATTCATCTATCTAACAGTGTAAACGAATGGTTGGGTTCACGCCCGGAGCTGTATACTCTACAATTCATCTATCTAACAGTGCAAACGAATGGTTGGGTTCACGCCCGGAGCTGTATACTCTATAATTCATCTATCTAACAGTGTAAACGAATGGTTGGGTTCCCGCCCGGAGCTGTATACTCTACAATTCATCTATCTAACAGTGTAAACGAATGGTTGGGTTCACGCCCGAAGCTGTATACTCTATAATTCATCTATCTAACAGTGTAAACGAATGGTTGGGTTCACGCCCGGAGCTGTATACTCTACAATTCATCTATCTAACAGTGCAAACGAATGGTTGGGTTCACGCCCGGAGCTGTATACTCTATAATTCATCTATCTAACAGTGTAAACGAATGGTTGGGTTCCCGCCCGGAGCTGTATACTCTACAATTCATCTATCTAACAGTGTAAACGAATGGTTGGGTTCACGCCCGGAGCTGTATACTCTATAATTCATATATCTAACAGTGTAAACGAATGGTTGGGTTCACGCCCGGAGCTGTATACTCTATAATTCATCTATCTAATAGTGTAAACGAATGGTTGGGTTCGCGCCCGGAGCTGTATACTCTACAATTCATCTATCTAACAGTGTAAACGAATGGTTGGGTTCACGCCCGGAGCTGTATACTCTATAATTCATCTATCTAACAGTGTAAACGAATGGTTGGGTTCACGCCCGGAGCTGTATACTCTATAATTCATCTATCTAACAGTGCAAACGAATGGTTGGGTTCACGCCCGGAGCTGTATACTCTACAATTCATCTATCTAACAGTGTAAACGAATGGTTGGGTTCGCGCCCGGAGCTGTATACTCTATAATTCATCTATCTAACAGTGTAACCGAATGGTTGGGTTCGCGCCCGGAGCTGTATACTCTATAATTCATCTATCTAACAGTGTAAACGAATGGTTGGGTTCGCGCCCGGAGCTGTATACTCTATAATTCATCTATCTAACAGTGTAAACGAATGGTTGGGTTCACGCCCGGAGCTGTATACTCTATAATTCATCTATCTAACAGTGTAAACGAATGGTTGGGTTCCCGCCCGGAGCTGTATACTCTACAATTCATATATCTAACAGTGCAAACGATTGGTTGGGTTCCCGCCCGGAGCTGTATACTCTATAATTCATATATCTAACAGTGTAAACGAATGGTTGGGTTCGCGCCCGGAGCTGTATACTCTACAATTCATATATCTGACAGTGCAAACGAATGGTTGGGTTCACGCCCGGAGCTGTATACTCTACAATTCATCTATCTAACAGTGTAAACGAATGGTTGGGTTCACGCCCGGAGCTGTATACTCTACAATTCATCTATCTAACAGTGTAAACGAATGGTTGGGTTCGCGCCCGGAGCTGTATACTCTATAATTCATCTATCTAATAGTGTAAACGAATGGTTGGGTTCACGCCCGGAGCTGTATACTCTATAATTCATCTATCTAACAGTGTAAACGAATGGTTGGGTTCACGCCCGGAGCTGTATACTCTACAATTCATCTATCTAACAGTGTAAACGAATGGTTGGGTTCGCGCCCGGAGCTGTATACTCTATAATTCATCTATCTAACAGTGTAAACGAATGGTTGGGTTCACGCCCGGAGCTGTATACTCTATAATTCATCTATCTAACAGTGCAAACGAATGGTTGGGTTCACGCCCGGAGCTGTATACTCTATAATTCATCTATCTAACAGTGTAAACGAATGGTTGGGTTCCCGCCCGGAGCTGTATACTCTATAATTCATCTATCTAACAGTGCAAACGAATGGTTGGGTTCACGCCCGGAGCTGTATACTCTATAATTCATCTATCTAACAGTGTAAACGAATGGTTGGGTTCACGCCCGGAGCTGTATACTCTATAATTCATCTATCTAACAGTGTAAACGAATGGTTGGGTTCACGCCCGGAGCTGTATACTCTATAATTCATCTATCTAATAGTGCAAACGAATGGTTGGGTTCGCGCCCGGAGCTGTATACTCTACAATTCATCTATCTAACAGTGTAACCGAATGGTTGGGTTCGCGCCCGGAGCTGTATACTCTACAATTCATCTATCTAACAGTGTAACCGAATGGTTGGGTTCGCGCCCGGAGCTGTATACTCTATAATTCATCTATCTAACAGTGTAACCGAATGGTTGGGTTCGCGCCCGGAGCTGTATACTCTACAATTCATCTATCTAACAGTGTAAACGAATGGTTGGGTTCACGCCCGGAGCTGTATACTCTATAATTCATCTATCTAACAGTGCAAACGAATGGTTGGGTTCACGCCCGGAGCTGTATACTCTATAATTCATCTATCTAACAGTGCAAACGAATGGTTGGGTTCCCGCCCGGAGCTGTATACTCTATAATTCATCTATCTAACAGTGCAAACGAATGGTTGGGTTCACGCCCGGAGCTGTATACTCTATAATTCATCTATCTAACAGTGCAAACGAATGGTTGGGTTCCCGCCCGGAGCTGTATACTCTATAATTCATCTATCTAACAGTGCAACCGAATGGTTGGGTTCACGCCCGGAGCTGTATACTCTATAATTCATCTATCTAACAGTGCAAACGAATGGTTGGGTTCGCGCCCGGAGCTGTATACTCTATAATTCATCTATCTAACAGTGCAAACGAATGGTTGGGTTCGCGCCCGGAGCTGTATACTCTATAATTCATCTATCTAACAGTGCAAACGAAAGGTTGGGTTCACGCCCGGAGCTATATACTCTATAATTCATCTATCTAACAGTGTAAACGATTGGTTGGGTTCGCGCCCGGAGCTGTATACTCTATAATTCATCTATCTAACAGTGTAAACGAATGGTTGGGTTCGCGCCCGGAGCTGTATACTCTATAATTCATCTATCTAACCGTGCAAACGAATGGTTGGGTTCACGCCCGGAGCTGTATACTCTATAATTCATATATCTAACAGTGTAAACGAATGGTTGGGTTCCCGCCCGGAGCTGTATACTCTATAATTCATATATCTAACAGTGTAAACGAATGGTTGGGTTCGCGCCCGGAGCTGTATACTCTACAATTCATATATCTAACAGTGTAAACGAATGGTTGGGTTCGCGCCCGGAGCTGTATACTCTATAATTCATATATCTAACAGTGTAAACGAATGGTTGGGTTCCCGCCCGGAGCTGTATACTCTACAATTCATATATCTAACAGTGCAAACGATTGGTTGGGTTCCCGCCCGGAGCTGTATACTCTATAATTCATATATCTAACAGTGCAAACGATTGGTTGGGTTCGCGCCCGGAGCTGTATACTCTACAATTCATCTATCTAACAGTGTAAACGAATGGTTGGGTTCACGCCCGGAGCTGTATACTCTATAATTCATCTATCTAACAGTGCAAACGAATGGTTGGGTTCACGCCCGGAGCTGTATACTCTACAATTCATCTATCTAACAGTGTAAACGAATGGTTGGGTTCGCGCCCGGAGCTGTATACTCTATAATTCATATATCTAACAGTGTAAACGAAAGGTTGGGTTCACGCCCGGAGCTGTATACTCTACAATTCATCTATCTAACAGTGTAAACGATTGGTTGGGTTCGCGCCCGGAGCTGTATACTCTACAATTCATCTATCTAACAGTGTAAACGATTGGTTGGGTTCGCGCCCGGAGCTGTATACTCTACAATTCATCTATCTAACAGTGTAAACGAATGGTTGGGTTCACGCCCGGAGCTGTATACTCTACAATTCATCTATCTAACAGTGTAAACGAATGGTTGGGTTCGCGCCCGGAGCTGTATACTCTATAATTCATATATCTAACAGTGTAAACGAAAGGTTGGGTTCACGCCCGGAGCTGTATACTCTACAATTCATCTATCTAACAGTGTAAACGATTGGTTGGGTTCGCGCCCGGAGCTGTATATTCTATAATTCATCTATCTAACAGTGTAAACGATTGGTTGTGTTCACGCCCGGAGCTGTATACTCTATAATTCATCTATCTAACAGTGCAAACGATTGGTTGGGTTCACGCCCGGAGCTGTATACTCTATAATTCATCTATCTAACAGTGCAAACGAATGGTTGGGTTCACGCCCGGAGCTGTATACTCTATAATTCATCTATCTAACAGTGTAAACGAATGGTTGGGTTCGCGCCCGGAGCTGTATACTCTATAATTCATCTATCTAACAGTGTAAACGAATGGTTGTGTTCACGCCCGGAGCTGTATACTCTATAATTCATCTATCTAACAGTGCAAACGAATGGTTGGGTTCCCGCCCGGAGCTGTATACTCTATAATTCATCTATCTAACAGTGTAAACGAATGGTTGGGTTCGCGCCCGGAGCTGTATACTCTACAATTCATCTATCTAACAGTGTAAACGAATGGTTGGGTTCACGCCCGGAGCTGTATACTCAATACTTCATCTATCTAACAGTGTAAACGAATGGTTGGGTTCTGGCCCGGAGCTGTATACTCTACAATTCATCTATCTAACAGTGCAAACGAATGGTTGTGTTCACGCCAGGAGCTGTATACTCTATAATTCATCTATCTAACAGTGTAAACGAATGGTTGGGTTCCCGCCCGGAGCTGTATACTCTATAATTCATATATCTAACAGTGCAAACGAATGGTTGGGTTCCCGCCCGGAGCTGTATACTCTATAATTCATCTATCTAACAGTGTAAACGAATGGTTGGGTTCACGCCCGGAGCTGTATACTCTATAATTCATCTATCTAACAGTGTAAACGAATGGTTGGGTTCACGCCCGGAGCTGTATACTCAATACTTCATCTATCTAACAGTGTAAACGAATGGTTGGGTTCACGCCCGGAGCTGTATACTCTATAATTCATATATCTAACAGTGTAACCGAATGGTTTGGTTCACGCCCGGAGCTGTATACTCTATAATTCATATATCTAACAGTGTAAACGAATGGCTGGGTTCTGGCCCGGAGCTGTATACTCTACAATTCATCTATCTAACAGTGCAAACGAATGGTTGGGTTCCCGCCCGGAGCTGTATACTCTATAATTCATCTATCTAACAGTGCAAACGAATGGTTGGGTTCACGCCCGGAGCTGTATACTCTATAATTCATCTATCTAACAGTGTAACCGAATGGTTGGGTTCGCGCCCGGAGCTGTATACTCTATAATTCATCTATCTAACAGTGTAAACGAATGGTTGGGTTCGCGCCCGGAGCTGTATACTCTATAATTCATCTATCTAACAGTGTAAACGAATGGTTGGGTTCGCGCCCGGAGCTGTATACTCTACAATTCATCTATCTAACAGTGTAAACGAATGGTTGGGTTCACGCCCGGAGCTGTATATTCTATAATTCATCTATCTAACAGTGTAACCGAATGGTTGGGTTCACGCCCGGAGCTGTATACTCTATAATTCATCTATCTAACAGTGTAAACGAATGGTTGGGTTCACGCCCGGAGCTGTATACTCTATAATTCATCTATCTAACAGTGCAAACGATTGGTTGGGTTCGCGCCCGGAGCTGTATACTCTACAATTCATCTATCTAACAGTGTAACCGAATGGTTGGGTTCACGCCCGGAGCTGTATACTCTATAATTCATCTATCTAACAGTGTAAACGAATGGTTGGGTTCACGCCCGGAGCTGTATACTCTACAATTCATCTATCTAACAGTGTAACCGAATGGTTGGGTTCACGCCCGGAGCTGTATATTCTATAATTCATCTATCTAACAGTGTAAACGAATGGTTGGGTTCGCGCCCGGAGCTGTATACTCTATAATTCATCTATCTAACAGTGTAAACGAATGGTTGGGTTCACGCCCGGAGCTGTATACTCTATAATTCATATATCTAACAGTGTAAACGAATGGTTGGGTTCACGCCCGGAGCTGTATACTCTATAATTCATCTATCTAACTGTGTAAACGAATGGTTGGGTTCACGCCCGGAGCTGTATACTCTATAATTCATCTATCTAACAGTGTAAACGAATGGTTGGGTTCACGCCCGGAGCTGTATACTCTATAATTCATCTATCTAACTGTGTAAACGAATGGTTGGGTTCACGCCCGGAGCTGTATACTCTATAATTCATCTATCTAACAGTGTAACCGAATGGTTGGGTTCGCGCCCGGAGCTGTATACTCTATAATTCATCTATCTAACAGTGTAAACGAATGGTTGGGTTCACGCCCGGAGCTGTATACTCTATAATTCATCTATCTAACAGTGTAAACGATTGGTTGGGTTCACGCCCGGAGCTGTATACTCTATAATTCATCTATCTAACAGTGTAAACGAATGGTTGGGTTCACGCCCGGAGCTGTATACTCTATAATTCATCTATCTAACAGTGTAACCGAATGGTTGGGTTCGCGCCCGGAGCTGTATACTCTATAATTCATCTATCTAACAGTGTAAACGAATGGTTGGGTTCACGCCCGGAGCTGTATACTCTATAATTCATCTATCTAACAGTGTAACCGAATGGTTGGGTTCGCGCCCGGAGCTGTATACTCTATAATTCATCTATCTAACAGTGTAAACGAATGGTTGGGTTCACGCCCGGAGCTGTATACTCTATAATTCATCTATCTAACAGTGTAAACGAATGGTTGGGTTCACGCCCGGAGCTGTATACTCTATAATTCATCTATCTAACAGTGTAAACGAATGGTTGGGTTCACGCCCGGAGCTGTATACTCTATAATTCATCTATCTAACAGTGTAAACGATTGGTTGGGTTCCCGCCCGGAGCTGTATACTCTATAATGCATCTATCTAACAGTGTAAACGAATGGTTGGGTTCGCGCCCGGAGCTGTATACTCTATAATTCATCTATATAACAGTGTAACCGAATGGTTGGGTTCGCGCCCGGAGCTGTATACTCTATAATTCATCTATCTAACAGTGTAAACGATTGGTTGGGTTCACGCCCGGAGCTGTATACTCTATAATTCATCTATCTAACAGTGTAAACGATTGGTTGGGTTCGCGCCCAGAGCTGTACGAATGGTTGGGTTCACGCCCGGAGCTGTATACTCTATAATTCATCTATCTAACAGTGCAAACGAATGGTTGGGTTCACGCCCGGAGCTGTATACTCTATAATTCATCTATCTAACAGTGTAAACGATTGGTTGGGTTCGCGCCCGGAGCTGTATACTCTATAATTCATCTATCTAACAGTGTAACCGATTGGTTGGGTTCCCGCCCGGAGCTGTATACTCTATAATTCATCTATCTAACAGTGCAAACGAATGGTTGGGTTCACGCCCGGAGCTGTATACTCTATAATTCATCTATCTAACAGTGTAACCGATTGGTTGGGTTCCCGCCCGGAGCTGTATACTCTATAATTCATATATCTAACAGTGTAAACGAATGGTTGGGTTCGCGCCCGGAGCTGTATACTCTATAATTCATCTATCTAACAGTGTAAACGAATGGTTGGGTTCCCGCCCGGAGCTGTATACTCTATAATTCATCTATCTAACAGTGTAAACGATTGGTTGGGTTCGCGCCCGGAGCTGTATACTCTATAATTCATATATCTAACAGTGTAAACGAATGGTTGGGTTCGCGCCCGGAGCTGTATACTCTATAATTCATCTATCTAACAGTGTAAACGAATGGTTGGGTTCCCGCCCGGAGCTGTATACTCTATAATTCATATATCTAACAGTGTAAACGATTGGTTGGGTTCACGCCCGGAGCTGTATACTCTATAATTCATCTATCTAACAGTGTAAACGATTGGTTGGGTTCGCGCCCGGAGCTGTATACTCTATAATTCATATATCTAACAGTGTAAACGAATGGTTGGGTTGACGCCCGGAGCTGTATACTCTATAATTCATATATCTAACAGTGCAAACGAATGGTTGGGTTCCCGCCCGGAGCTGTATACTCTATAATTCATATATCTAACAGTGCAAACGATTGGTTGGGTTCGCGCCCAGAGCTGTACGAATGGTTGGGTTCACGCCCGGAGCTGTATACTCTATAATTCATCTATCTAACAGTGCAAACGAATGGTTGGGTTCACGCCCGGAGCTGTATACTCTACAATTCATATATCTAACAGTGTAACCGAATGGTTGGGTTCACGTCCGGAGCTGTATACTCTATAATTCATATATCTAACAGTGTAACCGAATGGTTGGGTTCGCGCCCGGAGCTGTATACTCTATAATTCGTATATCTAACAGTGCAAACGAATGGTTGGGTTCGCGCCCGGAGATGTATACTCTATAATTCATCTATCTAACAGTGCAAACGAATGGTTGGGTTCGCGCCCGGAGCTGTATACTCTATAATTCATCTATCTAACAGTGTAAACGATTGGTTGGGTTCACGCCCGGAGCTGTATACTCTATAATTCATCTATCTAACAGTGTAAACGAATGGTTGGGTTCACGCCCGGAGCTGTATACTCTATAATTCATCTATCTAACAGTGCAAACGATTGGTTAGGTTCACGCCCGGAGCTGTATACTCTATAATTCTCATCTATCTAACAGTGCAAACGAATGGTTGGGTTCACGCCCGGAGCTGTATACTCTATAATTCATCTATCTAACAGTGCAAACGATTGGTTGGGTTCACGCCCGGAGCTGTATACTCTATAATTCTCATCTATCTAACAGTGCAAACGAATGGTTGGGTTCACGCCCGGAGCTGTATACTCTATAATTCATCTATCTAATAGTGTAAACGAATGGTTGGGTTCCCGCCCGGAGCTGTATACTCTATAATTCATCTATCTAACAGTGTAAACGAATGGTTGGGTTCGCGCCCGGAGCTGTATACTCTACAATTCATCTATCTAACAGTGTAAACGAATGGTTGGGTTCGCGCCCGGAGCTGTATACTCTACAATTCATCTATCTAACAGTGTAAACGATTGGTTGGGTTCGCGCCCGGAGCTGTATACTCTATAATTCATCTATCTAACAGTGCAAACGAATGGTTGGGTTCGCGCCCGGAGCTGTATACTCTACAATTCATCTATCTAACAGTGTAAACGATTGGTTGGGTTCACGCCCGGAGCTGTATACTCTATAATTCATCTATCTAACAGTGTAAACGAATGGTTGGGTTCACGCCCGGAGCTGTATACTCTATAATCATCTATCTAACAGTGCAAACGAATGGTTGGGTTCACGCCCGGAGCTGTATACTCTATAATTCATCTATCTAACTGTGTAAACGAATGGTTGGGTTCACGCCCGGAGCTGTATACTCTACAATTCATCTATCTAACAGTGCAAACGAATGGTTGGGTTCACGCCCGGAGCTGTATACTCTACAATTCATCTATCTAACAGTGCTAACGAATGGTTGGGTTCGCGCCCGGAGCTGTATACTCTACAATTCATATATCTAACAGTGCAAACGAATGGTTGGGTTCGCGCCCGGAGCTGTATACTCTATAATTCATCTATCTAACAGTGTAAACGAATGGTTGGGTTCACGCCCGGAGCTGTATACTCTATAATTCATCTATCTAACAGTGTAACCGAATGGTTGGGTTCACGCCCGGAGCTGTATACTCTATAATTCATCTATCTAACAGTGCAAACGAATGGTTGGGTTCACGCCCGGAGCTGTATACTCTATAATTCATCTATCTAACAGTGTAAACGAATGGTTGGGTTCACGCCCGGAGCTGTATACTCTATAATTCATCTATCTAACAGTGTAAACGAATGGTTGGGTTCACGCCCGGAGCTGTATACTCTATAATTCATCTATCTAACAGTGTAAACGAATGGTTGGGTTCACGCCCGGAGCTGTATACTCTATAATTCATCTATCTAACAGTGTAACCGAATGGTTGGGTTCGCGCCCGGAGCTGTATACTCTATAATTCATCTATCTAACAGTGCAAACGAATGGTTGGGTTTGCGCCCGGAGCTGTATACTCTATAATTCATCTATCTAACAGTGTAAACGAATGGTTGGGTTCGCGCCCGGAGCTGTATACTCTATAATTCATCTATCTAACAGTGTAAACGAATGGTTGGGTTCGCGCCCGGAGCTGTATACTCTATAATTCATCTATCTAACAGTGTAAACGAATGGTTGGGTTCACGCCCGGAGCTGTATACTCTATAATTCATCTATCTAACAGTGTAAACGATTGGTTGGGTTCCCGCCCGGAGCTGTATACTCTATAATTCATCTATCTAACAGTGTAAACGAATGGTTGGGTTCGCGCCCGGAGCTGTATACTCTATAATTCATCTATCTAACAGTGTAACCGAATGGTTGGGTTCACGCCCGGAGCTGTATACTCTATAATTCATCTATCTAACAGTGTAAACGAATGGTTGGGTTCACGCCCGGAGCTGTATACTCTACAATTCATCTATCTAACAGTGTAAACGAATGGTTGTGTTCCCGCCCGGAGCTGTATACTCTATAATTCATATATCTAACAGTGCAAACGAATGGTTGGGTTCGCGCCCGGAGCTGTATACTCTATAATTCATCTATCTAACAGTGCAAACGAATGGTTGGGTTCGCGCCCGGAGCTGTATACTCTATAATTCATCTATCTAACAGTGTAAACGAATGGTTGGGTTCGCGCCCGGAGCTGTATACTCTATAATTCATCTATCTAACAGTGCAAACGAATGGTTGGGTTCGCGCCCGGAGCTGTATACTCTATAATTCATCTATCTAACAGTGTAAACGAATGGTTGGGTTCGCGCCCGGAGCTGTATACTCTATAATTCATCTATCTAACAGTGTAAACGAATGGTTGGGTTCGCGCCCGGAGCTGTATACTCTATAATTCATCTATCTAACAGTGTAAACGAATGGTTGGGTTCACGCCCGGAGCTGTATACTCTACAATTCATATATCTAACAGTGCAAACGAATGGTTGGGTTCCCGCCCGGAGCTGTATACTATATAATTCATCTATCTAGCAGTGTAACCGATTGGTTGGGTTCGCGCCCGGAGCTGTATACTCTATAATTCATCTATCTAACAGTGTAAACGAATGGTTGGGTTCACGTCCGGAGCTGTATACTCTATAATTCATCTATCTAACAGTGTAAACGAATGGTTGGGTTCGCGCCCGGAGCTGTATACTCTATAATTCATCTATCTAACAGTGTAAACGAATGGTTGGGTTCGCGCCCGGAGCTGTATACTCTATAATTCATCTATCTAACAGTGTAAACGAATGGTTGGGTTCCCGCCCGGAGCTGTATACTCTATAATTCATATATCTAACAGTGTAAACGAATGGTTGGGTTCCCGCCCGGAGCTGTATACTCTATAATTCATATATCTAACAGTGTAAACGAATGGTTGGGTTCGCGCCCGGAGCTGTATACTCTATAATTCATCTATCTAACAGTGTAAACGAATGGTTGGGTTCACGCCCGGAGCTGTATACTCTACAATTCATATATCTAACAGTGTAACCGATTGGTTGGGTTCGCGCCCGGAGCTGTATACTCTATAATTCATCTATCTAACAGTGTAAACGAATGGTTGGGTTCCCGCCCGGAGCTGTATACTCTATAATTCATCTATCTAATACTGCAAACGAATGGTTGGGTTCGCGCCCGGAGCTGTATACTCTACAATTCATATATCTAACAGTGTAACCGAATGGTTGGGTTCACGCCCGGAGCTGTATACTCTATAATTCATCTATCTAACAGTGCAAACGAATGGTTGGGTTCACGCCCGGAGCTGTATACCCTATAATTCACCTATCTAACAGTGCAAACGAATGGTTGGGTTCGCGCCCGGAGCTGTTTACTCTATAATTCATCTATCTAACAGTGTAAACGAATGGTTGGGTTCACACCCAGAGCTGTATACTCTATAATTCATCTATTTAACAGTGTAAACGAATGGTTGGGTTCACGCCCGGAGCTGTTTACTCTATAATTCATCTATCTAACAGTGTAAACGAATGGTTGGGTTCGCGCCCGGAGCTGTATACTCTACAATTCATCTATCTAACAGTGTAAACGATTGGTTGGGTTCACGCCCGGAGCTGTATATTCTATAATTCATCTATCTAACAGTGTAAACGAATGGTTGGGTTCACGCCCGGAGCTGTATATTCTATAATTCATCTATCTAACAGTGTAAACGAATGGTTGGGTTCGCGCCCGGAGCTGTATACTCTATAATTCATATATCTAACAGTGCAAACGATTGGTTGGGTTCACGCCCGGAGCTGTATACTCTATAATTCATCTATCTAACAGTGTAAACGAAAGGTTGGGTTCACGCCCGGAGCTGTATACTCTACAATTCATCTATCTAACAGTGTAAACGATTGGTTGGGTTCGCGCCCGGAGCTGTATACTCTATAATTCATCTATCTAACAGTGTAAACGAATGGTTGGGTTCACGCCCGGAGCTGTATACTCTATAATTCATCTATCTAACAGTGTAAACGAAAGGTTGGGTTCACGCCCGGAGCTGTATACTCTACAATTCATCTATCTAACAGTGTAAACGATTGGTTGGGTTCGCGCCCGGAGCTGTATACTCTATAATTCATCTATCTAACAGTGTAAACGAATGGTTGGGTTCACGCCCGGAGCTGTATACTCTATAATTCATATATCTAACAGTGTAAACGATTGGTTGGGTTCACGCCCGGAGCTGTATACTCTACAATTCATCTATCTAACAGTGTAAACGAATGGTTGGGTTCGCGCCCGGAGCTGTATACTCTATAATTCATCTATCTAACAGTGTAAACGAATGGTTGGGTTCGCGCCCGGAGCTGTATACTCTATAATTCATCTATCTAACAGTGTAAACGAATGGTTGGGTTCGCGCCCGGAGCTGTATACTCTATAATTCATCTATCTAACAGTGTAAACGAATGGTTGGGTTCGCGCCCGGAGCTGTATACTCTATAATTCATATATCTAACAGTGCAAACGATTGGTTGGGTTCGCGCCCGGAGCTGTATACTCTATAATTCATCTATCTAACAGTGCACACGATTGGTTGGGTTCCCGCCCGGAGCTGTATACTCTATAATTCATCTATCTAACAGTGTAAACGAATGGTTGGGTTCACGCCCGGAGCTGTATACTCTATAATTCATCTATCTAACAGTGCAACCGAATGGTTGGGTTCCCGCCCGGAGCTGTATACTCTATAATTCATATATCTAACAGTGTAACCGAATGGTTGGGTTCACGCCCGGAGCTGTATACTCTATAATTCATATATCTAACAGTGTAACCGAATGGTTGGGTTCACGCCCGGAGCTGTATATTCTATAATTCATCTATCTAACAGTGTAAACGAATGGTTGGGTTCCCGCCCGGAGCTGTATATTCTATAATTCATATATCTAACAGTGTAAACGAATGGTTGGGTTCCCGCCCGGAGCTGTATACTCTACAATTCATCTATCTAACAGTGCAAACGAATGGTTGGGTTCCCGCCCGGAGCTGTATATTCTATAATTCATCTATCTAACAGTGTAAACGATTGGTTGGGTTCACGCCCGGAGCTGTATACTCTACAATTCATATATCTAACAGTGTAACCGATTGGTTGGGTTCACGCCCGGAGCTGTATACTCTATAATTCATCTATCTAACAGTGTAAACGAATGGTTGGGTTCGCGCCCGGAGCTGTATACTCTATAATTCATCTATCTAACAGTGTAAACGAATGGTTGGGTTCACGCCCGGAGCTGTATACTCTATAATTCATCTATCTAACAGTGTAAACGAATGGTTGGGTTCACGCCCGGAGCTGTATACTCTATAATTCATCTATCTAACAGTGTAAACGAATGGTTGGGTTCGCGCCCGGAGCTGTATACTCTATAATTCATCTATCTAACAGTGTAAACGAATGGTTGGGTTCGCGCCCGGAGCTGTATACTCTACAATTCATCTATCTAACAGTGTAAACGAATGGTTGGGTTCGCGCCCGGAGCTGTATACTCTATAATTCATCTATCTAACAGTGTAAACGAATGGTTGGGTTCGCGCCCGGAGCTGTATACTCTATAATTCATCTATCTAACAGTGTAAACGATTGGTTGGGTTCGCGCCCGGAGCTGTATACTCTATAATTCATCTATCTAACAGTGTAAACGAATGGTTGGGTTCGCGCCCGGAGCTGTATACTCTATAATTCATCTATCTAACAGTGTAAACGAATGGTTGGGTTCACGCCCGGAGCTGTATACTCTATAATTCATCTATCTAACAGTGTAAACGAATGGTTGGGTTCACGCCCGGAGCTGTATACTCTACAATTCATCTATCTAACAGTGCAAACGAATGGTTGGGTTCCCGCCCGGAGCTGTATACTCTATAATTCATCTATCTAACAGTGTAAACGAATGGTTGGGTTCGCGCCCGGAGCTGTATACTCTATAATTCATCTATCTAACAGTGTAAACGAATGGTTGGGTTCCCGCCCGGAGCTGTATACTCTATAATTCATCTATCTAACAGTGTAAACGATTGGTCGGGTTCGCGCCCGGAGCTGTATACTCTATAATTCATCTATCTAACAGTGTAACCGAATGGTTGGGTTCCCGCCCGGAGCTGTATACTCTACAATTCATATATCTAACAGTGCAAACGAATGGTTGGGTTCGCGCCCGGAGCTGTATACTCTATAATTCATCTATCTAACAGTGTAAACGAATGGTTGGGTTCGCGCCCGGAGCTGTATACTCTATAATTCACCTATCTAACAGTGTAACCGAATGGTTGGGTTCACGCCCGGAGCTGTATACTCTACTATTCATCTATCTAACAGTGTAAACGAATGGTTGGGTTCACGCCCGGAGCTGTATACTCTATAATTCATCTATCTAACAGTGTAAACGAATGGTTGGGTTCACGCCCGGAGCTGTATACTCTACTATTCATCTATCTAACAGTGTAAACGAATGGTTGGGTTCACGCCCGGAGCTGTATACTCTATAATTCATCTATCTAACAGTGCAAACGATTGGTTGGGTTCGCGCCCGGAGCTGTATACTCTATAATTCATCTATCTAACAGTGCAAACGAATGGTTGGGTTCACGCCCGGAGCTGTATACTCTACAATTCATATATCTAACAGTGTAAACGAATGGTTGGGTTCACGCCCGGAGCTGTATACTCTATAATTCATCTATCTAACAGTGCAAACGATTGGTTGGGTTCGCGCCCGGAGCTGTATACTCTATAATTCATCTATCTAACAGTGTAACCGAATGGTTGGGTTCCCGCCCGGAGCTGTATACTCTACAATTCATATATCTAACAGTGTAAACGAATGGTTGGGTTCACGCCCGGAGCTGTATACTCTATAATTCATCTATCTAACAGTGTAACCGAATGGTTGGGTTCCCGCCCGGAGCTGTATACTCTACAATTCATCTATCTAACAGTGTAAACGAATGGTTGGGTTCACGCCCGGAGCTGTATACTCTATAATTCATCTATCTAACAGTGTAAACGAATGGTTGGGTTCGCGCCCGGAGCTGTATACTCTATAATTCATCTATCTAACAGTGCAAACGATTGGTTGGGTTCGCGCCCGGAGCTGTATACTCTATAATTCATCTATCTAACAGTGCAAACGATTGGTTGGGTTCGCGCCCGGAGCTGTATACTCTATAATTCATCTATCTAACAGTGCAAACGATTGGTTGGGTTCGCGCCCGGAGCTGTATACTCTATAATTCATCTATCTAACAGTGCAAACGATTGGTTGGGTTCACGCCCGGAGCTGTATACTCTACAATTCATCTATATAACAGTGCAAACGAATGGTTGGGTTCGCGCCCGGAGCTGTATACTCTATAATTCATATATCTAACAGTGTAAACGAATGGTTGGGTTCGCGCCCGGAGCTGTATACTCTATAATTCATCTATCTAACAGTGTAACCGATTGGTTGGGTTCACGCCCGGAGCTGTATACTCTATAATTCATATATCTAACAGTGCAAACGAATGGTTGGGTTCCCGCCCGGAGCTGTATACTCTATAATTCATATATCTAACAGTGTAAACGATTGGTTGGGTTCGCGCCCGGAGCTGTATACTCTACAATTCATATATCTAACAGTGTAACCGATTGGTTGGGTTCACGCCCGGAGCTGTATACTCTATAATTCATATATCTAACAGTGTAAACGAATGGTTGGGTTCGCGCCCGGAGCTGTATACTCTATAATTCATCTATCTAACAGTGTAAACGAATGGTTGGGTTCCCGCCCGGAGCTGTATACTCTATAATTCATCTATCTAACAGTGTAAACGAATGGTTGGGTTCACACCCGGAGCTGTATACTCTATAATTCATATATCTAACAGTGTAAACGAATGGTTGGGTTCACACCCGGAGCTGTATACTCTACAATTCATCTATATAACAGTGTAACCGAATGGTTGGGTTCACGCCCGGAGCTGTATACTCTATAATTCATCTATCTAACAGTGTAAACGAATGGTTGGGTTCCCGCCCGGAGCTGTATACTCTATAATTCATCTATCTAACAGTGTAAACGATTGGTTGGGTTCGCGCCCGGAGCTGTATACTCTATAATTCATCTATCTAACAGTGTAAACGATTGGTTGGGTTCACGCCCGGAGCTGTATACTCTATAATTCATCTATCTAACAGTGTAAACGATTGGTTGGGTTCGCGCCCGGAGCTGTATACTCTATAATTCATCTATCTAACAGTGCAAACGATTGGTTGGGTTCGCGCCCGGAGCTGTATACTCTATAATTCATCTATCTAACAGTGTAAACGATTGGTTGGGTTCGCGCCCGGAGCTGTATACTCTATAATTCATCTATCTAACAGTGTAAACGAATGGTTGGGTTCGCGCCCGGAGCTGTATACTCTATAATTCATCTATCTAACAGTGTAAACGAATGGTTGGGTTCCCGCCCGGAGCTGTATACTCTATAATTCATCTATCTAACAGTGTAAACGATTGGTTGGGTTCGCGCCCGGAGCTGTATACTCTATAATTCATCTATCTAACAGTGTAAACGAATGGTTGGGTTCCCGCCCGGAGCTGTATACTCTACAATTCATCTATCTAACAGTGTAAACGATTGGTTGGGTTCGCGCCCGGAGCTGTATACTCTATAATTCATCTATCTAACAGTGTAAACGATTGGTTGGGTTCGCGCCCGGAGCTGTATACTCTATAATTCATCTATCTAACAGTGTAAACGATTGGTTGGGTTCGCGCCCGGAGCTGTATACTCTATAATTCATCTATCTAACAGTGTAAACGAATGGTTGGGTTCGCGCCCGGAGCTGTATACTCTATAATTCATCTATCTAACAGTGTAAACGAATGGTTGGGTTCCCGCCCGGAGCTGTATACTCTATAATTCATCTATCTAACAGTGTAAACGATTGGTTGGGTTCGCGCCCGGAGCTGTATACTCTATAATTCATCTATCTAACAGTGTAAACGAATGGTTGGGTTCCCGCCCGGAGCTGTATACTCTACAATTCATCTATCTAACAGTGTAAACGATTGGTTGGGTTCGCGCCCGGAGCTGTATACTCTATAATTCATCTATCTAACAGTGTAACCGAATGGTTGGGTTCGCGCCCGGAGCTGTATACTCTATAATTCATCTATCTAACAGTGTAAACGATTGGTTGGGTTCGCGCCCGGAGCTGTATACTCTATAATTCATCTATCTAACAGTGTAAACGAATGGTTGGGTTCCCGCCCGGAGCTGTATACTCTATAATTCATCTATCTAACAGTGTAAACGAATGGTTGGGTTCACGCCCGGAGCTGTATACTCTACAATTCATCTATCTAACAGTGCAAACGAATGGTTGGGTTCGCGCCCGGAGCTGTATACTCTATAATTCATCTATCTAACAGTGTAAACGATTGGTTGGGTTCGCGCCCGGAGCTGTATACTCTATAATTCATCTATCTAACAGTGTAAACGAATGGTTGGGTTCACGCCCGGAGCTGTATACTCTATAATTCATCTATCTAACAGTGCAAACGAATGGTTGGGTTCACGCCCGGAGCTGTATACTCTATAATTCATCTATCTAACAGTGTAAACGAATGGTTGGGTTCACGCCCGGAGCTGTATACTCTATAATTCATCTATCTAACAGTGTAAACGATTGGTTGGGTTCGCGCCCGGAGCTGTATACTCTATAATTCATCTATCTAACAGTGTAAACGAATGGTTGGGTTCACGCCCGGAGCTGTATACTCTATAATTCATCTATCTAACAGTGCAAACGAATGGTTGGGTTCGCGCCCGGAGCTGTATACTCTATAATTCATCTATCTAACAGTGTAAACGATTGGTTGGGTTCGCGCCCGGAGCTGTATACTCTATAATTCATCTATATAACAGTGTAACCGAATGGTTGAGTTCACGCCCGGAGCTGTATACTCTATAATTCATCTATCTAACAGTGTAAACGAATGGTTGGGTTCACGCCCGGAGCTGTATACTCTATAATTCATCTATCTAACAGTGCAAACGAATGGTTGGGTTCGCGCCCGGAGCTGTATACTCTATAATTCATATATCTAACAGTGTAAACGATTGGTTGGGTTCGCGCCCGGAGCTGTATACTCTATAATTCATCTATCTAACAGTGTAACCGAATGGTTGAGTTCACGCCCGGAGCTGTATACTCTATAATTCATCTATCTAACAGTGTAAACGAATGGATGGGTTCACGCCCGGAGCTGTATACTCTATAATTCATCTATCTAACAGTGCAAACGAATGGTTGGGTTCACGCCCGGAGCTGTATACTCTATAATTCATCTATCTAACAGTGTAAACGAATGGTTGGGTTCGCGCCCGGAGCTGTATATTCTATAATTCATCTATCTAACAGTGTAAACGAATGGTTGGGTTCTGGCCCGGAGCTGTATACTCTATAATTCATCTATCTAACAGTGTAAACGAATGGTTGGGTTCACGCCCGGAGCTGTATACTCTATAATTCATCTATCTAACAGTGTAAACGAATGGTTGGGTTCGCGCCCGGAGCTGTATACTCTATAATTCATCTATCTAACAGTGTAAACGAATGGTTGGGTTCACGCCCGGAGCTGTATACTCTATAATTCATCTATCTAACAGTGTAAACGAATGGTTGGGTTCACGCCCGGAGCTGTATACTCTATAATTCATCTATCTAACAGCGCAAACGATTGGTTGGGTTCACGCCCGGAGCTGTATACTCTATAATTCATATATCTAACAGTGTAAACGATTGGTTGGGTTCACGCCCGGAGCTGTATACTCTATAATTCATCTATCTAACAGTGTAAACGAATGGTTGGGTTCACGCCCGGAGCTGTATACTCTATAATTCATCTATCTAACAGCGCAAACGATTGGTTGGGTTCACGCCCGGAGCTGTATACTCTATAATTCATATATCTAACAGTGTAAACGATTGGTTGGGTTCACGCCCGGAGCTGTATACTCTATAATTCATCTATCTAACAGTGTAAACGATTGGTTGGGTTCGCGCCCGGAGCTGTATACTCTATAATTCATCTATCTAACAGTGTAAACGAATGGTTGGGTTCGCGCCCGGAGCTGTATACTCTATAATTCATCTATCTAACAGTGTAAACGAATGGTTGGGTTCACGCCCGGAGCTGTATACTCTATAATTCATCTATCTAACAGTGCAAACGAATGGTTGGGTTCGCGCCCGGAGCTGTATACTCTATAATTCATCTATCTAACAGTGTAACCGAATGGTTGGGTTCGCGCCCGGAGCTGTATACTCTATAATTCATATATCTAACAGTGTAAACGAATGGTTGGGTTCCCGCCCGGAGCTGTATACTCTATAATTCATCTATCTAACAGTGCAAACGATTGGTTGGGTTCGCGCCCGGAGCTGTATACTCTATAATTCATATATCTAACAGTGCAAACGAATGGTTGGGTTCACGCCCGGAGCTGTATACTCTATAATTCATCTATCTAACAGTGCAAACGAATGGTTGGGTTCGCGCCCGGAGCTGTATACTCTATAATTCATCTATCTAACAGTGCAAACGAATGGTTGGGTTCACGCCCGGAGCTGTATACTCTATAATTCATATATCTAACAGTGCAAACGAATGGTTGTGTTCGCGCCCGGAGCTGTATACTCTATAATTCATCTATCTAACAGTGCAAACGATTGGTTGGGTTCACGCCCGGAGCTGTATACTCTACAATTCATCTATCTAACAGTGTAAACGATTGGTTGGGTTCCCGCCCGGAACTGTATACTCTACAATTCATCTATCTAACAGTGTAAACGATTGGTTGGGTTCCCGCCCGGAACTGTATACTCTACAATTCATCTATCTAACAGTGTAAACGAATGGTTGGGTTCACGCCCGGAGCTGTATACTCTACAATTCATCTATCTAACAGTGCAAACGATTGGTTGGGTTCGCGCCCGGAGCTGTATACTCTATAATTCATCTATCTAACAGTGCAAACGAATGGTTGGGTTCGCGCCCGGAGCTGTATACTCTATAATTCATATATCTAACAGTGCAAACGATTGGTTGGGTTCACGCCCGGAGCTGTATACTCTATAATTCATCTATCTAACAGTGTAACCGAATGGTTGGGTTCCCGCCCGGAGCTGTATACTCTATAATTCATCTATCTAACAGTGTAAACGAATGGTTGGGTTCGCGCCCGGAGCTGTATACTCTACAATTCATCTATCTAACAGTGTAAACGAATGGTTGGGTTCACGCCCGGAGCTGTATACTCTATAATTCATCTATCTAACAGTGTAACCGAATGGTTGGGTTCCCGCCCGGAGCTGTATACTCTATAATTCATCTATCTAACAGTGTAAACGAATGGTTGGGTTCGCGCCCGGAGCTGTATACTCTACAATTCATCTATCTAACAGTGTAAACGAATGGTTGGGTTCCCGCCCGGAGCTGTATACTCTATAATTCATCTATCTAACAGTGTAAACGAATGGTTGGGTTCACGCCCGGAGCTGTATACTCTACAATTCATCTATCTAACAGTGTAAACGAATGGTTGAGTTCGCGCCCGGAGCTGTATACTCTACAATTCATCTATCTAACAGTGTAAACGATTGGTTGGGTTCGCGCCCGGAGCTGTATACTCTATAATTCATCTATCTAACAGTGTAAACGAATGGTTGGGTTCACGCCCGGAGCTGTATACTCTATAATTCATCTATCTAACAGTGTAACCGAATGGTTGGGTTCACGCCCGGAGCTGTATACTCTACAATTCATCTATCTAACAGTGCAAACGATTGGTTGGGTTCACGCCCGGAGCTGTATACTCTATAATTCATCTATCTAACAGTGCAAACGAATGGTTGGGTTCACGCCCGGAGCTGTATACTCTACAATTCATCTATCTAACAGTGCAAACGATTGGTTGGGTTCACGCCCGGAGCTGTATACTCTACAATTCATATATCTAACAGTGTAAACGAATGGTTGGGTTCCCGCCCGGAGCTGTATACTCTATAATTCATCTATCTAACAGTGCAAACGAATGGTTGGGTTCACGCCCGGAGCTGTATACTCTATAATTCATCTATCTAACAGTGTAAACGAATGGTTGGGTTCCCGCCCGGAGCTGTATACTCTATAATTCATCTATCTAACAGTGTAAACGATTGGTTGGGTTCGCGCCCGGAGCTGTATACTCTATAATTCATATATCTAACAGTGTAAACGAATGGTTGGGTTCGCGCCCGGAGCTGTATACTCTACAATTCATCTATCTAACAGTGTAAACGAATGGTTGGGTTCACGCCCGGAGCTGTATACTCTATAATTCATCTATCTAACAGTGTAAACGATTGGTTGGGTTCGCGCCCGGAGCTGTATACTCTACAATTCATCTATCTAACAGTGTAAACGAATGGTTGGGTTCCCGCCCGGAGCTGTATACTCTATAATTCATATATCTAACAGTGTAAACGAATGGTTGGGTTCACGCCCGGAGCTGTATACTCTATAATTCATCTATCTAACAGTGTAAACGAATGGTTGGGTTCGCGCCCGGAGCTGTATACTCTATAATTCATATATCTAACAGTGTAAACGAATGGTTGGGTTCCCGCCCGGAGCTGTATACTCTATAATTCATCTATCTAACAGTGTAAACGATTGGTTGGGTTCGCGCCCGGAGCTGTATACTCTATAATTCATATATCTAACAGTGTAAACGAATGGTTGGGTTCCCGCCCGGAGCTGTATACTCTATAATTCATCTATCTAATAGTGTAAACGAATGGTTAGGTTCGCGCCCGGAGCTGTATACTCTATAATTCATCTATCTAACAGTGTAAACGAATGGTTGGGTTCGCGCCCGGAGCTGTATACTCTATAATTCATCTATCTAACAGTGTAAACGATTGGTTGGGTTCTGGCCCGGAGCTGTATACTCTATAATTCATCTATCTAACAGTGCAAACGAATGGTTGGGTTCGCGCCCGGGGCTGTATACTCTATAATTCATCTATCTAACAGTGTAAACGATTGGTTGGGTTCCCGCCCGGAGCTGTATACTCTATAATTCATCTATCTAACAGTGTAAACGAATGGTTGGGTTCACGCCCGGAGCTGTATACTCTATAATTCATCTATCTAACGGTGTAACCGATTGGTTGGGTTCACGCCCGGAGCTGTATACTCTATAATTCATCTATCTAACAGTGTAAACGAATGGTTGGGTTCACGCCCGGAGCTGTATACTCTATAATTCATCTATCTAACAGTGTAAACGAATGGTTGGGTTCGCGCCCGGAGCTGTATACTCTATAATTCATCTATCTAACAGTGCAAACGAATGGTTGGGTTCACGCCCGGAGCTGTATACTCTATAATTCATCTATCTAACAGTGTAAACGAATGGTTGGGTTCACGCCCGGAGCTGTATACTCTATAATTCATCTATCTAACAGTGCAAACGAATGGTTGGGTTCGCGCCCGGAGCTGTATACTCTATAATTCATCTATCTAACAGTGTAAACGAATGGTTGGGTTCCCGCCCAGAGCTGTATACTCTATAATTCATCTATCTAACAGTGTAAACGATTGGTTGGGTTCCCGCCCGGAGCTGTATACTCTACAATTCATCTATCTAACAGTGTAAACGAATGGTTGGGTTCGCGCCCGGAGCTGTATACTCTATAATTCATCTATCTAACAGTGTAAACGAATGGTTGGGTTCACGCCCGGAGCTGTATACTCTACAATTCATCTATCTAACAGTGCAAACGATTGGTTGGGTTCACGCCCGTAGCTGTATACTCTATAATTCATATATCTAACAGTGCAAACGAATGGTTGGGTTCGCGCCCGGAGCTGTATACTCTACAATTCATCTATCTAACAGTGCAAACGAATGGTTGGGTTCTGGCCCGGAGCTGTATACTCTACAATTCATCTATCTAACAGTGTAAACGAATGGTTGGGTTCTGGCCCGGAGCTGTATACTCTATAATTCATCTATCTAACAGTGTAAACGATTGGTTGGGTTCCCGCCCGGAGCTGTATACTCTATAATTCATCTATCTAACAGTGTAAACGAATGGTTGGGTTCTGGCCCGGAGCTGTATACTCTACAATTCATCTATCTAACAGTGTAAACGATTGGTTGGGTTCCCGCCCGGAGCTGTATACTCTACAATTCATCTATCTAACAGTGTAAACGATTGGTTGGGTTCCCGCCCGGAGCTGTATACTCTACAATTCATCTATCTAACAGTGCAAACGATTGGTTGGGTTCGCGCCCGGAGCTGTATACTCTACAATTCATCTATCTAACAGTGTAAACGAATGGTTGGGTTCGCGCCCGGAGCTGTATACTCTATAATTCATCTATCTAACAGTGTAAACGATTGGTTGGGTTCGCGCCCGGAGCTGTATACTCTACAATTCATCTATCTAACAGTGTAAACGAATGGTTGGGTTCGCGCCCGGAGCTGTATACTCTATAATTCATCTATCTAACAGTGTAAACGAATGGTTGGGTTCGCGCCCGGAGCTTTATACTCTATAATTCATCTATCTAACAGTGCAAACGAAAGGTTGGGTTCACGCCCGGAGCTTTATACTCTATAATTCATCTATCTAACAGTGCAAACGAATGGTTGGGTTCCCGCCCGGAGCTGTATACTCTATAATTCATCTATCTAACAGTGTAAACGATTGGTTGGGTTCGCGCCCGGAGCTGTATACTCTACAATTCATCTATCTAACAGTGTAAACGAATGGTTGGGTTCCCGCCCGGAGCTGTATACTCTATAATTCATCTATCTAACAGTGTAAACGAATGGTTGGGTTCGCGCCCGGAGCTGTATACTCTATAATTCATCTATCTAACAGTGCAAACGAATGGTTGGGTTCACGCCCGGAGCTGTATACTCTACAATTCATCTATCTAACAGTGTAAACGAATGGTTGGGTTCACGCCCGGAGCTGTATACTCTATAATTCATATATCTAATAGTGTAAACGAATGGTTGGGTTCGCGCCCGGAGCTGTATACTCTATAATTCATCTATCTAACAGTGTAAACGAATGGTTGGGTTCACGCCCGGAGCTGTATACTCTATAATTCATCTATCTAACAGTGTAAACGAATGGTTGGGTTCGCGCCCGGAGCTGTATACTCTATAATTCATATATCTAACAGTGTAAACGATTGGTTGGGTTCACGCCCGGAGCTGTATACTCTATAATTCATCTATCTAACAGTGTAACCGAATGGTTGGGTTCCCGCCCGGAGCTGTATACTCTATAATTCATCTATCTAACAGTGTAACCGAATGGTTGGGTTCCCGCCCGGAGCTGTATACTCTATAATTCATCTATCTAATAGTGTAAACGATTGGTTGGGTTCCCGCCCGGAGCTGTATACTCTATAATTCATCTATCTAACAGTGTAAACGAATGGTTGGGTTCACGCCCGGAGCTGTATACTCTATAATTCATATATCTAATAGTGTAAACGAAAGGTTGGGTTCGCGCCCGGAGCTGTATACTCTATAATTCATCTATCTAACAGTGCAAACGAATGGTTGGGTTCGCGCCCGGAGCTGTATACTCTATAATTCATATATCTAACAGTGCAAACGATTGGTTGGGTTCACGCCCGGAGCTGTATACTCTATAATTCATCTATCTAACAGTGCAAACGATTGGTTGGGTTCACGCCCGGAGCTGTATACTCTATAATTCATCTATCTAACAGTGTAAACGATTGGTTGGGTTCGCGCCCGGAGCTGTATACTCTACAATTCATCTATCTAACAGTGTAAACGATTGGTTGGGTTCCCGCCCGGAGCTGTATACTCTATAATTCATCTATCTAACAGTGTAAACGAATGGTTGGGTTCACGCCCGGAGCTGTATACTCTATAATTCATATATCTAATAGTGTAAACGAAAGGTTGGGTTCGCGCCCGGAGCTGTATACTCTATAATTCATCTATCTAACAGTGTAAACGAATGGTTGGGTTCGCGCCCGGAGCTGTATACTCTATAATTCATCTATCTAACAGTGCAAACGAATGGTTGGGTTCGCGCCCGGAGCTGTATACTCTATAATTCATATATCTAACAGTGCAAACGATTGGTTGGGTTCACGCCCGGAGCTGTATACTCTATAATTCATCTATCTAACAGTGCAAACGATTGGTTGGGTTCACGCCCGGAGCTGTATACTCTATAATTCATCTATCTAACAGTGTAAACGAATGGTTGGGTTCGCGCCCGGAGCTGTATACTCTATAATTCATCTATCTAACAGTGTAAACGATTGGTTGGGTTCACGCCCGGAGCTGTATACTCTATAATTCATCTATCTAATACTGTAAACGAATGGTTGGGTTCACGCCCGGAGCTGTATACTCTATAATTCATCTATCTAACAGTGTAAACGAATGGTTGGGTTCACGCCCGGAGCTGTATACTCTATAATTCATCTATCTAACAGTGCAAACGATTGGTTGGGTTCACGCCCGGAGCTGTATACTCTATAATTCATATATCTAACAGTGCAAACGAATGGTTGGGTTCACGCCCGGAGCTGTATACTCTATAATTCATCTATCTAACAGTGCAAACGAATGGTTGGGTTCACGCCCGGAGCTGTATACTCTATAATTCATCTATCTAACAGTGCAAACGAATGGTTGGGTTCGCGCCCGGAGCTGTATACTCTATAATTCATATATCTAACAGTGTAAACGAATGGTTGGGTTCACGCCCGGAGCTGTATACTCTATAATTCATCTATCTAACAGTGTAAACGAATGGTTGGGTTCACGCCCGGAGCTGTATACTCTACAATTCATCTATCTAACAGTGTAAACGAATGGTTGGGTTCGCGCCCGGAGCTGTATACTCTATAATTCATATATCTAACAGTGTAAACGATTGGTTGGGTTCACGCCCGGAGCTGTATACTCTATAATTCATATATCTAACAGTGTAAACGAATGGTTGGGTTCGCGCCCGGAGCTGTATACTCTATAATTCATATATCTAACAGTGTAAACGATTGGTTGGGTTCACGCCCGGAGCTGTATACTCTATAATTCATCTATCTAACAGTGCAAACGAATGGTTGGGTTCCCGCCCGGAGCTGTATACTCTATAATTCATCTATCTAACAGTGCAAACGAATGGTTGGGTTCGCGCCCGGAGCTGTATACTCTATAATTCATCTATCTAACAGTGTAAACGAATGGTTGGGTTCACGCCCGGAGCTGTATACTCTATAATTCATCTATCTAACAGTGTAAACGAATGGTTGGGTTCGCGCCCGGAGCTGTATACTCTATAATTCATCTATCTAACAGTGTAAACGAATGGTTGGGTTCGCGCCCGGAGCTGTATACTCTATAATTCATATATCTAACAGTGTAAACGAATGGTTGGGTTCACGCCCGGAGCTGTATACTCTATAATTCATCTATCTAACAGTGTAAACGAATGGTTGGGTTCACGCCCGGAGCTGTATACTCTACAATTCATATATCTAACAGTGTAAACGAATGGTTGGGTTCACGCCCGGAGCTGTATACTCTACAATTCATATATCTAACAGTGTAAACGATTGGTTGGGTTCACGCCCGGAGCTGTATACTCTATAATTCATCTATCTAACAGTGCAAACGAATGGTTGGGTTCACGCCCGGAGCTGTATACTCTACAATTCATATATCTAACAGTGTAAACGAATGGTTGGGTTCCCGCCCGGAGCTGTATACTCTATAATTCATCTATCTAACAGTGTAACCGAATGGTTGGGTTCCCGCCCGGAGCTGTATACTCTATAATTCATATATCTAACAGTGTAAACGAATGGTTGGGTTCGCGCCCGGAGCTGTATACTCTATAATTCATCTATCTAACAGTGTAACCGAATGGTTGGGTTCGCGCCCGGAGCTGTATACTCTATAATTCATATATCTAACAGTGTAAACGAATGGTTGGGTTCGCGCCCGGAGCTGTATACTCTATAATTCATCTATCTAACAGTGTAAACGAATGGTTGGGTTCGCGCCCGGAGCTGTATACTCTATAATTCATCTATCTAACAGTGTAAACGAATGGTTGGGTTCACGCCCGGAGCTGTATACTCTATAATTCATCTATCTAACAGTGTAAACGAATGGTTGGGTTCACGCCCGGAGCTGTATACTCTACAATTCATATATCTAACAGTGTAAACGAATGGTTGGGTTCACGCCCGGAGCTGTATACTCTACAATTCATATATCTAACAGTGTAAACGATTGGTTGGGTTCACGCCCGGAGCTGTATACTCTATAATTCATCTATCTAACAGTGCAAACGAATGGTTGGGTTCGCGCCCGGAGCTGTATACTCTATAATTCATCTATCTAACAGTGTAAACGAATG
This sequence comes from Siphonodentalium dalli, assembly GCA_032622095.1. Taxonomy (NCBI): domain Eukaryota; kingdom Metazoa; phylum Mollusca; class Scaphopoda; order Gadilida; family Siphonodentaliidae; genus Siphonodentalium; species Siphonodentalium dalli. The sequence continues at coordinate 13,313,981 of CP136067.1, forward strand.
GTTGGGTTCGCGCCCGGAGCTGTATACTCTATAATTCATATATCTAACAGTGTAAACGATTGGTTGGGTTCGCGCCCGGGGCTGTATACTCTATAATTCATCTATCTAACAGTGTAAACGAATGGTTGGGTTCCCGCCCGGAGCTGTATACTCTACAATTCATCTATCTAACAGTGTAAACGAATGGTTGGGTTCGCGCCCGGAGCTGTATACTCTACAATTCATCTATCTAACAGTTTAAACGAATGGTTGGGTTCCCGCCCGGAGCTGTATACTCTATAATTCATCTATCGAATAGTGTAAACGAATGGTTGGGTTCACGCCCAGAGCTGTATACTCTATAATTCATCTATCTAACAGTGCAAACGAATGGTTGGGTTCACGCCCGGAGCTGTATATTCTATAATTCATCTATCTAACAGTGTAAACGAATGGTTGGGTTCACGCCCGGAGCTGTATACTCTATAATTCATCTATCTAACAGTGTAAACGAATGGTTTGGTTCACGCCCGGAGCTGTATACTCTATAATTCATCTATCTAACAGTGCAAACGAATGGTTGGGTTCACGCCCGGAGCTGTATACTCTACAATTCATCTATCTAACAGTGCAAACGAATGGTTGGGTTCACGCCCGGAGCTGTATACTCTATAATTCATCTATCTAACAGTGTAAACGAATGGTTGGGTTCACGCCCGGAGCTGTATACTCTATAATTCATCTATCTAACAGTGTCAACGAATGGTTGGGTTCACGCCCGGAGCTGTATATTCTATAATTCATCTATCTAACAGTGTAAACGAATGGTTGGGTTCGCGCCCGGAGCTGTATACTCTACAATTCATCTATCTAACAGTGTAAACGAATGGTTGGGTTCCCGCCCGGAGCTGTATACTCTATAATTCATCTATCTAACAGTGCAAACGAATGGTTGGGTTCCCGCCCGGAGCTGTATACTCTATAATTCATCTATCTAACAGTGTATACGATTGGTTGGGTTCCCGCCCGGAGCTGTATACTCTACAATTCATCTATCTAACAGTGCAAACGAATGGTTGGGTTCGCGCCCGGGGCTGTATACTCTACAATTCATCTATCTAACAGTGCAAACGATTGGTTGGGTTCGCGCCCGGGGCTGTATATTCTATAATTCATCTATCTAACAGTGTAAACGAATGGTTGGGTTCACGCCCGGAGCTGTATACTCTATAATTCATATATCTAACAGTGTAAACGAATGGTTGGGTTCGCGCCCGGAGCTGTATACTCTATAATTCATATATCTAACAGTGTAAACGAATGGTTGGGTTCGCGCCCGGAGCTGTATACTCTATAATTCATCTATCTAACAGTGCAAACGAATGGTTGGGTTCGCGCCCGGGGCTGTATACTCTACAATTCATCTATCTAACAGTGTAAACGAATGGTTGGGTTCCCGCCCGGAGCTGTATACTCTATAATTCATCTATCTAACAGTGTAAACGATTGGTTGGGTTCCCGCCCGGAGCTGTATACTCTACAATTCATCTATCTAACAGTGTAAACGAATGGTTGGGTTCACGCCCGGAGCTGTATACTCTATAATTCATCTATCTAACAGTGTAAACGAATGGTTGGGTTCGCGCCCGGAGCTGTATACTCTATAATTCATCTATCTAACAGTGTAAACGAATGGTTGGGTTCACGCCCGGAGCTGTATACTCTATAATTCATCTATCTAACAGTGTAAACGAATGGTTGGGTTCACGCCCGGAGCTGTATACTCTATAATTCATCTATCTAACAGTGCAAACGAATGGTTGGGTTCACGCCCGGAGCTGTATACTCTATAATTCATCTATCTAACAGTGCAAACGAATGGTTGGGTTCGCGCCCGGAGCTGTATACTCTATAATTCATCTATCTAACAGTGCAAACGAATGGTTGGGTTCACGCCCGGAGCTGTATACTCTATAATTCATCTATCTAACAGTGCAAACGAATGGTTGGGTTCGCGCCCGGAGCTGTATACTCTATAATTCATCTATCTAACAGTGTAAACGAATGGTTGGGTTCACGCCCGGAGCTGTATACTCTATAATTCATCTATCTAACAGTGTAACCGAATGGTTGGGTTCCCGCCCGGAGCTGTATACTCTATAATTCATCTATCTAACAGTGTAAACGAATGGTTGGGTTCGCGCCCGGAGCTGTATACTCTATAATTCATCTATCTAACAGTGTAACCGAATGGTTGTGTTCACGCCCGGAGCTGTATACTCTACAATTCATCTATCTAACAGTGTAAACGAATGGTTGGGTTCGCGCCCGGAGCTGTATACTCTATAATTCATCTATCTAACAGTGTAAACGAATGGTTGGGTTCACGCCCGGAGCTGTATACTCTATAATTCATCTATCTAACAGTGTAAACGAATGGTTGGGTTCGCGCCCGGAGCTGTATACTCTACAATTCATCTATCTAACAGTGTAAACGATTGGTTGAGTTCGCGCCCGGAGCTGTATACTCTATAATTCATCTATCTAACAGTGCAAACGAATGGTTGGGTTCGCGCCCGGAGCTGTATACTCTATAATTCATCTATCTAACAGTGCAAACGAATGGTTGGGTTCTGGCCCGGAGCTGTATACTCTATAATTCATCTATCTAACAGTGTAAACGAATGGTTGGGTTCACGCCCGGAGCTATATACTCTATAATTCATATATCTAACAGTGCAAACGAATGGTTGGGTTCGCGCCCGGAGCTGTATACTCTATAATTCATCTATCTAACAGTGCAAACGAATGGTTGGGTTCTGGCCCGGAGCTGTATACTCTATAATTCATCTATCTAACAGTGTAAACGATTGGTTGGGTTCGCGCCCGGAGCTGTATACTCTATAATTCATATATCTAACAGTGTAAACGAATGGTTGGGTTCACGCCCGGAGCTGTATACTCTATAATTCATCTATCTAATAGTGTAAACGAATGGTTGGGTTCACGCCCGGAGCTGTATACTCTATAATTCATCTATCTAACAGTGTAAACGATTGGTTGGGTTCGCGCCCGGAGCTGTATACTCTATAAGTCATCTATCTAACAGTGTAAACGAATGGTTGGGTTCACGCCCGGAGCTGTATACTCTATAATTCATCTATCTAACAGTGTAAACGAATGGTTGGGTTCGCGCCCGGAGCTGTATACTCTACAATTCATCTATCTAACAGTGTAAACGAATGGTTGGGTTCACGCCCGGAGCTGTATACTCTATAATTCATCTATCTAACAGTGTAAACGAATGGTTGGGTTCGCGCCCGGAGCTGTATACTCTATAATTCATCTATCTAACAGTGTAAACGAATGGCTGGGTTCACGCCCGGAGCTGTATACTCTACAATTCATCTATCTAACAGTGTAAACGAATGGTTGGGTTCACGCCCGGAGCTGTATACTCTATAATTCATCTATCTAACAGTGTAAACGAATGGTTGGGTTCACGCCCGGAGCTGTATACTCTATAATTCATCTATCTAACAGTGTAAACGAATGGTTGGGTTCGCGCCCGGAGCTGTATACTCTATAATGCATCTATCTAACAGTGTAAACGAATGGTTGGGTTCGCGCCCGGAGCTGTATACTCTATAATTCATCTATCTAACAGTGTAAACGATTGGTTGGGTTCACGCCCGGAGCTGTATACTCTATAATTCATATATCTAACAGTGTAAACGAATGGCTGGGTTCACGCCCGGAGCTGTATACTCTACAATTCATCTATCTAACAGTGTAAACGAATGGCTGGGTTCACGCCCGGAGCTGTATACTCTACAATTCATCTATCTAACAGTGTAAACGAATGGTTGGGTTCGCGCCCGGAGCTGTATACTCTATAATTCATCTATCTAACAGTGTAAACGATTGGTTGGGTTCGCGCCCGGAGCTGTATACTCTACAATTCATCTATCTAACAGTGCAAACGATTGGTTGGGTTCGCGCCCGGAGCTGTATACTCTATAATTCATCTATCTAACAGTGTAAACGAATGGTTGGGTTCCCGCCCGGAGCTGTATACTCTATAATTCGTCTATCTAACAGTGTAAACGAATGGTTGGGTTCACGCCCGGAGCTGTATACTCTACAATTCATCTATCTAACAGTGTAAACGAATGGTTGGGTTCCCGCCCGGAGCTGTATACTCTATAATTCATCTATCTAACAGTGTAAACGAATGGTTGGGTTCGCGCCCGGAGCTGTATACTCTATAATTCATCTATCTAACAGTGTAAACGAATGGTTGGGTTCGCGCCCGGAGCTGTATACTCTACAATTCATCTATCTAACAGTGTAACCGAATGGTTGGGTTCACGCCCGGAGCTGTATACTCTACAATTCATCTATCTAACAGTGTAACCGAATGGTTGGGTTCACGCCCGGAGCTGTATACTCTATAATTCATATATCTAACAGTGCAAACGATTGGTTGGGTTCACGCCCGGAGCTGTATACTATATAATTCATCTATCTAACAGTGTAACCGAATGACTGGGTTCACGCCCGGAGCTGTATACTCTATAATTCATCTATCTAACAGTGTAAACGAATGGTTGGGTTCACGCCCGGAGCTGTATACTCTATAATTCATCTATCTAACAGTGTAAACGATTGGTTGGGTTCGCGCCCGGAGCTGTATACTCTATAATTCATCTATCTAACAGTGTAAACGATTGGTTGGGTTCGCACCCGGAGCTGTATACTCTACAATTCATCTATCTAACAGTGCAAACGATTGGTTGGGTTCACGCCCGGAGCTGTATACTCTATAATTCATATATCTAACAGTGTAAACGATTGGTTGGGTTCGCGCCCGGAGCTGTATACTCTACAATTCATCTATCTAATAGTGCAAACGATTGGGTGGGTTCGCGCCCGGAGCTGTATACTCTACAATTCATATATCTAACAGTGTAAACGAATGGTTGGGTTCGCGCCCGGAGCTGTATACTCTATAATTCATCTATCTAACATGTAACCGATTGGTTGGGTTCCCGCCCGGAGCTGTATACTCTACAATTCATCTATCTAACAGTGTAAACGAATGGTTGGGTTCCCGCCCGGAGCTGTATACTCTACAATTCATCTATCTAACAGTGTAAACGAATGGTTGGGTTCCCGCCCGGAGCTGTATACTCTACAATTCATCTATCTAACAGTGTAAACGATTGGTTGGGTTCACGCCCGGAGCTGTATACTCTACAATTCATCTATCTAACAGTGTAAACGAATGGTTGGGTTCACGCCCGGAGCTGTATACTCTATAATTCATCTATCTAACAGTGTAAACGAATGGTTGGGTTCGCGCCCGGAGCTGTATACTCTATAATTCATCTATCTAACAGTGTAAACGAATGGTTGGGTTCACGCCCGGAGCTGTATACTCTATAATTCATATATCTAACAGTGTAAACGAATGGTTGGGTTCACGCCCGGAGCTGTATACTCTATAATTCATCTATCTAACAGTGTAAACGAATGGTTGGGTTCACGCCCGGAGCTGTATACTCTATAATTCATCTATCTAACAGTGCAAACGAATGGTTGGGTTCACGCCCGGAGCTGTATACTCTATAATTCATATATCTAACAGTGTAACCGAATGGTTGGGTTCCCGCCCGGAGCTGTATACTCTATAATTCATCTATCTAACAGTGTAAACGAATGGTTGGGTTCACGCCCGGAGCTGTATACTCTATAATTCATATATCTAACAGTGTAAACGAATGGTTGGGTTCACGCCCGGAGCTGTATACTCTATAATTCATCTATCTAACAGTGTAAACGAATGGTTGGGTTCACGCCCGGAGCTGTATACTCTATAATTCATCTATCTAACAGTGCAAACGAATGGTTGGGTTCACGCCCGGAGCTGTATACTCTATAATTCATATATCTAACAGTGTAACCGAATGGTTGGGTTCCCGCCCGGAGCTGTATACTCTATAATTCATCTATCTAACAGTGTAAACGAATGGTTGGGTTCCCGCCCGGAGCTGTATACTCTACAATTCATCTATCTAACAGTGCAAACGAATGGTTGGGTTCACGCCCGGAGCTGTATACTCTATAATTCATATATCTAACAGTGCAAACGAATGGTTGGGTTCGCGCCCGGAGCTGTATACTCTATAATTCATCTATCTAACAGTGTAAACGAATGGTTGGGTTCGCGCCCGGAGCTGTATACTCTATAATTCATCTATCTAACAGTGCAAACGAATGGTTGGGTTCCCGCCCGGAGCTGTATACTCTATAATTCATCTATCTAACAGTGTAACCGAATGGTTGGGTTCCCGCCCGGAGCTGTATACTCTATAATTCATCTATCTAACAGTGTAAACGAATGGTTGGGTTCGCGCCCGGAGCTGTATACTCTATAATTCATCTATCTAACAGTGCAAACGAATGGTTGGGTTCCCGCCCGGAGCTGTATACTCTATAATTCATCTATCTAACAGTGTAACCGAATGGTTGGGTTCCCGCCCGGAGCTGTATACTCTATAATTCATCTATCTAACAGTGTAACCGAATGGTTGGGTTCCCGCCCGGAGCTGTATACTCTATAATTCATCTATCTAACAGTGTAACCGAATGGTTGGGTTCCCGCCCGGAGCTGTATACTCTATAATTCATCTATCTAACAGTGTAAACGAATGGTTGGGTTCGCGCCCGGAGCTGTATACTCTATAATTCATCTATCTAACAGTGCAAACGAATGGTTGGGTTCCCGCCCGGAGCTGTATACTCTATAATTCATCTATCTAACAGTGTAACCGAATGGTTGGGTTCCCGCCCGGAGCTGTATACTCTATAATTCATCTATCTAACAGTGTAAACGAATGGTTGGGTTCGCGCCCGGAGCTGTATACTCTATAATTCATCTATCTAACAGTGTAAACGAATGGTTGGGTTCACGCCCGGAGCTGTATACTCTATAATTCATCTATCTAACAGTGTAAACGAATGGTTGGGTTCGCGCCCGGAGCTGTATACTCTATAATTCATCTATCTAACTGTGTAAACGAATGGTTGGGTTCACGCCCGGAGCTGTATACTCTATAATTCATCTATCTAACAGTGTAAACGAATGGTTGGGTTCACGCCCGGAGCTGTATACTCTATAATTCATCTATCTAACAGTGTAAACGAATGGTTGGGTTCGCGCCCGGAGCTGTATACTCTATAATTCATCTATCTAACAGTGTAAACGAATGGTTAGGTTCACGCCCGGAGCTGTATACTCTATAATTCATATATCTAACAGTGTAAACGAATGGTTGGGTTCGCGCCCGGAGCTGTATACTCTATAATTCATCTATCTAACAGTGTAAACGAATGGTTAGGTTCACGCCCGGAGCTGTATACTCTACAATTCATATATCTAACAGTGTAAACGAATGGTTGGGTTCGCGCCCGGAGCTGTATACTCTATAATTCATCTATCTAACAGTGCAAACGATTGGTTGGGTTCACGCCCGGAGCTGTATACTCTATAATTCATCTATCTAACAGTGTAACCGAATGGTTGGGTTCACGCCCGGAGCTGTATACTCTATAATTCATCTATCTAACAGTGCAAACGAATGGTTGGGTTCGCGCCCGGAGCTGTATACTCTATAATTCATCTATCTAACAGTGTAAACGAATGGTTGGGTTCGCGCCCGGAGCTGTATACTCTATAATTCATATATCTAACAGTGTAAACGAATGGTTGGTTTCACGCCCGGAGCTGTATACTCTATAATTCATCTATCTAACAGTGTAAACGAATGGTTGGGTTCCCGCCCGGAGCTGTATACTCTACAATTCATCTATCTAACAGTGTAAACGAATGGTTGGGTTCCCGCCCGGAGCTGTATACTCTATAATTCATCTATCGAATAGTGTAAACGAATGGCTGGGTTCGCGCCCGGAGCTGTATACTCTATAATTCATCTATCTAACAGTGCAAACGAATGGTTGGGTTCACGCCCGGAGCTGTATACTCTATAATTCATCTATCGAATAGTGTAAACGAATGGCTGGGTTCGCGCCCGGAGCTGTATACTCTATAATTCATCTATCTAACAGTGTAAACGATTGGTTGGGTTCGCGCCCGGAGCTGTATACTCTACAATTCATATATCTAACAGTGTAAACGAATGGTTGGGTTCACGCCCGGAGCTGTATACTCTATAATTCATCTATCTAACAGTGTAAACGAATGGTTGGGTTCGCGCCCGGAGCTGTATACTCTATAATTCATCTATCTAATAGTGTAAACGAATGGTTGGGTTCACGCCCGGAGCTGTATACTCTATAATTCATCTATCTAACAGTGTAAACGAATGGTTGGGTTCCCGCCCGGAGCTGTATACTCTATAATTCATCTATCTAACAGTGTAAACGAATGGTTGGGTTCACGCCCGGAGCTGTATACTCTATAATTCATCTATCTAACAGTGTAAACGAATGGTTGGGTTCCCGCCCGGAGCTGTATACTCTATAATTCATCTATCTAACAGTGTAAACGAATGGTTGGGTTCACGCCCGGATCTGTATACTCTATAATTCATCTATCTACAGTGTAACCGAATGGTTGGGTTCGCGCCCGGAGCTGTATACTCTATAATTCATCTATCTAACAGTGTAAACGAATGGTTGGGTTCACGCCCGGAGCTGTATACTCTATAATTCATCTATCTACAGTGTAACCGAATGGTTGGGTTCGCGCCCGGAGCTGTATACTCTAGAATTCATCTATCTAACAGTGTAAACGAATGGTTGGGTTCCCGCCCGGAGCTGTATACTCTATAATTCATCTATCTAACAGTGTAACCGAATGGTTGGGTTCCCGCCCGGAGCTGTATACTCTATAATTCATCTATCTAACAGTGTAAACGATTGGTTGGGTTCCCGCCCGGAGCTGTATACTCTATAATTCATCTATCTAACAGTGTAAACGATTGGTTGGGTTCCCGCCCGGAGCTGTATACTCTATAATTCATCTATCTAACAGTGTAAACGATTGGTTGGGTTCACGCCCGGAGCTGTATACTCTATAATTCATCTATCTAACAGTGTAAACGATTGGTTGGGTTCCCGCCCGGAGCTGTATACTCTATAATTCATCTATCTAACAGTGTAAACGATTGGTTGGGTTCACGCCCGGAGCTGTATACTCTATAATTCATCTATCTAACAGTGCAAACGAATGGTTGGGTTCACGCCCGGAGCTGTATACTCTACAATTCATATATCTAACAGTGCAAACGAATGGTTGGGTTCACGCCCGTAGCTGTATACTCTATAATTCATCTATCTAACAGTGCAAACGAATGGTTGGGTTCACGCCCAGAGCTGTATACTCTATAATTCATCTAACTAATACTGCAAACGAATGGTTGGGTTCACGCCCGTAGCTGTATACTCTATAATTCATCTATCTAACAGTGCAAACGAATGGTTGGGTTCACGCCCGGAGCTGTATATTATATAATTCATCTATCTAATAGTGTAAACGAATGGTTGGGTTCACGCCCGGAGCTATATACTCTATAATTCATCTATCGAATAGTGTAAACGAATGGTTGGGTTCACGCCCGGAGCTGTATACTCTATAATTCATCTATCTAACAGTGTAACCGAATGGTTGGGTTCACGCCCGGAGCTGTATACTCTATAATTCATCTATCGAATAGTGCAAACGAATGGTTGGGTTCCCGCCCGGAGCTGTATACTCTATAATTCATCTATCTAATAGTGTAAACGATTGGTTGGGTTCACGCCCGGAGCTGTATACTCTACAATTCATCTATCTAACAGTGTAACCGAATGGTTGGGTTCGCGCCCGGAGCTGTATACTCTATAATTCATCTATCTAACAGTGTAAACGATTGGTTGGGTTCGCGCCCGGAGCTGTATAACGATTGGTTGGGTTCGCGCCCGGAGCTGTATAACGATTGGTTGGGTTCGCGCCCGGAGCTGTTTTTTCTATAATTCATCTATCTAACAGTGTAACCGATTGGTTTGGGTTCGCGCCCGGAGCTGTATACTCTATAATTCATCTATCTAACAGTGTAACCGATTGGTTTGGGTTCACGCCCGGAGCTGTATACTCTATAATTCATCTATCTAATAGTGTAACCGATTGGTTGGGTTCACGCCCGGAGCTGTATACTCTACAATTCATCTATCTAACAGTGTAACCGATTGGTTGGGTTCACGTCCGGAGCTGTTTTTTCTATAATTCATCTAGTTATTATTCGCGTTATATTTCCTGCATTGATCGTTGGTCGATCAACTTTATTGGACGCACTGAAAAGAAACACGATGCAATATACGATTCACTGTCAATTAGACACATAGAAATAAACCCACAATCTATGTGACCCGCCATATCAAATCCAGTCGTAAGTCGGGATTTTTTTACCCTGTGCCAATGCATTCTCTTATATAAGCGAGTCGACCATATATAAGTGAATGCATTGGCCTAACAATTTTTTTACAATTTTAATAATTTTTTCTTGTATTCTTTAACAAATGTATAAGTTCACCCATACAGAGCCCCAGATAAACATGAGCAGACGACACTCTTCTATATGCTTCTATATATGTGTGGGGCTCTCTGCAGGGTAATGGATGTTTTTTATTTTATGTCATAAAAATTGTAAGAAACATTTATTTAAAAAACATGATAAAAAATTGTTAGGCCAATGTATTCTCTTATATATGCGAGGCGACCTATGGTCGACTCGCATATATAAGAGAATGCATTGGCACAGGGTAAAAAAATCCCGACTTCCGACTGGATTTGATATGGCGGGTCATATATGTGCCATGTTTCCGTTCATTTATCATTTTATTTAGAGGATATTACTTGGTCTGATATTAGGTCCGATATCAGCCACTGTTAACCTCATATCAGCCCGAGGTAACCTAATATCAGCCCGAGGTAACCTAATATCAGCCCGAGGTAACCTCATATCAGCCCGAGGTAACCTCATATCAGCCCGATCTAACCTCATATCAGCTCGAGGTAACCTCATATCAGCCCGAGGTAACCTCATATCAGCCCGAGGTAACCTCATATCAGCCCGAGGTAACCTCATATCAGCCCGAGGTAACCTCATATCAGCCCGAGGTAACCTCATATCAGCCCGATCTAACCTCATATCAGCTCGAGGTAACCTCATATCAGCCCGAGGTAACCTCATATCAGCCCGAGGTAACCTCATATCAGCCCGAGGTAACCTCATATCAGCCCGATCTAACCTCATATCAGCCCGAGGTAACCTCATATCAGCCTGAGACCGAAGGCCCACGAGTACAGGTTCATCTATGACATTCTATATATATATATTCAAATATGGTGTAATCTCTCATGTGTTTGTTCCTACACATAGCCTGGTCTTTTTGCGAATGGCTTTAATCGCATTACAGTGCAAGTCACTTACTCCAATATTTCTTAATTTAAGAAACAGCCCGTCACCCCAGACTGTATCAAATGCCGCTCTGCAGCTGAACAATTACCAATCTTCTATTGAGTGTGCATGTATTTTTCAATTAGAGATTTTAGAACCGGCATGTGATCAGATCCTATTTTTTTTTCCGGGCACGTATGCCGGGGTGGGTGGGTGATCGATGAGACCAACAAACAATTTTTTCCGCAACTCAAACATTTTCCCCTGCAAGTCTGTTTGACTGTTTTTGCAATGAGTTTGGCTTAAAACACCTCAGAATGTCAATATTAACATAAATGATAAATTTCATGATGATCAGACAAAAAAGTATAGCCTGTAGCCCATGCTAATGGATTGAATTTTGAAATCCAAGATGGCCGCTGGCAGCAATGTTTTTTTGGCCGAATGACCCCAAAATGACTCGTTCCTATTCACATGTCAGTGTTAAAATCTATGACAAATAGTATGCACAGAAATTCATATACAGCTGTTTACAGTGAATTTCCCCCCGTAAATCTCTGTTTAGTGTTAAAAGGGAAAAACTGCCGAAAACGGAAAATATTTGGACACGGGGGTGGGTGGGTCCCAAAAATCAGCATACGTGCCTGAACATTTTTTCCGACCCCCCCCCCGCTCTGGTATAAACTTCTGCATGCGGCTATTTAACATCTTTAGAAAAGGTTTACATAATGGACTACCGATGGTGACATAATGAACTACCGATTGTGACATAATGAACTACCGATGGTGACATAATGAACTACCGATTGTGACATAATGAACTACCGATGGTGACATAATGAACTACCGATTGTGACATAATGAACTACCGATGGTGACATAATGAACTACCGATAGTGACATAATGAACTACCGATGGTGACATAATGAACTACCGATGGTGACATAATGAACTACCGATGGTGACATAATGAACTACCGATGGTGACATAATGAACTACCGATGGTGACATAATGAACTACCGATGGTGACATAATGAACTACCGATGGTGACATAATGAACTACCGATGGTGACATAATGAACTACCGATGGTGACATAATGAACTACCGATGGTGACATAATGAACTACCGATGGTGACATAATGAACTACCGATTGTGACATAATGAACTACCGATGGTGACATAATGAACTACCGATGGTGACATAATGAACTACCGATTGGGACATAATGAACTACCGATGGTGACATAATGAACTACCGATGGTGACATAATGAACTACCGATGGTGACATAATGAACAGCCGATGGTGACATAATTGACATAATGAACTACCGATGGTGACATAATTGACATAATGAACTACCGATGGTGACATAATTGACATAATGAACTGCCGATGGTGACATAATTGACATAATGAACTGCCGATGGTGACATAATTGACATAATGAACTGCCGATGGTGACATAATTGACATAATGAACTGCCGATGGTGACGCCTCCGTGGTTAGTTTACATGATGAACTACCGATGGTGACGCCTCTGTGATTATTTTACAGAATGAACTTCCGATGGTGACGGCTCTGTGGTTAGTTGGTCATTACAGTTATGTTTTTGTAAAGTGATATGATGCGGTACAAGTGGAGAGCGTTTTTTAAGATTATGTGTGAAAATTGAAAACAGCTGGAAAATGGCATGAAGCCTGTGCGTCAATAGTTCGTGTATTTGTCACGTATTATCGTATACCTCCTTATCGTATACCTCCTTATCGTATACCTCCTTATCGTATACCTCCTTCATATCGTATACCTCCTTCATATCGTATACCTCCTTCATATCGTATACCTCCTTATCGTATACCTCCTTATCGTATACCTCCTTATCGTATACCTCCTTATCGTATACCTCCTTATCGTATACCTCCTTCAGCATATCGTATACCTCCTTATCGTATACCTCCTTATCGTATACCTCCATATCGTATACCTCCTTCAGCATATCGTATACCTCCTTCAGTATATCGTATACCTCCTTATCGTATACCTCCTTATCGTATACCTCCTTATCGTATACCTCCTTATCGTATACCTCCTTATCGTATACCTCCTTCATATCGTATACCTCCTTCATATCGTATACCTCCTTCATATCGTATACCTCCTTCATATCGTATACCTCCTTCATATCGTATACCTCCTTCAGCATATCGTATACCTCCTTCAGCATATCGTATACCTCCTTCAGCATATCGTATACCTCCTTCAGCATATCGTATACCTCCTTCATATCGTATACCTCCTTCAGCATATCGTATACCTCCTTCATATCGTATACCTCCTTCAGCATATCGTATACCTCCTTCAGCATATCGTATACCTCCTTATCGTATACCTCCTTATCGTATACCTCCTTCAGCATATCGTATACCTCCTTATCGTATACCTCCTTCAGCATATCGTATACCTCCTTCAGCATATCGTATACCTCCTTCATATCGTATACCTCCTTCAGCATGTCGTATACCTCCTTCAGCATATCGTATACCTCCTTCAGCATATCGTATACCTACTTCAGTATATCGTATACCTCCTTCAGCATATCGTATACCTCCTTCAGCATATCGTATACCTCCTTCAGCATATCGTATACCTCCTTCAGCATATCGTATACCTCCTTCAGCATATCGTATACCTCCTTCAGCATATCGTATACCTCCTTCAGCATATCGTATACCTCCTTCAGCATATCGTATACCTCCTTCAGCATATCGTATACCTCCTTCAGCATATCGTATACCTCCTTCAGCATATCGTATACCTCCTTCAAAATTGCGAGGACAGAATTGTTGTGAAACACTCCGAAAGGGTGATGAGATACAAATGGAGAATATTCTTGTTCAAAGTAGTTATTTTTACAAATATTATATCTAAATTGACAACAAACACCGTCATTCGTATATATTAATTAAACGCAGTGACTGTCAGTGGAAAAATCGCTTTCGTTAGTTTATTTACAGATAGATACGTCCCGAATCGAATAGTAAATATTAATAATTGAGCATAGCTCCGACGATGTTTACTATGAAGTGGTACGGTCGATTTGCTTGAGATTTCGGCGATGTTAGTAGAATGCTACTTTCCCCCAGTTGACAGAGCACCTGAATCAGTTCCACACACCCAAACAAGTACATAATATGTCTTTAAGTAATTATGACAAAGAAATTCGTGTACGCCGGCTCACAATTGTGTCCACAGTATCGACAAGCACAATCGATCGGCGGTGATTTCCGTTTGCCATCTAAGTTAATTGCCACTAATCTAAATCCCTCGTGGTCATCTAAGTTAATTGGCACCAATCTAAATCCCTCGTGGTCATTCGGATGTTCGCTCCTAGAAGCAATCGAAGAAATATTCGTATTTAGGTCGTTTTTATTACAATAGACTAATGACATCAATCTGTTAACAACTTCATTCAATTGGACTAATGGTTTCTTGTTTACGATATCAAGGATATTCTCAGATATGTTTTTGCAATTTGTCACGCCGACGATAAATAGCCCGAGAGACAAGTAATAATTACCTACTGGTCTGGATGTATTCATGGGCCGAGAGACAATTAACAATTACCGACTGGTCTCCATGTATTCATGGGCTGGAATGACCCGAGAGCGTGTGATTCAGATTTTTTTTTTTACAGATTCAGATTCTGTATTAACATAAACACTCTCTAGGAGCAGTATGCAGGATTAATTACATAATATATATATACATATAGCTTGTGAATTTTACATGGATAATTATGTATTTCACTGTACACATCAACAATAAAGAAATGTTTACCTATATAGAGCAAACATGTATTGAAAGGATGTCATTTACTGTTATGTTTGTTTATAATGTATTTGGAATTGTATGTAGTTCTTCAGTTTTAGAAGAAATAAACCTCTATCTATCTATATATGTATCAATCTACACGTATCTAACTATCTCTCAGTCTCAAGTTTTGTTACGAATTGAGAAGAACTCGGCAATGGTATCGCCGATCAAGTTGCACTCGGTTGAATTGTCATTCCGCATTATGTATAGAAAACGACCATTTTCGTCGGCTTTCCGAAATTATCGGCTTGTATTTTCTAATTTTTTGAATAATGGCTCCCTTGCATCGGAATATTTCGTACATTTCATTACAAAATGACATTCGTCTTCTACTTCGTTCGAAGTACGAAACTGACATTTGCGTTCGTCAGTTGTGATGACACCGTCGCTGTTGGGCGGAGGTCTTATGCACGCGCGAAGGTTCTTTTCAACCCATGAATACGACTGAAAACAGTAAATATTTATCTTACCGAAATTTCGTCCGTAGAGCAAATTCGAATATAATAGTCCCTCCTTCAACACTAACACATTGATTATTATGGAATTGATATGTTCAATATTTTGGAAAGATTGAATGATGAAACGTTTCTTGCGTACTGTTTCGGCGGATGCATAAGCACTGCGGTTAACCCTTTACCCAACAAACCGGCCAAAACCGGCCAAATAAAGCTTCAACAGCCTAAAATATCTTCGGTCTGTCTCAATAGAACCATACAAATATGGATATCATTGGAATCGGCTCCTTGACCACATTGTGATAGTTACAGTTATGCCCTGTGCCAATGCATTCTCTTATATATGCGAATCTTTTTTTAACACTTTTTACCTTTTTTTCTTACATTCTTTAACAATTTTATAATTTTTAATGTGTTAAGCCAATGCATTCTCTTATATATGCGAGGCGACCTATGGTCGACTCGCATATATAAGAGAATGCATTGGAACAGGGCCATTATGTTGGGTAAAGGGTTAACCTTGTTTGCAACGAAGAACAACTCTTCAGATCCTGCATACGATTTATCTGCGAATTATGTGCGAGTTGAGAATTCTCTAGAAAACTTTCACCTCTCGTAGATACGGTTCTGGAGTTAACCTCTATATACACGTATTCCGGTTTTCCCAAGTCACTAAATTCCGTTTACTCATTTACGTGATTTCTCAGGAATATATATACAGCTTATTACTATGATATAACCCATACATATTATATGATGTCACCTTTGAATGTTTTGTAATCAATAATATACATATCGTCTGTACCACCTATGCCTAGCATACTATATTGTTTGTATATACCTCATCTCCAATAATGGAGGAATAAAATCATCTGTCTGTCACTCTAACCACATGAGTGTGATATAGCATCAGTCCACCGTTGTTCTAAGTTAAAATTACTCTAACCTCTAACGTGTGATATGGCATCAATCCACCGAAAATCATGGCATATAGTTTCAGTTTCACTGCCGCACTATCTGAATTATAGTTCATTCTCCAAATGTATTTACGCACAATGTACGTATCGCATACCTTATACACTATAGTATTATGTGCAGGTTATTATCTATGTCTACGTATTCGACGCGTTAGTGCTAAAATGTTCTATGTGGCTTTTCCTTTTTTTTGTTTTGTGAAATTCGATTTGAAGTTTTTGACATCCAATCATCCAATGCATGTATACCTAGATATAATAGGTGAAATGTTAAACACTTTTTAGGTCAGTCATGTGAAATAAATATGTGTTGTCGAATATCAAAGCTGAAAACCTCTCGCTTTTTTTTTTTTAGCAATTTGCACTTTTCTGTTTTCAGATAGAACGTTTTGTGACGAATTCGCTATTTCAGTTTCATGCTAAAATGGTCAAGTACATAGAACAGTTAAGCATGCGTTTGATGACCATTTTTATTGAATCTATTGTACGTAGAACAGTTAAGCATCCGTTTGATATGTTTGCCGAATATATTTATTAGGTATATAACGGTGATATGTTCACATTTAGACCAGTGTATTACGTATCTCGCTGTACCCAAATTTAAATATGTGGTCACCGGACTATTAATTCGAAATCACCTTTCGCGCAAGGGTGTGGTGATAGGCGCGATGCCATTATTATACAATACCGTATACACTATGGTATTGTGTGCACGCTATTATCTATATATATGTATTGTCGTGTATGTGTTTTATTTTTTTCCTCGTTCTCTTATCTGTTTTGTTTCCCTCATATTACTGTTTTTCTTGTTTTTTCTTCTTTCTCTTATCTACTATCGACCCGAGAGCGCCCGGCATGAAGGGGTTAATATGAACCATTTTGCAGTTGTATTAACTTTTTGTCGTTATATCGTCTGCTCATATATCCTTCCAAATGAAGAATTGAACATTTCATTGAATATTCTTATAACTGAATGAGGGAATCCATTGAATATATACAGGGTTAAAACGGTCGTCCTTGGGAACATTAAGAAAATACATTATACGATTATCTGTTTCTTCGGACTGGTGTCACATGACAAGTACTAATGGTCCACGAGAACAAAGACGGGGACAGATAGAAACCTCGCCTCACTTTTCATTAGTTAAATGTCACCCAAACCATTCACCCCGAACGAGGCTACACGCGATCAACGCACGCCATTGGCGGTCGAACTATAGGTTACACTGGTGTAAATAAGGTTCCGAGTGACATCTAGCGGATGCGGGAGGAATATATAGGAGAGAATAAAATAGACACTGGGCCCTGATTGGTCAATAGCCTTGTGTGCTTTTCACATACAAAAATCATCACACCTCTTCCCTATGATTTCCCATAGGTAAAATAACCATTGGCACAGGAATTAACCCTTTGTAGTGAAGTTTGAATATTTTGGTGTGGTCTAAAATATGACTGTATTTTTTTATGCGGTTCTGACACTAGTTACGAAAACATAAGATTTAAAGGCGAATTCCCTGCTAGACAGACATGATTTTTTTGTGTAAAAAGTTTCCCAAAATGTCAATTTTTCAGATTTAAAGAAAATTTTGGACCCAACATTTATATTGCCAACACTATACGCTAAAACGTTAGCACTGAGGCCTATGGGAAACATTTACACCAGTGTAACCTAAAGGGAAAAAATAGCTTTTTATCATTTTTGATTCCTGGGAGTCACTTTAAAGCATTTTAATGCATTTTACAGAGCCTGGTCTTTCAGTCCAATGAATATCTCATGCTTGGTGTGGCTATTCTTGCTGCTGATGTCTTCTTTCACTTACATCAGCCAAAAAAATAGTAAGATTTTTCATAAAAAATGCCAATTTTTTCAAGGTATTTTCAAAAAAATTCAAGGTGGTAATAGTCACATGATAATGCAAATGACCCATAACATGAGCATGTCAACGACACATATATCAATTGTTATAAGAACCTAATCTAACAAGTATTTTGGATTTTATAGCCAGTGATATACAGATATATATCATAAAAGTGTGTCATTTCCACTGGTGGGTATGGTCATTTGAAGGTTAATAGCACTAAAACTTGGACACATTTAAGAAAATGCTTCAGCAATTCAAAGAGAGCATATCTTTATTCAACTAATGCAATATATACCACATCCAGTTATCTTGGATCACCCTTGCAGACCTGAAAATGTCATATTTTATTCTTCAATGTGCTGATAAAGTCATGCGCTTGATGCTCAGCTGATCAGATCTGGATTCAATGACCTCACATCACCAGAAGTTCTCTCATGGAAAGAATATTGTACAGTCTTCCATAGCTGATCCAAGTTTGCAACACCAGACCCCTAAAACTGAGTGAAAATGGGGCCTGAACATGACTGGTGGTGGAAAACAGTGCCTTTTTTATGAATAATTTGTTAAAGGGGGTGGGGTTAAATTGTGTGTGATAAATAAAGAACCATAGGGGTGATATTGTTTTTGAACACATTTTTTCCATTGATGGGCAATTCTGAAGAAATGTAGGGAGTTACAATTATTCCGCGAAAAAGCGGGCTATCGCTTTAGGTTACACTGGTGTAAATAAGGTTCCGAGTGACATCTAGCGGATGCGGGAGGAATATATAGGAGAGAATAAAATAGACACTGGGCCCTGATTGGTCAATAGCCTTGTGTGCTTTTCACATAAAAAAAATCATCACACCTCTTCCCTATGATTTCACATAGGTAAAATAACCATTGGCACAGGAATTAACCCTTTGTAGTGAAGTTTGAATATTTTGGTGTGGTCTAAAATATGACTGTATTTTTTTATGCGGTTCTGAAACTAGTTACGAAAACATAAGATTTAAAGGCGAATTCCCTGCTAGACAGACATGATTTTTTTGTGTAAAAAGTTTCCCAAAATGTCAATTTTTCAGATTTAAAGAAAATTTTGGACCCATCATTTATATTGCCAACACTATACGCTAAAACGTTAGCACTGAGGCCTATGGGAAACATTTACACCAGTGTAACCTATATTGCGTTTAGAGTAACATTATTATTGCTACGATCGAGTTTGTTTGATGTGTTATGAACTTTAATGCCATTATGGCAAAGTGGATGTTGGACGTGATCACTTAAAGAGGGATACAACATACCACACATGGCTCCCTGGACTGACAAGGCACACGCCACCGGCTCCATGGACTGACACGGACACCAAACCGGCTCCATGGACTGGCAAGGCACACGCCACCGGCTCCGTGGACTGACACAGACACCAAACCGGCTCCCTGAACTGACATGGACATCACACCTGGTACCCAGACTTACACGAACACCACATACGCCCACTACATGGACTAATGCGAACGCCAAACCGGCTCCCTGGACTGACACGAACACCACACCGGCTCCCTGGACTGACATGGTACTTCATAAGCCCCCTGGACTAACGCGAACACAACACGGGCTCCCTGAACTGACATGAACACCACACCGGCTCCCTTGACTGGCACGGATACCCATACCGCCACATGGACTGGTATGAACACCACGCCGACCCCCTGGACTGACACGGACACCACACCGCCCCTAGGTACACGGACACCACCCTGCCACATGGACTGATACTGACACTACACCGGCCCCTGGACTGACATGGACACCACACCGGCCCCTGGACTGGCACGAATACCACACCGGCTCCCAGGACTGACACGAACAGCGCAACGGCTCCCTGTACAGACATAAATATCACACCGTCTCCCTGGACTGACGCTGATACCACACCGGCCCCCTAGACTGGCAAGAACACCACAGCGGCTCCCTGGACTGACAGAGACACCACATGTGTCTAACTGATTTCACAAAGAAACTAGAATGCACTCAGAGAGATGCCAACGTGCGCAAAAATGTAATAAAAAATAATTAAAAAAAATAATTTCACTGTATTTTACTTAATTTAATTTAATTTAATGTTAGCAAAAAAAAAGACAATTACAATCTTCAATAATTTTGTGAGTATATAATAAATTATAATCACATTGATATATGTAAGGGAAGTATAACTGGATTATTATCATGGCAGTAAAAAATGCATATTACATGGGAACACTATGGGAACAAAACAAACAGAGAAGGGAAAGGAATAAGGAATACCCCTATTTATATGATGTAAGGAATAAGGAATACCCCTATTTATCCACCTCCTACCCCTGTCTACTATATATACAGATAAAGCCCATCAGATAAACCACGCCTCCATCCGTCTACTAGACAGATAAAGCATCCTCTACTAAACAGATAAACTTAAAATATGCAAGGAAGAAAGGTTACAAGAACTTGGAGCAGTTAACCTCCAGCAGTTCGTGAGTGACGTCACTGGGTCGTAACAACGTTATGGAGCATCATTAGAACGGACCATGCTGGTTTCCGTTGTTAGTGACAGCGTCCTTAGAAACGTCAACATACACAACGTATTTTCGTGCAACAACTTTCTAAAAGATCAAAGGATGCGCTCCAAAACGCACTCAAATATAATTTTTAAATGTTCAGTTGGTGAAATCTATAACTTGATTAAGCAATTGGCAGTTTGTTACTATATAAAGTATAAGATATTATTCCGTGAGCTGGTAGTAGTTCATGAGTGAAACGGTAGGGTGACACCAACCTACGAATCTGACTGATCGCCATACTGTTGCGCGAGCGCACGTAATAACGTCATCAATAGAGAACATAACACTAATACTTACCATGTTCTGCGAACTCCAAGTCGTTTTCGTACAACATCGCCATTAGAATCGCGTTCGAACGTGCTAGAGTCGGAACGGAAATCGTGTTAGATCCAAAACTGCAGGATTAGTTGAACCCCAGTGTGATTGAGTCTTCAAATATGAGTTTGATTCAAAGCTGCACGCAACCAACACACGATACTGGTCATCAAACTATATTACAATTAGAGTAACGTTATTAGTCATCAACCTATTATTAAATTCAGAGTATCATTATTATCGCTACGAGGCAATTTGCGCTCTTTATTGTAGCTTTGGAATGGGAATGTTTTGTGAGAAAAGAGATTAATTGAAAATATATTGAATCTTCAAATGTCAATTGTGTCAGATCTCTTTGATATATTCGTAATCAAAAGAGCCAGTATTACATGTCCGGTAATATATTACTAATCCATATAGTTCAACAAGGCGATATAGAGATGGCTTAATATGTGAGGAGAGTGATTAGAAGAAAATATATTGAATCTTCGAATATCAATGACCCTTCGTTATCTTTAATATATTTGTGATCGCAAAGAGCCAAAAGTACATGAGAGGTTATATAGTGCTGATCCATATTTCATGACGGCGATATAGTAATGGCTTAACCCTTTCATGACGGAAGCATCCTAATTTTTTACGAAAACCCTGTACCAATGCATTCTCTTATATTTGCGAGTCGACCATAGGTCGCCTCGCATATAAAAGAGAATGCATTGGCCTAACCAATTTTATATTATTTTTTATAATTGTTAAAAAAATGTAAGAAAAAATGATAAACAAAATTGATAAAGAATGTAAGAAATAATGATAAACAAAATGATAAAAATTGATAAAGGATGCAAGAACAAAATTATAAAAAATTATAAAATATTTAAAGAATGTAAGACAAATGATAAAAATGAAAAAATTCTTAATATAAGAAAACAAAAATGATAAAAATTGTTATAAAATGTAAGAAAAAATAAAAACAAATGATAAATATTGTTAAAGATTGTAAGAAAAAATGATAAAAAAAATTGTTAGGCCAATGCATTCTCTTATATATGCGAGGCGACCTATGGTCCACTCGCATATATAAGATAATGCATTGGCACAGGGTCTTTAATGTTGCGCTAGCGCAGCTGCCGTCATGAACGGCTTAATCGATCAGAGTGATTAAGAGAAGATATATGGAATCTTCCAATGTTAATCGTCCTTTTTCTCTTTTTACAATTGTGATCCAATTAAGCAGCAAAAAAGGAACAAAGAACACACAATGCACGCCCGCTTATGCAGCTGTGTTTTATGACGGTGACGTAGATGGCCAAAAGCCATGCAGCGTGTATCTCCCTTGGTGACTAGTTAAGGCCGTTTATCTCCCTTGGTGACTAGTTAAGGCCGTTGCTACCAGCGATATTTTACCCACTTTTGACTGCCGTGATATTAATATATACTAATATAACAGAGCAACACGTTGCCCGATCAAGCGCACACAATAGCTAATAAAGTGTGTGTTATTTCGTTAATTTGGAAAATCCCACTAGAACCTGCAAGAACCAAAGAATCAACTTCAAGTTATATGTCTTGAACAACATTTTCTCGTGAAAATAACATTGGATCTAAATATTTACATTTTATTCTGAAATAAGCCCGTAATGGACTTACATCCGTTATACCATTGCATGACGCTGGACACAGTGAAAACATATGACCACGGACATATGATTATGTATAATATTATATAGAACCTACATGTATTGCCATATTTAACCAACAAACCTTTTAACGTATGGATGTTGATTGTATACCTGTATGTGGGATGGCCCACGCTTTTGTCTGCTATCACGATAACAAATTGTATGCATGGGAACTTTGAACACAATTCCAGCCGATGTATACCATATATATACATAACTGTTATAAACTCTACGTAAAGAGCGTTCACCATGTCATATGTATAGGTTTGTAATTTAATTACTTACTAACAACAGCCCTATTTATCAATTATCATGACAAGTGTAAGATGGACATGTTGTCGTGTGATGTGTGGATGCTTGCTGCATGTTTGGCCTTTGACCCGGGGCTGCTGTGTTGCATAAGATGTGTTTATTTATTATTTATTTTAATACGGACTTATTTTTCCTCCAAAACCATCAGGATATACTGATAGTCAAACACTGCATAACAATAAACATATACATAAACATACCACCAGAAAAGGTGTGCCATTTATAATAAGGTTTATAAAATCAAAATATATAATATCTGACAGCGATAAACTGTTGCTGTATGTATGCATCTATGGAAACCATTTAACTCTATCCATATATTTATGAATTTACTAACAATTTTCATCCTATAGGCAACGATAACCCTTAACGATATTATGAGTAACTGCTCGTCCAATAAGAGACGATAACCTTCAACTATATATAGTTTGCCCAAATTATCATATCTGACATACACGTTAACATGTTGGCATAGAACTTAACTAATGGGAAAGGAGTGATATACATTATAACTGTAAGATGTGCGACGTATACATCATACATAAATGGGGAGGGTTACTATGCATCATAACCATGGATGGAAATGTGATAATATACGTCATAAACATATATTTGGGAATTTGCAAACAATATCCATACATCTAATATACTACGATGACCTTTAACTATATTTATCGGGACCTACATGTGTATATTCTCATCCAATGCACACTACGATGACCTTTAACTATATTTATCGGGAACTACAGGTATATATACTCATCCAATGCATGCTACGATGACCTTTATCTATATTTGTGTAACTATGGGTGTGTAACTTCTCTGTATACTCAATATATACATGTATATGCCTTATACTATTATCGCATAATTAAAACTTCACATAACCGATGAATAATCAATCGTTCTACTATCCTAACTGTTTTTGTTGACTTTTAGATAGCCGTGGGTTCACGCCTTCCGGTTACCAGTCGATGCATCACGCGGGTTTTTATCTGCCTGCTCGGTGTGTCGGTGTGGTGCTTGCGGACCTTGCCAATAAGTTATCATTCCTGACATCCCCTTTGGCATAATTGCCATAAACCATAAAACATTGGTATAATATCTGCTATTAACTGATATAGATATTCAACATTAGTATAGTGTCTGCTATTATATGATATAGACATTCAGCATTGGTATAATGTCTGCTATTATCTGATATAGACATTCAACATTGGTATACTATCTGCCATTATCTGATATAGACATTCAACATTGGTATAATATCTGCTATTAACTGATATAGATATTCAACATTGGTATAATGTCTGCTATTATCTGATATAGACATTCAACATTGGTATAGTGTCTGCTATTATCTGATATAGACATTCAGCATTGGTATAGTGTCTGCCATTATCTGATATAGATATTCAACATTGGTATAATGTCTGCTATTATATGATATAGACATTAAGCATTGGTATAATATCTGCTATTATCTGACATAGACATTCAACATTGGTATAGTGTCTGCTATTAACTGATATAGATATTCAACATTGGTATAATGTCTGCTATTATCTGATATAGACATTCAACATTGGTATACTATCTGCCATTATCTGATATAGACATTCAACATTAGTATAATATCTGCTATTAACTGATATAGACATTCAACATTGGTATAATATCTGCTATTAACTGATATAGACATTCAACATTGGTATAATGTCTGCTATTATCTGATATAGACATTCAACATTGGTATAGTGTCTGCTATTATCTGATATAGACATTCAACATTGGTATAATGTCTGCTATTATCTGATATAGACATTCAACATTGGTATAGTGTCTGCTATTATCTGATATAGACATTCAACATTAGTATAATGTCTGCTATTAACTGATATAGATATTCAACATTGGTATAATGTCTGCTATTATCTGATATAGACATTCAACATTGGTATAGTGTCTGCTATTATCTGATATAGACATTCAACATTAGTATAATGTCTGCTATTATCTGATATAGACATTCAACATTAGTATAATGTCTGCTATTATCTGATATAGACATTCAACATTGGTATAATATCTGCTATTATCTTATATAGACATTCAACATTAGTATAATGTCTGTTATTATCTGATATAGACATTCAACATTATATCTGATATAGACATTAAGCATTGGTATACTGTCTGCTATTATATGATATAGACATTCAGCATTGGTATAATATCTGCTATTAACTGATATAGATATTCAACATTGGTATAATGTCTGCTATTATCTGATATAGACATTCAGCATTGGTATAATGTCTGCTATTATCTGATATAGACATTCAGCATTGGTATAATGTCTGTTATTATCTGATATAGACATTCAACATTATATCTGATATAGACATTAAGCATTGGTATACTATCTGTTATTATCTGATATAGACATTCAACATTGGTATAGTGTCTGCTATTATCTTATATAGACATTCAACATTGGTATAATGTCTGCTATTATCTGATATAAACATTCAACATTGGTATAATGTCTGCTATTATCTGATATAGACATTCAACATTAGTATAATGTCTGCTATTATCTGATATAGACATTCAGCATTGGTATACTGTCTGCTATTATATGATATAGCCATTCAACATTGGTATACTGTCTGCTATTATCTGATATAGACATTCAATATTGTTACCCTCCTCCCTATTTTCCACCCTTCTGATTGGCCCATGTCCTGTCGCGTGCCGGTCGACAAATCACAACTCATCTATTTCACATCACTACGACGTACTAAAATCATAGTTCTTATATACCCCACGGATTCGCAAAACACACCAGTTGTGGAGTTTGCTAATTTGCATATATTTAGTGAACACTAATATTTGAACTTTTAAGTTGATACTTTTATCGGACAAGCGTTATTATGTACTTTTTATATCGAAACATCTCGGTGATTCAATATGTTCATGTCGACATTATGGTGCAAGATTGAAAGAGTGGATTCCTTGAGGTCGATTGGTTATAAATGTTTGCTGGTAGACAACGTAATGCATACGTTTGTCGCGAATGAATGGTACTGTAAGCTTATCCATGATATCAGACCGCTCCGCGATGTCTGCACTGTGATCATAGACGTATTTATGTGTGAGGATAGCCATGTACTGGGGAGCACTGACACATATGAATGTACATTAATGAAATTGACAACTTTCCAATAGCTTTCGGGGAAGACCGTTATGAAATGAACATCGCGAGTAAATTCCGCGCACAAGACGACATTGAATATGCCACATTTGAGAAGGCGATAACATACCTATATGGCTTATTGGTTTACATTGCATGGACCTATATTGACGATCTAACCACCAAAATGATCGTAAATAAACGCTGATTATCAAACGCTTGACTATCTTTATGGAACAGAAATCCTATAGGACGATAAGTAGTTACTGAAAATATACATAATCGGGAAAGAAATTTAAGCACTCGTGACTCAGTGCAACATCGTGCGTGTGGATGGCAAGGATTTGTTTCTGTGGTATAATCGGATAACAAAACAGTTGTTGCCCTTCTTCTCGGGAGACATCGAGATTTGTCACCCGCTCGAGAACGGAATGTCTCCCTCGGAGCTGCGCTCCGAGGGAGACATTCCGTTCTCGAGCGGGTGACAAATCTCAATGTCTCCCTCGACAGCGGGCGACAACTGTATATTGGTATAGTGTCAGAAATACGACACGGTCGACTAAATGTGCGTTTCTTTCAAACGGATATAGTTTCCTTTCAAAACCGAATCTGTTTGAAGGGAGTAAGCCGAATCTGAAATGGAGACGCTGTAGTTTGGTTGGTGACGTCACAGCTGATATCAGCCGAGTTTGTTGATATCAACCGAGATCGATAACAGATCGCTCAATGCAAAATGTGATATCTAATAGCGTCCGACGAGTGGGTTCTAAATGTACGTAATAGCGTCCGCCGAGTGGGTTCTAAATGTACGTAATAGCGTCCGCCGAGTGGGTTCTAAATGTACGTAATAGCGTCCGACGAGTGGGTTCTAAATGTACGTAATAGCGTCCGACGAGTGGGTTCCATAAAAGAAGACTGTACTTGATATCGGCTAAACCACAGCAAAGAATTCGAGAAGAAGAAGAAGTAAAAAAAAAAAATTCAAGTCTAGATCATTTTCCCTTCTCATCGTTATGAATTTCATCCTCATAACACCCTTCCAAATCCTCCCTGGCCTTGTCCAAAACCCCAAATAAATATCGGCGATTAGTTACATAATTAACAAGCCGCAGTTATAGTCCATATGAGATATCTTTATTAGAGAGAGAGACAGTAATGACATTACGCGACATTGCGAGCTCGGCCTGGTTAAAAGGGGTGGGATCCACTTCAGGTTAGATGTTTCAAACTGAAAGATATAATAACATTTCCAGTTATTGGACAATTCTTACATGACATGGACCACCCCCGTGGTTGCAAATTCCCATCAGGGAGCATACAATCGCGTGAATAGTGCTTATATATCGTTCAATATATAGTTGATTATTCACCAGCGACATGGCTAGATGGGTCCGCGGATTTTCCAATTGCATTCCACCCCTTTTAACCAGACCGAGCTCGCAATGTCGCGTAATTCCATTTGCTTCCCACCCTGTGGCTTGGAATTTCCTGACTGTACCTATTGTGGGGAGGAATAATGAAACAATTTGAAATATAGCCTGAACACTGCAAAATCCTAGCATCTATAAAAGTCTAACTCCATTTGTTTTTTTTAAATTCGAACCTGACTGAATTTGTAGTCTTAGAATATATATGTATATGTCTAACTACAGGCATATTCAGGCCGCCATTTTGTTTCAGTTTGATTTGTAATTGATTAGTAGGTTTTGACTGGCCACGATTAGTGAGGTGGGAGAACAATTAATTTTTTTTAATTTGACTGACCTCAAGATTTATAGTATTCTGTTGATTAACAGCTTATAAATGATAAAATTTTATGGAAATCATGAATATTCAAAATCTCCATATTTGAAAATGCTACTCCAGAACTTTGACCTGTAGCACTAAAACCACGGAACCGGGGCTGGATGAAATCTATGAAACCACGCAACGGGGCTGGATGAATCCAATACGTCCGCGACTTATTGATCTTGGTTATTACATGGACAGATATAGGTATATCGGAGTGCAAGGCAGTTAGTGTTCGTTACTTGCTCCGTGCAGGATGGGGTATTCAGGAAACACGCATGGGGCTAATCGCATCGCGTGTGTTGCCACGATTATACCATGGTCGACAAATTAACAAGCGCTCAGGATGCAAATATTTCTGTCGACCAAGCCATTACCATTGTCATATAATAGCCAGACTCATTTATCTTATGTTTAATGATAGAAGCAATCGTATAATATTGTATGTGACCAATATCGACACACAGCAATATATATGTCTATAAACACGCAATTAGATAGCACTGGTGATACCCCCATCCTTTCGTACGCCTGATTCCGGCTAGCACTGGTGATACCCCCTCCTGTCGTACGCCTGATTCCGGCTAGCACTGGTGATACCCCCTCCTTTCGTGCGCCTGATTCCGGCTAGCACTGTTGATACCCCCTCCTCTCGTACGCCTGATTCCGACTAGCACTGGTGATACCCCCCTCCTTTCGTACGCCTGATTCCGACAAGCACTGGTGATACCCCCTCCTCTCGTACGCCTGATTCCGGCTAGCACTGGTGATATCCCCTCCTCTCGTACGTCTGATTCCGGCTAGCACTGGTGATACCCCCTCCTTTCGTACGACTGATTCCGACAAGCACTGATGATACCCCCCTCCTCTCGTACGCCTGATTCCGGCTATTTTGCAGACGCACATCGGATTCCGACTCTATCGTATACGGCGGATCCCGACCAGGGTTCGCGCTGCAATTTGCCAAATTTGCCAATGGCAAAAATAATTCACATTTGGAAAACATTATTCCCGACTGCGTAAAGTGGATCCCGTTTCCAGCAAAATTCACAATTTTGCTAATTTAAAGGCCCACTTAATTTTCGAGTCACCGATTATTTGTTGTTTATAGTGTCTTAATATACGGGTTTAATAACAATATATGAAACATGATTATCATACTGTAATTCATCACCATCCATTTGAAACGTCTGTGTCTCAGAAGATGCCCATAGAGAAATAGAAAACAGCTGAAGTCATAGAAATATTTCCCCCATTATGGCTGCACAAACTGCAACAGAATTCAAACTAAAAATGTATTTCAATGTAAGTTTATTACATCGAATAAGTTGCTAATACAATGTGTTGGAACTTCCTCTTTCAAATGGTATATAACATGGCATATGTTTTATATATACAAATCTGGGGGTTCGACAATTAAGTGGGCCTTTAAAGGCACGGGCGGCGTTCGTTGCAGAAATATTCATATTTGTTCAAATTGCCAACAACACAACTAATATTAAAAAATATATAGTTTTGTTCATATGCCAAACATAATCAGCGCGTAAATAGTATATTGTCGTAAAGACGTACGATGGTCTACGTAAACAAGAGCCTGCTCGTTTTACAGAAGTTGTGCTTCTGTTTACATAACACAGCGCAATTCTATTGGTTAATCACACACAAATGATATAAACGCTCTTTATTATTTCCATATCAGGAAAACATTAAAAATAAAGCTCTTTATGTTCACCATATCCGGATCTAAACAAAGGAAAAAATGACAATAACATACTGTTTATGCCATATTTCTGATTGGTTTAAGAACAAAGTCTGTCTATATTTTACTATTATTTCTGTTTATGGCAGTTTTTGACGGAGGTGAATATTTTAACAGCATACCCACCGCCAACGCCGCCCGTATCTTTAACGTCATATTTGTTGGCAATATTTATGCTCTCCAACACTGTAAATACGTAGATCGATATATATGAATTGATAAACACACTATACCAACAATTTGTCTAAATATAGATATGGAGAAGCGATCAAGTTAATGTCATTTAGAAAGGCATACTTGTGGCATTGTTTGATAAACTAAAGGATCGAAGACAAAACAGTTCATTTCTGGCAAAACAATGAATTCAGCTTTACTATGACCTACGCGTTCAACGACAAGTTGTGAACTTATTCAAGGGTTGCTAGGAATGTCGCTAGACCGAAGGTAGGTTCTAAACCACTGGTATATACATACGATGATATTTATTGGGTACATAATGTGGAGTAGGCTACAAGAGCCCTACTAGTATGTCAACTAAATGTAAAGAAGATAATTGGTAGCTCAGCGGCGGAGCATAACATTAGAAAAGCTGCTCACATATAGGTTGTGTATGCCATGTGACAACTACGATGGAGTGTTTTGCAAGAGGTCTAAATAGTAAATATAGTTAAAATCACAGCAAAAACACCGTCATCACAGTTAACAAATGGGAGTACAGAGACCGTAACCTGATGTTGGGCTATTAACATTTTATAATTTAATTTGGAGCGTATGCAAAGGGCCGAATGAAGTTTATAGCCAAAGGGTTTAATTAGGAATTTAAATAGTATACATGTATGTTGTAGGAGAAGAAAAAGAGATAGTGTATGCATATGTAGTATTACGGAGAGGTGTAATATGTTAAAATCAAAATTTCACCGATATCATCATCAGTTACAAATATTCCGGTGACGAATCCTCTAAACTAGAACCGCCACTTTTCGGCAACCCTTGAATAATTTCACAACAAAAAGGTTATTTTGAAGATTGTTCAAGTCATCATTTATACAACACATTAGTGTGGGTTCTGAACATAGGCTCATTAACCCGTTTACCCAACAGAACGGCCCTGTGCCAATGCATTCTCTTATATATGCGAGTCGACCATAGGTCGCCTCGCATATATAGGAGAATGCATTGGCTTAACACATATTAAAAATGATAAAATTGTCAAAGAATGTAGAAAAATATTATAAAAATTGTTAAAAAATGTAAGAAAAAATTATAAAATTGTTAAAGAATGTAAGAACAAATGGTAAAAAGATTTTTTTTTAGGCCAATGCATTCTCTTATATATGCGAGGCGACCTAATATCGACTCGCATATATAAGAGAATGCATTGGCACAGGGCATAATTGTAACCATCACAATGTGGTCAATGAACCGGTTCCAATGATGTCCATATTTGTATGGTGTTATTGAGACAGACCGAAGATATTTTAGGCTGTTGAAGCTTTATTTGGGCGTTTTTGGCCTTTTTTGCTGAGTAAAGGGTTAACTCGTCAAAATTCGTTGGACCGTCACCAATTTGGAACTTGGCCTCTGATTTCTGAAGTATAAATCATTCACCAAATGTCAAGAAATGCTGTTACACCTTGTTTAAGTTATCATCCGGACAACTAAAGATTAAATATTTCTGATTCGAAAAAGGACATAACTCCATAAAATATATCGTGGTACCATGACCTAATGGGACATAACTCCATAACATATATCGTGGTACCATGACCTAATGGGACATAACTCCATAGCAGATATCGTGGTACCATGACCTAATGCGAACTTGAAATATGTCTTTCAAACGTGAACTACATATCGAAATGGAACTAATTTTGTTGAATATTACAACATAAACATTGCGATTTCTAAGTTTTTAAAGAAAGAAAGAAAGATAGAGAGAGAGATAGAGACAGAGAGAGATAGGGGAGAGAGACAGAGATATAGAGAGTGAGAGAGAGGGGCAGATATGTTTATTCCTCCAAATATGGAGACCAGTATGGTACAATACATATACACAACTTAACTGTTGGCATATATATATATACAATACAATTTAACTCGATAATTAATGCTCATTTGTGACCCGCCATATCAATCCAGTCGTAAGTCGGGATTTTTTTACCCTGTGCCAATGCATTCTCTTATATAGCCGAGTCGACCATAGGTCGCCTCGCATATATAAGAGAATGCATTGGTCTAACAATTTTTTACAATTTTAATAATTTGTTCTTGTATTCTTTAACAATTTTATAATTTCACCCATACAGAGCCCCAGACAAACATGAGCAGACGACACTCTTCTATATGCTTCTATATATGTGTGGGGCTCCCTGCAGGGTATTTTATGTCCTAAAAATTGTAAGAAACATTTATTTAAAAAACATGATAAAAAATTGTTAGGCCAATACATTCTCTTATATATGCGGGGCGACATATGGTCGACTCGCATATATAAGATAATGCATTGGCACAGGGTAACACAAATCCCGACTTACGACTGGATTTGATATGGCGGGTCACATTTGAAGTCGATATAGTTTAACTCAGATTAACCAGTCCATCAAACTATGTCCGTGTTAACAGGCCGACATAATTCCCAGGCTTCTCATTAACAGGCCGACATAATCCCCAGGCTTCTCATTAACAGGCCGACATAATTCCCAGGCTTCTCATTAACAGGCCGACGTAATTCCCAGGCTTCTCATTAACAGGCCGACATAATTCCCAGGCTTCTCATTAACAGGCCGACATAATTCCCAGGCTTCTCATTAACAGGCCGACATAATTCCCAGGCTTCTCATTAACAGGCCGACATAATTCCCAGGCTTTTCATTAACAGGCCGACATAATTCCCAGGCTTCTCAATTACGGTAATAGTACCGGTACCGTTGGTAATTGAACAATTTCCACGGTACCTGTACTGAGGGTTGAGTACCGCGGTACACGGTACTAGACGGTACTCGAATTTTGCATAAGCGATGGATAACTTGATTTACATGTAGATGTTATTTGCAGCGTTAACAAAACCAAATTTGAACCACAGTTTGTTATTGTTAAATAAAATTCAATGGTGCTTTTATACATATGGTGACAATATTCACATAACAGCAAACCCGATTTGCAACTTGCCCCGACCGAAACGGAAGGCAATACGATCTATCGGTAGTCGAGAAGACTACTTATGTTTTTCCCGAAGTTGGATAAATTAGATTACGCATATCGTCTGCGATCATCGGGTGCCATGGTAACCTCAACCCAAAGTGACCAATTAGTGACGCTTCTATGAGTATAGAAAAATACACATACTGTAATCTAAACATAAAAAGACTGAGCAAAAAGTCACGATGCACGTGGCCCCGCTGACGTCATGTGCAGTACATGCAGCTGAATCAATGTTGAGGCCTTGAGGGGGATATACAATGTATATTTCTATACGATTCAATCGAAGTTCAAGTATCAAACGGTCAACTGCAACTGACATGCACATGCGCGTGTCCGCTAGGCTCGATTGGAATTATTGTTGTGTGGTGTTATTTTTTCTTGAATGTTGAAATATTTTAAATGATTGGTCAATACAAATTACATACAGCTTCAGCATTATATCATTATATTTTATTTATTTAAATCGGATTCAGATTTCACAGTCACAATATTAATAGACAGTGAACATGTGTTCGTGAATACAAACTGTTTATCATTAATTATATTCGATCGCTGAGGCCGATCAGTAAAACCCCTGTCACACTCCGCTGCGATCAGGCCGGCGCTTGCATTGCGCTGAAAAGGTACCAAAGTACTAATAACACGCATGCAGGAGGAGCGCGGAAAACTGTCGAAAATTGTCAAACTATTAAAACAAGGTATGCTCCTATGCCGTTTACCACATTTTTATTGCGCTCTTATTACGACCCATTGCGTTCCTACTTTGTCAAGTATCACGCTCTCATGCGCTCTCATTGTGCTTCCTCTACGCTTTAAACGTCCTTAGTGCGTCCAAGTCGCTGTCATTGTGTTGCTGGCACATTCTCAATAAGTTCGCAAAACGTTCTCTGCGTGGGCGCGGATAGTATAAATAGCGCCTTCTGCGTGCTCCAGTCATAGCCAGATTTTAGGTTGTGGGAATATACCCAACAATCCACAATAGACTAGTTGTCGGATTAAACCCCTGTCACACTCCGCTGCGATGAGACCGGCGCTTGCAAGGTATCAAAGAAATCAATCTTGTCCTCTGCAACTGCAGTAAGCTTAATCGGATTCTCACTAGGTACCTTTCCATACCTTATTTCGTCTCTCTCCCGACCTTATTGCGCTCATGTTGCGCGCTGCCACGAGGCATTATGGACTGGTATCCGATCATAGAACGTCCACACGATGCTGCCACTGCGAACATGGCGCTCGTTATACGTACAAGCGTTACAAATGGCGTTCTTCCAACGTTTGCAGCAGGTTAACAGTACGATCTCACTTTGAAATGCGATCTGCTCACCCACACCATCCGAGTTTTCATATAATATGCAAATTTAAACTGGAATCCGATTTATTCCGTCACGAATGTGACACATAGATAGCGTGGAATACGCAATAAGAATAGTGCACGTGAAGTGGCACCTAAATGGAATCCAATGTATTCCTTATATACATGTGCTACATGTAAACATGCATAAACAACCATGGGAAAGGTGCTGTCGGCTTCCATAGGTGATGCCATTCAAAAATAAAAAAGGCATATATTATGTCGATGTATTTAGCTACTCTGTTCCCTGACGAAATTCCGCGTTATCACTATCATACTATAGTGGAAAAGTGAACTGAAACATATGCTCATTTTAAATTATGACTATATATCCGAGCGATGTAGGAGATTGGAACATGGACAACTAGTCTATTGTGGATTGTTGGGTATATTCCCACAACCTAAAAATTGACTATGACTGCAGCACACAGGAGGCGCTATGGACAGTTTTCCGCGCTCCTCCTGCGTGTTACTCGATATTTTTTCAGCGAAATGCAAGCGCCAGTCTGATCGCAGCGGAGTGTGACAAGGGTTTTAAACTTACTTTAGTCGCAGAGCACAAGATTGGTTTCTTGCTGCGACCACCAGTAGCTTGTATGCATCCTTGCTACGTCAACGGGGCGCTCACGTCGCTATACGCTGCCACGGCGACAGTACTGCGCTCTGATCAGAACGCCGAAACTCTGCGCTTGTTTTGTGCATGCACAAAACAAGCGCGGCGCTCTGGCGCTCAGGGGCGATCATGCGAACCCTCTCCCGTCCTTAGTCAGTGTCAACTGCGTCACCAGTCGGTTCTTGGATACCTTAATGCGTTTAGCTTGGCGCTTTGATAATTTTTCAGCGCAATGCAAGCGCCGGACTGATCGTAGCGGAGTGTGACAGGGGTTTAAAATCACCACTTAGCGATTCTTGTTTGTAAGATGGAACCTTCGACTTATTGTTTAAAGACACGTTCAAATGACAAATTGCCAACTGCAATTTGCGTGGTGTTATATGCATCGTTGCTTTAAATGCTCATTAATTCACCAAGTAATAATAAATATATCAGGTGGTCGGATGACTTTCCAGTCATGTATAGTTCATGTATCACTATCAATAAACCAGGAGGTCGGGTGACTTTCCAGTCACTATACTGAAGAATAGTTCACGTATCACTACCAATATATTGTGGGACTAATTACTGCAAGACTTTTAAGACATGCACTGTTCAGACCGCGTATAATTATATGAACTGTTCAGACCGCGTATAATTATATGTACTGTTCAGACCGCGTATAATTATATGTACTGTTCAGACCGCGTATAATTATATGTACTGTTCAGACCGCGTATAATTCGCAAATGAAGCGAACACATTGCAGGACTATAATTGCTTCCCCTACTTTTATGTAGTAGAAATGATTTCACGACCTTTGAGTACTTCTGAACTAATGCATCAACCAACGCAATTTATTATGAATTATGGAATACCAGAATGTATCAAATCGAATTCAGGGTGTGCCTGACCTGATGAAGTGTGGAATACCAGAATGTATCAAATCGAATTCAGGATGTGCCTGACCTGATGAAGTATGGAATACCAGAATGTATCAAATCGAATTCAGGATGTGCCTGACCTGATGAAGTATGGAATACATAACATAACGTAACATAACGTAAGTTAACGAACGCTCTTTATATTTATTGTATAAATAGATAACTACCAGCGAACATAAAAATGATGTATATATTTTGGAATTAAATGTGCCTGTCCGATTTTACACCATAATTAGAGAATAAATTTTCAGCTTACCAGAAAAGAAAAAAAAGTAAAAAAGAAAAAATCCTACAATCACCATCCCTGGTGGGGCACACGCATCGCGAAAATATAAAAATGCGTCCACCAAGTTTAAGTTCAAAACAAGTACAAACTATTTATTGACAATGTTCTTTATTAGCAACCACCAAGGGTGCTTATATCTAAGGCAGGTGAATGACGTCATATAATTTTTTCTATATCCATTAGTGATTTTTCAAGATCGCGGGTATTGATTTTGGAGAAATTGTCACGTGACTTCCGGTTAGCAACCGTGTCGAGATTGCAAACAACGTGCAATTGGAAATGAAGCTTCGCGATAAAAATGAAAGTAACTACTTCGCAACTTACGAAGAATTGACATGTGTTTTAAGTCTATTAATTTCATTTAGACCAATTTTGTTGGTCAGCTTAATGAAAACGACAAACGAAGAAGTCATGACGATAACCCAGACAAGATTTTACAACCCACGACACGTCTTGTCAATTTGGCATGTCGTCTCAGTCGTGACCACTGCATGATGGTACATAAATTATTCTTATAGTCCAGGAAATATTGGTCGACCTCTGCACACCCCCACCCGGACTCAACTTCACCCCACTAATTTTCTTTCTTAATGTCTCATCTAATTTTGTATTCGCCGCTTGTTAACAAGAAAAAAAGTGGCCGCAGAGACTCCAGACAAGATAGCGTCCATCATGGCGGCCATTTTGTTTATATGCGCCAGGTCTCTTTGATCGCCGTTATAGTATAGATGATATCACATACGGTCTTGTTTTCCGTTCGATTCGTTATGATAATATACAACCCTTACAAAGTAGCCAAAAATTCGACACAAAAATCAAATATGGCGAAATGTGAATATTTGCTATTTTTCGGACATTTCACCACCTTTCGTTTGCCTCTGTGGGAAAATATTGGCATCTTGACGCGATTTTATAATTTATCGTCTAGAAGAGTCATTGGAGAACACACGGGGACCATAATATACATTCCTTTCTGAATATGTTTGTCCGATATCACGTTTTCCCAAATGCCGGTATAACCCGGTCAAAGCCGAATCGACGCTAAAAACGCAATGTCTGTTTCGAATCAATGAATGATATTGCTATCATAACAAAACCCATGCAAATATATGTGCAGAAGATACTCGAGCTAGGATTCCTCTTATACCTGAGTTGAGGAATATTCACCCCAGAAATAGAAAAATCGCCGAAATCGCTGATTTTAACATCAATGAGCGTTATTGTCACGACAACTCCACACCTGCTTACTATTGTGAGTTGGAAGCACTGAGGCGAAGAACTGTCCTTATATCACATCCAAATATAAGTTCCCCAAATCCAAAATGGCGCCCACAATGGCGGACAGATTTAGAAAAATCACCGAAATTCCCTCATTTTCACACCATTGGGCATTATTGTCGAGACAACTCCACACATGCTGACAGTTAAGTTGGAAATACTGAGGTGAAGTAATTACCTTGCATCTGATGAAGGAAATTGTGTTAATCGAAGATAGCGGCCAAAATGGCGACCGAAATTTGAAAACAAGCTTACATTCCTTTACTTTCTTACTATGTACGTTATTGTTTCGCGAATTCTACCCACAATTACATGTTCATATGGAACAATGATATGAAGTATTCATTTGAGTTTGACCAACTCTCACAGGCAAGATGGCGGCCAAGCTGGCAGCCAGAAATTGAAAAGAGATCGAAATTGTCACATACTAATTTCAACTTTTTGTCATAATATCAATATGTATGGATTGGACGAAATGGCACATAAGCCATCTATTAGTTCCAACATAGTTCGTAGCCTTCTGGAAGGATGAAAACCTACACTAATCGCGATGTGGAATTTTGAAATTCATTCTCCACTAAGCGCCCATAATGGCCGTAACCGTATATGGGTGCGCCGAATAGTCATATTATGACTTCCAAGAATCAAAACAACAGTACCTGAGCTTATTCTGATTTGCCACATTCAGCATTACCTGGACCAGCATCCGTCTCTTTGTCACACTATTCCACCTCGCTCACACCAACGCAGTTTTCTACACTTCTTGGTAGAAGGATTCCACTAATCGAAATGTTTCAAACATCCTTATTCTTGGCGAGCTTCATTCGTGGTAGCTATGGTATAATTCAGATGCTACATATCATCTTGCGTGATAAACTAGAAAGGTATGCGGTCGATGCGTATACTATCTTTCAGAAGGACCTCTCTATCTGCGTATTTTTGCGTATAATGCGTATTTTGCGTATAATGTTGAAAGCCTAACATTTGACGGATGCCTTTCTGCTAAGGCGTAGAAGACCATAATGCATGATATACCCACACTTCTTGATCATAAGAAGAGTCCTGGTGGCGTCCAGCAATCGTCTCACCGTACAGATCCAAGCAGGTAATAACAACACACGCGGTGCTAGTTTGTGGGCATGTGTCATGATAGTGGAAATGAAATTGGACCATGACTGCACCGCCCCTTCTTTGGGTATGTTTTATATTCAGACATGATCTCATGTGGTTTGCTTTCCTTGTATGCTAAGAAGGTATCTTCCCATCCGTTTGGAAGCCATTCTTAATCAACTGGACCAGGCGCGTACCATTGGCTACTACTATATAAGCCCCACACAGCCTGGGTGTAGTCTTAAAGACGATGCCTTTGATAGTTGGTTGATGTGTTATACTCACGCTGGGTGGTGGTCGGTATGATTCAAGAAAGTTCAATGCCACCAACACAAGGGCGAAATGTTCAACGCGAAGAACAACTATAGGAATGTTACTTTGATGATATCTTGCATTCAGTTTAAACTATGTTGGGTACACCAAGTGATTTATTGGTAACATCACCATTTCGACCATTGTCCTGCATGAGACATATTAACTACTATATTCTAATGTTATATAGCATAAAGCTATATGATCATAACGGTCACGTTCACCAACGTCCACATCCATTGCCGTCGAGACTATGAATTGTTCTTTAAACACACAGTGAAATAAATGCACCACAGTTCCTGACACTTTCTTGAATAATAGCGTCCAAATACTGACAATACCCTGAGAGATGATAACAACAACGACTGTTCTGTGGGAGGCTAGCATAGTATTATCCAGACAAAATTATACGTCTGGTCAAGTTGATTCAGAACGGCTTCGAAACGGATGTGGAAATACAATCTTACCACACCAAAAAACACCAACACGCATGATATTCTATATCTGAAACATGCACCTGGTGTAGGGGTGTATACCGCGGCCCATTTCATTCCCACTGTCATTGCGCATGTCCACAAACTAGCACCGCGAGTACTGTTCTTCTCTGCTGGGTGCTATTCGACGAGACGACTGCGGGACGTCACACAGTTTTCTAAGGATCATGGTCAAGAAGTGTGGGTAGTCGGTACATTATGGTCTTCTCCTTAGCAGATAGGCATCTGTCCAAGGGAATGAAACAGCTAGCAACCTTCGAAACCCGGCCGAAGTTGTCCACGTATGCCAATGTCCACGTATGCCAATACGTTCGCTAAGTTTGTGAGTTGAACCATCTATTGAGAAGTGACTATTTAACTGGGAAGTTTGCCAGGTGTACATGTCGTTATCTCCATGGGTGTGAGAAAGACATACATTGAGATGACCTTCTGTAAGCTTGTATGCTTATCGACCATATGCCTTTCTAGTTCAAGATTACGCATAAATCCCATATTTAGCAAGTATTTAAAATCTTAAGCTAGACACCGGAAAATTAATTGTTTGAAACGTTATGATTAGAGGGACCCTTCTCCCAGGAAGTGTTGAATACGTTGTCGGTGTGAGTGACCTAGATTTATCAGGCAAAGAAATGAAAACTGGTCCAGATCATTATGAACGTGGCAAATCAGAAAATGTTATCAGGTAATTGTTCTAATATGGCTATTCGGCGCACCTACGGTTACGGCCATTACCGAATGG
This sequence comes from Siphonodentalium dalli, assembly GCA_032622095.1. Lineage (NCBI taxonomy): Eukaryota > Metazoa > Mollusca > Scaphopoda > Gadilida > Siphonodentaliidae > Siphonodentalium > Siphonodentalium dalli. The sequence continues at coordinate 13,354,537 of CP136067.1, forward strand.
ATTTCGAAATGCCACATCGCGATATTAATTGTAGGTTTTCGTACTCCCAGAAGCATACGAGCAATGTGATGCGTTTTGATACGTTTTAAGTTGAACTATTAGATGGTTTGTGTATAGTTGAAATTTGTATGTGCAAATATCGATTTATTTTCAATTTCAGGCCTCCAGTTTAGCTGCCATCTTGACCTTGAATAGCAATTGCCAAACTCAAACGAATACTTCATATCAATATTCCATATCAACATGTAATGGTGGGTAGAATTCGCGAAACAAAAACGACCATCGTAAGAAAGTAAAGGAATGGAGGCGTGTTTACAAATATCGGTCACCATTTTGGCCACCATCTTAGATTTGGAATACCATCTCTTGCATGGGATGAAAGGTAATTACTTCACTACAGTATTTCCAACTCAACTGTAGTGTGGAGTTGTCTCGACAATAATGCCCAATGATGTGAATATGGGGGATTTTCGGTGATTTTTCTAAATCTGTCCGCCATTGTGGGCGCCATTTTGGATTTGGGGGACTTTTATTTGGATGCAATATAAGGACAGTTCTCAGTGTTCCCAACTCACAATAGTAAGCAGGTGTGGAGGTGTTGTGACAAAACGTTCTCTGATGTTAAAATCAGTGATTTTCGGAAATTTGTCTATTTCTGGTGGCCATTTTGGCAGCCATCTTGGATTTGGAGAATTATTCCCCAACTCAGGTAAAAGAAGAATCCTAGCCCGGGTATCTCATGCACATACATTATATAATCATGGCTGGAGTAATAATAGCAATACAACTCATTGATTCGAAACATACATTGCGTTGTTAGTGTCGTTTCGGCTTTGACAGGATTATACCGGCATTTGGGAAAACGTGATATCTGACAAAAATATCCGGCAAGGAATGTATAGTATGGTCCCCGTGTATTAGTCAATGAGTCTTATATACGATAAATGTATAAAATCGCGTCAAGATGCCAATATTTTCCCACAGAGACAAACGAAAGGTGGTGAAATGTCCGAAAAATAGCAAATGTTCACATTTCGGCGGGCATCTTGGCCGCCATATTGGATTTTTGGTGTCGGATTTTTAGCTAATTTGTACGGGTTGTATATTAACATAACGAATCGAACGGAAAACAAGACCGTATGTGACATCATCTTTACTATAACGGCGATCAAAGAGACCTGGTGCATATACAAAAATGGCCGCCATGATGGACGACATCTTGTCTGGAGTCTCTGCGGCCACGTTTTGTTCTTGTTAACAAGCGAAAAAAATTAGAGGAGACATTAAGAAAGAAAATTAGTGGGGTGAAGTTGAGTCCTGGGGGGTGCAGAGGTTGACCAATATCTCCTGGACTATTATCTCGCCGAAAAAAGGCAAATTTGAGGCACATCATATACGTGCTTGCCCCACTACGTGTCACGATTTATATTATCTACCGCTTTGAGGCAAAGGAAGCATGGATGCTCTATAAAAAAATTGACAATCACTGCATCCTGTTATTGGGATTGTGTGTCCGAGATAATTATGTTCTGGTATGTGGAATGCACATAAGGTGGTGTTATGGTATCAGGTCGACATGGCATCTTTAAGGACACTATATCCCGAGGGTGGAGGGGTAACATATCAGCTCCCGGACATAATACCGAGGGGTGCAGGGGTAACATATCAGTTCCCGGTCATAATACCGAGGGGTGCAGGGGTAACATATCAGTTCCCGGTCATAATACCGAGGGGTGCAGGGGTAACATATCAGTTCCCGGTCATAATACCGAGGGGTGCAGGGGTAACATATCAGTTCCCGGTCATAATACCGAGGGGTGCAGGGGTAACATATCAGTTCCCGGTCATAATACCGAGGGGTGCAGGGGTAACATATCAGTTCCCGGTCATAATACCGAGGGGTGCAGGGGTAACATATCAGTTCCCGGTCATAATACCGAGGGGTGCAGGGGTAACATATCAGTTCCCGGTCATAATCCCGAGGGGTGCAGGGGTAACATATCAGCTCCCGGACATAATACCGAGGGGTGCAGGGGTAACATATCAGCTCCCGGACATAATACCGAGGGGTGCAGGGGTAACATATCAGCTACCGGACATAATACCGAGGGGTGCAGGGGTAACATATCAGCTCCCGGACATAATACCGAGGGGTGCAGGGGTAACATATCAGCTACCGGACATAATACCGAGGGTGCAGGGGTAACATATCATGCAGCTCCCGGACATAATACCGAGGGGTGCAGGGGTAACATATCAGTTCCCGGTCATAATACCGAGGGGTGCAGGGGTAACATATCATGCAGCTCCCGGACATAATACCGAGGGGTGCAGGGGTAACATATCAGCTCCCGGACATAATACCGAAGGGTGCAGGGGTAACATATCAGCTCCCGGACATAATACCGAGGGGTGCAGGGGTAACATATCAGCTACCGGACATAATACCGAGGGGTGCAGGGGTAACATATCAGCTCCCGGACAAAATACCGAGGGGTGCAGGGGTAACATATCAGCTACCGGACATAATACCGAGGGGTGCAGGGGTAACATATCAGCTCCCGGTCATAATACCGAGGGGTGCAGGGGTAACATATCAGCTCCCGGACAAAATACCGAGGGGTGCAGGGGTAACATATCAGATCCCGGACAAAATACCGAGGGGTGCAGGGGTAACATATCAGCTACGGACATAATACCGAGGGGTGCAGGGGTAACATATCAGCTCCCGGTCATAATACCGAGGGGTGCAGGGGTAACATATCAGCTCCCGGACAAAATACCGAGGGGTGCAGGGGTAACATATCAGCTCCCGGACATAATACCGAGGGGTGCAGGGGTAACATATCAGCTACCGGACATAATACCGAGGGGTGCAGGGGTAACATATCAGCTACCGGACATAATACCGAGGGGTGCAGGGGTAACATATCAGCTACCGGACATAATACCGAGGGGTGCAGGGGTAACATATCAGCTACCGGACATAATCCCGAGGGGTGCAGGGGTAACATATCAGCTCCCGGACATAATACCGAGGGGTGCAGGGGTAACATATCAGCTACCGGACATAATCCCGAGGGGTGCAGGGGTAACATATCAGCTCCCGGACATAATACCGAGGGGTGCAGGGGTAACATATCAGCTCCCGGACATAATACCGAGGGTGCAGGGGTAACATATCAGCTCCCGGACATAATCCCGAGGGGTGCAGGGGTAACCTATCATGCAGCTCCCGGACATAATACCGAGGGGTGCAGGGGTAACATATCAGCTCCCGGACATAATACCGAAGGGTGCAGGGGTAACATATCAGCTACCGGACATAATACCGAGGGGTGCAGGGGTAACACATCAGCTCCCGGACATAATCCCGAGGGGTGCAGGGGTAACCTATCAGCTCCCGGACATAATACCGAGGGTGCAGGGGTAACATATCAGCTCCCGGACATAATACCGAGGGGTGCAGGGGTAACATATCAGTTCCCGGACAAATACATACAATACTATGCACAAAACTTGTAATGGAATTGCAAAACACTTGCCCAAGTCATGGCATTTTCCAGCTATTTTTTATTTTTCACAATGGAGTAGTTTTTAGCACATATAGAATTGCTCTGTATTTTAGCATGATGAAGAAACTATAGAATAGGTCTTCTGCGGCATATAAAGTTTGGTTATGCGTATTTAATCTAGTGTAATCATCGCAACTGACCGGGATGTACACACCTTGCCAATTGGTCCTGCTGATATAGGTATGATGCCGTTAAGCAAAATAACCGCTATTTTTCTTAAGTTGTTATTTTCGTTGTGTTCGGAAAAATGTGAAATATCCAGAAAAAAGCAATATGTGAATCAAACATTGAAAAACAAATATTGCGAAATGTTTTAATACTTGTTGCAAATCGATTATAATCAAGATGGATATTCATGTCATTTTGCAAAGAGCAGCGCAGCCATTATTAATTTCAAAAATAAATATGTTCTTGAATGTTTCAAGCAGACAACACCGCGATACTACAACTATAAAACAAAATTATGGCACTTTTTCGAAACGCCATCAGTTGGGTTCAACAACATCATACCACATTAGCAGGACCACTTGACCAGGGGTGGTGTTTGTAACAAATGTAAATTATTCTAAATATCATGCATCAATACTCTTGCTAAAAGTGTTACACGTATTCTCATAAATTGTATATTCAAATAGCATCACAAAACATGATTCTTACACAGTCATGGAATATAAGTATAGTTTAATGCGATTCACCAACAATTTTCTGTTCACGAGAGTATGTGTCAGGGCGATAAACAAAATGAGAATCGACAAGGTGAGCCACTAGTACAACGATCAAGGGGATCTAACTCGTGGGATGACTCACCGCTCAATAACGCACGAATAGAGTTGTCCTTCCTGAATCAATATATACTGGTATCCTTGGGTTGATATCACGCTGTGGCTATTAAAGCAGATAACAATACCACGGCCCTGATGCCGACACTACAATGCAGTGTACAGTTTAACCCTTTCATGACGACAGCTGCGCTGGTGCGGCATTAAAGCTACCGTGCCAGTGTATACTCTTGTATATGCGAGTCTCAAGCATCTTTTGGGAGCCTAGCATATATAAGAGAATGTACTGGCTTGCAAGGTCAAGGTAAATATTGTTAGGCCAATGTATTCTATTTTATGGGAGACTCGCATATATAAGAGAATACATTGGCACAGGTTTTAGGAAAATTTCAGGAAGCTCCAGTCATGCAAGGCTTAAAGGTCAGACGCACGTTTTGCCAAAATTTCCTGGTATTTCAAATGCATTTTCTCAAAATTTGTCAGGGATTTCTTTGTGAAATATGGCACAAGTGAAATTTGGCACAGTGTAGAATACTGCGGATTACAAGTTACATTTTGAGACACGTGCCTTCAGTTATCATCGGAGGGGGGGGGGGGTCTGATATACGCGCTATCGCATATGCTGTATTAGATGAATTTTCGCTATGAGTACACATTCGACCAAGTCAGGCACCTCCTGAATTTCAAAAATCAGTGTCGCGCTAATTCGGTATCATTCATATAATTATGTTGTCCGGGAGAATGATTAATTAATGCATGACGGCCCAACTATCATTCATTTAATTGTAATGTTGTTATGAAGGAGCCATTGAGTCATCCTGTTATTTTCAATTAGAAAGGCATATATTGGTAATATTATTGAATAACAAAGCTGGCGCAAAAGATTGCACCACAAATTTTATCGGAAGACTGTTCATCCGCTGCGATATTGTTAAGAGTGACATTTGACCGTGCACTGGTATGCGCCGTCTTCTATTCCCGAAGCAAATAAAGGAAACATGAATATGTTATGGTCATATACCACTATTATAGTGGTATTCCACTATTATAGTGGTATATGACCATAACATATTCATGTTTCCTTTATTTGCTTCGGGAATAGAAGACGGCGCATACCAGTGCACGGTCAAATGTCACTCTTAACAATATCGCAGCGGATGAACAGTCTTCCGATAAAATTTGTGGTGCAATCTTTTGCGCCAGCTTTGTTATTCAATAATATTACCAATATATGCCTTTCTAATTGAAAATAACAGGATGACTCAATGGCTCCTTCATAACAACATTACAATTAAATGAATGATAGTTGGGCCGTCATGCATTAATTAATCATTCTCCCGGACAACATAATTATATGAATGATACCGAATTAGCGCGACACTGATTTTGAATAATTTGTGTGAAACTTGATTTTGGATTATCCCACTTTTATCAAATTAACAAAACGGTAATGGTCTATAATTGTGGAAAACCACTATAATAGTGGAATTCAGGATGTGCCTGACCTGTCGACGTGTGCGTCGTGGTGTTGCCGGGGATATCCTGTTCAAATGATGTATCGGACAGCTCCACACTTTGAAGTGACCAGGCGATACAGCCGTCTGAATATAGGTGGTGAAAATTTAAGTGCTCTGTGGGCGTGACTAAGTTTTGCAGAGTTCAAACTCTCTGAGAGGTCAACGCATACATGGTACATATCTATTAATTGGAAATCGATTTTGATTGCGTAAAGGGCGATTGCTATCAACGCGGGAATGCACTGACCAATAGTAAACTTGCTTTTACGCCAAACGACAGAGGAACGCTGATGTGGACAACGTGCACATCACGTCAATCAAAATATGTACCCTAAGGGGTTCGCCAAATTACAATGAGCATTTAGAAGAAGCTTTGTCGATAGATTGCAATTACATTGTTTAAGATATGGAACTCAAATTTGGTATATACGGTTTTCAGACGCGATGAATCGGATATAATTATTATAGAGTCACTCAGATGGCTCAAAATGTGACATTGCCGATTTGTTGAAGGCCCATATAACGGAAACGATTGATTTTCAAATTGTTATCAGCTTTGACATCTGCTTTATTCGTAGATTATTTATTGTAAACGTCATCCCATTTACAAAATTCGTTAGATCCCCAGATAACCACATGATATATTTTATTCCACCAGCAATATAAATGTATAAAACACTACATAATAAACTGCTTAGATTGCCACAGAAAGATTTATAAGTTTACGTAATCGGTGTTAATTTTAAGTACCCGATCGTTGCCATGGCAACATGAAATGTTGGAGCTATAATGGCCCTCCAGAATCGGACATGGTGTTTCAAAGCAGTTCATGGGTAGGGCCTATGCTAGCAATACCAACGGTAAATTCGATTCGGTCCAATGTTGAATATTCCAACTAAGTATCTAGTTAGTGTAAATAATGGCTTTTCCTAATGCAGGAAACCTGACAAACAAATATCGTTCTCCCCATGAAACGTGGCACTGAATGAGTTAAGCCAGCGCAATATAAGATTTGCAAGCACTTAGCAACGGTTATGTGATAACTGGCGTCAGATGAAATTCGGCTGAACTTTAAAAAGCACGCCCAATTATTCCGCTGACCGTTTTTAGTGATTAGGTCAAATTGGGTCAACAATTTCTGACGTCGTGTTTGTGTTACGAACCGCGTGACCCAATTGGCATGAATTTTGTGTAACACTGGCGGGCTATGTAAATATCGCTTAACACTGTCGGCTGATTCCAATTAATTGCAACCTGCTCGATTGGATCACACTGCATATCAGCATTTGTTTTCATTGAGTTGGAATACTTGTAAATGCTTTATTCTTCATTATAACATGGGGGGAATGGCGTTATATTTTGCAGTTAGAAATTAACAAAACATTATGACACAAATGGAGCCTCCTCCTATAGAGCCAAGACAATAAGCTATTTTGAGTTGTGTGAAAATATTCATTATTCTAGCAGTTCTTGGTACCGAAGGGGACATGAAATAAAATAATATTCTCAACCTCACAAATGTATTAAAATCCATTGTTTGTGTTGTCTTAATAATTGGTCAGCTTCTTTTAAACATTGAAGATTATGATATGTGAGATTCAGGATTTTTCTCCAGATAGATGCCGAGAAATTCGTTGTTGAAAATATCTTGCATTTTTTGGCTGGAGTTAAGCAAATGGTTCTTCTGCCACTTAATATTAACTGATTTGAATGAGAGAGAAAACCAGAATATTTATTATTAGAATGTATGTCTGTAATTGCAGTGTGTGAATGAATATCCTTTGTTCACATGTGCTGACTGACACCCTGCGATACGTGTTCATTGGGTGTGAGCATAACATCATGTGTACCACTCAGGGGGAGAGAGCAGGAAAAACTGCAGGATACAAGGTTGAACATTTTTGAATTTTGAATTTTCGGATCAACGACCACGGGAACGCAAGTTTTTTTCCTGTCCGACCACGGACACCCACCCCACCTCGGACACGCCATATTATATACCATTTGAAAGAGGAAGATCCAAAACATTGTATTATCAACCTACCCGGTGTAATAAACTGTGAACATGTTGTTTTTGTAGAGGTACCGACGTATTTTCTGTTTAATCTGGACTATACTACCAAGTTTATTATTCTCAATGAAAGGGGAATAACTCTATATCTTAGTTTGAACTATGTTACATTCTGGGATCGAAACGGGGGAAAATTTTCTATGATTTCACCTATACGTTTATATTTTATATCACTCTATAGGCATCTTCTGAGACACAAAGAAATAGTCCCATATAAATAAAGACTCTTTGGCGTATCTAGTAGCGTATATTTAATGACATAACTTGTCAAACTCTTCATTCATTATAGTTTGTTGAAAAGTATTGGAATCCATTGTATTTTGCGTACGCAATGTAAACAGACGACAGACAAGAAGTCAAAGGTCACCTGGCACTATTTCCATATATTTCCATACTATTTCCATATTCATTAGTTTCACCCTAAATCAACGAGACTAGTGATCGGCTAATCACCTTGTTGAGTTGATGAGTGAAACTTACATTTAAATCTAATATATTAGTTGATATAACAACCTAAGGTTTTCGATCAATGTCGCGAATTTGATCGAGTTCTATCCCTTTAACTTAATAAATGACATTATACAGTTATCGCATTGTTTCGAGGTTGACACGAGGAATTGTCAACCCGAGGAAGTCAATATTCACCAAGGCCGTAGGCTGAGGTGAATATTGACTTCCAAGGGCTGGCAATTCCTCGTGTCAACCAAGAAACAATGCGATAACTGTTTTTTTTTATATGAACGCGCTTTGATTGGACAAGACGTTGTGACGATGAACGTCGCTGGGAAAATCCTATCTATTTTCAGGTCTGATAATAAGTTATGTTAACCCCTGAAATATATGACGTCACTCAGAACTGGTATTAACATCTTGTTTGATTAATGAGGTGAACATCGTTAGATATCTCGATTTTTTCGTTACGTTTTAACATAGGAATTGGGAAAGTAACTTATGACCATATAATAATAGTCTTGTAAGCATGATGTTGCCATTCTAGTCGCCAACGTGATGACGTCATGTATCTCGTCATAAAGCGGCGGAATTTGGAAAGGTATAGCAACTAGGGCCGGGAACCTCGAGCCTCTAAACCAAAGCGTTTTGTGTTTAAAATTGGATTGAAACAGAAATAAGCGACTGTCTGAGAGAAGAAACTTGTTCACGAACTGTAGAAAATCACAGTGCACAATTAGAAATCAATATTTTATAGAAACTAACTTTTCTGTAGAAAATTGGACGAAAAATAAGTAATTTACATATATTTCGTCTAATTTTCTACATAATAGTTAGTTTCAATAAAATATTGATTTCTAATTGTGCACTGTGATTTTCTACAGTTCATGAACAAGTTTCTTCTCTCAGACAGTCGCTTATTTCTGTTTCAATCCAATTTTAAATACAAAACGCTTTGGTTTAGAGGCTCGATGTTCCCGGCCCTGGCTACGCCTGTAAAAAGCTGGCTATATTCGTGATCGATTTGAAAACTGGTTTCGAATGTGGTCGTTTCCTTGTGACAATGACCACATCGGCCCAAAGATGTACATACAATCATGACAATACATGCACACGCGATTTATACATATATGACATTATCCACTCAGTAATGGAAAGATTGGCATTCTGTGTCAATGTGAATAATAAAGATATACGGTACTCACTTCATTGAACAAATAATCTCAAGATGGCACGCGTGGACACGTCTCGCGAGAATAACTGAGATATCTAAACAGATCGGGTGACACAGAAAGAACCCGGTTGTGGACCTTATTAGCACTAGAGAAGCCTGTGAAGATGAGAACAGCGATTGACCGGAAGCTGCGTGTCGCTGCGTGTCACATCGACGGATGGAACCATTCGAATCGATCACGTGATGGACGGTAAACCTTCCCACAAATCCCCACCAAATATAATGATCAGCTGCTGCATTCTGTGAGAGCCTTCCGTTTTAGCGTTGACGGATTCCATCATTAGTAATTTGTGTGGCATCATAGTGATCAGAGAACGTAATTAGACACGAAACGAGACTTTAGTTTTTTGATTAACCACAGCGAGGCGGTTATATGTTATTGTTCTTCGTACCTTGTTTGTTTAAACATATTTTATTGTAATATAATACAACAAGGGGGATCGTGGCAAACATTTTGACAACTTACATCCGCCATTAACCCTTTAGCCAACAGAATGGCCCTGTGTCAATGCATTCTCTTATATATGCGAGTCGACCATAGGTCGCCTCGCATATATAAGAGAATGCATTGGCTTAACACATTAAAAATTATAAAATTGTTAAAGAATGTAAGAAAAAATGGTAAAAAGTGTTAAAAAAAGATTTTTTTAGGCCAATGCATTCTCTTATATATGCGAGGCGACCTATGGTCGACTCGCATATATAAGAGAATGCATTGGCACAGGGTATAACTGTAACTATCACAATGTGGTCAAGGAGCCGGTTCCAATGATACCCATATTTGTATGGTTCTATTGAGACAGACCGAAGATATTTTAGGCTGTTGAAGCTTTATTTGGCCGGTTTTGGCCGGTTTGTTGGGTAAAGGGTTAACATTTTAACAAATACAATGTTGACGACGAACATAACAAATAGACAATATGATATGTGGTGTGTTTGTGATTGCTGTCAGACCTATAATTCTGCATTTAGAGTTTCATCTGAGGTAGTCAACATTTTATTTTGTAACGCACTGGAGGATCGCCAATATGTGACTCGCCATATCAAATCCAGTCGTAAGTCGGGATTATTTTTACCCTGTGCCAATGCATTCTCTTATATATGCGAGTCGACCATAGGTCGCCTCGCATATATAAGAGAATGCATTGGCCTAACAATGTTTTACAATTTTAATAATTTGTAATTATAACATATAACTCCATAGAAACCAAGGTCTGATGAACTACGCTCAACTGTAAATATTTACATCTCGATTCGGGACGCAACAATCGGCGATAAACTTTAACGCAAATGATTTCGCCATCGATATACTCATTGCATTTAATAAATTTATAAGACTGACGGTGTGTGTTGTAAATTCGGATTAATATTCATAAAAATAACTACTTTGAGCAAGATTATTCTCCATTTATATTTGATCACCAACACGGAGTGTTTCACATCACTTTAATGAACAAAATGGAAAAATAATTCATTGCGTCGATTCGATTCTGATTAGTTCCCTGTGAGGAAGGAGGATATGTTAGATATTATAAATTGGTGGGTTCATTGTTATACATATATATACCATCAATATTTGATTTGTATATTGATTTGAGCTACCATACTACACGTTACAGTAAATCAGTGAAATCCGCAATTACGTAAAATTCTTGAAATCTTTCATTAATTTCATGAAATTCCTTGTCAGATCAGTGATTTCACGAATTTACTGAACAAGTCAGAGATATCACGTAATCACTGATTTTGGGCGTCAGGGATTTCATGCAATTACTGAAGGACAACTATGTTTAAGTTTTAACAATTTTTACTACGAACAAGATATGGGACATTCTTGATATTTCGAAACACAGTGATATATACAATTAGATGTCCAATAATGTGTGTATCATCTACTTGTTTTAGGCGTTAGGCTATTGCGACATCGCGAATTGCATTTAATCTGAGCCTTGAAACATTTACATTTGGATGTCGTGCACCCCCTTTTATATTTATATTTCTTAAAGTGATGTGAAACACTCCGGCAGGGTGGGCAAATATAAATGGAGAATAATCTTGTTCAAAGTAGTTATATTTACGAATATTAATCCAAATTGACAACACACACCGTCATTCTTATATATTAATTAAATGCAATGACGCTAGATTGCAAAATCGTTTGCGTTCGTTTATCGCCGATAGATGCGTTCCGAATCGAGATGTAAATATTTCCAATTGAGCATAGTTCGGATGATGTTTTCTATGGAGTGGAATGGTCGGTTTGCTTTGAAATTTACGGCGATGTAGTAGAATGCTACATTCCTCCAGTTGGCATAGCACATGAATACTAACTTAACAGTTTAACGGACCAAACAAGGACATAATGTGTCTTTAAATCCTTGGCCATGCACCTGTTACAGACTGGGTGCATTACGTAGTGAGCGGGTCCCTGAACGCATTACGTAGTGAGCAGGCCCCTGAGTGCATTACATAGTGAGCGGGGCCCTGAGTACATTACGTAGTGAGCGGGTCCCTGAGTGCATTTCGTAGTGAGCGGGTCCCTGAGTGCATTTCGTAGTGAGCGGGTCCTTGAGTGTATTACGTAGCGAGCGGATCCCTGAGTGCATTACGTAGTGAGCGGGTCCATGAGTGCTTTACGTAGTGAGCGGGTCCCTGAATGCATTACGTAGTGAGCGGGTCCCTGAATTCATTACGTAGTGAGCGCGTACCTGAGCGCATTACGTAGTGAGTGGGTCCCTGGATGCATTACGTAGTGAGCGGGTACATGAGTGCATTACGTAGTGATCGGGTCCATGAGTGCATTACGTAGTGAGCGGGTCCCTGAATGCATTACGTAGTGTGCGGGTCCCTGAATGCGTTACGTAGTGAGTGGGTTCCTGAGTGCATTACGTAGTGAGCGGCTCCATGAGCGCATTACGACGTGAGCGGGTCCCTGAAAGCATTACGTAGTGAGCAGGTCCCTGAACGCATTACGTAGTGAGCGGGTCCCTGAATGTATTACGTAGTGAGCGGGTCCCTGAATGCATTACGTAGTGAGCGGGTACATGACTGCATTACGTAGTGATCGGGTCCCTGAGTGCATTACGTAGTGAGCGGGTCCCTGAATGCATTACGTAGTGTGCGGGTCCCCGAATGCATTACGTGGTGTGCGGGTCCCTGAATGCATTGCGAAGTGTGCGGGTCCCTGAATGCATTACGTAGTGAGCGGGTCCCTGAATGCATTACGTAGTGAGCGGGTCCCTGCATGCATTACGTAGTGTGCGGGTCCCTGAATGCATTACGTAGTGATCGGGTCCCTGAACGCATTACGTAGTGAGCGGGTCCCTGAAAGCATTACGTAGTGTGCGGGTCCCTGCATGCATTACGTAGTATGCGGGTCCCTGAAAGCATTACGTAGTGTGTGGGTCTCTGAATGCATTACGTAATGTGCGGGTCCATGAAAGCATTACGTAGTGTGTGGGTCCCTGAATGCATTACATAGTGTGGTGTGCGGGTCCATGAAAGCATTACGTAGTGTGCGGGTCCCTGAAAGCATTACGTAGTGAGCAGGCCCCTGAGTGCATTACATAGTGAGCGGGGCCCTGAGTACATTACGTAGTGAGCGGGTCCCTGAGTGCATTTCGTAGTGAGCGGGTCCCTGAGTGCATTTCGTAGTGAGCGGGTCCTTGAGTGTATTACGTAGCGAGCGGATCCCTGAGTGCATTACGTAGTGAGCGGGTCCATGAGTGCTTTACGTAGTGAGCGGGTCCCTGAATGCATTACGTAGTGAGCGGGTCCCTGAATTCATTACGTAGTGAGCGCGTACCTGAGCGCATTACGTAGTGAGTGGGTCCCTGGATGCATTACGTAGTGAGCGGGTACATGAGTGCATTACGTAGTGATCGGGTCCATGAGTGCATTACGTAGTGAGCGGGTCCCTGAATGCATTACGTAGTGTGCGGGTCCCTGAATGCGTTACGTAGTGAGTGGGTTCCTGAGTGCATTACGTAGTGAGCGGCTCCATGAGCGCATTACGACGTGAGCGGGTCCCTGAAAGCATTACGTAGTGAGCAGGTCCCTGAACGCATTACGTAGTGAGCGGGTCCCTGAATGTATTACGTAGTGAGCGGGTCCCTGAATGCATTACGTAGTGAGCGGGTACATGACTGCATTACGTAGTGATCGGGTCCCTGAGTGCATTACGTAGTGAGCGGGTCCCTGAATGCATTACGTAGTGTGCGGGTCCCCGAATGCATTACGTGGTGTGCGGGTCCCTGAATGCATTGCGAAGTGTGCGGGTCCCTGAATGCATTACGTAGTGAGCGGGTCCCTGAATGCATTACGTAGTGAGCGGGTCCCTGCATGCATTACGTAGTGTGCGGGTCCCTGAATGCATTACGTAGTGATCGGGTCCCTGAACGCATTACGTAGTGAGCGGGTCCCTGAAAGCATTACGTAGTGTGCGGGTCCCTGCATGCATTACGTAGTATGCGGGTCCCTGAAAGCATTACGTAGTGTGTGGGTCTCTGAATGCATTACGTAATGTGCGGGTCCATGAAAGCATTACGTAGTGTGTGGGTCCCTGAATGCATTACATAGTGTGGTGTGCGGGTCCATGAAAGCATTACGTAGTGTGCGGGTCCCTGAAAGCATTACGTAATGTGCGGGTCCCTGAATGCGTTACGTAGTGTGCGGGTCCCCGAAAGCATTACGTAGTGTGCGGGTCCCTGAATGCATTACGTAGTGTGCGGGTCCCTGAAAGCATTACGTGGTGTGCGGGTCCCTGAATGCATTACGTAGTGTGCGGGTCCATGAAAGCATTACGTAGTGTGCGGGTCCCTGAATGCGTTACGTAGTGTGCGGGTCCCTGAAAGCATTACGTAGTGTGCGGGTCCCTGAATGAATTACGTAGTGTGCGGGTCCCTGAAAGCATTACGTAGTGTGCGGGTCCCTGAATGCATTACGTAGTGTGCGGGTCCCCGAAAGCATTACGTAGTGTACGGGTCCCTGAATGCATTACGTAGTGAGCGGGTTTTGTCTGGCAGATATCGTCTATAGTTATATATATTAAGAGTAGTCTCTGAGGGCACAAATAAAATTGGTTGCTTGAATATTTTTCACCGTGAATACCTGATTTGACGAAACTTGAGTCAAGTCTCTCTCGAGGTTCCTGTCGACAACTCCCAGATTTCAGTTTCAATAACACTTAAATGATTAAAATAAACAAACACATACATGTATGATCCCAGTTGGCCGCCATGTTGTAACTTTAAGTCAATATAGAAGCTAATTAGACAATGCAGACAACGTGTTTGAGCTTATAATTCATAAAGTAGCAAGTGGTAGTCAAAAGACCATTACATAAACTGTTATTTAATGAAACCAAAAAAGTTAAATCAATTAGCCGATTTCAGTGATTTCGCGTGATCCCTAGCCACTTTTAGTAGTTTCATGAAATCTCTGACACTTTCATTAATTACGTGCATTCACTGTGCCAGTTTAGTGATTTTACGTAATCTCTAGGGATAAGATTTAATAACCTATTTCACTGATTTACTGTAACATATTGATTTAATGTAGGGGGAAAGATCAGCATAGCAAATGAATGCACTATATATATTATACATGTATAAACCACATATCCGCGGTGAAATCAATGCACTATATATACATGTATAAACCACAGATCTGCGGTTAAATCAATACACAATATATACATGTATAAACCACAGATCTGCGTTTAAATCAATACACTATATATACATGTATAAACCACAGATCCACGATGAAATCAATACACTATATATACATGTATAAACCACGGATCTGCGGTTAAATCAATACACTATATATACATGTATAAACCACAGATCTGCGGTTAAATCAATACAATATATATACATGTATAAACCACGGATCTGCGGTTAAATCAATACACTATATATACATGTATAAACCACGGATCTGCGGTTAAATCAATACACTATATATACATGTATAAACCACGGATCTGCGGTTAAATCAATACACTATATATACATGTATAAACCACGGATCTGCGGTTAAATCAATACACTATATATACATGTATAAACCACAGATCTGCGGTTAAATCAATACACTATATATACATGTATAAACCACATATCCGCGGTTAAATCAATGCACTATATATACATGTATAAACCACGGATCTGCGGTTAAATCAATACAATATATATACATGTATAAACCACATATCTGCGGTTAAATCAATACACTTTATATACATGTATAAACCACAGATCCACGATGAAATCAATAAACTATATATACATCTATAAACCACAGATCCGCGATGAAATCAATACAATATATATACATGTATAAACCACGGATCTGCTGTTAAATCAATGCACTATATATACATGTATAAACCACAGATCCGCGGTTAAATCAATACAATATATATACATGTATATACCGCAGATCAGCGGTGAAATCAATACACAATATATACATGTATAAACCACATATCTGCGGTTAAATCAATACACTATATATACATGTATAAACCACATATCCGCGGTTAAATCAATGCACTATATATACATGTATAAACCACGGATCTGCGGTTAAATCAATACGCTATATATACATGTATAAACCACAGATCCGCGGTGAAATCAATACACTATTTATACATGTATAAACCTCGGATCTGCGGTTCAATCAATACACTATATATACATGTATAAACCACAGATCTGCGGTTAAATCAATACACTATATATACATGTATAAACCACATATCCGCGGTTAAATCACTGCACTATATATACATGTATAAACCAAGGATCTGCGGTTAAATCAATACGCTATATATACATGTATAAACCACAGATCAACGATGAAATCAATACACTATATATACATGTATAAAACACAGATCCGCGGTGAAATCAATACACTATATATACATGTATAAACCACAGATCTGCGGTTAAATCAATACACTATATATACATGTATAAACCACAGATCCGTGGTGAAATCAATACACTATATATACATGTATAAACCACAGATCTGCGGTGAAATCAATACACTATATATACATGTATAAACCACATATTCGCGGTGAAATCAATACACTATATATACATGTATAAACCACAGATCCGCGGTGAAATCAATACACTATATATACATGTATAAACCACAGATCTGCGGTTAAATCAATACACTATATATACATGTATAAACCACAGATCCGCGGTGAAATCAATACACTATATATACATGTATAAACCACAGATCCGCGGTGAAATCAATACAATATATACATGTATAAACCACAGATCCACGATGAAATCAATACACTATATATATATGTATAAACCACGGATCTGCGGTTAAATCAATACACTATATATACATGTATAAACCACAGATCTGCGGATAAATCAATACACTATATATACATGTATAAACCACGGATCCGCGGTTAAATCAATACACTATATATACATGTATAAACCACAGATCTGTGGTTAAATCAATGCACTATATATACATGTATAAACCACAGATCCGCGGTTAAATCAACACACTATATATACATGTTTAAACCACAGATCCACGATGAAATCAATACACTATATATACATGTATAAACCACGGATCTGCGGTTAAATCAATACATTATATATACATGTATAAACCACAGATCTGCGGTTAAATCAATGCACTATATATACATGTATAAACCACAGATCCGCGGTTAAATCATTACACTATATACACATGTATAAACCACAGATCCGCGGTTAAATCAATACACTATATATACATGTATAAACCACAGATCTGCGGTTAAATCAATGCACTATATATACATGTATAAACCACAGATCCGCGGTTAAATCATTACACTATATACACATGTTTAAACCACAGATCCACGATGAAATCAATACACTATATATGCATGTATAAACCACGGATCTGCGGTTAAATCAATACACTATATACACATGTTTAAACCACAGATCCACGATGAAATCAATACACTATATATGCATGTATAAACCACGGATCTGCGGTTAAATCAATGCACTATATATACATGTAAAAACCACAGATCCGCGATTAAATCAATACAATATATACATGTATAAACCACGGATCCGCGGTTAAATCAATACACTATATATACATGTATAAACCACCGATCCGCGGTTAAATCAATACACTATATATACATGTATAAACCACAAATCTGCGGTTAAATCAGTACACTATATATACATGTATAAACCACGTATCCGCGGTTAAATCAATACACTATATATACATGTATAAACCACGGATCCGCGGTTAAATCAATACACTATATATACATGTATAAATCACAGATCTGCGGTTAAATCAATACACTATATATACATGTATAAACCACAGATCCGCGGTTAAATCATTACACTATATACACATGTTTAAACCACAGATCCACGATGAAATCAATGCACTATATATACATGTATAAACCACGGATCTGCGGTTAAATCAATGCACTATATATACATGTAAAAACCACAGATCCGCGATTAAATCAATACAATATATACATGTATAAACCACGGATCCGCGGTTAAATCAATACACTATATATACATGTATAAACCACCGATCCGCGGTTAAATCAATACACTATATATACATGTATAAACCACAAATCTGCGGTTAAATCAGTACACTATATATACATGTATAAACCACGTATCCGCGGTTAAATCAATACACTATATATACATGTATAAACCACGGATCCGCGGTTAAATCAATACACTATATATACATGTATAAATCACAGATCTGCGGTTAAATCAATGCACTATATATACATGTATAAACCACAGATCCGCGGTTAAATCAATACACTATATATACATGTTTAAACCACAGATCCACGATGAAATCAATACACTATATATACATGTATAAACCACAGATCTGCGGTTAAATCAATACACTATATATACATGTATAAACCACAGATATGCGGTTAAATCAATGCACTATATATACATGTATAAACCACAGATCCGCGGTTAAATCATTACACTATATACACATGTTTAAACCACAGATCCACGATGAAATCAATACACTATATATACATGTATAAACCACATATTTGCGGTTAAATCAATACACTATATATACATGTATAGACCACATATCTGCGGTTAAATCAATGCACTATATATACATGTATAGACCACGGATCCGCGGTTAAATCAATACACTATATATGCATGTATAAACCACGGATCTGCGGTTAAATCAATACACTATATATACATGTATAAACCACAGATCTGCGGTTAAATCAATGCACTATATATACATGTAAAAACCACAGATCCGCGATTAAATCAATACACTATATATACATGAATAAACCACGGATCCGCGGTTAAATCAATACACTATATATACATGTATAAACCACCGATCCGCGGTTAAATCAATACACTATATATACATGTATAAACCACGGATCCGCGGTTAAATCAATACACTATATATACATGTATAAACCACGGATCCGCGGTTAAATCAATACACTATATATACATGTTTAAACCACAGATCCACGATGAAATCAATACACTATATATACATGTATAAACCACAGATCTGCGGTTAAATCAATACACTATATATACATGTATAAACCACGGATCCGCGGTTAAATCAATACACTATATATACATGTATAAACCACGGATCCGCGGTTAAATCAATACACTATATATACATGTTTAAACCACAGATCCACGATGAAATCAATACACTATATATACATGTATAAACCACAGATCTGCGGTTAAATCAATACACTATATATACATGTATAAACCACGGATCCGCGGTTAAATCAATACACTATATATACATGTATAAACCACGGATCCGCGGTTAAATCAATACACTATATATACATGTTTAAACCACAGATCCACGATGAAATCAATACACTATATATACATGTATAAACCACAGATCTGCGGTTAAATCAATACACTATATATACATGTATAAACCACAGATATGCGGTTAAATCAATGCACTATATATACATGTATAAACCACAGATCCGCGGTTAAATCAATTCACTATATATACATGTTTAAACCACAGATCCACTATGAAATCAATACACTATATATACATGTATAAACCACAGATCTGCGGTTAAATCAATACACTATATATACATGTATAAACCACGGATCCGCGGTTAAATCAATACACTATATATATATGTTTAAACCACAGATCCACGATGAAATCAATACACTATATATACATGTATAAACCACAGATCCGCGGTTAAATCAATACACTATATATACATGTTTAAACCACAGATCCACGATGAAATCAATACACTATATATACATGTATAAACCACGGATCTGCGGTTAAATCAATACACTATATATACATGTATAAACCACAGATCTGCGGTTAAATCAATGCACTATATATACATGTATAAACCACAGATCCGCGGTTAAATCAATACACTATATATACATGTTTAATCCACAGATCCACGATGAAATCAATACGCTATATATACATGTTTAAACCACGGATCCGCGGTTAAATCAATACACTATATATACATGTATAAACCACAGATCTGCGGTTAAATCAATACACTATATATACATGTATAAACCACGGATCCGCGGTTAAATCAATACACTATATATACATGTATAAACCACAGATATGCTGTTAAATCAATGCACTATATATACATGTATAAACCACAGATCCGCGGTAACATCAATACACTATATATACATGTTTAAACCACGGATCCACGATGAAATCAATACACTATATATACATGTATAAACCACAGATCCGTGGTGAAATCAATACACTATATATACATGTATAAACCACAGATCCGCGGTGAAATCAATACACTATATATATATTTATAAACCACAGATCCACGATGAAATCAATACACTATATATACATGTTTAAACCACAGATCTGCGGTTAAATCAATACACTATATATACATGTATAAACCACAGATCCACGATGAAATCAATACACTATATATACATGTATAAACCACGGATCTGCGGTTAAATCAATACACTATATATACATGTATAGACCACAGATATGCGGTTAAATCAATGCACTATATATACATGTATAAACCACAGATCCGCGGTAAAATCAATACACTATATATACATGTTTAAACCACAGATCCACGATGAAATCAATACACTATATATACTTGTATAAACCACGGATCTGCGGTTAAATCAATGCACTATATATACATGTATAAACCACAGATCCGCGGTTAAATCAATACACTATATATACATGTATAAACCACAGATCTGCGGTTAAATCAATACACTATATATACATGTATAAACCACGGATCTGCGGTGAAATCAATACACTATATATACATGTATAAACCACGGATCTGCGGTGAAATCAATACACTATATATACATGTATAAACCACGGATCTGCGGTGAAATCAATACACTATATATACATGTATAAACCACGGATCTGCGGTGAAATCAATACACTATATATACATGTATAAACCACAGATCCACGATGAAATCAATACACTATATATACATGTATAAACCACGGATCTGCGGTGAAATCAATACACTATATATACATGTATAAACCACGGATCTGCGGTGAAATCAATACACTATATATACATGTATAAACCACAGATCCGCGGTGAAATCAATACACTATATATACATGTATTAACCACAGATCTGCGGTTAAATCAATGCACTATATATACATGTATAAACCACAGATCCGCGGTTAAATCAATACACTATATACACATGTTTAATCCACAGATCCACGATGAAATCAATACACTATATATACATGTATAAACCACAGATCCACGATGAAATCAATACACTATATATACATGTATAAACCACAGATCTGCGGTTAAATCAATGCACTATATATACATGTATAAACCACAGATCCACGATGAAATCAATACACTATATATACATGTATAAACCACAGATCCACGATGAAATCAATACACTATATATACATGTATAAACCACGGATCTGCGGTGAAATCAATACACTATATATACATGTATAAACCACAGATCCACGATGAAATCAATACACTATATATACATGTATAAACCACGGATCTGCGGTGAAATCAATACACTATATATACATGTATAAACCACGGATCTGCGGTGAAATCAATACACTATATATACATGTATAAACCACGGATCTGCGGTGAAATCAATACACTATATATACATGTATAAAGCACAGATCCGCGGTGAAATCAATACACTATATATACATGTATAAACCACAGATCCACGATGAAATCAATACACTATATATACATGTATAAACCACAGATCTGCGGTTAAATCAATGCACTATATATACATGTATAAACCACAGATCCGCGGTGAAATCAATACACTATATATACATGTATAAACCACAGATCCGCGGTGAAATCAATACACTATATATACATGTATAAACCACAGATCCGCGGTGAAATCAATACACTATATATACATGTATAAACCACAGATATGCGGTTAAATCAATACACTATATATACATGTATAAACCACAGATCTGCGGTTAAATCAATACACTATATATACATGTATAAACCACAGATCTGCGGTTAAATCAATACACTATATATACATGTATAAACCACAGATCCACGACGAAATCAGTACACTATATATACATGTATAAACCACGGATCTGCGGTTAAATAAATACACTATATATACATGTATAAACCACAGATCTGCGGTTAAATCAATACACTATATATACATGTATAAACCACGGATCTGCGGTTAAATCAATACACTATATATACATGTATAAACCACAGATCCGCGGTGAAATCAATACACTATATATACATGTATAAACCACGGATCTGCGGTTAAATCAATACACTATATATACATGTATAAACCACGGATCTGCGGTTAAATCAATACACTATATATACATGTATAAACCACAGATCTGCGGTTAAATCAATACGCTATATATACATGTATAAACTACGGATCAACGGTTAAATCAATACACTATATATACATGTATAAACCACGGATCTGCTGTTAAATCAATACACTATATATACATGTATAAACCACGGATCTGCGGTTAAATCAATACACTATATATACATGTATAAACCACGGATCTGCGGTTAAATCAATACACTATATATACATGTATAAACCACAGATCTGCGGTTAAATCAATACACTATATATACATGTATAAACCACAGATCTGCGGTTAAATCAATACACTATATATACATGTATAAACCACGGATCGGCGGTTAAACCAATTCACTATATATACATGTATAAACCACAGATCTGCGGTTAAACCAATACACTATATATACATGTATAAACCACAGATCTGCGGTTAAATCAATACAATATATATACATGTATAAACCACGGATCTGCGGTTAAATCAATACACTATATATACATGTATAAACCACGGATCTGCGGTTAAATCAATACACTATATATACATGTATAAACCACGGATCTGCGGTTAAATCAATACACTATATATACATGTATAAACCACAGATCTGCGGTTAAATCAATACACTATATATACATGTATAAACCACGGATCTTCGGTTAAATCAATACGCTATATATACATGTAGAAACCACGGATCTGCGGTTAAATCAATACACTATATATACATGTATAAACCACGGATCTGCGGTTAAATCAATACACTATATATACATGTATAAACCACAGATCCACGATGAAATCAATACACTATATATACATGTATAAACCACAGATCTGCGGTTAAATCAATACACTATATATACATGTATAAACCACAGATCTGCGGTTAAATCAATACACTATATATACATGTATAAACCACATATCCGCGGTTAAATCAATGCACTATATATACATGTATAAACCACGGATCTTCGGTTAAATCAATACGCTATATATACATGTAGAAACCACGGATCTGCGGTTAAATCAATACACTATATATACATGTATAAACCACGGATCTGCGGTTAAATCAATACACTATATATACATGTATAAACCACAGATCTGCGGTTAAATCAATACGCTATATATACATGTATAAACTACGGATCTGCGGTTAAATCAATACACTATATATACATGTATAAACCACGGATCTGCGGTTAAATCAATACACTATATATACATGTATAAACCACAGATCTGCGGTTAAATCAATACGCTATATATACATGTATAAACCACAGATCTGCGGTTAAATCAATACACTATATATACATGTATAAACCACAGATCCACGGTGAAATCAATACACTATATATACATGTATAAACCACAGATCCGCGGTGAAATAAATACACTATATATACATGTATAAACCACAGATCCGCGGTGAAATCAATACACTATATATACATGTTTAAACCACAGATCCACGATGAAATCAATACACTATATATACATGTATAAACCACAGATCCGTGGTGAAATCAATACACTATGTATACATGTATAAACCACAGATCAGCGGTTAAATCAATACACTATATATACATGTATAAACCACGGATCAGCGGTGAAATCAATACACTATATATACATGTATAAACCACAGATCCACGATGAAATCAATACACTATGTATACATGTATAAACCACAGATCCGTGGTGAAATCAATACACTATATATACATGTTTAAACCACAGATCTGCGGTTAAATCAATACACTATATATACATGTATAAACCACGGATCTGCGGTTAAATCAATACACTATATATACATGTATAAACCACAGATCTGCGGTTAAATCAATGCACTATATATACATGTATAAACCACAGATCTGCGGTTAAATCAATACACTATATATACATGTATAAACCACAGATATGCGGTTAAATCAATGCACTATATATACATGTATAAATCACATATCCGCGGTGAAATCAATACACTATATATACATGTATAAACCACGGATCTGCGGTTAAATCAATACACTATATATACATGTATAAACCACAGATATGCGGTTAAATCAATGCACTATATATACATGTATAAACCACAGATCCGCGGTAAAATCAATACACTATATATACATGTATAAACCACAGATCCGCGGTTAAATCAATACACTATATATACATGTATAAACCACAGATCCACGATGAAATCAATACACTATATATACATGTTTAAACCACAGATCCACGATGAAATCAATACACTATATATACATGTATAAACCACAGATCCACGATGAAATCAATACACTATATATACATGTATAAACCACAGATCTGCGGTTAAATCAATACACTATATATACATGTATAAACCACGGATCCGCGGTTAAATCAATACACTATATATACATGTATAAACCACGGATCCGCGGTTAAGTCAATACACTATATATACATGTATAAACCACAGATCTGCGGTTAAATCAATGCACTATATATACATGTATAAACCACGGATCCGCGGTTAAGTCAATACACTATATATACATGTATAAACCACAGATCTGCGGTTAAATCAATACACTATATATACATGTATAAACCACGGATCCGCGGTTAAGTCAATACACTATATATACATGTATAAACCACAGATCTGCGGTTAAACCAATACACTATATATACATGTATAAACCACAGATCTGCGGTTAAATCAATGCACTATATATACATGTATAAACCACAGATCCGCGGTTAAATCAATACACTATATATACATTTTTAAACCACAGATCCACGATGAAATCAATACACTATATATACATGTATAAACCACAGATCCGCGGTTAAATCAATACACTATATATACATGTATAAACCACGGATATGCGGTTAAATCAATACACTATATATACATGTTTAAACCACAGATCCGCGGTGAAATCAATACACTATATATACATGTATAAACCACATATCCGCGGTGAAATCAATACACTATATATACATGTATAAACCACAGATCCGCGGTGAAATCAATACACTATATATACATGTATAAACCACAGATCTCCGGTTAAATCAATACACTATATATACATGTATAAACCACAGATCCGCGGTGAAATCAATACACTATATATACATGTATAAACCACAGATCCGCGGTGAAATCAATACACTATATATACATGTATAAACCACAGATCCACGATGAAATCAATACACTATATATACATGTATAAACCACGGATCTGCTGTTAAATCAATACACTATATATACATGGATAAACCACAGATCTGCGGTTAAATCTATACACTATATATACTAGTCCAAGTCTTCTTGTACTAAAACCAGCTAAGATATTGGGATGGCGATGCTGGCGTTTAGTCCAAGCCCGCTTGCATACCAATCCTACCACACGACTTACGCCCACGATCTGTGGCGGGAATCTGTGGTGTATTTTACTCGATTTACCTAGCAAATCAATACATGATGCTATATACATCGGAAAGGCTTACATCTTATG
Source organism: Siphonodentalium dalli (assembly GCA_032622095.1). Classification (NCBI taxonomy): domain Eukaryota; kingdom Metazoa; phylum Mollusca; class Scaphopoda; order Gadilida; family Siphonodentaliidae; genus Siphonodentalium; species Siphonodentalium dalli. Next base: position 13,380,818 of record CP136067.1, read on the forward strand.
GTCACAATGGTGTATAATAATCTAACTTTAATGTTAAATTACACATAGAATATTCCGGTTGATTGCCATAAACATCGATTTGTTTCTCTGTTTGTTTACGTTTTAACCGAAAGCCGAAGTGGTCCGAATAAGTTCGGCATAATCCGCTGTTTGTTCTGAGAATTCTACTTTCCGTTTCTATATATAGCGCGGGTTTTCCGAACAAAAATGTCGAAAACCGATCGCCCGAAAGTCCAGTTTTCTATGTGCTTTCAGAACAATTCCCGCACTAAAAACTTAATGACATAATGGAGGATCAGAACGGTAGTTTTGTTGACAATTTTCGCAAGCAACTTGTCAAAATTGGAGCAAATTAGAACTCTTGTGTCTGACTTTCCATCCGTGTGATTTTCATCCATGTGCATTTTGACTTTTGTGTTGATAAAATAATCGGAGAACCGAATCACACAGTTTCTTTCGAAATATAGTTCTTCCGTTTTAGTGGGACTTTTCAAACTTAAGGTTAAAAATTTATACAAATTTTGTTTGATTTTTTTGTGTGCTTAACAAGAGCAGTATATTGCTCTGTTCGCTTAGTATATATCTTAATTTCGCCGAAGTCCACCAAATGTGGGAAATGTAGCACCATATTATTTATTCTAATACTCGTTGTGTTTACACTGTTTTAAACTTTGAGAGGGTTGTAATTCCCCGTAATTTATTTAATGTATTACATTTATATCTTCAATGTTTAATTAATCTATTTATTATTTTATTTATTGACACACATAATTACGATTACAATGGAGAATTCTTCGTAATTTGCGTTGTTGTCCAAAATCTACGGAATATTTTCAACGGAAAATGCCGAACACAGTTCGCGAGGTCAACCGAGTTCGCATACTTTTAAAAAATTGTAAACATTGAGGTAAATGTCTCTTTTCGCATTAAATTACCGTTTTAAATTCACAACTGATGTGGGTTTCAGATAAAATAGCATGTCTTCTGCGGAAAATATCCGTTTATTGTCGCAATTGTGATATTTTATTTCATATAATTGTGGTTTTATTTGAGCGGGTCACTAACGCTTAAGCCGTGTCATAAGCGAGCATATAGGGCGGTCTTGGACTAAACGCCAGCATCGCCATCCCAATATCTTAGCTGGTTTTAGTACAAGAAGACTTGGACTATATATATACATGTATAAACCACGGATCCGCGGTTAAATCAATACACTATATATACATGTATAAACCACAGATCTGCGGTTAAATCAATGCACTATATATACATGTATAAACCACAGATCCGCGGTAAAATCAATACACTATATATACATGTTTAAACCACAGATCCACGATGAAATCAATACACTATATATACATGTATAAACCACGGATCTGCGGTTAAATCAATACACTATATATACATGTATTAACCACAGATCTGCGGTTAAATCAATGCACTATATATACATGTATAAACCACAGATCCGCGGTTAAATCAATACACTATATACACATGTTTAAACCACAGATCCACGATGAAATCAATACACTATATATACATGTATAAACCACAGATCCGCGGTTAAATCAATACACTATATATACATGTATAAACCACCGATCCGCGGTTAAATCAATACACTATATATACATGTATAAACCACAGATATGCGGTTAAATCAATACACTATATATACATGTATAAACCACGGATCCGCGGTTAAATCAATACACTATATATACATGTATAAACCACGGATCCGCGGTTAAATCAATACACTATATATACATGTATAAACCACAGATCTGCGGTTAAATCAATGCACTATATATACATGTATAAACCACAGATCCGCGGTTAAATCAATACACTATATATAAATGTTTAAACCACAGATCCACGATGAAATCAATACACTTTATATACATGTATAAACCACAGATCTGCGGTTAAATCAATACACTATATATACATGTATAAACCACAGATCTGCGGTTAAATCAATGCACTATATATACATGTATAAACCACAGATCCGCGGTTAAATCAATACACTATATATACATGTTTAAACCACAGATCCACGATGAAATCAATACACTATATATACATGTATAAACCACAGATCTGCGGTTAAATCAATACACTATATATACATGTTTAAACAACAGATCCACGATGAAATCAATACACTATATATACATGAATAAACCACAGATCCGCGGTTAAATCAATACACTATATATACATGTTTAAACCACAGATCCACGATGAAATCAATACACTATATATACATGTATAAACCACGGATCTGCGGTTAAATCAATACACTATATATACATGTATAAACCACAGATCTACGGTTAAATCAATGCACTATATATACATGTATAAACCACAGATCCGCTGTTAAATCAATACACTATATATACATGTATAAACCACGGATCTGCGGTTAAATCAATACACTATATATACATGTATAAACCACGGATCTGCGGTTAAATCAATGCACTATATATACATGTATAAACCACAGATCCGCTGTTAAATCAATGCACTATATATACATGTATAAACCACAGATCTGCGGTTAAATCAATGCACTATATATACATGTATAAACCACGGATCTGCGGTTAAATCAATGCACTATATATACATGTATAAACCACGGATCTGCGGTTAAATCAATACACTATATATACATGTATAAACCACGGATCTGCGGTTAAATCAATGCACTATATATACATGTATAAACCACAGATCCGCTGTTAAATCAATACACTATATATACATGTTTAATCCACAGATCCACGATGAAATCAATACACTATATATACATGTTTAAACCACGGATCTGCGGTTAAATCAATACACTATATATACATGTATAAACTACGGATCTGCGGTTAAATCAATACACTATATATACATGTATAAACCGCGGATCTGCGGTTAAATCAATACACTACATATACATGTATAAACCACAGATATGTGGTTAAATCAATACACTATATATACATGTATAAACCACAAATCTGCGGTTAAATCAATACACTATATATACATGTATAAACCACAGATCCACGATGAAATCATTACACTATATATACATGTATAAACCACAGATCCACGGTTAAATCAATACACTATATATACATGTATAAACCACATATCTGTGGTTAAATCAATACACTATATATACATGTATAAACCAAGGATCCACGATGAAATCAATACACTATATATACATGTATAAACCACGGATCCGCGGTTAAATCAATACACTATATATACATGTATAAACCACGGATCCGCGGTTAAATCAATACACTATATATACATGTATAAACCACAGATCTGCGGTTAAATCAATGCACTATATATACATGTATAAACCACAGATCCGCGGTTAAATCAATACACTATATATAAATGTTTAAACCACAGATCCACGATGAAATCAATACACTTTATATACATGTATAAACCACAGATCTGCGGTTAAATCAATACACTATATATACATGTATAAACCACAGATCTGCGGTTAAATCAATGCACTATATATACATGTATAAACCACAGATCCGCGGTTAAATCAATACACTATATATACATTTTTAAACCACAGATCCACGATGAAATCAATACACTATATATACATGTATAAACCACAGATCTGCGGTTAAATCAATACACTATATATACATGTTTAAACAACAGATCCACGATGAAATCAATACACTATATATACATGAATAAACCACAGATCCGCGGTTAAATCAATACACTATATATACATGTTTAAACCACAGATCCACGATGAAATCAATACACTATATATACATGTATAAACCACGGATCTGCGGTTAAATCAATACACTATATATACATGTATAAACCACAGATCTACAGTTAAATCAATGCACTATATATACATGTATAAACCACAGATCCGCTGTTAAATCAATATACTATATATACATGTATAAACCACAGATCTGCGGTTAAATCAATGCACTATATATACATGTATAAACCACGGATCTGCGGTTAAATCAATACACTATATATACATGTATAAACCACGGATCTGCGGTTAAATCAATGCACTATATATACATGTATAAACCACGGATCTGCGGTTAAATCAATACACTATATATACATGTATAAACCACGGATCTGCGGTTAATTCAATGCACTATATATACATGTATAAACCACAGATCCGCTGTTAAATCAATACACTATATATACATGTTTAATCCACAGATCCACGATGAAATCAATACACTATATATACATGTTTAAACCACGGATCTGCGGTTAAATCAATACACTATATATACATGTATAAACTACGGATCTGCGGTTAAATCAATACACTATATATACATGTATAAACTACGGATCTGCGGTTAAATCAATACACTATATATACATGTTTAAACCACGGATCTGCGGTTAAATCAATACACTATATATACATGTATAAACTACGGATCTGCGGTTAAATCAATACACTATATATACATGTTTAATCCACAGATCCACGATGAAATCAATACACTATATATACATGTTTAAACCACGGATCTGCGGTTAAATCAATACACTATATATACATGTATAAACCACGGATCTGCGGTTAATTCAATGCACTATATATACATGTATAAACCACAGATCCGCTGTTAAATCAATACACTATATATACATGTTTAATCCACAGATCCACGATGAAATCAATACACTATATATACATGTTTAAACCACGGATCTGCGGTTAAATCAATACACTATATATACATGTATAAACTACGGATCTGCGGTTAAATCAATACACTATATATACATGTTTAATCCACAGATCCACGATGAAATCAATACACTATATATACATGTTTAAACCACGGATCTGCGGTTAAATCAATACACTATATATACATGTATAAACTACGGATCTGCGGTTAAATCAATACACTATATATACATGTATAAACCGCGGATCTGCGGTTAAATCAATACACTACATATACATGTATAAACCACAGATATGTGGTTAAATCAATACACTATATATACATGTATAAACCACAGATCTGCGGTTAAATCAATACACTATATATACATGTATAAACCACGGATCTGCGGTTAAATCAATACACTATATATACATGTATAAACCACGGATCTGCGGTTAAATCAATACACTATATATACATGTATAAACCACGGATCTGCGGTTAAATCAATACACTATATATACATGTATAAACCACAAATCTGCGGTTAAATCAATACACTATATATACATGTATAAACCACAGATCTGCGGTTAAATCAATACACTATATATACATGTATAAACCACAGATCCACGATGAAATCAATACACTATATATACATGTATAAACCACAGATCTGCGGTTAAATCAATACACTATATATACATGTATAAACCACATATCTGTGGTTAAATCAATACACTATATATACATGTATAAACCAAGGATCCACGATGAAATCAATACACTATATATACATGTATAAACCACAGATATGCGGTTAAATCAATAAACTATATATACATGTATAAACCACGGATCTGCGGTTAAATCAATACAATATATATGCATGTATAAACCACATATCTGCGGTTAAATCAATAGACTTTATATACATGTATAAACCACAGATCCACGATGAAATCAATGCACTATATATACATCTATAAACCACAGATCCGCGATGAAATCAATACAATATATATACATGTATAAACCACGGATCTGCGGTTAAATCAATGCACTATATATACATGTATAAACCACAGATCCGCGGTTAAATCAATACAATATATATACATGTATATACCGCAGATCAGCGGTGAAATCAGTACACTATATATACATGTATAAACCACATATCTGCGGTTAAATCAATGCACTATATATACATGTATAAACCACGGATCTGCGGTTAAATCAATGCACTATATACATGTATAAACCACGGATCTGCGGTTAAATCAATGCACTATATATACATGTATAAACCACAGATCCGCGGTTAAATCAATACACTATATATACATGTATAAACCACAGATCCGCGAAAAAAGCAAAATTGTTCAGCAAACACATGTCAACGAATTACATGAATAATTATGACATTTAAATCATACAATTTAAACATATTTGTTTTTCGTTTCCAATGATAAAATGAAAATAACTAAAGACGAAAATAAAGCAGACATATACGAAAATTTTCAAATCGAGTTTCCCACTACAAAACAAAAAATGGATATAGTACATTATATAGTGCCGATGCACTTGATTCTGTGGGAGGGAAACCCGTAGTACTAAGTCATAGATAATTGCATGGCTATACGTTATTGATATTTGAGGTCGGGGATACGTGGAGTCTAGCGACTGGAGCTGTTCCCATTTCCGGAACAGTTACGGCGGTAAGATGACAGATATTCCTGTATAAACCCACGTTGTGGCCCCCGCACTAAGCGTCGCCCGATCCCATTCTATTGCATCGACACGGATTGAGGATACATGAACACGGTGCACTACGGTGGGTCCCATTCCCGAGACATGCGCAAAAGAAAGATGATAGAAATAAACGCATGGTGTGAACCACTTCATACTAAACGACATGATACGATGTTGCTATGGCAATGATCTATCCGCACCGAAGGAGGACACATTAACCCTATATACTGCGGCGGGTCCAATGTTCGGGACACATCGGGACGTATTTTCCCGATGCACATGATCAATCGCGTGATTTAAATAGCCCGGCAGATATGGTATCTATTTATGGAAGATGTTATTCCCGAACGAAGCGGAAATGGCCGAGTCATTATTAATACCATCGTATTAAGCTACAGACCCCGGGATGGTTACGGGAGTGATGTATCGGCACTGGCAGAGGACATATAAACCATATACACCACATAATACGGTCCCATTTCCAGGACAAACTTTTAGAGGGGGAAATGGATGTATATGAGAGTGTTGTATCGACGATGGCGGATGACCTACAAACCCAATACACCTACCTACAATACACCTACCTACAATACACTTACCGCATAGGATTCCATTTCCGGGACTCACTTTCACAAGGAAGATGACGTTAAATAAACGTAATGTTGTGACCTATCATATTAAGTCACGGAGTGGCCATGCTATGGGCGTATCGATGGTGACTTAAGACACATAAACCCTATACACTCGACGGTCCCCAGTCCAGGGACAGTTACGACATGAAGATATCAGAAATAAACGAATGTTGTGACACATCGCATCAAGTCACAAATAATGGGATGGCCACGAGAGAGTTGTAACGGCACTGAAACACAAACTCAATACACATGTTGTCCCATTTCCGGGACACACTTTCATAAGGAAGATAGCGTTAAATATACGTATGTTGTGACCTACCATATTGAGCCACAAACCACGGGGTGGCCACACTATGGACGTATCCATGGTGACTTAAGACACATACACCCTATACATGCGACGGGCCCCAGTTCAGGGACAGTTACGGCATGAAGATGGCAGAAATAAACGAATGCTGTGACATATCGCATCAAGCCACGAACAATGGGATCCCTATAACCAGGTCTGGCAATTCCCAATTATAGCTACTATAGCTATATGTAGCTATTGTAGCTACATTTGACTATCGTAAAAAAAATATTTTACCAATTATTGGCATGGCGCGTACGCATTTCAGCGAGCTGTTGCAACTAAGGGTGAGGGGTATTATTTTGTAGCAACTTATGAAACCACGGCCGGTGTCATTTCGGTTGTACCAGCTTGCAGAATATCCCACAAGCATAGCTAGGCACGTGTGTTTGTTTAGAAATGTGTTATGCTATGTGCTATGGGACTCGCATACATCCATATATGATAACGATTCTTATATTTAGGTACACTTGTCAGGAAAAAGTAACAGTGTTGGCATATTTTGTTGATTATACATGAAACTGGCAAACTATTAATTTACAAAGAGTATAATCAAATCTTGTTCTTCACATTTAAATGATTGTTTGTTGGATTGGGTTATCTCTCTTCAACCAGATTCATCCATCATCATTATCCATATGTAGCTACAATATGGCTATTGTAGCTATATTTGGGAATTGCCAGACCTGATAATGGTGATGTATCGGCACTTGCGGATGACATACAATACCAGTATAGAGTCTGAACTAGAGAGCAGGGAATCCCATTACTTCTAGAATAATTAATTACGTCGATGTCAGCAATAACAACGCGGTAAATAGATGCAACCAATCAGAAGCGACTGCGATTCCAGAAAACCTAGCCAAGTAGCTAAAAATAGCATAATAAACTTTCTACCACCTTGCTAATTCACACACCGTTTACAAATTTATAGAGTTCGAGTACAATCCCAGCTCGTTGACGTTGCATCGCTTTGTTTAGCACTGAAAATATTATTTTTCAGTAAATTTTAAATCGATTCGTTTGTAATTTTGTAATCAGCGTTCACGTAAAAATGACACCTGTAATATATGGGAAGAGAATCGAGAGCTGTCGTCGCTGAGTCGCTCTGAAGCGTTGATGGTACTACATAAGTTTGATGGTTAAAACATTGTGGACTAATTCGGGTGCGAGAAACTGATAAGTTAGTACTCAGGTGCTATGCCAACTGTGGGAATGTAGCATTCTACTGGCATTACCGAAAATCTCAAAGAAATCGACCATACCACTCTATAGATATCATCATCAAAACTACGCTTAATTCTAAATATTTACATCTCAATTCGGGACGCGACAATTGGCGATAAACTAACGCAAATTATTTCGCCATGAAGAGTCATTCCATTCAGTTAATATATAATAATGACGGTGTGTGTACTCTAAATTAGGATTAATATTCGTAAAAATAACTGCTTTGAGCAAGAGTATTCTCCATTTCTATTTGATCACCCAACCGGAGTGTTTAATGAAGAGGAAAGCAGTGTTTTTACATAGTTTCATGTTAAGATAACACAATATATATGATAACGAATACTTGTGTTTACTATTATGTAAATAGATCTGCTCTTCATCATGGAGGAGTAAAGTAATATACAATAGTCACATACAATGTGAAGGTTATATTAGTGGTGTATCGGTATCGACAGCAAGCTGAATATAGTGTTCAGTCCCCCTCTATATATCAGGGGAATGAACTCTACCTTGACGTTTGTACCGACGGAGGACATATGAACCGTGTACACCGCGGTGGGTGTCAGTCCCGAGACACATTTGCAACAGGGAAGATGACAGAAATAAACGCATGTGCTACTACAGTTACGCAATCCACCGATAACAGTCGATTATTTCCTTTGATTCTACGTGATTGGCATCAACCCGCCGGTTAACGAGGCAAACTTGATAGGCTATACCCGACTGTTTGGACAAATAGACAATAATGTGTTATCAATGTTATGGCTTCGACTGGTGGGATGGAATGTTTGCGTACGATGAGTGTTGATGTTAATATAAATGCATCAATTACGGATCTTGTTTTCTCGCGAAGTCTGTGCATTCGCGCACGTACCCGTTCAAATAATTCAACTGTTGTTTGTATTCTAATCAGGAACGTGTCTGGGAGTCTTTGGTTGTGGCCTAGGGCCCTAGTTCAAGTTGAATTCCAACTACATGCACCTACATTTAAATAAACTATCTAACTATTGTCGCGTGAACGGTGCGATGTTTAGGATTGGAAACTGACGTTTGCATTACTGTTCATTTCGCTGCCGTACATGTATGTGCTAGGGAATCTGCTATGGTTGAATTTCTGGTTAAAACACAGGATCAACTGAACAGGTACCCTGTGTTGAATGGAGACATTGTATGTATTGCCACCAAAAGCAATTAGCTGTGTCGCTATAAATAACTTCTACATTGAATACATGGAGTGTGACACTATAGCGCACAAAATATATATAGCATATTATAAGCTGTGTGACGAATCTCAGCTGTAAAGGCATTCCGACAAACATATGAATGGGTCCACTGCTTTGCCGATATGATGTTATGATTGGTTGACATTGAAGTAATGCTTGCTGGTGATTGGTTGACATTGAAGTAATGCTTGCTGGTGGTATTGGGGATCCCACCCAAACTCTCCAGACTCAATACAGGATACCTGTTGAGTGTTTTAACCCTTTACCCAACAGAAGGGCCCTGTGCCAATGCATTCTCTTATATATGCGAGTCGACCATAGGTCGCCTCGCATATATAAGAGAATGCATTGGCTTAACACATTAAAAATTATAAAATTGTAAAAAAAATTAAGCCAATGCATTCTCTTATATATGCGAGGCGACCTATGGTCGACTCGCATATATAAGAGAATGCATTGGCACAGGGCATAACTGTAACTATCACAATGTGGTCAAGGAGCCGGTTCCAATGATATCCATATTTGTATGGTTCTATTGAGACAGACCGAAGATATTTTAGGCTGTTGAAGCTTTATTTGGCCGGTTTTGGCCGTTTTGTTGGGTAAAGGGTTAACCAGAACTTCTATTGTTGCTAACCGAAAAAGTGACACTCATGGTCGCCAATGTGATGCTATGACATACGTTCCTATGTAAATATAAATTCGAGTGGGGTCCATGCCTGAGAATATGTTACCAGACATTTGTAGAATGAGGTTCCCAGAGGGTGCATTTAGTGACGCTACCCCACACAGCGGGCTAGCATCACTAAATTGACCCTATGAGGACCTCATTCTTATTAGGCATCATAATTTCTGGAAAGTATCTTTATTGTCAAATTAAGGTTTTTTAGTTTCTTCAGAAACTCTTCACACAATTTGTTTTCCTTTTTAGTTTAGTTTCTCTATCCCCAAATTGGCAGATGACGCATTGCATAATCAATGTGTCAAAATGGGTGCTCATCACAACATTCACCGCCTGGGAACTTAAATCTGAGTATATGTCTACCATAGCAGACGAGGCCATGCAGAATTAGGTCCACATAGGATTAATTTAGTGACGCTAGACCACTGTGCGCGCGGGCTATTAGCTATCGTCTTTCCCCTATGGGGACCTCATTCTGCAAATATGTGACCCGCCATATCAAATCCAGTCGTAAGTCGGGATTTTGTTTACCCTGTGCCAATGCATTCTCTTATATATGTGAGTCGGCCATAGGTCGCCTCGCATATATAAGGGAATTTATTGGCCTAATAATTTTTTACAATTTTAATAATTTGTTCTTGTATTCTTTAACAATTTTATAATTTCACCCATACAGAGCCCCAGACAAACATGAGCAGACGACACTCTTCTATATGCTTCTATATATGTGTGGGGCTCCCTGCAGGGTAATGGATGTTTTTTATTTTATGTCCTAAAAATTGTAAGAAACATTTATTTAAAAAACATGATAAAAAATTGTTAGGCCAATACATTCTCTTATATATATGCGAGGCGACCTATGGTCGACTCGCATATATAACAGAATGCATTGGCACAGGGTAAAACAAATCCCGACTTACGACTGGATTTGATATGGCGGGTCTATTAACCCATAGAGAGCCCCACACAGCATGGAGCAGACGACACTATGTAGTGCATGCTTCCATCTGTGTGAGGCTCCCTGTGGGTTATATGGCGGGTCACATATACGGGACCATATTCTCAGACCTGTTTGTGTAGATAAAATTGACACATTCCTTATTCATGACGGTAGATTGACACATTCCTTATTCGTGACGGTAGATTGACACATTCCTTATTCGTGACTGTAGTTATCTCGCCCATTGACACACTCCTTATTCGTGACTGCAGTTATCTCGCCCATCGACACATTCCTTATTCGTGACTGTAGTTATCTCGCCCATTGGGCCGAGGAGTAACCACTGCAAATTTGGCAACAACGCTAATGGCTGTGTCAGAATGGCTACACGTGTGGTACTCTTCATTCCACACCCGTTGGCGTGAGGCACATGTATTCAACAGAATCACAAACCTAGACTACAAATTGTTTGTATACCACATTGACATGTCGCGAAGAGAGACGACGTAAAACGTCAACGATCCACTGCTGTCGATGCCACAAATGACCGGTTTTAAAACTGTGACTTAAATCACAGTAGCTGATTGGTCAGTAGATGACGCAGTTCTGGTTAAAACGCCGCATCTACAGCTATAATTGCAGTACTGAGCCTGGAGAATTGGGGGGGGGGGGGGTTCCATTACCACCAACAAACATCACGTCAGTGTCAGCCAATCTCAACATATATCAGCAAGGCGATGCAGCCATTCAGGCGATTGTCAGAATGCCTATACAGTGGCAGATATATAGCGCTATAAAAATGGTATGTCACCCTGCATCAATTCAATGCAGAAGTTATTTATAGCCACACAGAGCTACATTGCTTGCTGGAGGTAATTGATACCCCCCCCCCCCCAGAATTTTTTTTATCCTGATTCGGTACTGAAATAGCTGTCTATATAACCGACACAATGGTGTGGAATAAATACAAAACACAATCTACATCATAATCTCTATTATGTAAACGAACTCATTTCGGACGGCGCATAGCTGCATTTAACCAGAGCTCTATTCCGTCCGCAACTCTTTCGATAAACGATTTTCGGTTACGATGCACGTTGTGTTCTGTCGGTATCTTGTCTTCTAATCATCGAGTTTCTCTCGACCGCATTTGTGTTGACCGTATTATATAGCTTTTCTCTCGATAGTGTGTTAATTTATTTGACCAGGTCCGTGATTATCCCATGGTCTGTTTTTTTTCTTCCGAAAGGCTTCATTAAGAAAGGCAATCCGTTGTTTGCGTGACACATTTTCCGTGGTATATCCACTTTGCTGATGGGTGGAACACGCACAGTGCGTTGGTGGTATTGTCCCGCGATGTATTGTATCGCGCAAAAATCCAGGACACTGCAATGTGTTTACCATGTCGATAATTCTAACTGATTGGAAATACTGCGAGTTTGCGTCACATGCCAACAAGCCGGTGACATATTCGGGTTTATCAATGTGATGTTACATGCAGCTGTATATACCAAGGTAAAATGACAATCGCCGACAAATATAATTGCAAACTAACAATATTTAAAATTAAATGTAAAGGAAAAACATGTGCATCCTGATTCTTCGGAGAAAGGCGCTCTTTGAAAAAACTGTTTGAAATAATTTTCGGGGGAAAAAAGCACTTTAAAAAGTCAATTTTACGGAACAAAATACTCTTTAAAAATATTAACATTTATCCCTGTATACTTTGTCCGATCACTCAGTCCAATGCCAAACTTGATACACTTCGGGTTTATCAATGTGATGTTACATGCAGCTGTATATACCAAGGTAAAATGACAATCGCCGACAAATATAATTGCAAACTAACAATATTTAAAATTAAATGTAAAGGAAAAACATGTGCATCCTGATTCTTCGGAGAAAGGCGCTCTTTGAAAAAACTGTTTGAAATAATTTTCGGGGGAAAAAAGCACTTTAAAAAGTCAATTTTACGGAACAAAATACTCTTTAAAAATATTAACATTTATCCCTGTATACTTTGTCCGATCACTCAGTCCAATGCCAAACTTGATACACTTCGGGTTTATCAATGTGATGTTACATGCAGCTGTATATACCAAGGTAAAATGACAATCGCCGACAAATATAATTGCAAACTAACAATATTTAAAATTAAATGTAAAGGAAAAACATGTGCATCCTGATTCTTCGGAGAAAGGCGCTCTTTGAAAAAACTGTTTGAAATAATTTTCGGGGGGAAAAAGCACTTTAAAAAGTCAATTTTACGGAACAAAATACTCTTTAAAAATATTAACATTTATCCCTGTATTCTTTGTCCGATCACTCAGTCCAATGCCAAACTTGATACACTTCTAAAACGTATTAGCCAAGTTCTAATGATTTGAATAATTATACTTGCGCCCTAACTCCAACTAAAGCACGCTGTTCAATGTTATGATTACAATGATTGCTTTCATTTTCTGCATGTGTTTTACATAATGTGTATAACATTTTATTGTTGCAATGAATTGGTAAAACTGGAATATACATTTTATTTGGAGGTAACACAGTTAATGAGACCTTTATACGATTTGGTGTCACCTATTTGTTCCTGGCTTAGGATTGTGGGGTGACCAAGAGGGTATTCCCTATATTAATTTACGCTAGGATACAGACTGCATACGTCAATATATATTTATTTCCTGTTTAGAATGTGGTTCTATTTCATGATACAGTTTTAGAGCATTTGTCCTACCACCAAACAATGTATCCCTTGGTTTAATTGGATCCTGGTGCAGATAGAATTGATCCATAATTTGTTTGACAATCTATAGCTATTGAGGTTAGATCTTGTTGGCGCTAGCTGTCAGAGCTTAACATTTCTAAACATATCGCGCGCGGTTTTCTTATAATATTCTGATCTGGTTGTCCTCGGTATAGAGTTGTTTTTGGTCTGTTTTGGGCTATGGTGGACGGGAAGGTGACCAGTCGTAATCACCTTTTCGTGACGAGGCATGGGGAGCTAGAGTCAGGCACTTCCTCGTCGAAACCGTCTCATTATAATGGACTCATTTCGTCTATTTCATAACCCGTGTGCGCTTCTGATGTCCACCGCAGTCCACTTTTATTTTTTGGCATACCCAACTTTGAAATTGTGACACATTTCGGCCTGGTCGTAGTAATTCTTTCTCTGAAACATTTCACTGTGCGCTCTCCAACTGCCTAGCGACATTCGCAGATCAGAATTTCTGTACTTATACTATTATTTAAACAATAAACTATTTATCTGTACCTATATCACCTTAAGCTATGTAAATGTACGCATAACATAGTAAGGATCGGGTAAATTAACCACATGTGCGCCACCAATAAATCTGACAACACGGTGATGTGGATCAGTAACGCGACGATGTATTCTCAAATGAAACCGAACTATATATAATATAAACAACGTACCTTCGGTTTCCTCCATGTATGACATCTATCTCAGTCTTGAAGAAATCAATTTAGACGAAAGTTAAATCCAAGCTCAACAGAATATCCTGTCACGTTCACTTACAGTAATGCACTAAGTAATCGACTCCTTAACTATAGCCATATTTCCGACTAAATCTAGAAAAGTTACCCATAATTATGCTGTGGTTAAGGAGTCGATTACTTTGGGCATTACTGTACATTTGGAAATTTCGATCATTGAACACATTGAGAATCATCGTTTGAGCCCTATTTATGTGAATCCTATAGTGTAGCGATCACAATATGTTTACAGTTAACTCCTCCACACAGAATGTGGCTAGACTATATCACGAAGTAAATGTGTCGTATTACGATGATAATATGATACCAGATACCACAACTTCACTAAACGAACACTATATAATAGTAAAACGCACGCGACGATGTACCACATGCTGTCAGGTTAATTATACCGGTGGCTGATTTTATAGACACATGCATGGACGGTGCGGCATGGCGTCGCGGATAATAAACTTAGTAAAGTTGGGACTAAAAGCGAAGGTATAATTCTGTAACATATGGTCGTTATACTGACTATAATGTCACCAGTGATGCTACAGATAGATAGGATGTGTCGTAACGCGAGAATGCATTATTATGTCTATATAAACAGTAGTTTATTCCTTTCAGTAATGAGCATCATTGGTGATATGTTATCCCATAGGACATGTTCAGTTCATAAGTTTAACCCTTTCTATACTAACGTGGCATTGATGATTAGTTATCTCATAGGCAATGTTCAGTTAATAAGTTTAACTTGCTATACTAACGCGTTATTGATGATTAGTTATCCCATTGGAAATGTTCAGATAATAAGTTTAACCCTTTCTATACTAAAGCATCGTCGATGAGTAGTTATCCCTTAGGAAATGTTCAGATAATAAGTTTAACCCTTTCTATACTAAATCATAATTAATGAGTAGTTATCCCACAGGAAATGTTCAGTTAATAAGTTTAACTTTCTATACTAAAGCGTTATTGATGATTAGTTATCCCACTGGAAATATTTAGATAATAAGTTTAACAAGCATCATTGATGAGTATAGTTATCCCTTAGGAAATGTTCAGATAATAAGTTTAGTCCTTTCTATACTAAATCATCATTGATGAGTAGTTATCCCATAGGAATGGTTCATATAATAGCTTTAACCCTTTCTATACTAAAGTATCATTGATCATTAGTTATCCATAGGAAATGTTCAGATAATAAGCTTAACCCTTTCGGATCGGTCGAGCAGTTTTCGAGTCTATAACATACATACACACATATATACACACATACATGCAGAAGTTCCAAAATATATAATAGACAAGCTGATGTGCCCGACTTCGTCCAAGGACACGGTCACACGTGAAATTGGACCCGCCCATATTGTTCCCGGGATCAAAGTAGGCCTACACACCAAATTTGAGTCGGATGGGTCGAGGTCCAGAAACATGCCTATATGAGCGTATATGAGCGAGGTCAAGGTCAAGGACACGGTCGCACATGAAATTGGACCCGCCCATATTGTTCCCCGGATAAAAGCAGGCCTACATACCAATTTGAGTCAGATCGGCCGAGCAGTTTTCGAGTCTATAACACACATACATACATACATACATACATACACACATACAGACAGACAGAAGTTCCAAGTTAGAGATTTCTTTGCCAGAAACATGCCTATATGAGCGTAGTCAAGGTCAATTCCAAGGAGACGGTCGCACGTGAAATTGGACCCGCTCATATTGTGCTCGGGATCAAAATAGGCCTACATACTAAATTTGAGTCTGGTCGGTCGAGGTCCTGACCATGTCTATATGAGCGTATATGAGCGAGGTCAAGGTCAATGACACGGTCGCACGTGAAATTGGACGCAGCCATATTGTTCCCCGGATAAAAATAAGTCTACATGCCAAATTTGAGCCGGATCAGTTTAGCAGTTTTCGAGTTTATAACACGCATACACACATACATACACACATATAGGCAGAGAGAATCCATTTAGTCTTGAAGTGCGTGGTCCGAATCCAGTATTTTCTAAGAGAGTTCCAAGTTATCATCTCACCTATACCCACCCCAATCTCAACGCATGCAGTCATGTACCTACTAGAGGAACTGACAAGGTTGGCCGGAAATGGTATGGAAAACATTCAACGAGCAGTTACATGTAACTTGATCCAGTTCATTAAAGGTACACAATCCGATTCGATGGCCCCCGTATATAATATGTTGGACTTATTATCTAAACATTTCCCTCAATACATAGGTCTCCTTCAGCACTTTTATTTATCTGTCGTCTGCTTTTATCGCCTTAACATCCCTCCAAATCAATAATAGACCGGGTTCCCCCTATGCCAACATGAATACGAGATAATTGCTGCATTCAGTGACAAAATTATAATTTGCACACTTGAAACAAAATTACACCGTTTATCTCGCAATATTGCGAGAAACATTACAGGTCACAGTTCCTGTTAATTTTTAACATTTTTCTTTCTAGCGAGTATAATACGGTAGCCTATGATGTTAGTTTCAGTCTGAATAGGAGAACGTTACTGCGTGTGTATTTATATAAATTTTTCTACGAAAGCGCACTAGGGCCACCCGAATCACCACCGCACCCACAGACACACAACTCGTTATAACAACTTACAACTCAACTTGTTTTTATTTCTACAAGTCGTTATAACGAGTTCCGACAACTCGTTATAACGAATTGCAGGTCGTTATAACGAGTTGTTGGAAACGACTTCCAAGTCGTTATAACGAGTTGTAAGTCGTTATAACGAGTTGTAAGTCGTTATAACGACTTTGAAGTCGTTTTAACGAGTTGATGGAAGTCGTTTTAACGAGTTGATGGAAGTCGTTATAACGACTTTGAAGTCGTTATAACGAGTTGATGGAAGTCGTTATAACGAGTTGCATATTTGTATATTTGGTGTGCGGTGCTGTTTCGGATGGCCCTAATGCGCTTTCGTAATTTTGGAGAATGGAAGTCAAAGCACACATTTCGTCACGAGGTCAACGTTGTTCGCTCTCGCAATCTGATTATTGAGACATATTATGGATTTGTTCGGGCGCGTGAAACTGATAAGTAAGTACTCAGACGTTATGCCGACTGGGGGAATGTAGCATTCTACTAATATCGCCGAAAATCTCAAAGAAATCGACCATACCAGTCCATATAGAAAATATCGTCCGAACGAGGCTAAATTGTAAATATTTACATCTCGATTCGGGACGCAACTATCGGCGATAAACACACAAAAATGATTTCGCCATCGAGAGTCATTGCATTTAGTTAATATATCAGAATGACGGTGTGTATTGTCAATTTGAAATAATATTCGTTAAAATAACTTAAATTATTCTCCATTTCTATTTGAGCACCCTTCTGGAGTGTTTCAAGACTGACATGGTTACTTTTTCCTGACAAGTGTACATAAATACAAGAATAGTAGATCATATATGGATGGATGCGAGTCCCATATCACTTGGCATAACATATTTCTAAAGAGACACACGACGTGCTTAGCTATGCTTGTTGGATATTCCGCAACCTGGTGCAACCGAAATATATAATTGGGAATTGCCAGACCTGATGAGTGTTCATTGCATCAAATGTGCTTGCTTCAGTGAGCATGAACAAATTCTCATTTCTTATCGAGATGACCATGAGTGTATCGATCGGAACTGCTCATTGAGATGTCCCTCGACTCAGTTCAAGCTTGAACATTATATCGATTTTCTCCCATGCTGGGATGCTAACCCGTGCCAACCTCGTCTAGCATAGACTGAATGCGATGCTCGTATCTACGACCTAACCACCCAATCTCTACCAGAGCGCACCAATAATAGGTTACACCGGTGTAAATGTTTTACATAGGCCTCAGTGGTAACGTTTTAGCGTATACTGTAACAGTTGGCAATATAAATTGGGTCCAAAATTTTCTATAAATCTGAAAAATTGACATTTGGAAAAACTTTTTACGCATAAAAATCATGTTCGTCTAGCAGGGAATTCACCTTTAAATCTTTTGTTTTCGTAACTATGGTCATATCCGCATAAAAAAATACTGTCATATTTTAGACCACACCAAAAAATTCAAACTTCACTACAAAGGGTTAATTCCTGTGCCAATGACTATTTTACATATGGGAAATCATAGGGAAGAGGTGTGATGATTTTTGTTATGCAAAAAGCACACAAGGCCATTGACCAATCAGGGCCCCGTGTCTTTTTATTCTCTCCTATATATCTTAGCATCCGCTAGATGTCACTCCGAACCCTATTTACACCAGAGTAACATCATACATCCTTTCTGACTCTGTCACAGACTGGGTGCTTCTAGTCTGTCGTTTCTATATTTAGCACAGGGTTTTCCAAACAAAATTGCGAAAACCGATCGCCCCAAAATCAAATTTCCCACACTAAAATCTTAATGACCGAATGGAGGATCAGGGCGGTAGTTTTGTTGACGATTTTCGCAAGCATCTCGTCAAAATTAAAGCAAATTTGATGTCTGACTTGCCATGTGTGTTGTCGGGACATTGTCATCCATGTGCGTTTAGACTTTTGTGGTGATAAAATAATCGGAGAACCAAATCACACCGTTTCGCAAATATAGTTCTTTGGTTCTGGTGGGACTTTCCAAACTTAAGGTACGAAGCCACACAAATTGTGTTCGATATTCTGTGGTGTGCGTAATAAGGGCAGCATTTTGCTCTGTTCGCTTAGTATATATTTTAATATCGCGGAAGTCCACCAAATGTCGGTAACGTGTCGCCGCTAGCAGCGGTCTTACCGAGTCATCAATGGAGCTAAACCCTGCATGGAGTTTGTTAACCACCTCGGCTAATGGTGCATCATTAAAAGGAAGCCCTTTCGTCGATAATTGTGGACGCAGGGACTCAGTATGGGTGTGTTCATTGCCTCAACTGTATGGTTGTTTTAGGACCCGTGGTCGCTTTATGTAGCTGTGTATGGGCAGCTGTTGGCATCAGCATCATTAATGGGGACCATTGATAATAACAAATCACATTTCTTTATGACTACCTTCATTAAGTTATCTTTTTATTGGACATTTGTGACCACATCGTAAAGTGCATGTCATTCGAGTTAATCGAGTGATTGCTGTGATTATATGAAACATGTATTTTATCCAGCACTCGAGCCGTAGTTTGTCACAGCAATCGATTCGGTCATTATAGTGGGCTGATACATTGGGCTGATACATTGGGCTGATACATTGGGCGATTGATAACAATAATGCATGCCACTCCTATGGTATTCAGTCCGTGAGATGAATAGCATGCTATGCCTTAGAGCACAATCCCATTGTTACAGTCGTTCCCTGATTTTTGGTAAAGCACACCAATTCCCAAGGCTGGGGAAGAAGTAGTTTAATGATTATCCCATTGTGTTGTTTCGGACATATCTATTCACAATAACGAGTCGAAACGTGATGTGACATGCGCTTATCATGGCATATAGTCAGCAAACTGCAACTGATGATGGTCTTATCAAACATTTTGGCATCTTTTTAACTCATTGGGAGTAATTTCAAAAATTTAGAAATTCTACCTTTGGCATTAAATAATCTTGTTTTTGTGGGGTACGTTCTAAAATTATTTTCAAAATTCTAATAAACTGCTCCAGGGTCCATCTTCCACCTCAAACTTCATGTCATCAGAACGAGGAGCAATTTGTCTGCGAGAAATTGGGACCTTGGTCATCATCACATTTAGCCTCGAATCTTCATTAATATTCCTATAGCAGACAACCTCCCCTTTCTTTGTGCACCACCTTCATTATGTGGGGAAATTATATGACGGATAGGTTGTAAGCCATTATTTCTTTCACTCTACTTATGTTGACAAACGGAAAGGTCGTAAGGTCCGTCAGCCAGTGCTCCATTCTGACTTGTTATTGTCATTCCGGAGGGCTTGGTGTGATTTTCGTTGACCCGGGCAGATGTGTTACCTTGTCAGGCACTCACTTACCTGTATTGGTTAACCTATAAAATTATCCCATTGTGTTGTTTCGGACATATCTATTCACATTTTTTTGGGCGTGGCTAACCAGCTATTGTGTCCAATCGCGACCAGCGAGCGGCACATTTCCATGCAGTTTATTGCATTATGTGGGATCAATTGTCCTTTAAGTCGGTCAGAGCACGCAAATAGTTCTTTACCAGAATAAATCTCGTCTTCGACTCGATTGATTCTGGTAAAGAACAATTCTTGTGCTCTAACCATTACTTAGCAATTAGCATGCTAGGCATTAGCAATTAGCTATGATACAGTTATTATACTTTATATACCACCTGGCAGTACGCACCAACGATCATTAAAGATACAGATGGCCTCTGCGATGGGTATTGATGTTAAAATAGTCACATCCGTTAAAACCGCCACGAACAGAAAGGGTAGTAAGACGTAGACATATTTTGTTCTTATATCAATAATAAATATCGCATAAATAGCATGATATTTTCAAGATCGTACGAACTGATGAGTAAACAAATGCCATATTATGACACAGTACATTGAGTAAAAAGTGTGCGATACGCAAAACAGCAACATACCACACAACATACCGATATAGCGCTCGCAAATCCACGCCACTCAAGATTTCGGTGTTGAATGGGTCACCGTGAATCACTGTCCTAAATAAAACTAGCCACGGCGTTTATGCGTTTTTATTATCGCTCACTATTTACGTGTTGTATATAAACAAATAATCGGCTCATATTAACCCTTTACCAAACAAAACGGCCAAAACCGGCCAAATAAAGCTTCAACAGCCTAAAATATCTTCGATCTGTCTCAATAGAACCATACAAATATGGATATCATTGGAACCGGCTCCTTGACCACATTGTGATGGTTACAGTTATGCCCTGTGCCAATGCATTATCTTATATATGCGAGTCGACCATAGGTCGCCTCGCATATATAAGAGAATGCATTGGCCTAAAAAAAAAATCTTTTATACAATTTTATAATTGTTAATGTGTTAAGCCAATGCATTCTCTTATATATGCGAGGCGACCTATGGTCGACTCGCATATATAAGAGAATGCATTGACACAGGGCCGTTCTGTTGAGTAAAGGGTTAAGTGTGTTTTGTGGATAATATCGCATTCATACTCTCATTATAATTTACTAATTAGTATATTATTGAGGAAATGTTCTTAATTTGGTAACTTTTATTTCTAAGATATAACCTACAACCAAGGTCACCCGTAACCAGGGCCATCCGTCACCAATGCCATCTGTGCCCTTGAATGTAAGATTTGTTTTAATTGATTAGTCGAGTCCAGAAACACGATTCCCGTGCAAAGTCTGACTACCAAAAACGCATATCACTGGAGTTCACGAATTTATGAAGCTTTTAATTTAACTTAACGCAAATTGATAGAAACTTACATATCGTTAATTCATAATAGTGTAGATAAGTGACATTTATTTTTCATTATTCTTTTGTCCAGTGCGCTGAATATTAACTGAGACATGTGTGTCAAATAGGACAGCTATCTTTAAATTAATCAAGAAAACAGTTCATCTTTATTTTTCGTATAATTCATTTCGCGCATTTCTCGTGTTCAACACAACAAAATCCAAGTATTACGATCTACATCACAGGGGTGTGTCTACATCACAGGGGCGTGTCTACATCACAGGGGCCTGTCTACATCACAGGGTCGTGTCTACATTACATGGGCGTGTCTAAATCACATGGATGTGTCTATAGCACATGTGCGTGTCAACATAACAGGGGCATGTACAATGTATACAACACAGGGGCGTATCTGCATCGCAGGAGCGTGTAAACATCACAGGGGCATGTCTACATCACATGGGCGTGTCTACATCGCATGGGACGTGTCGTTAAATAGGGACGTGTTGTTAAATCTACATCAATCAATCGAGTAAAAGCTATATTTTCCAATTATGGTGCATCATTCTGGGATAAACTGATCCAAAATTTCGAGAATAGAAGCTGAATTAAATAATAATTGCATTGACTATATATGTGTTCTAAATATAGACGATAATGCATTGACTCAATCTGTAACACAGTTGTCAATCTTACCTATATTCACCTCTGTTACAGACCGATTTTTACAAGATTATTGTAATTTCAGAAAAAATGCACGTACAATGATGTACAACATGGATTCCGACAGCCTCGGCGCAGACAGATCACACAATGGCCGACCTCGGCGCAGACAGATCACATAATGGCCGACCTCGGCGCAGACATATCACATAATGGCCGACCTCGGCGTAGACAGATCACATAATGGCCGAATCGTGTTCAAAACCGGTCCATAAATCATGGTTTTCCCAAATAATTCCATATTTTTAAGAGCTATTTTGTCAACATATATCGCAGTATTATACCTCGCATTACATTGACACGTGCATGACACGTTTTACAGAGACAACGAATGCACGCCATTATAAAATGTTAAGTCAGTTGTTTTATATACGATACGCGCTTCATGTTTCGTGCGATCACCCGGTTTATAAAATGTCAATTCAGTTGTTTTATACGATACGTGATGCATGTTTCGCGCAATAACTCGGTGATATTATTAAATTAATTTAATGGCACACATAGGAATGTAATAAAGCATTTTAATCGGTGCTGTGACAGACGTGGATGTCGATAAGACAGACAACTCTGGTAGCGATTGGCATTGACTATCTGTGTAATTGTGTTATAAATATGAAGATCAATTGTGACCCGCCATATCAAATCCAGTCGTAAGTCGGGATTTTTTACCCTGTGCCAATGCATTCTCCTATATATGCGAGTCGACCATAGGTCGCCTCGCATATATAAGAGAATGCATTGGCCTAACAATTTTTTATCATTTATTTTAAATAAATGTTTCTTACAATTTTTAGGACATAAAATAAAAAACATCCATTACCCTGCAGGGAGCCCCACACATATATAGAAGCATATAGAAGAGTGTCGTCTGCTCATGTTTGTCTGGGGCTCTGTATGGGTGAAATTATAAAATTGTTAAAGAATACAAGAAAATATTATTAAAATTGTAAAAAATTGTTAGGCCGATGCATTCTCTTATATATGCGAGGCGACCTATGGTCGACTCGCATATATAAGAGAATGCATTGGCACAGGGTAAAATAATCCCGACTTACGACTGGATTTGATATGGCGGGTCACAATTGGTTGTGACTGTAGCTGCACAGCGTGAACTATAATGCGGGATCGGGATTGCGTGTATAACCGCACGTTACCGGCCTGCTTCACTTTATTAGCGCTAATGCGTGATGATTTAGAATGGAAGAGGTGCCATAACTCATTGATGAGTGAAATGCCGACACAACCCAGAGCCCGGCATACACCGCGCGTGCACGTAAAGTACATCCGAACTCTAATCATGTTTAACCAGTTCAACCAAACTCCATGCAGGGTTTACCTCCCTTGATGACTCGATAAGACCGCTGCTACCGGCGACATTTCACCCACATTTGGTGCACTTCCGCGATATTAAAGAATATACTTAGCGAATAGAGCAACTTGCTGCCTTTGTTAAGCACACAAAATATCGGGAAAAAACAGTTTGAAAAGTCCCACTAAAACCGAAGAACTATATTTCGAAACGGTGTGATTCGGTTCTCCGGTTATTTCACCAACTCAAAAGTATAAACGCACGTGTACGACCGTGTCACAACTCGAACGGCAAGTCAAACACAAGAGTACTAATTTGCTGCAATTTTGATGAATAGCTTGCGAAAATCGTCAACAAAACTACCGCTCTGATTTTCAATTCTGTCATTATGTTTTAGTGTGGGAATTGTTCTCAAAGCACATAGAAAATTTGACTTTGGAGCGATCGGGTTTCGCCAATTTTGCTGGAAAATCCCATGCTAAATATAGAAACACGGACTGGTACCCAGTCGGTTACAGAGTCAGAAAGGAAGCATGACTGGTGCGCTCTGGTATAGATTGCAGTTCAGCTTCTTTGCAACAACGAAACAAGAAACAAGGCCGTAACTCTGGTAACAAATAATGGACGAAAACCGTAGTACATCTATGTGGCTATCTTTTCCCCAACATGTGTTATCACTATTCCAAAGGACAACGGAATCCGATAATTAAAGACATATTATGGACTGTTTCGAGTGCGGTTAACTTATAAGTTAGTACTCAGGCCAACCTGGGGAATGTATCATTCTACTAAGATCACCGAAAATTTCGACCATACCACTCCAACGAAAACATTGTCTGAACTACGCTCGATTGTAAATATTTACACCTCAATTCGGGACGCCACAATCGGCGATAGACTAACGCAAACGATTTCGCCATTTAGAGTCATTGCAATTAATTAATGTATGATAATGACGTATGTGTTGTCAATCTGGATTAATATTCGTAAAAAATAACTACTTAATTTGAGCAAGATTATTCTCCATATCTTTTGATCCCCCTACTTGAGTGTTTCATATCACTTTAACAAGGTGATAATTATGTTAGGACCAACTGAACCCTCTGCTGTATGCACCCTAAATCTAGTTGGATGAAAGTTGTATACAACTCGTTGGGTGCGAATTTGTTGTGTACTTATTATCGAACAGTTTAGTACGATGTACACAACTGATTGCGTGAACTGTCTTCTGTGGTATTACTTTCATGCCACATTGGATAAAACCTCCACGTGACCGGGTCATCCAATAGCAGCGCGTTTCCGGTGCGGGCGAGCATGCGAGTTTTTGGCTCCAAATATTTCAAAACAAGATGGACGACTGCGTGAAAACTCCTGAGCGACTGGAAAATGGGGCAAGACGTCGTGGATAGCTTTGTCGGTATAGTATACCAATGTTATAATTATTCTTTGTACAATACACTTATTATGTAGGCTTTATGTTTTGAGTGTATATTTATTTATATTTGCCAAATTTTGAAGTTTACAAATTTACATAACTGCTGACGGCACTAATTTGACTAAAGTACACTCATACACTCAACACATAAAGCCTACATAATAATAATTATAACAAAGGTATACTATACCGGCAAAGCTATCCACGACGTCTTGTCCCATGTTACTTTCCAATCAACGTTGGGTAAACTTTCCAATCAACAAAAGTCATCCAACTCTACCCAACACCCAACAGTTCAATAAACGTAGATAGGTGCTGTGGGCAATTAACGTTGATTGAGTGTTGTGTGAAATTTCATCCAACACGTTGTATAATTAATATACAACCGTTGGTAGTAAATATATATGCAACGTTGTGTAAAAGTGTATCCAACAAAATTGTCATGCAACTTTTCACACAACGTAGATAGGTGCTGTGGGCATACAACGGTTGATTGACTGTTGGATAACTTCTTATCCAACTATATTTAGGGTGTGCTCAAAGCCTCATACGGGGGTCGGGGACACAATAATAGATCATTCCGATATACACTTTTTAACTGACTGGGAGAATCCATGGCATGTGCTGCTTTTGCTCCATTTATAAAAGTACACATTTGAATGATATATTATTTATCTCAATGGATGTGCACTACATATACGAAGACGACGGACATATATTATACGTGCACAATGATACATATTAATTTATTATCTGAACATTTCCTAATGGAAAAACTCGGTAATGAGTATTTTTGCAAAGCGAGGATAGGGCCGCGGTGGCTCAATCGGTAAGGTGGTCTGATCCATGCAGACCGACTCGCTCTCCGTCGCTGGCGATATTGGTTCAATTCCCGGTGGAGACATCGCTGAATTTGTATCTCATATCGCTGTCTGGGGGAGTTGTCAGTTACTCGCCGATGGTCGGTGGTTTCGCCATGCACAATGTGTCATTCTTTCAGCCAATGAAATCACTGCTAAATTTACCTTAATATACGGACGTTCCCTCCACCAATAAAACTGATAACGTCGTGATATAGCACTGGCTGCTGAATGCGTCGTTAAACGCCAATAAATAAATAAATAACTATTAGTAGCAAAGAGATGGTTAAGGTGCTGTGAATCACACCACTATGGTTTCCAGATGCACCACCGCATTGGCTGTTTAAACGAAACTAGTTTCACAAAATGTTGTATCGAAATTAGTAGCGAGTAACCTTATTCAGAATTAACATTTAGCATCAAGTAACCTCATTCAGAATTAACATTTAGCAGCGAGTAACCTCATTCAGAATTAACATTAAGCATCAAGTAACCTCATTCAGAATTAACATTTAGCAGCGAGTAACCTCATTCAGAATTAACATTTAGCAGCGAGTAACCTCATTCAGAATTA
Source organism: Siphonodentalium dalli (assembly GCA_032622095.1). Taxonomy (NCBI): domain Eukaryota; kingdom Metazoa; phylum Mollusca; class Scaphopoda; order Gadilida; family Siphonodentaliidae; genus Siphonodentalium; species Siphonodentalium dalli. Next base: position 13,408,170 of record CP136067.1, read on the forward strand.
ACATTTAGCAGCGAGTAACCTCATTCAGAATTAACATTTAGCATCAAGTAACCTCATTCAGAATTAACATTTAGCATCAAGTAACCTCATTCAGAATTAACATTTAGCATCAAGTAACCTCATTCAGAATTAACATTTAGCAGCGAGTAACCTCATTCATAATTAACATTTAGCAGCGAGTAACCTTATTCAGAATTAACATTTAGCATCAAGTAACCTCATTCAGAATTAACATTTAGCATCAAGTAACCTCATTCAGAATTAACATTTAGCATCAAGTAACCTCATTCAGAATTAACATAGTAACCTCATTCAGAATTAACATTTAGCATCAAGCGAATTAGTGGTGTTTAGTGATCGGTTTTTAGACAATATATATATAAATATAAATAATATAACAAGTGTCATTGTGTCGCATAGCTAGGCAACTTCTGACACGTGACCTTTGTCGTAATATATGTGGCACATATTTCGAATGAACGTACAATGAGGTATTTTGTCATAATGCTCAATCTCTGGTATTTTAAAGGAACCGCCCCATTTAATAATATGCTCACATATGGCCAATATTCTTTACGACAAACACAACCATAAAAGTGAATCGATGTGGGCCGATATCAAATATTTACCAAGGTACTATGAGTGTCTATAGCAACAGCTCACTCGATGGGCAACACATTGTAATGCGGCTATTCCCATCAGAAGACATTGCTCGCGTAAATAATGGGAAATACTACCTTTAATGTGACTTATACTCTTCGAGATAAAATCAATTACGTTACGCACACCACATTGTTAATACATCATTGTTGTATGGGTCACACCAGATGACACAGTGAGACGTGACGATGTTTAAATACATTTTATGCACTTGTTTCACGACATTACATTGACATATTGAAGAATTCATTATAGAGGACGAACTGCACTTCATTATGAATTTCCCTCTTTACAAGACCCTGAGATCAGAATTATTCTCCAGTATATTCACTTCATTGTGGATTGCCCTCTTTACACGACCCTGAGATCAGAATTATTCTCCAGTATATTCACTTCATTATGGATTGCCCTCTTTACACGACCCTGAGATCAGAATTATTCTCCAGTATATTCACTTCAGTATGGATTGCCCTCTTTACACGACCCTGAGATCAGAATTTATTCTCCAGTATGGAAAATAATTACATAAATATTCAACTATTAGACAAAGAGTATCAATAACTATTCTAGAAAACAATTATAAATGTCCTCGCATGTGTGCGAAAATCTGTAGCGTGATCCATCAATTCTTCAAAATTCATGCAGAACAATTTTAACTCATTTAGGAATAGCGGACATAATAGATCTGATAAACAGACGTTATTCATATACACTTTATGGAATTACGTGTATGTGTAAATGTTATATGACAGAATGTTTGTATTACATCGATATACCCATTATAGGTATTACGCGGTATAGGAATACCGTGTCTCACATATTGTTTTATGATTATATGTTTAAATGTTATATGATAGCATGCTTATATTCACATCTATTGTTATACCCAGTATATGTATTACGGTGTGTATGGTAATCAACCCATGTGGGTGTTATTGCTAAACACCATCTTATCTTAATTGAGCTATTATTGTCAAAATATTCAACAAATATCGGCTGCACAATTTCGTAAAACTATAGACAGATAAATATAAACAAAATAAAAGTATCCTTTTTTTTTTAAATGTTTTTTACCCAAAGAAATACATTTATCACATAATTTGCCCATAAAAGCAGTTTCATAATTATCGATAAGAGACACGTTTAATATCAGCGCGTGCGATGACGTCACCTCATTCTTCAAATGACTTGCGATCGCTGCGGTTTTTATCGTTGTTTTCGATGGATATTTCGCATTGCTTCGCGTTTATTTGATCATGTGATAAAAAGTATCTCACACTCGTCCTATTTTATACGTAATTTATCAACCTCGTCCACTAAATTCTATTTGAGCCTCCGCAAACCTCGGCTCAAATCGAATTTAGTGAACTCGGTTGATAAATTCCGTATAAAATAGAAACTCATGTGAGATCCTCTATATATATGCGGTCATTTTACATACATATGTGCATTCAAACATGTATCAATGGGCCGTGTGGGGGAGGGGTAACCAAACAAACTTACATTTATGGCGTGCACGTTCCAGACAACCATAGGCATTGTGCGTGTGGGCGTCTGACCTACTTTAGTACCACTAGCGGCAATACATATGATGTTGTCTAAGAATAGTTACTGTAATCGATCAGTTGCTGGTAACGTTGTCTTGATCTCGACATTGAAATATTTTGATAAATTTATTTGCGCCACGGAAAGATATATCTTAAGGAGGTCATAACAATTAATAGGTAGGTGCAAATGGTTTTTTAAATTTTGAGAAATTCGTCATCGTTGTCGATTGAACTAAGTTCTTGTACCACCTTATTCTATATTGCTCTGGAGTCTGGATGATTGGACGATATATATGAAGTTATTATCTTACAAATGATTTTCGGTTTGCCCGGATAAATGGAATATATTTGTCGGTGGGCATATTATTGTGTGAAGGCTAGTGCTTTCTCCAGAATTAACCACTTCTGTTGAAATGCTGTTATTTCCATGTTGCATCGTGCCAGTAACTTATCACAGTCATAAGGTAATCTGAGTTCATTAAAAAAATCGTTCAAGCTGAGTGATTTTTATTAAAACTTTGCTTTAACCCTTTACCCAACAAACCGGCCAAAACCGGCCAAATAAAGCTTCAACAGCCTAAAATATTTTCGGTCTGTCTCAATAGAACCATACAAATATGGATATCATTGGAACCGGCTCCTTGACCACATTGTGATAGTTACAGTTATGCCCTGTGCCAATGCATTCTCTTATATATGCGAGTCGACCATAGGTCGCCTCGCATATATAGGAGAATGCATTGGCCTAAAAAAAATCTTTTTTTAACACTTTTTACCATTTTTTCTTACATTCTTTAACAATTTTATAATGTTTAATGTGTTAAGCCAATGCATTCTCTTATATATGCGAGGCGACCTATGGTCGACTCGCATATATAAGAGAATGCATTGGCACAGGGCCCTTCTGTTGGGTAAAGGGTTAAAAGGCCATCCTAGTACTTCCAGGACTCCTACACCACGTGACCACACCTCACGAGATGCCACATTAGGGGATTTTTGCCCCCTCACAGTGGGGCAGTAGGCATATTTTACCCCGGGCCCGCACGGGGTTTGCAGCGGCATACAACGTCGTGCAGTTACATATAAATTACAGTAACCTTCATTCACAGAATACTTGTCTTGTGTTTAACGGTCATTAATTAGGGACGGACAAAGGACTACTATTTTCATTTCGGTGTAGATGTTATGTTTTAAGAATAGTTCGAAACGACGTTGTTGAAGTTTGTAGCAACGTCCTATCAGTGTTGAATATCCGCCACTATGTGCGGCCACTATGTGGTACCAACACCATCGATCGTTTAATCGACGGTGTTGGTAGGACGGACCAAGGTAATACTCGTATAATCTAGGGTGTTGGTATTCCGAACCGAATAATTGAAGTACTCATGGTTAACGTCCGGTCAGATAATTGCTATCTGCTTGCATTGGTTTCCAACTGTATTTCCTCGTCACTAACGGTGTGGTTGCATGCAAACGAACCTTCACATTTACGTCTCCAGTTCGTGGAACAAGAGAAATACGTTCGAAAACCGAGCTTGGAAAATCCACATTGGAACAAATCGCAGCATATCGACCGCTGTATAATGGCGCAATAATAGTGTATTAATAAATTGTATTCGTCAAACAAAACATGAGTGAAGCATGGTGATAAAAAATAAAAAAAAACTAACAAAACAAACAATATTATTATTATTATTAACGATGAATATATTATCCGTTTTCTGATTCCTGCCATTCCGTGATTTCGAGGTCCCCAATTTCAAAAGTCCCGGTTAAATAGTTCATGTTGTATAATTTTACAATCAAATAACGTCGTCTCTATAGTGATATTCTAAATGGACCAAAATCGAGTTGATGCCAGTTTCCGTTGCGTTCTGATGTTAATTCCCATTCGACAGCAATTTTAAAAGCAATTCCCATCGCGTGAAAAAAGAACTGTTTTCTGTGGCGCAATACCCCATCGGTGAATGGACCGAACGGAATAGCGCTGTGCTAATCTACTTACTGCTTCGGAATTGAACAGAGTGCAGCCGATGGAAAAAGCGTTAGATATAGATAAACGAGTTATGACGAGTTTGGGATCGTAGATTACTCACCGAATAAGGGTGAAAAGGGTGAAAACTGTTATCTAGTGAGTGAGCATAACGACATTCGTTCAATACGTCGCCAACCTTTCGGTCCATGGCCAGACAATATACTGCTATCATAAATATCTGTGCACACATGGGTTGACACAATGCAGTAGTTTAATTAACGATTTACACGATCCGATTCATTCAAAATACCGCAGACCACACGGGTTGTTATCAAAATCTATATCCGCAGATGGCTCACCATGTAATTGGGTACTGATCAAGCCTATGGTTGCTGATTGCTCTCTCGCAGCCGTTCAATACATGGCTGACCTCAGGAGTCCATCACTCGATTCTGATCTCAACAATGTCTGTCCGGACATGAGTTGACCTCACGTTCAATATAACACACACATTACGGATTCTGGAGACATGAGTATAAACACAGCAACATTTGTCCACACATGGGCTGCACTATAGAATGGACTCATTAACCATTTACACTCCAGTTCCTTCAATATAACACACACATTACGGATTTTGGAGACATGAGTCTGACCACAGCAACATTTGTCCACACATGGGCTGCACTATAGAGTGGACTCATTAACCATTTACACTCTCCAATTCCTTCAATATATCATACACATTACGAATTCTGGAGACATGAGTCTAACCACAACACCATATGTCCACACATGGGCTGCAATATAGAGTGGACTCATTAACCATTTACACTCCAGTTCCTTCAATATAACACACACATTACGGATTCTGGAGACATGAGTCTGACCACAGCAACATTTGTCCACACATGGGCTGCACTATAGAGTGGACTCATTAACCATTTACACTCTCCAATTCCTTCAATATAACACACACATTACGAATTCTGGAGACATGAGTCTAACCACAACACCATATGTCCACACATGGGCTGCAATATAGAGTGGACTAATTAACCATTTACACTCCAGTTCCTTCAATATATCATACACATTACGGATTCTGGAGACATGAGTATAAACACAGCAACATTTATCCACACATGGGCTGCAATATAGAGTGGACTCATTAACCATTTACACTCCAGTTCCTTCAATATAACACACACATGGGCTGCAATATAGAGTGGACTCATTAACCATTTACACTCCAGTTCCTTCAATATATCACACACATGGGCTGCAATATAGAGTGGACTCATTAACCATTTACACTCCAGTTCCATCAATATATCACAAACATTACGGATTCTTGAGACAGTGGCCTAACCACAACAACATTTGACTACACATGGGCTGCACTATAGAGTGGACTCATTAACCATTTACACTCCAGTTCCTTCAATATATCACAAACATTACGGATTCTTGAGACAGTGGCCTAACCACAACAACATTTGACTACACATGGGCTGCACTATAGAGTGGACTCATTAACCATTTACACTCCAGTTCCTTCAATATATCACAAACATTACGGATTCTTGAGACAGTGGCCTAACCACAACAACATTTGTCTACACATGGGCTGAACTATAGAGTGGACTCATTAACCATTTACACTCCAGTTCCTTCAATATATAACAAACATTACGGATTCTTGAGACAGTAGCCTAACCACAACAACATTTGTCCGCACATGGGCTGCACTATAGAGTGGACTCATTAACCATTTACACTCTCCAATTCCTTCAATATATCATACACATTAAGACTTCTGGAGACATGAGTCTAACCACAGCACCATTTGTCCACACATGGGCTGACATTATATATTGGACTAACTAACCACGTATATACTCTACGATACGCGTAATATATATTGCAGCTATTATGGTCCATGACCAGACACGATTCTGATAGCAACAATGTCTGTGACACCATATAATGACTGGTTAACCGCTTACAATCTACCATTCGTTCAATATACCGCAGTCCGCAGACCTTAGAGTGGATGACCAGACAGGATTCTGAATCAACAATGTATGTCCACACATTGACTGACCATTTAATGGGAACTGATCAGCCATTTGCTTCGCGAGTGTACTTTCGCATTAGTTCAATGCATCGCAGATTAATATATGGTCAATGACCAGACAAGTGTCTGATCTCAACAATGTTCCTCGAGACATGGACTGAACCTATAGTAATATAACGGGGACTTATTAACCCTATATATAGTAATATAACGGGACTTATTAACCCTATATATAGTAATATAACGGGACTTATTAACCCTATATATAGTAATATAACGGTGACTTATTAACCCTATAAACCAGGAGTGCTCTCTCCTATTTTCTGAATATTTCGCAGATCGCATCGTGTCCATGGACACCAAGGACTGATCAAAGGCAAATATGTTCTTCCTCATTTCAGTCTCACATGTGTTCAATATATCGTAGACCATACCGATCTGGATAGCGGAGCTTGTCCACACATGGGATGACCCACATGAGGGGACTGATTAAGCATCTGGTCCCCCAGTGCACTCTTACATTCGTTCAATATATCGTAGACCATACCGATATGGATAACGGAGCTTGTCCACACATGGGATTACCCCTATGAGGGGACTGATTAAGTCTCTGGTTACCCAATGCACTCTCACATTCGTTCAATATATACATAGTTATAACGAAAAAAGTGTGTGAACTGGTTAACGTTAACCCTTTACCCAACAAACCGGCCAAAACCGGCCAAATAAAGCTTCAACAGCCTAAAATATCTTCGGTCTGTCTCAATAGAACCATACAAATATGGATATCATTGGAACCGGCTCCTTGACCACATTGTGATAGTTACAGTTATGCCCTGTGCCAATGCATTCTCTTATATATGCGAGTCGACCATAGGTCGCCTCGCATATATAAGAGAATGCATTGGCCTAAAAACAATCTGTTTTTAACACTTTTTACCATTTTTTTCTTACATTCTTTAACAATTTTATAATTTTTAATGTGTTAAGCCAATGCATTCTCTTATATATGCGAGGCGACCTATGGTCGACTCGCATATATAAGAGAATGCATTGGCACAGGGCCGTTCTGTTGGGTAAGAAGTGTGTGAACTGGTTAACGTTATTGCACAAGATTGTTGTGACGAGATGGTAATACGGGAACCGTAGGTTCGAGTTTTATGTCGCGACTCGACAAATGCGTGCAATAGCGTTAACATATGCACACAACTGTTGTTCTGAAGATTGTTGCTTTAGTGTACTGAAATTTATGTCGATGTTTCTTTATTTAATTGAATAAACTTGTGATTTATGTACACTATCACTCATTTAGTGAATATAATTACATTGTTGTCAACATAATCGGTTTCTATTGTCCATGGACAAAACATGTTTTATTGTACGTCTTGAAATCGACTGTATTTTGCTGCATATCGCAAACAATTGGGTGTACAATAAATACACGTAGCAGACGTCACGAGCGGGCTCACGATCAGACTTTAGTCTCACCACAAAACATTTGTTCGCATGCATATGGGCTGACAGTTATAACGTGAACTAATCAACCATTTACACTCCCCCATTCGTTCAGTATATCGCAGACCACACGGTTCAATGACCAGACAAGATTCTGTTCTCAACAATGTCTGTTAACACATGGACTGGACATATCATGGCGGCTGATTTACCCTTTCAGTGCCAAGTCCGATTTTTGTATCAACCCACATTTCCTTGATCATTTTTCAAATTTATTGATTATAATAATGTGATACATTGATGGAAAGAGCTCTTAGAGCTCTTTCCATCAATGTATCACATTATTATAATCAATAAATTTGAAAAATGATCAAGGAAATATGGGTTGATACAAAAATCGGACTTGGCACTGAAAGGATTAAAGATGGTCCATCTCTTCCTATAACTAGTTTTATATAGTGTCCTGAGTATAAAATAATAAATATGAATCGAATACCCCTGTCTAGAAACGCTTCTATCAATTGATATTGTTTGTATTTGGAATGATATGGTATAATATACATACAATCAATTTGGGACATTTTACAACTCGCGTTCGTTCGGAAAATATACCATGCTGATTCTGTGCCACATTGAGCGATGTCACATTACGTTTCGGCTCGTTACCCATGTACTGACCATATACCGGGGACTGATTGGATCACCCAGTCCGATGTCACATAACGTCACGGCTCGTTACCCATGACTGACCCTATACTGGGGACTGATTGGATCACCCAGTCCGATCCTTATGTCTCAAAGCTCTCACTCTGTTGTCCTGCACATAGGCCCAATCTAACATCAACATTGAAACACCCAACCAAGAAACACCATATTTCACCGCGCCGTGTGCCAGATATACTAAATGAGAATCTAACGTAATAGTGCAACATGAATTTGTTTTCACAGATTATAATGCGCAACCTAATTGGCGTACATACATATATAAACTAATTAAAATGTCTTAATCTAAAGAGAATAGTTCTTACACAGAACCATACGGCTGCATATAACTTGCTCTGTGAACCCATTCGTATGAGCGTAATGTTATACTCGCTCGTATATCGATATATTATTATGTAATGGGTAATAAAATGCATGTGCAATTCTCTAATTGCTTAATTGATTTTACCATTCATTTCAACAAGGCAGTCGTCTAATCTTCATGTGCCGCGAAGTTAATTTGTTGCACATCCGTACAAATGATTGCATGAATGGAATAATTTCTTATAATCGAGTACCCATTTATTTAAAGTTAATGTAAAGGCATGTCGATCGATCATAAAAAGCTGACGTAATGTTCCTGTTGTTGATTGATCGGTCTCGATTACTTGAGATTCCCAAGTCTGGGGATATGGTTTTGCACAACACATTAACACCGCGCCATGCAATGCAGACATTGGACCGATGAAGAACACGCACCAGGTTTGGTTTAAACTTATTTATCGTAACCAACGTTACAAGGGATTAGGGCATAAATGAGAACAACTTAATGTGTCTTATCTCCGACAATATTTACACACATGTTTAAAAAAAAGATGAATAACGTACATAATTAATAATTAATATTAAGAATGTTAACGACGATGATATCTGGTGATTTGTGATTGGTGCGTTGTGGATTGTGATTATTCCCGAGATCCTCACCTGTACATATCACGTCATGCCGTGAGTAGTTAAGACTGTTTTTCGTGAAACGTTTGTTTTCTGAGATATATTCTTGAACAATGTAAATGAGTAGTTGATTGGTAAATGAGTAGTTGGTTTGTAAATGAGTAGTTGGTTTATAAATGAGTAGTTGGTTTCGACGTTGTGGAATGTTTGGGACATCCCTGGTGAAATGGTTTACGTCTACTATTGTGAAAGCATACTCATCTTGTCTGTCATATAATTTAGTTCTTGGCGGTCGGAATAATGGACATTCGTCGACCCAGGTAAAACATGGACATGGCTAGGGGTATCCGTTGGTGTTGTCAAAATTATACTGTCAACACATTTCACATATTGGATGGACAATCATTCTATGTGAAATTCAACATATTTTGTGTAAAATGTTCAACTATTTTTGTGCCATGCATGATATTCCCCACTTTTCACTTTTGGCAAAATTATGGTGGGGTGAAATACCCTCTGTCGTCACAACATCCCTGACTAGCCCAGTGCGAATAACTTACGATTGATGAGGCTCTGGTTGCCTTATGGTCACACATAGTTCACAGTGTGTTAAATGTGTTCAAGATATCGTACGTTCAAGAAAGTTCAATCTCCAGCATAGATGTCTATGACTCGCCACAATTCGTTTCTGTCACAACTCCGAATGTATAAACCATAAAATAATGTAATATTTCATATTTGTAATGATACCACTGTCATAATGAGATGATCACTCGCGCAGCTGGACGATTTTTGTACCTATGAAAGTAGATAGTTGAAGATAAATGTAGCGACCGTTTATGAAGTAATATATCAAGCGCCAGCAACAGTATGACGGTGTCCGGTGACGCTTTAAATTTGCCAGTCTGGGGGACGATGTGGCGTTATGCACCCTGTTTTAAGTTATTAGATTCGACATCTACTTTGCCACATTGGCATAATCCATAACATATAATAATATGATATTTGATATAAATTATGTTATGATACCACTAGTGAATGTCCCAATGAGATGGTCCCTCTTGCAGCAGGGCACGCATACCACATGTTGGTAACTACATATGACGTCAAATATAACGTCAGTGTCAGCAAACCATAAATTCCACGTAGCTATATACTGATTGGATCCGATCTGATAAGGATATCTGCTAATTGGCTCCGATCAGACATGACTATCTTCTGATTGGCTCCGATAAGACATGACTATCTTCTGATTGGTTACGATCAGATATGTCGCTATTTGTAGCAATTGGCCATATGCCCCAATGCACCATTGGCACACATGGGGGCATTCTGAGCACCAGCATCTTCAAAGGCTTCTACTGACATATAATGTATGATATTCTATCAACATCTGTGACTTCAGCCATGCACCAAGGCAATCACCATCTAAAGACAAGAAGTCGGTTTGTAACAGTGCATTGTTATCTATTAGGTTCTAACTTTACGGCAATAAAGGGTTAAGTATTACCTCAAATTAGATATCAGTGCATCTTATTGTATTTTATAGTTAGAACCAGTCAAATACAGCGCCTCCTATCGAGAAAGAAAGTGTGAGAGTCTATATAGTTAGAGTTGAAACCAAGCGCTCTGATTGGTCAGTTTGACACTTAAATCAAAGCCTAGACTAAGAAGCGGTATAAATAGAGGGAATTTACTCAGATTAACAATACTGAACTTGAGATGTGAGATTTGAACCAAAGTGTGTTGTTGCAAGTACAGTGGTTGCACTGGGAGTAATACATGCTACAAAACAGTAAGCCCAGGTGGTGAAATCCTGGTAGTTGGTTGAAGCCTAGACTAAGAAGCGGTATAAATAGAGGGAATTTACTCAGATTAACAATACTGAACTTGAGATTTGAGATTTGAACCAAAGTGTGTTGTTGCAAGTACATTGGTTGCACTGGGAGTAATACATGCTACAAAACAGTAAGCCCAGGTGGTGAAATCCTGGTAGTTGGTTGAAGGATTGTAGGACAGGAAAATCCCGATAGTCATAAGCCCAGACTGGTTAGATAGCTGGTCGACACGGTTAGATTTTAAATGAGATTAATTTATGCAGAAATGCAATGAGCGAGCGGAATTTCGTGAAAAACTTATTTAACTGTTTCTGAAAGAATACAAGTTAGGCCATATACCGGTACTTCATTCTTCGTTGTATGGTACCAATTTCGGAAGCTAGTTTACACATTAGTGTCACCCCGTTGTGCGCTATATGCGTACAATTAATTACAAATGGGTGTGATTGAAAAGGTGGTAGTTATTGTACTAGTACATGTATCATGATGGCTTGAATTCGTCATAATAATGTTCCTGTCTGTTTCTTCACACGAAACATTTTGTGTGGAGAAGTGCACGACTGTGAACAGCTTGCTAAAATCCTTCCCGTCAAGATCGATAAGTGAGTAAACAAAATAATTCACTCGAATACACAACAGACTGTTGAAACTACAATAATTATTAGTTAGGCTGCAGTTTGGCATAACGATATTTTTTTTAATTGAATGCTAGCCTGGCATTGTTTTTCAGTTTGTTGTTTGTTTTATTTTACGTTTTGCTGGCACATATTGACTTTCTAGAGAGGATATTTTTTGAAAAACTCCAATGATTGCCTCTAATAAAGAGCGTCCATATTTTCGTCGTGGTGTAGACAATAAAGACCGTTCTCAATTATGAACGTGCTCTATTTCAATGTCATGTGTGATTTTGTATGTGGTATTGTGACAATTAAATATAAAGAGCGTCCATGCTTCCGTCTCCCAAAAGCGGTAGACAATAAAGAGCGTTCTAAATTACGCACTGTGTTGTCTTTTTGGAGGTACTAAATAATGGATCGCTAGCCCGCCCACAACTGAAAACACTACATCTACTAGCCATCTTGGAATATGTGGAGATGACAGATACTCGGGATATTTATATCGAAAGTAAAACAACAAACAAACACAGAACAAAGGCGCATAAATAGAGTTAACATTATTCAGCCCAGTGTTTATATAAATTTGGGCGCTTCTTATATATATATGATCAGAGAGATAATGTTCGAATTCTTTCTATTCACTTTGTGGCATATAGAGTGCAAACAAGTTCGCGACTGACACTGATGAATAGTCACTGAGTGATTACAAATCACCGAGTGAATACGCGAGACAATCAAAGCACTATTACTGCCATCTATTTACCAAAAACAGACATGTGCCGGCATGTTAATTATTAATGGCTACAAAAACAACGATCATTCTAGGGGCTATTAATTACTTTATTCACATAGCTATTGTCTTCTATTCCAGATAAACGGCCAAAGCGTAACGTAATCTATACACCACACGCGCACATACGACTCCGCATTTTAGTATCGGCTGACTTACGATTACGTCCTCGTAGTCTGCATAATAAACTCCGGCTCCGAATCTGTGTTTTTAATTCGCTCCCCACAAGTACGTCACTCGTAGTTTAGTCACGGAAATCTCCGAAAACCGGTGCTGGTATTATTTATTTATTTTACGGGTTATTTATTATGCGATCGGAATGGGACTTGGATCATTTTAATCACAACAGGGAGGGCTTTCCGATTGCGTTTTGTAGTTTCTAGAGCGAATAAGTCCTTTAACAATTTTTATCATTTTTATCATTATTTGTTACATTCCTTAACATTTTTTTTAACTTTAAACAAAAACAAATTTCTTACACTTTTAAAAGTTATAAAAAATAATATAAATTTGTTACGCCAATGCATTCTCTTATATAAGAGAATGCATTGTCGCAGGTTTTTCGTAAAAATTCAGAAAGCTCCAGTCATGAAAGGGTTAAACTACCCTTATGGAGCGCCTCACATAAGCGACCAGACGACACTCAGCAATACAAGCTGCCATATGCATGGGGCTCCCTACAGGAAGCTCCAGTCGTGAAAGGGTTAAGATAGAAGGTCGTTTGGATTATTATATAATGTCTGATTGGAAAGACTTTAGTTGAGGCGGTTGAAAGGTAGGCATAGTTATATCATATTGTGTTAATGTATACATGTACGAAAACCAACGTTTTAAACTGGTTAGATAGCTGGTCGACAGGGAACATGTTTTGGACGTCGAAATTTTTCTTTCAATGTATTCCCAAATTATCATCAAATTTTTCAACTGCCTATTTTTTGGGGGTTTCAGTTTACGAATGAATTTGCCGAGTAATTTTCAAATGCAAATACGGAAGAAATAAATCGTGATGTGTTTCTCAGAGAAATCTACACGTGGTAGTGTAATATAATATAACATTACTTAGAGAACAATCCCATTGTTGCAATCGTTCCCTAATTTTTGGTAAAGTACACCAATTCCCAAGGCTGGCGAAGGAATAGTTCAATGATTATCCCATTGTCAGGTACCGCAACACATGACAGACAAATCACAAGGGCGCTTCAAAGTGGGAACAGTCTGTGTTGTTTCGGACATATCTATTCACATTCAGTTCATGTTAATCACGTTTTTGGGCGTGGTTAACCGGCTATTGTGTCCAATCGCGGCCAGCGCACGTCACATTTCCAGTTTATTGCATTATGTTGGATCAATTGTGCTCTAAGTCGGTCAGAGCACGCGAATTGTTCTTTACCAGAATGAATCTCGTCTCCGACTCGATTGATTCTGGTAAAGAACAATTCTTGTGCCCTAACCATTACTTGAAATGCAAGACGTTTGACACAGTACCACGAGGATTACCTAAATATGTGAGATCGATCAATCTATGACTGATAATTGTCCCTCCCTAAAGAGAGCAAGTCAGTGAAATTCCCTACTCAAAATATCGCCTCTGAATGAAAAGCACAAAGTAATGCCTAATCAGAGGTGCTCTTTTTTCAAGGTGCTAAATTTAATTTAATTAGTCCCGTGCCTACAATTGACATGCAAGTAGCTGATATATCCATCCTATCATGGTTATCAAATCCCCTTCTCTCATCTTACCCACTATAATATATCCACCCTATCATGGTTATCAAATCCCCTTCTTTCATCTTGCCCACTCATATGGCACCTTAACTCAGTTTCCGGAGTTCTAACACTGTCATTTTGTTGACTTTGTGTTGCTAAACTGTGATAATAATCTATCATTGCATCTGATTGAGCATAATCACATCTTCTTCATTGATGAGAGCTGAACTCAAACCAGACTAACTGTATTCTCCACAATAATCAACAATGAACTCTTAACATACCCTAATACAATTATAATCGCTGACACTACCACCTACCACAAGATACAACGACGAGCAGAAGCTAAAATTATCATCCAACATAGACGCCCACTACGTTTCGTTCTTCCATAGAACCATAGCAGAATTAACCCCCAGCATCAACCTTACCACCCGATTCTAAAATCTTCAAATTTAAACTGACAGCATATGTCATACAGTCACTGATCGCGAGGCGCAAGCGAAGCAAACTTCTCTAAACCACCAACGTTTGTAAACATTCTTAAACTGATTTTATCCGATAGCAAAAAAAACAACAACATAAATAAAACACAAACCCAGAGGCTAATCGAATTAAAATCAATGTTACCATTTACAACATCTCTAACATCTGATTAACCCTTTACCCAACATAACGGCCCTGTGCCAATGCATTCTCTTATATATGCGAGTCGACCATAGGTCGCCTCGTATATATAAGAGAATGCATTGGCTTAACACATTATAAATTATAAAATTGTTAAAGAATGTAAGAAAAAATGGTAAAAAGTGTTAAAAAAAAGATTTTTTTTAGGCCAATGCATTCTCTTATATATGCGAGGCGACCTATGGTCGACTCGCATATATAAGAGAATGCATTGGCACAGGGCATAACTGTAACTATCACAATGTGGTCAAGGAGCCGGTTCCAATGATATCCATATGTGCATGGCTCTATTGAGACAGACCGAAGATATTTTAGGCTGTTGAAGCTTTATTTGGCCGGTTTTGGCCGTTTTTTTGGGTAAAGGGTTAACACAGAAAGAGTCATCTGTTTAGATCAACCATGTTCTCCAGGGGCTTATTATAGTCAGACATTAACTGCAAGCCGCAGTTTGAATAAAAAGCCGCAGAAAACAACCTAGGTTGTTCCTGGACCCCCCCCAGCGCCCCCCTAGGTTGTTCCTCGATCCCCCCCCCCAGCGCCCCCCCCCTAGGTTGCTCCTCGATCCCCCCCAGCGCCCCCCCTAGGTTGTTCCTCGATCCCCCCCAGCGCCCCCCCTAGGTTGTTCCTCGACCCCCCCCCCCCGCGCCCCCCCCTAGGTTGTTCCTCGATCCCCCCCAGCGCCCCCTAAGTTGTTCCTCGATCCCCCCCAGCGCCCCCCCCCTAGGTTGTTCCTCGATCCCCCCCAGCGCCCCCCCCTAGGTTGTTCCTCGATCCCCCCCAGCGCCCCCTAGGTTGTTCCTCGACCCCCCCCCCAGCGCCCCTCTAGGTTGTTCCTCGATCCCCCCCCCCCAGCGCCCCCCCTAGGTTGTTCCTCGATCCCCCCAGCGCCCCCCCTAGGTTGTTCCTCGGTCCCCCCAGCGCCCCCCTAGGTTGTTCCTCGATCCCCCCAGCGCCCCCCCCTAGGTTGTTCCTCGATCCCCCCCAGCGCCCCCCCCATAGGTTGTTCCTCGATCCCCCCCAGCGCTCCCCCTAGGTTGTTCCTCGATCCCCCCCCAGCGCCCCCCCTAGGTTGTTCCTCGATCCCCCCCAGCGCCCCCCCCCCCCTAGGTTGTTCCTCGATCCCCCCAGCGCCCCCCCTAGGTTGTTCCTCGATCCCCCCCAGCGCCCCCCTAGGTTGTTCCTCGATCCCCCCCCCCAGCGCCCCCCTAGGTTGTTCCTCGATCCCCCCCAGCGCCCCCCTAGGTTGTTCCTCGATCCCCCCAGCCCCCCCCAGGTTGTTCCTCGACCCCCCCCCCCCCCAGCGCCCCCCCTAGGTTGTTCCTCGACCCCCCAGCGCCCCCCCCTAGGTTGTTCCTCGATCCCCCCCAGCGCCCCCCCCCTAGGTTGTTCCTCGATCCCCCCCAGCGCCCCCCCTAGGTTGTTCCTCGATCCCCCCCAGCGCCCCCCCTAGGTTGTTCCTCGATCCCCCCCAGGGCCCCCCCCCTAGGTTGTTCCTCGATCCCCCCCTCCAGCGCCCCCCCTAGGTTGTTCCTCGATCCCCCCCAGCGCCCCCTAGGTTGTTCCTCGATCCCCCCCAGCGCCCCCCCCCTAGGTTGTTCCTCGATCCCCCCCCCCAGCGCCCCCCCAGGTTGTTCCTCGATTCCCCCCAGCGCCCCCCCCCCCCTAGGTTGTTCCTCGATCCCCCCAGCGCCCCCCCCCCATAGGTTGTTCCTCGATCCCCCCCAGCGCCCCCCGCCCCATAGGTTGTTCCTCGATTTCTCCTTCCTCTTCTAAGGAAGATGATTGATAATTTAGCTCAACAAACTCAGGATCAATGGTTGTCACATCTCGTTTCATGCCACCCCCGAATCCACTGCCCTACTTAGGAACGGAAATGCTTCAGCTCACTGATCTACATTGGGAGTAGACTGGCGCGATGCCTTCCGACGAGCTGACAACATAGTCAGTTCTGCCATTTTTCTTGCATGAAACTCAATTTCCTCAGTAAATATAGAACCAATCGATTCTCGCCTCTCTTTTGTTGCCATATTGCTTTTATGCAGATTATCTCTACCACAGTTTTCACCATTTGGTCACGCTACTAACTTCCTTATTCCAATCACATATATTTTAACTGGAGCTTCCTGATTTTTTTGCGAAAACACTGTGCCAATGCATTATGTTAAATATGCGAGTCGACCATAGGCCGCCTCGCATATATACGAGAATGCATTGGCCTAACAAATTTTATATAAATTTTTATAATTGGTAAATAAATAAAAATTGTTAAAGAATGTAAGAAAGGATGTAAGAAAAAAAGATAAAAAAAGATAAAATTGTTAAATAATGTAAGAAAAAATGATAAAAATTGTTATAGATTGTAAGAAAAAGTTGTAACAAATGATAAAAATTGTTAAAGAATGTAAGAAATGTTGATAAAATTTTTTATCAAAAATTGTTAGGTCAATGCATTCTCTTATATATATGCGAGGCGACTTACGTTCGACTAGCATATATAAGAGAATGCATTGGCACAGATTTTTTCGAAAAAATTCACACAGCATCCTAAATTGTTTTCACATATATTGCACACATGGGCTAATGTTTCACATCACTTTAACCCTTTAACCAACAAACCGGCCAAAACCGGCCAAATAAAGCTTCAACAGCCTAAAATATCTTCGGTCTGCCTCAATAGAACCATACATATATGGATATCATTGGAACCGGCTCCTTGACCACATTGTGATAGTTACAGTTATGCCCTGTGCCAATGCATTCTCTTATATATGCGAGTCGACCATAGGTCGCCTCGCATATATAAGAGAATGCATTGGCCTAAAAAAATCTGTTTTTAACACTTTTTACCATTTTTTCTTACATTCTTTAACAATTTTATAATTTTTAATGTGTTAAGCCAATGCATTCTCTTATATATGCGAGGCGACCTATGGTCGACTCGCATATATAAGAGAATGCATTGGCATAGGGCCGTTCTGTTGGGTAAAGGGTTAAGCGAAACACGACCAAATTTGAATAGGTAAACATATATAAAAAGAACATGTAAAACAGATTGTCACTTACCTGCTTGGATAGGATGTTCAGATTGTCACTTACCTGCTTGGATAGGATGTTCAGATGAATTTCATTCACCCGATTGATGATTTTACTATCGGCCGTCGGTCATTTAAACCATTCGCCCACATGTAATTATGCAGGTTTAGTTATTGCCAAGTTTGGACATTTGTGACGGCAAATAAACAAATTCTACACCCTGACACTCGACATAATATATATTTAATGCCAATCTGACATGGTTACTTGGGTGACAAGTCAATTCTCTCGATAATAGATCATCTATATTTGCATCTCCCAATGGTGCATAATATGTGGATACCGTAGTCTAGACACCAGGCTACTGCCACTGTTATTAAATATAATGGTGTTACTTTATTATATCAATCAATTTGATTGTCTCCAATCATCGTAATTGATATAGCAGAGTTGGTGGGATTATGTATAACAATTATCTTTGTGCTTTGATATAATATGCAGAGCGCATGCGGTCTGAGACATCAATCAATATGAATAAATATATCTTCATTAATTAATATGAATAGCTATAGATTAATTTATATTGTATTTTGAAAATGCCAATACCTGCTAGAAACGTAGTTATAGTAAAGGCCTACTTAATTTTCGAGTAACCGATTATTTTTTATAGTGACTTGTTATACGGTTTTAATAACAATCTATTCCATAAAAGATGATTAAAATACTATAATTCATCACCATTTGAAACATTGATGTCTCAGAAGATACCCATAGAGAGATAAAAACAGCTGGAATCAGAGAAAGATTTCCCCCGTTTTGGCTCCTAGAATGCAACATAATTCAAACTAAAGATGTCGTTTCAATGGAAGGGGATATACAGTTATTCCCCCTCCATTGAAAATAATAAACATTTTACGGCAATCTAGATGACAAAAAAAGTCGGTAACTCAATAAAACATGTTTACAGTTTATTTGCATCTATAGCTTTTAAATACTGGCATGACCGGTTTAATGGAGCTTTTCGAAGTTTTTCGAACTGGAAGAAGTGAAAAAGTTCCTAACGTTTAATGTAGTTTGGTCTCTTGTATAGTACTTCTTTATACTTGGCTCTTAATTCATCTTACCCTGTGCATTTTGAAACAATATGGAATTCGTGCCCACTATCGGAGTTTGTAGCACATCTCATTGTGTGATGAACCGCGGTGAGTTGTGAGGTTCAGAACATCAAGTATGTAGTCACATCTCGTTGTGTGATTAACCTCGGTGAGTTGTGAGGTTCAGAACATCAAGTTTGTAGTCACATCCCATTGTGTGATTAACCGCGGCGAGTTGTGAGTTTCAGAACATCACGTATGTAGTCACATCTCATTGTGTGATTAACCGCGGTGAGTTGCGAGGTTCAGAACATCAAGTATGTAGTCACATCTCATTGTTTGATGAACCGCGGTGAGTTGTGAGGTTCAGAACATCAAGTATATAGCACATCTCATTGTGTGATTAACCGCGGCGAGTTGTGAGTTTCAGAACATCACGTATGTAGTCACATCTCATTGTGTGATTAACCGCGGTGAGTTGTGAGGTTCAGAACATCAAGTATGTAGTCACATCTCATTGTGTGATTAACCGCGGTGAGTTGTGAGGTTCAGAACATCAAGTATATAGCACATCTCATTGTGTGATTAACCGCGGTGAGTTGTGAGGTTCAGAACATCAAGTATATGGCACATCTCATTGTGTGATTAACCTCGGTGAGTTGTGAGGTTCAAAACATCAAGTATATAGCAAATCTCATTGTCTGATTAACCGCGGTGAGTTGCGAGGTTCAGAACATCAAGTATATGGCACATCTCATTGTGTGATTAACCTCGGTGAGTTGTGAGGTTCAAAACATCAAGTATATAGCAAATCTCATTGTTTGATTAACCGCGGTGAGTTGTGAGGTTCAGAACATCAAGTATATAGCACATCTCATTGTGTGATTAACCGCGGCGAGTTGTGAGTTTCAGAACATCACGTATGTAGTCACATCTCATTGTGTGATTAACCGCGGTGAGTTGTGAGGTTCAGAACATCAAGTATATAGCACATCTCATTGTGTGATTAACCGCGGTGAGTTGTGAGGTTCAGAACATCAAGTATATAGCACATCTCATTGTGTTATTAACCGTGGTGAGTTGTGAGGTTCAGAACATCAAGTATATGGCACATCTCATTGTGTGATTAACCTCGGTGAGTTGTGAGGTTCAGAACATCAAGTATATAGCAAATCTCATTGTGTGATTAACCGCGGTGAGTTGTGGGGTTCAGAACATCAAGTATATAGCACATCTCATTGTGTTATTAACCGTGGTGAGTTGTGAGGTTCAGAACATCAAGTATATGGCACATCTCATTGTGTGATTAACCTCGGTGAGTTGTGAGGTTCAGAACATCAAGTATATAGCAAATCTCATTGTGTGATTAACCGCGGTGAGTTGTGAGGTTCAGAACATCAAGTATGTAGTCAAATCTCATTGTGTGATTAACCGCGGTGAGTTGTGCGTTTCAGAACATCAAGTATATAGCACATCTCATTGTGTGATTAACCGCGGTGAGTTGTGAGGTTCAGAACATCAAGTATATAGCACATCTCATTGTGTTATTAACCGTGGTGAGTTGTGAGGTTCAGAACATCAAGTATATAGCACATCTCATTGTGTTATTAACCGTGGTGAGTTGTGAGGTTCAGAACATCAAGTATATAGCACATCTCATTGTGTGATTAACCGCGGTGAGTTGTGAGGTTCAGAACATCAAGTATATAGCACATCACATTGTGTGATTAACCGCGGTGAGTTGTGAGGTTCAGAACATCAAGTATATGGCACATCTCATTGTGTTATTAACCGCGGTGAGTTGCGAGGTTCAGAACATCAAGTATGTAGTCACATCTCATTGTGTGATTAACCGCGGTGAGTTGTGAGGTTCAGAACATCAAGTATATAGCACATCTCATTGTGTGATTAACCGCGGTGAGTTGTGAGGTTCAGAACATCAAGTATATAGCACATCTCATTGTGTTATTAACCGCGGTGAGTTGTGAGGTTCAAAACATCAAGTATATAGCACATCTCATTGTGTTATTAACCGCGGTGAGTTGCGAGGTTCAGAACATCAAGTGTATAGCACATCTCATTGTGTGATTAACCTCGGTGAGTTGTGAGGTTCAGAACATCAAGTATATAGCACATCTCATTGTGTTATTAACCGCGGTGAGTTGTGAGGTTCAGAACAACAAGTATGTAGTCACATCTCATTGTGTGATTAACCGCGGTGAGTTGTGAGGTTCAGAACATCAAGTATGTAGTCACAACTCATTGTTTGATTAACCGCGGTGAGTTGTGCGTTTCAGAACATCAAGTATATAGCACATCTCGTTGTGTGATTAACCGCGGTGAGTTGCGAGGTTCAGCACATCAAGTATGTAGTCACATCTCGTTGTGTGATTAACCGCGGTGAGTTGTGAGGTTTAGAACATCAAGTATATGGCACATCTCATTGTGCGATTATATAACCGCGGTGAGTTGTGAGGTTCAACACATCAAGTATGTAGTCACATCTCATTGTGTGATTAACCGCGGTGAGTTGTGAGGTTCAGCACATCAAGTATATAGCACATCTCATTATGTGATTAACCGCGGTGAGTTGTGAGGTTCAGAACATCAAGTATGTAGTCACATCTCGTTGTGTTATTAACCTCGGTGAGTTGTGAGGTTTAGAACATCAAGTATATGGCACATCTCATTGTGTGATTATATAACCGCGGTGAGTTGCGAGGTTCAGCACATCAAGTATGTAGTCACATCTCGTTGCGTGATTAACCGCGGTGAGTTGTGAGGTTTAGAACATCAAGTATATGGCACATCTCATTGTGTGATTATATAACCGCGGTGAGTTGCGAGGTTCAGAACATCAAGTATGTAGTCACATCTCGTTGTGTGATTAACCGCGGTGAGTTGTGAGGTTCAGAACACCAAGTATGTAGTCGCATTTCATTGTGTGATTAACCGCGGTGAGTTGTGAGGTTCAGAACACCAAGTATGTAGTCACATCTCGTTGTGTGATTAACCGCGGTGAGTTGTGAGGTTCAGAACATCAAGTATGTAGTCACATCTCGTTGTGTGATTAACCGCGGTGAGGTGTGAGGTTCAGAACATCAAGTATATGGCACATCTCATTGTGTGATTAACCGCGGTGAGTTGTGAGATTCAGAACATCAAGTATCTAGTCACATCTCGTTGTGTGATTAACCGCGGTGAGTTGTGAGGTTCAGAACATCAAGTATGTAGTCACATCTCGTTGTGTGATTAACCGCGGTGAGTTGTGAGGTTCAGAACATCAAGTATGTAGTCACATCTCATTGTGTGATTAACCGCGGTGAGTTGTGAGGTTCAGAACATCAAGTATATAGCATATCTCATTGTGTGATTAACCGCGGTGAGTTGTGATGTTCAGCACATCAAGTATATAGCACATCTCATTATGTGATTAACCGCGGTGAGTTGCGAGGTTCAGAACATCAAGTATATAGCACATCTCATTATGTTATTAACCTCGGTGAGTTGTGAGGTTCAGAACATCAAGTATATAGCACATCTCATTGTGTGATTAACCGCGGTGAGTTGCGAGGTTCAGAACATCAAGTATATGGCACATCTCATTGTGTGATTAACCGCGGTGAGTTGTGAGGTTCAGAACATCAAGTATGTAGTCGCATTTCATTGTGTGATTATATAACCGCGGTGAGTTGTGAGGTTCAGAACACCAAGTATGTAGTCGCATTTCATTGTGTGATTATATAACCGCGGTGAGTTGTGAGGTTCAGAACACCAAGTATGTAGTCGCATTTCATTGTGTGATTATATAACCGCGGTGAGTTGCGAGGTTCAGAACATCAAGTATGTAGTCGCATTTCATTGTGTGATTATATAACCGCGGTGAGTTGTGAGGTTCAGAACACCAAGTATGTAGTCGCATTTCATTGTGTGATTATATAACCGCGGTGAGTTGTGAGGTTCAGAACATCAAGTATGTAGTCACATCTCGTTGTGTGATTAACCGCGGTGAGTTGTGATGTTCAGCACATCAAGTATATAGCACATCTCATTATGTGATTAACCGCGGTGAGTTGTGAGTTTCAGAACATCACGTATGTAGTCAAATCTCATTGTTTGATTAACCGCGGTGAGTTGTGAGGTTTAGAACATCAAGTATGTAGTCACATCTCATTGTGTTATTAACCGCGGTGAGTTGTGAGGTTCAGAACATCAAGTATGTAGTCACATCTCATTGTGTGATTAACCGCGGTGAGTTGCGAGGTTCAGAACATCAAGTATGTAGTCACATCTCATTGTGTGATTAACCGCGGTGAGTTGTGAGGTTCAGAACATCAAGTATATAGCACATCTCATTGTGTGATTAACCGCGGTGAGTTGTGACGTTCAGAACATCAAGTATGTAGTCACATCTCGTTGTGTGATTAACCGCGGTGAGTTGTGAGGTTCAGAACATCAAGTATGTAGTCACATCTCGTTGTGTGATTAACCGCGGTGAGTTGTGAGGTTCAGAACATCAAGTATGTAGTCACATCTCATTGTGTGATTAACCGCGGTGAGTTGTGAGGTTCAGAACACCAAGTATATAGCACATCTCATTGTGTGATTAACCGCGGTGAGTTGTGAGGTTCAGAACATCAAGTATATAGCGCATCTCATTGTGTGATTAACCGCGGTGAGTTGTGAGGTTCAGAACATCAAGTATATAGCACATCTCATTGTGTGATTAACCGCGGTGAGTTGCGAGGTTCAGAACACCAAGTATGTAGTCACATCTCGTTGTTTGATTAACCGCGGTGAGTTGTGAGGTTCAGAACATCAAGTATATAGCACATCACATTGTGTGATTAACCGCGGTGAGTTGTGAGGTTCAGAACATCAAGTATATGGCACATCTCATTCTGTGATTAACCGCGGTGAGTTGTGAGGTTCAGAACACCAAGTATATGGCACATCTCGTTGTGTGATTAACCGCGGTGAGTTGTGAGGTTCAGAACATAAAGTATATGCACATCTCATGCTGTGATTAACCGCGGTGAGTTGTAAGGTTCAGAACATCAAGTATATGGCACATCTCATTGTGTGATTAACCGCGGTGAGGTTCAGAACGTGAAGTATGTAGCACATGTTATTGTGTTATTAACTGCGATGAGTTGTTGGTCCACATCACCACGGTTTGAATTCACATGTACGGGTGGCTCAGTGGCGGTGTTTGAATTCACATGGTTGGGTGACTCAGTGTCGGTGTTTGAATTCACATGGATGGGTGGCCCAGTGTCGGTGTTAAGTGTTTGGCATAAGACTCACCGCAGATCGACCGTACGCGAACTTTGTCAGGTCAAACAGATCCTGAATTCAATTATTATAGTTGAGCCAACCACTTCCATGTTGTGGAAACTATGGGATCTCCCAATGGTGCATAATATGTGGATACCGTAGTCTAGACACCAGGCTACTGCCACTGTTATTAAATATAATGGTGTTACTTTATTATATCAATCAATTTGATTGTCTCCAATCATCGTAATTGATATAGCAGAGTTGGTGGGATTATGTATAACAATTATCTTTGTGCTTT
Organism: Siphonodentalium dalli; assembly: GCA_032622095.1. NCBI lineage: Eukaryota > Metazoa > Mollusca > Scaphopoda > Gadilida > Siphonodentaliidae > Siphonodentalium > Siphonodentalium dalli. Next base: position 13,432,884 of record CP136067.1, read on the forward strand.
GATATAATATGCAGAGCGCATGCGGTCTGAGACATCAATCAATATGAATAAATATATCTTCATTAATTAATATGAATAGCTATAGATTAATTTATATTGTATTTTGAAAATGCCAATACCTGCTAGAAACGTAGTTATAGTAAAGGCCTACTTAATTTTCGAGTAACCGATTATTTTTTATAGTGACTTGTTATACGGTTTTAATAACAATCTATTCCATAAAAGATGATTAAAATACTATAATTCATCACCATTTGAAACATTGATGTCTCAGAAGATACCCATAGAGAGATAAAAACAGCTGGAATCAGAGAAAGATTTCCCCCGTTTTGGCTCCTAGAATGCAACATAATTCAAACTAAAGATGTCGTTTCAATGGAAGGGGATATACAGTTATTCCCCCTCCATTGAAAATAATAAACATTTTACGGCAATCTAGATGACAAAAAAAGTCGGTAACTCAATAAAACATGTTTACAGTTTATTTGCATCTATAGCTTTTAAATACTGGCATGACCGGTTTAATGGAGCTTTTCGAAGTTTTTCGAACTGGAAGAAGTGAAAAAGTTCCTAACGTTTAATGTAGTTTGGTCTCTTGTATAGTACTTCTTTATACTTGGCTCTTAATTCATCTTACCCTGTGCATTTTGAAACAATATGGAATTCGTGCCCACTATCGGAGTTTGTAGCACATCTCATTGTGTGATGAACCGCGGTGAGTTGTGAGGTTCAGAACATCAAGTATGTAGTCACATCTCGTTGTGTGATTAACCTCGGTGAGTTGTGAGGTTCAGAACATCAAGTTTGTAGTCACATCCCATTGTGTGATTAACCGCGGCGAGTTGTGAGTTTCAGAACATCACGTATGTAGTCACATCTCATTGTGTGATTAACCGCGGTGAGTTGCGAGGTTCAGAACATCAAGTATGTAGTCACATCTCATTGTTTGATGAACCGCGGTGAGTTGTGAGGTTCAGAACATCAAGTATATAGCACATCTCATTGTGTGATTAACCGCGGCGAGTTGTGAGTTTCAGAACATCACGTATGTAGTCACATCTCATTGTGTGATTAACCGCGGTGAGTTGTGAGGTTCAGAACATCAAGTATGTAGTCACATCTCATTGTGTGATTAACCGCGGTGAGTTGTGAGGTTCAGAACATCAAGTATATAGCACATCTCATTGTGTGATTAACCGCGGTGAGTTGTGAGGTTCAGAACATCAAGTATATGGCACATCTCATTGTGTGATTAACCTCGGTGAGTTGTGAGGTTCAAAACATCAAGTATATAGCAAATCTCATTGTCTGATTAACCGCGGTGAGTTGCGAGGTTCAGAACATCAAGTATATGGCACATCTCATTGTGTGATTAACCTCGGTGAGTTGTGAGGTTCAAAACATCAAGTATATAGCAAATCTCATTGTTTGATTAACCGCGGTGAGTTGTGAGGTTCAGAACATCAAGTATATAGCACATCTCATTGTGTGATTAACCGCGGCGAGTTGTGAGTTTCAGAACATCACGTATGTAGTCACATCTCATTGTGTGATTAACCGCGGTGAGTTGTGAGGTTCAGAACATCAAGTATATAGCACATCTCATTGTGTGATTAACCGCGGTGAGTTGTGAGGTTCAGAACATCAAGTATATAGCACATCTCATTGTGTTATTAACCGTGGTGAGTTGTGAGGTTCAGAACATCAAGTATATGGCACATCTCATTGTGTGATTAACCTCGGTGAGTTGTGAGGTTCAGAACATCAAGTATATAGCAAATCTCATTGTGTGATTAACCGCGGTGAGTTGTGGGGTTCAGAACATCAAGTATATAGCACATCTCATTGTGTTATTAACCGTGGTGAGTTGTGAGGTTCAGAACATCAAGTATATGGCACATCTCATTGTGTGATTAACCTCGGTGAGTTGTGAGGTTCAGAACATCAAGTATATAGCAAATCTCATTGTGTGATTAACCGCGGTGAGTTGTGAGGTTCAGAACATCAAGTATGTAGTCAAATCTCATTGTGTGATTAACCGCGGTGAGTTGTGCGTTTCAGAACATCAAGTATATAGCACATCTCATTGTGTGATTAACCGCGGTGAGTTGTGAGGTTCAGAACATCAAGTATATAGCACATCTCATTGTGTTATTAACCGTGGTGAGTTGTGAGGTTCAGAACATCAAGTATATAGCACATCTCATTGTGTTATTAACCGTGGTGAGTTGTGAGGTTCAGAACATCAAGTATATAGCACATCTCATTGTGTGATTAACCGCGGTGAGTTGTGAGGTTCAGAACATCAAGTATATAGCACATCACATTGTGTGATTAACCGCGGTGAGTTGTGAGGTTCAGAACATCAAGTATATGGCACATCTCATTGTGTTATTAACCGCGGTGAGTTGCGAGGTTCAGAACATCAAGTATGTAGTCACATCTCATTGTGTGATTAACCGCGGTGAGTTGTGAGGTTCAGAACATCAAGTATATAGCACATCTCATTGTGTGATTAACCGCGGTGAGTTGTGAGGTTCAGAACATCAAGTATATAGCACATCTCATTGTGTTATTAACCGCGGTGAGTTGTGAGGTTCAAAACATCAAGTATATAGCACATCTCATTGTGTTATTAACCGCGGTGAGTTGCGAGGTTCAGAACATCAAGTGTATAGCACATCTCATTGTGTGATTAACCTCGGTGAGTTGTGAGGTTCAGAACATCAAGTATATAGCACATCTCATTGTGTTATTAACCGCGGTGAGTTGTGAGGTTCAGAACAACAAGTATGTAGTCACATCTCATTGTGTGATTAACCGCGGTGAGTTGTGAGGTTCAGAACATCAAGTATGTAGTCACAACTCATTGTTTGATTAACCGCGGTGAGTTGTGCGTTTCAGAACATCAAGTATATAGCACATCTCGTTGTGTGATTAACCGCGGTGAGTTGCGAGGTTCAGCACATCAAGTATGTAGTCACATCTCATTGTGTGATTAACCGCGGTGAGTTGTGAGGTTCAGCACATCAAGTATATAGCACATCTCATTATGTGATTAACCGCGGTGAGTTGTGAGGTTCAGAACATCAAGTATGTAGTCACATCTCGTTGTGTTATTAACCTCGGTGAGTTGTGAGGTTTAGAACATCAAGTATATGGCACATCTCATTGTGTGATTATATAACCGCGGTGAGTTGCGAGGTTCAGCACATCAAGTATGTAGTCACATCTCGTTGCGTGATTAACCGCGGTGAGTTGTGAGGTTTAGAACATCAAGTATATGGCACATCTCATTGTGTGATTATATAACCGCGGTGAGTTGCGAGGTTCAGAACATCAAGTATGTAGTCACATCTCGTTGTGTGATTAACCGCGGTGAGTTGTGAGGTTCAGAACACCAAGTATGTAGTCGCATTTCATTGTGTGATTAACCGCGGTGAGTTGTGAGGTTCAGAACACCAAGTATGTAGTCACATCTCGTTGTGTGATTAACCGCGGTGAGTTGTGAGGTTCAGAACATCAAGTATGTAGTCACATCTCGTTGTGTGATTAACCGCGGTGAGGTGTGAGGTTCAGAACATCAAGTATATGGCACATCTCATTGTGTGATTAACCGCGGTGAGTTGTGAGATTCAGAACATCAAGTATCTAGTCACATCTCGTTGTGTGATTAACCGCGGTGAGTTGTGAGGTTCAGAACATCAAGTATGTAGTCACATCTCGTTGTGTGATTAACCGCGGTGAGTTGTGAGGTTCAGAACATCAAGTATGTAGTCACATCTCATTGTGTGATTAACCGCGGTGAGTTGTGAGGTTCAGAACATCAAGTATATAGCATATCTCATTGTGTGATTAACCGCGGTGAGTTGTGATGTTCAGCACATCAAGTATATAGCACATCTCATTATGTGATTAACCGCGGTGAGTTGCGAGGTTCAGAACATCAAGTATATAGCACATCTCATTATGTTATTAACCTCGGTGAGTTGTGAGGTTCAGAACATCAAGTATATAGCACATCTCATTGTGTGATTAACCGCGGTGAGTTGCGAGGTTCAGAACATCAAGTATATGGCACATCTCATTGTGTGATTAACCGCGGTGAGTTGTGAGGTTCAGAACATCAAGTATGTAGTCGCATTTCATTGTGTGATTATATAACCGCGGTGAGTTGTGAGGTTCAGAACACCAAGTATGTAGTCGCATTTCATTGTGTGATTATATAACCGCGGTGAGTTGTGAGGTTCAGAACACCAAGTATGTAGTCGCATTTCATTGTGTGATTATATAACCACGGTGAGTTGCGAGGTTCAGAACATCAAGTATGTAGTCGCATTTCATTGTGTGATTATATAACCGCGGTGAGTTGTGAGGTTCAGAACACCAAGTATGTAGTCGCATTTCATTGTGTGATTATATAACCGCGGTGAGTTGTGAGGTTCAGAACATCAAGTATGTAGTCACATCTCGTTGTGTGATTAACCGCGGTGAGTTGTGATGTTCAGCACATCAAGTATATAGCACATCTCATTATGTGATTAACCGCGGTGAGTTGTGAGTTTCAGAACATCACGTATGTAGTCAAATCTCATTGTTTGATTAACCGCGGTGAGTTGTGAGGTTTAGAACATCAAGTATGTAGTCACATCTCATTGTGTTATTAACCGCGGTGAGTTGTGAGGTTCAGAACATCAAGTATGTAGTCACATCTCATTGTGTGATTAACCGCGGTGAGTTGCGAGGTTCAGAACATCAAGTATGTAGTCACATCTCATTGTGTGATTAACCGCGGTGAGTTGTGAGGTTCAGAACATCAAGTATATAGCACATCTCATTGTGTGATTAACCGCGGTGAGTTGTGACGTTCAGAACATCAAGTATGTAGTCACATCTCGTTGTGTGATTAACCGCGGTGAGTTGTGAGGTTCAGAACATCAAGTATGTAGTCACATCTCGTTGTGTGATTAACCGCGGTGAGTTGTGAGGTTCAGAACATCAAGTATGTAGTCACATCTCATTGTGTGATTAACCGCGGTGAGTTGTGAGGTTCAGAACACCAAGTATATAGCACATCTCATTGTGTGATTAACCGCGGTGAGTTGTGAGGTTCAGAACATCAAGTATATAGCGCATCTCATTGTGTGATTAACCGCGGTGAGTTGTGAGGTTCAGAACATCAAGTATATAGCACATCTCATTGTGTGATTAACCGCGGTGAGTTGCGAGGTTCAGAACACCAAGTATGTAGTCACATCTCGTTGTTTGATTAACCGCGGTGAGTTGTGAGGTTCAGAACATCAAGTATATAGCACATCACATTGTGTGATTAACCGCGGTGAGTTGTGAGGTTCAGAACATCAAGTATATGGCACATCTCATTCTGTGATTAACCGCGGTGAGTTGTGAGGTTCAGAACACCAAGTATATGGCACATCTCGTTGTGTGATTAACCGCGGTGAGTTGTGAGGTTCAGAACATAAAGTATATGCACATCTCATGCTGTGATTAACCGCGGTGAGTTGTAAGGTTCAGAACATCAAGTATATGGCACATCTCATTGTGTGATTAACCGCGGTGAGGTTCAGAACGTGAAGTATGTAGCACATGTTATTGTGTTATTAACTGCGATGAGTTGTTGGTCCACATCACCACGGTTTGAATTCACATGTACGGGTGGCTCAGTGGCGGTGTTTGAATTCACATGGTTGGGTGACTCAGTGTCGGTGTTTGAATTCACATGGATGGGTGGCCCAGTGTCGGTGTTAAGTGTTTGGCATAAGACTCACCGCAGATCGACCGTACGCGAACTTTGTCAGGTCAAACAGATCCTGAATTCAATTATTATAGTTGAGCCAACCACTTCCATGTTGTGGAAACTATGGGATCGCGAATTCCAGTGCACAGCCAAATTGCACTCGCAGCAACATTACAGCAAAATGTTCAGTCTCCCGAGAAAATTCGTTTTGCAATTGTTTTGCGCCGGCGTATTTTAGTTAACAATGACAGAAGGATGCCTATCTAAACTACATTAAACATGAACACTCAGTCGCTTCTTCATAACAATATTTGGTCAAATTAAATGTGAGTTGACTTCCGTAGAATATGACGTCATGATTAACCATTCGCACGGATCGATATATGTTATTTCGTCACATAAACGTGGCAGACCTTTCAAATCTTTCCTGGTCTCACTCCCAAACTTCAATCTGCGTTTTTGTCAGAATCGTATATGAACTGCATCTGATCTTAAAATACTTACCAATCTGGTAGTAATTTTCGCTCAAACTGATTCAACGGGAATAGTTATTTATCCAGCAGGGAACAAAACTGAACATTCTAAACATTTGCCCGATGTGATAAAACATATAAGGCGTTCCTTCGAATTTTTTATATCATGTATATCAGTTGAGATAAAAACAGCTTCTGCGTAGCGAAAGTAGCAACCAGTAGGTATCATGACTATCATGGTGCGTTGTATTATCACTATAATATTATCTTATACATTCGATGTGTACCTAAATTGCGTACAACTGTAGCTAAATTCCTATTTGTTGCAACCTATGTGTTTAGTTTAATTTAAATTTTCTATATCGCTTTTAGTACGTCGGATGATGTTACTTCGTCGCGACCGGACTTTGAAGCCGAGTATGTAATCACATCCCATTGTGTGATGGACTGCGATTTATATAATCACATCCCATTGTGTGATGAGCCGCGATGAGTTGTCGGTCGATATCGCTACTGTGCGAGCTTGCAGCTATTTGCGGTTAACCTCGAGAGACAAAACTGTCGATGAAAGCTGTCTGATGGTTGTTTAAGTTCAATAAACGAAGGGAAACACGATAAGCCACAACCTCTTCGTTTCAGTGCTGACTCGTATTGTTTACAAGCTGATGAGCCTTTATTCAGCGTCGAATTAGATTGAACTTCTTGCTCAATTTAATATTTGTTTAATCCAAATATTGAGGACACTGACACGTTGTATTACAGTCGACAGGGTACCACGAGTCACCACATCAAATTTGGTTGAAAACGACCCAGGGGTCTGGGGCAAAAACGGACAGATAGATCATATATAATACAAGCTGTATCGTTATTCCTCGTCGTAGGATTCCTTTGGTACCTGCAAAAATCGGAATTTGGCCCCTTTGTGCGTTATATGGGACCCCCCCCCCCCATGTATGAACTTTGTGCACATTTTAGACAGAAGCGTTATTCAGCGACGGCCCCCTTGTGTGCACATTTTGATCATTTAAACACTTCGATTTAGAAACAATTAATTAATTTTATATGGGACCTTGTTGACATGTTTCAGAACTTATCTAGCTCCTCACCTAATTAACAATAATTCCTTACATATAGTTGACAAACCAAGAGCATTCAGCATATTTAGAATGGCGACGATGGGGACGATTTTGTTGAAACAATTAGAGATCAATTCCTTCGCCAACAGATAACAAAACCCAACCAGACATCGCGGGAATGAAACACCAAGTATTATCGATCTAGTGGTCACCAACAGCGAAGATTTCAGATATAAAGCACTGCTTACCCATGGGACTTAAGCCCTTGTCACACACAGGTCGGCGCTTGCATTGCGCTGCTAAAGTATCAAAGCGCACACATAAACACACTAAGGTCTCCAGTCTTAATTCGCTGAAGCATAGGAAACTGGGGGAAGATCTTATTGAAACATATAAGATTATCCGGGGTTCCTACAATCTTGAACCTGACATGTCTATGTTCCAGAAGGTATACGATTCGATAACGAGGGGCCACACTCACAAATTACACACCAATAGATGTAACAAGGACATCCGTTTACACTTCTTTGCTGAAAGTATAATGCAACATTGGAACAATTTAGCACAGTTCGTGGTAGATTCCGAAGACATGAAAACCTTCAAAGAAAGACTTGATTCGGAACTTTGGAACATCAGATATCAATTCGACGAGTAACAATCCAATACCGTACATAAACAGACAGCTTACAACACGTGAAATTTTCAAATTAGATTTCATATTCCGTAACTTTGCGCTAAAAGTCATCGCAACTTGTTGCCGACATATTTATGTTATGTTACGTCGTATACATTGTGATTTGTGTCCGATGGTACATAAGCTAGTAGATATAGTTTGGTATGTTCCCGGATCTAGGTTAAACTTCCTTTCCCCAGTGATTGTAACGACTTGGGTTTATTGTATATATAAGTAAGCGCAATACGTGGGAGATATAAATGATATAGTATAAGAAAATACAAGCATAACTAACAATATCATATCCTTAATTGGTTATGACTGATAGTTACTGTAGTCGAGGGATGGTCAAATCAGTATCTTCCTATAGCGAACATTAGTAGTGTCATAGACAAGGGTATCATGATATCTCAGACCTTATTTGGACACATGATGCATCAACTCTTGGAATAACTATTCGTGTCTAAGAGATATTCACTCCCGTGAACCACCAATACCTCTGTCCATCTACCTATTCTGCTTACCGCCAGTACACGTTATTTAACCCTTTACCCAACAAAACGGCCAAAACCGGCCAAATAAAGCTTCAACAGCCTAAAATATCTTCGGTCTGTCTCAATAGAACCATACAAATATGGGTATCATTGGAACCGGCTCCCTGACCACATTGTGATAGTTACAGTTAGCCCTGTGCCAATGCATTCTCTTATATATGCGAGTCGACCATAGGTCGCCTCGCATATATAAGAGAATGCATTGGCCTAAAAAAAATCCTTTTTTAAAACTTTTTACCATTTTTTCTTACATTCTTTAACAATTTTATCATTTTTAATATGTGTTAAGCCAATGCATTCTCTTATATATGCGAGGCGACCTATGGTCGACTCGCATATATAAGAGAATGCATTGGCACAGGGCCGTTCTGTTGGGTAAAGGGTTAAACAAAAACGTATAACCTCTGGACTCTTCATTGTTCCCATACACGGCCCCCTTCACACTTACCGCTGGACATCGGGACATTTTGCCTAATGTATGGGAATGAGCCGCAATTACTGGACAGTTTGCATATGATTGGTTGCATGATTGTATTGATGTGACAAACTTCTAATCGTTTGTCGCTCCGATAAATGGATGGACTATCTTGAAGATTATTGTCCTCTTAAAGTGATATGAAACACTCCGGGATGGTGATCAAATAGAAATGGAGAATAATCTTGTTCAAAGTAGTAATTTTTACAAATATTATATCCAAATTGACAGCACACACCGTAATTCTTATGTATCAATTAAATGCAGTGACTCTCGGTGACGAAATCGTTTTCGTTAGTTTATCGCCGTTTGTTGCGTCCCGAATAGAAAATATTTACAATTGAGCGTAGTTCTGAAAATTTTGTCTATGGAGTGGTACGGTCGATTTGCTAAAAATTTTCGGCGATGTTAGTGGAATGTTACATTCCCCCAGTTTTCATAGCGCCTGAATACTAACTTATCAGTTTCACACACCCGAACAAGTACATAATATGTCTTTAAAATCGTAGAATTCGAAAGGTAGAGCGTTATCAAGTGTAAGGATACGTTCATACTCTTATTTGCAGGCATTTCGTCGAAAACGGTATGATGCCAGATGAACGAACACATGCATACAAAACACACCTCTACCACAGCTAACTACATGAGAAGTAAAACCTCTGTATTTCCACCTGTAGCGATGCTATACCGAAATTTACCTGTAAATAGCAAGCAATTATCTCACAAGAATCCATCATACAATTTAACTTCTCATGTCGTTAGCTTTGGTAAATATGTATCTTGTATCCATGTTTCCGTTCATATTTGGCACCATATGGATTTCTACGACGAAATAAATGTCTGTAAATTAAACATTTTGTGCAAACTTTCTAGGGTATAAACGTGCTCTAATGAATCAGTCCTCCGTGGTATAGTTTGGAACATTGTCATTGAAAATTAGAAACGTGGTGGATAAAACCGCAGCACATTATGTGGTGAACTGCAATTAATTGTGGGTCGATATCGTCACTATTCGTGCTCGTATCCATTTACGAATAACCTCAACAGACAGAAGTGTCAATGTCAATCTGTCTGATGTGTTCTTGGAGCGACTTAAGATCAACAAACGAGCGAAAACACGCTTAGTCACAACATTGAGGCAATAATCTACGTAATCTTGCTCTCGCTGGTGCAGACTGAAAATTGTTTATAGTCTACAAGCTAGACTAAGGATCTGTTCCCGTCTGCGGATGCGTGCCAGAGCACCTAATAATACACACGCGATTGAATAGCGAAATATACTTAAAGGTACTCAATCCGATCAGACGGTCCCCATACCATCAAGATATAACAACAACATTTCTTCAAAATACGCTTTAGTTATCAGAATCGATTTATTCCAACAAAATAATGCTAACCACTGTCAACTATGGTATCAAATTTCCCAAACTTCTACAAAATATGGCTTAACACTAAAGTATCACGAAATTTGACCGTATTACCGCTTGATTTTAGAGTTATCCATCTTCATCCGCAATTTTGTCCGAGACCCTCCGTTTGACCACGTGTTTCTGGGCCACATATTATTACACATCTCGAGAAATAGAAAACTTCAAAAATCGATATCTGATCACTCTGAGCTGTGATGAGTGGGTTCTTCGACTCGAATCAACTATGTTTTACCCCCGAAGCCAAAGAAATAGTATTTTAGAAGCGTCTGATCGGATTTAGTAGCTTTAATCGGGGTTCACGATAGATAGCGATTGGTATTCTGCCACGCGATGTTAGGATTACATTTCGAAATGAGTATCCTGAGTTAATCGGAAGGGTGGTAACTCTATATAGAACGTAATTTGACGGAATAACGGAGATTTGTACAACAATGTACAACACTAGACACGTGTATATCTCAAACGTGACCGCACATAAGTCAAATTCATCTATTTTGTGGGTAGTTGGATAGCTCTTAAAAATAACTTCTTCAGTTAAACGCTCTTTAAAAAAACATCTTTAATTATTTTTATTATTTCTGAACATTTAACTGTATTTAGTTAATATGTCCACCCCCCCCCCTTTCGAGTAATGTTGGATTCTCATTTTGAAAAACAATCTTAACCGTGAACCCCGATTATATATTACTATATATCTAATCCTTGGCGTATTGGCTGGCTACATATGACATGTGACAATCGAGGCATAGAGAATGTCTTGTCCGATCAACATGGCATTGATCAAGGACATCGTGAAATACATGTAGATATTGTATCATCATTATCGTGAATTCGCGATGTCTAATAACATTATCATCATCGCCTTGGACCGCGATAAATCGTCAAATCGTCCTGTCTAATAAGATCATTTTCGCATTGGGTCAAGAGAAATCGTGAAATCGTCGATGTTGCATTTCTTCCAACGAAATTATTACCGTTCTTAGAATTCGAACAATATATAGCGATTAAGTAGTTTTGTACAATGGGTGCTATACATGTAGAAATTTGCATGCGCCAAACACATATCTTGCTCTAGATAATGCAGACTCTGAATTGTATATAGTTTACATGATATAAGCTAGGCAAACCATGAACACCAGTATCTTTGATATCACATTTACGTCTCTCGAGCTCTAATAGAGATATCGTTGCTGCATATTGATGGGATTTCCTCCTTTGGCTCGACCCCTTAAAAAATATCACCGGGAATCCGGCTGGCATTCCGCCAAGATCCCGTTGAGATTTTTGGTCAGGATCCCGGTGGAATCAGAACATCCGCAAACTCATTGGTTGTGGCGCAACAGCCCTTAGAAATAACTCCGGGATCCAGGGTCTATCCCGCCGGGATCTCGCCTATATTCCGGGGATACCATGTGATCCCGGTCATAGTACGGGATCCCGATCGAAAATAATTTATCCCGATTGGGATCCCGACGGAATATGTAGCATGCTACACATATAGGTGCAGTTAGATATTTGTGGTTTTCTGTGAAGAGCTGCACATGGGAACACCACTATTACCGTATATTATATCTCACGCGACTTTCTCGCATTCTGATTGGCTGCACACTGCTATACTATTTTACGATAGTACCCCAGTAGGATTCCTACATGCCTACTATTCCTTTTCTATTTATAGTAACAAACTCATTTCGCCAATCTTAAACTATACCGTGTACGATACTTGTTGCAATATAGGCATAACATTAGATTTATTGGTGAATTGTAATGATCTTACAAATATCCGATCATAGCTAGCCAATGTATTTAATAGTTTGTCCGTTTCGTTGGCAAGCGGCCAGGCCTAATTTTGTAATGCCAGCGAAAGTTATTTATAACTTCCATTTCCGTTTTAATCGAAGTTAAACCAGTTAACTTCTACAATTTCGCCAAAATGTCTTTGCTAATGGCGTATTAACCCTTTACCCAACAGAAGGGCCCTGTGCCAATGCATTCTCTTATATATGCGAGTCGACCATAGGTCGCCTCGCATATATAAGAGAATGCATTGGCTTAACACATTACAAATTATAAAATTGTTAAAGAATGTAAGAAAAAATGGTAAAAAGTGTTTTTTTAGGCCAATGCATTCTCTTATATATGCGAGGCGACCTATGGTCGACTCGCATATATAAGAGAATGCATTGGCACAGGGCATAACTGTAACTATCACAATGTGGCCAAGGAGCCGGTTTTGGCCGTTTTGTTGGGTATTTTATAGCCATAAATGCATGAATCATGAAGAGGCGATGTTAGATGTAACTAACAACATAGTTATGCCCCCTGCCATCGTCAACAGATTGCCGTAAATTGTAAAATCTGAAACCGATTTCCAAAATTCACGGTAAATACAAAATATAACTATGCGCAGTCCGCAACGAGTTCGATAAAAGATTGGAGATTATGATACAAGTTGTGTTTTGTATTTATTCTACACAGTTCAGTCAGATAAGTTCAATCCATTAATGTCACCTTCATTATTACTACAGCTACCTTTATTGTGATTTAAGTCTGACAGATAGCCAGTAATTATGGGGGATCACCAGAAGCGGATGATCGACGAATGTACGACATCTTTCTTGGCGACAAAGCCAACAAGAATAGTCCCGGCTTCTATTCCACTAGAGGTATAAACTAATATGTATTCAATGGCTGTGATTCCGTTGAATACATGTGATTCACGTCAATGGGTGTGAATAAACCTCATTATTACGTCGCTATTATAGTGTGGACAATAGTGCGCCTGCTTTCAGTGTATCTCAGCAGCCTGTCTATAAATCTGACACGATCCGGTCGCCATTTTGGAAGCCACCTTAAGATATGTTGTCAAATGTGGCCATTCATTCCAAAACGTACTGTACCCAATCAAGGGAGCTCATTTGTGAGTAGCTAATCGATCTAGCATATTTATGATTTCCATTATTCTCGACACAGGACGTCAATGTTTGATTCCATCTTGGATCGTGCATTGCCCCAAAGCGTATTTTAGATTTTAGATCGAGATCATTTCAATGCCAAGCCTGAAAATAGCGTGTCTGTCATTTGCAGAATGAGGTCCCCAGAGGGTGAATTTAGTGACGCTGTCCCACATAGCGGGCTAGCGTCACCAAGTTAACCCTTTGGGGACCTCATTTTACTAGGCCTCATTATCTGGGAAGTATCTATAGTCTCAAATTAAAATTGGTTTTAGTTACTTTTTCCTTTTAGAAAGTTTCTATACCCCCTAATGTGCAGAAGATAAAATGCATAACTGAGGTGCCCAATAGGTGAACATCACCAATTTCAACTGTGGAATTTGAATCTGATCATAGGTCTCCCATAGCAGTTGAGGCCTAAGCAGATTGCGGTTCCCCGAGGGTGAATTTGGTGATTCTAGCCCGTCTTGCGGGATAGCTTCACTAAATTCACCCTCTGGGGACCTCAATCCAACAACGATTATAAATACTGCTTCGTGGTTGGTTATATTTAAATTGCGAGATCTGAGGCAAATGACTTGCTACAGCACAACGCTTTTAATAATACAGGCTACTACACGGGGATGTATTTATAATACATGCTACTACACGGGGATGTATTAATAATACAGGCTACTACATGGGGATGTATTTATAATACAGGCTACTACATGGGGATGTATTAATAATACAGGCTACTACATATGGATGTATTAATAATACAGATTACTACATAGGGATGTTTAATAATACAGGCTACTACATATAGATGTATTAATAATACATGCTACTACATGGGGATGTATTAATAATACAGGCTACTAGATGGGATGTATTAATAATACAGGATACTACATGGGGATGTATTTATAATACAGGATACTACATGGGGATGTATTTATAATACAGGATACTACATGGGGATGTATTTATAATACAGGCTACTACATGTGGGTGTATTCATAATACAGGCCACTACATGGGGATGTATTCACAATACAGGCTACTACATGGGGATGTATTAATAATACAGGCTACTAGATGGGGATGTATTAATAATACAGGATACTACATGGGGATGTATTAATAATACAGGATACTACATGGTGATGTATTAATAATACAGGCTACTACATGGGGATGTATTAATAATACAGGCTACTACATGGGATGTATTAATAATACAGGATACTACATGGGGATGTATTTATAATACAGGATACTACATGGGGATGTATTCATAATACAGGCTACTACATGGGGATGTATTAATAATACAGGCTACTACATAGGAATGTATTAATAATACAGGATGCTACATGGGGATGTATTAACAATACAGGCTACTACATTGGGATGTATTAATAATACAGGCTACTACATGGGATGTAGTAATAATACAGGATACTACATGGGGATGTATTTATAATACAGGCTACTACACGGGGATGTATTAATAATACAGGCTACTACATATGGATGTATTAATAATACAGGCTACTACATAGGGATGTTTAATAATACAGGCTACTACATATGGATGTATTAATAATACAGGCTACTACATGGCGATGTATTAATAATACAGGCTACTACATGGGATGTATTAATAATACAGGATACTACATGGGGATGTATTTATAATACAGGATACTACATGGGGATGTATTTATAATACAGGCTACTACATGTGTGTGTATTCATAATACAGGCCACTACATGGGGATGTATTCATAATACAGGCTACTACATGGGGATGTATTAATACTACAGGCTACTAGATGGGGATGTATTAATAATACAGGATACTACATGGGGAAGTATTAATAATACAGGATACTACATGGGGATGTATTAATAATACAGGCTACTACATGGGGATGTATTAATAATACAGGCTACTACATGGGATGTATTAATAATACAGGATACTACATGGGGATGTATTTATAATACAGGATACTACATGGGGATGTATTCATAATACAGGCTACTACATGGGGATGTATTAATAATACAGGCTACTACATAGGAATGTATTAATAATACAGGATGCTACATGGGGATGTATTAATAATACAGGCTACTACATGGGAATGTATTAACAATACAGGCTACTACATTGGGATGTATTAATAATACAGGCTACTACATGGGATGTAGTAATAATACAGGATACTACATGGGGATGTATTTATAATACAGGCTACTACACGGGGATGTATTAATAATACAGGCTACTACATATGGATGTATTAATAATACAGGCTACTACATAGGGATGTTTAATAATACAGGCTACTACATATGGATGTATTAATAATACAGGCTACTACATGGCGATGTATTAATAATACAGGCTACTACATGGGATGTATTAATAATACAGGATACTACATGGGGATGTATTTATAATACAGGATACTACATGGGGATGTATTTATAATACAGGCTACTACATGTGGGTGTATTCATAATACAGGCCACTACATGGGGATGTATTCATAATACAGGCTACTACATGGGGATGTATTCATAATACAGGCTACTACATGGGGATGTATTAATAATACAGGATACTACATGGGGATGTATTAATAATACAGGCTACTACATGGGGATGTATTTATAATACAGGCTACTACATGGAGATGTATTTATAATACAGGATACTACATGGGGATGTATTTATAATACAGGCAACTACATGGGGATGTATTTATAATACAGGCTACTACATGGGGATGTATTAATAATTCATTATACTCATTGCAATCAAGTAAATACCATCTTAGAGTGCTGAAAATGATGTTCTGGAAATGTCCATGTATCTGACCACCATGGGATGTGAATTGCCCCAAAGCGTATTTTAGATTTTAGATCGAGATCATTTCAATGCCAAGCCTGAAAATAGCGTGTCTGTCATTTGCAGAATGAGGTCCCCAGAGGGTGAATTTAGTGACGCTGTCCCACATAGCGGGCTAGCGTCACCAAGTTAACCCTTTGGGGACCTCATTTTACTAGGCCTCATTATCTGGGAAGTATCTATAGTCTCAAATTAAAATTGGTTTTAGTTACTTTTTCCTTTTAGAAAGTTTCAATACCCCCTAATTTGCAGAAGATAAAATGCATAACTGAGGTGCCCAATAGGTGAACATCACCAATTTCAACTGTGGAATTTGAATCTGATCATAGGTCTCCCATAGCAGTTGAGGCCTAAGCAGATTGCGGTTCCCCGAGGGTGAATTTGGTGATTCTAGCCCGTCTTGCGGGATAGCTTCACTAAATTCACCCTCTGGGGACCTCAATCCAACAACGATTATAAATACTGCTTCGTGGTTGGTTATATTTAAATTGCGAGATCTGAGGCAAATGACTTGCTACAGCACAACGCTTTTAATAATACAGGCTACTACACGGGGATGTATTTATAATACATGCTACTACACGGGGATGTATTAATAATACAGGCTACTACATGGGGATGTATTTATAATACAGGCTACTACATGGGGATGTATTAATAATACAGGCTACTACATATGGATGTATTAATAATACAGACTACTACATATGGATGTTTAATAATACAGGCTACTACATATGGATGTATTAATAATACATGCTACTACATGGGGATGTATTAATAATACAGGCTACTACATGGGATGTATTAATAATACAGGATACTACATGGGGATGTATTTATAATACAGGATACTACATGGGGATGTATTTATAATACAGGCTACTACATGTGGGTGTATTCATAATACAGGCCACTACATGGGGATGTATTCATAATACAGGCTACTACATGGGGATGTATTAATAATACAGGCTACTAGATGGGGATGTATTAATAATACAGGATACTACATGGGGATGTATTAATAATACAGGATACTACATGGGGATGTATTAATAATACAGGCTACTACATGGGGATGTATTAATAATACAGGCTACTACATGGGATGTATTAATAATACAGGATACTACATGGGGATGTATTAATAATACAGGATACTACATGGGGATGTATTAATAATACAGGCTACTACATGGGGATGTATTAATAATACAGGCTACTACATGGGATGTATTAATAATACAGGATACTACATGGGGATGTATTTATAATACAGGATACTACATGGGGATGTATTCATAATACAGGCTACTACATGGGGATGTATTAATAATACAGGCTACTACATAGGGATGTATTAATAATACAGGATACTACATGGGGATGTATTAATAATACAGGCTACTACATGGGGGTGTATTAATAATACAGGCTACTACATGGGATGTATTAATAATACAGGATACTACATGGGGATGTATTTATAATACAGGCTACTACATGGGGATGTATTAATAATACATGCTACTACATGGGATGTATTAATAATACAGGCTACTACATGGGGATGTATTTATAATACAGGCTACTACATGGAGATGTATTTATAATACAGGATACTACATGGGGATGTATTTATAATACAGGCAACTACATGGGGATGTATTTATAATACAGGCTACTACATTGGGATGTATTAATAATTCATTATACTCATTGCAATCAAGTAAATACCATCTTAGAGTGCTGAAAATGATGTTCTGGAAATGTCCATGTATCTGACCACCATGGGATGTGAACAACACATAGCCGCTCTACTGCGATATTGAATAGATATACAATGTCTAGCCAGTATATTATCGCATAGTGGAGTTGTTAGACCACCGAATGTTCGTTTCTTCCAGCTAAATGCTCTTTGTCCAAATTATGTTCTTAGAGGCTCAGACTCGTCGATGTATGGCTAAACAGTTCTGCACAACGCGTGCTGTAGACGTTAGCTGATACACAATGAGTGATGTGTACGTTGCATACAGTCACTGCTTCTTTGTGCATGCGATGTGCTGGGAATTAAGTCTAGAGAGAATGCCGTTCGTCGGGTGGCCTGTATATTAACGACACGATGTGTAAATGGATTTGTCGATACGACACTCGTGCTGTCGCAAGCGCCTCTCGTTCTATCCTTCCGCGACAACACGAGTGCCGTATCGACAAACCCATTTACACATCGTGACGTTCTGTGTTTATTTCACGCTTCGCGTCCTAGAATCCGCGCATTAAAAATACAGACTTAGAAGGTTTATTTAGGCACATATAGGGCGTGTTTTGTCATGTGTGATGATGCTTTTATTTTATAGTTCCGGTTTCGTGTACATCATTTTACGTCAACGAGATGCGTACCCTGTGCCAATGCATTCTCTTATATATGCGAGTCGACCATAGGTCGCCTCGCATATATAAGAGAATGCATTGGCCTAACAATTTTTTATCATTTTTTTTTAAATAAATGTTTCTTACAATTTTTAGGACATAAAATAAAAAACATCCATTACCTTGCAGGGAGCCCCACACATATATAGAAGCATATAGAAGAGTGTCGTCTGCGCATGTTTGTCTGGGGCTCTGACAGTGTTCGCGCTGGACCGAAATTTTGTTTAGCCAAAAGTTTAGCCAAATGAAAATTTTATTAGCCAAATGAAAAAAACTTTAGCCAAATTTTTTTTGGCCAAATTAAACAAAATATGGCCAAATTAAATCATCGTTTTATGGTCGGTTCACAATTAATTACTAAAACGTCAAATCTAACAGGCACAGGTAAAATACACAATAATTTAACTAATTTTGATGAACTAGAAATATTTTTATATATGTCATTTATTAAAAAATTATTAATCTTTATGTGAAAGAGTGATTTGGGGGGGGGGGGGGGTAACCCGGGATTGGGTATACGGACATTTCCCAACCGGACATTTCCCCACTTTCTTCTTTTAAATCATTAAATATTAATTATCCTTGCGAAAATATCTAAGTGACATCTCTGGAAACTAATAACTTAATATTGTTACGCCATTATCAAATTACAATCTGTCATAAACGCATGGATATTATTTTGAATGTATCGGTATTGACGAAAATTAGCGACAAAATATCTGTCGTGATTCACATTTGGCTGATTAAGCTATTGTCTTACACTTGGTGCTCATAAACCTTGGCCGTCATAAATACAATGTCATCATAAACATGCATTGTGCAGGAGCCCCGTGAGTGACCATACAGACAATGGGGGATTAGCGGATTAAATGTAAAATAATGATATGACCTTTTGCTGTTTCGTGCAGAGTGACGGGTTTCCCTTTGTACTGTCCGCGATCGGGTTTCGGGTTTCCACGTACGTATACGATGTTTTCGGACAAGATCGTTCACATCACAGAATTAAAAACCCACTTGCCAAAAATTCATGCTTCCAGTCTCTATTTGGGGTCAAAAAAAGTTTAGCCAAAAGTTTAGCCAAATGAAATTTTTATTAGCCAAATTCGAAAAATATTAGCCATTGGCTAATTTGGCTACCGACAGCGCGAACACTGGGCTCTGTATGGGTGAAATTATAAAATTGGGACAGCAATAACACTGTACTTCTGGGAACACGCGTGTAATACAAACACCCAACACACTAGAATACCCAACACACTAGGCCAATTAATACCCAACACACTAGACCAATTAATACCCAACACACTAGACCTATCAATACCCAACACACCCGACCAATTAATACCCAACACACTAAACCAATTAATACCCAACACACCCGACCAATTAATACCCAACACACTAGACCAATTAATACCCAACACACTAGACCAATTAATACCCAACACACTAGACTCGAATACCCAACACACCCGACCAATTAATACCCAACACACTAGACTCGAATACCCAACACACTAGACTCGAATACCCAACACACTAGACCAATTAATATCGTATTCTGTGAAATTTTATAATATAAAACGTGTTAGCAGGAAACGAACTCATCATCTGAAGAACCAATTTTAAGATATCGGAATTATCTAAATATGTTATAGTCTGAATATATCCAACTGGTGTAGCTGCATCCATAAATAAAAATGCCAACAGTTGAAACTGGTGTGTAGGGAATTTACATTATCATATTGGCGTTTTAGAGATTCTAATGTTCTGGGTGAACCATTGGAGAAGTATGCAGACTCCGAACGTCATATCAAATATACTCATAACAAATCACAATGTCTAGCATGATGACGCTGTTAATCGAAACATTTTCCGGACAGTGCCCTCGATTCATATATATTATGTTATACCCCGGAAATTACATAACATTTTCTGGTGAGATATAGATCTTCTTTAAAGGTACTGAATCCGATTCGATGGTCCCCATATCATCAGATTTCAACAACAACACAATTTGTTAAATGCCGCTTCAGTTATCAGAATAGATTAATTGCCAGAAAATAATGGTATCCACAGTCAACTATTGTATAAAATTGCACAAAACCTGTTACTTATCAACATTTTGGTCAACGAAATTTTGCCGGTTTGTCAAAATATCTGACACAAAAAAGCCATTGATTTTAGAGTTATCCATCTTCATCTGCAATTTAGTCAGAGAAATTCCTTTCGTCGACTGTTTACTGGGCCAATTAAAATTAAAATAATAGATTTCGAACATCGATATGTGATCACTCTGAGCTTTAATGGTTGTGTTCCTCGACTCGAAACAAATATTTTTTACCCGCGAAGCCAAAGAAATAGTAATTTGCGAGCGTTAATTCGGATTGGGTACCTTTAGGCGTTAATATTCGTAATAGAAAGTTGATTGAATAAGTTTATCTTTCCCACTCACTATATAATAACCGTCCTCCACGCTATAATTCAGTGACATTTGAAAAGATACGCATAGTTTCCATGCAACAGTAAATGGCGTGTTATTTGATAGAGCGTGATTGTGAGCATTGGTAGGAAGTTGTTGAATCCTTTATATACAAACTTGATTGTGTCATTGAGTGAAAATAGTATAAATGTGACTTCTTTATTGTCCTTTTTGATGGGTGTTTGTGTAATACATGCAGACGACAGACATAGAAACAGATACTATCAAAGCAGAATGATTCATTGGTGGGAAAAGTTCAGATAATATGTATCAATACGTATCACATAGTTGAATTTGAACTTATTATCTGAACAGTTGCTACTGGACCTAATCGTCATTGAGTGTTTAGTTAGAACGGATTAAGTCAGGTCAATAAAAGTAAAAGTATTTGATCTAAAAAAAACATTATAGAATGAAAGTGTGTCAGACGTCTGGAGAATCGCAGTCATGATGTGTTACATAACAAGAGAGAGAGTGAGAGAGAGAGAGAGTGAGAGAGAGAGATTCGCAGTCATGATGTCGATGACTATGAGAAGGAGAGAGAAAGAGAGAGAGAGAAGTGCGGGAGTCACACCGAAAGTTGGCTGCACCCGGAATCCCAAGCCGGTCACACATCCAGGTACTAACCGGGCTCGATCACAAAAAGCGTCTAGCGACTGTGCCCAAGAGATCTAGACCTCTCGAGAAGAGTAGTCATCGGCCTTCTATATTTACAACACCTGGATGCCGACCGATTATGATGCAATACACATTTATATACGCGTACTCACCGCTGAGTATCCAGACTTGTAACCCGGGGTCCTAAATAGAAACAACCGGTCCTCAACGTGAGTGAAGGAATTTAACCGAGTTACATAACCAGAAGACAGTACATTCGTGCGATAGAATACTTATACGTCAAACCACAGAGACTGAATTGTAGCCTTATGTGACGATCAACGAGGCAGTATTCTTTGATGGACCTCTAACGAGGTTAAATCGAACTATCTACGAGATCGTAAACGCGGTTTCACCGCAATTTTCACCGATTGTTGCCCGTTATGTTGGCGGTGCGAGACATATTGCCCTGATGAATACTTCAGGAACGCAGACGTCGATATGTTCACACAGGGCCGCGACAACACAGAATGTGAGTGTCTCATCCCAACACAGTCACACTCCCAAGTTTGACCAACATGTTCAACAGTTTGAATTGTCATACTCGACAATTGACACAACATGAAGTTGGAAATGTCAGAACAAAATAGGTTGGAATTTATTTCGTTTTATAGTTTATGCCAGTATGTAAAAAAGGGGGTGTCAGATATAATAACTTACAACAGGGTGTACGGCACCACACCGCCCCTGGACCAGCAGGATAATACTAGCATGAAGGGTGGTGTGGTAATCGAGAGCAAATCATGGGCTGTCTGCAAGTCAACAAACGAATACAGGATACCAAAACGGCTAATTATTCTGTCGTTGTACATATTATTTTTCACGTGATGGATGTATAAGATAGGTGTATGTATATCATGATGGAAGAGGAAGGTAGCTGTGATGGATGTATAAGATAGGTGTATGTATATCATGATGGAAGAGGAAGGTAGCTGTGATGTATGTATAAGATAGGTGTATGTATATCATGATGGAAGAGGAAGGTAGCTGTGATGGATGTATAAGATACATGTAGGTGTATGTATATCATGATGGAAGAGGAAGGTAGCTGTGATGGATGTATAAGATAGGTGTATGTATATCATGATGGAAGAGGAAGGTAGCTGTGATGTATGTATAAGATAGGTGTATGTATATCATGATGGAAGAGGAAGGTAGCTGTGATGGATGTATAAGATACATGTAGGTGTATGTATATCATGATGGAAGAGGAAGGTAGCTGTGATGGATGTATAAGATACATGTAGGTGTATGTATATCATGATGGAAGAGGAAGGTAGCTGTGATGGATGTATAAGATAGGTATTTGTATATCATGATGGAAGAGGAAGGTAGCTGTGAGCCATATGTGACCAGCCATATCAAATCCAGTCGTAAGTCGGGATTGTTTTACCCTGTGCCAATGCATTCTCTTATATATGCGAGTCGACCATAGGTCGCCTCGCATATATAAGAGAATGCATTGGCCTAACAATTTTTTATCATTTTTTTTAAATAAATGTTTCTTACAATTTTTAGGACATAAAATAAAAAAAACATCCATTACCCTGCAGGGAGTCCCACACATATATAGAAGCATATAGCATAGTGTCGTCTGCTCATGTTTGTCTGGGGCTCTTGTATGGGTGAAATTATAAAATTGTTAAAGAATACAAGAAAAATTTATTAAAATTGTAAAAAATTGTTAGGCTCGCATTTATAAGAGAATGCATTGGCACAGGGTAAAAAAAATCCCGACTTACGACTGGACTTGATATGGCGTGTGAGACATATTATACTAAATCCTCCTGGAATTTTGAATTGCTTCAAGGGTGGGGGGTGCATTGGAAAATTCGAGATGGGACACCCCCACACGGAGATCATCCAGTGACATCCCTGTCAGTTTTCTAAAGATAGCTGCATTGAATCCGTGCTGTCAAACGGCATTATGTTCGAGATAATTCACTGACTTTACAGAACAGACTATAGTCTATCCGTTGCTGAGGGCCCCGCAGTGGCTCAGTTGGTAAGGTGGATGGAACACTAGTCATCATAAGCCGCCCCGCGACGGTCAAGCTGGTTCTAATCCCTGTCTTATGTTGAAGGTACAGTTGGCCGCGTATGGGAACAATAAACAATAAAGAGTCCAGACGATTCGATAACTTTTATATTCTTAAGTAAGTCTCTGTCGATAAGCACAGCATATAGATAGACGAACAGAGGAGTTGGTGAATCGTAGGACAAAAGCGGGAGTGTCTCTGTATTTCTCGGCATGAGTAGTTATTCCAACGTATGGTGTATCATGCGTCCAAATAAGGTCTGATATACCATGATACCCTTGTCTATGACGTGTATCATACTATTGCTTACTATAGAATGATACTGGTTTGATCCTCCCGCAAGGCTTATACAATGGTTGCTACCAGTCATAACCAATTAAGAATATGATCTTGTTCATTATGTTTGGGTGTTCTTATACTACATCATTTACATATCCCATGTATTGTGCTTATATATACAATCAACCCTAGCATTACAATCACTGTGGAAAGGAAGTTTAGCCTAGATCCGGGAACACATATAACAATAAATATACTATCTTATGTACTATCTTATGTACTATCTTATATACTATCTTATGTACTATCTTATGTACTATCTTATATACTATCTTATGTACTATCTTATGTACTATCGGACAATCCCAACACGCGCGGATCTGTGATCCATGCACATATAAGGTGACATGATTCGTGTATATGGGCAAGTTTGTCAATTACGTCCCGGGGATCGGTGATTTCTACGTGCCTTTCCCTTGAAACTAACCGTCTGTTAAATGTTAAATTCAACACGACCGTGCAGGCCAAATGATCACGTGAGTCAAGTAACCTCCGCTTGCCATGGCAACACACCTTACAAACTACATGTATGTGTGGCTGAACCTGGCTAATGCTTACTTATTAACATATTAGATGAGATACACAACAAGGGGCTGTATAGACGCTTTACATTCGTGGTAATTAGTAGATACACCGTCCTTCTAAAAAGTTCCCCGATATAATCCAAGAATACACTTTTATTAACATTATAATTATAGTTGATAAATTATACACAGACTCACAGACTCATACAAGTGGTACCATTCTTAATATATTATACACAGACTCATACAAGTGGTACCATTCTTGCACCGGGTGTGCGTTTTGTCTTGTGTGTCTGATTATGATCAGATAAATGTGATGGGATGCATTCTGCCACCACGTACCCCGGGTGGAGTATATCATGATTATAACCACTGTGTGTGAATACATATTTGTGAAGTAACACAAGTTGGTCGTAGTGCCACACTAACTAAGAACATGATATGGATTGAGCTTGCAGGTTGCCTTTTTAGTTTTGGCATCCAACGTGAAGTGAGTCAATATATCTGATTTCTTCGAATTTGACGCCATATTATACACACAAGTGACAACGCGCAAACAAAACAAAATGATGCCTTATAGGTCCGCTTCCTATGACCACATGCAAGTACGGTCTGGTTTACACCTAGCCAATAAAATTATGTCGACGTCATGACGCCAATCAAATCAGAACGTTACAGTTACGTCATATTAATTCGTTTATGGTCAGTGGAAATTAGACTATACATTTAACAGACCCTCAGACTAATAACAAACCTGGAAACAATTACCCGGAGATTATTCTCGAATATTCGAATATTCGGACCGAACACTAGCATCTAGACTGGCCTCAACTGAAGCTTCCCTAGTGTTGGAAATTTCAAACCTCATACTCCCTCTTAGGTTGGAAAATTCTCCAACTGATGACCGTTTCAGTCCACAAGTTTGACCGAATGTACTAAACTATTGTTTTGTTAAACTAATTAGCAGTTTTGTATTGGTCACTGGGGAGGGAAGTGACACACCGGGCCGACCATGGTTCGGCCCGGTGTTCGAAACTTTTGAAATCTGAACAAGAAAATCGCAAAATCCTAGCATCTAGACTAGCCTCAAGTCTTCTTAGAGTTGGAAATTTCAAACCTGACACCCCCCCCCCCCCCACTTATGTTGGAAAATTTCCAAATGATGACAATTCCAATGACAATGTTGACCAAATGTATGACAATATTGTTTTCTTAAATTTAGTAGCAATTTTGACTAGCCACGGGGGAGGACCAGGACACAAGCTTTCCAAATGTTGGACATTTCCAACCTGTCACCCCCTAAGGTTGGAAAATTTCCAACTGATGACCATTCCAACTAATGTTTTGGCAGGTATGAAATTTCCAACTGTTGAAAATTTTGACCAAAGTTGGGGGGGGGGTGATACACCCACACCCCCCTCTCTAGCCACATCCCTGCGTATAAAGGTATTGACCCATTCTCTATAATAGTTTTTCGTTGATCTTCAATAAATTAATATATGTAACAATATGTTTGTTTTCATGTTATATGTGCTGCACTGTTATGACAACATACGTGTAGTTACACGCGTGCATGTATTAACCTTGAAAATCATACAGGTAACTTACATACGCTATCAGATAATTAAATCATGTGGCAAATTCATTTGAATACAAAATAAGCCACACGACACAAAGGAGCACTATTTGTGTTCTGTGATAATTGAGCCGATACTGTATTACACATTCACTATATCCCGTTATAATTGAGCCGATACTGTATTACACATTCACTATATCCCGTTATATACAAGAACGCTTCCGCTGTTCCACTCAATAGTGATGTTCCGGTATCCGTGTCAAGCACACCCTGCGTCGATATTAGCTTCACAGTAAACGGGTGCACTCGACCGCCTTAATCCAATTACTCCACCACACTGATAACACAATCTACACTTTCGGGATGGCCTTTTTATGAACATTATTCCCGATGATCGACCCACGTAGGCTAATGGATAGAGCACACCGGTGTTATTCTCGGTGACATGAATATTATTATACTTAAAGGGGTACTGTACGCCATTTTCAATAAATTCCCGGTGATAACAACGATCTATTATCGATACTATATAGAAATATAAGTAATTTGAGTCGAAGATGTATTCTGTAAACGCTCAGGTTAATAGGCTATCTTAAAATTTAATAATTTAAAAGTTAATAATTTAATATAAATTGATTTTATGGCTCCAGCCATAAAATGGCGTCTCTTAAAATTCGAATTTCCGTGTACAAAACGTAATCAAATTATAATTGAGGGATACTGGATTAGGAAAACAATTCCACACACGATCGCTTGAAACATTGTGCTTATACGGGGAGAAAACCCAAGCCACTCATTGACTAGTGACGGTACACTAACTTAAATGAGTATATGGGACTACTAAGCATATAATATAATGTTTATTTGATTCATTTGGTTGAAAACTTTACAAAAATTACTCGACAACGACAATTTGTATTTTTGCATTCCGGTAAATTTGCCATCCGTAACAATACTTCGTACTCATCAGACTTTCAAAAAATGGAAAAGTTGTTACCTTATTCTCCGACTCGGGGATTATAGAAACCAACAACAACATCTTGGGTACAGTACCCCTTTAAGAAATGAATGTAGTGGGCGTGTGTTATTGGAGGATACGGCACTGTTGTTGTTGGGGTACATGGTGCCACTAACTACCACAGCGCGGTATCCTCCAATAACACACCCTACATTAATTTCTTTATATTTATATAGCATATTTGATTATTTCTTTCTATAAAAAAGCTGAGTTATTTCGTATTTATTTTCACAAAATGGCTTATAATTTGAGATATATTCGCCCCGGGAGGCGGTCGGTCAGACGCCGGAATGTTGGTTTCGCGAACGCGCCTGCGCCGAAACAGGCGGTCCGAGGCGAGGAACCGCCCTCGCGGGAAACGCGTCCGAGGTTTCCCACTCTTTAGGCGAAAAGCGGGAACGAGAAATCTGCCGTCGGGGAGTGAGATTCGTGAGTCGGGCCTCCGAGGCGAAAAGTCGTTGCGCGGGTGAGAGGAATCGATCAATATTTGACATTTCCGCCTCCGGAGGCTAAAAGCGTTCGAGAATAGGCGGGGACGAAAAAAACCCTGAAATCCACACTTTGGCCTCTTTAGGCTAAAGTGGAGAAATACAGTAGGTAACTAATGTGCGATACGCAAGACACTCAACATCCACCGCGGACGACCAGGAATCGCGGTGTTGTTTTTCGCGGTGATACACGGTGCACTTGTGTGGATTTCATAACAGTATTAAGAAAATATTGATAATAATTTATTGTCTTGTCTTGGCAGGCTTAATCTATTAATGGCCGCCGAATGACAATGTATGGAATGTGTAGACCTATGTAATGCGATTACCGTTGAATAATATCGATTTGTTTGTCATTTGCGGTGATCAAATTCTCAATATTAACGAAATTCTTTTCGGAATACCATATATCTCGTCCCAAAGTAATAAGAAACTGTTCGATATAATTCAGCAATATATTGTAGCAACAAAGCGTTTCGATAAGTGAATTTAAAACAAAATACATTCACAAGGAAGGACTACAAATTGTCTAAATACACCGGTAAATATAGGAACTACGCAGTTTAGTAATCTACTGGCTCCCCACATATGGACCTACTGTACTCCCCCACTCAATCACCAGTTCTCTATTATCTTGATCTACCGTATGTACTGTCTTCCAGAATAGCTGACTAACACTTGACTAGCATATATATATGAAGAAAATACCCCTTTGCACAAAACCCTGCTCCAACATTAGTTAAAATGAACAAAAATCACACAAACCTCACCAAATATTATAGCTACCAAACCAGCCATAACCCATATATAGCAATATGCTCTGGGAGGCACTACATCAATCACCATAAAATCACAAAATCATGCATGTAAATATATTCAGCTGTCATCTTGTAAACATTTTGTATCTAAATCGACTTTATTGGGAGAAGGGCTTCATAAGTTGAAAAAACTTGTGCCCCGATCCCTTTTGTATTATATGCAAATAAAATACGTTTCAAGTCAATCCAATGTGTGTCGCCGTGATTCATGGTCGTATATGTGACCCGCCATATCAAATCCAGTCGTAAGTCGGGATTTTTTTTTAGCCTGTGCCAATGCATTCTCTTATATATGCGAGTCGACCATAGGTTGCCTCGCATATATAAGAGAATGCATTGGACTAACAATTTTTTATAATTTTTTTTTAAATAAATGTTTCTTACAATTTTTAGGACATAAAATAAAAAAACATCCATTACCCTGCTGGGAGCCCCACACATATATAGCAGCATATAGAAGAGTGTCGTCTGCTCATGTTTGTCTGGGGCTCTGTATGGGTGAAATTATAAAATTGTTAAAGAATACAAGAAAAAATTATTAAAATTGTAAAAAATTGTTAGGCCAATGCATTCTCTTATATATGCGAGGCGACCTATGGTCGACCCGCATATATAAGAGAATGTATTTGCACAGGGTAAAAAAATCCCGACTTACGACTGATTTTGATATGGCGGGTCGTATATGGTCAGGTTTGATTATAACTACCACCCACCATTCAGATTACACCATAGCGCTCACTAATACTTACCACACAAGCGTCAACGTGAATCACCCTCCACAAACTTCATTGGAACCACAATACCCCACCACACCCCATGATACCCCATTCCACCCCCTAATATTTCTCATGCGGCTTTACTCTAGATTTCGCCCATTTTGTTAAGAACAGAAACATCATTAGAACCACCATAACACCAAACCACAATTTACATTGAAAGTGCACAGCGACTCCCACCCCTCCCCCCAAACCCGCACATGCGTCACGTATTTTATATATTACCATGTTCTGTATTATATAGTTTCAACATCATAACATTCATGACAACATAAACTAATAAATCGTATTGTAACAAAACATAACAACGGTGTTAAGTGTTTTGTTTATCGCGCACACTTTGCGTACTACACATATTACAGATGCATGCTGTATTGTAACCAGATGAACAGTTAACCACATATTATATAGATGAATTATCATTCGTTGATAGAAATTATCTGGCCCTTTTAAATCGTGATTTTTCTAATGATTTGAAACGATTATTTGGACAATTTTACAGTCTGAGGAAATCATTCTGCCTAAATATTGATATAAACACAACCGTGTTCAATGATCCATGTCATCCCCAAGCTATAAACACAACCGTGTTCAATGATCCATGTCATCCTCAAGCTATAAACACAACCGTGTTCAATTATCCATGCCATCCCTCAAGCTATAAACACAACCGTGTTCAATTATCCATGTCATCCTCAAGCTATAAACACAACCGTGTTCAATGATCCATGTCATCCTCAAGCTATAAACACAACCGTCTTCAATTATCCATGTCATCCTCAAGCTATTTGGAACGATGTTCATTTCTTTGACAGGAAAAAGTCCTTGTCGTATGTTAGAATCATACAAAAACGCCAAATTATGGGTTTTAAAAATTGCTGTCGATAATTTTATGAGTATCACCAAATCGGTGTAATTTCTTGTGAAAGTACCTATTGTCGCGGTTGGTGCGGATATTTTGCAAACGTTCAAAGTGTTTTCCTGATCGAAATGACTTTTTATTTCTATTTCCGGGTAACACTTTAAAAAAATAAAAGAACAAAAACAACAACAACAACAATATATCGATTAATAAATGGTGGCAAAAGCTCCACACATTTGTCTGGCGACTCGGAAATACTATTTTGAACCTCTCGGGTTTGTCATTAAGAACACGAGTAAAATATTAACACTATTACTGCACGTACATGTATGTCTGTGAATATGCACAAACTTCCGAAAAGTGGTAACTGACATTTCCCGATGATTTTGCTATGACAGGCTAGATGGATAATTTCATTGGTTAATTTTCTTTCCATTGCAGCTAGAAATCAAGATATAATTGGTCCAGTGGAGGGCGAATTCGTTGATATGGGAGAACCACCGGACGCGTATCTAGAGGGGACAGGCACAAATATAGGGACTGCGGGAAAGACTACAGCACTCTTTCGTCATTGAGGCGACACATGAATGTTCATGTGGGGACTAATTTCTTGTGTGGACCGTGTCACAGGTTTTTCTCAACAGACAAACCATTAAGTGTTCACCATAAAGTAATGTCTTCCATATTCGTGTGTTGTAAAGAACTGGGTATTGGTTGCATACTACTGACAACACTTATGGGTCAGGGGACGTGGCTACTGGGTCCCCGTTGGGGGAGTTTCCACTTTGAAATGTCCAACTGCACCCATCCACAAAACAACCAGGCCAAACCCATAGAGTTGACATACCATTGCATCATCCTTGGCTGGATCTTTCCAACTGGCATTTCAAACTCATCAGCTGTTGCAACTGATAATTGTTTATATTTACACACTAAGTGTTGTCATCACTAAATCCAGCATTCTGATTGGTCGGCGCCCACGTGGCTAGTTGCAGTTATTTCTCGGTGAATGCGTAACGCCTCATAACACCAAGCTAATAACACCATCGATACGTCATTAGGGTTGGAAAGACGAACGCGTAATGCTTTGGGCGCATTTTGACTCGCGCAGGATTGACTTAATACATCATCGGGTTTCAACATGAAGAGAAATTGTTCCTATTAACTTTTGCCAAGGGTGCTATTGTGTATTTTGGGCTGATCTTGTCACGATCCACTTTTCGATTTAAATATATTTACAAAAGTGGCTTTTTCGCTAAATGTATATAAATATAAGGATTAACTGTCATGTGGACTATTTTTATGGAGATGTAACGGTGAGGTAAGTGGACATAACTTGTATGTAAAACCCTTCGGGTTTTACACAAGTTATGTCCACTTACCTCACCGTTACATCTCCATAAAAACACTCCACATGACAGTTAATCCTTATTTAAAAGACGGCCAGATGGGCCAACTCGGTTGAAAACCCATCAGTTCCATCAAATTTCATAGGCCGTTGTATGGCATGCTATATCCAGGATTATATTCTGTCCGACGTGTCGTAAATTCAAGAAAACATTCCAAATTTGGGAAACTTTAACACCGAGTCAGTTTGTACTCAAAACGTATTGCTCACCGCAACAACGGGTACTTGTCACCGAGTTGTTGGTACAAATCTTTTTCAATCGACGTTTTTTTAAGAGGCTGTTTTATGAGAATTATGCATTAGATGAAGCTGCTAACACCGTGTGTTGTGGGGCACACATTATATTGTATATTTTGGTCATTTTGATCCGTTCGGCACCAGTTGTTATTCGTAAAAAGAGCGATTAATACTGTTGTTTCCATTTTCGTTGTAGTTGTCACTGAACATAGCGAGATTATTCTAACAAACAAACATATCAGATTATACACACACACGAATATTGGACTGGATTTAGTTTCGTAATATTAAACCGGAAATAATTGTAAATAGAATGCATATAAATAAATAAACTCACATTTTCTTAACACCAAAATATTGACCAGACGACCGGATTTCCGTGACTATATGTATTCCTTCGTGTTGGTGATACGCGGGTGGCCGGTGTGATTATGGTTACATTTCATAAAAATGATTCCGGACCAGCATAGCGAATGGAATAGTGTCATGCCGATGGTTGCATATCATCATAATAATCAGCCGACTGTTTGTCAATCCATATAATAACCTTCACCCAGTTCGTAACGACCATTGTCTTACCATATTATTAACTGCAATGGGAATGACCATGTGTGCTGCTGTTACATGCAGTATGAAGAGTTTGTGTCACCAGTACGTCCGGACCAACATATCGCTTGTCACATAGTTATTTTGCTAGTGGACTATCATTTAATTATTCAACTGACTGTTTGTCGATACACATATATAGATGATATATATTGATTCGCAATTATATACGGTATTTATTAACAGAGTTCGATTCGAGTCTAGCTTTAAATTTAGCATAGAATTGCAACGAATTTGGGATCCATTTTATCACATACTCACTTTTTAGCAAGGAAAAACGGTTGGTGTTAAAAAGATTTATATTGATTTCCTTATCACAACAAACAAGGAAGTAAAGACACCTTCAAGAACAAATATAATTCTATTTAACCCTTTACCCAACAGAACGGCCCTGTGCCAATGCATTCTCTTATATATGCGAGTCGACCATAGGTATTAAAAATTATAAAATTGTTAAAGAATGTAAGAAAAAATGGTAAAAAGTGTTAAAAAAAGATTTTTTTTAGGCCAATGCATTCTCTTATATATGCGAGGCGACCTATGGTCGACTCGCATATATAAGAGAATGCATTGGCACAGGGTATAACTGTAACTATCACAATGTGGTCAAGGAGCCGGTTCCAATGATATCCATATTTGTATGGTTCTATTGAGACAGACCGAAGATATTTTAGGCTGTTGAAGCTTTATTTGGCCGGTTTTGGCCGGTTTGTTGGGTAAAGGGTTAACCACCCTTATGAGCTTATCACCCATGTTTATCTCACAGCCAACACAAATATCATACTTATATTCTAATAAACATAATAATAACATCGATCAAGATATTTTTATGTAGCAATTTGATCATCATCACCCTCACCATGATCACCATCATCAATGTCATCACTATCGTCACCACCATCATCACCAACATCAATGTCATCATCAACAGTATTATCATCACTAGCATCACCATGATCACCATCATCATTACCATCATCATTATGATAATCACAACCATCATCATCATCGCCGTCATCGTCATCACTATCGTCACCACCATCATCACCAACATCAATGTCATCATCAACATTATTATCATCACTAGCATCACCATGATCACCATCATCATTACCATCATCATTATGATAATCACAACCATCATCATCATTGCCGTCATCGTCATCACTATCGCCACCACCATCATCACCAACATCAATGTCATCATCAACATTATTATCATCACTAGCATCACCATAATCATTACCATCATCATGATAATCGTTACCACCACCACCATCATAATTATCATCATCATTATGATAATCACAACCTTCATCATCATCGCCGTCATCGTCATCACTATCGTCACCACCATCATCACCAACATCACCACCATCTTCACCGTCACAACCATCACCACCACCATCCTCAACGTCAGCATCATCATCATATCATCATCGTCAACACCATCATCACCACATTAATCATCATCATCATCATCACCATCATCATTATCATTATCATCATCATTATCATCATCAGTATCATCACCATCATCTTCATCTCCTCCATAATTTTCATCATCACCACCATCACCATCATCGCCGTCATCGTCATCACTATCGTCGCCACCATCATCACCAACATCACCACCATCTTCACCGTCACAACCATCACCACCACCAGCCTCAACGTCAGCATCATCATCATATCATCATCGTCAACACCATCATCACCACTATAATAATCACCATCATCATCACCATCATTATCAGCATTATCATCATCATTATCATCATCAGTATCATCACCATCATCTTCATCTCCTCCATCATTTTCATCATCATCATTATCATCATCGTCACCACCATCATAATTA
This sequence comes from Siphonodentalium dalli, assembly GCA_032622095.1. Taxonomy (NCBI): domain Eukaryota; kingdom Metazoa; phylum Mollusca; class Scaphopoda; order Gadilida; family Siphonodentaliidae; genus Siphonodentalium; species Siphonodentalium dalli. The sequence continues at coordinate 13,467,309 of CP136067.1, forward strand.
TCATCATCACCATCACCAGTATCAGCATAATTGTCGTCATCATCATCATCACCATCATCATCATTATCATCAACATCATCATCATCATCACCATCATCATAATTATCATCATCACCATCACCAGTATCAGCATAATTGTCGTCATCATCATCATCACCATCATCATCATCATCAACATCATCATCATCACCATCATCATAATTACCATCATCACCATCACCAGTATCATCATAATTGTCGTCATTATCATCATCATCATCATTATCATCATTATCATTAGTAGCAGCATAATAATCAATGACGTCATTGTGGTTTTCGTCGTAATTCTCCTCGCTGACTACATATAACGCTTCTACGTTCAGTGCATTTGATGACAATTCACATGGACTAACATAGCGTATGCGACAGACTGCTGCTCCCGTCATACTAATCAACCGGCTGTATTTGTTGATCCATATAATGGGAATAACCGACACCAGTTCGTAGCGACCGTTTAATGGGTATTGCCTCGTTTACTTCTTCAGTCTGTATCATTGGAAGGGATTCACACAAACTGTCGGTCGAAACCAATTACCCCAATCGATCTTCCAGTCATTCCGCATACTGACATATCAGTACATTTTCAAAACAATTGTAAGTAGCTTATTGTTCAAAAGTGTCCCAATAACAACACGCAGCGCGTGCACATGATCGGCTTGTGGTTCATCACTTTTTAGGCAATGTAAGCTGCAGTTATGGATATGTAAACAATACGGCGATTTGTACTGATTATGTGAATGAAGAGGGTGTGTGATTATAAAATAATATTTATATCCGAACCTATACAGAGCATAGAACAGATTCATGCCGCATAATTGCACACATTAACCAAATGGCTGTCCATCCATAATCGAAATAACCTTCACCCAGTTTGTAATGGCCTGTTAATGGGTATTGATCGCGTTTGTTATAATATAAAGCTTGGTTTTTTGTCAGTGCATCTAACAAATTGACATCCGAATAAACATAACAAATGCTACACAAACATGTTACATAATAACAGGGCTGGTCGAGTCACTTAACCATTAACCCTTCCATGAGTGGAGCTTCCAGAAAGTTGGCGAAAACCCTGTTCCAATACATTCTCTTATATATGCGAGGCTCCCTGGAGCCTCGCATATCTAAGAGAAAACATTGGCCTCACAATATTTACATTGACCTTGTAAGCCAGTGCATTCTTTTATATATGCGAGGCTCCCGTTGCACTAGTGTAACTCCCGTTATGAAAGGTTTAATAACATTTGTCAACTGACTGCTTGTCGATCCATAAATCGAAATATCCAGTTCGCAGTGACTGCTTCTAACCATAGCCTTAACTGCGGTCGAATTGTTAAAGTGATGTGAAACACTCCTGTAGGGTGATCAAATAGAAATGGTGGATAATCTTCCTCAAAGTAGTTATATTTTACAAATATTATATCTAAATTGACAACACACACCGTAATTCTTATATATTTCATGAAATGCAGTGACTCTCGATGGCGAAATCGTTTTCGTAAGTTTATCTCCGATAATTGCGTCCCGAACCGAGAAGTAAATATTTACATTTGAGCGCAGTTCAGACGATGTTTTCTTTGGATTGGTACGGTAGATTTGCTTCATATTTTCGTCTATGTTAGTAGAATGCTACATTCCGCCAGTTGGCATGGTGCTTGAATACTAACTTACCAGTCTCATGTACCTGAGCAAGTGCATAACATGTCCTTAATATAGAACGGTTGTTTTTCCAGGGAATCGAATGACGTGCCTCCAGACCCACACATGTACATGTTACCAAGTCATACAAATCCAGCCCCACATATGTACATGTTACTAAGTCATACACACCCAGACCCACACATGTACATGTTACCAAGTCATACAAATCCAGCCCCACATATGTACAGGTTACCAAGTCATATACATCCAGACCCACATATGTACATGTTACCAAGTCATACACATCCAGACCCACATATGTACAGGTTACCAAGTCATACACATCCAGACCCACATATGTACATGTTACCAAGTCATACACATCCAGACCCACATATGTACATGGTACCAAGTCACACACATCCAGAAGCACACATATACAGGTTACCAAGCCACACACATCCAGACCCACATATGAACAGGTTACCAAGTCATACACACACAGACCCACATATGTACATGTTACCAAGTCATACACATCCAGACCCACATATGTACATGTTACCAAGTCATACACAGCCAGACACACATATGTACATGTTACCAAGTCATACACATCCAGACCCACATATGTACATGTTACCTAGTCATACACATCCAGACCCACATATGTACAGGTTACCAAGTCATACACATCCAGACCCACATATGTACAGGTTACCAAGTCATACACATCCAGACCCACACATGTACAGGTTACAAAGTCATACACATCCAGACCCACATATGTACATGTTACCAAGTCATACACACCCAGACCCACACATGTACATGTTACCAAGTCATACACATCCAGACCCACATATGTACATGTTACCAAGTCATACACATCCAGACCCACATATGTACATGTTACCAAGTCATACACATCCAGACCCACATATGTACATGTTACCTAGTCATACACATCCAGAACCACACATATGTACAGGTTACCAAGTCATACACATCCAGACCCACTTATGTACAGGTTACCAAGTCATACACATCCAGACCCACATGTGTACAGGTTACCAAGTCATACACATCCAGACCCACACATGTACAGGTTACAAAGTCATACACATCCATACCCACATATTTACATGTTACCAAGTCATACACACCCAGACCCACACATGTACATGTTACCAAGCCACACACATCCAGACCCACACATGTACATGTTACCAAGTCATACACATCCAGAACCTCACATATACATGTTACCAAGTCACACACATCCGGAACCACACATATACATGTTACCAAGTCATACACATCCATACCTACACATGTACATGTTACCAAGTCACACACATCCAGAACCACACATATACATGTTACCAAGTCACACACATCCAGAACCACACATATACATGTTACCAAGTCACACACATCCGGAACCTCACATATACATGTTACCAAGTCACACACATCCGGAACCACACATATACATGTTACCAAGTCATACACATCCAGAACCTCACATATACATGTTACCAAGTCACACACATCCGGAACCACACATATACATGTTACCAAGTCATACACATCCATACCTACACATGTACATGTTACCAAGTCACACACATCCAGAACCACACATATACATGTTACCAAGTCACACACATCCAGAACCACACATATACATGTTACCAAGTCACACACATCCGGAACCTCACATATACATGTTACCAAGTCACACACATCCGGAACCACACATATACATGTTACCAAGTCACACACATCCGGAACCTCACATATACATGTTACCAAGTCACACACATCCGGAACCACACATATACATGTTACCAAGTCACACACATCCAGACCCACACATGTACATGTTACCAAGTCATACACATCCAGACCCACACATGTACATGTTACCAAGTCATACACATCCAGAACCTCACATATACATGTTACCAAGTCATACACATCCAGACCCACACATGTACATGTTACCAAGTCATACACATCCAGAACCACACATATACATGTTACCAAGTCATACACATCCAGACCCACACATGTACATGTTACCAAGTCATACACATCCAGACCCACACATGTACATGTTACCAAGTCATACACATCCAGAACCTCACATATACATGTTACCAAGTCACACACATCCGGAACCTCACATATACATGTTACCAAGTCACACACATCCGGAACCACACATATACATGTTACCAAGTCACACACATCCAGACCCACACATGTACATGTTACCAAGTCATACACATCCAGACCCACACATGTACATGTTACCAAGTCATACACATCCAGAACCTCACATATACATGTTACCAAGTCATACACATCCAGACCCACACATGTACATGTTACCAAGTCATACACATCCAGACCCACACATGTACATGTTACCAAGTCATACACATCCAGACCCACACATGTACATGTTACCAAGTCATACACATCCAGACCCACACATGTACATGTTACCAAGTCATACACATCCAGACCCACACATGTACATGTTACCAAGTCATACACATCCAGACCCACACATATACATGTTACCAAGTCATACACATCCAGACCCACACATATACATGTTACCAAGTCATACACATCCAGACCCACACAATCATGTACATGTTACCAAGTCATACACATCCAGACCCACACAATCATGTACATGTTACCAAGTCATACACATCCAGAATACAACTATTATAGTAATATGTATGTCCCTATTTTTGTGGAAGCGTTTGGATCGCTCGTCATTTACCCTGTGTCAATACATTCTCTTATATATGCGAGTCGACCATATGTCGCCTCGCATATATAAGAGAATACATTGGCCTAACAATTTTTTACAATTTCAATAATTTTTTCTTGTATTCTTTAACAATTTTATAATTTCACCCATACAGAGCCCCAGACAAACATGAGCAGACGACACTCTTCTATATGATTCTATATATGTGTGGGGCTCCCTGCAGGTTAATGGATGTTTTTTATTTTATGTCCTAAAAATTGTAAGAAACATTTATTTTAAAAAAATGATAAAAAATTGTTAGGCCAATGCATTCTCTTATATATGCGAGGCGACCTATGGTCGACTCGCATATATAAGAGAATGCATTGGCACAGGGTAAAACAAGTTTACAGCCACGTTGCACTCTTAACAATAGTTCACCAAATGAAGAGTCTACAGATAACATTAGATTTGCAGCCTTTTGTGCCAGATTATACTTATTTAATAACACAAGAATGTTTTTCTAAATTACATTAACATGCCGACTCAATCGCTCCTCCGTAACATTATTTAGACCAATTGCATGTTAATTGACTTATGATTAATTTTCCGCATCCATGGATCCATACATGTTATATAACGTTACAAAAACAGACATGGCACCATATTAATGGAACTCTGAATTTCAATCATTTTTGTGAGATGTATTTTTGGATTTTATACCATGATATGCTATGTTTCTATAATATTAACGCGAACTAATTTGTAGTTTAATCGGCACTGTGTACTCAAACGACGCTACTGTATGATTAAACGCCGTCACTGTATGTATAAATTGTCCCCATGCATTATGAATGGGAAAGTTTTAACACTATTATAGTAGGGACTGCATCGCGTGTGAACTTTCGTGACTGACCCTTGCAGAAACCGTTGCAAGTTATTTTTTAGCAATTTTGAAACATTGAATTTAAAACAAATATGATCATACTGTATTTATCGAAAATAAGCGAAATAAAGAGGGTCGGTTTTCAAAAAGTAAGTTTTATTTGACCTGGTGACCTCGATTCGAATGCAAACAAGCCATAGAACAATACTGTACAATCGTCTGCGAGGTATGTTAACCCTTCAATGGCTGGAGCTTCCTCAAATTTTGTGAAAACCCTGTGCCAATGCTTGCTCTTATATATGCGAGCCGACCATATGTCGCCTCGCATATATAAGAGAATGCATTGGCGTAACAATATTCACCTTGACCTTGTAAGCCAGTTTATTTTCTTATATATGCAAGACTCCCTATTAGTCCAGGAGATATTGGACCTCTGCACCCCCCCCCCCCCCCCCCCCCAGGACTCAACTTCACCCCACTAATTTTCTTTCTTAATGTCTCCTCCAATTTGTTTTCGGTTGTTAACAAGAAAAAAAGTGGCCGCAGAGACTCCAGACAAGATGGCGTCCATCATGGCGGCCTGAAGATTACATCCCAGTCTGGGTGGGGCTTATATAGTAGTAGCCAATTGTACACGCCTGGTTCGTTGATTAAGAACGGCTTCCAGGCGGATTGGAAGATACAATCTTAGCTTACAAGGAAAGCAAAGCCACATGAGATCATGTCTGAATCTAAAACATACCCAAAAAAGGGGCGGTGCAGTCATGGTCCAATTTTATTTCCACTATCATGACACATGCCCACAAACTAGCACTGCGTGTATTGTTATTATCTGCTTGGATATGTACGGTGAGACGATTGATGGACGCCACCAGGACTGTTCTTATGATCATGGTCAAGAAGTGCGGGTATATTATGCATTATGGTCTTCTACGCCTTAGCAGAAAGGCGTCCGTCAAATATTAGGCTTTCAACCTTCGAAGCCATATACAGAAGTTGTCCGGCTACGTCAGTACGTGAATATGTGAATTGATGAACCATATATTGAGAAGTGGCTGAATGGGAAGATCACCAGATGTACATTTTGTTATCCACAATAGATAACCAAATCTGAAAAATACGCAGATAGGGAGGTCCTTCTGAAAGCTAGTATACGCATCGACCGCATACCTTTGTAGTTTATCACGCAAGATGACGTTCATATCCCATATGTAGCACCTGTATTATACCATAAGCTACCACGAATGAAGCTCGCCAAGAATAAGGATAAGAATTCCCAGCTTTCGAGACAAACACGTGAGCTTGACACAGGCATATGTGTTGTTTGAAACATTCCGATTAGTGGGACCCTTCTACCAAGAAGTGTAGAAAACTGTGTTGGTGTGAGCGAGATAGATTAATGTGACGAGACGGATGCTGGTCCAGATAATGCCGAATGTGGCAAATCAGCATAAGCTCAGGTACTGTTGTTTTGATTCTTGGAAGTCATAATATGACTATTCGGTGCACCCATATACGGTTATGGCCATTATGGTCGCTTAGTGGAGAATGGATTTCGAAATGCCACATCGCGATTATTGTGGGTTTTCATCCTACCAGAAGGAGACGACCTATGTTGGAACTAATAGATGGCTTATGTACCGTTTCGTCCAATCCATACATATTGATATTATGACAAAAATTAGTATGTGACAATTTCGACTTCTTTTCAATTTCTGGTCGCCAGTTTGGCAGCCATCTTGACTGTGAGAGTTGGCTAAACTCAAATGAATACTTCATATCAATGTTCCATATGAATACTTCATATCAATGTTCCATATGGGTAGAATTCGCGTAACTATAACGCCCATAGTAAGAAAGTAAAGGAATGTAAGCTTGTTTTCAAAGTTCGGACGCCATTTTGGCCGCCATCTTCAATTTGGAAAACAATTCCCTCATCAGATGCAAGGTAATTACTTCATCTCAGTATTTACAACTTAACTGTCAGCATGTGTGGAGTTTTTTTGGCAATAATGCCCAATGATGTGAACATGATGGAATTTTGGTGATTGTTCAAAATGTGTCCGCCATTGTGGGCGCCATTTTGGATTTGGGGGACTTTTATTTGGATGTGATATAAGGACAGTTCTTCGCCTCAGTGTTCCCGACTCACAATATTATAGTAAGCAGGTGTGGAGTTGTCGTGACAATAACTCTCACTGATGTTAAAATCAGCGATGTTTGGCGATTTTTCTATTTCTGGTGACCATTTTGGACGCCATCTTGGATTTGGGTGAATATTCCTCAACTCAGGTATAAGAGGAATCCTAGCCCGGGTATCTCCTGCACATATATAATCATGGCTGGAGTAATAATAGCAATAACACTCATTGATTCGAAACAGACATTGCGTTATTAGCGTCGTTTTGGCTTTGACCGGATTATACCGGCATTTGGGAATACGTGATATCGGACAAAAATATCCGGCAAGGAATGTATATTATGGTCCCCGTGTGTTCGCCAATGACTCTTCTAGACAATAAATGTATAAAATCGCGTCAATGTGCCAATATTTTCCCACAGAGACAAACGAAAGGTGGTGAAATGTCCGAAAAATAGCAATTTTTCACATTTCGGCGGCCATCTTGGCCGCCATATTGGATTTTTGTGTCGGATTTTTGGCTAATTTTTAAGGGTTGTATATTATCATAACGAATCGAACGGAACACAAGACCGCATGTGACATCATCTTTACTATAACGGCGATCAAAGAGACCTGGTGCATATAAAATAAATGGCCGCCATGATGGACGCCATCTTGTCTGGAGTCTCTGCGGCCACTTTTTTTTCTTGTTAACAACCGAAAAAAATTAGAGGAGACATTAAGAAAGAAAATTAGTGGGGTGAAGTTGAGTCCTGGGGGTGCAGAGGTCTACCAATATCTCCTGGACTATATGGGAGACTCGCATACATATGAAAATGCACTGGCACAGGGTATTTAATGTTGCGCCAGCGCGTCTCCCGCCATTAAAGGAACAATAACCGACGAGGCGATATATAAACGTTAATGTTCAACCCACAAAGATCCTCCCACAGTTGGAAGCATAGTGTCGTCTGATGCAGTCAATGTGGGGCTCTCTATGGGGCATCGGCAATCGGTCAAATCTATCAACGTGGTTAGATGATTTTCAGTCGCAAAGACATAAAGGATTATTTTAATGACTCTGGTTTCATAGGATATTTCCATTATGAATATTTTCTGGAATTCACACCTGATAGAGACAATAATTTGATCGAACTTGCAAAAAATGGAACTAGTAATATGCATCATGGATCTGAGCTTATTAATACTACGGCCAGTAGCTGCAGTAACAATGACAACGATATAGAACCCAATAACATTTACAATGAACCAAGTACAAAATACAATGAATCTCATGTATTACATTCAACGTATGTGAAACTGTTTTCTGATACATTGCAATGTCCCGTAGCTGGTGAATGGTAGATTGGCCGTGTACGACAGGGGGGGGTGAAAAAAAAATGCCGGGATGGGTGGGTGGTCAAAGCCACCAACAAGCAATTTTTTCCGCAACTAAAAAAATATTTACTGCTTGTTTTTTAGTGTTTTGGCAATGAGTTGGGCTTCAAAACCACTTTGGATGATATAAATAATGTAATTCTAACTGTAGACTGACTGCATGCAGTTATCGTGTTGTATTTTGTTGCAAATTTTGATATCCAAGATGGCCGCTGGCAGCCATGTTTTTTTGGCCGAATGACCTAAAAATGACTCATTCCTATTTACATGTCCATGTTAACATCCCTGATAAATAGTATGCACAGCAATTCATATACAGCTGTTTACAGTAAATTTCCCCCCGCAAATCTCTGTTTTAGTGTTAAAAGAGGGGTGGGTGTCAAAAAATGGTTGGAAAAAACTGCCGAAAACGGAAAACAATTTGGCGGTGGGGGTGGGTGGGTACAAAAAATGATCGAAATGTTTTTTCCGACCCCCCCCCCCCCCCCCCCTGTGTACGGCAACAAAATCAGGAGTCCAGAAGTTTTGATACTTTTATATATTTGTATATGTCTTTGCCAGTAAGCACTATGTATACATGTTATGAAGATGTGTTGCTGTTAGGAAGGTTCCAGGAGAAGTGCCGTTCTTGCTCTCAAGAACGGGTAGTTATTTTCTAGTATCGGTGGTATCATGTAGCCATATACGGTCTGATATACCATGATACCCTTGTCTATGACGTGTATCATACTAATGTTTACTATAGAATCATACTGGTCTGATTCTCCATCGCTTATACAATGGCAGCTACCAGTCATAACCAATTAAGAATATGATCTTGTTAATCATGCTTGTGTGTTCATATACTATATAATTTACATCTCCCATGTATTGTGCTTATCTATAGAATTTAACCCTAACAGTTACAATCACTTGATCCGGGAACACATATAACAATAAATATACTATCTTATGTACTATCGGACAGATACATGTATCTCAAACTGTTTTTATATTATCTACAAATTCCAACATTTCAAACGGATACAACAACAATGCCTGAACAGACAGAAGCCGCAGTTCCAAACGACATGAACATGCCAAGTAATTATATACATTCTCGCGGTTTGATACAAATGTTGAGGACTTTATAACTGAACAAGACAGCCGAGCTACCCAGAAAAAAATCATTGAATGACATTCGGTTGTATGAGTCGTATCTGAAAGAAAATAGCGAACATATGCCCACTCATAATATCCCAGTTTCAGATCATGACACGCACGTATCGAATTTATTTTCTATCAATACAAGAATGGGACCTACATTATGAACAACACTGAATAGTCCTTTAAATCTAGTCGCTGAACTTTACGATCAAACCAAAAACAGCTGAAAAGATCTGAAAAGGCAACAAACCGAAGAGAGCTGAGGCTATAAACGACCGAGATATCGACATGTTATATCAGAAGAACATTCTATGATGTCGCTCCCCGGAAGTAGTTCTGAACACACTGTGGCTGAACAATACAACGCACTTTGGATTACGCGGGGTAACCGAGCATGACACTTTGGATTGGAGCAATATTAGAATGAGAAAGGACAGTGACGGAAAGAATTATTTTGAACTGAATGAGAGGCGAACGTAAACACACACAGGTGCCGATCGGCATACGTGATAAATTGTCGATGATGCATTCGACCACTGTGTAGGAACTGTTACATCGTAAGTCGTACTATCGCCCGTTTGTGATGGTTCTTGACTGATTTGTGACGGTTCCTTATGATCTAAATTATACATTTTCGCGACTTTTTGACAGTTAAAACGCAATATTGGAGTCATCTAGCTGATAATTCGATTAAATTTTCCATTCCCTTCACAATCGGTGGCCCCAACGAGATTACTAATAACGAAAATTCCATTGTGCGAGTCATAACAACGACGAAAACCGCGAATGTTTATATCTGGGTTCTCACCCTATCGAGTCGGTTGGTTCTCTCCCCATTTAATCGGTTATATACGGGTAATACCATGGCTAATATTTGGCAGGATAATGGTTCAAACTGACCATGTCGTGAAATTAACCAAATATAAACACAACAAAATATGCATTAAGTTGAAATTTGCACCACTTGTCATCAATTTCTATGAATTACACTGCCTTCCTATGCTTATTCAATAACCTGTGTTACGCCTATCAAAATTCACCAAGTCGCCAGCTAGTTTGAAAATAACGCGTTTTGCAGGCCCAACATTGCCATGAGTCAATAGCCGGTCCACTATAGTGGAGTGTCATAGCGCTGGACTTCGGAAAGCGTGAGCGTAGACGGGATATATAGAGTTATCTGTCTTGTATTTTATGTTGTCTATTTTCGTAGACGCATTTTAATCAGCAAAAAAAGCTAAAAAAATAAGACGTTAAAAGTTTGTTGACACCCATACATTGTTCTGATTACGCAATTTACAAAGTGCATGTTGGGCATCCGCTTGATGGATGCTGATTATATAGGTTAGGTGCTAGAATTCGTTGTTTCTTTGTCGCACTTGTTCTGTTGTTCAGGATAATCTAACCGGCAATCACCCAGGGTTTATTCTAACTTCTAAGCACCAAGACAGTGAATCCATGCCACTCAGATTCCTGTTAAGAGATATCTGATTTACAACCAATCACCAATCAATCCACTCGCCTGTGAGAGGGAATAATTGCTTTATACTAGTAAAGGCTATCTTTTGTAATATTAAATACAATAAAAATTGGATGAAGTGAAAGCTAAAATTATTTGGTCACGCGCCTTTGACTTACTATAGCAGTCGCCCGAACATGCAAGATCACCCCGGGGCAACTGGTCAAGGGCATGAGTAGTCACGCATCCTCGGTGATATTCCGGAATGTAAATACGGGTACCAATACTAAACCTTTAAAAGTAACCCAATCAGCCAATGGAAGTTTTACAAAATCATGTGACTATTGGTCAAAAGAGCACAAGTGAAGTCGGGCCAATGTGAAGTCGACCTGAAAGAAGTCGGCCCCGGTGATTAGATATGAATTAAATATTGCTAATATTATTTTAAATGAGTGCGGCGGACAATTACACTTTAAACAAACACATTATTATTACAATGTGTATGTGTACATAAGGAGGGACTTTCCTCAGTCATCGTTGTAAAATCAAACTAAGGGAACAATTTCAACATATTGTTGGTGTGAAATGTCCAACCAATCTAGTGTAAAGTATGAAGATATGTTCATGTCTGGGCGACAAACATGCGCAAATGTCCCTTAGGCGGGATTTTCGATGAAGAAATATGTTGATGCTGGCATCGAAACATGGTCCCACCTAGATCTTTCAATCATGGCCCTGTATTAATTAATTGAATAACATCTCATAATCTCCTGGAAGTAAATTTCTATTACCATAGGTTATTTATATACATGTAGGCAGGCAAGATAATGATATTATACCCCTCGGGACGTTCACTATTTGGTTTCTGCCAATTAATGTCACTTACTGTTATTATTAGGTATTTATTGTATTATTTCGTAATATAACTGTTGCATTATGTAAATGGCATAAGCTGCAGTCATTATCTGGTTTAAAATGTCAGATACACAAGACAATATTCGGACCAAAGTGCAGAAATCGTTCGAATAAATCTTATGTATAGAACCGTCACAGCCATGATTGGCTTGAAATAGAACCGTAACACGCACACTTGTTGATTAGGCTACTGTTCCAAATTATCAACCGCTATCGGGATATTTTTTCAGCTATTTTACAGAAGAATAACACGCGTATTCTTTACTAAACGTGTGACAATCAGTGTTCGTGTTCATAATGCGTTTCATCACCGAAAACAAACGAATTGCGTTTACGTGGCTTGATTTTCAGTGATAACATGTTGATATTTACGGGTTAACTCGCTAATTTCGAGTTAATGTGATCTAGAGTTCAGGCTTCGATAATACGGCACTTCTACAGCCCCTGTTCATTCGAGAAAGTATAATACATTCAAGATATCTATAAGTATGAGTAATTTTGTCCCGAAAATGATTATTTTAAACATAAGGAACCGTAACAAATCAGTCAACAACCATCACAATACCGACGATAGAACGACTTCCGATGTAACAGTTCCTACACAGTGCATTTGACTCGGCTGGACGATGAAACCAATCCGGTACACAGTTATAAAAAAAAATTTGCTGATTCCCGCCCCAGAAGTTACTTTGATGGACATGACCCATTATACATTGTTACGTGCACTTTAACAGTGGTGGCAATTAACCAGTGGTTTAAGCGACAGCGACATGAGCGAGTCGACATAAATAATTTAGGAACAATTATGAAAGTCATGGAACCTGCCAAACGTCCAACAAACACGAGTGCGAGGAAGCATCTTGTGCAAAAACTTAAAAGAAATAATGTTGCCCCTGGTGGCATTGCGAATGTGACTGGCCTCGCAAATCAAGCCAGTATAAACAATTACTCTGTGACAAAGAACAAGACGACTGTTCATTAATAATGAGCGCTACAAGCGACCTTACCTCTGAATCCAGGGCATTAATGCTAGTCCAACCTAGACTATAGGAGAGAATGTACGGTGTCAAAATCCGACGCCAACATCTCTTCCGGGTTCACTTGTCAGTTCTTCGACTTCCGCGGTTCAATGTACAACAAAGAATGTTGAATGTTCTTGTAAACAATGTACTTGTTTTGTAAACAACAACGTAAACACGAATGAGATGAATATCACAACACCTAGTAACCAACCGTAATCCTAAATAGTTTGTTTATCAACAACATAATCCAGATAAAAATAACAACATAATGCAGGGGGGAGTCTGGAAAAAAATTGCACATATAGGGCCCAAAAAGTTTTTTTTCCGACCCCGAGGGACCCACCACCCCATTTGTGCAAAACAAAAAAAAATTTCCTCCAAAATTTTGGGGACCCATCCCCCTTTCTCATGTTTTATCAAAATTTCAGAGTTTTTTTTAGCCGTTCTTCAATAACTGTGTTAACTGCCTTTCAATCCCATTCCACTATCATTTTTTTTGGTGCAAACTCTTGCTGTGTACCATTAAGACTCAAGCAATAACATGCTTAATTGGTAAACACATATCAGAAAAACGAAAAATAAACTGTATTTCAAGGTGTTTCCTGGTGTTTTCAGTATCTAACAACAATAATAAAGCATTGTGTAGGTACACTATATGTCACAAATCGCCATAGACCCCATTATAGCCTTAATATATCGAGTGTGTTGTGTCTGACAGAGAACACTAGCCAGTGTAAATAGTGGTAAACAGGTCAGGGGTTCCACAATTATTTGTGCATGATAAAGAACTCTTTAGTCTTATCCACCGGGGTGGGGTGGGAGAGGGGAATTGTTTTTGGTTAGGTATACACCTAGATATATGGTTATTATACCCCCCTATATTAGTCTGCGGGTATATAGTTGACGTCTCGAGCCGTCCGTGCGTCAGTCCGTACAAACATTTTGCATTATAACTCAAGAGTCGGTTGTCATATTGTGATGCCCTATGGCATGGTGACAGACCAGAAATGGGGAACGAATATGCATAATAACACGGGTTGTGACCATCAATGCCTACCAGATTTATGGGCCCTGTTCGACTTTATGAAATTCAGTCCGTACAAAGTTTTTGCAATATAAGTTAAGTGTCAGTTGTCGAATTTTGATGTGGTTTGGTATGGTGATAGACCAGAATGATAGGGGAAGGATGTATGCACATGTTACTGCATATCACAGGTTTCGCCTATCAATGCATACCAGAGTTACCGGCCTTGTTCCATCCGTAAACACGTTTTGCATTATTATAACTCAACCATGGGTTAAGTTTCCTGAACGCTATTACGGTGGTCCACTGTGAAATCCAGAATGTTGCTAAATCTGAGGCTAAAGAGTCACTATAGCTGCATATACATGTATAGCCCTATACCAACAAGCATGCATGTACTAACATGCTTACAAACAACATTACATGGTCAGTACTTGTAAATTGTTTGAAATAAAACCATTTTGGAAACAATTTACAAGCCTCTGGACCACCCACCCACCCCGGCCCTATATACGGAATTTTTTTGCAGACTCCCCCTGCATAATCCAGATAAAAATAACAACATAATCCAGATAAAAATAACAACATAATCCAGATAAAAATAACAGTGCAAAAACAGCCGGCATATTGACGGAAGAAAATATGCATTCTTGATTTATTCCTTGGCTACTGCCTTCGTGGTTCTATCCCAGTGGAAATCGAACTATTATGTGATGAGTGTCGTCATTTTAAGCATTGTGTGCGGTTCATCTTATGTTATAATTAATATTTATAATATAATTTTCGGTATCATGTTGGACCAGCACATCGATGGTGTATACTATGCATTTATGTGTTTTGCGTTCGCTTAACAGACACATGTTACTGACGGAGACGGACCTTTGAACTCGTTCTATCAATTGACAAGCATGTTATATGTAAATTCTCGCTATTCATCTCCCATTATGATTAGTCGATAAAAGAAAAGATGCATGCTACGTACCACATGAATATCCTACAAGATGATACTCTGTCACACAAATAAACAGTTAATATTTTATATCAATTGATCATATACATGTATGCACTGTGTTATCTCTCTTCTGTAAATTATTCCATACATTAACATAATACTATAGTTCCGGCATTGTCATCGATATCATTGCGCTAAGCTCTTATGTCACTGTGCATGCTGATACTACACGTGTGACATACTATAAATATGGGGCCGGATTTAGGGGCTAATTATGTGATAAATATGTATAGATCATCTTCATCGATGCTATGGAGGAATACACAATCTCTCTCGTGGATGCGTCACGTGGTTAATGAGCCAAATGAGATCACAGTTTACGCATGCACGTGTGCTTACCGATTGTTATGATTTTGTTGTTTTTGGTAATCGAGTCACACTCTGACGACACGACGCAAACTCCATGCAGGGTTTACCTCCCTTAATAACTCGGTAAGACCGCTGCTACCGGCGACATTTCACCCACATATTAAAATATATACGTTGCGAACAAAGCAACATGCTGCCTTTGTTAAGCACACAAAATATCGAACAAAATTTGTATAAATTTTGAACCTTATGTTTGAAAAGTCCTACAAAAACCGAAGAACTCTATTTCGAAACGATGTGATTCGGTTCTCCGATTATTTTATCATCACAAAAATATAAACGCACGTGTACGACATTGTCACAACTCGAACGGCAAGTCAAACACAAGAGTTCTAATTTGCTGTAATTTTGACGAGTAGGTTGCGAAAATCGTCAACAAAACTACCGCTCCGGTTTTCCATTCTGTCGTTATGTTTTAGTGTGGGAATTGTTCTCACAGCACATAGGAAATTTGACTTTGGGGCGATCGGATTTTGCCATTTTTGCTGGTAAATCCCATGCTAAATATAGAAACACGGACTAGTACCCAGCCGGTTACAGAGTCAGAAGGGAAGCATGACTGGTGCGCTCTAGTAGGAATTGGACACGAAGATGTATTCAGGGTTCCTGGATACTATCTTATAAACACTATTTTACTTTTTATTTAGGCGCTAGTGTATAAAATAATATGTTTGGAACAAAAAGTGCTTTTGTTTAGATTTTTTTTTGGGTTGAATTTTTGTTGGGTATGCTTCAGCATAACTATCACCAAGTATTCATAGTAATAATTTTTGATGCCCATGAAAAACGTAAGATTCCCTGGCACTAAACCTACAAAATAAGTCTGGCACTGAAAGAGAGTAGAATATAAGAACAAATTATTAAAACTGTAAAAAATTGTAAACAATAATAACAAATGATGAAACTTTGTTAGGCCATTGCATTCTCTTATATATGCGAGGCGACCTATGGTCGAAGAGAATGCATTGGCACAGGGTATATGGGTTGATACAAAAATTGGACTTGGCACTGAAAGGGTTAAATGTACTCAATCCGATTAGATGGTCCCCATATCAGATTCCAACAGCAACATTTTTTTTTTAAATGCGGTTTCAGTTATCAGAATCGATTAATTGCCCAAAAATAATGCTAAGCACAGTCAAATATAGTATAAAATTGCCCAAAACCTATTATTTATCAACATTTTGTTCAACGAAATATTGCCGGTTTGTCACATATCTGACACAAAAAAGTCACCTGATTTTAGAGTTATCCATCTTCGTCCGCAAATTTGGTCCGAGACAGTCTTCTCGTCGACTTTTACTGGGCCACTAATATTCGAGATAGTGAAAAATAATAGATTTTAAAAATCGATATCTGATCACTCTGAGCTTTGATGGGTGGGTTTCTCGACTCGAATAAAATATTATTTACCCCCCCCCCCCCCCCGAAGCCAAATAAATAGTAATTGAGTGGTGCTTAATCGGATTGAGTACCTTTAATAGTGAAGTATTCAAACATAAAAATGGTTAAATTGTTCGGGCTACTGTACGTGGCTAAATTGGCCGTCTTCATGCCGCCTTACATCAAAATTGAATTCACATATTAAAATGATAGCGTGAAATAAAATAACATTTAGATACGTGAAAACAATATGAAAGCATATCGAATGGTGTATCCACACGATTACATGAAATGCATATAATAGTGCTATGTGTAATGGCTGCACCAAGCACTGGGTTTAATACACGGTTTATGTCACATGCAACCCCTATTACAGGCCTATCATTAAAAAGCCATAAAATGTTTCCTTATCTCTCACTAGTTACATATGACTTGGCATCGCTCCAACAAAATGACCGCGTGTCTTTACATGGATACAGGCGGAGTAATACTGTTTCAAAAAGCCGCGCAACACCAACACCAGACAATGTAAAATGATTGTTTTGTTCATTACAGTTAATTTTTGTCCAACTTCGTTGCACTTACGAAACAAATAGGCAAATTGGGGGACTATATTTTCCGTCGCCAATCACAGAGCGCTCAATACTGTCGTAGACGGTTGTGAAGCGTCTCAGCTAATGCTGTAAATGTATGTTTTTTTGCAGCTTCTTTTAAGAATTTTTATTTGTTAAAAATGCATAAAGCTCTAGTTTTGTTCATGTGATACACAAGATCTTCAACTCATTATGTTGGGGATACGAGATTTTATGAAAAGAGTTTGATATATTTTATTCACAATGAGTGGTAGACGAGTTGTGAATCAAATTTATCAAACTCGTTTCATAAAATCTAATATCCCATCATAATGAGTTAGAGATTCTCTGTTTTACAGTGTGGCGATTGTATTGTTGTTCGTATATTTTTAAGTCTGCAATTATTGTATTCTACGTTCAATCTGTCAACCTGTCAAGCGTTTTAGAGCAGTTCGGTGAATTTACGCTATCCAATACTGTTATTTATTTACTTATATATTTATGATGCATATATTATGCTGCTATGACGTAATGGCTGCATTACGCACTGGGTTTAATACAGTCCATCTGTCCTCAACCAAACTAACTTCACCCAGTTATTTGTTTAAGACATATAATTAACTACGCGGGTATCGATTACGTATTATCTGTTAATATCAAACCCTTCACTAATGGATACGGTGTAGAGATACGTGACACTCACAAGTACCATATACAACGTTCTATGCCTACTGTAATATCGATAAAAGCCATAGGCACAGGAAATTGTATGGGATGACACTTGCCAATACAAAAATATGAGTTCTCCAAGCTAGCGATGACAATTCCATTTAATTGAGGATAGAACGTAGACAGCGCGAGTAGTTAGTTATAAAGATAACCCGGAACTTGTGAAGATCGTTCCTGCGTCACCCATGATTCTATTAATAGCTTTTTCAGTTTTTAAAAGTAACTACGTGTAATATCGATTATGAGAGAGTGACGTCGGGTCTATATTTCAGCATCCGGCCCCTATATATTTAGAAGATATTACTTGGCCATTATGGACTGCATCAATGATGATGGGAGTTGTGACTTGAATGGTTTGTTGTCTTCAGTTGTGCTTATGTGGGGTGGTAACATGTTAAATTCTGCTATGGTACGAGGATAGAATGAATAGAAATATAAATCTTTGTTAGCTCTGAGGGTGTGGACTGTTAGTTTATTTTTATTGTTGTATCTAGTGCGGACAGTTTTGTATTTTAATATATTAGCTGAGTCAACAGACTGAACTGTAGAAGTAATAATGTAAGCACTGGTAAATCTCTATAATCTAAGTCAGTCTAAGTCATAAAATATTAAGCGCCATAAAAACCTCCACCAACTCTGGCAGTCCAGATACACTATATATCAGAAACCCACTGCGATATATCAGCAATGTTACGCTTACCAGACACTTTGAATGAAATTTATCCCACCATGAACACGGATAGGAATGCATCACACTGTTGATGAATAGAAAGATAAAACTTTACGACCCTCAACCATTTGAGAACGAGATATCGTTAGCAATAAGATGAGCCTAACGAAAATAGACATTAATGTATGATGTGTTCCATTAGAACGCGTTCAGCATATAGAGCGATGAAGCTTGGTCCTATCTTGCGAATTTTAAGTTACAGAGAACGATTGGTGAAGCTAGAATGTCCATCTGTTAAATATGGTCGAATCATTACGGACATGATTGAGACTTTTAAGATTCTCAGGAATCAGTATGACATCAGATTCAAAGAAAAGATTTTTTTCCAGAAATCGGTCTCCACATACACGGGGTAGGAACTGTTCCGCGAGGCTGAAACCTCTTCCTATCTTCGGTCCAGTTCTTATACGATCTGGTCAAGGTCACTGGGGATTTTCCCATGGTAAATAACGCAAGTATTATGCAACATAGATATATATGCAGTTTTTTTTTGTTTTTATTTTGTTTTTTTTTATATTTTTATTGAATAACATTTGAACATACGTATACATAGCTAATACAAGTTACATCTAAAGAATGCATTAATATGCAGACACACGCCTATCGCTCTGTCTTGCGCTCTCTACAGACATACCAGCTGCTTCCATACGTAACTTACATACAATCCCGACTGAGGCCACGTTCACGAACCGGGATACCTTGTCAGGGGAATACGTAGCATTTGACTTACATGTCAAAGATTTGCTAAATATGGAGTATAAACTACGAGTATTATTTTCAGTCATTGCCGTCTATTATATATTGGACAGTTTCGAAGCCTGGAAATATATATGCGCTCATGGAATTTTAGAGATTTCAGACATACAATATAAAACTATTTTTAAGGGTCAACTGTGTAATCAGCTGTGTATCTTGCCAGCTACCTCAACCATCAAGACAGACTAGTTGGAAATTGTTAAGTAAATGTGGAATAGTAGAATCTATCCATTTTAAGAAATGTTCCAGTTCACTAGTGATGGGTCCCAGTTCGCCATTGATAAGATCCGTACATTACCCGAACATCTATGCAACATTATTTTGCTAAAATAAGTGTGCACATATGTTTGAACTAATACTTCACACTAGACTCACTTTTGTTTGAATTTAATCGCTAATGGTTATTGCGATACGGTAGTTTGGTACTTGGTGTAAAGTACGTCTGTACGTCTTTACCAAGTACAAAAAACTCGCAAGTGAACTTGACACGGATCGATAGTGAACTGGACCGAAAATCACAAGAGGATATTTTCTGATGGAGCAGTTCCTACCACGTGACATAAACACGATGGCGCAGCTGCAGTTGATACGTTCAAATAATGATATCGGGAAACACTTCTTCGCGCAAAGTATAGTATTTTCGTGGTATAGTCTTCCCGATATGATAGTGGAAATAACATCTTTTGACGATTTCAAAACAATGATTGACTCTTTATTCCACCAGAAGAAGTACGACTAAGATTGATCATTAGCACTGTTTGTGACATATACCGGTGTGAGTATTCACACACATGTATAACAATTAATATGGGAACAAATTGTCAAGAATACACATTCAACCCTTTACCCAACAAAACGGCCAAAACCGGCCAAATAAAACTTCAACAGCCTAAAATATCTTCGGTCTGTCTCAATAGAACCATACAAATATGGATATCATTGGAACCGGCTCCTTGACCACATTGTGATAGTTACAGTTATGCCTTGTGCCAATGCATTCTCTTATATATGCGAGTCGACCATAGGTCGCCTCGCATATATAAGAGAATGCATTGGCCTAAAAAAAATATTTTTAATGTGTTAAGCCAATGCATTCTCTTATATATGCGAGGCGACATATGGTCGACTCGCATATATAAGAGAATGCATTGGCACAGGGCCCTAATGTAAATCTCCAAACCGTCGCTTCAGACGATCATGGCCAGGAACTTACGTTACTAATGTAATCTCTAAACCGCCGCTTCAGACGTCCAGGAACCTACGTCACTAACGTAAATATCTAAACCGTCGCTTCACACGGCCAGGAACCTACGTCACTAATGTAATATCTAAACCGCCGCTTCAGACGTTCGAGAACATACGTCATTACTGTAATCTCTAAACCGTAACTTCAGACGTTCAGGGGCAGGAAACTAAGTCACTAATGTAATCTCTAAACCGTCGCTTCAGACGTTCGTGAGCATTCGTCACTGGTATAATCTCTAAACCGTAGCTTCAGACGTTCATGGCCAGGAACCTACGTCTCTCGTGTAAGCTCTAAACCATCGCTTCGGATGTTCACATAGTTCACATAGCTTCAGATGTTCAGGAATCTACGTCACTAATGTAAATCTCCAAACCGTCGCATCAGACGAACATGGCCAGGAACCTACGTTACTAATGTTAATTTCTAAACAGTCGCTTCACACCACCAGGAACCTACATCACTAATGCAATATCTAAACCGTCGCTTCGGACGAGCATGGCCATGAACCTACGTTACTAATGTAAATCTCCAAACCGTCGCCTCAGACGTCCAGGAATCTACGTCACTAACGTAAATCTCTAAACCATCGCTTCAGACGTCCATGAACTCTACGTCACTAATGTAAATCTCTAAACCGTTGCTTCAGACGTCCATGAACCTATATGTCACCAATGTAATTTATAAACCATTGCTTCAGACATCCACGAACATACGTCACTAATGTAATATCTAAACCGCCACTTAGGACGATCATGGCCAGGAACCTACGCCACTAATGTAATCTCTAAACCGCCGCCTCAGACATTCGGGAACATACGTCACTAGTATATAATCTCTAAACCGTTGCGTCAGACGTTCATGGCCAGGAACCTACGTCACTAATGTAATTTCTAAACCGCCGCTTCGGACGTTCGAGAACAAATGTCACTAATGCAATCTCTAAACCATCGCTTCAGACGTTCATGGCCATGCAGGAACCTACGTCAATAATGTAAAACATTCAAGTGCATATATGCTTCACTCTCGTGGTTTCCAACACCTCTCCATACTTGTACATAACGGCCCACCACACTGGCCAGGGGAGCCCACTTTAATCCAACTGTAATTATATGTCATGTATATTGATCTCTCCTATACTTGGAGGTAATAAAGATATCTCTGAGCTAGATATTTGCTGTACATGTTATAGTAGTTACGAGGTAAGGGGTTGAGTGCATTTTATGAAAATTTATTAAATGGTTCAGGTGTGTTTGAACTTCAAAATCGGGACACAGTCGATACCTATTTTCCTTGTAAATTTAAGTTATAAATATGAGTTTTTAAGATTACTGCATTTTGAATGCGCATTGTGAATATCCACTAGTTTCTCCTGTCAGAGAAAAAACGTTTATATGTGTTTTAAACAAATATAAAATCAAAACCGCTTTAGGTTAGATACCTGATAGGTTGCGTAGGTTCCTGGTCTTGTGCTTTTAATGTGTTTTAAGGATCTGGGGACCCCAGAGTTGTACACATTGCTTCCTTTTCTTATTGCAGATGAGCCCAGCTTGATGTGGAACCTTCCCATTTTTGTGTGGATTTATTATCTCAAGCAAGTCACCAATATCTGTGGGATAAATTTCACTGGGGACAGCTTCTAACACTAAATAGGTTAACCCTTTACCCAAAAGAACGGCCCTGTGCCAATGCATTCTCTTATATATGCGAGTCGACCATAGGTCGCCTCGCATATATAAGAGAATGCATTGGCTTAACACATTAATAATTATAAAATTGTTAAAGAATGTAAGAAAAAATGGTAAAAAGTGTTAAAAAAAGATTTTTGTTAGGCCAATGCATTCTCTTATATATGCGAGGCGACCTATGGTCGACTCGCATATATAAGAGAATGCATTGGCACAGGGCATAACTGTAACTATCACAATGTGGTCAAGGAGCCGGTTCCAATGATATCCATATTTGTATGGTTCTATTGAGACAGACCGAAGATATTTTAGGCTGTTGAAGCTTTATTTGGCCGGTTTTGGCCGGTTTGTTGGGTAAAGGGTTATACCCAATTGACTGTCTTTCTCTGTGGTCATCATTGACATACTAAAGCTGGGCTTTTGGGTGTGACTTCCCTGGTAGCATTCCTTCATTTGGGCTAATGTTTACAATGAATATTCAGAAATATAAAATTTCAAAGTCTTAATGTGAGGAGATATACATAGTCTTGCGACATGTATTTACCAAATATGAGTGTTTATGCCATGTACTACAGATAGGATAACTTGACATTTACCCAAAGTTGTTTTTATTAGTTGATATTTTTGAGAATTTCTAGAAAATTGGGATTCCTTCATCCTTACTGTGGTAGTATACAAGAGACACGGAGACGATAGGGATTTGGCCGAATTTACCATCGCTCGTAAAATTACCAAATTTAGTTGATATCTCCGATTAATGGTAACGATGACGACATGCCTAGTTTTTTTTAAGCTGATGATTTCACAGTTTTGATCTGACTCATACCTAATGACGGAATAGATCGTCAATTCCCCCCTCGAGACATTGCATATACAAAATCGACAACACATTATAAAACGTGATATTCCGACCTATCGGCTGTTAATTTATCTACACTTATAAACGAACAAAGGGTCGATAGCATGTTTGGTATAGAGAAAGGATTGGTCCGTAATTCAGAAATATGTCTTCATACATGTATGTATCCGCTTATCTCATGACCTCATTAACATCCACGGGGGGAATCACGTGGTTTCGAGTTTATGAGTATCATGCATTCAAAAGGCCGAGGCGATCTATAACGCGACCAGAAGCGAGGAACAATTTAATAAACTGAGATATTAAATAATATTTTGTCAGCTACGTGCAGATGTTATACTATTTTTCAAACAAGCTGATAAATCATTTGTATCCAAATCTCATCTGTTTGCTCCTCTAACATTCCGAATAAAGTCGTCTGTCGAAGGATTCTCCCTATTGGTGTATTTCACACACCTCCGACTGGCAACTTTGGTCAGAATATTAAAGAAAACCACTGAGTATTTCCGAACAAATAAGGTATCAACTTGTTTAACAAATAAACTAGCATATGCTCGTAATAGTAAAATGGTATGTTTTGTGTCAGTTTCTCATATATTATGTTTTTGTGCGTTTGCACTAGCCTTAACCATTTTGTATACGTGGTACTCACAACCTCGAAACCACGTGATTCCCCACGTGACATAGTCAACACGAGCGGATCTTGGTGATCCAGCTGAGGGCGCCGATGGGTGTCAACACGACCCGATGTAAACACGACCCGACCAAGATGATCAAGCTGAGTGAGCTGATGGGCGTCAACACGACCGACGTCAACGCGACCCGACCTAGATGATCAAGCCGAGTGTGGTGATTGGCGTAAACACGACCCGACGTCAACCCGACCCGACCTAGATGATCCACCTGAGTGCGCTGATGGTCTTAAATACGCACGCGGGTCGGTTCGCTTTGAATATATGTAAATTAGATCACGCCAATTAGCAGTCCATGTTCATCATGCCATAATCTGAGAGGGGCGGCTGTCAATACTATAAACCATATCGCCATTCGTCTAATCAGCTATATCTATAGATAGTGTCAATAGCAAACCCATGTAACCTTTCATCTACCCACTATGTGTCATACCAAATCTTCTAATCGGCCCATCAAGCTATAAATGTACTGGTCCATCTCTTATATCCGATCCAATCAACAGCCCATTCATGAGGACATTTCACATCGACATGAAAGCACTCAGGTATAGTCGGTAATGGGCATGGCTGTAAGTTATCATATGTCGGACAGATCAGATCAGACTATACGCGTACAGTGACATGAAAGCATTCAGGTATAGTCGGTAATGGGCATGGCTGTAAGTTATCAGATGTCGGACAGATCAGATCAGACTATACGCGTACAGTGACATGAAAGCACTCAGGTATAGTCGGTAATGGGCATGGCTGTAAGTTATCATATGTCGGACAGATCAGATCAGACTATACGCGTACAGTGACATGAAAGCATTCAGGTATAGACGGTAAGGAGCATGGATGTAAGTTATCATATGTCGGACAGATCAGATCATACGCGAACATCACATGAAAGCACTGAGGTATAGTCGGTAAGGAGCATGGATGTAAGATATCAGACAGATCAGATCAGACTATATGCGTATACATCACACGAAAGCATTCAGGTATAGTGTAATATGGACCGGGGTGTATGACATCCGGCCGCCTTAAGCCGTCGAGCGTGAATCCCTTTAGTCATTTATAGCTCTCCATTAACGAAATGTTGCGTCACGTTTTGATTAAACTTTTGTATTTTTCAATGTTTTTACCGTTTCCTATATTTGATGTTAACTTTAGAATCTTGCTGGATTAATTATACTTTGATCGGCAATGCCACTGTAACAGTAATGTTTACATAAAAATGGATTCGTTAGTGGAGAGTTATAAATAATGAAGTTACAACAAATTCAATCTATTTACGCATTTTTTTGTTGTTATTTACGACATCTTGAGCGGATGGTTGGGCTGTGATATGAAGGCAATGTGGCGAATGGTGACTTGAACCATCTGTTCTGGAATCAGAAACGAGTGAATTTGTCAGAGTGCCAATTAGTGTAATACCTATCCTAATTAATATCGCCACATGTCGTATATAACCACGAAGCCACTTGAATGGAGTATTTGAAATGAATTGACGGAATTTGTTCCTGTGGTTTGTATGATGGGCGCACTTGACTTTGACTCGGGATTACTCTCTGTAAGAGCTCTCTCGTGAATTTTGATGCGTTGAGCATCACAACAAATTAAACAAGACAGAGGGGCTTATCTTCAATGGAAATTACTGCCATACAGTCGGTATATGCTACCGTGAAGGCTCCCATTGTGTGCATCCTTTGGGGGTTGTTATGTATAGCCAACAGACCCGTTTACATCGCCGCGTTCATGTTACTGATATCAGCCTTATCTGTAGTAGTCTCCTTACCATGATGATTGAAGTTGGAGTGCGTTCAAATAGTACGCTTCTTATTATATAAGATATTAGCAAGGTTCAGATACATACACGTGATAGTTTAGGCAGCGACAGCTGTTGTTGGGGTGGAATCAACATGTGGGTCGCGTTGATATTAAGACGTCATGTGGTCCCTCGTCGCTAATAAGAGACCCGGATGACACAGTAGCCACTGAAGACACGTGTCGGTCACCTGCATGTATGCACGACAATTATGACCAAACTATCTAACAAATATATCGAAAGAATATAGCCCAGAGCTCGTATTTACCAACTGGGTTTATATTTAAATATCTAGTCAATATGGTTTATACCGCGGACGAGGTCCAGAGCTCGTATTTACCAACTGGGTTTATATTTAAATATCTAGTCAATATGGTTTACACCGCGGGCGAGGCTCACAGAGCTCGTATTTACCAACTGGGTTTATATTTAGGCCGTGGCTAGAGTACCGTATACGGCACTCTAGCCAAACTGCTAAAGTACCGGGGCCTTATCATACGACACTTTACCCAGCAAACTGCTAAGTACCGTGTTTGATCGGAGTATTTGGTTGGCATGTCAATATGCAGATAATTGCGTTGACGTCATTCTACGTACGTGTGTGCCAAGCAACGAAATAATCCACGATACTCTAGCAGTTTGGCTATAGTGCCGTATACTACACTCTAGCCAGTCCGTTATATTTAAATTTATCTTACAATTTGGCTATATTTCCTCAAATACACGCGAAAACGCCAAGGTGGTTTCCGATCTTGTATCCTGGATGGCAACAAGGATATCGTGGATGGCAACAACGAGTGCACGTGCGTTTTGACAACTGGCTTGTTTTATAAACAAAGCGTCTAAATAACCAATTTAAAAGCCGTAAAATAACATCAGCGTGCGCTACGAACGTAACATTATAAATGCTTGTGTTAACAAAGTGGAATGAACGTGGAGAAAGGACAGGACAGGACCGAAAAAAACTAAAAAACGTACCGCAAAATGTTTGGAAATTAAAAAAGCAACACATTTTTTACAGCGCGCACGAATACGGACTATTTCGACAATTTATATTATAAGCGAAGTAGGGAATTCCCCGTAATTCAGTATGGTCTTGATCAGAAGCTGCTGACGGCAATTTTTATTCGATAAAATACAGAAGGGAAATTGAAATAAAATTATATTTTGTTAAGGATACAAGAGAGATTACGAAAAGTCCGTAATTTCATTGCATTTCCCATGAATTAATTTTAATGTGTGATTTAGATGCTTTTAAAGTGTCGTCTGCATTTGCAATTTCTGCAGAGTACACAACGTAAATCGGCCGATTCTTGCGAATGTATGTAAATTTGAAACAATATGGAATTTAACAAGGCATCATACGATGATTTAATGCAGCTATTTCGAGAAGATGACGATTTGCATGATGGTGTGACTCACTTGTGATCAGAATCGACAAAG
The DNA here is from genome assembly GCA_032622095.1 of Siphonodentalium dalli. Classification (NCBI taxonomy): domain Eukaryota; kingdom Metazoa; phylum Mollusca; class Scaphopoda; order Gadilida; family Siphonodentaliidae; genus Siphonodentalium; species Siphonodentalium dalli. Next base: position 13,495,017 of record CP136067.1, read on the forward strand.
AAAACAGTTCTAGAACTAGTGAAAGAATTGTTTTAGTTGAAAGTCAGTGTACTAATTCTCAAATGTTGCCTGCAGATACAACGATCTCAGCCAGTGTTTCTAATTATGGGTCCTCAGTTCCATTATGGGGATGGAGAAGGAAGAACAGTGAAAATAACAACATTATCAATACAACTACAAGTACTTCAACTGCTAATACCACTGTTGTTACATCACCACTGACAGAAGTAAGTGCTCAGCAGAGACCAACAATGGTAACATTTGTTAATGTTCAGGACTCTGACAAAGATGACTTTGTATCTAGTATGCAGAATGAAGAAAACCCAAGTTGTAATAAGGGCATTTACAAGATTTCTGTCCCAGAGGAATGAATTTCGGGCTATTGAAACGATTGACCCAATTCACATGGACAACTATATAGGGTCCTTCATACTATCTGTCAGGAAAGCAGATGGATCTGATTATGAGCCGGACTCATTGAAATCCTACCACCGCGGTATCGATAGATATTTGAGGGAGAAGAAATGTCCATATCGTATATGTATGGACCGCGAATTTGAAAGTTCCAGGACAGTATTGGCAAGCAAGAGGAAACAGTTGAGCCGATAACAGAGAGCGAGGAAGTTATTCTCAGGGAAAGAGATGTGTTAAGTGTTGACTGCCCCTGTGGTTTGCAAAATCTAATGTGGTATAACAATGTGAAATTGTTCGGAATGCGCACTGGAAAAGAGCAACATAGTTTGCGATGGGGTGAAATTATGCTCGAGAAAGATGCAAATGGAATAGAATATTTGAAACACAACGAAAGGACGACAAAAACTCGAACAGGAGAAAGTGCCAGTACTCGCCACGGAGCATTCAGTCCAAAAGCTTTCCCAATCCCTGGAGTTCCAGCTACAGAATGTCCAGTTGCAGCCTACAAGGTTTTTGCATCAAAGCGTCCATTGAACACTTTGCAATATGATTCACCATTCTACATTCAAGTGAATCATAATCGGAAACCAGATTCACCTATCTGGTATAAGGCTAAGTCTACGGGTGAACACGCCTTAGCCAAAATCATGAAGAACATGGCAGAGAAAGGTGAACTTCCTGTTAGAAAGACCATTAACTGCGTCCAGAAAACAACCTGTACTCGATTCCTTCATAATGACATTACTCCGAACACAATAGCACAGCTTTGTGGACACAGAAATATTGCCAGTGTCAATAATTATTCTATTGCGTCAGTGGAAATGCAACGGAAAATGATGGACATTCTTTGCATAGCACAGAAACGAACATCAACCTCTGATCCCATTGACAATTCGAATTCCGCTCAAACTAGAATTGTTGATACACGTGACACTGAGAGTGCGAGTCAGAAATCGATTGTTGAAGTGTCGGAAACTTCGAAATTCATAAAAACAATGTGAATGGACAGTCATCTCCTGCAATGCCTCTCGCCAACCATATTACCATCCAAGGAGATTGCACCATACAATATTACAATTATCCTGTGAAAAGTGACGATTGTGTCGAACATTTGAAACGGAAATATCGTCGCCTCATCATTGAATCCGATTCCAGCCAAAGCGAAGTTGAATAGTCACGTGACTCAGAATTTGACTTCTCACGACGTCGCGTGCTGAGAATTGTGTACGCGTGTAATAAAATAGTTTCTGTTTTAAATTCAGTTTTATTGCATTTTAATGGGACGAATTGTAAGATAAATTGGTTATCACCACCCAGTGTGTTTCCGAGATCCATATTCAAGTCTCGCTGCCTTCTCTGGCTGTCTATCGACTCGTCTTACGGACTCGTCGATAGACTGCACAGAGAAGGCAGCTCGACTTGAATACTGCTCTCGGAAACAAACATGGTGGTGATAACCTATATATCTAGTCAATATGGTTTATACCGCGGACGTGGCTCAACGGGAAGCTATTTGGTTGTCAATTCGATTTGGTTGCAATTTTCGATAATCTTATTTGGCTGCTCCATTCCTCCACTGTAGATTGTGTTTTGATACTAAATATTCCGGTGTTATTCACTAAAGTAAGGCTACAATATGTCTTCAAATTCATCGAGCATCCCCAAACCTGCATCAAACCCGTCACGCAGCTCACGCTACAGGCTGTGCATTTGACTTATTTACGACTGTTGCAGTCAAAACATTTTTTCTTCCATTCTTTAATAAGTTTATCATTTTTTATCATTTTGTTCTTGCATTCTTTATAATTTAAAAAAAAAAAAATTCTTATATTCTTAAACAATTTTTATCATTTGTTATCATTATTTCTTACATTCTTTAACCATTTTTGTTTTCAATTTTTCTTCGGTTTTTCAACAATTATAAAAAAGTGCTAAAACATTTGTTAGGCCAATGTATTCTCTTAATATGCGAGGCGACCTATGGTCGACTCGCATATGTAAGATAATGCATTGGCTCAGGGTTTTCACAAAACTTCAGGAAGCTCCAGTCATGAAAGAGTTACCACAGTAAGACAGCACACATATTATGACATCGCTACTGTGGTACATGTTACACCAACCATTGATTGTCATCAGTGTTACAGTGGTACATGTTACACCAGCCATTGATTGTCATCAGTGTTACAGTGGTACATGTTACACCATCCATTGATTGTCATCAGCGTTACAGTGGTACATGTTACACCAGCCATTGATTGTCATCAGTGTTACAGTGGAACATGTTACACCAGCCATTGATTGTCATCAGTGTTACAGTGGTGCATGTTACACCAGCCATTGATTGTCATCAGTTTTACAGTGGCACATGTTACACCAGCCATTGATTGTCATCAGTGTTACAGTGATACATGTTACACCAGCCATTGATTGTCATCGGTGTTACAGTGGACCGTCAGTGATTGTCATCAGTGTTACAATTATTCTTATGAGATGAAACACAAATCAGGATACTCATTTGGATATATAATCCTAACGACAACGACGGCGACGATGGTAATGATGACTGCATGCTATAGTGGTGATAATGTTGATAATGATGATGGAGATGATAATGACGATGATGCCGATGCCGATTGCGTGTTCTGATGACGACGATGATATTGATGACGATAGTTGAGGGTGGTGATGATAGCGGCGACAATGATTATGCTGATGATGCGGACGATAAGCCTTCTAATGATTACGGTGGTGATGACAACGAAGATGATGCTTATGATTACGATGATGATGATTATGATGATGATGTGGATTATGATGATGGTGATGACGATGGTGATGATGATGGTGATGATGATGATGATGATGCTGATGATGCGGACGATAAGCCTTCTAATGATGTCGGTGGTGATGACAACGAAGAAGATGATTATGATTACAATGATGATGATTATGATGATGATGCGGATTATGATGATGATGATGATGATGATGGTGATGACGATTAGCATAATACATATGACGATTATAGTGATGATGAGATGATGACGATGACTATGTTGTAAATAGTGTATATATGTTTACATTCATCTCAAATTTCATGTTAATTCATGATTGAGTTATTAAAGCATTCGCTATAATGTTCTATATCCATTTTTTGGTGGTAAACTCGATTTGAAAATTTGACCATCTGGTTTTCGTATATGTCTGCTTTATTTTCACCTTATGATGTTTTCATTTTATGCTTGGAAACTTTATATAAATATGTAGAAATTGCTTTGCTTTAAATTGCGTTGACATGTGTTTGGAGATAGAGCATTATGCTGAACAATTTGGCTTTTTTTTCGTGAGTGCTAAAGTGGTTTATAGGTTCTAAATCATTCCAAAGTTCAAAACTCGCACAGTATGTCATTTTCTGGGCTATTTTAGCCAAAGAATTCAGCTAGAATTAATATTTTCATATATAAGAGTACGAAAGCACTATTTCCAGTCAGGCATATTGACGACCATTAGTTCCCATTGCTTACCATTGTCGGATCGAGATAGAATAGTTTAGCACTGAAATTTATCCGATCACGTGTTACAAAATAAATCTATTCATTGGTCCACAGTGGAGATATAATAAGATAGCACTATCATTCATATCTTGGTATATGCTATACTTAATATCTTGTATTTTTCGGACAGAAAATCCCTCGCCGAATAGAACCGTACCGTTATCTCATTTCAAGCCACGACGTGGCACGTGTGATCCCGATTGTACAATAGCCAATTAATCGTGAACATCCAACTGAATTACTAAATTGACTTCCGTCCATTCTGATTACACAGACATGCCCTTACTGTGAAAGTCAACACCAACAGTAAAGTCAACTCGACGAACAACACACATGGCTGTATATTTCGATAATCAAAAGTGTGCGTATTAGGTGTCGTGACTTAATGATGTGTCTCGACTTGCATAGTAAGAGCACGTCTGTGTAATTAAAATGGACGGAACTCAATTTAGTAATTCGGTTTGAGGTTGGAGGCTGTGCATGCATGGTGTATTTAATCGAGGGAGTATACTCGAAGACGACAGGGGGACGCAGTCTAACCGCACAACATGCCCGTTGGCCAGTTCAAAATCCCCGTTCAGCATTTCAGTGGGTACCGCTCATCTGATTCTCCCGAACTCAGTTATAAAAGTAACATTCCGATCGGGAGTAATACTTAAGAAATGAATGTAGCGGGTCTGTAGTGGGTGTGTATTATTGGGCTACACGGTGCTGTGGCCGTTGGGGCATGCACATTGTGTGAACCGCGAAGTGGTCCTCACTAAATATGCCCCCCAATGGCCACAGCCATTTATATAACTTTCTGATGATTCATTCCCATGAAAAAGCTAAGTGTATTTTATTTATTTTCAGAAAATATGCCGATAATTTGAGACTAACCCATGCACGCAGCACATTAAGTCAGCCCAATATACGATGTCCAAGTACTTAGCAACGATACCGTGATTCATATAAATACCCTGTCTTCAGATGCAATTCGGCTGAACTAAGAAAAGTACGCGCACTTATTATGCTGACCGCTTTCGGCGATTAGGTCATATTATGTAAACAATTTGTGACGTCGTTCGTGCTAAGGTCTGTGTGTTATTTGGGAATGGAACAGTGACCCAATTGACAGTTGCCAAATCACGGAACAGGATTTAGTGTAACATATACGGGCAATGTAATTATAACTGGCGGCGCCAGCAACAATACGATCAGGGGTAACGTCTTAACATTAGTATGCTCACCTCACCTGTTTGCATGTTTAAAATGATGTTTTCACTTTATGCTTGGAAACTTTATATAAATATGTATAAATTGCATTGCTTTAAATTGCGTTGACATGATTGTTTTTGGAGATAGAACATTATGCTGAATAATTTGGCTTTTTTCGTGAGTGCTAAAGTGGTTTATAGGTTTTAAACAATTCCAAAGTACAAAACTCGCACAATATGTCATTTTTAGCCAAAGAATTCAGCTAGAATTAAGATTTTCATATATAAGAGTACGAAAGCACTATTTCCAGTCAGGCATATTGACGACAATTATATAGTTCCCATTGCTTACCATTGTCGGTTCGAATTAGAATAGTATAGGACTGAAATTTATCCGATCACGTGTTACAAAATAAATATATTCATATAGAATGCAAGAACAAAATGATAAAAAATGATAAACTTATTAAAGAATGGAAGAAAAAATGTTTTGACTGCAACAGTCGTAAATAAGTCAAATGCACAGCCTGTAGCGTGAGCTGCGTGACGGGTTTGATGCAGGTTTGGGGATGCTCGATGAATTTGAAGACATATTGTAGCCTTACTTTAGTGAATAACACCGGATGATATAATACGGCACTTAAATAACGCGGCTATGATCGCCTCAATTGACTGAAGAGAACTGCCTGATGATATAGACTAATGGATGCTTGTGGCGAGACACTGGGATGTATCTCCAGTAGCAGATTGTTATGGCCTTTGTAGAAATTAGTTGAACTAACTAGCAACTGGTTTATATTTCAATTTCAAGACTTAAAGGAGAAAGGTTTCATACAGCACGAACAAAGATGTGTAGCAACTAAATATCACAGAATCGCAATATATAAACCGGTTCCATATTCCCGATTTTCTGTCCAGAATTAGTATATTCGGCACCAATTCGGGACCAGATCAAATCGGCAGCATTCGAGATAATTCTGGACGAGTTTTATTCCAAAAAGCCGCCGAACTGATGCCGAATTATGACAAAATTTAATCGTCACGAACATTGTCGAGTATTCCAGAATGCTTCCGAATTTCTTCCCGAATGATCAAGAATTATCCCGAACTGATACAGAAATTTCGTGCGAGTGGCTGCCGAATTGCCCAGATTACTACCGACTTACACCGAATTGTTGCCGAATAACCCGAATCAATGCCGAACTGGTACCGAATTGATGCCGAATAAATACCGAATTGGTATTCAATTGCTGCCGAACGTCCCGAATCGATGCCGAATTTTTCAGATACACCGGATCTCAGTATAAAAGCAGCCACACATGGCGAATTCGGGAATAACATACCGAATACTGCCGACTACTCCAGAATATCCACCCGAATATTGCCGAATACTGCCGACTACTCCCGAATAGGTGCCGAATTGCTCCCGAATTTCTCCCAATGATTGACAATTCGGGAGCGATTCGGCTTGGTTCCCGATAGTTTTGAACATTTCAAAACTGTCGGGAGCGAGTCCAGATTCGTCCCGAATCGACCCCGATAGCACCGATATCCCCGATCATGTTCGGGGGTAAAAATTCACTGTCCCGACTTGTCCCGAACTTACTCCACGATTTTTGAAAAATTATGATTCGGGAGTCATTCGGGAACATTCGGGGTGGGAAATCGGGGATATGGAACCGGGGCTTAACGATAACGTAATCTATATATATACCCTGTCTTCAGATGCAATTTGGTTAAACTAAGAAAAGTACCCAATTATTATGCTGACCTCATTTAGTGATTAGGTCATATTAGGTCACCAATTTGTGACGTCGTGTTCGTGTTGCGGTCGCTGTGTTATTGGGGTATGGAACAGTGACCCATCTGACAGTTGGACAAATCACGGAACAGGATTTAGTGTAACATATACGGGCAATGTAATTATAACTGGCGGCGCCAGCAACAATACGATCAGGAGTAACGTCTTAACATTATTATGCTCACCTCACCTGTTTAACAACAAAGGAAACCACATATTACCATGCAGTGAACTGATAATCCGTCTGCCGTAAGAATTTTCCTCCGAAAAATGTCAGACACGCAATGGAAACATATATATAGAGATTCGTGGAAATTATTATCTACTCATGAGCTATATACACACAACTACATGTCCATAGCACAGTAAGTCACCAATATGCCACGCGACATCGATATCCGGCGCCCGCTGAGCGAATAATGGGTAAAACTAATATTTGAAAATATGGTGGCAGACGACCAATTCTAGAAAATGAATTTGTAAGATCTCTAAGACAGGCGCTCGTCAGTCTAGGAGTTCTATGATTATAGTGGGAGGAATATTCATGTATTGAACGCCGAATAGCCGGAAATAAGCATTCCGCAATAACCGTGTTCCAGAGCACCATATAGTCTGTCGCGTGGTATCCGTCTGGTACAAGATAATAACATATAGAACATCAATATTTGAAAGTATTTTGGCTACAATGCCACAAAAATTATTAACCAACCCTACACACGACGTCGTATTCTAAAAGACTGACTATATATACGTGAGTCGACTAGATGTCATTTCGATCACATGGACCAGGTTCCACCAGGAGCCAACCATGTCTCATTGAAGCGGATGTTTTGTTTGTAGGGCCACGTTTTAGTACCCGGATGTTTGGTTTCTTGGCCCTGTTTTAGCGCCATTGTAGACGATATGCCATATATCGGCGTTGTCAATTTGAGTAGGGGTGAACGCCCACATAAAGGGTTATTTTCACTATCAAAACACGCCGCTGCACGATTAGACAATAAACCTGCCAATATATACTAATCGGGTTACCTCCCTTTGCGTGGGGGCACTTTTCCTCGCTTATCGGTGATTGAACCTGCTTCACCATCACTGCCATGCACTAAAATCACCCCTAGACACCACAGGGGCGGTCCGGGTGGTGTTTAGTAACACCACCGAAGGACGTGTACGGTTATTAAGTTGGATTAATGCTATATTAAGGTTTAACGAAATCAGTCCAATATGGCATATACAGGGATATTGGTAGGAGAATACCAAAAAATCACAAAAATGATATCCTATGTGGAAAATAGCGGACATTTCCAAAACGTAATGTATGTTATTAATTGGTTGTTTCCATATTGGCCGAGTTATGACGCCGAGGTCTGTCGTATTGGCCTGACTCCTGAGGCCACGGGCCGCAGACCGAATGCTAATACGACAGAACGAGGCCTCACAACTCGGTCAATTTGGAAACAACCACTTAATGAGTATTTTATTAATTAGCAACACTGGGAATAATTGTTTCACAGGATGAATATATTAACATAGATATATACCATTGTGTGCTTTATTAAATTAACAATTATTTCAGCAATTTTTATTCCTGTAAACTTTGTGAAGAACTTGCAGCGAGTTCACAGTACTGTCAGTTTCCACTGGGAATGATATTGATACACAAACATGTAATTCATCCACGTACATGTATATTTACTCCCAAAAAACAGTGACTGTCCGTAATTCATCCAAAATCTGTAATTTATCTTCCGTCAACCCAATATTCTTTGCCAGATCGAGTTAAATACGTATGACGTCATTTACGTCACCGTTGACTTATTGGCCGACTTTTTACTTATTGGCCGTGTTTTCCACTTATTACACATAAGAGCTAACTTTTTAATTCTGTATGTGCACCTTTAATTCACGTTTATTTAGTCTTACTCTTGTGCGATAAGCAAAACACTCCATGTCGTGGCGATTAGTTTTTGGAGAGAGATTGACGGTTACCCATTCGACACCGAAATCTTGAATGGCGAGGAATACCGGTATAAATTGACACGCACACACATCACCTGCGCTCCAATGCACCAATAGGAGGTTTCAAGAGGTTGGTGTTCTAGATCAGCTCTCGTTGTGCATGTATAATATATTATATATGTCTGATCAATGCCTGCGATATATAAACTTGTATGTGTTACGTTTTGTGGTAATCGACTTTAAGATTGCTTCTACTAATTAAACATCCAGATTTCGAACATCAAAAACACCTCAACCATTTAATAGATGTTTGTAAAGTACACATAACCCCTTTCACGGGAAAGTACAATAACTCCAATAACCACAACAAGTTATATATCTAGCTCAGCCAATGCATTTTTTTTTATTATTTTTTATTTTTCAATCGTTGATGCATGTATTTGTTATTAGATGTACAGTATAGCGCTATATCGGTATGTTGTAAACAATATGGTGTAAATTTTAACCAAAGTGCACAAAGTGGGGTTTCCCGGTGTTGAGTGTTTTGCGTATCGCACACTCTACGCAATGCACTGTAACATAACATGGCCTTTGTTTACTAACACACTGTACGCTCTTGACAACAACATGCTATTTACGCGATATTTATGATTTGTACAAGAACAAAATATGTCAATATCTTAATATTCTTTCTGTTTATGGCAGGGGGGGGGGGGGTGAACAAAAAAATTCTTTTCGGCAACTAAAAAAAGAATTTCCTGCTTGTTTTTTAGTGTTTTTGGCAATGAGTTGGGCTTCAAAACCACTTTGAATGAGAGAAATAATGCAATTCTAACTGGTAAACTGACTGCAGGCAGTTATCGTGTTGTATTTTGTTGCAAATTTTGAAATCCAAGATGCCACTGGCAGCCATGTTTTTTTGGCCGAATGACCTCAAAATGACTCATTCCTATTTACATGTCCATGTTAACATCCATGATAAATACACAGAAATTCATATACAGCTGTTTACAGTGAATTCCCCCCCCCCCCCCCGCAAATCTCTGTTTTAGTGTTAAAAGGGGGGTGGGTGTCAAAACATGGTCGGAAAAAACTGCCGAAAACGGAAACAAATTTGGCGGTGGGGGTGGGTGGGTACAAAAAATGATCGAAAGGGAAAAAATGCCATACGTGCCTGAATTTTTTTTCCGACCCCCCCCCCCCTGTTTATGGCGGTTTTAACTGATGTGACCTTTCAACAGCAATACCTATCGCGAAGGCCATCCTTATCTTTAACCCTTTCATGGCGGGAGCCTCGCATGTGTAATATATTACAATGTCTTACAATGTCAAGGTAATATTGTTAGGCCAATGCATTCTCCTATAAATGCGAGGCTCCATATTGGAGACTCGCATATATAAGAGAATGCAATGGCACAGGGTTTTCGGAAAATGTCAGGAAGTTCCAATCTCGAAGGGTTAATATTACTAGGAAGCAGCCAGATGTATATGTTATATAGATAGATGAGAACAATACCTTATGTATAGAATCCGCAATGTAAAAAAAAGTATAGCTAACCTTAAAGGTGTGTAGTTAAAGCAGAAGCCGTTACCATCGTAACGCTCTCGGGCAACAGCATGGATTGACAGCGACAACTCCGGATGGCTATCGAGAGGGATGCGATCAAGGTAACGTTCACATTCGGACTTTATAGAAGAATGCAATGAAAGAGGGAGTTCCTACAGATGACCGCGGGGCATCGTTCACATTCGGACTTTATATGGGAATGCTAGCAGATGACCGCGGGGCACCGGAAGAAGCTGGGATTGACTCATTTTAATTTCACATCACGTTATGAAATTGTCAATTATGGGTGCAAGAGCTAATGCACTGATAGTTCAGATAACATGTTCCACGAACCAATTAGGGCCCAGAGTTCTTTTGGCCGCCGCAAATACAGCTTGATCGGCAGAAAGGCTGAAAAACAATAATCCGATTTCAAACGAATTTAAAGCATTTAATTACATTCAGAGAATCGATTGATCTAAGACACGCGAAGGATACGGGCTAAATACAGTCAAGGTATGAAGGCACGCGAAGGATACGGGCTAAATACAGTCAAGGTCTGAAGGCACGCGAAGGATACGGGCTAAATACAGTCAAGGTCTGAAGGCACGCGAAGGATACGGGCTAAATACATTCAGGTCACCGCGCGAAGGATACGGGCTAAATACAGTCAAGGTCACCGCATATAATATAGTCTAGGGAAAAATTAACAGCGCATTATGTGTGAGTCTGGGACTGGTTTCTGGACATACAATATACAAAAAAACGAAAAACAAACAAACAAACAAGTAAAACAAATAATAAATGGGCGGCAAAATTAACGTTTTGAAAGCCATTATAATTCAATTGTTTGACTAGCATTTCATCCCTTTCTATACTAAATAGATTACCACAGTCAGTTAAAAAGTGTACATTGGAATGATCTATTATTCATTTGGAGGGTGGTTAAGGTGAGAAAAGCAGACTATAGACATATAAAAGTGCAGAAGAAGCCAAATTTATTGAGGAAACCAATTAGATAATAAGCTCAACAAACGCCGTTGAATAAATTCCTCAAATTATGTTTTAGCATAGAGCGGGTTAATAGGAAGTCAAATATGTGAATTATATATAGAATATACGCATAGTGTTTCTGAATAACAAATTTAATCCACGAGTGGGATTGGCGATTTACACCACGAGCTTCAGCGAGTGGTGTAGATCGCCAATCCCACGAGTGGATTAAATTAGTTATTTAGAAACACTATGCGTATATTTTGTTTATGCCACGATCTTTACAATGCGATGGATAAACACTTTTCCGTTCAAATTGTATGGAGAAAGTTTAATCCACTCTGCGAAGTTTAATCAACAGCAGGTGTTGATTAAATGTAAACTTTAAACAGATGGCTTTATTTATATAGTAAGATAGGCGATCGTGGTATAAATCATTTTTCTATCTAAAACTCTGATACAGCAGGGTAAAAAATTGCTGGTCGATACCCGACAACGAATGACTGAATCGATATTACATGTTATATGTTCACTTAATTGAAAAATTGTATCACACACTATGCATTGCATAGTGAATACCGGCGGCTCCATTCATTGTTTCGACCTATGGTTTATAATAGACTTTGTCTCATCAGGAATACATCAAGGTTTGTAGACGTAGACGCAATTTAAAGCATTTAATTACTTATCGGAAAATCGATTGATACAAGACACGCGAAGGATACCGGTAGAAATGAAATCAAGGTCACAGTATAGTCTGGTGAAAACAATATGTTATATGGAGGAATTCATGCAGCAACACGTTATGTGTGAGGTTGGGACTGATTTCTGAGTTTGACATCAAGAGAAATAAAAAACAAACTGAAAAAACAACAGAATCAATCAACCAACAAGCAAGACAAACAACAACAAAAAATAGCAAATGTGCACCAATATTAAAGTTTTGAAAACCATTTCAAGACTTCGGTGGATACCTGAGCCAAACACATATGATTCAGCGGATACCTGAGCCAAACACATAGGATTCAGCGGACACATGAGCCAAACACATATAATTCAGCTGAAACTTGAGTCATACATATATGATTCAGTGGATAACTGAGCCAAACACATATGCAACAGTGGACACCTGAGTCAAACATATCGGATTCAGTGGATAACTAAGCCAAACACATATGATTCAGTGGATACCTGAACCAAGCACATAGGATTTAGTAGATACCTGAGCCAAACACATAGTATTCAGTGGATACCTGAGCCAAACACGTATAATTCAGCGGATACCTAAGCCAAACATATAGGATTCAGTGGATAACTGAGCTAAACACAATAGGAAAGAGTGGACACCTGAGCCAAACACATGATTCAGTGGATAGCAAAGCCAAACATATGGGATTTAGCGGATAACTAAGCCACACACATAGGATTCAGTGGATACCTGAGCCAAACACATAGGATTCAGCGGATACCGGAGCCAAACACATATGATTCAGTGGACACCTGAACCAAATTAAACACCGCATATGATTCAGTGAATACTTGAGTCAAGCACAAAGGATTCAGTTAATACCTGAGCCAAACACATATGATTCAGTGAATACCTGAGCCAAACACATAGGATTCAGCGGATACCTGAGTCACAAACGTAGGATGTTTTGTTCTTCGATTTTATATAATAATGTGAAAACCGACAAATAGGTTATCTGCATCGGTGCCATGCATCTCCGCCCATGGTATATTCGGTACGTTATTTGACACAAACACCAGACATACAAAATGATTGCTTTTGTTCATTAAATAAGAATATTCTTGTCCAACTAACGAAAACTATTGTCGAAGAGCATAGCGTGCAAATACGATCTTCGAGATCAATGTTTTGCCTTTCATTACACATATATTTACTAAATTGCGTGGCACTTTTGCACAACTCGGTACCTTGGATGTGTCATTAGGTTAGAAAGTAACCGTGTTAATTAGCATCAATAAGACATGCATATACAGTGCATATGTGACCCACCATATAAAATCCAGTCGTAAGTCGGGATTTTTTTACCCTGTGCCAATGTGGCCTAACAATTTATCATTTTTTTTAAATAAATGTTTCTTACAATTTTTAGGACATAAAATAAAAAACATCCATTACCCTGCATGGAGCCCCACACATATATAGAAGCATATAGAAGAGTGTCGTCTGCTCATGTTTGTCTGGGGCTCTGTATGGGTGAAATTATAAAATTGTAAAAGCATACAAGAACAAATTATTAAAATTGTAAAAAAATTGTTAGGCCAATGCATTCTCGTATATATGCGAGGCGACCTATGGTCGACTCGCATATATAAGAGAATGCATTGGCACAGGGTAAAATAAATCCCGACTTACGACTGGATTTGATATGGCGGGTCACATATGTACAGATGCTACATTCGGTGTGTCAATAGGCTGGAAGGTAACCGTGTTGATGAATCTGATATACAGTGCATATGTACAGATGTGACATTCGATGTGTCATTATGTTAGAAGCTAACCGTGTTAATAAGTCTCATGCCTATACAGTGCATGTGTACATATGCTACATTTGATGTGCCATTGGGTTAGAATGTAACCATGTTAATGAGTTTGATATACAGTGATTATGAGGATGATCGAGGTATGGAGACTGTGAAAACACACCATTTCTTATAATTAGTGCATTGGGTGGCAGCGCTTTTTTAACAGCGTGAAGAGACTTTGGCATGTTTTCCATGTTCAGCGAAATTCTTGTCTGAATCCAGATTTATTGTTCGCAATTTTCATGCAATTATCGCTGTGTGTCTAGAACAGGCGAACGAGGACCGTAGAACGCGATGGGAAAGTGCTTCAGCACCGTATAAACCTGTCGAATATAAACACTGGTTTTGGCTTCGAGAAGAGCTGCGGTCAACACCGGGTGACTTCGAGAAGAGCTGCAGTAGGCTGTATCCGGATATGGGAGTTACGAAGGATTTGTGATGTCACGTTTCCGCCAAATCCTCGATGCGAGCTACCGTACTACCAATCATTTCCAAAACTGCAGACGATGGATGAAAATAAACTGCAGACAATGGGTGAAAATAGCTGGCAATGAAAGCAAAAAGTTTATCTCCGGGTTCAATCACTGTGGGGGATCTGTTCCTCGAAAACTCATTCTGCCCGAGCAAAATTTCCATTATCCAAAAATGTACCGCATAAAGAATCTGACTGCATGCCCCTTTAATACGCTCGTCGTGTGTTTGAAGACAAAAGCTAAGGGCCGCCACATGGAGACGTTTAAAATGGACGTTTCTAGTCAAAATCTATGCTCGGGCGACAGTTGAACTTACTCTGTCGAAAACCGAACATACAGAGCGGAATCGGAGCGAAAACCGAACATACAAAGCGGAATCGGAGCGAAAACCGAACATACAGAGCGGAATCGGAGCGAAAACCGAACATACAGAGCGGAATCGGAGCGAAAATCGAACATACAGAGCGGAATCGGAGCGAAAACATAAATCACGGTTTTAAACATTTTGCTGGCTTATTTTTGACAACAAAATGATCGAAGAACATGTCCCGGTTGACGCTAGAGCTAAACATTAACATAATATGTTATTAAACTTACCAGAAGTTTTCTGCCTGGTAAATTTGACTCACAACGGAAACGGCATTTTCTCGGACGGAATGACTTTTTACAAATGAACAGTTTTACGTCATAAACTATTTTTGGAAAGGCAGAGTTTCTAGTTAATTCGATTATTAAATTACGTTCCAGTTGGACTACATGTCATAAACTATTTTTGGAAAGGCAGAGTTTCTAGTTAATTCGATTATTAAATTACGTTCCAGTTGGACTACATGTACGTCACGTTGTATACACACACGTACAGTCATAATACATAATGTTCTTTCACCGATGAAACTAACGCACACAGCAAACTCGAGGCAGAGTTATCTCCACTGCCATAATGACATTTGGTAAGGATTTCTTACGTGTTCTTAGTTCTTATGTTTCAGGATTAAAATTTCTATGTCACTCAGTTCATATTGTTCTTATCAATACCGAAATAATTGCCATTACCGCAAACTGTTGGTGGTCAAAATAAGATAATAGGTGACTAAATATAGTTCCGAAGATATGTAAAAATAGATGTAGAGGTCGCAAAGTACCATCCTTGTGGCAGTGCTATATCACAGTGATAACGTAGGGGGCGCTGCGTGGAGTTTGCGCACGCAGTTGTGTGTGGGCGCCCCGGAAACGTGTGCATCTTACATTACTGTTGCTATTGAACAATGTGCGACGATGCGACCTAAATATGCAAATCCATTCGATCAGACGATAATAAGCTTCAAAAAACCCATAACATTAGGTTCAATCACGGGATTCAATTCCTCATTTCGCGCATGATCCAGATGGATGTTCCCGATGTGACGTCATTGTGAGGTTTGTTGTCCTCGAAATGTCATTGATCGATTTGCATGTTTAAAATGATACGTTTCATGTGTGTTTTTTATAAATGGGCAGTAATTTTGCAGAAATGTTGTGTTTCAAGGGGAATAACTCAGTTACTAATGGTTCGAACTAACCAGGCAGTTGTTTCCTCTGACCATTTCCGTCTAATATAATATGTTTAATGTGGCCTATTCCAAGGGTATTGGCTCAGTATAGATTTGAAGTACTGTATCCCCCAATCAAGCCTGAGTTTAGTGTGTCTGTCATTTGCAGAATGAGGTCCCCGGAGGATGAATGTAGTGACGTTATCCCGCATAGCGGGCTAGCATCACTAAATTCACCCTCTATGGACCTTATTTATTATCAAATTTCTATAGAAACTTCTTCACATAGATTCTATTTCTTTTTTAGTTTAGTTTCTCTATAAACCCAATTGACAGACGACATTGCATGATCTAGGTTCCCAATGTGTGTACATCACAATATTCACCATTTGGGAACTTCAGTCTATGTCTCCCATAGCAGGGTGGGGCCATGCAGAATGGGGTCCCCGGAGGGTGAATTTGGTGATGCTAGCCCGTTATACGGGATAGCATCACTAAATTCACCCTCTGGGGACCTTGTCCTGCTAAAGTTGTACATCGATTTGTGCCAATGGCAGGTCCGAATCACGAGAACAGCAAGACACATCACATTTCAACTCAGTGACATTTCTAAGAGGTACATCAAGCTTGTCGTCAGCTATTTGAAGACTTCATCCTATCACCGTCTGCTGAAAATTTTGCGAAAACCCTGTTGCAATGCATTCTCTTATATACATGTATATAAGAAAATACATTGGCCTAACAAATTTTATATTAATTTGTATAATTGTTAAAGAATGTATGACAAAATTATAAAAATGATAAAAAATTGTTGAAAAAATAATGATATAAAATGATAAAAATAAGAAATATTGTTAGGCCAATGCATTCTCTTCTATATGAGAGGCGACCTATGGTCAACTTTCATGTATAAGAGAATGCATTGGCACAGGGTCTTTAATGCCTTTTCAGTCTAAAATTTGAATGTCCAAGATTCAATTATCGTTTCTCGATCCGAAAACATTTTTGTATTAAATATTTGTTGTTGGATTAAACGGTCAGAACTGATAACACTGTTGTTACAGACACGAACTTAAGTTCCAACTGTTGCAATGTTTTACAACGGGTGGGGCGAGACACCGCACCCCCTGTCGCCACACACCTGATGTATATATTGCGATGATGTGATATGTTGTTGCCACACATCTTACAACAACCCTGATTTATATATTGCGATGCTGTGATATGTTGTTGCCACACATTTTGCCACACCTCTGTTTTATATATTGCGATGATGTGATATGTTGTTGACACACATCTTACCACACCTCTGATGTATATATTGCGATGCTGTGATATGTTGTTGCCACACATCTTACGACAACCCTGATTTATATATTGCGATGCTGTTATATGTTGTTGTCACACATCTTACCACACCTCTGTTTTATATATTGCGATGATGTGATATGTTGTTGCCACACATTTTACCACACCTCTGATGTATATATTGCGATGCTGTGATATGTTGTTGCCACACAATGCACACATCGTACCACAACCCTGATTTATATATTCGATGCTGTGATATGTTGTTGCCACACATGTTACCACACCCCTGTTTTATATATTGCGATGCTGTGATATGTTGTTGCCACTCATCTTACCACACCCCTGGTTTATATATTGCGATGCTGTGATATGTTGTTGCCACTCATCTTACCACACCCCTGATTTATATATTGCGATGATGTGACATGTTGTTGCCACACATCTTACCACACCACTGATTTATATATTGCGATGCTGTGATATGTTGTTGACACACATCTTTCCACACCCCTGTTTTATATATTGCGATGATGTAATATGTTGTTGCCGCACATCTTACCACACCTCTGATCTATATATTGCGATGCTGTGATATGTTGTTGCCACACAATGCACACATCGTACCACACCCCTGTTTTATATATTCCGATGCTGTGATATGTTGTTGCCACACATCTTACCACACCCCTGTTTTATATATTGCGATGCTGTGATATGTTGTTAAGATACATCTTACCACACCCCTGATTTATATATTTCGATGCTGTGATATGTTGTTGCCACACATCTTATCTTACCACACCCTTGTTTTATATATTGCGATGATGTGATATGTTGTTGCCACACACTGGTTTATATATTGCGATTCGGTTATATTTAGTTGCTACACATCTTTGTTCGTGCTGTATGAAACCTTTCTCCTTTAAGTCTTGAAATTGAAATATAAACTAGTTGCTAGTTAGTTCAACTAATTTGTACAAAGGCCATAACAATCTGCTACTGGAGATACATCCCAGTGTCTCGCCACAAGCATCCATTAGTCTATATCATCAGGCAGTTCCCTTCAGTCAATTGAGGCGGTCATAGCCGCGTTATTTAAGTGCCGTATTATATCATCCGAAGTATTGACATTAATTCCACAGTTGGATCCAAAGAGCTAGGGCGATTTGTCTTAATGGGGCGTTAATATAGTGTACATATGTCTCCTCATGTCCCATGAATATTGACTGAGCATAAAGCATTACTTACTTAATCTATATTATTGCACAACGGAAAATTTGTCTAGTGCACGATTAAGGACACTCGTATGAAGATCAGTTCACTGTTTGACCTTCACCTCGTATGAACATCAGTTCACTGTTTGATCTTCGCCTCGTATGAACATCAGTTCACTGTTTGACCTTCAGATTCAGATCACCTTGAGATGATGTCAGAAGGGCGGCCATTAGGATATGTCAATGGGAGTTGATCGACCACAAATGAAGAAACGCAGTAGATACGGAAAATATATATAAGATATAGTTTAGAGCCACGTTTCCACAAACTTGTGTTCACGGACTTTACAATAAATACGTACATGCGAACTGCTACGTACACAGATAAATAAATAATGTCCATATTTCCAAATTATTTGCATTTATATTTACCTATACCAGGGGGGGGGGGGTCGGAAAAAAAATTTCAGGCACGTATGGCATTTTTTCCCTTTCGATCATTTTGTGTACCCACCCACCCCCACCGCCAAATTTTTTTCCGTTTTCGGCAGTTTTTTCCGACCATTTTTTGACACCCACCCCCCCTTTTAACACTAAAACAGAGATTTGCGGGGGAAATTTCACTGTAAACAGCTGTATATGAACTTCTGTGCATACTATTTATCATGGATGTTAACATGGACATGTAAATAGGAATGAGTCATTTTGAAGTCATTCGGCCAAAAAAACATGGCCGCCAGCGGTCATCTTGGATTTCAAAATTTGCAACAAAATACAACACGATAACTGCCTGCAGTCAGTTTACCAGTTAGAATTACATTATTTCTCTCATTCAAAGTGGTTTTGAAGCCCAACTCATTGCCAAAACACTAAAAAACAAGCAGGAAATTTTTTGTTTAGTTGCGGAAAACATTGCTTGTTGGTGGCTTTGACCACCCACCCACCCCGGCATACGTGCCGGAATTTTTTTTCACCCCCCCCCCCTGCCTATACAGTTAAATTTTAAGTGTTTAAATACTCTTTCAAATAGATGAGTCTTGATTGAAGTTGATTCCAGAATTAAAGACATATTATGCACATGTTCTGGTGCGTGAAACTGATAATAGTTTGTCAGACGCTATGACAACTGGAAGAATGTAACATTCTACTAACATCGCCGAAAATTTGAAGCAAATCGACCGTACAACTCCATTGAAAACATCGTCAGAACTACGCTCAATTGTAAATATTTACTACTCGAATCGGGACGCATCTATCGGCGATAAACTAACGAAAACTATTTTGCCATCGAGTGTCGCTGCATTTAAAGACATATTATGTACTTGTTAGGATGAGTGAAACTGATAAATTATTATTCAGGCACTATGCCAGCTGGAGGAATGTAGCATTTTACTATCATCACCGAAAATCTGAAGCAAAACGACTTTACCAGAAAATATTGTCTGAACTACGCTAAATTGTAAATATTTACTACTCGAATCGGGACGCATCTATCGGCGATAAACTAACGAACACGATTTCGACATCGGCAGTCACTGCTTGTATTTAATATATAAGAATGACGGTGTGTGTTGTCAATTTAGATATAATATTTGTTAAAATAACTACTTCGAACAAGATTATTCTTCATTTATATTTGATCACCCTACCTGAATGTTTCACATCACTTTAATTCATATACAAGAATGACGGCGTGTGATGTCAATGTGGATATACTATTTGTAAAAATTACTACTTTGAACAAGAGTATTCTCCTTTTCTATTTGATCACCATACCGGAGTGTTTAACATCACTTTAAATTCATCAAACGGTATATTGGTATAAATGGATCTCGTACACTGTCTGGGGGTGGTTCCACAAGAATGAACATATTATGATGAATGATCGATCACCACCTGTATGTAATTACATGTTGCTGACATCAGACCAGATTTACCAAGGACATAACACACAAGAAGATCAGTCAAGTACTTGGGGGAGGGGGGAGGGGGCAGGCTATGCCATTCATACATTTAAATGTCAGAATATTATGAGAACTATACCTGTATACTGTATAAGCGGCATTATATTAAAAACATTTGGTATCATTGGAATCGTTTGATAGAGCTGATTTCGGGTTGAATCAAGGTTGAGTCTTTCTGGGGAATTAGCATTTATTTTCACAATAGAAATATACGGACATTCCGGTATAGTTTCGAACACCAAAACAATTGGAACTCCAGTTGTAATAGGTGAAACGTGACTGAATATTGGAGTTCCAAAACATAAAGTGCCATATCACAGTTTTACAAATTCTTATATACAAAGCATGAACAGGTGTGAATTAACGACGCGAGATTAGATTAACAGATTTGCATATAACATATCCGATCACTACAATGGCATTAGTAGTTGGACAAATAAGTTATTATTAAAAGTAAAGCTTAGAATACGTGCGATGAATGGTAATTAATGTGCACATGCTTGGGCAAGAATTAACAAGTTGCATAATAATAGCCAGCTGATTAATACAAAGAAATGTTGTAATTTCGAGAAAGCCTAATCTAACAAAGAAACGAACCTAACGCGAATACTATAGAAACGAACCACTCATCTGATAGAGTCAGATAAATGTAAATAAACAATGAAATAATTGTCCAAAATTAGCACTCTGACAATCGAAAGGGCATGATATTTATGACGGCGGGCGCGAATGCTTGACGATTATGCCGATCGTTGAGTGTCTAGAGACTAGTATCATGATGATACTTAACCCTTTACCCAACAAACCGGCCAAAAACGGCCAAATAAAACTTCAACAGCTTAAAATATCTTCGGTCTGTCTCAATAACACCATACAAATATGGATATCATTGGAACCGGTTCATCGACCACATTGTGATGGTTACAGTTATGCCCTGTGCCAATGCATTCTCTTATATATGCGAGTCGACCATAGGTCGCCTCGCATATATAAGAGAATGCATTGGCCTAAAAAAAAAAAAATTTTAACACTTTTTACCATTTTTTCTTACATTCTTTAACAATTTAAAAATAAATTCTTACATTTTTTAACAATTTTTATAATATTTTTCTACATTCTTTGACAATTTCATCATTTTTAATATGTGTTAAGCCAATGCATTCTCTTATATATGCGAGGCGACCTATGGTCGACTCGCATATATAAGAGAATGCATTGGCACAGGGCAGTTCTGTTGGGTAAAGGGTTAACACATCTCAACGCAGATCCGAGGCTTTATAGTGTTAAAGATACATAGTTCAGTACTACATTGTTGCACCAACAGTCTATTGTTGAGTATTACACTGTTACATGTGCCCATATAAAACACGGATTGGAAGGTCCGGAAGTCTTGATATTCAAACAGTGATCTATCTCCAGCAAGATTCTGAATTAAAAACCTGTGACGTAACACTGTTCTATTATAGTCTGTCACGTCCAAATATTTGTAAGCGATAGAACAAATCGCTCAGAAAAATGTTCTCTTTCCACCGATAAAATCGTCATTTTAAGAAATTAAGGTCATGTTCCTGCTGAGTTGCTGAGTGGTGAGCCCAAGTCGTGTGTATGCAACGGTCGGTCAACAAATATGTTGCAGATATCAATTACAGATGAGTTTTTAAAACCCAATCATTATCACATTGCGTTTTGTGCCGATTTTGGAGTATAGAGAAATGTCATGATGATACATAACACATCTCAACCCAGATATGAGGCCCATAGTGTTACAGATCCACCGTTCAGTACTGAACTGTTGCACCCGTGGTCCATTGTTCAGTCTCACAGTGTTATATGTGCCTACCCATAACACTATTTCGAAGGTCAGGGAGTCTTGATGTTCAAACAGTGATCTATCTCCAGCAAGATTCTGAATTAAAATCCTGTGACGTAACACTGTTCTATTATAGTCTGTCACGTCCAAAAATTTGTAAGCGATAGAACAAATCGCTCAGAAAAATGTTCTCTTTCCACCGATAAAATCGTCATTTTAAGAAATTAAGGTCATGTTCCTGCTGAGTTGCTGAGTGGTGAGCCCAAGTCGTGTGTATGCAACGGTCGGTCAACAAATATGTTGCAGATATCAATTACAGATGAGTTTTTAAAACCCAATCATTATCACATTGCGTTTTGTGCCGATTTTGGAGTATAGAGAAATGTCATGATGATACATAACACATCTCAACCCAGATATGAGGCCCATAGTGTTACAGATCCACCGTTCAGTACTGAACTGTTGCACCCGTGGTCCATTGTTCAGTCTCACAGTGTTATATGTGCCTACCCATAACACTATTTCGAAGGTCAGGGAGTCTTGATGTTCAAACAGTGATCTATCTCCAGCAAGATTCTGAATTAAAATCCTGTGACGTAACACTTCTATTAGAGTCTGTCACGTCCACAAACTTGTAAGCGATAGAACAAATCGCTCAGAAAACTGTTCTCTGTTCACTGATATAATCGTCATTTTAAGAAATTATAGTTATTTTCCTGCTGAGTGACGCAGAGTCAACATATATGTTGCCAAGATAAAATAAAAGTGATTTTTTAAAACCCAAACAATTTTAAAATGCGTGTTGGGCCGATTGTGGAGTGGCTTTATACCAATATCATGATGCCACATAACACATTTCAACCCAGAGCTGAGGCTCTATAGTGTTAGAGATCCACATTCAAGTACCACACTGTTGCACCGACTGTCTATTGTTCACATTTGCCCGTATAAAACACGGATTGGAAGGGCCAGAAGTCTTGATATTCAAACAGTAATCTATCTCCAGCAAAATTCTGAATTAAAAACCTGTGACGTAACACTGTTCTATTAGAGTCTGTCACGTCCAACAACTTGTAAGCGATAGAACAACAGAAAAATGTTCTCTTTCCACCGCTAAAATCGTCATTTTAAGAAAGTATGGTTATGTTTCTGCTGAGTGAGCCTACGTCATGCGTATGCAACAGTCGGTCAACAGATATGTTGCCCAGATAAAATAAAAATTAATTAATTAAAACCCAAACATTTTCAAATTGCGTGTTGGGCCGATTGTGGAGTGCCTTTATACCAATATCATGATGAAACATATGTGTTATATAGTTTCATGCGTATACAATAATAAACGTGACCTGCCATATCAAATCCAGTCGTAAATCGGGATTTTTTTACCTTGTGCCAATGCATTCTCTTATATATACGAGTCGACCATAGGTCGCCTCGCATGTATAAGAGAATGCATTGGCCTAACAATGTTTTATCATTTGTTTTAAATAAATGTTTCTTACAATTTTTAGGACATACAATAAAAAACATCCATTACCCTGCAGGGAGCCCCACACATATATAGAAGCATATAGACGAGTGTCGTCTGCTCATGTTTGTCTGGGGCTCTGTATGGGTGAAATTATAAAATTGTTAAAGAATACAAGAAAAAATTATTAAAATTGTTAGGCCAATGCATTCTCTTATATATGCGAGGCGACCTATATATAAGAGAAAGCATTGGCACAGGGTAAAAAAAATGTGTTTGTATCGATGCATGTCTCGCGACGAGGCTAGTTTTCGTGGCTATATATAGCGACGATGCAATCTTGGTCGCACAGTCGCTATGTGGCCACGAAAACTAGCCGCGTCGCGATACACGAATGGTCACATTGTGTATATAACATGTTTATCTACTATTGGTGTGGACGTTGGACGATTAGCTTTCTTGAATAAATGTTCCCAACCCACAGTTCAGTACTAGACCGTTGCATCGACAGTCTATTGTTCAGTATCGTACTATTACATGTGGCCACGTAAAACATGGTTTGGAATGTCCGGGACTGGTGTTTTTTTTGCGAATCCGTGCGGTATATCAGATATATAAGATATAGATAAGATATATTAGAATATAAGATATAATGTTTTGAATATCGAACATAATACTTCTCATGCCAGTTGATACTTATGGCATTAATCTATACATATAGCTCCATTGTCAGCTACTCGAGACACCATGTACAGTCATGTAATGCCATAAATAATCGACTCCTTACTCACAGCAGAATTATGGGTCATTTTTTCAGGATTTAGTCGGAAATATGGCTTGTTGCAATATTTCCAACTAAATCCTGAAAAATTACCCATAATTCTGCTGTGGTTAAGGACTCCATTATTTAGGGAATTACTGTAGTTCCTCGCCACACGACTGGTGAAATGAGATTCAATTAATCTATGTAAAGTATCTCTGTCTGTGTCATCAGGCAGTTTCCATCAGTCGATGGAGGGGCGGGCATAGCATCGTTATTTCAGTGCCGTATTATAGCATGCAGTAAGTGCCGACGTATGGACACTAATTCCACAGTTTGACCAGAAGAAACGTACGCCGATGTTTTTTGATTGGACGAAGTCTGTGTGATTGTCCCAAGGGTTATGAAATACCGCGTCCAGTACAGCCGATGGGGTCATTGTCACAAGGCTTCGGTCACATTCGTAGCCAGCTTTTAAATCGATCACAAATGTAGCCAGCGTTTCACCGGCGATCACATTCGTAGCCAACTTTAATTTCTAATTCCATATTTTATATGGCGCGAAATATGACGTCATCACGTTCGTTGACGTCATGCATCAAATCTTATTTCGTTTATCAATTTAAATTGGAATATAATTCGAGCATCCTAACGACATTGATCGGAAACCTCGAGTTATAAGATGTACCGTACTAATATCAAATTAAAAGTCAAGTTGTTTTTTATCCACCAACTCAGAAAAATGAGATTAACCTATTCTTGTTCATCGAGGCTCGCATGAATATGAAAATATGGCTAAAAATGTGATGACCATAGAAAAGCTGGCTACATTTGTGATCGATGCCTTGTGACAATGACCCCATCAGGTCTAGTACACGACCAAACACTTACGTTCGAACCACTGCTCACTGTTTGGCGGGGACGTAGGCGCTGCGATGGGCCTTGTGGTGTCAGGTTGGAGATTTCCAACACTTGAATAGATTGAACCGTATAGATGCTAGGATCTTGCAATTTTGTCTCATGCACAACGGGCCGACAATGGTCATGGTCCAACCCCCCGTGACCAGTAAAAAATAACCGGTAACCAATTTAATTAAAGCAAATCGGGGTGTTAAATTCCCTAAAGTCCGAAAACTACATGTAGATGTTAGGATTTTGCATGTTCGGGTCTCAAAACAAAGAGCAAGGTGTAAGGGACTTATGTAAACTTGCGAATTTGGTCTTGTTCAAGCGGGTCGGGTGCGAAATTCCTAACATTATCACGTGGGAGTTCCATATTAGCCCACTTGAGCACGTATATATTAACAAACTGAAGTGCCACATTAGCACACGACAATACCAAATCAGCACAATATTTGTACCACATAAGCAAAAGATAGTGCCACATCGGCACAAGATAGTGTCACATCTGCACAAGATAGTGCCGCATCAGCAAAACATAGTGCCTCATCAGCACAAGATAGTGGAAAATCAGCACAATATACTAGTAGTGCCACAGCAACACAAGATAGTGTCACATCATTGCAATATAGTGCCACATCATCTCAAGATAGTGCCACATCAGCACAAGTTAGTACAAATTAGCACAAGATAGCGCCACAACAGCAAAAAAATGCCACATAAGTACAAGTAGTGCCACATCAGCACAATAGAATGCCATGTCAACACAAAATAGTGCCACATCAGCATAAGATAGTGCCACATCAGTACAAGATAGTGCCACCAGCAGCACAAGATAGTGCCACATCAGCACACTGTAGTGCCACATCAGCACAAGATAGTGCCACACCAACACAATATAGTGCCACATCAGCAGACGATAGTGCCACATCGACACAAGATAGTGCCACATCAGCACAATATAGTGCCACATCAGCACAATGTAGTGCCACATCAGGAGGCGAGAGTGCCGTAATAGCACCTTGGTCCATAAGATGTGATTAAAATGAGGCATGAAATGTTCTTCCAACTGTTTAATTTGTTCTATCAAAGTTAGGAGTTCGACAACCCGCCGCCTGGCCCCATGTCCCTGCTGTAGCCACGCCCCTGATGAATGTATAGCGACACTGGGAACACATGTTCGTGCTCAATGAAACGTTACTACTTGCAATCGAAACATTAATCAGTTGTTAGTTATTTCAAATAATCTGAACACAAATCAACATTATCTGCTGATCGAGTTATCTTACAGTGTATCGCTGCATGGTGTATGGTAGGAGGAGCTGTTAGTCTATATCACCAGGCAGCGTTTCCTTCAGTCCATGGAGACGACCATAGCGCGTTATGTAAGTGCCATATTTTTGGTTAACATGTAAAGTTTCACACAGGCCTCAGTGCAAACGTGTTTAGTGTATGCTGTTTACAATACAACGATGTGGCCCGCGCCATAACGTTTATAGTGGGTAAGTTAAAGAGACTGTATTATTGTATGGCATGCTACACAATATATACAGTCCTGCATTCCGAATAGCTAACAGAACGGCCCTGTGCCAATGCATTCTCTTATATATGCGAGTCGACCATAGGTCGCCTCGCATATATAAGAGAATGCATTGGCCTAAAAAAAATTTAACCATTTTTTCTTACATTCTTTAACAATTTTATAATTTTTAATGTGTTAAGCCAATGCATTCTCTTATATATGTGAGGCGACCTATGGTCGACTCGCATATATAAGAGAATGCATTGGCACAGGGCCCTTATGTTGGGTAAAGGACAGTGAAGTGAATAGATATATAGTCCGAAACTGGTCAGTTATTCATTTTGTATGTTTTTCTCCCATAGTTCAATCCGAAAAAGAAAGATGGGATCTCCATCCGCTGATGTATGATATAATTGACGGATATCTGCTCGTGTTGATAGGCTGAACACGGTCTGACCACGAGCCCAGTGTCCATTTGTATTTTATATTATTTCACGGAATATCACGGTACGATAAATTCAAATGAACACAATAAAATAATAACCGATGCACGTGACTAAAACGGCATCAATTAACATGAAACATTGGAGACGTGATTTACTCGTAAAGCTCTGATTATAATCACATGGCGAAAGTGACAGAGTATTGACATTAACCCTTTACCCAACAGAACGGCCCTGTGCCAATGCATTCTCTTATATATGCGAGTCGACCATAGGTCGCCTCGCATATATAAGAGAATGCATGGGCTTAACACATATTAAAAATGATAAAATTGTCAAAGAATGTAGAAAAATATTATAAAAAATGTTTAAAAATGTAAGAACAAATTATAAAATTGTTAAAGAATGTAAGAAAAAATGGTTAAAAAGTGTTTTTTAGGCCAATGCATTCTCTTATATATGCGAGGCGGCCTATGGTCGACTCGCATATATAAGAGAATGCATTGGCACAGGGCATAACTGTAACCATCACAATGTGGTCAATGAACCGGTTCCAATGATATCCATATTTGTATGGTGTTATTGAGACAGACCGAAGATATTTTAGGATAAGGGTAAATGCCTCAGTTGGACACTGAGATCGTCAGCTGGTTTGCCTCGACCGGGCGGAGTCTATTACTATTTCCCCTTGAAGTCTTGAAATCGAAACATCAATCAGTTCCTAGTCTGTTCAACTAATTTCTACACACGACATAACAATATGCTACTGGGGATACCTCCCATTGTCTGGCCACAAGTATCCATTAGAATATATTATCAGTTTCATTGAGTCGATTGAGGCGGTCATTGGACGGGTCTATGCGAATGTCGCACGGGATATGTGTCTATAGTGCTCGATTAAGCACTCTCGTACGAAACATCAATTGACTGTTTGACATTCATATTCAATCCAACTTGAGACGATTTCGAAATTGCATTTGGACATGTCCGTGTGAGTTGATCTCCCATAAAACTGAAGAAACGCAGTGTATAGAGTAACTGTTGACAAGATAGGCATCCACAATAATGATTGCGGGACAAAACAAAACGTGTGTAGACTTCTACGTTCCATGTGTACGTTTCGCGGAGAACATTAATTTTGGAGAAGAGTATTCCGTATTGTCGCATTTGGATTATCCCTTTACCCAACAAAACGGCCAAAAACGCCCAAATAAAGCTTCAACAGCCTACAATATCTTCGGTCTGTCTCAATAACACCATACAAATATGGATATCATTGGAACCGGTTCGTTGACCACATTGTGATGGTTACAGTTATGCCCTGTGCCAATGCATTCTCTTATATATGCGATAGGTCACCTCGCATATATAAGAGAATGCATAGGCCTAAAAAAACATTATAATATTTTTCTACATTCTTTGACAATTTTATCATTTTTAATATGTGTTAAGCCAATGCATTCTCTTATATATGCGAGGCGACCTATGGTCGACTCGCATATAAAAGAGAATGCATTGGCACAGGGTATATGGGTTGTTGGGTAAAGGGTTATATCGTACATAAGATGTGACTAAAATGAGGCATAACATTTCCATCCTGTCATAATTGTTTTACCTATTGTGATACTGTATCTCATTGCTAAATATATATCCATACACCTTGTAGTCGAAGCACCACTCAGTACACAAATCTTTGCACACGGATTCAGTATCTGCTGCCGTGCTTCCGTGCCTTGCCACACAACATATGGAATGTGAATCAATTAATCACATAATCTATGTAACGTAGCTATGTCCGTATCGACAGGAGTTTTATGCAGTCGGTGGATGGGGGACATATTTATTTAAGTGTCGTATAATATCATGCAGTAAGTGTCGAATTATTGACATTAATTCCACAATCGGACCCAAAACAACGCCTTGTCTTGTCATGAAATGACGGATTGATTCTATGCGTTTGTCCTTCGGGTTATGTGTCTAGGACACGACTAATCACTCTCGTTCGAACATTAGTTCATGGTTTGACCTTCAGTTTCAGACATCCTTGATTTGATGTACGACTGAGAGTTGATGACCCACCATTGAGTCAGCGCATGTAGTAGATATAGTTGATAACATGACATCCACCAACATGATTTATAGATAATATACCACCTGTATAGACCTCAAACGTATTTGCAACTACAGCAATATGTACCACTGTCCACGTTGCTGCGGAGAAAATGTGTACACATGTGTGTCGTACTAAGTTATAGAACATACATCCATAAGATAAAATCGGTCATGTTTAATTTTTTTTCTATCAGTTGTGAGCTAGACATTCCCATCCTGTCTGTCGTCACGCTCCTGCATCCGCGTCTGTGATCGCTGCGTCCCTCGTGTCTCCGCGTCCCTGCTGCCATCGCTTCTCTTGCCATCTGCCTGCTGTCCCCGCGTCCGCGTCTATGCTGGCGCCATGTCCTGCTTTTGCCGCGTCTGTGCCTCTTATGTCGCCGCGTCCACTGCTGTCGCCATGTCCGCGTCCCTGCGGTCACGGCGTTCCTGTTGCAGCCGCGCCCCCTCACTGTGTCCGCGTCCCTGATTTCGCCGTGCCCCTCATCGCGTACGGGTACATGCTTTCGCCGCGTCCATGTTGTTTCCGCGTCCCTCGCCGCGTCCATGCTATCACCGAATCCCTGATGACTCCGCGTCCTGCATCACGTCCATGATGTCACCTCGCCAGTGTCCGTGCATATGCGTCCTTCTTCCACGTCCCTGTATGCTGGTGCCGCGTCCCTCGCCACACGCATGTTGTCACCGCGTCCGCGTTCATGCTGTTATCGCGTCCTTGCTGTATCGAGGCCGCGTCCCTGTTGTCTCCACGTCCCTCGCCACGTCCACTGTTGTCACCATGTCCCTACACTCTTCGCGTCCTTTGCCAAATCCGTGTCATCACCGCGTCTATGTCCATGTTGTCGCAGTGTTCGCGTCCCTCGCCACGTTCCCATTGTCATCGCGTCTGCGACCATGTTGTCGCCGTGCCATCGCTGTCGCGGGTCATTGCTGCCTGCGCGTCCCTCGTCGTGGCCCTGCTATCGACTTGTCTCTCGCCACAAACCTGCTGTCGCCACGTTCGCTTCCGTGTTGTCACCGTTTCCGCGTCCATACTGCGTCCATACAAGTCGCCGTGTCCATGTGGTCTCCGCGTCACTCAGTCAGCGTGTCCCTGCTATCGACTTGTCCCTCGCCGCATCCCTGCTGTTGCCACGTTTGCTTTCATGCTGTCACCGTATTCACTTAATGCTATCTCGATGCCCTGCTACGGCCACGTCCACGATATTTGTATTTGGACACGGGAAGCATTGATCTGCTTGCATTAGGAAAAGTTGCTCCTTATATTCGAGACATCAGTCAGTTGATAATTATTTAAACTAATCTTTACACACACATTCATTATCTTCTGTTGAAGACACCACACAGTACCGCGCAAACGGTGTATGGAATAAGATACCATACAGTGCCTCGCCAAACGTCGTATGGAATGAGATACCATACAGTGCCTCGCCAAACGGTGTATGAAATGAGATACCATACAGTGCCTCTCCAAACGGCATATGGAATGAGATACCATACAGTGCCGCGCCAAACGGTGTATGAAATGAGATACCATACAGTGCCACGCCAAACGGTGTATGGAATGAGAATCCATTAGTCTATATCACCAGGCAGTTTCCTTCTGTCGATCGAGGGAATGATAACGCGTGCCGTGCTTTATCACCCCGCAAGCCGCAAAGTATTGACATTAATTCCACAGTTAGACCAAAAAGAACTTATACCAATTTGTCTTAATGGGACGGAGTCTATGCGATGTCAGTGTTTTAGTGCAAATTCATAGTCATAGCAGTGATATTGTATCACTGGTCATAGTCTATCCTGTTTAGAAGTTACCACATGTTTTGTGTGAACGAAAATTTGAAATGCGCGGAATCTTAATTAACTTAACTGTTCTTCGTCATACTTGTAGAGCATACATTTAAGAATGATACAAATTATTGACTTTCCAAACATAATTTATATTATTAAATTAATATGAAATCCATTTGTTGATTTAGATATCTTGGGTAAATATAACATTTGGCAGATAAAATTGTAAATAGGTCGCCATATCTATTTTAAGCAGCAACTCGAAGTTATCTTACTAATCTAATGCTTCAACTGATCACACAACAGTAACTACCCGTCACATCTACCTCCACCATGTTATTGTAGCAGAGTCCCTGGGCATTTATACCCTGTCCTTTGTTTTCCTTCTTTCCTTCACGTTGTGTATTCTTTTGGGATACGTATATATTATTATGCGTTCAATATTATTTTCCAAATTACGTTAAACCGTTCTGGGACACTGATCTCCACTGGAAATTACAACTACTAAACGAGAAGGAGTCTGCACAACAGTGGGTTCATGTCCCTTTATCCCCCCCCCTCCGACAGTGGGTTCATGTCCCTTTATTTTCCCCCGTTTCTTTCATCCTCTTTCTCTTGTCATTCACACATTTGGCACCCCCTCACTTTGTGAGAAAATGTTATATGACTAATTTGTTTTAGACCATTTTTCATTCAGCTTATTCTAATTTGACATATCAAAAAGCTTTCGATGAATCAACCAGCATTCCATTATGACTTGTTAATGTCATTCCTGGATGCTAGGAGTGATTTTCACTAACCCTGGTGAGACACCCAGTCACCACTTATTGATTACCTATCAAATAATGTCTTCTTCGACTTGACTTCTGATTATGTTTGATAACCCCCGGATTGTGGAATTTGTTCTCACCTGGAGTCTCAATTATCCCACATCAAGTCACACTAAGAACTCTGTAACTTTTGCTCCTCAGATTTGCATGTAAATCCTCATTGTAAAGTAATAACTTGACCTCCCCTTAATGTCGAAGTCGTTGAATACTTAGAGCCAACGATGCAACGTTCTGCATTGAATTAAAGCGCTGCTGGCGCCAGATTCTTTGGTGCATACGCATAGACAAAATAGCATTTATATAAGAGACCATTAGAGGCGCGAAGTCGTTGAACATTTAGAGCCAATGATGCAACGTTCTGCATTGAATTAACGCGCTGTTGGCGCTGGATTATTCAGTACACACGAATAGACAAAATAGCATTTATATAAGAGACCATTAGAGGCGCGAAGTCGTTGAACATTTAGAGCCAATGATGCAACGTTCTGCATTGAATTAACGCGCTGTTGGCGCTGGATTATTCAGTACACACGAATAGACAAAATAGCATTTATATAAGAGACCATTAGAGGCGCGAAGTCGTTGAACATTTAGAGCCAATGATGCAACGTTCTGCATTGAATTAACGCGCAGTTGGCGCTAGATTATTCAGTACACACGAATAGACAAGATGGCATTTATATAAGAGACCATTCGAGGCGCGAAGTCGTTGAACATTTAGAGCCAATGATGCAAACTTCGGCATTGAATTAACGCGCTGTTGGCGCTGGATTATTCAGTACACACGAATAGACAAGATAGCATTTATATAAGAGACCATTAGAGGCGCGAAGTCGTTGAACATTTAGAGCCAATGATGCAAAGTTCGGCATTGAATTAACGCGCTGTTGGCGCTGGATTATTCAGTACACACGAATAGACAAAATAGCATTTATATAAGAGACCATTAGAGGCGCGAAGTCGTTGAACATTTAGAGCCAACGATGCAAAGTTCGGCATTGAATTAACGCGCTGTTGGCGCAGGATTATTCAGTACACACGAATAGACAAGATAGCATTTATATAAGACACCATTAGCGGCGCGAGACGAGTATACCGCGCAATTAGGATTACTAAAGAGATATATTAGCGTTCGATTTTCGTACATTTCTGCTCACGTGTCTTGACAATATGCGATTTCACACGCAACATCATTATAGTTGTATTGCTTACTCAGCGAACACGTACAGATCGGTCAGTTGTTGGGCGTACGTGGTGGGACTTTAGAGGGCGAGAACGAGAGAGAAATATAGAGAGTGGGACAGCTACTTTCAAACAAAATCAAACATTCTGCAAACATATCGCCACTACGAAAAATATGGAGAAATAGATACATTTTGTTCTTATATTAATTATTCGCAGTTCTCTCATGGCGAAATTTCGCATTGTGAAACCATTTTAATGCAAACAAAACTGCTACAGTGAATTGTCAACAAACATCACTAAACGTGTGGTACATTACAGTGATGTGAAACACTTCGGTATGATGATCATATAGAAATGGAGAATAATCTTGCTCAAAGTAGTTATTTTTACGAATATTAATTGGTATCTTATCTAACAAATTGTACTTTAGTCGACCACACCACTGATATAGTAATGTTTACGTAACAATGTTTTTGACATGCGAAGTATCATTGTAAGTATTATTAATAACGAAAATAAGCATAAGTCAATATATGTGTCTGTACTGTTGATGATAGTTTTGCTACATAGTACGTCTATGGTTCATGTACTTCGCATGAATCCAATTTGAAGGCCTTTAGTCCCCTTAACCCTTTACCCAACAAAACGGCCAAAAACGCCCAAATAAAGCTTCAACAGCCTAAAATATCTTCGGTCTGTCTCAATAACACCATACAAATATGGATATCATTGGAACCGGTTCATTGACTACATTGTGATGGTTACAGTTATTCCCTGTGCCAATGCATTGTCTTATATATGCGAGTCGACCATAGGTCGCCTCGCATATATAAGAGAATGCATTGGCCTAAAAAATATCTTTTTTTTAACACTTTTTACCATTTTTTCTTACATTCTTTAACAATTTTATTATTTTTTTCTACATTCTTTGACAATTTTATCATTTTTAAAATGTGTTAAGCCAATGCATTCTCTTATATATGCGAGGCGACCTATGTTCGACAGTTATTCCCTGTGCCAATGCATTGTCTTATATATGCGAGTCGATCATAGGTCGCCTCGCATATATAAGAGAATGCATTGGCCTAAAAAAAAATCTTTTTTTAACACTTTTTACCATTTTTTCTTACATTCTTTAACAATTTTATTATTTTTTTCTACATTCTTTGACAATTTTATCATTTTTAATATGTGTTAAGCCAATGCATTCTCTTATATATGCGAGGCGACCTATTGTCGACAGTTATTCCCTGTGCCAATGCATTGTCTTATATATGCGAGTCGACCATAGGTCGCCTCGCATATATAAGAGAATGCATTGGCCTAAAAAAAAATCCTTTTTTTAACACTTTTTACCATTTGTTCTTACATTCTTTAACAATTTTATTATTTTTTTCTACATTCTTTGACAATTTTATCATTTTTAATATGTGTTAAGCCAATGCATTCTCTTATATATGCGAGGCGACCTATGGTCGACTCGCATATATAAGAGAATGCATTGGCACAGGGCCGTTCTGTTAGGTAAAGGGTTAAGTTTACTGCCTACAATATTTGTCTTTCTACTAAGTAGTCGAATATTTTATTATAACGATATATAATTTGGTCGGTTTGTCCAATCAATGGATTTTTCGCCTGTAACTGCTCATAAAGGGATACTACACACTAAATCCATCCCATTTTATACTCAACAGAATATATGCAACAATTAAATGAATTTGAGCCATGGGTTAGTGCAAAACACACTCATGTATACTCTATGAATGATGCACACAACATGGTAATAATAATGAAAATGAATAAATGGCTGGAGTCATAAATTCATTTTCATTACAATTACCATGTTGTTTGCATTGTTCATAGAGTAAATGCGTGTAATTTGCACTCATGCATGGCTCAAATTCATTCATTTGTTGCATATATTATGTTGAGTATAAAGGACATGGTCCCACAAGTGGCCTGCTTTAGGGTACAGTCCCCCTTTAAAACATAACGTTATACGGTCGGGTATCATTATATCCAAACAATATGAGTACAAGAAAACCAATATCAGAAATGGTAACGCGCTCAAGATCATATATTATATACCCATGATTGTAATTATAGAATATAAAATATTTTGGTTTTGCGAATGACCAACTCAGAATTCCGTTAAAATAACAATAATAACCAGCACCTAATTAACGAACCGGCGACCGACTCAACCGTCTCCGACCACAACCCAGTGGGCTGCAGAACTAAACATGTCTATATATAATACTTACAAATTATCTTTTTCATTTCTTGTATTTGTAATTAGCATAGCTTATCACAAACCAAAAAATAAACATTATCAACGAAATTGAAATTCCCAACTACACCTTTTACCGGACTCGGCCTCCGGTCGCAGTTCGACTTTTAATCCTCCCAAAAATGTCCATTCTATAAATAAAACACCCATGCACCAAGAATCTCTACACCAGTATACACTCGGAGTGCGCGTAATGAATGGCAAGCCATGCATGTTCCGTGTAATTTCTAAACCATACGCCTGTCAACCTCAACTGTTACACATTGATAACGGTCTAATGTTGTCTCATCAATCGATATAAAAATATGCATACGATATTATAACACAATATACCATGCGCGCGTTTTGTCGGGTAACATTCCTGGAACAGGTGTTCAAGAATATACCTCGTGTGAAGCGCCATTAAGAATATACCTCGTGTGAATCGCCATTTAGAATATACCTCATGTGAAGCGCCATATGAAGGTGTCGCCCATGCTAATACACCGGATTCGGGAGATAAGATTTTAAAGTCATACGTAGGATTCATACCCCTTTGTTAACTGGCAGTCTGGTACTCGGCCTTCATTTTCCCCATTTAACAGGGCATCCATGTTTCAACACAAGGGCTTGTACGCAGTTTTAATTAATCAAATGTTGATCATTTTCCAGCCAAAATGATGTAATTGTGTCTCATATCCCTTGAAATGTTGATGTAATTGAGTCTAATACCGTTGATATGTTGATGTAATTGAGTTTAATACCCTTGATATGTTGATGTAATTGAGTTTAATACATTTGACATGTTGATGTAATTGAGTTTAATGTCTTTGATATGTTGATGTAATTGAGTTTAATACCCTTGAAATGTTGATGTAATTGAGTTTAATACCCTTGAAATGTTGATGTAATTGAGTTTAATACCCTTGATATGTTGATGTAATGGAGTTTAATACCCTTGATGTAATTGAGTTTAATACCCTTGATATGTTGATGTAATTGAGTTTAATACCCTTGATATGTTGATGTAATTGAGTTTAATACATTTGACATGTTGATGTAATTGAGTTTAATGTCTTTGATATGTTGATGTAATTGAGTTTAATGTTGATGTAATTGAGTTTAATACCCTTGAAATGTTGATGTAATTGAGTTTAATACCCTTGAAATGTTGATGTAATTGAGTTTAATACCCTTGATATGTTGATGTAATTGAGTTTAATACCCTTGAAATGTTGATGTAATTGAGTGTAATGCCCTTGATATGTTGATGTAATTGAGTCTCATATCCCTTGATATGTTGATGTAATTGAGTCTCATATCCCTTGATATGTTGATGTAATTGAGTCTCATATCCCTTGATATGTTGATGTAATTGAGTCTCATATCCCTTGATATGTTGATGTAATTGAGTGTAATGCCCTTGATATGTTGATGTAATGGAGTTTAATACCCTTGATATGTTGATGTAATTGAGTTTAATACCCTTGATATGTTGATGTAATTGAGTGTAATGCCCTTGATATGTTGATGTAATTGAGTCTCATATCCCTTGATATGTTGATATAATTGAGTCTCATATCCCTTGATATGTTGATGTAATTGAGTCTCATATCCCTTGATATGTTGATGTAATTGAGTCTCATATCCCTTGATATGTTGATGTAATTGAGTCTCATATCCCTTGATATGTTGATGTAATTGAGTCTCATATCCCTTGATATGTTGATGTAATTGAGTGTAATGCCCTTGATATGTTGATGTAATTGAGTGTAATGCCCTTGATATGTTGATGTAATTGAGTCTCATATCCCTTGATATGTTGATGTAATTGAGTCTCATATCCCTTGATATGTTGATGTAATTGAGTCTCATATCCCTTGATATGTTGATGTAATTGAGTCTCATATCCCTTGATATGTTGATGTAATTGAGTCTCATATCCCTTGATATGTTGATGTAATTGAGTCTCATATCCCTTGATATGTTGATGTAATTGAGTCTCATATCCCTTGATATGTTTATGTAATTGAGTGTAATGCCCTTGATATGTTGATGTAATTGAGTGTAATGCCCTTGATATGTTGATGTAATTGAGTGTAATGCCCTTGATATGTTGATGTAATTGAGTGTAATGCCCTTGATATGTTGATGTAATTGAGTGTAATGCCCTTGATATGTTGATGTAATTGAGTGTAATGCCCTTGATATGTTGATGTAATTGAGTCTCATACTCATGATATGTTGAAGTTATGCTCCTTAGCGCCGTGATTTAGAATGTTTTGTTTGTTGCCCACACATGGTCAACCGTAATAAGATCGCAAGCTGCAACCGTGTCTTCGCGAGATTCCAACGAACCAGAGTGCAATCCGTGGTATAGTTGTAATAATGTGTTTAAATCTAATCCTCGTTGAAACACATCGGAGTTGACATTTGTGTTTAAGCACGCTTCACTTCTACTACAATATATCAGTTATTCCAACGATTGTCAGCTGAACATAACTCTGTGAGTTGGCAAGATATGCGTCTGTACGCTTAGACAATGCAAAACTGTGACAATGTATTTGGAAATATACTGTGCGTTTTAGCATGCAGTATCCAGAAGCGAACCTGTTTGTCTGATTTACCACATTTGTTTGTAACAAATAAAAATGCATCAGAAACGTTCGAAACCTCGTTGGCAGCACGACGAATCCTCCATGCCCACATCGAATCCTCCATGCCCACATCGAATCCTCCATGCCCACATCGAATCCTCGGATCAACTACGCCGTGTGAATAATCTGCATTTGGCATCAAAGGGGTGAGACGTCTCACGTACTATAAACTTCATCACAGACGATGACTATGAATATTAATTTATAACCCGAAACATGTACATACTACATGAGAATATATAGCGTAACGTGTATATAACAAAAATAAATAGTTACACAAGTTTGGCAAAAAATATACAGAAAAACTAAGATTAACAATAATAATTCGTACGTCGCTCAGTTTGTAACAGATATCATATGACATATGAGAAGAATGATAGTATTCGTTGTGTGTTCTGATGACAGCTATATATGGGCTGACCATCTGTAATCTTATAGGGGGTATTCGTTTTAGTCTAATCACATTAGTGGCGAAAATAATATAGCACACATCTGGTAGTGGGTTCAATAATATATATTCTGCACCTCGTATACGAGGGGCGAGTTGTCTCGCGCATTATACACCGCATCACACTAACGATACAATATGTGCATATCGCCAAGCAAAGCTGTGGCTGGCAAAACTTCCCAAATAATTCCCAATTATTCAGCATCTGGCAAACTTTTATTTGGCAAGAGCGTTCTCCACTCCAGAATAACGTGGAAACCATTCATAAATAATGCGCAATCGTATCTACTTATACTATAGAGAAGGTTGTCATTCTATATCAACAGATCGTCAAGCCGATGGGGTCATTGTCACAAGGCTTAGGTCACATTCGTAGCCAGCTTTTTAAATCGATCCCAAATGTAGCCAGCTTTTCGCCGGCGATCACATTCGTAGCCAGCTTTTCTAATTCCATGCTTTATATGGCGCTAAATGTGACGTCATCGTGTTCGTG
Source organism: Siphonodentalium dalli (assembly GCA_032622095.1). NCBI lineage: Eukaryota > Metazoa > Mollusca > Scaphopoda > Gadilida > Siphonodentaliidae > Siphonodentalium > Siphonodentalium dalli. The sequence goes on from CP136067.1 coordinate 13,534,206, forward strand.
ACTAAATTGCCGACGTCATGCTCCAGAAATGACATCGTTCGTCAACTTATATTCGAAAATAATTTGAGCATTCTAACGACATTAATCAACTTAATGTTCAAGTTGTTTTTCGTCTATCAACTCAGAAAAATGAGATTAACCTAATCGTGTTCATTGAGGCTCGCATGAATATGAAAAACTAGCTACAAATGTGATCCCATATTAAAGCTGGCTACATTTGTGATCGATTTGAAAAGCTGGTTACGAATGTGTTCGATGCCTTGTGACAGCGGTAGTTAATCTACATATGCTCGAATATATTCAAGATTCAAGATTCAGTATTCTTAAAACCTTATGTATATAGTCATACAGAGTAAATATCTCACATTATATATCACTACAAATTATGCACTGGCACATGATCTTTAAGGTTCCCTGTGGGAGACTCACATGCACTCAGAATGCACTGGCACATGATCTTTAATGCTGAACCAGCTCAGCTCCCATCATGAAAGGGTTAAAATGGTTGCTATATCAACAATAATGATCACATTACTGCACAGTATGAGAGTTGTATGTGTTTATAGTGTAATATGTACATTTATAATGTGTATTTAAAGGGGCACTGTACGCCATTTTCAATAAATTCCCAGTTATAACAACGAGCTAATATCGATAATATATAGAAAAATAAGTAATTTGAGTCGAAGATGTATTCTGTAAACATTCAGGTTATTAAGAGGTAATCAAATTAATTGACGGATAGTGGATTGGGCAATGCGGAATGATATGGTCTCATCGGCGAAGGGGGCGACATAAAGAGAGAAAAAATTTCAAATGTGGATGTTTGACAATGTGGTAGAAAACACGTTCAAGCCTAGGGGGGGGTTTGAGGTTTGGGATCCTCGCATAACGTTGGAGTGGATTATCAGATTATCCTGTGGGTTTGCAATTGACTAAGACGTGCAATTTAAGAACATTTGGTCGTGTGAAAAATATGTGAGTACCATGCAGGCTGTACGGGAGAGGACAGCGCGAGTGTTCCTCGATAATCCCGCATATTGTGCAGTGTAGGCCTATATAGAAGATTATGCATAAATATGTCCCAGCTATTGTATCATGCTCTGCGAGTGACCTATATACCTACGACCCGCCTCAGCATACTCGTCCAGTTGAGAGGCTAGGGTGAGATCCCTCACATGTCACACTATACGCCACTGCATGCTGCTACACTTGTGGTGTAGTGCAGGGATCTACGCAACTTCCGGGTAAGATAACAAGTAGAGTAATTAGTCTTAAATACCCCTATCCATGCACACAGGGCGTTTATCTGTAGTCACTCACCTGAAAGAGTGCAAGACGCAGCATCGTTGTTATCCAGTGTATCTCCTAGGTGTCCGTTGTTAACCAGTGTATCATCCACAGAATCGTTGCTATCTAGTGTATCATGTATGCGCTCGTTATCCAGTGTATCATGTTCGCGTCCGTTGCTATCCATTATATTATTTCGCGTCCGATGTTATAACCAGTGTATCCAGTAAGTTTTGGTTGCTATACGCACCCGTTGTAACACCGTGTATCCTTGTACACTAGGCGTTCGTTGCTATCGAATGTATCATATACGCACCCGTTGCTATCCCGCGTATCCGTGTATACTAAGCGTCCGTTACTATCGAGTGTATCATACAAACGCACGTTGCTATCCCGCGTATCCTTGTGTATATATATATATACTAAGCGTCCGTTGCTATCGAGTGTATCATACAAACGCACGTTGCTATCCCGCGTATCATTGTATACTAGGCATCCGTTGCTAATGAATGTATCCTACAAACACACGTTGCTATCTAGTGTATTATGTGTAAGTGTCACGGAAATCAAAAGGTTTCAGCGGAGCGAATAAATATCCGCACTGCACGTATCATAATTAACACAGTGCAATGAAATATGTTCCCCGCTTATAAATCTCAGTACACGAGATCATGGCGCATCGCACCAGTTCTCCACTCCGCGCGGAATCCCGAACACCGATATCTAATTCATTGTTATCGCGTATTTGTTCCCCAATATCCGGGTCTCGGAGTCTATCTGGGACGTTACCTATTCATTTCGCTATCATAATTGGAAAATGTAGTCCAACTGCTTCCGCTAGCTAGGAAGTCACGAGACATCGCACTAATGGCTCAACATTCGCTTCTATCTGAGCGTTATTATAACATACATCGCGCATTCTGTGTACCCATTATGTGCGGTTCCGAATGATAATATACTTTAGATATAACGGTGATGATGGTCCTGCTAGATCGCATTGATCAATGTTATTATTAAGCGACAGGGTCGTAGAGAGAGTACGTGATAAACCTACAAAATAAGTCTGTTAACCCTTTACCCAACAAACCGGCCAAAAACGCCCAAATAAAGCTTCAACAGCCTAAAATATCTTCGGTCTGTCTCAATAACACCATACAAATATGGATATCATTGGAACCGGTTCATTGACCACATTGTGATGGTTACAGTTATGCCATGTGCCAATGCATTCTCTTATATATGCGAGTCGACCATAGGTCGCCTCGCATATATAAGAGAATGCATTGGCCTAAAAACAAATCTTTTTTTACCATTTTTTCTTACATTCTTTAACACTTTTTATAATATTTTTCTAAATTCTTTGACAATTTTATCATTTTTAATATGTGTTAAGCCAATGCATTCTCTTATATATGCGAGGCGACCTATGGTCGACTCGCATATATAAGAGAATGCATTGGCACAGGGCCGTTCTGTTGGGTAAACGGTTAAGCGACAGGGTCGTAGAGAGAGTACGTGATAACAAACGGGTATGTTTAAAACTGTTCTGTTACAGTTCTCATTCCGAGGCCTTGTATGAAGTTGGAACGAGCGTTATAATATGACATATACATTGGTCAAAGTCATTCGTAAGAGTCACGGTCGTAGTAAGCGAGCCTAAGTTTTATGGTAACAGAGGGGCATGTTTAAAACGGACAAACCAGTTCAACAGTTAGAATATCTCATTCTGAAGTCTAGAAGTTGGAAAGAGCGTTATAATATCACATGTACATACATCGTGCATTCGGCGCAGAGCTGCTATATAAAATAGTATTATGTCAGTTCTTGCGATTAGCCAATCAGCGTCGATAAATAGTGACGGCATATGAACACATATTAGGTCAGTGACCCCATATGGAATCAATATTAGGTGCTTATCCACCATCTTGTTTTTCAGAAAACTGTGTCGCCTCGGGGATTTTTTTGATGTATTTTGGCACCAAGAAAGGTGATATCTGTCGGAAATCATGTTCTGTGAATTTAAAGACATAGTACCATGTACCAACACCTGCATGCGATATGTATAGGATATTCCCCGAGCTGTCGGGCATTCGGAGAAATAATTCACCGAGGCGAAGCCGAGGTGTTATTTGGACGAATGGCCGACAGCGAGGGGAATATCTGGCTTAATCCTCAGTATTTAAAGAATAACAAGACGAAATTTAATTTTACCTATAGTATTACTTTGAAATTTGTCAATGACATTACAATGTATGATATATTCAACTAAAAGTCAATAAAAGTTTTAACAAAAAATGTGAACATGACCATTAAACAATTTCCGAATCTGTCAGACAAATAAAGATTTGTACGCAAATTCAGTTGCCACTTTAAATAGTGATCTGGAGATTTGGAATTAAAATTGTCATTAAAAATGTTATTTGGAATTAAAATTGTCATTAAAAATGTTATTTGGACGAATGGCCGACAGCGAGGGGAATATCTGGCTTAATCCTCAGTATTTAAAGAATAACAAGACGAAATTTAATTTTACCTATAGTATTACTTTGAAATTTGTCAATGACATTACAATGTATGATATATTCAACTAAAAGTCAATAAAAGTTTTAACAAAAAATGTGAACATGACCATTAAACAATTTCCGAATCTGTCAGACAAATAAAGATTTGTACGCAAATTCAGTTGCCACTTTAAATAGTGATCTGGAGATTTGGAATTAAAATTGTCATTAAAAATGTGTCAATCGCCACCCCCCCCCCCCCCCCCCCCGCCGCATGAAATATGGCCAATCCTGCTATATATCCTACTTAGCTGTGCATTTATAAACCAATATGAACACAATATTTTTGACTCACATTATGTTATATCTCAGATAACACATGGGCGGAAGTCTAATTGACACCAGTGCATATGTGCATGGACACCTTCCAGTTACAACAAACATTTATTTTGCTTGGCCTGATACTGCTCGTCCTCGCTGCATTGTCACAAATCAAAATTGTCGCATTGAGTTGGTATGCACTGAGCCGCGTTGACAATCCAGTTATGATGAGTGGTTATCGGGATATCAGTTATAGGTAGCCCCAAACATGATGTTGCCTTTGTCGCCGATTAGCTTACCACACGCTTTAATCTAATTAATTAACACGTCGTTCTCGGGCGCATTTGTAAATTGAATGTGAGAAGAGTGAATTTTGTCAGTAAAACGTGACGTGAACAAACTCCGCATTCGAACAGGGAATGAAGTAATTTTCTAAACTTTCTGTGTCGACGTTATCTAAATGGATATTACATAGTTATATGTTATCAGCATGGCGTTCATTTTATAAGCGAAATAAACATCACAAGCACCCGGAGGTAAATGACAATCCAGCCGATGATCAAACTGATGTTTTCCGTTAATATTGGAATAAAAAAATCTGTCGATGAGTCGTTTTCGTATTGTACTGTTTATCTGATTTATTTCCATGAATTCGAAGTTGGATTTACAAGGAGTTCTTGACCAACGTAAGTTATCGAATGAGGTTTATTTACTATAAATATATAGTAGTCGTTACCCGTATAAAACGATCTTCAATTTCAGCATTTTGACATCAAATTCTTAACATTTTATTAAAATCCATGTAATCAACGTAACTAATCCACTTAAGTTATAGTGTGGTGTACCCGACATTACGAACTGATTTGGATTATCAACATTTAAATATTTAGCATTTACCAGAAAATTATATCGTGCGAGTGATTCCGTGTTATAAGAAGGCTCCACAAGTCTCAAATACAATGCAAATGTGTCGTTAAAGATACGGGCGGCGTTGGCGGTGGGTATGCTGTTAAAATATTCCCATCCGTCAAAAACCGCCATAAATAGTGAAATATAGACAGACTTTGTTCTTATAGCAATCAGAAATATGACATAAGCAGTATGTTATTGTCGATTTCTTCCCCTTTGGCATGTAAACAAAAGCAAAACATGTTACGTTTTCTGGCTTTTGTTTAGATCCGGATATGGTAAACATAAAGAGCGTTATTTATTACTGTTTTCTGATATGGAAATGTAGCGGTTTTAGGTCCCGAAGAGTACCGGTCATCCGGTCCGAGTGCACCCGAGGATGTGACGTCACTCCCAGCTACCAAGAAGAACAGAACAGAACTGAATCCCGACAAGAACACACGTCTTTTGGCTGACATGTTGAATACCATTGATTGTGACTTATGTATAGAATAAACCATGATGTTAAACCTGAATACAATGTCCTGTTTTGCTTCATTGGCGACGATGTAGTGTCGAACCACGCGGGGAGACGGAAATGTGTATTATGATGTGAAAAATTTCGTAAAAAATTACTTGTGAATTTCTGCCATTTTCGTCATGTTTTTCCGTTCCTGAAGATTATACTTTCAGAGTTCGGTTTTTTTTTAACAATGAGAATGTTTCTACACATATATAGTTCAGGTTATGATTGCTTTGCATTGATGACAACATGTTGAAATGTGTGAATTCGACATTTGTGCTGCCGTTTTCTTCAAAATCCGCGGTGGTCTAAAAATAGACCACACGTAAAATACAGTTTTCGGACAGCAATTCTTCACCACAGCTAGCTGGCCAGTTTTTGAAGACAGGGGAGAGAGGAAGGTGTTTGAACAACTTCGCTGCCCAGTGTCAACAGAATTACGGTCAGATAAACTTTCCTATTTTTCACACAAAATGTCAATCACAATGTAGTTCAATCTGCCAACTGATTTGAACATGCCACAACTCATCAATAATCGACATGAATACAAGTCACAACCAACTAAATAGTTCTGTTCCACCCATCAAACCAATTTAGATGCCATACCAGTGAAATACCAGTGGTGAAAATATAACATTTGGCAGTTCCCAACAAATTGGACAATTTTCGTTATACCAGCTCAACCACGATTCAACTGAAATAAAATTCTTGACAAACTTTGAAAGCAGCCTGAAATTTCTTGTTCAACTTGATGTCAGATATCTGAGTTTAAATTGGACATCAACATTTCTCAATGTTGACTCAACATGATTTTCATGCTCTTGACTTTGAATAAATTAACGCGAGTCACTCGTTTAATTTGAATATGGATAACCAAGCAGCCTGAAACTTACATGTTCATCCTTATGCAGATATCATCATATGATCAATAGTTAAGATTTGACAGTAATTTGATCAACTTCAACAGCTCATATACTAAATTGAACAGCTTCCAGTATATATCTTAATTAAACCAGCTCAACCAGTACTCACTGAAAGGGAATTCTTGTAAAACAGCATGAAACTACTTGTTCTATCTTATGTCAATATCAGATTTCATAATGGACATTTCACAATTATAAGACACAGCTCTGTCAGCTCCACATGAGATCCACTCCATGTGACCACCTGAACTAACGCGAGTTTTCTCGTTTAATTAGAATTTGGATAAAAAACTTAGAGTTCCACTTCTTTTGACATTTGAGTCAGATCTTTTGATAAATTAAGGCGAGTTTTCTCGTTTAATTCAAATTTGGGTAATAATTTATTGTAGTTTTGCATTTATTTATATATTTTCATGTCATTGTGATTAGTTTCTCTGTATGAGTATATTTACTCTTGAGACACTGATTTATTATATTTCTAATGACAATGTGATCAGTTCTCTGCATAAGTTTATTAACTTATGAGACCCTGATTTATTCTTCAATAAATGATATATGCATATTTTTTCATTAATATTTTGTATGTGGTTATTTTTGATAAATGAATTATTTGTGTGTAGGCTATCAGATAAAGTTATATTTTTGTAGTATTTTGAGTAGGCATTTTCCATATATTTCTGAATTGGTTTATAGTTCCCATATATACAACTTCTTCTGTTAAGTTCTATATTTTCATAACTCGCTGACTGAATACATATTTCATTGTGTTCTTAACAGAATCCTTAAAAAAATTACTTAGAATCCTGCAAGAATAATTCGTAGTTGTGTCATCAGTTGTTCATTTGTCAGTTATACATGTACCGTACCTATATTTCTTATTCACTCAATAGTCAACCTCAAACTCAGAAATTGATGCGGAGATAACCGTTCAATACTTGAACTTCTTGCATAATCCTGCCGTTCTTCCAGGGAGATTACTCTTATCATAAGAACGGACTGGATTAAGTCAGCCTATATCTTGTAGTTAAATTGATACACATCGATTCAATTTATCTACCAGTAGTTTTGCAATCAGCTTGCCAATATAAGTTATGTTTACTTTCAGAGCTGATTAACCTAAATGTAATTGGTTTTTGTTTCATATATTTTTGTCACTGTGATCAGGTTCTCTGTACAAGTTAAATTTACTTTGGAGACACTGATGATATGTATTAATTTTTGTGAATTTCTGATACACATTTGCACAGTATTAAATTAATTGCTTGGTATTAAATAGTATAAGTTATGTATTCTCTGTGCAGTAATTGTCATGTTAAGTGTGTCAGAATAGGTATATTGATTTCCATTATTTTTGTTCTCTTAGGAATATTGCTTAAGTTTTCTGAGCCGTGTTGTGTATTTTCCTGATGCAGATTTGCTGGGAATGATTTTTGGAACCTCGGTTTAGGTTCAATCGTTCCTATTGAAAGTGCATTATATATTATTTATTATTCATAAGATAGCTGCTCAGATTGCTTGTTGGAATATTCAATTGTTTTTTTTCCTTTGTGTATTGATTTAAATTGAGATAAATGAATTAAAAGTACCTACAAAGTTTTCAGAAGTTTAGAGGGCAAATCACTTGTAGTATTGCACTATTGCTAGTGCACTAATCAATTGATTTGCCAATCATACTCTGAAACGCTTGGAATTGGGTATTTACATACCGTGACGCTTGATTGGTCAGACTGGAATAAATTAATTGATAAGCCTGTTACGCCTGATTTATTTAGGTTCGGGTTCAATTAAGATGTCCAGTTCTAATCAAGGTCACAACCCACAGAGTCAAGCACATATGTGTGGTGTTAACCCAGATCTGAGCTTTGGTTATCGACAGAATCCATACCCCTCGTACGTGTCTAGCTCATGGCCAAGCAAAGACGAACAGTTACATCTGGCAGTTTTGAAATTGAAACACACAGCCATTGCAATACAGGTAAAATCACAGAACTTGAAACTCAAAATTATGGACGAAATAATCAACGTCGGGTCCCAAGATGAGAAAGAACGATTTCGCGAAGAGGAACTAGAGTCAGAGGATCTTGCAAATAAAGTGCGGAACATAATTGCAGACTATGTTGATAGGGGCTTGTGTGAAATGAATGTAGGATACACCATACATGGTCTAAATATTGATAGGTTGAAAGCTCGGAATGAATTGTACGAAGCCGACAGGGACATTACAGATATTTACTGTGATGTTGTAGGCAAATTTGACCAACCTATGGGTAATCTGGAGAACAAAAAGAACGATGTCATGCAAAGGATTCAATTGAGAAATAATACAGAGAAAAAATGGAGGGGCATAAATTCCAAGATACGTGTGTTCTATAAAAAGATTTCCAGGTGGGTCAATCATTACACGTCAGTAGGGCATTGTGATAAGCCCATCGAATCAACCTCATTGAATCCCACTGACAAGAGAGAATCGAACATCAAACCAAGACGTGAGCGAAAGAATAAGGAATGGAGACGCGAAATGGTCCGAGAAATAAAAGACATCCAGTTTGGAGATCAGTGTTTTGGAAAAGAGGAGCAAGAGTCAGCTGGTCTTCAGAAGGAGGTGCAGGACTTTGTTGATGATTATAAACATACCCAAAATATTGGCGGTCCAGTCCTATACAATGTAGTTTGCTTTCTACAAGAACTAGAATCGGAGAAGGGAAATATTCTATGCAAAGATTACAGAACTAATAGGGAGATGTGTGAACTCTGTGATGATCTGCGGGAATATGATCAGCCGATGAAACTCCAAGAAGCTAAGATCGAGCTCGAGCGGATTCGTAAACTTGGAAATAAGGCACAAGAAGAATGGCGACAGACCCATTACGTGGTCTGTCTAGTCCATGAGAAGTTCCAGAGTATATACAGGAGTTCTACGAGGGGGGGAGATGATGATTCTACCATGAAGAAAAGGATCCCCCAAAAGCGGAGAAGTTATTTCCGAGTCGAGCTGCAAGAGTCAGTCAGGGTTGCGAATGAAGTACGAGAAATGATTGAAGACTATGCTAAGAAGGGCTATTTGGGAAGTCGAAGACTGTATGGCTTAGCGTCCACCTTACGTGAACTGAATTTTGACACTATTGAATCCAAATATGCAAATTCCCGGAGGACATCCAAAATAGCCGTCCAAGACCAGTCATATATTGGAGACAAATATGGAAACTCCAAGAGGACATCCACCCATCGCCAACCAGCTTTGGAGAGCATAGATGCACTGGGGGCACACATTCACATGCCTCCATTCGAAACTTCAAATCAAGTGACAGAAAAGATGGCATCCAAACCGGTCGCTAAGGACACCCAATCGTGGACGATAACCACTGACTCGGCATATGGGCATGAGAGAGCGAGGGGCAGTCCAATTGATTTAGATAGGGAAGAGGTGGCGGACAACAGTAAGGCCTCACAAACTTCTTCGGCGCAGAGAGATCCTCCCCGTCTTGATTCTCGAGACATTGAGGTTCCAGTATCGCCCTCAGAAGAGATGTCTTCCAAGTCTTCGATACAGAGAAATCATCCCCGTCTCGATTTCCGAGATTATGATGTTCCAGTATCGCCCTCAGAAGAAATGTCGTCCAAGTCTTCAATGCAGATAGATCCTCCCCGTCTTGACTACCCAGATCTTGAGGTTAAAGAGTCATTATCGTCTTTAGCTCAAATGGTAAGCCACGAAGAGCTACATTCTGATGAAGAAGCAGATGTGATTATCCCTGCGAATATCCTGGATGTTCACATGGTGCGAGCCAGAGATGTGAAAACGAAGATGGCATCCAGAATGGCCGCACATGACCAACCATTATGTACGAGTTCCATAGAGACCGACAGTGTTCCTGCATATCGCCATTCTAATCAAACGGTCAAAACATCAGAAGACACTATGGCAGAGCAAGTGGCCTACAACCAGCCAGCATCCAAACAATCTGGCTTACTTGTCAAAAAGTTGCCACGATGCAAATTATCAGAAAAGATGGCATCCAAAACGGCAGTCCTGGACAATCGGCCGTCAACAATAGCCACCAAGTCGGCACATGGCAATAAGAGAGTAGAGGGCAGCCCAATTGAATTAGTTGGGGAAGAAGTAGCTGATAATAATATAGTCACAAAGCTCCAGGTCGGCAAAGGTTCCCGACAAACTTCTTCGGCGCAGAGTGATCCACCCTCAGAAGAATGGTTTCCCGAGTCTGCTTCAATGCACAGGGATTCTCCCCGTCTCGATTTCCGAGAGTTTGAGGTCCCAATATCGCCATTAGCAGAAACGTTGACATCCAGATCCGAGTCTCTCGATCCAACTCTGATGTTTCCCAGCTCTGAGTTGAAGACTGAAGCTCCAACAACCACGAGTCTTCCTATTAGGCAGACACCCGCTTTAGTATTGGAGGTAAATGATTCTGCGTCTGGGCAATTTTCCAACTGTGAACAACCAGGGACACTGGTACAGGAACTGACAACCTTGTCCGACAAACTGCTGAACGTACAGTCTGAAATAGAAGACATGCAACTTCTGACACCAGAGGAGTATGCATTCTATGCAAGAAATGCAGTTCAGCATAAACCACTATCACCGGATGAGACATATATCAACCACGATGCCAACACAGGCTTCTTACAAGATGAAGAGTCGCCGATCTATGATATCAATCTAGAATGGGACGATAGCGTTTCTCTGGAGCTGAATTCAATAGATTCTGAAGAAGATGCAGTTCGGCTTCAGCAGCAAGGATGGTCAGGTGGAGACAGAGGCGATCTGAGAGACGCCCAGATCCCTCTTCTCACACAGTTTGAGTATTTGACATCCGATGGCGATACATCCTTCCTTGAATTCGAGAAAATTGGCTTTGACTCGACCATGTATTCAATCACATCAGGCTCCTATGATGATGATTCGGCATCCACTAACATCTCAGACGCTGTTCTGGAGTCGCCCGCTAATGTCTCAGATGCTGTATTAACAGTTCTAAGACCGGTTTCCTTTGACTCTTCTGATGAAAATGTGGGTCATATGAACAAGGCGACGCTCTTCGACAATGAATCACCTGAGCAGTATATGGAGCCTCTCGTAACCACAAATGATGTGTTGTCACCAGTACCAAATGATCATGACCAGCCGAACCATAAATTATGTAATGGCAGTCCAGAAGATAGTCTCTGTGCCCTGCCAATATCACATGGTCAACCTGAGAAGCCGTACCAGAATCACCACCCACCACATGATGAGCACCATGACAGCAATGGGGTGAAGAAAGATGTCCAGTTGAGGCCTGGCAGCAATGGAAATTTTGGTACAGAATTGCCTCAACTTAGGAGCAGTTCGGAAAGCAGGTCGACCTGGATCTGCAAACCAAGTTCAGGTTTCATACCTGTAAGTGCCGAACAATCATACAGGGGGAACCCAAGCCAGAATCTAATGAATCACACCTGGCTCCGAAATAAAGCAGGTTCTCCAGATCAATGGCCTTGGGATCCTGGTGGCAAGTGAGTCCGAATCAGACGTGGATCGCAATTACTAACTACAATGAAGAGATCCACAGCTATGGTCAGAGTATCATCAGACCCCATGGCAAACTATTAAGACCATTACTTGTCGCCAGAATGATGCGGGTTCCAGTAGGGAAATGTACCTCCATGACTCACTGAACATAATCATATGCTTGTTCGCAACGTTTAAATGATGTTCACAGTTAATGCAGCAATGAGTGAATCCAACATTGGGGTTGCGTTGTCGGTAATGGATATCGGGCCAGCTGATATACTACACCGACATTGAACCACCATTTGTATGTTGTACTGAGAATGCCGGGCCCCGGTTTCTCTTTCACTCTGCATTGATGTACATATTCCACGAAGCATAACCCGCAGAACCCAGTCAATGGTTATCGGTCGAGTGGACCAAGAAGGAATGTCAGCAGCTATTCACCATGGCCAGAGTATACATAGTGCAGACCACCTCTATACGGTTCGACAGAAGGAACTTACTGTACCTACGACATGCGTTCCGGATCAAGAACTTAACTGGTCACCCAATGGAGCCAAGACATTGGGCGGTGTAAACAAGCTGGCCAGACAATCATTTGACCGATACAATGACGAAGACATTACCAGATATGACAGAAAATGGTAGTTGGATGAAACGAGATGCTGAGAAATTCCACTCTGCCAGCCATCCATATGACGGTGCCTTCCTCGACCAAGTTACAAGTGTTCGTCAGTCATCCGATGTTCAGGATCCAATGCGTCGACTACAAGACTCTGCAACCGAGCCCACGGAGGCCTATGACGTAACAGAAGTCTTGTTGGAACGTGGACTGATTAATGACGATGGATGGATGAATTCTTCAATCCCCTCCAACAGGGCCTTCTTTTCAAAGCTTGGGGGAATGTAGCGGTTTTAGGTCCCGAAGAGTACCGGTCATCCGGTCCGAGTGCACCCGAGGATGTGACGTCACTCCCAGCTACCAAGAAGAACAGAACAGAACTGAATCCCGACAAGAACACACGTCTTTTGGCTGACATGTTGAATACCATTGATTGTGACTTATGTATAGAATAAACCATGATGTTAAACCTGAATACAATGTCCTGTTTTGCTTCAGAAATAATAAAGAGCGTTTATATCATTGTGTATGAATAACCAATCGAATTGCTCTGTGTTATGTAAGCAGAGCACAACTTGTGTGTGTTTACGTACACCATCGTACGAAAATATAGTCGAATTTCAACAACTAATACAACCAGTATTAAACATATTTCGCAATAAATATGTTTTGAATGTTTGATACGCATAATGGCTTTTCGTGGATATGTTCAGATTATCGCAACACCGCGAAAAAGACAAATTAAAAAATATTTAATGGTAGTATTTGTTATCAGCATCAGTTTGCCCTAACATCATCAGAGAAATTCAGTAGGACCCAACCGCATCATAGCAGATTAGCAGGACCACTTGACCGGGGTGGAATATATTTTTTCTAGTCCGAATTGTCTAATTCCGAAATTAACAATTTCACATTCCGGTTTGTAACTGTTTTCTTTATGTTCTGGCGGAATCGACGATTATAAAATAATTTACCCCCCCCCCCCCCCCCCCCCCAAATAAGTGAATTCTTTAACTATTTCTAGGCTACAGCCTCCATACTTGAATGTGGGGAGATTTTTCGACCATTTCTTCGTGAAAATCATTATTATTTTTTTTTTTTGTATTGACTTGAAGCTTCCAAGCTTCTGCATAATCGACAAAGGCGAGGAGAGCCCCAGTGATATACCGGCTTTGTGTGCTCTGAAAATAAATGTTAATATAACATATATTTTTCAGCTGTTTTAAATAGTTCGCACACAAGTGAGAGAAAAACGCTCTTTATTCATACCACACCAGGAATGTATTAACAAGGAACGCTCTTTATTGTTCAATGCCAAAGAAGTTGGGGAACCGAACTTTCTCAATTCAATCTCTTGAACTAGGCTATGTGCGGCATACAGAGGCCTTATACGAATATAACAAACGCGAGCATAATTTAGACCTTCAAACCACTTATTCCCATAATCACACTGGTAACTTAAATAATAAATCTAATAAATATATTGTTTGTTCGCAACCAAATTACGACACTGACTTAGCATATGTGGCGTTGAGCAATGCATTTGCTATGCATATTGTCCAAACTCACACAAGAGCAGACTTCAATTTTAGCTTGTACATTGTTTTAATTCGTTGTGGAACTCACGGTACTATTTGTTAACAGCATCAGTTTGCCCTACCATCATCAGAGCAATTCAGCAGGACCCAACCGCATCATATCAGATAGGATAGGATAGGATAATTTTATTTATAATACACATATTAATAGTACAATAAATTAACACATAACTAGATCATAATTCAGTATATTGCTGGACCACTTGACCAGGGGTGATATATATTTTTCTAGTCCGAATTGTCTAACATTGATGTAAAATTGTTGTTATTACATTAAACAAATTCCACCCACCGTCTTTCTTAGTATCCCTATGATCATTATAATCACCTAAGACTGTTCAGTTTCTTATTTGATTGATTGATTGGTCACACCAATTTTACATTCCGGTGTGTCAGCAAGTGGAGAACACAGCAAACAATGACTTGCGATTGTTATGACAATACCTGGGGAATATTTTAATATTCCACAGTTATTGTTAAAATAATGCACACTTATTGTTTAAATAATCCACAGCTATTGTTACCAGTGGGCAATCGGCTGGATATTGTACAAGGGAGAACAATAGAAAATATGGCGACTGTGGATTAAATTTCATGAATTCTAAAGACTCATAAATTAACTATCAAACTCAACAAGTTGTCCTACTTCTGGTGATTACACATTGACTCAATGCGTTGGCGTTCAACGCACATGGCGCGTCACTGTGACGTTACATAAGTTAATGGCCATAGGCGACACATTTAACATTCCAAATTAAATTACAGCGACGATTAATTAAAGGGATAAGCTGGATTTTGTCCACTGACATAATAAATAAGTTGCGGGACGCTTAGTGTTCTGATGTGGTGTAATGTGATACTCAGCGAGATCAATATTATCCAGTGCCGAAGGAGGATTGCGGTTATGTTCGGTAATTTCCGGTCTTATTCAATAATGTTCTATTCGCCTCTATAGATCATCTTTATTATTGAAATTCTTCCATTTAGAAGTGGTATATTACTATCAATACATTTAATGGGGGATCTACTGATACTTATTAGATTACTACACGAACAATTTATATATAGTATATTACTATCAATACATTTTATGATGGGGGTCGACTGATACTTATTTGATTACAACACGAACAATATATATATATTTATTTTGTCAGCTCTTGCGATTAGACAATAGTGACGGCATATGAACCCATATTAGGTTAGTGACCACATATGAAATAAATATTAGGTGCTTATCCACCATCTTGTTTTTCAGAAACTATATATGTCGCATCATAGAAAATTTTGGTGTATTTTGGCGCCAAGAAAGGGAATATCTGTCGGAAATCATTGTCTGCGAATTTAAAGACATAGTACAAAACCTGCATGCGATATACTTGAGGACTTCTAAAGACTCATAAATTAACTATCAAACTCAACAATCTACTAATTAGCCATTGACTCAATGCGTTGACATTCAACGCCCTTGGCGCGTCACTGTGACGTTACATATGTTAATGGCCATAGACAACACATTTATGTTTCCAAATTTAAATTCATTACAGCGACGATTAATTAAGGGGATAAGCTGGATTTTGTCCACTGATATAATAAATACGTTACGGGATGATTAGTGGTCAGATATGTGTCATGTAATGTCGCCTTATGGGCGTTGAACGTCAACGCATTGAGGCAATGGCTAATTGCCAGAAGTAGGACAACACATTGAGTTTAATAGTTAATTTCTGAGTCTTTAGAATTCATCAAATATACCGCATGCATGTTTGGTACTATGTATACCCCGATGCGGTGGTACAGCCCATACATAATATGCTACTGGTCTGGGACACAAAACTTATCTACTGTCGGCGTTACCGTTCCCATAGGCAAATTCTACTTGGAACGATCCCAGACCAATTAGTTCCCTCAGTTTATATTTTACTCAATGGCGACGATACAGTGAGTCTACAAACGAATCTAACTATTTTTGAAGAATTCCAAACATTCATTATCCACACACAACGATTTTAGTTGCTTAAATATAAATCGGTCAACAGCATCTTAGAGCATCTTACTTATAACGTGTAAAAAAAACGAAGAATCCGTTCCATTCCGTTCA
Organism: Siphonodentalium dalli; assembly: GCA_032622095.1. Classification (NCBI taxonomy): domain Eukaryota; kingdom Metazoa; phylum Mollusca; class Scaphopoda; order Gadilida; family Siphonodentaliidae; genus Siphonodentalium; species Siphonodentalium dalli. Next base: position 13,550,485 of record CP136067.1, read on the forward strand.
TCTCCCCTTCCATCTTTGTCATCTTTTCTTGAATTCTCCTCTTATTCTTAATACCCAAAATAATACCAGAACCCATGTAATATCCGAATTATCTATCTATTCCGGTCCCGATATCCCAGGATGGTTAACCCTTTACCGAACAAAACGGCCAAAACCGGCCAAATAAAGCTTCAACAGCCTAAAATATCTTCGGTCTGTCTCAATAGAACCATGCAAATATGGATATCATTGGAACCGGCTCCTTGACCACATTGTGATAGTTACAGTTAGCCCTGTGCCAATGCATTCTCTTATATATGCGAGTCGACCATAGGTCGCCTCGCATATATAAGAGAATGCATTGGCCTAAAAAAAATCTTTTTTTAACACTTTTTACCATTTTTTCTTACATTCTTTAACAATTTTATAATTTTTAATGTGTTAAGCCAATGCATTCTCTTATATATAAGAGAATGCATTGGCACAGGGCCCTTCTGTCGGGTAAAGGGTTAATATACACATTTTACAGGGGCCCTAGGTGATACATGGGGAGAACGACACCCGGTAAGACATGTGCTTACTGTCGTTCTCCCTTTCTACCAGATATATCACATATTACCATATCCATTATATCAGTTCCTTGTGTATATTCAATGTATATCATGTAACATAGTTATATATTTGGTGGATAAATAAACAATGCTTAAACCAAAACTTATCATGCAGCTGCAAGAAATATCGATAATAAAGCAGATGAGACAATCCCTTACTCGCGCAGCTTCTCTGATGGTATACGTTAAAGACATATTACGTACTTGTTTGGGTGCGTGAAACTGAATAAGTTAGTATCCCGGCGCTATCCAAACTGGAGGAATGTACCATTCTACTAACATCGCCGAAAACCTGAATAAAATCTTCCGTACCACTCCATACTCCATAGTAAACATCATCTGCACTACGCTTAATTGTAAATATTTACTTCTCGATTCGGGACGCAACTATCGGCGATAAAGTGACGAAAACAATTTCGCCATCGAGAGTCACTGCATTTAATTACTATATAAGAATGACGGTGTGTGTTGTCAATATGGATAAAATATTTGTAAACATTACTTATTTGAGAAGGTTATTCTCCATTTCTATTTGATCACCCTAAGGGTACGTTCATACACTGGCAAGTTTGCACAGTATGGTTTGCTGGCATTTTGTCGTAGAAAACGATATGGTGCCAGAATACGAAGGAAAACAAGCATATAAAGTGCATCCGTGCCACAATTAACTGCATGCGAAGTAAAATCCCCGTAGTTCCACATGTAGCCATGCTACTAGAATTTGCCTGTAAATAGCGTGCAATTATCTCGCAAGAATCAATCATACAGAAGGAAAGTGTCCGTAGCGCCGTTACAAGTGGAACTACATAACTTTTACTGTTCATGTCGATCGCTTTGGTAAAGATGCATATTTTATGCACGTTTACTTTCAAATTATGGCACCATGTGGTTTTCTATGATGAAATGCCTTGCAGAATATACCGTGCAAAGTTGCCAGCGTATGAACGTACCCTAACGGAGTGTTTCACATCACTTTAACTTCTATTAATATCACTTATTATTGTACTGTTCAGAACACAATGTACACTTATTTGTTATTATGCATGCATACTGTCCTTGTAGGGTTTTTTTTTTACCAATAAACGTATCCTATCTTATCACGTCTTATCTTACCTTATCTTACCTTATTGTATCTTATCTGGTGAGTATAGGTCATTGTACCAACGCGTAACATAAACAGGTCTGGAAATTCCCAATTATAGCTACTATAGCTATATGCATATATAATTGTAGCTACATTTGACTATCGTAAAACAATATTTTATCAATTGGCATGGCGCGTAAGCATTACTGCGAGCTGTTGCAACCAAGGGTGAGGGGTATTATTTTGTAGCAACTTACTGCGGAATATCCGACAAGCATAGCTAAGCACGTGTGTCTGTTTAGAAATATGTTATGCTATGTGATATGGGACTCGCATCCATCCATATATGATCTACTATTCTTGTATTTAGGTACCATGTTGGGCTATGTTGTTATACATGGAAATGGCAAACTATACTAACTTACTAAGAATAATCAAATCAAATGTATATTTCAACGATTGTTTATTGGATTGAGTTATCTCCCTTCAACCAGATTCATCCATCACCAATAGCCATATGATGAAAACAAACTCCTATCATTTTACCAAGCTGGTTTTATGCGCAACAGTTTTCCAACTTACCGAAATATATGACAATATATGTCGATCACTAGACGACGGAAAAGAGGTCGGTGTATATTATGCGACATAAGTAAAGCATTCGATAAGGTCTGGCACCGTGGCCTCTTGAACAAACTGACAAAAATTGGTATAAGAGGAAACTTGTATAACTTAATGAAATCGTATCTTGAATGCAGACAACAACAAGTTGTCATTGATGTAACAGCCGGTGTCCCACAGGGGTAAGTATTAGGCCCACTTCTGTTTTTAATTTATATTAATGATATAACCGAAAATATACGGTGCAACATTCGTCTATTTGCTGATGACACCTCTCTATTTCTTACTATTGAAGACCCCACTATGGCCGCAAAACTAATCAACGATAACATCGAAACTCTCATGTGTTGGGCATCAGCATGGCTTGTAAAATTAAATCCCCTGAAAACGGAAGCTCTCTTAATCTCCAGGAAAGAAACGCCAGTATATCATCCACACTTGACCATGGGAACCGCGACAATTGTTGAGGTTGACAGCCATAAACATCTGGGGCTCACTTTCGACAACACGGGCTCATGGGGTATCCATATCAGATCTATGCTTGACAAAGCATGGAGTCGAGTAAATCTAGTACGTAAGCACAGTTACAGGCTAAGCAGAGTAACGCTTGAAAAAATACATTATACATTTTCCGACCAATACTGGAATACGCCTCCCCTGTTTGGGATAACTGCCCTGATTATCTTAGTGGTGACATTGAACAGGTTCAGTATGAAATGGCCCGAATAGTAACAGGTGCAACCATCAGTACGAGTAACGCGCGTCTTTTATCAGAAACTGGCTGGGAACTCCTCTCCTCGCGTCGTAGAAAACACAAACTATGCCAGTTTTTTAAAATGATACGCGGAACTGCCCCGACAATTTTAAGAAATTATGTTCGACCAATCCAGGCAAATAACTAGATATAACTTCAGATTTGAACATATAAGACTACCCTCGAATATTCACTATGACTATTATATGGATTCGTTCTTACCAGCGGCAATTTCTGAACTGCCGGAATCTACAAAGGGTAGCAGAACAATCGACGAATTCAAAAAGGAACTCAACAATGACAATATGCGTCCACCTGCCCATTTTTATCATTGTAAATGCCGTAAATCACACATCCTTCATACCCGGTTAAGACTGAACTGTAGCCACCTGAGTGGAGACCTGACAGATAGACAACTTACCACTATCTCTTTGAATGTACACTTTATCAAGAGCCCAGAAGAGAACTATATGACTCCCTACCCAATGTTGCCCTATCTGAAAACACTCTACTGCGGGATCAAGGGAGCTTAGCCTTCGCGAAAACAAAGAAATATTTAATGCAGTTCAGACATATATCATGAGAACAAAAAGATTCCCATGATTCTATCACCTGCACGGACAACGAATTGCTTTGGATTCTGGTCGAGTTATGCGGCATCATGATATTTCCCCACTGTTTATACCTAATTACAAATTGACAAATGCAACCAATAAATATTTGGGCTTGACCCCCTCCCACGAGCATCATTACTAATACGCAATAAATCAACTCAACTATTGAAAACTACCCCCTCTCCCAGCATCTCATCCCTTTTATCTCTCTCTCTCTCTCTCTCTCTCATTCTCTCTCGTCCTCTCTATCTCTTTCTCGTTCACAATTTCTCTCCCTGCTTCTAACGACATCATTACTATAATTATGATATTTTCATTCTGTCCCGTCCGACCCCCTCTCTACACTTAATGACGAGCGGGTGCGAAACAAAAGGGGAGCAAACTTAATAAAAGCCCTTGGGCTTGTTGTTTAATCCCCTTTCCATTCAATCGAATTTATATTATTCTATACTCCTGTAAAATGTCTGTTAAATGTTTATATATGTTATTATTTTGATTGGAATAAAATATGTTTACACTATAGCTACATGTGGCTATTATAGCTATAATTGGGAGCGACTACAATGGAAATGAGGACACACGTACCACAGTAGCGATGGCATAGCATAGGGTTAGGGTTAGGGTTAGGGTTAGGGTTAGGGTTAGGGTTAGGGTTAGGGTTAGGGTTAGGGTTAAGGTTAGGGTTAGGGTTAGGGTTAGGGTTAGGGTTAGGGTTAGGGTTAGGGTTAGGGTTAGGACCTGATAAACCAGAATGATGACGAACCCAACATAATGATAGCGTACCGAACATAATGCGAGGTTGTATAACGTGTGATGAATTCGGAGCTCGTGTCATATAATATGTTATTGTATCCAACATGGTTGCCCTTTGCTCCCTTGTGTTAAATTGGCCTGGCGTTGTGAAACAATGGGCTGACATGGGTAAAATGGGCTGACATGGGTAAAAACCCCTATTGGGTAAAATAATGGTCTGACATGGTGGACTTTAACCCCCTTGTGTGAAACAATGGGCTGACATGGTTGACTTTTACTCTATCGGGTGAAATAATTGGCTGACATGGTTGACTTTAGCCCCCTTGTGTGAGATAATGGGCTGACATTGTTGATTTTTATCCCCCTTGTGTGAGATAATGGGCTGACATTGTTTACTTTAGCCCCCTTGTGTGAGATAATGGGCTGGCACTGTTGACTTTAACCCCCTTGTGTGAGATAATGGGCTGGCATTGTTGTTGACTTTAACCCCCTTGTGTGAGATAATGGGCTGCCATTGTTGACTTTAACCCCCTTGTGTGATATAATGGGATGGCATTGTTGACTTTAACCCCATTGTGTGAAACAATGGGCTGACATGGTTGACTTTAGCCCCCTTGTTTGAGATAATGGGCTGGCATTGTTGACTTTAACCCCCTTGTGTGAGATAATGGGCTGGCATTGTTGACTTTAACCCCATTGTGTGAGATAATGGGCTGGCATTGTTGACTTTAAACCCCTTGTGTGAGATAATGGGCTGACATTGTTGACTTTAACCTTATTGGGTGAAATAATGGGCTGACATGGTTGACTTTAACTATATTGGGTGAAATAATGGGCTGACATGGTTGACTAACCCTATTGGGTGAAATAATGGGCTGGCATTGTTAACTTTAACCCCCTGTGTGAAACAATGGGCTGACATGGTTGATTTTAACCCCCTTGTGTTAAACAATGGGCTGACATGGTTGACGTTAACCTTACTGGGATAAACAATGGGCTGACATGGTTAACGTTAACCTTATTGGGTGAAATAATGGGCTGACGTGGTTGAATTGAACCTTATTGGGTGAAACATTGGGCTCAATTTTGATGTACGCGATGTTAGTGATCCAGCATGGTTTAAGTGCATGCCAACTAGATTACCCGATCGCTTAAGTACAATATGTTGTCTGCATAAACGATTAGAAGGTATATCTCTAAATTTATGCATGGGTACAGAAACGAGAGAGTCGCGATCGCTATGCGCCGTGCTACATGGCTGTATATTATCATATAAATGATAAGATAGTATCGTGTCCCTCCGGGCAGTGTGTCATCGTCATGGAAACCCGATTCACACACCCCCGTATCACTCTAAAGTCTGGATTAGACGACCAACTCACTCGGCAAATTTAAGAAAGCGTCAAATGATTTTTTCTTAGAGACTTACTTAACAAACACAATGTCTTTAACCCTTTAGCCAACAGAGGGGCCCTGGGCCAATGCATTCTCTTATATATGCGAGTCGACCATAGGTCGCCTCGCATATATAAGAGAATGCTTTGGCTTAACACATTAAAAATTATAAAATTGTTAAAGAATGTAAGAAAAAATGGTAAAAAGTGTTAAAAAAAGATTTTTTTTAGGCCAATGCATTCTCTTATATATGCGAGGCGACCTATGGTCGACTCGCATATATAAGAGAATGCATTGGCACAGGGCATACCTGTAACTATCACAATGTGGTCAAGGAGCCGGTTCCAATGATATCCATATTTGTATGGTTCTATTGAGACAGACCGAAGATATTTTAGGCTGTTGAAGCTTTATTTGGCCGGTTTTGGCCGGTTTGTTGGGTAAAGGGTTAAAAGATAGGATTAGTTATACAAAACTCAGTATTAGTGATCACAAACTCGCTATTGAAAAGGTAGACATCATCAGCCTATAATTAAGGCGGGGAAGAGACTGTGCCTTAAATTCATGCAGACCGGTTCTGATATATAAAATGAGTATCACTTCATTATGGAATGTCCCCACAAGTTTGATCTCAGAAATTAACTTTTCCAAAGTGTTGGTAGTTATCACAGTAATTTTACAAGAATGTCAAACGATCAGAAATTTAATGTTATAATGAAAAATGATAACCCTGAAATAAGCAGCAAAATCAGCAACGTGGTCCGGCTCTTCTTTGATAATGGTTATGAGTGAATGCATATTATGCTTGCCATCACACAATAAAATACATGTAGCTAAACATGCCATGTTCACATGTAAATGTTTATTAATTATTGTTTTATTATGAATTGTATTGTTAGCATACTGCCTTTGTTTATGTTTATGTAAATAAATCGTATCGTATCGTATGCAGTAGATATAACACAATTAAATTAACTCTTACTCGACAGAACATGCACTGTAAGACAATTAAATGTGTTCCGCAAAGAGATTTGATTGGATTTGATTTGGATTGGATTGTTTATTTGCACAAATTAAATACATAATACACAAACATAATAATATATATTTCAAATTTGCACAGGAGCGGCATGGCCAATACAGGCCGTCTTCCTGCCGCCCCTTATACATAATAGAGAATAAGCAGATGGCGATCATATTGTTGTGTGACAATCGAGATATCAAATGAAGGTATTAATTGATTGAATTTTAATTTTGACATATACTGGGCCGAAAAATCCTAAAACTGAGCAACATATTGTTCTAAATGTAGAATAAATACTCACATGGACTATGAACGCCAGGGATAATACAAGGAAGACAACAATTATGGGCTTTCTTCCGCTGTGGTCCCATGTATACACGGACTACTGGATTTAGCTCTACATATCACGACAAGCGGGATTTTATTGCTTATACATAAGTATAAGGTTTCGTTGTAATAATTTATATCGACCTACATGCACTGGCTATGTAAACATCAAATGGAATATTTTCGTGGCATCGAGTTGAATTGAACTGAATTGAATCTCGGCTAGTGGATCGTACCTAACTTCTTTTTATATTTATCTAACCGCTCATGTAGAGCAACCACACTATACAAATGCGTGTACCTTACTCGTATTTAAATTCGCGCAGTACTATTTTTCGCTCAGTTTTGAATTCGCGCACTTTGAATTCGCGCACCGTGATGCGCGAATTAAAAACTGACAAATATATCTTTATGAAAAAACACAATTTCTGCATGTGATACTTTCAGTTCTTTATCGTTTCCGAAGGTACATGTGTATATTAAAGACCACGACGACGAATATTAACATCAAGCAGATTGTTGTGGACATCATTGAAATTAACTCGAAAGAAGTAAAACAACACCCGCTGACTTCAATATTTAAATCAGATTAAGTCACGTTGTCACATCAGGTTATGGATATGGGGATACGAATTTGTGCCCTCAATGATTGTACCATGGTTTAGAAATGAATAATGGTGTAGATATTGCCAAACCGATACACCGCATGTGAATATAATAACATTTCTATATTCAGTCCAACCTTCTGCAATGTTTTTAACTCAATAACATATACTGTCCTCTGTGGTTTAGTATAAACTCAAGAGTCGTACTATTTTTCCGCTCAGTTTTAAATTCGCGCACCCACCGATGCGCGAAAAATAGTACTGCGTGAATTTAAATGTGTAAGGTGCACATATAAACATTAAATGCTAAAAAAAAAAACCTCCTCTCTGATGGACCCAAGTGTCCATCCACAAATATGAAAGTCGTTCATATAAACCCAGTACGAGGTCACAAACACGTTCGCGTTGAGTCTGCCTGGACTACATATAAACCCTGCTGGTGAATACGAGCCATGATGTTACAAAGATAACTCGTGTTGAGCCTCGCCCGGTATAAACCACCTGTACTATATATAAACAATGTTGGTGAATACGAGTCATGGTGTTACACAGATAGCTTCTTGTTGAGCCTCGCCCGGTATAAACCACCTGGACTATATATAAACAATGTTGGTGAATACGAGTCATGGTGTTACACAGATAGCTTCTTGTTGAGCCTCGCCCGGTATAAACCACCTGGACTATATATAAACAATGTTGGTGAATACGAGTCATGGTGTTACACAGATAGCTTCTTGTTGAGCCTCGCCCGGTATAAACCACCTGGACTATATATAAACAATGTTGGTGAATACGAGTCATGGTGTTACACAGATAGCTTCTTGTTGAGCCTCGCCCGGTATTTACTGCCTGGACTATATATAAACCCAGTTGGTGACAACGAGTCATGGTGTTACACAGATAGCTTCATGTTGAGCCTCGCCCGTTATAAAGCACCTGTACTATATATAAACAATGTTGGTGAATACGAGTCACGGTGTTGCACATACAGCTTCATGTTCAGCCTCGCCCGGTATTAACTGCCTTCACTATATATATAAACCCAGTTGGTGAATACGAGTCAGGTGTTACACATATAGCTTCACTTTGTGCATCGCCCGTTATAAACCACCTGGACTATATATAAACAATGTTGGTGAATACGAGTCATGGTGTTGTACATATAGATTCATGTTGAGCCTCGCCCGGTATTAACTACCTTCACTATATATATAAACCCAGTTGGTGAATACGAGTCAGGTGTTACACATATAGCTTCACTTTGTGCATCGCCCGTTATAAACCACCTGTACTATATATAAACAATGTTGGTGAATACGAGTCATGGTGTTACACAGATAGCTTCATGTTGAGCCTCGCCCGGTATAAACCACCTGTACTATATATAAACAATGTTGGTGAATACGAGTCATGGTGTTACACAGATAGCTTCATGTTGAGCCTCGCCCGGTATAAACCACCTGGACTATATATAAACAATGTTGGTTAATACGAGTCATGGTGTTACACAGATAGCTTCTTGTTGAGCCTCGCCCGGTATTTACTGCCTGGACTATATATAAACAATGTTGGTGAATACGAGTCATGGTGTTACACAGATAGCTTCTTGTTGAGCCTCGCCCGGTATAAACCACCTGGACTATATATAAACAATGTTGGTGAATACGAGTCATGGTGTTACACAGATAGCTTCTTGTTGAGCCTCGCCCGGTATAAACCACCTGGACTATATATAAACAATGTTGGTGCATACGAGTTATGGTGTTACATAGATAGCTTCATGTTGAGCATCACCCGGTATAAACTACCTGGACTATATATAAACAATGTTGGTGAATACGAACCCAGTGCTTCTATTCACCAACCACGTGGGTTCATCTATAGTCCAGGTAGTTTATACCAGGCGAGGATCAACGCGAAGCAATCTGTGTAACACCGGGGTTCGTATTTACCAACTGGGTTTATATGTAGTCCAGGTGGTTTATACCGGGCGCTGCTCAACGTGAATATATATGTATAACACCAGGGCTCGTATTCACCAACTGGGTTTTTATAACGGGCGAGGCTCAACGCGAAGAAATCTGTGTAACACGCGGGCTCGTATTGACCAGCCTGGTTTATATATAGTCCATGCATGTATTTTACACCGCGTGAAGCTCAACTCGACGCTACGTGTGTAACACCATGACTCGTATTCACCAACTGTATGGGTTTATATATAGTCCAGGTGGTTTATACAATGCGAAGCTATCTGTATAACACCAGGGATCGTAATCACCAGCTGGGTTTATATATATAGTCCAGATGGTTTATACCAGGCGAAGCTCAACTCGACGCTACATGTGTAACACCAGGGCTCGTACTCACCAACTGGGTGTATATATAGTCCAGGTGGTTTATACCGGGCGCTGCTCAACGTGAATATATATGTATAACACCAGGGCTCGTATTCACCAACTGGGTTTTTATAACGGGCGAGGCTCAACGCGAAGCAATCTGTGTAACACGCGGGCTCGTATTGACCAGCCTGGTTTATATATAGTCCATGCATGTATTTTACACCGCGTGAAGCTCAACTCGACGCTACATGTGTAACACCATGACTCGTATTCACCAACTGTATGGGTTTATATATAGTCCAGGTGGCTTATACAATGCGAAGCTATCTGTATAACACCAGGGCTCGTAATCACCAGCTGGGTTTATATATATAGTCCAGATGGTTTATACCAGGCGAAGCTCAACTCGACGCTACATGTGTAACACCAGGGCTCGTATTCACCAACTGGGTGTATATATAGTCCAGGCGGTTTATACAGGGCGCTGCTCAACGTGAAGCAATCTGTGTAACACCCGGGCTCGTATTGACCAGCCTGGTTTATATATAGTCCGTGCAGGTAGTTTACACCGCGTGCAGCTCAACTCGACGCTACACGTGTAACACGCTACACGTGGCGAGTCATTGATTCTAAATGCATCGCCGCTCTTCGGGATTATCCTATCAGGGGGATGTTACATAACATCGTGCGCATACATGTAGTAGTACATGTTAGGTTCATTTCCATCACGATCAACCACAAGAATGGTGGTGGTGCAAAATATACCACAGAGGATATAAAATACACCACCCAGTAAATAAAATACAGCACCCAGTAAATAAAGTATATCTTCAAAACTCATTCCGCAGAACGATTCAGTTTGAGTCAACATGTATATACCGCCATGTGTATAGTGTATAGTGTATAGTGTATAGTGTATAGTGTATAGTGTATAGTGTATAGTGTATAGGGTATAGGGTATAGTGTATAGTGTATAGTGTATAGTGTATAGTGTACAGTGTACAGTGTACAGTGTACAGTGTACAGTGTACAGTGTACAGTGTACAGTGTACAGTGTACAGTGTACAGTGTACAGTGTACAGTGTACAGTGTACAGTGTACAGTGTACAGTGTACAGTGTACAGTGTACAGTGTACAGTGTACAGTGTACAGTGTACAGTGTATAGTGTACAATGTATAGTGTATAGTGTATAGTGTATAATGGTATATTGGGTACTTTTCCCATGGACTTGTGTTATAGTATATGTTGATATAATTTGGTATTCCCCCCTGCATGGGGCCTGTGGTACAGTATAGTATATATGCTGATATATTTGGTATTTTCGCCCTTTCGAATTTTCGACAACATACCTGGATAAATATGATAATGGGTGCACGTGGAGGTCGGTGTTTTCCATTTGGATCTTTATGCAATGCTCTCGAATGAGAACTCGAATGAGACTTTTCAGCCTGACAAACTTGGTATCTGACCGAGTTCTGATTTTTGTCAGAATATACCCTGACCAGGTTTCGATCCCCGGTCCGCTAGCACCAGAGACCAGTACGCTGCCTCTCGGGTACCGACTTCTAAGTACGCGATGAGTCGCGCGTCTTGCATTGACTTCACAATCCCCATCAGACCATCGATATTAATTAACTGATGTAGCTATTCCGCACAAAAGTGTGACGAATGTTTGTCATATTTATAATATCAGGAAAAAGTAACAATGAACCATAATTACATAATGTACCCCGTGAGCAACTGATTCAGAATCGTAATGTATTGCGATGGGAATTTATACCAAGCTACTACTATATACGTGCGTGACAGGTATCGTTATACCTATGTCTGTAGTCAGGATGTGCTAATACAGTCTGCAGTCCATTATGGTTTTCATATAGCTATACATACAGCCAATCGATCACTCACCCAGGCCAAGGGGTCCTGCTAATTTGCTATGATGTCGGTGACTCCTGCTGAATTGCTCTGAAGCTGGTAGGGTATACTGATGCCGACACGAATAAGTACCGTTATTTTTTCTAAAGTATTCATTTTTGCAGTGTTTGATAATCCAAGCGATTGAAGTTAAACGGCCACTATTCAAGACTCGGCAGAAAGTTCGGATGCATATTGTACCGGAATATAACATGATTAAATTACCGGCGGTCATTTTTTATAACCTAACCACAGCAATGTAACTAGCGGACTCCAAAGCATGTATGCTATCGATGTCGGTTTGATCACTTCCTCAGTTCGTGTTAGATCGGTCTGAGTGTATTCTCGCTAGAAATCAAATTGTCAACTATTTAAATTTCTTAGTACTGTCCCAACGAAATTGAGAAGTAAACATTTTTATATGGAATATGTCCTGTGGTATGACAGAAGGGGGGAAATTGGCTGGGGGAATGGGGCCCAAAAAGCTATCCCCTGCCGCTATAGCGGAAACCGTGAATAAGGGGTGATTTGGCTGGATTTGGAGGTAAAAAGGGGGTGGGTACCCCGCATGAAATTGGAACAAAATTGTTTTTCCTTCAAATAGGGGGGGGTGGGGTACCCAAGAGGCGGGGGGAAAAGTTCAGCCTACTGTCATGGCACTTTTTTCCGACCCCCCCACCCCCCTGATTAGAAGGCGACATATTTTATCATCCTCTGTAACTAACGTATGCTATACACTCTAAATTCCGTTGTGTAAGTGTTTAGCCCAACACTATAGTAATCGGGTGTTGGGCAGTTTAGTAAAATATGTTTAGTAAAATGCACCAATATACAGTGATAAATACACCATGCAATATACAGTGATAATACACCATGCAATATAAAGTGATAATACACCATGCAATATACGGTGATAATACACCATGCAATATACAGTGATAATACACCATGCAATATACAGTGATAATACACCAAGCAATATACAGTGATAATACACCATGCAATATAAAGTGATAATACACCATGCAATATACAGTGATAATACACCATGCAATATACAGTGATAATACACCAAGCAATATACAGTGATAATACACCAAGCAATATACGGTGATAATACACCATGCAATATACAGTGATAGTACACCATGCAATATACAGTGATAATACACCATGCATTATACAGTGATAATACACCATGAAATATACAGTGATAATACACCATGCAATATAGGGTGATAATACACCATGCAATATAAAGTGATAATACACCATGCAATATACAGTGATAATACACCATGCAATATACAGTGATAATACACCATGCAATATACAATGATAATACACCATGCATTAGGTTAATCTGAAATCATCTGTGCAGTAAAATCATGTATCTGAACTTAGCCTTCAAATATAATGCAATATTTTACTTTTAGTGAACGTTCAGACGACCACGATTCAATCGTGAGTGGAAAGATTTCCGTCGTAGGACGTAACCGCTAGTTGGACTGCGCATGCTCACGTCAATATCGCAAGTCAAAAAATAATATCAAGCACTGTATATTTTTCAGATGCGAAATCGTGGCGTATCCTCGGCTAACTCCACAATCGCAGTCGTGTGTCGTAAAAATCGTAGCTGGAATGATCGTAGGATAGTCAATCACATGCTTACGAACAACCTACGATATATCATCATGTACGACGGCATCGCAATCGTGTGAACAGACTATCCACGATTTCGTCGGGCCCGATTCCTCCACTTACGATTGTATCGTGGTCGTCTGAACGTTCACTTAGCCTTTAATTATAATGCAATATTTAATCAGAAAATACTCCGGTGATTATACAGCAAACGATATGTAATCAGAGAATACTCCGGTGATTATATAGCAAACGATATGTAATCGCGGTAATACTCCGGTGATTATATAGCAAACGATATGTAATCAGAGAATACTCCGGTGATTATATAGCAAACGATATGTAATCAGAGAATACTCCGGTGATTATATAGCAAACGATATGTAATCAGAGAATACTCCAATGATTATATAGCAAACGATATGTAATCAGAGAATACTCCGGTGATTATATAGCAAACGATATGTAATCAGAGAATACTCCGGTGATTATATAGCAAACGATATGTAATCAGAGAATACTCCGGTGATTATATAGCAAACGATATGTAATCAGAGAATACTCCGGTGATTATATAGCAAACGATATGTAATCAGAGAATACTCCGGTGATTATATAGCAAACGATATGTAATCAGAGAATACTCCGGTGATTATATAGGAAACGATATGTAATCAGAGAATACTCCGGTGATTATATAGCAAACGATATGTAATCAGAGAATACTCCGGTGATTATATATCAAACGATATGTATTCAGAGAATACTCCGGTGATTATATAGCAAACGATATGTAATCAGAGAATACTCCGGTGATTATATAGCAAACGATATGTAATCGCGGTTAGCGATGAGGTATCTAATGAGAACATATCCCATATCCCATATTATCAGATTATGCGAAATATAACGAATTATCTAATTATGAATTACAACGAAAAAGCGAAATAGGAAATACAGCGAAATAGCGGAATAGGAAATGCAGCGAAATGGCGCAATATAGCGAAATATAGAAATAGGAAATACATCGAAATAACGAAATGCACTATTCATAGCGATTATTATCAACGAAACTAGCTGATGTGCCCGACTTCGTGTGGGCTATTTATGGCTTTCTTTTGATCGACTCCGTCTGGGCAGAATATACAGCGTTCGATCGGTCCAGAAACATGCCACCCGGGCCATATTGTTCCCGGGATCAAAGTAGGCCTACATACCAAATTCGAGTCGGATCGGTTGAGCAGCTTTCGAGTCTGCAACACACATACATACAAATTACAGACATACTTAGGTTCCAAAATAAATATAATATATAACGGAGATATGCGAAGAAGTGTTTTAACGAGCGAGTACAACTCAAATCTCCACTGCCACGATCAGTGACAATTCCGATTAAAACATAATTTGATTATAGCCATCGGCCGATTTTCACAAATTAACACCGTGTCCGGTTCACATAGAAACTGAATTCCGACAGCGTCAACATTATTCCAATATTGTAGTAGTTTAGACGTCACCTTTTTTAAAAGCACGTGCGTTGAAATTGTCCCGGGATATTCGATGGTGGATGAGTCTCAATTACCTGAAGTTACAGTGTACATAGCTAATTACATAATGACATGCAAAAGTTGGAACGCAGAACAACGCAGCCGGAATTCATGATAAGTTTAATGGGCAAAACATCCTTATAAGGACAGTATGCAACATAATAACATATAGTTGTACATTGAACAATATAAATAAATGATATAATAATAGATGGTAATATATAACCTTAGTAAAACTGAATGTGCATAGGGCCGTCTCGTCTTCATTTATTCATTGATTTATGAGGCGATGCACGTTTCGCTGAATATAAGTAATAGAATAGGTAAATATCTGCGGAGTATACTTATCAGGCTACACTGGTGTATATAGGGTTCGGAGAGACATCTAGCGGATGCGGGATATATATAGGAGAGAATAAAATTATCACTGGGCCCTGATTGGTCAATAGCATTGTTTGCTTTTTGCATAAAAAAAATCATCACACATATTCCCTATGATGTCACATAAAATAGCCATTGGCGCAGGAATTAACCCTTTGTAGTAAAGTTTGAATTTTTTGGTGTGGTCAAAAATAGGACTATTTTTTATGCGGTTCTGACACTAGTTACGAAAACACAAGATTTAAAGGCGAATTCCCTGCTAGACAGACACGATTGTTTGCGTAAAAAGTTTTCCCAAATGTCACTTTTTCATATTTAAAGAAAATTTTGGACCCAAAATTTATATTGCCAACAGTATACACACTAAAACGTTAGCACTGAGGCCTATGGAAAACATTTACACCCGTGTAACCTGTCAGTTATATCCATTGTTTCACATATATACAGAGACACTAGCCGCATCACTGGATTTGATTGGTCAACGTTTCCCAAAGCTGGAATCTCTAATTGATCACACCGCGATGTAAAATATAACAATTTGGTGTACCCACCCCTGGTCAAGTGGTCCTGCAAATGTGCTATGATGCTAGTGGGTCCTGCTGAATTGCTATGATGCTATTAGGGCAAACTGATACTGTTACGAAAATACCGTTATTTTTTCTAAAGTTGCCATTTTTGTGGTGTTTTGGCTAATCGGAGGGATTCGAGAAAAAGCCACTGTCTGTATGAAACATTCAAGAACATATATTTTTTTGAAAAGTTGAACAATGGCTGCTGCGCTGGTGTTTGTAAAACGAAATGAATAGCCAAATTGATTAGAGTCGATTTTCAACAACTAATACACTTAGTATTACAACTATTTAGCAAAATATATGTTTCTCGAATATTTGATACAAATAATGGTTTTCCTTGATATGCTCAGATTATTCGAAAACCACAAAAATGACAAATAACGGTACTTTTTCTTAACAGCATCATTGTGTCCTAACAGCATCATATCAATTCAGCAGGACCCAACCGCATCATAGCACATTTGCAGGACCACTTGACCAGGGGTGGTACAGATATATTACGCAGCATTCGCCAGTTGAGATTGGAGCGGGCAAGTCGCATTAATGCTTTGTGGCTTGTCGCTGTTCGTCTTGACTGAGCCCGGATCGCTTGTGAGTTGTGTGGCCGTTCTGAAAAGAACTTAGCCGCCCGAGCGATTCGGAGTGAGTGATTTTGGACATGGCAGAGGATTATGTAGATTATCCCTTCTGCCGTGGTCGCTGCCATCCATGGACAGATTGCTCGTTGTGGATAACATTGGCTGGACTCTTCACCAGGCTGAGGGAGGCTTCGTGCATCTGTTTGTGGAGTACAGGACCGCAGCTGAACACCGCCAGGGGCCCACTGTTCTTAGCAGAGATGTCACCACCGGGGCAGGGACGAGTAGGAAGAAGACACAGACCCCTTCACGTCGACACAGGGAAGCAGCTCGAAGGGCTGAGTGGAGAAAGAAGAAGGCAGCTGTTGATCGGTCGGCTGTCCCTTCCCACTCGGCTGCGACGACTGATTGTCACCTGCCAACCAACGTGGATGCTGCCGGAAGTACAGTCCGGGAGAGGTCTGAGAGACGCCCATAACCACCCTCCCCCGCTGCAATGCTCACTGATGTCACCCAGACAGCTGCTGCTGATACCGTGGTGAAAACTTCTTTCAACCCGATGACTCCGGGATACATCAGCCCGGAATCATCCATCGCCACCACGACCAGCAGCACCACCAACAACAGTACTGGCTCCATCTCAGCGGACCAGTTGGCAGATATTGTGACACAATCGGCAGCCCTTATGCAAAAATCAAAGGAGGCAATAGCCAAGTGCGAAGACAGAGAACGTGAAGTTCTGTGCCGATCTGAACCACCAACAACATCAACATCAACAACATCGACAACAACCGAAAGACACAAAAAGAAGGCCAACAAAAGGAAAAATAATTAGATAATTTCCACATCACCCTCATCTCGTGTTCAATGTAAAACCATTGCGTGACCCCTTCATAATTTCGAAGTGGGTTGTAGGGAAGGGGTGCCGCCCCTTCCAATTCTCCCGGCTCTAATCCCAAATTCCCAATAAATAAATACAAAAATATATTTTACGTAGCGTCCTTCACAAGATACACTATCTTTTACAGTGTAATGGTTAACCGCTAAACACGTCTAGTGTCCTCCTAAATATTTCCTATAAAATTATATCAGTTCTTTGCGAGCAATAATTATATGTCTTGGGAACTAACACCTGTCAATCACACATCGAGTTACGGAGACATACCTTAATGGCAAATTAACCCTTTAGTAATAGTGGATTCTCACATAACAATACATTGGAATGGTCTGTTATTTATGTTTTATATCATGTTCAGTACGAATCGGAAGATGACATTCATTGGCAGGAAATAGTTAAGAAATGCATGTTGATTTCCTTGCGTTCCATAGAGTATGGATGCAAGTTGGTCTGACATTTTGTGTGGGACGCGAAACAGAAACATAAACATGTCAGACCAACTTGCATCTATACTTTATGGAACGGAACAAAATCAACATCCATTACTTATATTTACACTCAACCGAGTCAACTGCCAGATTAGAATAGTATTAAGCGACGTTATTCTTGTGAATTGATGCAAGTTGCGTCTACACAAAAATGGATACAAGCGCGCCTCGTCATGTGACATAATTTCGATCAACAACGTCCTGCATTCATGTTCCATGTGTGGGCTTAAATATTTATATAATAAGTTCAACAAACGGCCAATTGTTTTACTGTATTATGTTACTGGGTATAGTTTATTACTAACCCTTTCCAAAGTAAATGCTCATTGACCAGGGGGGGGTGAAAAAAAATTCCGGAACGTATGCCGGGGTGGGTGGGTGGTCAAAGCCACCAACAAGCAATTTTTTCCGCAACTAAAAAAAAAAATTCCTGCTTGTTTTTTAGTGTTTTGGCAATGAGTTGGGCTTCAAACCCACTTTGAATGAGAGAAATAATGTAATTCTAACTGTAAACTGACTGCAGGCAGTTATCGTGTTGTATTTTGTTGCAAATTTTGAAATCCAAGATGGCCGCTGGCAGCCATGTTTTTTTGGCCGAATGACCTCAAAATGACTCATTCCTATTTACATGTCCATGTTAACATCCATGATAAATAGTATCCACAGAATTCATATACAGCTGTTTACAGTGAGTTTCCCCCAGCAAAAAAAAGGTGACGTCTAAACTACTACAATATTGGTGTACATAGCTAATTACATAATGACATGCAAAAGTTGGAACGCAGAACAACGCAGCCGGAATTCATGATAAGTTTAATGGGCAAAACATCCTTATAAGGACAGTATGCAACATAATAACATATAGTTGTACATTGAACAATATAAATAAATGATATAATAATAGATGGTAATATATAACCTTAGTAAAACTGAATGTGCATAGGGCCGTCTCGTCTTCATTTATTCATTGATTTATGAGGCGATGCACGTTTCGCTGAATATAAGTAATAGAATAGGTAAATATCTGCGGAGTATACTTATCAGGCTACACTGGTGTATATAGGGTTCGGAGAGACATCTAGCGGATGCGGGATATATATAGGAGAGAATAAAATTATCACTGGGCCCTGATTGGTCAATAGCATTGTTTGCTTTTTGCATAAAAAAAATCATCACACATATTCCCTATGATGTCACATAAAATAGCCATTGGCGCAGGAATTAACCCTTTGTAGTAAAGTTTGAATTTTTTGGTGTGGTCAAAAATAGGACTATTTTTTATGCGGTTCTGACACTAGTTACGAAAACACAAGATTTAAAGGCGAATTCCCTGCTAGACAGACACGATTGTTTGCGTAAAAAGTTTTCCCAAATGTCACTTTTTCATATTTAAAGAAAATTTTGGACCCAAAATTTATATTGCCAACAGTATACACACTAAAACGTTAGCACTGAGGCCTATGGAAAACATTTACACCCGTGTAACCTGTCAGTTATATCCATTGTTTCACATATATACAGAGACACTAGCCGCATCACTGGATTTGATTGGTCAACGTTTCCCAAAGCTGGAATCTCTAATTGATCACACCGCGATGTAAAATATAACAATTTGGTGTACCCACCCCTGGTCAAGTGGTCCTGCAAATGTGCTATGATGCTAGTGGGTCCTGCTGAATTGCTATGATGCTATTAGGGCAAACTGATACTGTTACGAAAATACCGTTATTTTTTCTAAAGTTGCCATTTTTGTGGTGTTTTGGCTAATCGGAGGGATTCGAGAAAAAGCCACTGTCTGTATGAAACATTCAAGAACATATATTTTTTTGAAAAGTTGAACAATGGCTGCTGCGCTGGTGTTTGTAAAACGAAATGAATAGCCAAATTGATTAGAGTCGATTTTCAACAACTAATACACTTAGTATTACAACTATTTAGCAAAATATATGTTTCTCGAATATTTGATACAAATAATGGTTTTCCTTGATATGCTCAGATTATTCGAAAACCACAAAAATGACAAATAACGGTACTTTTTCTTAACAGCATCATTGTGTCCTAACAGCATCATATCAATTCAGCAGGACCCAACCGCATCATAGCACATTTGCAGGACCACTTGACCAGGGGTGGTACAGATATATTACGCAGCATTCGCCAGTTGAGATTGGAGCGGGCAAGTCGCATTAATGCTTTGTGGCTTGTCGCTGTTCGTCTTGACTGAGCCCGGATCGCTTGTGAGTTGTGTGGCCGTTCTGAAAAGAACTTAGCCGCCCGAGCGATTCGGAGTGAGTGATTTTGGACATGGCAGAGGATTATGTAGATTATCCCTTCTGCCGTGGTCGCTGCCATCCATGGACAGATTGCTCGTTGTGGATAACATTGGCTGGACTCTTCACCAGGCTGAGGGAGGCTTCGTGCATCTGTTTGTGGAGTACAGGACCGCAGCTGAACACCGCCAGGGGCCCACTGTTCTTAGCAGAGATGTCACCACCGGGGCAGGGACGAGTAGGAAGAAGACACAGACCCCTTCACGTCGACACAGGGAAGCAGCTCGAAGGGCTGAGTGGAGAAAGAAGAAGGCAGCTGTTGATCGGTCGGCTGTCCCTTCCCACTCGGCTGCGACGACTGATTGTCACCTGCCAACCAACGTGGATGCTGCCGGAAGTACAGTCCGGGAGAGGTCTGAGAGACGCCCATAACCACCCTCCCCCGCTGCAATGCTCACTGATGTCACCCAGACAGCTGCTGCTGATACCGTGGTGAAAACTTCTTTCAACCCGATGACTCCGGGATACATCAGCCCGGAATCATCCATCGCCACCACGACCAGCAGCACCACCAACAACAGTACTGGCTCCATCTCAGCGGACCAGTTGGCAGATATTGTGACACAATCGGCAGCCCTTATGCAAAAATCAAAGGAGGCAATAGCCAAGTGCGAAGACAGAGAACGTGAAGTTCTGTGCCGATCTGAACCACCAACAACATCAACATCAACAACATCGACAACAACCGAAAGACACAAAAAGAAGGCCAACAAAAGGAAAAATAATTAGATAATTTTCACATCACCCTCATCTCGTGTTCAATGTAAAACCATTGCGTGACCCCTTCATAATTTCGAAGTGGGTTGTAGGGAAGGGGTGCCGCCCCTTCCAATTCTCCCGGCTCTAATCCCAAATTCCCAATAAATAAATACAAAAATATATTTTACGTAGCGTCCTTCACAAGATACACTATCTTTTACAGTGTAATGGTTAACCGCTAAACACGTCTAGTGTCCTCCTAAATATTTCCTATAAAATTATATCAGTTCTTTGCGAGCAATAATTATATGTCTTGGGAACTAACACCTGTCAATCACACATCGAGTTGCGGAGACATACCTTAATGGCAAATTAACCCTTTAGTAATAGTGGATTCTCACATAACAATACATTGGAATGGTCTGTTATTTATGTTTTATATCATGTTCAGTACGAATCGGAAGATGACATTCATTGGCAGGAAATAGTTAAGAAATGCATGTTGATTTCCTTGCGTTCCATAGAGTATGGATGCAAGTTGGTCTGACATTTTGTGTGGGACGCGAAACAGAAACATAAACATGTCAGACCAACTTGCATCTATACTTTATGGAACGGAACAAAATCAACATCCATTACTTATATTTACACTCAACCGAGTCAACTGCCAGATTAGAATAGTATTAAGCGACGTTATTCTTGTGAATTGATGCAAGTTGCGTCTACACAAAAATGGATACAAGCGCGCCTCGTCATGTGACATAATTTCGACCAACAACGTCCTGCATTCATGTTCCATGTGTGGGCTTAAATATTTATATAATAAGTTCAACAAACGGCCAATTGTTTTACTGTATTATGTTACTGGGTATAGTTTATTACTAACCCTTTCCAAAGTAAATGCTCATTGACCAGGGGGGGGTGAAAAAAAATTCCGGAACGTATGCCGGGGTGGGTGGGTGGTCAAAGCCACCAACAAGCAATTTTTTCCGCAACTAAAAAAAAAAATTCCTGCTTGTTTTTTAGTGTTTTGGCAATGAGTTGGGCTTCAAACCCACTTTGAATGAGAGAAATAATGTAATTCTAACTGTAAACTGACTGCAGGCAGTTATCGTGTTGTATTTTGTTGCAAATTTTGAAATCCAAGATGGCCGCTGGCAGCCATGTTTTTTTGGCCGAATGACCTCAAAATGACTCATTCCTATTTACATGTCCATGTTAACATCCATGATAAATAGTATCCACAGAATTCATATACAGCTGTTTACAGTGAGTTTCCCCCAGCAAAAAAAAGGTGACGTCTAAACTACTACAATATTGGTGTACATAGCTAATTACATAATGACATGCAAAAGTTGGAACGCAGAACAACGCAGCCGGAATTCATGATAAGTTTAATGGGCAAAACATCCTTATAAGGACAGTATGCAACATAATAACATATAGTTGTACATTGAACAATATAAATAAATGATATAATAATAGATGGTAATATATAACCTTAGTAAAACTGAATGTGCATAGGGCCGTCTCGTCTTCATTTATTCATTGATTTATGAGGCGATGCACGTTTCGCTGAATATAAGTAATAGAATAGGTAAATATCTGCGGAGTATACTTATCAGGCTACACTGGTGTATATAGGGTTCGGAGAGACATCTAGCGGATGCGGGATATATATAGGAGAGAATAAAATTATCACTGGGCCCTGATTGGTCAATAGCATTGTTTGCTTTTTGCATAAAAAAAATCATCACACATATTCCCTATGATGTCACATAAAATAGCCATTGGCGCAGGAATTAACCCTTTGTAGTAAAGTTTGAATTTTTTGGTGTGGTCAAAAATAGGACTATTTTTTATGCGGTTCTGACACTAGTTACGAAAACACAAGATTTAAAGGCGAATTCCCTGCTAGACAGACACGATTGTTTGCGTAAAAAGTTTTCCCAAATGTCACTTTTTCATATTTAAAGAAAATTTTGGACCCAAAATTTATATTGCCAACAGTATACACACTAAAACGTTAGCACTGAGGCCTATGGAAAACATTTACACCCGTGTAACCTGTCAGTTATATCCATTGTTTCACATATATACAGAGACACTAGCCGCATCACTGGATTTGATTGGTCAACGTTTCCCAAAGCTGGAATCTCTAATTGATCACACCGCGATGTAAAATATAACAATTTGGTGTACCCACCCCTGGTCAAGTGGTCCTGCAAATGTGCTATGATGCTAGTGGGTCCTGCTGAATTGCTATGATGCTATTAGGGCAAACTGATACTGTTACGAAAATACCGTTATTTTTTCTAAAGTTGCCATTTTTGTGGTGTTTTGGCTAATCGGAGGGATTCGAGAAAAAGCCACTGTCTGTATGAAACATTCAAGAACATATATTTTTTTGAAAAGTTGAACAATGGCTGCTGCGCTGGTGTTTGTAAAACGAAATGAATAGCCAAATTGATTAGAGTCGATTTTCAACAACTAATACACTTAGTATTACAACTATTTAGCAAAATATATGTTTCTCGAATATTTGATACAAATAATGGTTTTCCTTGATATGCTCAGATTATTCGAAAACCACAAAAATGACAAATAACGGTACTTTTTCTTAACAGCATCATTGTGTCCTAACAGCATCATATCAATTCAGCAGGACCCAACCGCATCATAGCACATTTGCAGGACCACTTGACCAGGGGTGGTACAGATATATTACGCAGCATTCGCCAGTTGAGATTGGAGCGGGCAAGTCGCATTAATGCTTTGTGGCTTGTCGCTGTTCGTCTTGACTGAGCCCGGATCGCTTGTGAGTTGTGTGGCCGTTCTGAAAAGAACTTAGCCGCCCGAGCGATTCGGAGTGAGTGATTTTGGACATGGCAGAGGATTATGTAGATTATCCCTTCTGCCGTGGTCGCTGCCATCCATGGACAGATTGCTCGTTGTGGATAACATTGGCTGGACTCTTCACCAGGCTGAGGGAGGCTTCGTGCATCTGTTTGTGGAGTACAGGACCGCAGCTGAACACCGCCAGGGGCCCACTGTTCTTAGCAGAGATGTCACCACCGGGGCAGGGACGAGTAGGAAGAAGACACAGACCCCTTCACGTCGACACAGGGAAGCAGCTCGAAGGGCTGAGTGGAGAAAGAAGAAGGCAGCTGTTGATCGGTCGGCTGTCCCTTCCCACTCGGCTGCGACGACTGATTGTCACCTGCCAACCAACGTGGATGCTGCCGGAAGTACAGTCCGGGAGAGGTCTGAGAGACGCCCATAACCACCCTCCCCCGCTGCAATGCTCACTGATGTCACCCAGACAGCTGCTGCTGATACCGTGGTGAAAACTTCTTTCAACCCGATGACTCCGGGATACATCAGCCCGGAATCATCCATCGCCACCACGACCAGCAGCACCACCAACAACAGTACTGGCTCCATCTCAGCGGACCAGTTGGCAGATATTGTGACACAATCGGCAGCCCTTATGCAAAAATCAAAGGAGGCAATAGCCAAGTGCGAAGACAGAGAACGTGAAGTTCTGTGCCGATCTGAACCACCAACAACATCAACATCAACAACATCGACAACAACCGAAAGACACAAAAAGAAGGCCAACAAAAGGAAAAATAATTAGATAATTTTCACATCACCCTCATCTCGTGTTCAATGTAAAACCATTGCGTGACCCCTTCATAATTTCGAAGTGGGTTGTAGGGAAGGGGTGCCGCCCCTTCCAATTCTCCCGGCTCTAATCCCAAATTCCCAATAAATAAATACAAAAATATATTTTACGTAGCGTCCTTCACAAGATACACTATCTTTTACAGTGTAATGGTTAACCGCTAAACACGTCTAGTGTCCTCCTAAATATTTCCTATAAAATTATATCAGTTCTTTGCGAGCAATAATTATATGTCTTGGGAACTAACACCTGTCAATCACACATCGAGTTGCGGAGACATACCTTAATGGCAAATTAACCCTTTAGTAATAGTGGATTCTCACATAACAATACATTGGAATGGTCTGTTATTTATGTTTTATATCATGTTCAGTACGAATCGGAAGATGACATTCATTGGCAGGAAATAGTTAAGAAATGCATGTTGATTTCCTTGCGTTCCATAGAGTATGGATGCAAGTTGGTCTGACATTTTGTGTGGGACGCGAAACAGAAACATAAACATGTCAGACCAACTTGCATCTATACTTTATGGAACGGAACAAAATCAACATCCATTACTTATATTTACACTCAACCGAGTCAACTGCCAGATTAGAATAGTATTAAGCGACGTTATTCTTGTGAATTGATGCAAGTTGCGTCTACACAAAAATGGATACAAGCGCGCCTCGTCATGTGACATAATTTCGACCAACAACGTCCTGCATTCATGTTCCATGTGTGGGCTTAAATATTTATATAATAAGTTCAACAAACGGCCAATTGTTTTACTGTATTATGTTACTGGGTATAGTTTATTACTAACCCTTTCCAAAGTAAATGCTCATTGACCAGGGGGGGGTGAAAAAAAATTCCGGAACGTATGCCGGGGTGGGTGGGTGGTCAAAGCCACCAACAAGCAATTTTTTCCGCAACTAAAAAAAAAAATTCCTGCTTGTTTTTTAGTGTTTTGGCAATGAGTTGGGCTTCAAACCCACTTTGAATGAGAGAAATAATGTAATTCTAACTGTAAACTGACTGCAGGCAGTTATCGTGTTGTATTTTGTTGCAAATTTTGAAATCCAAGATGGCCGCTGGCAGCCATGTTTTTTTGGCCGAATGACCTCAAAATGACTCATTCCTATTTACATGTCCATGTTAACATCCATGATAAATAGTATCCACAGAATTCATATACAGCTGTTTACAGTGAGTTTCCCCCAGCAAATCTCTGTGTTTAGTGTTAAAAGGGGGGGTGGGTGTCAAAAAATGGTCGGAAAAAACTGCCGAAAACGGAAAAAAAATTGGCGGTGGGGGGTGGGTGGGTACAAAAAATGATCGAAAGGGAAAAAATGCCATACATGCCTGAATTTTTTTTCCGACCCCCCCCCCCCCCCCCCCCCCTGCATTGACGAGTAGTTCCTTTGGGAAATGTTCAAAATAATGTTCAAATAATGTTCAAATAATGTTCAAATAATAAGCCCAGCAGACGATCATTGACAATTTTGTTGGACTTATTATCTGAACATTTCCCACCACTTAATACGCATCATTCTTCATTTGCATTATGTGCTCGTCGGTCTGTCAACTGCATAATATATAGCATGTAATGATGTACATATCTCAGATGAATGATATACATCCCTTTGCAATGAATACTGTTATCAGGTTTGGCAATTCCCAATTATAGCTATAATAGCCACATATAGCCACATATAGTTATGGTGATGGATGAATCTGGTCCAACAAACAATCATTTAAATACACAAGAACATGATTTGATTATTCTTAGTTAGTTAATATAGTTTGCCATTTTCGTGTATAATTAACAAAATAGTCCAACATGGTTACTTTTTCCTGACAAGTGTACCTAAATACAAGAATAGCAGATCATATATGGATGGATACGAGTCCCATATCGCTACCACAAAACCTATCACATAGCATAACAGATTTCTAAACAGATACACGTGCTAACTATGATTGTCGGATATTCCGCAAGCTGGTGCAACCGAAATGACACCGACAGTGGTTTCATAAGATGCTACAAAATAATACCCCTCACTATTAGTTACAACAACTCGCGGTATATAATGCTTACGCGCCATGCCAGTTGGTAAACTATGTTACCCTGTGCCAATGCATTCTCTTATATATGCGAGTCGACCATAGATCGCCTCACATATATAAGAGAATGCATTGGCCTAACAATTTTTTACAATTTTAATAATTTTTTCTTGTATTCTTTAACAATTTTATAATTTCACCCATACAGAGCCCCAGACAAACATGAGCAGACGACACTCTTCTATATACTTCTATATATGTGTGGGGCTCCCTGCAGGGTAATGGATGTTTTTTATTTTATGTCCTAAAAATTGTAAGAAACATTTATTTAAAAAAAATGATAAAAAATTGTTAGGCCAATGCATTCTCTTATATATGCGAGGCGACCTATGGTCGACTCGCATATATAAGAGAATGCATTGGCACAGGGTAAAAAAAATCCCGACTTACGACTGGATTTGATATGGTAATGCTTACGTGCCATGCCAGTTGGTAAAATATTGTTTTACGATAGTCAAATGTAGCTACAATAGCTGCATATAGCTATAGTAGCTTACTGTAGCTATGATTGGGAATTGCCAGACCTGTTTGTAAGGAAATATGATAAGCCATTCAGTAATGAGATGATTAAATTATTAAGACTTACTTGGACTTTGACTTTTACTCCTCTCATATACCAACGCAGAATCCATATTCACCAGTCAGGGTCGGTCTCCTTTGTAACGTCCATGTGTGTTAGCACTGCCAGAGGGTAACACTCAAATCTCGCTTCGCCCCAATGCAACGCTACGTGTTTTTATCGTCGTCTGGTGACTTGGGAGTGTTATGGTCACTTGCGACCACAAATTTTAATATCACGCTTATGTCTCAGACAAATCAAAATGTCCCCATTACACAGTTAGTTAAGTTACGATGATGGGCCTCTCGTTTATAGCATCCTTACACGGCACATAACCCGAGATACAAGTAGTGTGTCTGTCATTTGCAGAATGAGGTCCCCAGAGGGTGAATTTAGTGACGCTATCCTGCATAGTGGGTTAGCATAACTAAATTCACCCTCTGAGGACCTCATTCTGCATGACCTCATCTGCTACGGGAGACATAGACTCAGATAGAGGTTCCCAAATGGTGAATATTGTGATGGTCACCCATTTGGAACCTCGTTTATGCAATGTGTCGTCTGACAATTGGGGATGCAGAGAAACTAAACTAAAAAAGAAATATAATCTATGATTGTGAAGAAGTTTCTATAGAAATTTGATAAATAAAGAAACTTTTCAAAAGAAGATGAGGCCTAAGCAGAATTAGGTCCACAGAT
The DNA here is from genome assembly GCA_032622095.1 of Siphonodentalium dalli. NCBI lineage: Eukaryota > Metazoa > Mollusca > Scaphopoda > Gadilida > Siphonodentaliidae > Siphonodentalium > Siphonodentalium dalli. Next base: position 13,578,695 of record CP136067.1, read on the forward strand.
GGTGAATTTGGTGATGCTAACCCTCTGTGGACCTCATTCTGCAAATGACAGACTCACTATTTCAAGGCTTGCCTAGTTACAATTGATGTTAAGTGTTCTGCAGTATATTGGACGCATATCCGAAATAACCAGCGATAGTTCAGGTCATTTACCATTCCACTAATGCTCAGTCTGATGGGGTTTGCTGTCTGATAAAATCATAAATCTGATCTAATCTCGGGCCGACAATCATTGTTATGTTAAGCAGTCTTCGGTATATTCGACGCAGATCAGACTTTCACAATTTTAACCAAAGGACTCGTGTAATAAGTCGTTCATAAGCCGCGAAATTTACTTTACATATCAGTGCAGGAGCATAACTCACGAATAACGATCGTTGACTATATTGGTGACATAAGGATTAACTGTCATGTGGACTGTTTTTATGGAGATGTAACGGTTATGTCCACTTACCTCACCATTACATCTCCATAAAAATAGTCCACATGACAGTTAATCCTTATATTTATATACATTTAGCGAAAAGGCCACTTTTGTAAATATATTTAAATCGAAAAGTGTATCGTGACAAGATCAGCCCAAAATACCCAATAGCACCCTTGGCAAATGTTAATAGGAACAATTTCTCTTCACGTTGAAACCCGATGATGTATTAAGTCAATCCTGCGCGAGTCAAAATGCGCCCAAAGCATTACGCGTTCGTCTTTCCAAACCTAATGACGTATCGATGGTGTTATTAGCTCTGTGTTATGAGGCGTCGCGCATTCACCGAGAAATAACTGCAACTAGCCACGTGGGCGCCGACCAATCAGAATGCTGGATTTAGTGATAACAACACTTAGTGTGTAAATATATTTTGATGACGGTGATGCTGACAATTTGACAATGATGATACTGATTATCACGGATTATGGACCCTCACACGGACCCAAGCAGACGACAGTCATCAGTGCATTCATTGTTCTCTCTGGTTGGGGCTCCATTAAGATCCCGTCATGAAAGGGTTATATCACACCCCCTTGTGGAGCCTCACACGGACACAAGCAGACGACAGTCATCCGTGCATTGTTCTCCCTGTCTGGGCTCCATAAAGCTCTCATCATATAACACCCCCGTATGGAGCCTCACACGGACCCAAGCAGACGACAGTCATCAGTGCATTCATTGTTCTCTCTGGCTGGGGCTCCATTAAGATCCCGTCATGAAAGGGTTATATCACACCCCCTTGTGGAGCCTCACACGGACACAAGCAGACGACAGTCATCCGTGCATTGTTCTCCCTGTCTGGGCTCCATAAAGCTCTCATCATATAACACCCCCGTATGGAGCCTCACACGGACCCAAGCAGACGACAGTCATCAGTGCATTCATTGTTCTCTCTGGCTGGGGCTCCATTAAGATCCCGTCATGACAGGGTTATATCACACCCCGTATGGAGCCTCACATGGACACAAGCGGACGACAGTCATCAGTGCATTGTTCCCCCTGTCTGGGCTCCATAAAGCTCTCTTCATATAACACCCCCGTATGGAGCCTCACACGGACCCAAGCAGACGACAGTCATCAGTGCATTCATTGCTCTCTCTGTCTGGGGCTCCATTAAGATCCCGTCATGAAAGGGTTATATCACACCCCCGTGTGGAGCCTCACATGGACACAAGCGGACGACAGTCATCAGTGCATTGTTCCCCCTGTCTGGGCTCCATAAAGCTCTCATCATATAACACCCCCGTATGGAGCCTCACACGGACCCAAGCAGACGACAGTCATCAGTGCATTCATTGCTCTCTCTGTCTGGGGCTCCATTAAGATCCCGTCATGAAAGGGTTATATCACACCCCCGTGTGGAGCCTCACATGGACACAAGCGGACGACAGTCATCGGTGTATTGTTCTCTTTGTCTAGGACTCCATAGAGGGTTAAAGCAATTCATATGGTGTTATTTACTAATATTTGGTGATTCAGACCTCAACTTGTGGTTCTGAGGATCTCAAGAACTGTAAACAAGATTGAAATTTGCAACCAATTACCAACGGATACTGCTTTGTTTGGGTCTTTGGACTTTTTGCTAACAGTTTAACGTCCTGTCACGGCACTTAAAACCCGGGATAATTCCAGCCACTTACCATGCAACTAAGACTTAGGCTAATATGGTTGCTGTCCGAAAAGATCAGAAATGGGATATCCTCTCGGGCGGACAATCATTCTACAGTATATTCGACGCCACGACGCAGATAAGAAAAGTAATTAAGTTGTAGCGGTCGCTGTGTAAATATAGATAGTCTAGGCAAATATGGACATAGGTGTCGCCTGGAGAGGGAATTTATGAGACCTACATTTTTGGTTAGCATGAACACTTAACTTCCGAATCCGTATGTTGGATTTGTCAGATAGGCGGACTTTTTTCGCACCGCGTGGTTTTATTGAGGCACCTGGTGATAAAATCGGTCATTTTTTAAATAAAGCTGACATATTTGACAGGGTATATTCACACCTTTTGAGAAGAGATAATCGTCCAAGTTTGATACGTGTGAATGAGGCGATAACCAGAGTAAGGTAATACATGTAACCATTGAATCTAGGAAAGACAGTCATGACGTCATGTGACGTCAAATAATGTTTAGGGTGAGAAGAATATGACGATTCACGCAAAGCGTTGTCTTTCGTTTCTTATAAAATCAGAAGTAAGATAGTAATGCCCAATTATTTTATACCATGGGAAACTACTGCCAATTAGCTACGTTCTAATATATCACTTATCGCTGTTGGTCGCATCATTTTTAATCAAAGGCAGAAAATCAACCCTCCCCCTAAAGATGAGAGGCGTCAGGCTGTGGTGTAAGGCACACAGAACGCACGATTATGTGCCAAATTGCGAAATTAACACAACGGCCGTTGGTGGACTGCTAAGTTATTGTCTAATAGATATGTGTAGATCGACACAGTCGAGCATTACAGTAACAATATTACATAATGTACCTCCTGACTCAATTGTTTAAGAAATTTGAGATTTTTCCCCCAAAAAGATAATCTAAAATGCATTTTGTTTTCTTCCGGGAGGCAAAATTGAAATTAATGTATTAAGGGTGGAGATAATTAGTGTATACGGTAATTTCGTTCCGTCTTGGTTTAAAAACTGGCCTAATAACCCAAGATGGCTGCCAATATGGTGGCCGGTATATAGGTGGAAATTGTGAAATTTGTAAGAACGCACGATTACTTGCCAAACTGACTTAACTAACACAACGGCCGTTGATAAACTGCTACAGTTTTATGTAATATATATATCCCGATACATCGACTAGAAAATTTAAGTCAAACCGGTACACAAAGCACCTCCTGGCCCCAATGTTTTATTAAATATTTAATTAGTTTTGTCCAAAAACTAATCGAAAACCTATTTTTGTCATCTTCTCGAAATGCATAAAGACAATAATGTTGCGTGGGTGGATATAATTTGTATGTATGATAATTTCATGCCGTCGGCGGTTACTACGTGACATATTAACCCCAAGATGGCTGCCAATACGGTGGCCGCTATATGGATGGAAATTGTAAAATCTGTAATGCCGCAATTAACACCACCATCGCAATGAAATGTCTTATAAAACCAATAGTCCTATTATATTCATATCATTTTTGCGATACTAGGACGTAACATTGGTCAGTTCTATTAAAATGACAAACAGATTGGTACCCACGAGTGAGAGGATCGACAAATTTTGCATTCATTCGCGCTCAAGTAAGATTTGTTCTTCGAAATCGGTGGCGTGTCGTGCAAATTATTTCACAATAAACATGATTGATTTAAGCCAGATGGCTGTCAGACTATCTTTGCGAAAAGAATAAGGGAATTGTGCATGTTACATTAAATCTAACACGACAAGTAAGCATACTTGGCACTCTCTATGGCTATTTGTAACAAAATGCGACCGCGTATAACAGAATTAACCAATTCGGATACATATCTCATCAAATAACTCATGTTGATACAATTCGTTAGTTACCCTCTATCAACGAGGCGTGGTTACAAAAACGGAGCTACTGATACATTGGGTCTCATGTATACCGTTCTAAAAGTAAGTATAAATGGAGCTCATTGACCAATAGCAATTTCTGCCCAGTCCGCAAGAGGACATATCCACCAAATTATCAAACCGTCACATCATACAGGTTCGTTCAGTTTCATCATCACGCAATAGACTCATTGAATTTTTTATTCAAACATTTACCGGATTATTTTTCATGACACATATTTCGCACACAAGGAGATGGAAACCTAGTTGATATTTCTCTTGTTGTTTGTCAGCTGCTTAACGGGTTGGAGGTATTTGCTTGTACTGGCAGTAGATAAGTTGCAAAGCAAAGTCAAGGCACTAAGCGACATTTCCAACAACGAAAATACCAGCGGTGTGGTAAATCACATAAAACTGTCAAACTATGTCCCTATATATTTCGATTGTATGTTACTCTGTATGGTATGGTACTGGAGTCTCGTGTCACCCCATGTGCACTCGTGATTTCCAGAAGTGACTGAACAATTGCTTGTAAGACGAGGTACCCCAAATATGGACAGTTATCCCATGCTAGATGAACAGTCATATTACCGATATCTTTCTATGTTGATGAGTAGGTATGATTACTTTTGGAAGGCTGTACATTCAGAAAATAGCATATAGATCGGAGTATTGGCATGGAGTTTTATCATGTAGACTGATACATTTTGGACTTATTGGTATCCCAGTGTAAGTCTTAGCTCATTATGACACCAAATGAAAAGGACGACAATTTCAATTATTTGCATACATGCCATACACAGGTTGATACCAGGAAGCGTATAATAACTTTCTAGATAAGTTCAAAATTAATGCGGTTAGAGGCCTGCTGATGCCAGCAGGTCGGATGTCTGAAAACATACCATATTTTGATTATGGCCGTTCATGATTAAAGCATTATAATTCCACCCACACGTCATATCTAACGCCAGATGTGTTACAGTTAAATTTAAATGTAGCTATAGTTAACACATTATGCGCGACGCGAGTAGACCGTGTGTATAGTGCGTATCCTGATATTATATTGTGGTAGTGTTTGGTGTACAAATGGGTAAAACAAAATGATATCACGAGTCTTGGTGTAATTTGTCGCTGCATCTCAGAAATGACATATAGCAACAACTTCTGTGCAGACCAGAATCTTATCTACGATAACTCATCCATAACAACTCCGATTGTGCTGAGCGAAATCAGTAACTGGACACGATAGCCGTAGTTTAGTATTTACTGAACAGCATGTGGGGAATACATGCATATGTCTTTGTAAAATCGGGACGATATGGGGACGAGGAATTATTCGCCAAATTGTTTTCCGCCGGAGTTGCCTGTATATACGAATATTGAATACAGCCCGATTGATACATTAATGACATGGGTTTTACGTTTCAAACACCAATGGTAGTTGCAACAGCAGTAGGTCTCCTGGTATGAATATGACCAGTTCAGATGTAACATATAGTAGACAAGTTTACTTTTCCACCAAGTTGGAAACAACATTTGATATTTCTGAAGGTTTTCGCGTTCATATATTGCAAAGAAAGCGGTCCTTCGTGGTGATCATCATGTCATGGATTATTAAAGCGATTCAGATATTGTAATTTACGCATATTTTATTATTCAGACCTCAACTTATTTTTTTGCTGATCTCAAAAACCATACAAACAATTATCGGCTAAAAAATCCCAAGAAACCTGGACCGGACCAAAGCACGCTAACATGCAGAAAAAGCATACGAACAGGAACCCATATGTACCCTCCGCCTGGAACAGCAATCCGTGTGATCATCATGATTAGACATTGGATGCGGACACACGAACCACAGTAGCGATGGCATAGTAGGTGTGACAATTTATTATGGTAGGTTGGTGACAATTGGTCGTCATAATTAATAGGCCATAGCTAGCCATGTCGCACGCTGCATATTCACACAATGAGTCTTCCAAAGTTCGTAATAATCAAATCTTGTTTTGGTTCTTGTATTTGTTTATTCCAGATACTTTCTCGCAGCTGCATTTCCTCCAACAGTTCCGACATAGCTTCATCGGCCCACGTGATGTTAGCGGAATTGTGTAACAATTATTACCTTGGAATAACCTTTTCTAGTAATGGCAAGTTCACAAAAGCTATCACAAACTTAAGTTATCTCCCCTACATGATGGTGAAATGTTTTGAAAATTGCTCTTCAAATATCATGTTTTTCTCAATAACTATAAATCTATGTATATAGGAGGTACGGCACAGCAGCAATGTTATATATTTTATGCCTCCGAAACATGGCGAGCATTGCTCTTAGAACATGCTTGGGACTATACAACACACCAGGCGCCTATTTTTAGAAACAAATTTGATTTTTTTTGTCTCAAAAATCAAATTTGCTTATAAATCTATGTTTCATATGGACCTACTGGGGATCTTATAAATCTATGTTTCATATGGATCTACTGGGGATCTTATAAATCTATGTTTCATATGGACCTACTGGGGATCTTATAAATCTATGTTTCATATGGACCTACTGGGGATCTTATAAATCTATGTTTCATATGGACATACTGGGGATCTTATAAATCTATGTTTCATATGGACCTACTGGGGATCTGTTTTATGGTTTATGGCAATTATGCCAAAGGGGATGTCAGGAATGATAACTTATTGGCAAGGTCCGCAAGCACCACACCGACACACCGAGCAGGCAGATAAAAACCCGCGTGACGCATCGACTGGTAACCGGAAGGCGTGAACCCACGGCTATCTAAAAGTCAACAAAAACAGTTAGGATAGTAGAACGGTTGATTATTCATCGGTTATGTGAAGTTTTAATTGTGCGATAATAGTATAAGGCATATACATGTATATATTGAGTATACAGAGAAGTTACACACCCATAGTTACACAAATATAGATAAAGGTCATCGTAGCATGCATTGGATGAGTATATATACCTGTAGTTCCCGATAAATATAGTTAAAGGACATCGTAGTGTGCATTGGATGAGAATATATACATGTAGCTCCCGATAAATATAGTTAAAGGTCATCGTAGTATATTAGATATGGATATTGTTTGCAAATTCCCAAATATATGTTTATGACGTATATTACCACATTTCCATCCATAGTTATGATGCATAGTAACCCTCCCCATTTATGTATGATGTATACGACGCACATCTTACAGTTATAATGTATATCACTCCTTTCCCATTTCATAGTTAAGTTCTATGCCAACATGTTAACGTGTATGTCAGATATGATAATTTGGGCAAACTATATATAGTTGAAGGTTTTCGTCTCTTATTGGACGAGCAGTTACTCATAATATCGTTAAGGGTTATCGTTGCCCATAGGATGAAAATTGTTAGTAAATTCATAAATATATGGATAGAGTTAAATGGTTTCCATAGATGCATACATACAGCAACAGTTTATCGCTGTCAGATATTATATATTTTGATTTTATAAACCTTATTATAAATGGCACACCTTTTCTGGTAGTATGTTTATGTATATGTTTATTGTTATGCAGTGTTTGACTATCAGTATATCCTGATGGTTTTGGAGGAAAAATAATTAACCAATTTTGGAAAATGTTTACTAAGACCATGTCCAAAAGATAGCATTTAAAAAGTTGGGATCGAAAAAACTATACCAGCAAAGAGTTCTCAAGAGCATAACTCTGGTATAACAGACATCAAATACAGCCTGTTTGTGTGATAGGTTTCGGCCCTTAATGCTCGACCTAATTGGTCACCAGAGAGGGGCCGTATAGAACAAATTACCATTCTATACCTCCAGCTGGAAAAATGTGGCCAAATTTCCCTCTCCATCAAAATACATGACGTCAAACTAGATAAAAAAATCCGCGCGAACGAGAGTCTCTCATACCGGTAAACACGAGTCCGTTAATTGTTTAGATTTTACACGATATATTAACACGAGATTCGTGTGATGAACGAGGCGCGTTCACGTGGTTGTAGGGAAATCATACATGGGGGGAGTTGTGTTTATATTTTATAACAAATCAATTTCATGCGATAATGCACGCTATAACTGAAAAGCTATGTTACCTTTTTATAAGAATATAGGTCAGAGTCCTCATATGTGGTCCCTCACGTAATATATGATTGTCCGTGCGGCATATATGCCTGATTTTAGAAAACACTACATATGTCATGGTACTGAATACAAATGTGTAGTCTACCCCAAGATGGCTGTCACAGCTCTGAAGTACCAGACGTTACAGAAACACGTCACAACCACGCGCTCCGGTATGACGTACTTACCAGTGACGTCACAAGTCAGGTGCGTGCAAAAATTATTTAAAGGGATATATATCGGATACGTTTTATTTACAAACTAAGTTGTAGATTTCAGAAAATAATTTCGTTGTATGTAACCAACTGTACTGTTGGTGTGTGCATAATATATATTAATTCCAAGATAGATTATGGTGAATGGTTCCGAGCTGCGAGCATTACATTAAGTTGGTGTGAGCTCTTTTGAAGAGCGTAGTTGCATGAGCATGTACTAGTACTAGTAAGTGGCTAATAACCATACCTTTGAAGAGTATTCATACTATTGTAAAAAATATCGTAAATGGGTATCTAAAATGGACGTGTCCATCGCGAAATTAATGATTATAACAACGAGGCGCGTTCACGTGGTGTTAGCGAAATCCTAAGGTGGAGTTGCGTTTATATTATTATAAAAATTCAATATCATGCATCAATATATGCTATCCCCTAAAAGTCACGGAAACAAATTCGTTTTATATAACCAACTGTAATGTTGGGGTGTGGATATTATATCTTAATTCCAAGATAGATTATGTTGAATGGTTCTGAGCTGGGCCATACCATTAAGTTAGCGTGAGCTCTGTTAAAGAGCGTTGTTGTTTGAATGTGTAAGTGACTCAACATAAAATTTTATAAATTATCGTAAATGGGTATCAAAAATGGACATGCCTACCGCGAAATTAGTGATTATAACAAAGAGGCGCGTTCGCGTGTTGGTAGGAAAATCCTAAGGGGTGTGATTATATCATTATAAAAATTTAATTTCATCGCCAATGTGTTCTATAACCTAAAAGCTACGGAAACAAATTCGTGCTATATGACCAACTGCATGTACTGCTGGGATGTGGATGCTACATATTAATTCCAAGATTGATTATGGTGAATGCTTCCGAGCTGCGGCCATTATTTATGTTAGTATGGGCTCTTAAAAAGAGCGTTGTTACTTGAGCATATAAGTGATTAAAACCATATCATTAAAGAGTATTCATAAAATTGTAAAATATTGTAAACAGGTATCAAAATGGACGTGATCATTCCGAAATTAATGATTATAACATACCGCTATTACCATTTATAATTGTTATATATGCTAGGAATCAAACTACCTAATATAACCAACTATACTGTTGGAAGTAATGTTAGTCTATGTGTCAATTAGCAAAAGTGTAATAATAATGAACTCAGTGCCACCATCTGTGATATATGTAGGTATACATGTATATATACATATTTAACATGTGCAATCAATAAGTTTTGTAACTAGTTTTGTAACTAGTAATTTTTTGCAACCATGTACATGCCATCGGTACCTGTATCGCACTAATGCCAATATGGCCGATCTGAAATACATAACGTCATGAAGATCAACAAATGAACGGGTACTTAAAATAAGAACGAGTCTGTCTATTAACTAAAGGTATAATAAACTGAATATAACAAGAGTGTGAAATTAAGTCGTCAAACGTTTAAAAACGAATGTTGCGTGTTGCCAAAAGCCTCATCGACGGATAGTATATGTTTTATGGTTTATGGCAATTATGCCAAAGGGGATGTCAGGAATGATAACTTATTGGCAAGGTCCGCAAGCACCACACCGACACACCGAGCAGGCAGATAAAAACCCGCGTGATGCATCGACTGGTAACCGGAAGGCGTGAACCCACGGCTATCTAAAAGTCAACAAAAACAGTTAGGATAGTAGAACGGTTGATTATTCATCGGTTATGTGAAGTTTTAATTGTGCGATAATAGTATAAGGCATATACATGTATATATTGAGTATACAGAGAAGTTACACACCCATAGTTACACAAATATAGATAAAGGTCATCGTAGCATGCATTGGATGAGTATAAATACCTGTAGTTCCCGATAAATATAGTTAAAGGTCATCGTAGTGTGCATTGGATGAGAATATATACATGTAGCTCCCGATAAATATAGTTAAAGGTCATCGTAGTATATTAGATATGGATATTGTTTGCAAATTCCCAAATATATGTTTATGACGTATATTACCACATTTCCATTCATAGTTATGATGCATAGTAACCCTCCCCATTTATGTATGATGTATACGACGCACATCTTACAGTTATAATGTATATCACTCCTTTCCCATTTCATAGTTAAGTTCTATGCCAACATGTTAACGTGTATGTCAGATATGATAATTTGGGCAAACTATATATAGTTGAAGGTTATCGTCTCTTATTGGACGAGCAGTTACTCATAATATCGTTAAGGGTTATCGTTGCCCATAGGATGAAAATTGTTAGTAAATTCATAAATATATGGATAGAGTTAAATGGTTTCCATAGATGCATACATACAGCAACAGTTTATCGCTGTCAGATATTATATATTTTGATTTTATAAACCTTATTATAAATGGCACACATTTTCTGGTGGTATGTTTATGTATATGTTTATTGTTATGCAGTGTTTGACTATCAGTATATCCTGATGGTTTTGGAGGAAAAATAATTAACCAATTTTGGAAAATGTTTACTAAGACCATGTCCAAAAGATAGCATTTAAAAAGTTGGGATCGAAAAAACTATACCAGCAAAGAGTTCTCAAGAGCATAACTCTGGTATAACAGACATCAAATACAGCCTGTTTGTGTGATAGGTTTCGGCCCTTAATGCTCGACCTAATTGGTCACCAGAGAGGGGCCGTATAGAACAAATTACCATTCTATACCTCCAGCTGGAAAAATGGGGCCAAATTTCCCTCTCCATCAAAATACATGACGTCAAACTAGATAAAACATCCGCGCGAACGAGAGTCTCTCATACCGGTAAACACGAGTCCGTTAATTGTTTAGATTTTACACGATATATTAACACGAGATTCGTGTGATGAACGAGGCGCGTTCACGTGGTTGTAGGGAAATCATACATGGGGGGAGTTGTGTTTATATTTTATAACAAATCAATTTCATGCGATAATGCACGCTATAACTGAAAAGCTATGTTACCTTTTTATAAGAATATAGGTCAGAGTCCTCATATGTGGTCCCTCACGTAATATATGATTGTCCGTGCGGCATATATGCCTGATTTTAGAAAACACTACATATGTCATGGTACTGAATACAAATGTGTAGTCTACCCCAAGATGGCTGTCACAGCTCTGAAGTACCAGACGTTACAGAAACACGTCACAACCACGCGCTCCGGTATGACGTACTTACCAGTGACGTCACAAGTCAGGTGCGTGCAAAAATTATTTAAAGGGATATATATCGGATGCGTTTTATTTACAAACTAAGTTGTAGATTTCAGAAAATAATTTCGTTGTATGTAACCAACTGTACTGTTGGTGTGTGCATAATATATATTAATTCCAAGATAGATTATGGTGAATGGTTCCGAGCTGCGAGCATTACATTAAGTTGGTGTGAGCTCTTTTGAAGAGCGTAGTTGCATGAGCATGTACTAGTACTAGTAAGTGGCTAATAACCATACCTTTGAAGAGTATTCATACTATTGTAAAAAATATCGTAATTGGGTATCTAAAATGGACGTGTCCATCGCGAAATTAATGATTATAACAACGAGGCGCGTTCACGTGGTGTTAGCGAAATCCTAAGGTGGAGTTGCGTTTATATTATTATAAAAATTCAATATCATGCATCAATATATGCTATCCCCTAAAAGTCACGGAAACAAATTCGTTTTATATAACCAACTGTAATGTTGGGGTGTGGATATTATATCTTAATTCCAAGATAGATTATGTTGAATGGTTCTGAGCTGGGCCATACCATTAAGTTAGCGTGAGCTCTGTTAAAGAGCGTTGTTGTTTGAATGTGTAAGTGACTCAACATAAAATTTTATAAATTATCGTAAATGGGTATCAAAAATGGACATGCCTACCGCGAAATTAGTGATTATAACAAAGAGGCGCGTTCGCGTGTTGGTAGGAAAATCCTAAGGGGTGTGATTATATCATTATAAAAATTTAATTTCATCGCCAATGTGTTCTATAACCTAAAAGCTACGGAAACAAATTCGTGCTATATGACCAACTGCATGTACTGCTGGGATGTGGATGCTACATATTAATTCCAAGATTGATTATGGTGAATGCTTCCGAGCTGCGGCCATTATTTATGTTAGTATGGGCTCTTAAAAAGAGCGTTGTTACTTGAGCATATAAGTGATTAAAACCATATCATTAAAGAGTATTCATAAAATTGTAAAATATTGTAAACAGGTATCAAAATGGACGTGATCATTCCGAAATTAATGATTATAACATACCGCTATTACCATTTATAATTGTTATATATGCTAGGAATCAAATGTTTCATATGGACCTACTGGGGATCTTATAAATCTATGTTTCATATGGACCTACTGGGGATCTTATAAATCTATGTTTCATATGGACCTACTGGGGATCTTATAAATCTATGTTTCATATGGACCTACTGGGGATCTTATAAATCTATGTTTCATATGGACCTACTGGGGATCTTCGCCGATATGTGTGCTATCTTCAGATGGTAATTCTGAGACAGCCCCATCACTACGATGCTATGATCTTGAAATAATTGTTCGTGACTTTCCCGCGGCAATTACCACAACCATTGTATGATTAATTTTGCTCATTAACTGTCATACTGCACACCTACTCTTTGTGTGAGTCTGATATGCAGTATAGGGAGGGTAGGTGGGGAGTGTAAATGTTTTGCTCATTAACTGTTATACTGCACACCTACTCTTTACATGGGAAAATTTCACGGTTGAGTTCCATTACCACGACGCCCGATTCGGACGCATAATACCCATTCATTCGACTCTGCAAATCGTACGTTTGAATGGTCAGCATACTGTGTTAAAGTGATATTAAACACTCCATAAGGGTGATCGACTAGAAATGGTGAATAATCTTCCTCAAAGTAGTTATATTTTACAAATAGTATATCTACATTGACAACACACATCGTCATCTTATATATTAATGAAATGCAGTGACTCTCGATGGCGAAATCATTATCGTAAGTTATCGCCGATAGTTGCGTCCCGAATCTGGAAGTAAATAATTACGTTTTAGCGTAGTTCAGACGATGTTTTCTTTGGAGTGGTACGGTCGATTTGTTTCATATTTTTGGCTATGTTAGTAGAATGCTACGTTCCCCCAGTTGGCATGGTGCCAGAATACTAACTTACAAGTTTCACGTACCCGAACAAGTGCATAATATGTCTTTAACAACAGAGATACCTTCGCCCGGTGTGTTCGCTGTTAGATCATTACAAAATGCCATCGCCTAACGTGACAACGATAGACGGAAAGGATTTAACATTCTGAAAAAAGTAACACCCAGTCAAACCAGTAATTCTAAGATAGTCTTCGATGCTGAGGAGACCACGTGACCACGAGGAGACCAAGTGCATTACGTCGAGTTATCCTTTAACAGCTTACACACATGAACTCCATAATTACAATCCATGCTCCGTTTCCGAACAACATCCATCAAATGGGTCATTCTGTGTCACCCAGTCACATGAGACAATTCGTACTATACCCGAGCTAAATGTACCTTACACCTACCAAAAGGAAAGGTTTATTGACGTTGTGAAAAAAGCCGATACTGCTAGACTAAAAGTCATTCATACAATGCATTTCCAGGAAGTTTGGATTTTCAGAGAATTATATAGACACTATATCAAGCAGAGGTATCCGCGATCCGGTGGAGTTCCGTTGTAACGTAAGCTAGCTGAGGATATATACCAGCTAATTGTAGTTCACTTGATGACATGCGTGACCTTATCACGCCCATGTCAACTGATGAATCCCAGACAGTCTGTGGACGTCACCAGAATACCGAACCAGCCAATCAGAGTATGCCTGAATCGAAGTCTGAGTGTACTAGAGATGCAATAATTCAATGGCTACCGGCATGACCCTACTGAGTTCTGACATTATGTCTGGCAAGGAATCTAACACTGCCGCATCGGAAAGTATTAATGCTAATTTCAGTTGTATTGAAACTGAACTTTAAGCTCTCCGCAGAGAAATCGACAAAATCAAAGCAGCAAAAATCGTTAATTCATAACCTGTACCCTAATCCTCTTCTGAAGCGCACACCACTCCGCACAAGGACCAATCTATGTCACTTATCGACATCGAGAAATTCATTGACTCGGCGGAAGCAATGTGTAAATATACGCTCAACAACTTGAGCACATCGACGGCCAGCCACGAACATTTAAGTTCGCGACCAGATGCCTTGGCAATTCAACTGAAAAAAATCGACTGACGAGACAATGTCCAATTTAATCTGTTCGAAGTGTTCGCAGCCGACACGAATTTCAAACACAACTCGCTTGTGGCTTATGTAAACTAATTTATTGTCAATCATCCAGTGAATAGTACAAACCGACATCACCACACATGGAGCTCCGTGGTCCAGTGGTTAGCGTGTCGGACTTGTATTCGCGTGTCGGACTTGTACATCGATATGGGTTCGCAGCGCGTCGCCGGTCATGGAGTCTCCACATAGCAATGGCTTGGCCGCTTTGAGCGACGTGCAATTGTCGGATTGCTCGCTGTTTCAAAATCCGCGCCAAGGTCGCTCGTACAGTCTCGGCTTCGCATCACTCATGCGTTAAAAGAGTACCAGTCAGCTTGTCATACTGATGAGTATCAGAGCATGGTCTGGTCAAAATAGAGCAGCGCCTGCAATGGCTGCAGCCGGTTCATTGGTTGGATTATACAAATGACTGGGGTAATATTGTACCAAGCGTGTTAGAGCAAGTAATTGGTTAATCGCTATATAAAACTGGTCATTGTTATCAATCATCCACTCAGCCGCCGAAAAGCGTGTGTGATTCAACCAAGACGCACCCAGGTCCGTCACCCAGTCGTCGCACATAAACCCAGACCGCACATAATATAAGCCTCTGTTAATTTGTTATGTTGCTGGCTTATTGTTCTATGATTCATTCAAAGTATAGATGCGAGAATTATTAATAACTAACTGCATTCCTATCGATATCAAAGTCGCTCAAGCAGCGATTGTCGAAATAGTCAAAATAAAAGAGGTTGTAGAAACTTATAGCATTTGACAACTTCTAATATCATTTGGCAAAAATTAATTTCATTTGGCAAAATATTTGGAAAAAGTTAATTTCAGGCCAGCACGGACCCTATCAGAACACTGGTATGTGTGGATAATGTGTCATCTCTCTGCCAGATCCAGATCAATTATGGTGGTTTAGGTGTCACACAAAACCGGGGCCAATATACCAGAGATTGTATTGCTTTTCTTGTTATCAAAAGCATTCTGACACAGTAGATATACAGTCCGCTATAGATATTCATCACGAAAGGATTATTGGGATGAGACTGCACAGAACGCTTTGATTGGGAACCTGTTTTCGTGGACTGAAACCACAGTAATGGCGAACGACCAATCAGAAATGCTTACGCGTTGAGTCGCTTATATACGATATCAGGCTGTTAACTTTGGTGACAAGGAAGAAAGTAAATAGTTATATGGGAAACGGCTCACAATTCGCGTAAATGATGTAATCTCAAGCTAGGACCTTCGTATACCGATGAATGAATTATTAACAAAGAAATGTATTCCCCGCGTTATTCTTTCGACTTTATAAAGTTCCCTGTTAAGACATCAAAAAGTTTTATACTGGTGGAATATGATCGTCGCGGACGTTCACCAGAGTAGAGACCCGAGGCATGATCTAGGTTACACTGATGTAAATAAGGTTCGGAGTGACATCTAGCGGATGCGGGAGAATAAAATAGACACTGGGCCATGATTGGTCAATAGCCTTGTGTGCATTTTGCATAAAAAAATCATCACACCTCTTCCCTATGATTTCCCATAGGTAAAATAGACAATGGCACAGGAATTAACCCTCTGTAGTGAAGTTTGAATTATTTGGTGTGGTCTAAAATATGACAGTATTTTTTTATGCGGTTCTGACACTAGTTACGAAAACACAAGATTTAAATGCGAATTCCCTGCTAGACAGACATGATTTTTTTGCGCAAAAGGTTTTCCCAAATGTCAATTTTTCAGATTTAAAATAAATTTTGGACCCAAAGTTTATATTGCCAACAGTATACGCTAAAACGTTAGCATTGAGGCCTATGGAAAACATTTACACCAGTGTAACCTCTAGGTGTCAGCATGAATGGGGAATGAGTTGTTTTAGTGGTAGAGTTGCAGCATATGAAATGAAATTAATCTTGTTTCGATTAAGGTTATGCAGTTATAACCGAATGATTTGAAGACAGATATAATAATGCTCTTGTCGGTTATAACTCCTATATAACCCTTCCATGACTGGATCTTCCTCAAATTTTGCAAAAACCCTGTGCTAATGCATTCTCCCATATTTTCCAGGTACATCGTGTTCAAGTTGTGCTACTAATGTAATATGGTACTGGTTGGTTCTGCTGAATTGGTACAATGCTCGTGTTGTTAAAAACATGTACCGTATTTTTCTGAATTTGTCATTTTCGCGATGATAGGATAGTCTGAACATATTTAAGTCGTTATGTGTGTCAAACATTCAAAAACATATATTTCAAATATATTAATAATGGTTGTATTAATAAAACTATTGTTGCAAATTGACTAGTAGCGAGATGGTTATTCATACACCAGCGCACTCATTATTAAATTTTTCAAATTTATATATCTTCTTGAATGTTTCTTGCGGACACTGTTTTTCTCTCTCAAATCACTCGGATTAGCCAAACACAGTGAAAATGACAACTTTCGAAAAAATAAAGGCATTTTTTCCTAATGGCATCAGATTGGCCAACAAGCATCGTATAATTTCAGCAGGACCCTCACCATCATATCAGACTAGCAGGACCCTCACCATCATAACAGACTAGCAGGACCCTCACCATCATAACAGACTAGCAGGACCCTCACCATCATATCAGACTAGCAGGACCCTCACCATCATATCAGACTAGCAGGACCCTCACCATCATATCAGACTAGCAGGACCCTCACCATCATAACAGACTAGCAGGACCCTCACCATCATATCAGACTAGCACGACCCTCACCATCATATCAGACTAGCAGGACCCTCACAATCATAACAGACTAGCAGGACCCTCACCATCATAACAGACTAGCAGGACCCTCACCATCATATCAGACTAGCAGGACCCTCATCATCATAACAGACTAGCAGGACTCTCACCACCATATCAGACTAGCAGGACCCTCACCATCATATCAGACTAGCAGGACCCTCACCATCATATCAGACTAGCAGGACCCTCACCATCATAACAGACTAGCAGGACCCTCACCATCATAACAGACTAGCAGGACCCTCACCATCATAACAGACTAGCAGGACCCTCACCATCATAACAGACTAACAGGACCCTCACCATCATAACAGACTAACAGGACCATCACCATCATAACAGACTAACAGGACCCTCACCATCATAACAGACTAACAGGACCATCACCATCATAACAGACTAGCAGGACCACTTGACAGTGTGTAAGTAAGTTGTTCACATCATTCAAATATGCCGCAAAAAAACAGAAAAGGTTTCAATACTCTTCTAGTCATGTATATTTCAAATTCAATTAAACTCTTGCCCTGAACATATTGCAGTTACGGAAGTCGTTATCATAAAGCTCCCGTTTTCTTGTCGCGTCGATTTTGACCCCCTCGAACGTGATGTTGACAGTTTATAATAACACTAATTTTGGTTTAATTGAAGACTTGTCGATGATGTGTCTATATACACTACGCTAATACACAAGCAGACATCTAGAACATACAAGACCATGCAGGGACCCGACGACAGGGAGTTTGGTGTGTCTACTACCCCCCCCCCCCCCCCGCCACAACTTCGGTCAAATATTGGAAATTTCATGCCTGACCCAATATTACGTTGACGTTTTACACCACATATATGTTGAATTGTTGTCCTTGTTTTATCTGTATAGATAGTTTTCTACTTTTGTTCAAAAGTTTGGCCTGAAATGGTATTAGGGGGTGTCAAGTTGGAAGTTTCCATCAATTCGAACGATTGAGGTAGCAGGTGGATAGTTCCAACCAAAAGCGGTTGCAAAATGGAACTATGCGAATATGTGAGCTTGGTCAGGTTCACGGGGGGGGGGCGCAGTTCGAAATTTCAATGTGGACACCATACCATCTAGCCACGCCCATATATATATATATATACAGGTACAGTAACAATTTTATGTCAACTATACTTTGTCTCAATATAAATTTGTTATGTATCTGGATGTACTGTCTTTGGGTTGGAATAAATTATGTTTAGACCAAATTTCCCATCGCAGGAAACACAGCAATGTATTATTAGAATGCCCTATTCGATTGCCTTATTCGAATGCCCTATTCGCTGCCTTATTCGACCCATTGGATACAATTATCATGGTTCTCCGCTGGCCTCATCCACATATTCATATTCCACATGTTTGTACTTTATATACCACATCACAAACTGAGCGATGAACGGTGAACGACCAGCGAATTATACTATTATTTATTAAAAAAACAGACGTTTATATACCAATGTTTAGAGTTAACAAGACAAACCTATATAAAACCAAATTATTATTATTACATGTATTGTTATATTACTTTTCAACGGGGACGGCAGGTAGACAACCCTCTTGTTATGCTGTCCCCGATAGCTCGTTGAATGTTATAATATTACACGGTGTAGATAATTGTCTATATTATATGAATGAGTTATGAATAAATAATCATAGTAAAAACAAAATTTAAAAAAAGCTACGTCCGTGAGGCCACGTGCGGGACATCACACTCGTCGCATGGAACACGAACATATTCATTACCATTAATAACTAACATGGTATATCTCGGGCACCATCAAGTCCCATATGGCTGCCCGGCGTAACAACAGGTAAAACCGATTAGCTGCTCCAGCCAATAAGTCAGAACAGGAAGTGGCATATTATCGATTAGTTTTTTATTCTCTCGCAATGAAACCTGTCGACACGTGCTGCTAGTCCTCTTATATGTTACCTTTTGACCTTGTGAGCCTTAATCGTCCGATCTTTATTAGAATGTTCAATTTAATTAATTCTTTCTTCTTTTATCTTTACATTTGTAAACTGCGCACGGCAGACTTCTCTGGACATCATTAGTGAAGTTTCCGCTACCAGGAACCAAGGAGTAAATCTATTGTAGGACGTGAATATGAGTAAAGTGAGTAGATGGGCGCGAAGCGCCCGGGATGGTCGAAAAGATCGAGTGATCTTCTCCTTCACCCCATGTGAATATGAGTTTTCCCCTGGCCACATATTATACTAGTACGCACAACGATGCCATGAAATGTGTTAAAGTTGAGCTACATGTACCTGGTAACATTTTCGTTTTTGTAATACCCATGCTCCTCGTGTACATACCATTAGGGAGGCCCCCACCCCCACCCCCATGGAATACGGAATATCACTTAAAACAGAGGGTGGAATACGGAATACCAGTTAACAGCCATATGGAATACATAAAAATATATGAAAACTTCATTTTTTTGGAAGGTCGGCGTACGAATACCGGTATATTTGGAATACCGAATACCTCCTAACAGAGGGGCCGGAATACGGCGTACCTCATAACAGGGCGTGGAATACGGCGTACGAAAAGGGGGGTGGGGGCCTCATGAGGTGATCGTTCTATCGATGCAACCTGTTGACCTTGGTGAGCCCAATCGTCAGATCTTTATTAGAATGTTAAATTTAATTAAATATATCATTATTGAATGAGTTAATCATTTCATGAGATCCACGGCGGAAGCTGCACTGATGCAGCATTAAGGATGATGTGCTAGTGCATTCTCTTATATATGCGAGGGTTTTCGCTCAATTTCAGGAATCTCCAGTCATGGAAGGGTTAACAATGAAACCTGCCGTTACGTTTACCATATATCGTTCTCTCAAATGCTATACATGTTAACCTTTGTCACCCTAATCGTGCGATCTTTATTAGAATGTTCAAAGAATGTTTATAGACACTCAATCCGATTCGATGGTCCCCATATAATCAGATTCTAACAACAACATTTTTGGAAATGCCGCTTCAGTTGTTATGAATCGAATAATTGCCTAAAAATAATGCTAACCACAGTCAACTATAGTACAATAATGCCCGAAACGTGTTATTTATCAACATGTTGTTCGACGAAATTTGGACTTATTATCAACACAAAGCCTCTTGATTTTAGAGTTATCTATCTTCATCGGAAATTTGGTCCGAAATCGTCTGCTCGTCGACTTTTTACTGGGCCACTAATATGTCTCGATGGTGAAAAATAATAGAGTTAAAAAATCGATATCTAATAACTCTGAGCTTCGATGTGGGTTCCTCAACTCGAATAAAATATTTGTTACCTGTTATACATGTATTGGTGTTACCTGTTATACATGTATTGGTGTTTTGTAAGGTTATGAGCATCTATCAAGACACAATCTGACAACATCTGAGTGTCGATGGGTGCTTCCGCATCTGAGTACGCCCTCTACGGTTTATACTGTCAGGCTGATCTGGCGATATGATAGGAGCTATGGAGTAATTGTGATTAAAAATATACTCGATATATTGCGTACCGGTTAGACTTTTTGCAGAAGTATGTATTCGCAGATGTTTCATTGTTGCAATATATAACTTTTATGACCGCGTTAATTGCATTCGATATCTATATGTAAGCAATGGCTGGGCCACTAATGAAGATTATATTGGGGGAACACAATGCATAATATAACCGCTAACATTACTGATGAAGTATGTCGCAGTAGACTAAAGGTCGTATTTCGAAGTATACGGGCATATTTATTTGGTCGGTATTTAGATGCTTTCTTGTGTGGTGAATGAGAAACCTCCATTAATACGCCATAGTTGTTGTAATAATTTGAACGATTAGTTGTTTTAACAGAATTCAGATGTGGTGATTCGTGAAAACAATTTCTGGCCAGCGCGGACTCTGTCAATTGATTTCCGTTAGAAATGTGGAAAGGCCCATTCCGACAGTACAGTGTTCTATGTTATCCGTTGTGTAGTTCCACATAATTATTTCGTAAGCGATTAAAAAAAATTAGCTCTCTATAAGACGAATTTATGTTGACTGATGTCTTCGACGCTTACTTATCCCTGTCTATACTACATGGAATATCCTATTCAGTCATAAAAGCATACATTGGAAAGGTCTATTATTCAGTTGGAGGGGTGTTCATGATAAATTGGCAGATGACAGTCATGCGAAAACATAAGTGTTGTGGAATGTTGGAGGAAAATGTTCAGTTAATCAGTTCAACAAAACGACATAATTACATGTATCTGAACATTTCCTATGAGAACTACTCGTCAATGAGTATTTAGACAGGATTATTGTTGTACATATAGCCCGGAATTTACAACCATGTACCACCCCAATTGCAGCCAAAATGTACAATAATTAGTAATTCAATGCCTGACACAACATTAATTGGAAAAACCAAACCAGTGAAATGTGTTGTAGTTCTGGGACTGAAATCGTCATCAGTTGGATATTTCAACCACGTAACAGTGGGAATGTCTGCGGAACCAGCTGCAAAAGTACAACTGGGTGCAGAGGGATTAAATCGGCCTGATTAAAAGGTGCGGTCTGCAATTGTAAATTCCAACGTGGACGCCCCCCCCCCCAGGGAGACTTTATATATGCACGTCAGTGTTCACCTGTTCACAACATGTGCGGGGGGGGGGGCAGATAAAGTGAATATTGAAATAAGGTTGATGACCTTCTATTTTTTCATTGTTCAGCATTTTCTCTTCTGGCTGATAACAGTAATTCCCAGAGATGATGATTACAATAATTATAACAAAATTACATCCTCGTTCGTTCTTCAAAAGAAATAGCATGTAATTGAATCATTAGTGAAGACTGAAGATAGCTAGCTGCACCACTGCATCATACGGTCTCGATTTATAGCTAGCTGCACCACTACGTCATACGGTCTCGATTTTTGCATGGTAATCACTTGCTGACGTGTGACTAGGTTTGGTATACATGTACTGTACAATCAAGAGGCATTTCCTAATTGATTGTCCAACATTTCTTCCTATACGGAATGAACTCATTACAATTATGGGTGACAATTTTATCAATTTTCGATTGATGAGTAGATTGGACCAACTCACACATATATTAGCCAATGGCACAGATCAGATATGCTCCCAAATCTGCAACGTAGTCAAGCGGTTATTCGAAGCCAGATCACAGCTAAACTAGACAAATTACGTGTGTTGAATCATGTATGATAACTCACTTTACAGATAAAATTATACGCAATTAATGAATATATATATATATATTATCACTATTATTCAATGTATGTAATGTCAAAATATTGTATGATGTCACATGATACACTGTTAATATTATTATACATGGCAACCTGTCCCTATAATGGGGCGTCTTTTGCTGAATAAATCTATCTATCTATCTATGTACTGTGTTTATCTATAGTATAAATAGAAATCCATGACCGATCGATCGATATATTAAGGGTAGGATCATGTGATAGAAAGAATATAGCACGTTTCTCGTCGAGCTGAGTTTAGCCCTTTACCCAACAGAACGGCCCTGTGCCAATGCATTCTCTTATATATGCGATTCGACAATAGGTCGCCTCGCATATATAAGAGAATGCATTGGATTAACACATTAAAAATTATAAAATTGTTAAAGAATGTAAGAAAAAATGGTAAAAAGTGTTAAAAACAGATTTTTTTTAGGCCAATGCATTCTCTTATATATGCGAGGCGACCTATGGTAGACTCGCATATATAAGAGAATGCATTGGCACAGGGCATAACTGTAACTATCACAATGTGGTCAAGGAGCCGGTTCCAATGATATCCATATTTGTATGGTTCTTTTGAGACAGACCGAAGATATTTTAGGCTGTTGAAGCTTTATTTGGCCGGTTTTGGCCGGTTTGTTGGGTAAATGGTTAGAGCGCTATCTACAACCATATAGCATATTGTTCGTCGTGGTCGTAGTTAGCTAAGTGGTGTCGCCGTAGACCACGATCGGTAAACGAAAGAATATTTGCTATTAATGATCTCCATTGACAATTGTTAATGATATGTATGGAAACGTAAAGACCGTTGTCTGAAATTACGCATTCCTTCCATATCAGGAACCCAAGCGCACACCGTAGATACACATCATGACTGGAATTGTCAATCAATGATTTCAGCGGGTTCCTTGTCTTTTAATCACAAGGCGATCACACCGCCTTAAAGGCACGTGCGGCCTTAGTTGTCGAAAATATTCATATTTGTTCCAATCACCGTAAACATTAAAACGTATACAGTTTCGTTCATATATACCATGACCATCGCGTAAACAGCATGTTATCACAAAGACCTACTATATTTTACATAAGCAAGAGCCTGATTGTGTTACAGAAGACAGCACAATGCTACTGGCTAATCACACACACATGGCATAAACGCTCTTTATTAGTTCCATATCAGGAATTCACCAACAAAGAACGCTCTTTATGTTTACCATCATAATATAAACAAACACCAGAAAAGTTACTCTTTATGCTTTTGTTTACATAACAATGGTCAAACAGATGACAATAACATACTGTTTATGCGATATTTATTATTTGTATACGGACAAAGTCTGTCTACATTTTGATGTTCTTTCTGTTTGTGGCGGTTTTTGACGGGTGTAAATATTTTCACATGATACCCACCGCCAAGGCCAACCGTACCTTTAAAGAGAGCGATCGTCTTCGTTTATTATTGTTTCAGCCGCCCCATGCAGAGTTCAGTCCCCTGCTACGCGGGACAGAACCTATAGTATACGCAAATTAAGAGGAAATCACTTATTGTTTTATTGGAGACTTTTGTAGGTTACAATTCATTCTGCGTTATTCTGAAACTGAGCTGTACATATTCATTTGAAAATTGTCTAGATCAAACCACAATGAATAGTAACTGACAAAACGTACACGTAGGAATCTTAAACATCCCACCCCATTCTATCATTCAAGAGTCAAGAAGAGTAACTCTATTGCTTTAGTTGCATCCAGCCTCACAGAAGTATCGATCGGTCTGTCGAGTGACTCGCGCACGGCATTTAAACAAATTGGATTAAGCGAGACAACTCTATGTTTGCGATCGTTTCGTTCACATGGAGGAGACCTGAGATTTATTCGAGGAACAATCACCATAAAACAACGTAATGTCTGAACAGATAAATCAGTATTGAGTGTTTATGTCTGCCGGATAAAGATAAAGCAGTACTGAGTGTTTATGTCTGCCGGATTATTGCAAACATTATTGAATAATTGTTATGTTGTTTGTGTTGTTTTTGTTCTACCAACGATACAAAAATAGTTTCTGAAAAATGTTACCAAAAAACTAAAATGAAAACTGTTTTAGTTATTTTCCCGCGAACCCATCTCGGTGTGTTGACAATGATGACAAGGCCGACAAGAGTTATCTATCCTGGAAACGCGCTAACCTTTGAGATAACCGTCTGCCTCTTTCCTTGTGCGCTTTATTTAATAGTTCCCATTATGTTTTGCATTTTATGTACTTGTTCGGGTGCGTGGAACTCATAAGTTAGTATCCAAGCGCTATGACAACTGAAGGAATGTAACATTCTATACTAACATCGCCGAAAATTTGAAACAAATCGACTGTACCACTCCATAGAAAACATCGTCAGATATACGCTCAATTGTAAATATTTACTACTCGATTCGGGACGCATCTATCGGCGCGATAAACTAATAAAAACGATTTCGTCATCGATAGTCACTGCATTTAATTCATATATAAGAATGACGGTATGTGTTGTCTATTTGGATATACTATTTGTAAAAAAATTACTTCTTTGAACAAGATTATTCTACATTTATATTTGAACACCATACCGGAGTGTTTCACATCACTTTTAATAATACAAATATTAACAATGAGATAGGACTGCAAGGAATAAACATATTTACAGAAAGTCGCAGACGGATATCTCATTGGTTAGCGCGTTTCCAGATAACTCTCGAAAAACCTACCAAGACAACACTTTTTGCGCTAATAACCTTGCACTTGACCACGGAGCTCCACACTTGCGGCATGTTAGATGTACGTGACGCGGGCCACGTTATCCATTGGAATCGATGCTACACACATTGAATGTAATCATCGTGAAGTCAGTTTGGGTGGTATCAGACAGGCGAACATGCGCATGCCCGAGCGATAACACGGCCGTTAAAACTAAGCATACAATTCCGCTATAAAAGTGCAATTTCATGTGATAATCGTATATACATTCCCGGACATCTTATTTCTCATGTGCTCATGGAAACATACATGGACTATATGGACTGACAAAACTATAAAATTCGTGAGTTTTACCACCAGTTGAATTCTTAACTCTGAACATTCAAATCCGTAGCCCCGCCCACAACAACAAAAACATTGTCAAAGATGGCGGACACCCACAACGATGAAAATGTGAATCAACATGAAACATCAGCACTAGTTTATCAGGGTCTTGAAACAATTAATTGTGACTTTGACGAACAACTATGTCTACCCGAAAATAAACCAACTGATATACCTGAGGAAATGCATGAATTCGACCAATTCCAAAACCGGATTTCAAGTGCGGTGTTTAACTTCTCAGGACCCGCACATTCCCACGACAATCACTCACATAATAATGAGATTAACTCGGAACATTCAATGAATGGAAATCGACCTAGTGACCATGCGTGCCCTGATTTTGGCCTGGATAGTATTTGTGGACTGAGCACTGATCAAAAGCTCGACAAAATTCTGAGTGTCTTACTACAAATGAGTATAGGCATGAAAACAATCTACGAAGTCGACAAAAAAGTATCAACAATGAGCCATAAATTGGACACTATTGAAAATTCAGTTCAATGCCTCACTGGACGAGTGTCAACATTGGAAGGCAACCAGTCACAAATGGCATCCGACATCCAAAGATGTGACGCATCCCACGAAAGGATAAATACTGTCGTGATAGATTCAATTAAAAATAAAGCTAAATTAGATCTGTTGGAAAAACGCACACAATATATGATGGAGCAAGTCACAGATCTGCAATCGGATACTATGCAGAATGACCTAATTTTCACAGGCATAGTGGAATCAGAATCCGACAGTGTGTCGACAGAGGAAATTTTGTGCGATTTCATTCAGGATAAGTTATATGTTTTTGATGTTGTTGAATTCGAAACTGTGAAACGGATAGGGAAACCAACGGATGGAACAGCAAGACCAATATTGGCAACATTTTGTAAATTCAAAGACCGAGAAAATATCAGGAAAAAGAGCGGTTCTCTCAAAAACACTAACTGTTACATAAACGAACACCACCCACAGGTTATAAATAACTACAGAAAGCAGGTACTCAATCCGATAGCTAAGGACGCACGGAACAAGGGACACAAAGCGCGAGTGGTTGCAGACAGATTATATATTGACAATAAACAATACCAAGCTGCAGGTAGACCGCACTATAGGTGTGACAGAGACTCTAAACAAGCTGTCCAAAACCCAGACCTCAATACACAGACAAATGACAATTCTGGGAATTATTCTAAAAATTATGCGAGTTATAATTCGCATACATGTGACGGACAAAACCCACCGCCCAGTGGAAGTGGAAGGGGAGCACGACCCAAAACATTTCCTAGGGGAAATAACTCGCGAGGACATTCATACGGACGCAGAGTGTTGACTGGTAGAAGAACGACACAGAACAGTGGACAATTCAATCGGCAAGACGAACGTAATGACACTGATCATGTTGTGACAACACATAATTACAATAACAATACCGTTAACACGAGACAAGTTGCCAAACAAAGTCGCGACTCAGTCGACACGCACCTATAGGACTGCCCGGGAGTGACCCAAATTGGCTCACTTAATATTTTGTCTCTAAATGTATGCGGACTGATGTCCAAACTGAACGATCCGGAATTCTTGGATTATATCAATAACTATGACATCCTTTTGTTTCAGGAATCAAAAACGGACGACATTGACTCTATAATAATTGACGGTTTCAAAATAATAGGTGTGAAAAACAGATTTAAAACAGCAAGATATAGGTCAGGGGGTATTTGTACAGCCGTCAGGGAAACTTTGGCAAATTACTTCACACACCTTGACGATAAATGCGAAACTGTGCTCTGGTGTATGTACAAATACAACAAAAATGCGTATGTCTTTGGTAATACATACGTCCCTCCGGATAACTCTAAATACTTTAAAGATAATACTTTCGATAACCTCCATCTTTCCATTCTTGAGAAAACTATCAACTTTGATAACGTTTTAGTGGCCGGGGACTTTAATGCCCGGACGGGTACTCTGACCGATAATGAACACGCAAAGGGGATAATAGACAAGTTCAAGGTGACAAACGTTACGGTAGACAGACTGAACCCAGACAGTACTTCAAATGCAAGCGGTGCCAAGCTCATTCATGCGTGCCGGGAAACCAATCAGCTTATCTTAAACGGCCGACTAGGTGACCCCTCTTCCAAATTTACCTGTAACAATGTAAGCGTAATTGACTATGTGATCGCTTCGCCGCATATGATACCACGGGTGACCGAATTAATCGTGGATGAGTTTAACTCACTTCACTCTGATGTACACAGAGGACTCATAGTAAAGTGTAACCTACATTCCATTCTCAGCAGTAGAAATCAATACGCGTCAAAACATCACGTGACCAAAACAAAAGCAAAGGCGACCAATAGCAGGAGCGCCTTTCGAAAATGGGACGCACACACGACTGAGCAATTCACAATGAATTTAGACTTAGGTGAAATTTGTCAGCTAACGAATACAATTAATAATTTGCGTTCACAAAATACAAAACAGGTTGACGTTGATATAATCTCAGATCGCATTGGAGATCAATTTTTCAAATCACTGGACAAATTTCGAAGAGAAAATAAATCAAATAGACAAAACAATAACCAAACGAATAAGTACAATAAGCACAGACCCTGGTTTGCCAGGGACTGTCAGTCAGCCAGAACAACCTACCGGAAAGCGCGAAAGAAGTATAAGAGATATCCAACTATTATACATAAAGAGTTGGTGACTCAAACTCGAAAGCAGTACAAACTTGCCCTAGTAAATAGCAAGTTACAACACAATCATAAAATAAGAGCAAAAGTACATAAGGCCCGCGTATCCTCCACCAGGGAGTTTTGGAAATTTATAAACGAACTCGAACCTACTCGGAAAGAAAAGCCTATGCCAAACATTGATAAATTCCAAGATTTCTTTGAATCTGAAGAAAAAAATGCCTCCGAAAACGACACTCACGAAGAGCATATCCCTGACATAGAACAATTAGTCGGGATAGATAACTCTACATTGTCAATTCCCATATCAATCGATGAGGTGCGTAGCGCAGTTTGTAAATTGAAAATCGACAAATCGCCCGGAATTGATAATATAACAAACGATTATATAAAAAAATCTGCAACACTATTTGAAAATACTTATGTGGAGTTTTTCAATCTTATCCTTGATAGTGGATTAGTACCTCATACCTGGACAGAAGGGATAATCCACCCAATTTACAAACATAAAGGCGACTGTTTAGACCCAAATAACTACAGAAAGATTACACTCTTAAGCTGTCTATCAAAACTATTCTCGAGCATTCTGAACAGTCGACTTAATTTATTCCTGTACTTGAATAACATACAAACAGAATGTCAGGCCGGATTCCGTAAAGGCTACTCAACAGCAGATCATATCTTCTCCCTGTATACCATAAGGGAGTTACTTAAAGCTAAGAAAGAACGCCTGTTTTGTGCTTTTATTGATTTTTCAAAAGCTTTTGACTCGGTATGGCGAGCAGCTTTATGGCAGAAACTGATTAAATATAAAATAGATGGGAAAATCCTTGCAGTTATAAAAGCATTGTATAATAACCTGAAACTCTGTATTCGCACGAAAACGCACGAATCAAGCTTCATCAACAGTAGTGTGGGCCTAAAACAGGGAGACAACTTATCACCTCTGCTATACGCCCTATACGTCAACGATATCGAAAGTTCACTGAAAAAATCAGGTTATAATGGTATAGATATATCAGAT
Organism: Siphonodentalium dalli; assembly: GCA_032622095.1. NCBI lineage: Eukaryota > Metazoa > Mollusca > Scaphopoda > Gadilida > Siphonodentaliidae > Siphonodentalium > Siphonodentalium dalli. Next base: position 13,608,226 of record CP136067.1, read on the forward strand.
TTCGACAGCGAGTTTTACATAAAGCTCTTTATCCTGATATATGCGGACGATACTGTCATACTGGCACATTCAGCCGACGATCTCCATTATGCCCTTCACAAATTCTCTAACTACTGTAAGCAGTGGAAACTAGATATCAACGTAACAAAAACTAAAGTACTAATATTTGGAAGAAACTGCAAGAAAAAACATAATAATATTTTTAAAATCGGCAACAATAACATTGAAACAGTGAAAGATTATACATATTTAGGAACTACCTTCCATAGAAATGGCTCCTTCTCTCTTGATAGAAACATGCGCTGCGAAAGAGCTAAAAAAGCGATGTACGCATTACTTAATAAGAAGAGATCCAATAGCTTAACTGTAGAGAGCACACTCGAAGTTTACGAAAAATCAATTGTCCCGATTCTAACATACGGAGCAGAGATTTGGTCATTCGAAAATCAATCCTGCTTCCAGAAAATAGAACTATGGTTTCTAAAATTTTTGCTTAATCTGAAAAAATCTACACCTTCAGCATTCGTGTATGGGGAACTGGGAATATTCCCCATCACTATGAAAATCAAATTAAGAAATTTAACGTACTGGGGAAAACTTATACAAATGAACTGCAATAGGCTACCATTTATACTGTATTATATATTACTCACTTATTACAACTCATCTAACGTTAACAACCCATGGATTGCAAATGTGCATAAACTGTTAAATGAACTTGGAATGGGGGGTATATGGATCAACCACACATTATCTAGTCTCGACAGATTTAAGAAGTCGGTCAAGTGTAGGCTGGAAGACCAATTCATTCAAGAATGGAGAGGTACAATGTGTAATTCAAATAAGTATGCCTTTTACAGAATTATAAAACACGACTTCACCAAAGAGAAATTCCTCTCTTTCGTGAAAAACGACACCGTCCAAATACTTCTGAAATTTCGTACCCGCAACCACCACTTACCAATCGAATCTGGTTCATGGATTAACTCAGATTATTCCGATAGACTATGTACTCTATGCGGTACAAATATAGGGGACGAATTCCACGTAATATTGCAATGCCCGTGTTTAAAAGACTTGCGAGTCAAATACATACACAAATATTATTATTGTCGACCAAATACCATCAAATTAAGTGAACTTTTTAACTGTAAACGACATAAAACCTTGAAAAACCTATCTCTTTTCATTAGACGGGTCCTGATTTTATTCAAAAACTCCTGAGGCATACTATATACGTAATACATTAAAATCCGACATTTGCACAACCATGGGCTGTTCTCAATCAACTGTATTATTATAATATGTGTAATTTTCAACGCGCACCACTTTTGTAACTTGCACAGAAATTATATGCACTGTATTCCACCGAGCTCTATTGTGTCATATTTGACGATTTGAGTGAATAAATAATTGAATTGAATTGCATGCATTCGCTATTTCACGAGTATTTCCAAATGAGCAATTAATCGACCACTTTCTTAATGAAGTCTGGGTTTCCCGACAGAATAAAATGTCTCGTCTGATAAGCATGCTAAGTTGAAATGCACTGAATCGTTTGAGCCTCGTAGCAACAATGAGGAGAGCGCTAATGTACGAGTGTATGGTCATATACATTGGTCACCAAAATTGTGCTCACCATTGCTCGATGTTATCAAACAATTCTTGCAGCATTATAAACATATATTACAGACCTGTTACCCTTCATAAAACAAAGAAAGCCAACTTACCCTTGTGCTGAGATATCTACTAAAATACGATTCAAACATTTCAGGGAATGTTATTTCACCAGTACAGATGACTAGAGTATGTCCACAATAGTTGTAAATAAGAAAGTACCAATACACAGAAGTCGAGGATCCAGTGGATCGAGTGTTCGGCTTGTAACAATGCAGCGATATGAGTGCAATTTTCTAATTTTCAGATGGAACAGTTTACTCGTGACAATGCTATATAACATAAATATGTATACTTAAGTAGTCTATCACTAACCTATTTTAGCCCAAATCCAAACGGGCTGATGGAGGAGTTAGTTTAGTATGATTGTATAAGTTTTAGAGTGGACCGTTTATTCCTGGTAGCGTGTAACGTTGTTAACTGGTGATATAATTATATTACTCAAATTCAAACGCATTCTTCTTGACGCCAAATTCAAACGGGCTTACCTAATGCATTAGGTATGCCCCCAAAGATTCACTGCTCTACTATGAACGCAACATGCCCGACGTAGAGCGCGTACGCCGCAGAGAGGATCGAGCCATTTGGCAAACTCCACCGAAACTAGTAAAAGGGAAAAATGGAAAATCGCGAATCAAGTGCATGTGCATGGTAGTATATGCGGACAACATTAGTGCGATTTTCGAAGTTTTAGAACGGACGGGTAAACGCTCAGCTAGCGTTATAGATTGTGATAGAGTTAAGTCTCAATCACAGTCGCTAACGACTCTGTGTAACGTTGACACACTGAGACACAGTGTATTAATTAACTAAGCGGTCTTTCCTCCGCCATTAAAACTTCTAAAAGAATCTGAATCCGAATCTGAAAGAATTATAAAAAAGTGCGAAATAACAAAGTTATGGTACATTAATGTACTTTATGTCCTTTTGATCTACATGTAGATTACAATATAACAAGACTCACCAAATTTGCTAAGCGTTGAACATGGTTTGGGTGTCATGGGGAGTGGTCCTAATTAGCCATAAAATGTATCCCTACCGAAAAAAATTGAACGCCTGGCTGGGGTGAACAGTGGCTCAGTTGGTCAGGACCATGATGCATTAGACTGTCATTAATCATCCACGCGGGGTCCAAATGACATTAACGTTTGGAATATATATCTTATTTAGAAATGTCAATTCAAGTCCACCATCAGATCACAAAGCACCACTATGCATTCACATTTAGCGAAAAATCCACTTTTGTAAATGTATTTAAATCTAAAAGTGTATCGTGACAAAACCAGCCCAAAATATCCCATAGCAGCCTTGGCAAAAGTTAACAGGAACAATTGAAACCCGATGATTTATTAAGTCAATCCTGCGCGAATCCAAATGCGCCCAAAACATTACGCGTTCGTCTTTCAAACCTAAATGACGTATCGATGTTGTTATGAGCTTGCAGTTATGAGCTGTTGCGCATTCACCGAGAAATCATTACAACTAGCCACGTGGACGCCGACCAATCGGAATGCTGGATTTAGTGATGATCACACTTAGTATGTAAATATAATGTTGTAAGCTGCAAAGTAATGTTGATAACCAGGACTGAGCTATGTGCACGAAGCAGACTTAGTGGTTGAGCTGTGTCCTCATTGATAGATATTGGACTTTATTTTGACGACAATAATCGGCAACAAACACATATAACTGAACATATATATCCTAGCCTTCAATTGTTGCATATGCATCTCAATAGTCGTTTCAGCCTGTACGACTATTTCAGTGGCCATTCACGCTAATTTTATTCAACAAAGACACCTTATTATGTGACTCTTTTCTACTTTATGGCACACGACAACACAATATGTGTGAACTATGGCTAGACCCGAACAAACAAATGATTCCACTGAGTCCTAACTGGAGACACGATTTGCCCAAGTTCTTGTAACCTTTCTTCCTTGCATATTATTAAGTTTATCTGTCCAGTAGAGGATGCTTTATCTGTCTATTTAGACGGATGGATAGAGGCGTGGTTTAATTGGTGGGCTGAGTAGAGATGGTGGGAGGTGGCTATACTTGAACTACCTTTCTACGGACACTATATGTCACAAAAGACGCATTGAAGTCACAATACAACTTTGAACACGGTGTTTTGGTCCCAAACCAAACAACCGCCATGGGCGAGACATGGAACAGAAAGGAGCTTTCCGTGTTAGTCTATTTGATATTGTAGAAATAAAGATTTTTTTTCAATTTTGTGCGAAAAAATTGGAACAGTGGAATCTGGCTGTGTAAAGGCATGTATTTTCCAGATCATATGAATCCGGTATATCAATCTTTCTTGTATTTGGTTTAATAATATTTTGTCTTGTATTTATCAACCTCATACCTCCTTCACATTACGTAGATAACATTAAGAAGCTCAAATGACACACGTCCCTTTAATCTTGTGTCAAATTTTGATTAACCCTTTACCCAACAAACCGGCCAAAAACGGCCAAATAAAGCTGCAACAGCCTAAATTATCTTGTGTGCCAAGACAACCACAGGGACATAACTTTCAACCCGGGAAGAAGATAGGAAATCTCTGTCAGAGGGGCGCTCGATTACCACACATATCAGCGTCGCTGTTGACCACATCTAGATCACAAAAGTACTGAGCACCAAATCGAATTAGCGAGCGTCCATGCAATAACATAGGGAAATGATTTGTGGAGTAAACAGAACACGGTCTTGAGGATTATCAAGACCAGATGTATCGCCTAGAAAGCTACTGAAACCAGGAGAGTTAATAGGACCCATGGGGAGATGACGATAACTCAATTACCCTAAGTACGATGAACCGACGCGCCGTGAAAATACACATGGCCGTCATTAGCAGACGCTGGGTATTTTAGGAAGAAGAAGCCGACATGATAAGACAGTTCTAACCAGCTACCCGATAGTAACAACAAATTCTCGGACGCCAGAGAAAAGCAGCTAGAAGGATGGATGAAGATACAAGGTAAACATGATGATCTTGTGATCCTAACAACATCTCACTGATGCGCCGGCGGAAGAAGAACATGAGACGACAGGAAGATAAACTCAACCGGAACTCAACCGAGTAGAAGACAAGCAGATACATCCAACCTATGAAGACGGAAGAAGATCCCAACCCAAGCAGACGACAGGAAGAGAAACCCAGATACCCATGATTGAACATTATTGACTTTGTTATATATAAATAATCAAACCGTTCTGATAGCCTTAAGAGTTATATGTACCCGTATTGGCACATATCTCTTAACTGGTGCCTTCGAGCCAGGATCTGAACGCTAATCACAGACACAACGTGAAGCCAGAAGAGGAACAGTGTGCACAGAAACAGTGTGGGAAAATTCGCAAAACGTGAGTCTAATTGTTTATTATCATAATGGGTACCCAACAACAACAATCAGCTGGTGTTCTCGCCCCATTAACAGAATCTATCAATTCTCAAATTGCTGCAATGGCCATGACTACGGTGACACAGGTAGTGACGTCATTTGACGGGGACCCCACGAAATACCACGGGTGTGTCAAGTCGATAGAAAAATGCGCGATCCTAACCGGCGCTAACGAAGCAAAGAAGCCCTATATGGCATTTCAGAGCGCGACGGGCCCCGTATCAGATTTTTTACAAAGATATTTGGCCACGAATCCTAACGCCACGTGGCAAGACACAAAAACTGATTTATCTAGTCGATTTGCCGAGATAAATGACATTCAATTCGCCTTTTCGATGCTAAGAAAAATCAAGCAAAAACAAAACGAAAATTTACATGTGCTTGCCGAAAGGATTTTGGAGATCGCGATTGTGGCATACCGAGAGCAGCCCGGCGGGATCAACGCGGTTGAAGGCCAACTCGTAGGGTTTTATATTGACGCTTTAAGAAGCGACAGTTTGAAAATGAAGTTGATTAGGGATGCGCCGAAGACACTAAAATTGGCAGCCGACATCGCCATGCGGGAAATGGGGATCCGACGGGTATTCAACCTACGAACGGGCCGCGAAAATTACAACGAAAACGAACCGGAAGCAATGGAAATCGATAGTTTCAGAAACAAACGCGCGAGAACAACCTGCGATATTTGCGCAAGCGATAACCACACGACCCGTGAACACCGATCACGCCCGAGACAGGTGCATGTCGAAGCGGTGGTTAAACCACGAACAGTCGAATGTTGGACGTGTCAAGGTGACCATTTCGCTCGCGACTGCCCCTTCAAGACCGAAAACCGAAGGCACGTATCTTGCTGGGGTTGCAATGGTAATCACTTGGCTAGAAATTGCCCCTCTAAATCCGGAGATTCGAAGCAGAGGCAATGGAACACGCCAGTAACGCCACCTAGGGGAATCCGCCGAGATCAGCCGAACCGATCACGTGACCTATCCCACGATACACCGCGTCACAGCCGGAGATATCCGACATTAAACGAACCACCGCGACTAATGACCCCGCCCACATACGCAAAAAACTAAGGAATCCTCTCATTGAGGCCACATGTGAGAGGAAATTTAGTATCAACATTGTGGGGAATCCCAGCTCGTGTTTAGTCAGAATAGGGAAAAATAAATATCGCTCATTAGTAGATAGTGGAGCGGAAGTATCATTGATTCACAAACGCGTCTATGACGCATTACAGTTCCGACCAAAACTAACTAGGGAACACATCAACCTTAGCTCCGTGAATGGGAAGTCACTGGGCGTACTTGGTAGCGTGGAACTGACCTTCAGAATGGCGAAACTAAAATTAACCCATAAATTTTATGTGGCGAATGATATGACCCGGAATATGATTTTGGGGAGGGATTGGTTGACCTCTCGGGGGGTCAGACTATATTATGATCTGGGATGCCTCAAGGTCAGTGACGTGTACGTCCCATTGGAATCGGACGCGCACATAGCTTCCCTGCTGAGATTGACCAGCAAGGTTAGCTTAAAGCCTCAAACATCAACTTTATGTATGGGAAAATCAAAAAACTTAGCTTCTCTTCGCAAGTCGACATTAGTAGAGGTGGCCCAAATCGAGACAGGCTACCTAGCGTCAGAACCCGGTCTGGAAATCGGCAGCTCCATTTCTGGGGTGGGCAAGAGGAACAAGGTCCCGGTATTACTCGTCAATAACACCAACAAAACGTTTCGCCTACGACGGGGCAGTGTAATCGGCAAGACGGTAGTGTGTGACCCTGGAACCAGCCGCGAAATTAACTCTTTGTCACAAAGTTCCCAGTTCCCGACGACCTGTAATTACCGCGACGATGGCTACGCCCTTAGACGCGCCGGCCATAACGGGGGAGACAACTCTAGGTCAGCGCGCGCTACCGGCGAGAAAAGATTAAATTTGGCCGAAGTTTCGTGCCCAGAGCGATACCGAGAAACACTGATAAAATTGTTGAAGTCCAACTCGGACATCTTTGCCGACAAAGATACCGAGCTGACACAGACGAGCACAGTCAAAATGCATATCGACACGGGAAACCACCCTCCGATAAAACTTCGCCCGTATCGCACCCCTTTGAATAAACGACCGGTGGTTGACGTTGCCATAAATGATATGCTAGAAGCAGACATTATCAGGCCGAGTTCGAGTCCTTACTCAAGTCCGATTGTTATGGTTGATAAGCGCGATGGCACCAAACGATTTTGCGTCGACTTCAGGCAATTAAATGCCGTAACCAAACCTATGTCATACCCACTTCCGGTTATCGACGATATTTTGGCACTTCTTGGAAAATCTAAATTCTTCACCGCTATCGATCTCAAAAGCGGTTATTGGCAGTGCCAGGTCGCAGAGGAGGACAAGCAAAAGACGGCATTCGCTTGCCACCGAGGTCTTTTTGAATTCAACTCCATGCCTTTTGGGCTCCGGAACGCTGGAGGGGTTTTCTCCCAGCTGATGGCCCAGGTGTTATGTGGGATGGGTGATTACGCCATTGCCTACTTAGACGACGTCCTCATCTACAGCGAGTCCCTAGAATTACACTTGGAACATATCCAGAAAGTCTTTGACAAGTTGCGCCAACATACACTGAAATTAAAATTAAAAAAGTGCCAATTCCTAAAGCAAGAAACACGGTATTTGGGTTTTATAATTGATACCGACGGCGTCCGACCTGACCCCGACAAGGTCAAGGCCATCCGGTCGCTTGTGCCCCCAACATCAGTAAAAGAAGTACGTTCCTTCATTGGCATGAGCAACTACTACCGCAGATTTGTCCCCTCATTTTCGCAGATCGCTGAACCTTTGGTACAGCTTACAAAAAAATATGCCAAATTCAAATGGGACCAAGCTTGCCAAATTTCGTTTGACAAACTAAAAGAAAATCTCACGGCAGTGCCTCTCCTGGCCTACCCAAATACGGCCACGCCCTATACATTGTATACTGATGCAAGCGACCTTTGCATCGGTGCCTGTCTGACCCAGTTGGGCTCAGATGGCGTTGAAGAACCAATTTATTATCTCTCACACAAACTTAGTGATACTCAAACCCGATGGCCAACTGTGGAGAAAGAGGCATATGCAATTCACTTCGCATTACAAAGGTTGGACCATTACCTTCATAACGCCACTTTCACGATAAAAACAGATCATAAACCATTGAAGTATCTCTTGGAATCCCCCATGCAGAACAAGAAAATTCAACAGTGGGCTTTGGGCATAACTGGATATAACTGTAACATTGAGTACATAGCTGGCCCAGATAATCACTGCGCAGACCTGCTCAGTCGAACGCCACCTAATGCTTATACGGAACAAGAGAAGGCAGAAGTAGAGGTAGATATCAACGACAATAACTTTACTGTCGCCGAGACCCAAGCGGAAATCGCCGCCTTGAATTCGTCTCGATTTAAACCCAAAGACTTCGCAAGCTGCGAGGTAACCCCAAAGGAACTGCCGAATAAAACTCAAATTGGTCAGGCTTACCAACCTACTAATCTACTGTTCAACAAGCCAGGCTTCAACATGCTTGAGGAACAAAAGAAAGACCCGGAAATTGCGTCAGTTCTGGAGGCCCTCGACAAAGGCGAGGACACCCGGAATGACAAACACTTGATGATTGACGGGGTACTCTATTACCTCTCGAGTGCTGACGCAGAACCGACCCCACGCCTTTGGGTGCCCGCACATCTTCAAACCAACATAATCCAACAATACCACGATGATAACGGCCACGTGGGAGTAGACAAAACGCATGATGCGATTAGGTCGAAATATTTTTGGCCCAGACTGTACAAGGAACTAAACTGTTACATTGGAAAGTGCGTGACCTGCCAAGTCAGGTCTCTGCAAAAACAATCCCCTAAAATGCAAATAACGGACACGCCCCCCTACCCTTTTGCCAAAATTGGGTTGGACCTATCAGGGCCCTACCCCACGTCGCTATCGGGTAACCGCTACATTATCAGCTTCATAGACTTATATAGCGGGTGGGCAGAAGCGTTTCCGGTCAAGGACAAGTCGGCCGATAACGTTGTTCATCTCTTGATCGACGAGATATTCCCGCGACATGGATGCCCTCTAGAAATAATAACTGATAACGGCAGTGAGAACATTAATTACAAGGTCAGGGACACTCTGAAGGCCTTGAACATTCACCATGTGACTACGTCTTATTATCACCCCCAGAGCAACAGTAGGGTGGAGAGATTTCACAGGACTTTTAAAGACATTGTCTCAAAGAAAGTGGCAGACCAAATAAACACGTGGGACGTCCATTTAAATCAAGCACTAGCTGCGATTCGATTTAACAAAAATGAAACTTCAAAATTCTCCCCCTTTTTCTTGTTGTACAATCGAGACGTCGTGTTTCCAATAGACAATCTCCTAAAACCCAGGCGTAAATACGCGGGAGAAGATTACCATCAGATAGCGCTGCAACAACAGCACAAATCCTTTATGATGGTACACAAACACGTGAAACAGGCGAAACGCCAACAAGCAGCGAAATTTAACAAAAAGGCCACAGACACCAAATTCGAGATTGGCGAGGCCGTCTATGTGAAGAATCATTTACGAAAAAGCAAACTTGAAAGCAAATGGAAACCCTACTTCCGCATAACCAAGCAAATAACGCCCGTTACTTTCGAGTTAAGGAATCAATTAACTGGGAAAGTCACACAATCCCATGCTGAACATATGCGCAAAGCCAACCTGGAATGGGAAATCCCCAAAACTGACAACAACAAGCGTGCTCAAACGTATGTTGTTCCCCCCGAAGACGAAGATAGCGACGTTCCTGCCCCTAACCCTGTGGGTGGGTCTTCTGGCGATGAAACAGAACCATTACCAGATGATGTAATCGCTCGATATCGGAGACAATGTTCGGACTCCGATGACGAAGATGTCCCTTTAAGCGAGCTTAAGATGCGCTTACAGCGTAGGAAAACGCGACTCGCGCGCTCAGAGCCGCTACAAAACCCTGACTCGTCCATGGACGAGAGACCAGAGCCGAGTGCCAAGGCACGACGCGCTCCAGCGCCTCGTCGAAACGGGCGCAAAGTAACAAAGATGTTTACAAGTGATGACAGCTCAGAGGATGAGTTAATGGAAGTGGCCGCCATTGAACAAAACCCTCGTGAATCTAGGCCCGTACCGGCCCCACGCAAGTGTAAGCAGCTCATGAATGGAGCGCTTAGTGACATAAGAACCAAGCAATCATTTAAAAACCTGTTGTACTCAATGGCAGCAGTGATGTAAATAATAATGAAACGCCCGAACTATTTACCTGGATTTCATTTCGGAATGAATGAGACCCCACTTTTAACTGTCTTATTGATGACTGATGAGTCTAACCTGGCTTCGTAAATGTTGAAAATAGTTAGCCCGACGCCCCAGACCGAATCGCGAATAAATAGTCATGTTCGGATCAATGACAGGTCGCGCGCCCCATGAAACCCGGCACGTGCGCATGGCGATTCAATAAATAAAGCTTTGAACTTTACAATCACGTGCCGAGAGATAACGAGCACCGCGCCGACGTGCACACCGCCACCCTTAGGGTTACTACGTTTGAGCGCACCCCGCTCAAATAAACACGATCGAAAATATGCTCATGACTGACTTAGTGAACGAAAAAGTATTACCCCAATGAATGGTAGAGATGGCCAGGGTGGTATTTTGCCCTAGTAACGTAGTTACAGTAGTAATTTTCATTATCTTGACCCACCGATTCCGGTGGAAATTTGTTAAACGACATTTACCAAGGTTAGCCATTATGTATAATAAGCAGTTAGACCAGCGACCTGAGGATTTCCCCGAATGCCGTGTTCAAAGGACCCATCGACGAAGCAATGGAGACGGATGCACCAAAACCGTCTGCGCTATTCCGGGACAACACTCAGGAACGCCTACATGTATATCCAATTATAGCCGTCAGAGGCTAACCACATCTGTGGCGGATTTGGATTAGTATCACTTATATATATTATGTTGTGTATTCATGTATTCCACATTTTGTTCGTACCGATTGTCGAGTTGTTCTTAGTATCGATCACATGTATATAGATATAGACATTGGGCATTCCTCTCATCGTATTCCGAATTTTAATCTACGAATCGCCATAACGACGTAAGTTGCATGTAGATAAGCATTGATGCAGTACACATTTGAGGTATTTGGACCAGTAACATCGTTGGCACGTAGACGTACCTTCGAATTATTTCTCACTTGCCGAATACTAAGCAATTGTATTATCAGCTGTTGAAGAGAAAGTAACACCCCTGACACGTAATCAGATATTTAACGCCGGAAAATCAATCGCATTATTCACGCAGCATGTTCGCGTCTTTTTCTGTCTAATTATTATAGTTCCACCAGTCAGACGATCGACGGAGCCGAGGCAGAGCCCAGGCCCGATCAGGCGGAACTCGACCCACTTCTAGGGTACGGTTTCGGTCTCCTCCCCGAAGCAAGGCCTCAGACCCCACCGACACTGCGAGCATTCTTCGCCAATTGCCGACGGCGGCTGGACGAGGGCGTTCACGAACCGCAGGAACACCTGGCGGGCTCTGGGGACGAGGAGGACGCCGAAGACCAAGTGGACGAGGCCGCCCGCGACGTCGGATGGAACGACGACGGATTGTGGGACGAGGGTTTCGGCGAGGATGATGGGCAACCGGTCGGGTACGTTACGCCCGCACCTCCGTGCCTAGCTCCACCAGCGCAAGAAAACTGGGACGACCCCTAATCCGAATGCCGACCCCACCCACAACCAACAATAGAAAATAACGACCCGGACCGAAATGAATACGACAACGCCATGCGATTTCAATCATAGTTTTACACCCAAAGAGTCACAGCCAGTAGGTCGGAGTTGTCTGAGAGACGCCCAGACGACCCGATCTACACGGAGACGACCGACATCGAACCAGCTATCCATCGCCGATGCCGCTGTTGCGAAACACTTCGACGAATCATCGACCTGCTGCGCAGCGACGAATTGGACTTGCGATTTCAAGATCAACTTTAAATCGAAAAAGTGAAGGAGTAATGTGCCAAGACAACCACAGGGACATAACTTTCAACCCGGGAAGAAGATAGGAAATCTCTGTCAGAGGGGCGCTCGATTACCACACATATCAGCGTCGCTGTTGACCACATCTAGATCACAAAAGTACTGAGCACCAAATCGAATTAGCGAGCGTCCATGCAATAACATAGGGAAATGATTTGTGGAGTAAACAGAACACGGTCTTGAGGATTATCAAGACCAGATGTATCGCCTAGAAAGCTACTGAAACCAGGAGAGTTAATAGGACCCATGGGGAGATGACGATAACTCAATTACCCTAAGTACGATGAACCGACGCGCCGTGAAAATACACATGGCCGTCATTAGCAGACGCTGGGTATTTTAGGAAGAAGAAGCCGACATGATAAGACAGTTCTAACCAGCTACCCGATAGTAACAACAAATTCTCGGACGCCAGAGAAAAGCAGCTAGAAGGATGGATGAAGATACAAGGTAAACATGATGATCTTGTGATCCTAACAACATCTCACTGATGCGCCGGCGGAAGAAGAACATGAGACGACAGGAAGATAAACTCAACCGGAACTCAACCGAGTAGAAGACAAGCAGATACATCCAACCTATGAAGACGGAAGAAGATCCCAACCCAAGCAGACGACAGGAAGAGAAACCCAGATACCCATGATTGAACATTATTGACTTTGTTATATATAAATAATCAAACCGTTCTGATAGCCTTAAGAGTTATATGTACCCGTATTGGCACACTTGGGTCTGTCTCAATAAAACCATACACATATGGATATCATTGGAACCGGCTCATTGACCACATTGTGATGGTTACAGTTATGCCCTGTGCCAATGCATTCTCTTATATATGCGAGTCGACCATAGGTCGCCTCGCATATATAAGAGAATGCATTGGCCTAAAAAAAAATTTAAAAACAATTTAACATTTTTTTTACATTCTTTAACAATTTTATAAGTTTTAATGTGTTAAGCCAATGCAATCTCTTATATATGCGAGGCGACCTATGGTCGACTCGCATATATAAGAGAATGCATTGGCACAGGGCCGTTCTGTTGGATAAAGGGTTAAACTTTGTTATATCATTGTATTAATTGGACTGTTGTCCGTAATTCCACTGTAACAGTAATGTTACATAACATTGGTTTTGTCATGCGAAATCTTATTATTGGAGAGTTATCACTTGATGAGTCAACAAAGTCTGAAAGTCAATTTATTGTTTTATGTATTTGTTGATGATTTCATTTTATTTCGCATGAACCTACTTCGAAATCCTTTAGTCCCTTTAAGATTGCAATAGCCTAGACTAACGTGACAGGCGAACATGCATTCGCTATTTCACGATAATGGCCCATTGATCAATTAGTCGACCATTTTCTTTATAAGGTCTGTGTTTCCCGAGAGAATAAAATGTCTCGTCTGACAAGCATGCTGAGTTGAGATGCACTCAATCGCTTGAACCTCTGGATAACAATGAACAGATCACTAATAATATTATACGAGTGTATCTGAGTGCGCGGGTTCTATATATGGTCGAGAAAGCACATTACCCACCAAACACTGTGCCCACCGTGCTGAGTATTACCCAACGATTCGGCGTTATTTACACATATAATACACCACGTTGATTTTATTACTCTTCATTGAAGGCCAACATGATCGTGGACTGAGCGCGGATATATGCGCATGTATACGATTCAAACATAGTGCCAGTCAGAGTTATATCACCAGTACATATGCCCGAAAAATACCAACAATAATTATCAATAAGAACTTTAAAATAAACAAAAACTCGAGTGTCCAGTGTTTCCAGTGTTCTGCTTGTAGCGCTATCAATTCGCTGCCAGCCGGTTGACTTTTGAGTTTCCCCAGCAATGATGGCACTTGGTCGGTTTAAGCGACACGTGACCGCCGAGTCCGCTGTGCATATCTCGAGCCCAGTTTTTTTTCCTTGATCAGATATATTCATCGTATTGTGCTTGCATCGTACTTGCATCGATAAAACCACACAGGACGCGAGCGTGCGATTTTTACGGCCGTTTTCTGACGTCCGTAGCAGTTCAAAGCTCGCGATTTTTATATTCACACTGCAAGCGACTGAATCGCTGATCACGGCGCGATCACAGTAGTGATTTTATGCTTCGTCTATTTCCCACATTTTGGCAAACCAGCGGGATAATTGGGTCGCTGTCAAATAGGATATCTTACGTGCGATATTCCTCCTATTTGAAGGCGACACATGAATTCGTCGTCGCGAAAACACAGGTGATGGAGGACTTTAGCAACATGGTGGTAACTGAAGTGCAAGGATAAATGAGAAGAGAAAATGCATGGCAAGAGCTCGACGTAATAACAGGATCGCCTGGTTAATTTTCGTCCCAATCCATTCCAAGCTGTTGAAGTCACTTCGCGCACAATCCCCCCCCCCCCCCCGATAAAAAACTCACAAACCGGAATTATAGAATTAAATTCAATTAAACGCAATTGCTATGAGAATTTAGCAGGCAATTCTTCAAGGATTGTCCACTTATAAACGGACAATCCTTACCTAAAATGGTCATTAATAAATGGACAATCCAACCACGCGTGGCACGCGAGCTTGGGATTGTCCACTAAATGAAGACATGTATAGCTAATCCTGCATGTTAGCTTCATATTTAATATGAAGGGCAATAACTCTATAAAGAATGTTAATTTACTAAATAATGGTGATTTGTATGAGAAGAAGTGTTTATGACGAAATAACGGAGATATTTGAAGAAGACTTTTTGACGAAATAACGGAAATATTCGAAGAAGTGTTTTTAAAGAGCGTACCCCAAACCTCACCCAAGCCCACCCACCCAAGGGAAGATTTTGACTTATATTTCACAAGCGTTGATCTGATGTGGTGTTGCAAATTTCTAATACAAATCTCCGTTATTTAGTAAATTAACATTCTTTATAGAGTTATTACCCTTCAGATTTAATATGAAGCTAACATGCAGGATTATCGATATATGTCGTGATTTAGTGGACAATCCCAAGCTCGCGTGCCACGCGTAGTTGGATTGTCCATTTATTAATGACCATTTTAGGTACGGATTGTCCGTTTATAAGTGGACAATCTTATGCGCATTGCATGGTGGAATTTAGGCAGCCCGCGCACTAATCCACTTGACATATGTTTAGCAAATTCTGATTAAAACGTCCATATACATGTACATAGTATTTGTGAGCTGCCTGTAATTGACGCACTAAAAAGATTATCTACCCAAACAATCGCGCGCGGCGTAGCGATCCGTTCGGTGTGAATATAAAAATCGCGCGCCTTGAACCGCTACGGACAACAGAAAACGGCCGTAAAAATCGCGCGCTCGCGCCCTGTGTGGATTCATCCTTAGATGCGCGTGGCTTATCGAATAAGCATAAGCCGCTCCGATGAAGCGCATGCAACACGAACGTGTAAAATAACCTCCACAACCAATTATCCTCCATACGCGGAACAGAACAACCTTAATATAGCACACATCAACGCCAACGGCATTAGGGCCCGCAAACAGGAATTAGTCGAATATGTAGAAGAAAATAAAATAGACATACTTACAGTTAACGAAACTAAACTGGGCAAGGACACTAAATTTTCATTTCTGGGCTTCAATACACATAGGAAAGACAGATCCTCCGCGGGGGGTGGGGTCGCAATTCTAGTACGGCACCACATAAAATATACCATTATCAACACATCACAACTTACGGACGAAGTCATCGCAATCGAAACTACAATCAGTAATAGGAAAACAGCTATAGTTTCACTATACGTACCCCCTTGCAACACCCCCCCCCCCCTCAACTCTCAACGTTCAAATTTTTCACCAATAAATTCAAAAATTGTATCTTTGTGGGAGACCTTAACGCCAAACACATTGTGTATAAATGCAGCAAAACCAATCCATACGGGGACGCCCTTTTCAACATAACCGAAGACCGAGAACTAGTGTTACTCAATAACAAAGGCATCGCGACCCACCACAACATAGCGACCAGATCCTGGGATATATTAGATTATGCTTTTGCCACGCCACCAATTGCAAAAACTATACATAAATGCAAAATAGGATTTGATATAGGGAGTGACCACTACCCAGTCGAACTCTATATAACAAATGCTAAACCACAACACAATAAAGTTATTCTCAAAAGAAACCTCAGAAATGCAAATTGGGACAAATTTAGGGAATTAATCAACGCAAACATCGACAAGACAGAAATTAAATCTCCAAATGACATTGAGATGGCAGCCAAAACAATATCTGATATTATTAAGGATGCCATTGACATAGCATGCCCAAAAAAGAAAATGAATCAAAATACTTGGAGGGTATCAAGGGAAATTTAAACGGGAAATTCTGGAAAACATTCAAAATTCTAACTAGCCAAGCCACCTCCAATAATAACGACAAACCGCTCAAAAACGAGGCCGACGAATCATTCACAAACAACAAAAAGCCAAAAAATTTGCGACGTCATTACAAAACATCCACAAAACCCACCAGGGGGACCAATTTGATGGAAAATTCAGGAAAAAAGTAATTGAACATGTAAGACAAAATAAACAAACATACGGTTCTTTAAAATACCCCATCCCAGAGGCAGACGACAAGCATATACTAGCAACTCCCATCACCTACCTAGAAATTCAAGACTGCCTCAAGCGTGAAAAACCAAACAAAGCCCCAGGGGACGACGAATTAACTTTCGGCATAATCAAACAAGGCCCCAAATCACTGTTCGATAGGTTAGAACTAATATATAATAAATGTCTACAGCACGGATACTTCCCTAAAACCTGGAAATCCGCTATTGGGGTGATGATTCCAAAACCGGGCAAAGATCACAAAATAGCTACCAATCAGCCTACTTCAGTGTATGGGTAAACTTTTTGAAAGAATCATCAGCACTAGATTATTATCTCACTTAGAGAACAAAAACTTTTTTAATAAATTTCAACGTGCATATCGTAAAGGCAAAGGTGGAACCGAACATATCTACAGAATAGTTGAAGATATGCGCACAGCATTGGGTCGCGATTGGGAGGGGGCCGCCATTTTCTTGGATGTAGAAAAGGCCTTTGACTCCGTGTGGCACCATGGCCTCGATACAAACTAAAAACAACCACCGACATACCCACCAACATGTTACGACTCATATCATCATTTATCATGCAAAGATCTATCAAAGTTAGGGTGGGTGACGAAATCTCAGACAGTGTTGATCTCAAAGCAGGTACTCCTCAATGGTCGGTCATGAGCCCTCTACTTTTTTTAATATACGTCAATGACATCCCCCACAATCCACTTCATAACATACAAATATCACAATTTGCCGACGATCTGGGCCTTTGGACCACCGGGGGGAACCCCAAAATGCTGGAATTAAGATTACAAAAACAACTTAATGACCTGGACGTATGGTGTTCCAAATGGCGCATCAAACTCAACGCCAAAAAAACTCAGTTAATTGTATTTAGTAGAAAACATACTAAAAGCAAACTAAACTTATCCATCTTTGGGGAAACTTTCGAACAAACCCAGGAAGCAACTCTATTGTGCATAACCCTCGACAACAGATTATCTTTTCACCCCCATATTAAAAACATTTCGACCAGGGCCTCCCAAAGAATTGGGCTATTGAGGATGCTCAGGGGCACCTCATGGGGACTCAATCCAGAAACCCTGATTAAACTTTATAAGCAATTTATACGACCAATTATGGAATATGGGGCCATAATAATAGCCGACCTTCCCAAATCCACACTCATCAAACTCCAAATTATACAGAATAAAACATTTAGGCATTGCGCAACAACTGTGGTGATATTGTCATTGGTACAGCGCTTTGAACTTGGTAAGTGTTCTATACATTCTCAGGAAATACTTTCCAATATATCTTGAGTATTCTTGACCCTCAATAATGGCAGATGCCCACCAACAGTGTATTCAAACGTTTTGAGTATGTCACGGCCCATTCACTCCTGGCTGTCAACATTATGTTTACTGTCGAGAACAACGCAACAAGAAAGGAATGGTGTGTAAATCCCTTCTACTTCATATCACGATTACATCAACACACTAATACCATGAGTGCACAAACTATCACGCTCCGAACACGAGACTCGAATCCATCATTTCATTAATGTTCTTGTGAATAATATTGTCTAGGTAAAGTGCAGGGACATGAAGTTATGTTACCTGATATCAATCTCTCCTCATATAATGCTGAAAGCAGCAAAGTAGCGTTGATAACGAGAACTGGGCTGTGTGCACGAAACAGACATATTGGCTGACTTGTTCCTCGTCTGTATATATTTGTCCCCAATTTGACGACAATAATCGGCAACAAACATATTTAACTGAGTATATATAGCCTAGCCTTCAATTTGTGCATATACCTCTCAAGGTTCTCTACAACATATATATGTGAGCATTGCAGTGGCCATGTGCCCTCATTCTAGTCCATTGGAATGCTATAACTGTCAAAAACATGGTCACTGTCGGTAAGAATGCAGCAACAAAGACATCAAGTGTGACCCTTGTCTACTTTAGGGCACACGACAACACAGTATGTGTCAAGTATGCCTATAGGACCGAACAAACAAATGATTCCGCCGAGTCCTAACGGAGACACGAATTGCGTGTTACAATTTAATGCACAATTGTGTATATTGCATCAATGTGCAAAGATGTAAGTTAGAGAATGCAGCCAGGTAATGACAAGTCCACCAGTAGTTGCATTGCAGTGAATGACTTATCAGCTGATATCACGCATCATAGTATGCCATAGCGCAAGATTCGAACAGCAAATGGAAACGATTAAACTGAGGAAATTCAACTGTATGGCAGGAATAAATGTGAAGACGGACCAACAAGAGTGTTCCGAATTAATTAGATAATATTCTAGCGTGAGCAAGGGAGTGATTAGCATGGTTACCCAATCAACAATCCAGTTTTATGTTTTATGCCAATTATGACAAAGTGTGTGTCGGATCTACATGTAGTAACTTGAAACGGGGTGCACAGACGCCACACAGGCTCACCGGACTGGCTGATAAAAACCAGTATGATAAGTGACAACCGGAAGGTGTTAACCCACGGCTATCTACAAGTCAACAGAGGAATACAGAATAGTAAAACGGCTGGTTGTTCAGTCGTCATATATATATATATCATTTTTCACATGATAAGAGTATACATGTACAATAGGTGTATGCATATCGTGATGGAAGAGGAAGGTAGCTGTATAAGGCATGTTAAAGAGATGGTGGTGTTTACGGTTCTGGTGCCCAATTTGTACAGGTATACTGGTTTCCTCGTCCATCTGACTCCATCATGATATAAAGTGGTGAGGCATGATCCAGGAGCGGTTTTTAGAAATTTGGAAAATAGCCAAATAGATAATTTTGAACAGTTAAAAAAGGATATGTTGTCCTGAACTTACTTTCTCCAAATATTATTACCCACTAAATGTGTTTCGATATATATTTATTTACATGTATTTGTATTCACCATAGCCAGTAATGGATATATATTCCTGTCTGGAACTGGAAAACATGCATATGTGTCTAGTTTTGTTAGTTTTTCATTTTTTGATAGAGGCCGAGATATCAGCCCGAGGTAACTGCATATCAGCCTGAGACCGAATGTTAAACGGTATAGATGATATAAGGGTAGGATCGTGTCATAAAAACGAAACCGCTAATTTTACACTTTGAATAAGATATTGACGAAACTCAGTTGTATATTTCTACGTATAATTTTTATTTACCCTGTGCCAATGCATTCTCCTATATATGCGAGTCGACCATAGGTCGCCTCGCATATATAAGAGAATGCATTGGCCTAACAATTTTTTATAATGTTTTTTAAATAAATGTTTCTTACAATTTTTAGGACATAAAATAAAAAACATCCATTACCCTGCAGTGAGCCCCACACATATATAGAAGCATATAGAAGAGTGTCGTCTGCTCATGTTTGTCTGGGGCTCTGTATGGGTGAAATTATAAAATTGTTAATGAATACAAGAACAAATTATTAAAATTGTAAAAAAAATGTTAGTCCAATGCATTCTCTTATATATGCGAGGCGACCTATGGTCGACTCGCATATATAAGAGAATGCATTGGCACAGGGTAAAAACATTATGTGTAAATAATTGTTCACGGTATTTGTCCAGGTAGATATTCAAGATTTGCGTTGAAATTACAGAGTAAACACCAGTTCGGAATGGCACGCAACATACGCCATTACTTCAAGTCATTTAGAACCTGGACTATCACTGCCGCTGCGTCTTCCGAATGGCTGTCATTTTGGACGTAAACACGACGCTGTCGCTTGGTGACGCCACAGGTGAGTTTTGTGGTTTATCAACCTAGTTTGGTGTGATATCAACAGAGGTATATAACAGGTCGCTCTAGGCAAAAATGTGATATATAATTAATAAGCACAGTTGCTTTGCCAATTCAATTTTTATTTAGTATTATATAATAAACATGATAACGTATAAAACTCAAACAAAACATAGTATATATTTATTGGAGATGGCATGACCAACTGGTCGTCTTTCTGCACACTCCCAAACTTAGATAATAATATTCGCAATAATTCTGGTCGTCCACCATATGTGCGCTATGTACCTAACCGACTGAGTCAATGTAAGAGCTCCGACTGAACACCAACCGTAATATCAGCTTTCATTACTTTAGTTATCAGGTTTATGCAATTAAGGACTCCAAGGAGTCATATATGTATGAGTCTTCTCTCGCCGTATAATACCATTAGTTGTAGGACTTCTACTCAGAGGCGCATGATCAACCAGAGTTCATACGGAGCACGTATTATCGACCGATTGAGGCGTGATTAGCCCAGTGTACTTATGTAAGATGTGCAAATATAGTATACATGCACGCGCAGATTACCGCTCGTGAGATGCCCATCTGCAAATAGTAGCAAATAGTGTATCTGTCAGTTGCAGAATGAGGTCCCCCCAAAGAGTGAATTTAGTAATGTTATCCCACAGGAAACCTCATTTCGCACTCCGCGTGTATAATGTTTCGCTGATTCTTGGTATACATGGGCCATGGGCGTTTTATTAATATAATTGGGAAGCTTTGGGGCGGATTAAAAGTCGAACTGCAACCCGGAGGCCGAGTTCGGTAAATGTGTAGTTGGGAATTCTGGTGAGATGCATGAGAAACCTTCAGTGATAAGCCGTATAAAGTTGTTGTATTAATTTGAAGAATTAGTTGTTTTAACGGAATTATGAGTTGGTCATTCGTGAAACCAATATATTTTATATTCTATAATTACAATCATGGATATATAATATATTATATTGAGCGCGTTACCATTTCTGACATTGGTTTTCTTGTACTGCTCAGGCTATGGAAGACCTCAGATTGAAGTTCCCCAGTTGAAGTTGGCGATCGATGTTCCCCCGTTAGTCACCTCGATTACGCATTTTATCTTCACAGAAGGGAAACAGTAACTAAAAACAATGTTAGTTTTAGACTATAGATACTTCCTAGAAGATGAGACCTAAGCATGTCACCAGGTGTGAATTTAGTGATGCTAGCCTACTATGACACACTATTTGCACGCTGAGTTTACCGCTCATATATATATATTTACAGCCACCACATACTATACATGAAGACGAGACGACCCTATGCACATTCAGCTTTACTTAAATGGTTATATATTACCATATATTATTATATCATTTATTATATTGTTCAATGTACAACTATATATTATTATGTTTGCATACTGTCCTTATAAGGCTGTTTTGCCTATTAAACTTATCTTATCTTACTATATATGTGAGAAAATATGTAGGGGAAAATGTATCAAGTGGTCTTCCACACACAGGGTAATCGGATCAATATATGTAACTGATGTACATGAAGTAGCAAATTGCCTGTGTGGAATATATGCCGATGATACCAAACTTATAGCAAATTTCCAAACAGAGGACACGCAGCAGTACATGAATGGTCCCTGAAGCGGCCACTTCACTTCAGCCCATAACATTTTGGATTAAAAATGCTAGTTCATATCCGACGATCCTTCAAAGGCAGGAATTATGACGTTAGTTTCGAGCGAGATTTGGGAATACTCATTGACGATAAACTGAAATTCGAACACTAAGTTACCACAGTCACCATAACAGCTAACCAAATGCTAGGTATTGCGGTATCTTTATCCAGTTCATGACTGGAGCTTCCTGGAGCTTCCTGTAGTTTTGAGAAAGCCCTGTGCCAATGCATGCTCTTATATATACGAGTCAACCATAGGTCGCCTGGCATATATATTTAGAGAATGCATTGGCCAAACGAATTTATATTATTTTGTGTAATGTAAGAAAAATAATTTATATTATTTTTTTAAATGAAAGAAAAATTTATAAAAAATTGTTAAAGAATGTAAGAAATAATGATAAAAAAAATAATAAAAATTGTTAAGGAATGTAAGAAAAATGATTAAAAAAACTGATAAAGAATTATAGAAAAAAAAGATAAAAATTATAATTTTAAATGAATATAATAAAAAATGATAAAAAATTGTTAAAGAATGTAAGAAAAATTCATAAAAAAATATAAATTATTGTTAGGCCAATGCATTCTCTTATATATGCAAGGCGACCTATGGTCGACTCGCATATATAGAGAATGCATTGGCACATGATCTTTAATGATGCGCCAGCGCAGCTCCAGTAATGATAGGGTTAAAGGTATGTTCTCTATTCCTTGCACTTTTTTAATATGTTCACTTTAAATACGACAACTAATAGAAAGAGAAGAAGGAATCCTATATATTGGTTGAAGATGTTTAGAAAATACGTTCTTATGAAAATCAGGAAATGCTTCTCTTATAAAGAAGTGTCCAAATCGCTTTAAAACTATTTTTTTCTGTAAAAATAAAACTCTCGCGCTAGATAAGTGCTCACGGTTTTCGCTAAATCAATAAATTTGAGGACCTACAATTCATTTCAATTCTTGAATATTAGGTTTCTGAATAATTTGTCATGGCCATCTCTGCGGAAAGTTATATATATCGCCTTTCCGTACTAATGAAATTGATGTTGAATCTTCTCTCGTAAATGGTTGTGATCTGATCGTCTCCCACACCCCCTGATCGTCTCCCACACCCCCTGATCGTCTCCCACACCCCCTGATCGTCTCCCACACCCCCTGCGGTCAGATACACGGTTGACAGCTACAGATAATTGATGTGTGTTAGAGACAGAAAATATCGCACATGTCGGCGCAATGTGACGGTGATTTCTTTAGTTTGCCCAGACAATGTGTGGCCAGAATACCAGCTGTGTATTATACGATGTGTGGCCAGAATACCAGCTGTGTATTATACGATCCTCGTTATATGAAACTACGCAAATTGATGAACTAAAGTATTGGATTATTAACCCTTTCATGGCGGGCGATGCGCTGGTGGCAGCATTAAATATCCTGTGCCAGTGCATTGTATTATATATGTGAGTCTGAGATAATGCACTGGCTTACAAGGTCAAGGTAAATATTGTTATGTCAATGTATTATCTTATATGTGTGTGGCTCCATATGGGAGACTCGCATATATAAGAGCATGCATTGGCACAGGGTTTTCGCAAAATGTCAAGAAGCTCCAGTCATGGAAGGGTTAAAGTGATGTGGAACAATCTGCTGTGGTGTACGGAAAGAAATTGGCAATAACCTTAGCTAAGTTTGTTATTTTCATATATACAAAATAGACAGAAAACAAAGTCAATTTTATGAAGAAATTATATGCAACAAGTCTCGTTGCCAGACTCCTTGTCGTATGTTTATCAACCAATAAGTCGTCCCTTATAGACTGGCCTAAACCAATGGTCGCGTCGCATATATAAGAGAATGCATTTGCCTAACAAATTTTATATTACTTTTTATAATAGTTAAAAAATGTAAGAATTTTTTTTAATAATGATAAAGAGTTGTTTAAGAAATAATGATAAAATTGATAAAAATTTATAAAGAATATAAGAAAAAATGATAAAAAAAAGTGATAAAATTGTTAAAGATTATAAGAAAAATTTATAAAAGAAATTGTAATAAGAAAAAATGATAAAAAAAATAATAAACATTGTTAAAGAATGTAAGAAAATTTATTTTTAAAAAAAGTGATAAAAAATTGTCAGGCCAATGCATGCATGCTCTTACATAAACTCGCATATATAAGAGAATGCATTGGCACATGGTGTTTAATGTTGCCCCAGAGCAGCTCCCGTCACGAAAGGGTTATTTACGTTTTCGCGTAGTTCAGACGTTGCTGAAATGGTACAGTCTGTTTGGTTGGAACTTTCTACGATCTTAGTTGTTTGCTACATTAAGTTGGGATATAACTTGTCACTTTGGTTCACTGAAATAAACCCACAATACATTGGGAATATTGTAAAACATGATGTAAAACGCAACCAATCTGTTCAGCATTGGGACTTAACCCTTTACCCAACAAAACGGCCAAAACCGGCCAAATAAAGCTTCAACAGCCTAAAATATCTTCGGTCTGTCTCAATAGAACCATACAAATATGGATATCATTGGAACCGGCTCCTTGACCACATTGTGATAGTTACAGTTATGCCATGTGCCAATGCATTCTCTTATATATGCGAGTCGACCATAGGTCGCCTCGCATATATAAGAGAATGCATTGGCCTAAAAAATATCTTTTTTTAACACTTTTTACCATTTTTTCTTACATTCTTTAACAATTTTATAATTTTTAATGTGTTAAGCCAATGCATTCTCTTATATATGCGAGGCGACCTATGGTCGACTCGCATATATAAGAGAATGCATTGGCACAGTTCCCTTCTGTTGGGTAAAGGGTTAACATTGAATCTTGAGATATTCAACTGCAGCTAAAAAAATAACATTTTTACAAATCAAACATCTGGTATTGGTTGAAATGTGTGTTTTGCGACTCTATTGTTCTCAGTGGCGCAGGCCACCTAGTACAAACGCTATCGCATGCCAAATGGGGTGGGATGCTGAAAAATCGCAAGTCAATTTGCGCGCGATTTAGTTTGCCGTGTCCCGCGTGACTCAGCATCGCATGCGAATATGTTTCGATTGTAAAATTCAAAGAAATGTAACTCTAACATACCCGTTATTTAGTAAAAAATCATACCAAAAGAATGACACCACAAAGAGACACGTTTCAAAAACACTATAGGAAAAATCACTTTTAGGGTGGGTGGGCTTGGGGGAGGCGGACGGCACTGTCTAAGACCTGTTGGGAAACACAAAATTCAAACTGTTATTGAAGCAACGTCACCCCTTTTTCAAATTGATATCGAGGCAGTCAGGTCGCGCCAGCGACCGCTGCCGCGGGGGCCTGATGGCTCATAAAAACAACTCTATATATAAGCGCCCGCGGCTACCACTTTATAGCATCAAGGGTAGACTGAGCAAATCGAGACGGGATGCTGGTCCCGCCAAACTCTCCAGACGGCATCGACATATCAAAACGCATGCGATTCTCGCCTATCGTATCCGTATTTGGACGAGATTGTAAGACCATAGCCTGCGCAGGCCGTGCTTGTACCAATCGTAAAGAAAAAATTAGTTTTTACACGGGAATATGGAAAGATCGGTTAATCCAAGGAAGTCTAGACGTATATTCTATACCTGTGTTACTCTTATCTTGACATTTTGTAAACTGCCGCAAGGTAGACTGTTCTGGACATCACTAGTGAAATTAGTTTACGACATTGAGTAATGACGTCCGATCTCATGCCTTCTTTTACCAATCGGCGAGAAATTCCGTTTTCTTTTCGTCTCCCAAGACCGGACGTGATCAATATTGCGCATATGAACCAGATGTTATAAATCCGCTAAAAATCGTGACTAAATCAATTGCAAACAGACTAACAGACTAACAGACTAACCGACAGTTGGGTTTTAGCTATGCAAATCCGGTATGTCCTTCATGTAAGAATACACTCACCCTAACACTAGCCCTGACCCTAACCCTAACCCTAGCCCTAGCCCTGACCCTAACCCTAGCCCTAACCCTAGCCCTAACCCTAACCCTAGCCCTGACCTAACCCTAACCCTAGCCCTGACCCTAACCCTAGCCCTAACCCTAGCCCTAACCCTAACCCTGACCCTAACCCTAACCCTAGCCCTAGCCCTAACCCTAGCCATAGCCCTGACCCTAACCCTAACCCTAACCCTAGCCCTCACCCTAACCCTAGCCATAACCCTAACCCTAGCCCTAACCCTAACCCTAGCCCTGACCCTATCCCTAGCCCTGACCCTAATCCTAGCCCTGACCCTAACCCTAGCCCTGACCCTAACCCTAGCCCTCACCCTAACCCTAACCCTCACCCTAACCCTAGCCCTGACCCTAACCCTAGCCCTGACCCTAACCCTAGCCCTCACCCTAACCCTAGCCCTCACCCTAACCCTAGCCCTAACCCTAACCCTAGCCCTAACCCAAACCCTAGCCCTCAGCCTAACACTAGCCCTAACCCTAACCCTAGCCCTGACCCTAACCCTAGCCCTAACCCTATCCCTAGCCCTCACCCTAACCCTAGCCCTCACCCTAACCCTAGCCCTAACCCTAACTCTAGCCCTGACCCTAACCCTAGCCCTCACCCTAACCCTAGCCCCGACCCTATCCCTAGCCCTCACCCTAACCCTAGCCCTAACCCTAACCCTAGCCCTGAACCTAACCCTAGCCCTGACCCTAACCCTAGCCCTGACCCTATCCCTAGCCCTGACCCTAACCCTAGCCCTAACCCTAACCCTAGCCCTGACCCTAACCCTAGCCCTGACCCTAACCCTAGCCCTCACCCTAACCCTAGCCCTCACCCTAACCCTAACCCTAACCCTAACCCTAACCCTAACCCTAACCCTAACCCTAACCCTAACCCTAACCCTAACCTAACCCTAGCCCTGACCTAACCCTAGCCCTGACCCTAACCCTATCCCTGACCTAACCCTAGCCCTGACCCTATCCCTAGCCCTGACCTAACCCTAGCCCTAACCCTAACCCTAGCCCTCACCCTAACCCTAGCCCTGTCGTAACCCTAGCCCTTACCCTAACCCTAACCCTAACCCTGACCCTAACCCTAGCCCTGACCCTAACCCTAGCCCTAACCTGACCCTAACCCTAACCCTAACCCTAACCCTAGCCGTGACCCTATCCCTAGCCCTGACCCTAACCCTAGCCCTGACCCTAACCCTAGCCCTGACCCTAACCCTAGCCCTGACCTAACCCTAGCCCTGACCCTAACCCTAACCCTAGCCCTGACCCTATCCCTAGCCCTGACCCTAACCCTAACCCTAGCCCTGACCCTAGTCCTTACCCTAACCCTAACCCTAACCCTCACCCTAACCCTAACCCTAACCCTGACCCTAGCCCTGACCCTAACCCTAGCCCTGACCCTAACCCTAGCCCTGACCCTAACCCTAGCCCTGACCCTAACCCTAGCCCTGACCCTAACCCTAGCCCTGACCCTAACCCTAGCCCAGACCCTAACCCTAGCCCTGACACTAACCCTAGCCCTCACCCTAACCCTAGCCCTGACCCTAACCCTAGCCCTCACCCTAACCCTAACCCTAACCCTAACCCTAGCCCTGACCCTAACCCTAGCCCTCACCCTAACCCTAGCCCTAACCCTAACCCTAACCCTAACCCTAGTCCTCACCCTAACCCTAGCCCTCACCCTAACCCTAGCCCTCACCCTAACCCTAGCCCTGACATTAACCCTAGCCCTAACCCTAACCCTAGCCCTAGCCCTAACCCTAACCCTAACCCTGACCCTAACCCCAACCCTAGCCCTCACCCTAACCCTAGCCCTCACCCTAACCCTAGCCCTGACCCTAACCCTAGCCCTGACCCTAACCCTAGCCCTGACCCTAACCCTAGCCCTGACCCTAACCCTAGCCCTAACCCTAACCCTAACCCTAACCCTATCCCTAGCCCTCACCCTAACCCTAGCCCTCACCCTAACCCTAGCCCTGACCCTAACCCTAGCCCTCACCCTAACCCTAGCCCTGACCCTAACCCTAGCCCTGACCCTATCCTAGCCCTGACCCTGACGCTAACCCTAACCCTAGCCCTAGCCCTAACCCTAGCCCTGACACTAACCCTAGCCCTGACCCTAACCCTAGCCCTAGCCCTAACCCTAGCCCTAGCCCTAACCCTAGCCCTGACCCTAACCCTAGCCCTGACCATAACCCTAATCCTCACCCTAACCCTAGCCCTGACCATAACCCTAGCCCTGACCCTAACCCTAGCCATCACCCTAACCCTAGCCCTCACCCTAACCCTAGCCCTAACCCTAACCCTAGCCCTAACCCTAACCCTAGCCCTCACCCTAACCATAGCACTAACCATAACCCTAGCCCTGACCCTAACCCTAGCCCTCATCCTAACCCTAGCCCTCACCCTAACCCTAGCCCTCACCCTAACCCTAGCCCTCACCCTAACCCTAACCCTAACCCTAGCCCTCACCCTAACCCTAGCCCTGACCCTATCCCTAACCCTATCCCTAGCCCTCACCCTAACCCTAGCCCTCACCCTCACCCTAGCCCTGACCCTAACCATAGCCCTAACCCTAACCCTAACCCTGACCTTAACCCTAGCCCTGACCCTAACCCTAGCCCTCACCCTAACCCTGACCCTAACCCTAACCCTAGCCCTGACCCTAACCCTAGCCCTAACCCTAACCCTAGCCCTGACCCTAACCCTAGCCCTAACCCTAACCCTAGCCCTCACCCTAACCCTAGCCCTAACCCTAACCCTAGCCCTAACCCTAACCCTAGCCCTGACCCTAACCCTAGCCCTGACCTAACCCTAGCCCTGACCCTGACCCTAACCCTAGCCCTAACCCTAACCCTAGCCCTCACCCTAACCCTAGCCCTAACCCTAACCCTAGACCTAACCCTAACCCTAACCCTAACCCTAGCCCTAGCCCTCACCCTAACCCTAGCCCTGACCCTAACCCTAGCCCTGACCCTAACCCTATCCCCGACCTAACCCTAGCCCTCACCCTAACCCTAGCCCTCACCCTAACCCTAGCCCTCACCCTAACCCTAGCCCTAGCCCTCACCCTAGCCCTGACCCTAACCCTAGCCCTGACCCTAACCCTAGCCCTGACCCTAACCCTAGCCCTGACCTAACCCTAGCCCTCGCCCTAACCCTAGCCCTCACCCTAACCCTAGCCCTCACCCTAACCCTAGCCCTAACCCTAACCCTAGCCCTAACCCTAACCCTAGCACTTAACCCTAACCCTAGCCCTCACCCTAACCCTAGCCCTAACCCTAACCCTAGCCCTCACCCTAACCCTAGCCCTCACCCTAACCCTAGCCCTCACCCTAACCCTATCCTAGCCCTATCCCTAGCCCTCACCCTATCCCTAGCCCTCACCCTATCCCTAGCCCTCACCCTATCCCTAGCCCTGACCCTAACCCTAGCCCTGACCCTAACCCTAGCCCTGACCCTAACCCTAGCCCTGACTCTATATATAATCCTAACCCTAGCCCTCACCCTAACCCTAGCCCTCACCCTAACCCTAGCCCTGACCCTAACCCTAGCCCTAACCCTAACCCTAGCCCTAACCCTAACCCTAGCCCTAACCCTAACCCTAGCCCTAACCCTAACCCTAGCCCTAACCCTAACCCTAGCCCTAACCCTAACCCTAGCCCTCACCCTAACCCTAGCCCTAACCCTAACCCTAGCCCTCACCCTAACCCTAGCCCTGACCCTAACCCTAGCCCTGACTCTAACCCTAGCCCTGACCCTAACCCTAGCCCTCACCCTAATCCTAGCCCTCACCCTAACCCTAGCCCTCACCCTATCCCTAGTCCTGACTCTATCACTAGCCCTGACCCTAACCCTAGCCCTCACCCTAACCCTAGCCCTCACCCTATCCCTAGCCCTGACCCTATCCCTAGCCCTGACCCTATCCCTAGCCCTGACCCTAACCCTAGCCCTGGCCCTAACCCTAGCCCTCACCCTAACCCTAACCTAACCCTAGCCCTGACCCTAACCCTAGCCCTCACCCTAACCCTAGCGCTGACCCTATATATAATCCTAACCCTAGCCCTGACCAAGCCTTGATATAGGGTGTCTGTCATTTGCAGAATGAGGTCTCCAGAGGGTGAATTTAGTCATGCTACCCCGCATAGCGGGCTAGCATCACCAAATTCTGCCTCTGGGGACCTCATTATGCTTATACCTCAGCAGAATGAGGTTCTCAGAGGGTGAATTTGGTGATGCTAGCCCGCTATCACAAATTCACCCTCTGGGGACCTCATTCTGCAAATGACAGACACCCTATTTCAAGGCATGGCCCTGACCCTAACGCTAACCCTAATCCTAACCCTAACACATATGGAGAATGGAGGGTATGCGTGGTTTCGTGTTTTCTTCCATGAAGGATATACCGGAAATGCGCCACTGCTTTATGCTCAACGTATCATATTTGAACGATAATTGATTGTAAAGTCACTCATGATGTCTAGATTCCTAATGGCATTGATAATGATGATCTAATACATGTTTTGCGTTACGAGGGAAATTAGGTCGATACGTTCGTGCAATACATAATTATAGTCGGTCGTAAATATGCATCGGAAAATATAGAAGGTATTTTAGATTATTAGAGTAGAAGGTATTTTAGATTATTAGAGTATTTTTCTAAAACATACAGCACGTAAAGAGTGTGCGATAAGCAAAACACTCAACACAGTGGGGATTGTTTTTTGGAGAATGAATCGGGGGTGACCCACTCATCAACACCACCAAAAAGTTTGAGAAGCGAGGATTAGCGGCCGATGTAATCAGCATGGTGGTGGCAGTTATATCGAAACTTTATAGATTTAGAAAACCACAGACTAGTACCCAGCCGGTTACAGAGTCAGAAAAAGAAGAAGACTGGTGCGCTCAGGTTGATATTGGTCTCGAGGACATCCGATAACTGATGAGTCTGAGTCGGGTAAAACTATGAGACTAATACCAAATATGAACTAATATCACCGCGGTGAATCCGCCATCATTCATGTATACCTTAGCCTCTAATGCATGCCTTATATAGAGGATCTCACATGAGTTTCTATTTTCTACGGAATTTATCAACCGAGTTCACTAAATTAGATTTGAGCCGAGGTTTACCGAGGCTCAAATAGAATTTAGTGGACGAGGTTGATAAATTACGTATAAAATAGGACGAGTGTGAGATACTTTTTTATCACATGATCAAATAAACGCGAAGCAATGCGAAATATCCATCGAAAACAACGATAAAAACCGCAGCGATCGCAAGTCATTTGAAGAACGATGTGACGTCATCGCACGCGCTGATATTAAACGTGTCTCTTATCGATAATTATGAAACTGCTTTTATGGGCAAATTATGTGATAAATTGTTCTCGGTGATACAAGAAAGTGGAACGCATAAGGAAGGTTGTCATGCATTTTAACCGATAACGCTATGCTATGTTTTAATCTCTAAGACATGAGTTCACATGTTACTGGCGATAAATTTGATATACATGTATAAGCTATATGACCACTAGACATACATATAAACATTACATATCTGTAATACTGTTAATTTGAAATATTCCAAAACCTCACTCAACAAAAAGACTCCGGTGATCTATATAGATTCCTATTTTGTTTAATTAACTAAAGATGGCGGCATCTCACGCCTGAATCCGTTGTAACAACAAAAAACAAAATATGTTGTTCTTAATATACCCATGGAACTGGAACTGGAACCGAAACTGTTCACATGTTTTAGAAAATATGAACAGTTCAAAACATTCCTATTGAGAGATAATACATTTTCGATCTAATAATTCGTCTGGATTGGCTCACAACCACACCAATACTTGTTTGTGATATGCCCTAAATACTAGGTTCTAGATATATTTATATATGATTTTGTCTGTACGTGTTCGTGGATATGAAATACAAGCCATTTATTCAATTATTTATAGAGATACTTGTTTTAGGGGGTAGCAGGGCTTGACTACCTCCAACAATATACAGCATTACCTTATTATGTATTACTGCCATTGTATAATTCATGTGTATATTGTAAATAAATTATCCTATCCTATGTAATAGATGGTATTATCGGGTGGATCCTATGTAATAGATGGTATTATCGGGTGGATCCTATGTAATAGATGGTATTATCGGGTGGATCCTATGTAATAGATGGTATTATCGGGTTGATCCTATGTAATAGATGGTATTATCGGGTGGATCATATGTAATAGATGGCATTATCGGGTGGATCCTATGTAATAGATGGTATTATTGGGTGGATCCTATGTAATAGATGGTATTATCGGGTGGATCCTATGTAATAGATGGTATTATCGGGTGGATCCTATGTAACAGATGGTATTATCGGGTGGATCCTATGTAATAGATGGTATTATCGGGTGGCATTTTATCTTGTCTATCGTGACTACTTGTTTTGCAACCTTGACGCACTCAGGAATAACGCATACATATATAACGTGCTTGTTATTGTCGCCCACAGTCTCAGGTGCCGTTTACATACGCGCGATTATTTGGTTTTTGACCCAAATACCAGATCATCCGTCCATGTAAACGCTTTCGTCGCTCAAATATTAACGTTAAACTAAACTGACCGCACTCATTTAACCCTTTCAGTGCCAGGTCCCATTTTTGTATCAACCTATATACCCTGTGCCAATGCATTCTCTTATATATACGAGTCGACCATAGGTCGCTTCGCATATATAAGAGAATGCATTGGCCTAACAATTTTTCATCATTTGTTATTATTTTTTACAATTTTTTACAATTTTTTCTTGTATTCTTTAACAGACTTATTTTGTATGTTTAGTGCCAGGGAATCTTACGTTTTTGATGGGCATCAAAATTATTACTATGAATACTTGGTGATAGTTTTGAGTTATAACATCCCCCTAAGGTTTTATCCAGTTTGTTTTTAAATTCGCTATAGCATGCTTAAGCATACGCAAAAAAGGGCCGATTTTACAGACCGTAAATTAGGGCCGATGAGATCGGCCCCTGGCGCTGAAAGGGTTAATTAAAAACAGGTCTGTGTTTTGGTTCAGGTTATATAAGCATGAAGAAGTATATTCATTTTACACGTACTATTAAGGTCATAATTTGTGCTTAAAGGACCACTTAATGTTCGAGTCACCGATTGTTTTATAGTGCCTTAATATACGGTTTTAATAACAATCTATGCCATAAAATATTATTTAAATACTACAATTCATCACCATTTTGAACGTCTGTGTCTCAGAAGATGCCCATAGAGTAATACAAAACAGCTAAAATCGTAACATCATTTCCCCCGTTATGGCCCCCACAATACAACCGAATTGAAGCTATGGTTTATTTTCAATGGACGGGGAATAACTCTATATCTAAATAAATAGAGTTATTCTCCTTTCATCGAAAATAATTGACTTTGTTTTTTATAAACTTCAGCACATAACAGACGTCGGTCTCTCAACAAAATCAACATGTTCACAGTTTATTACATCGAAGTTGAAAATACAATGTTTTGGAGCTTCCTCTTTCAAATGGTATATAATATAATAAATGTTTTATATAATGTGATCTGGGGGTTCGAAAATTAAGTGGGCCTTTAAATCAAATTGGAGAAAACAATTACATGGCATTGGAAAAACTGTCAGTGGCGTTCATAACGAATCACCCACACATCCGGACTTTGTATCCTGACATGTTTTCGCGACACACCCACTCGCCTGGGCAAAACACTTATGTCCCTTAAACAAACATGGCCTCCGCTTTTGTGTGGCAGTGTGTAAATTGGAATTTTTGCACCCCCCCCCCCCTGTATCATACCGACATTGCAAAGTCCATGAAATAACATTTGCTCCCATGGGTTGAAATGTTCTAACTGTTAGAGCTGCTTTTCTAACTGTTGGAAATGTCATGCCTATTGTAACACACCTTAAAGTTGGAACTGTTTGGCCATTTAGGTGCAACTATTCGACCAAAAGTCGACTTTTTATTTGAAAAACAATATCACACAAAATACTTGTATAATATCATTATTAGAAACAATCTGTTTCGAAAATGTTTGCAAAAATTGCAGGTGGGGTTGCACTCCCATCCATGTCGCCTCATCCCTGTTATACAAACTTTTGCATATTGCGCATTTAAAACAAATCTTAGCATAAAATCATTGCTCAAATGGCATAACTGTAACTCCAGTCACCTCTTTGCCACGACTTAGATTTGTTTGTGATCACACAATAATTGATCTTGTAACTACGATTAAATTTATCAGCTTAACGCGTTCGTGTAAACGGTGCCGCGCTTTTATTTTTAAACGCCGACAAATTTCATCGTGCGCATGTAAACGCCACCTCAGCGATAGTCGTTCAGAGATCGTGCGCATGTAAACGCCACCTCAATGATATTCGTTCAGAGTTCATCGTGCGCATGTAAACGCCACCTCAATGATATTCGTTGAGATCGTGCGCATGTAAACGCCACGTGCGCATGTAACCGCCACCTCAATGACAGTCGTTCAGAGTTACATCGTGTGCGTGTAAACGCCACCTCAATGTTAGTCGTTAGTCGTTCGGAGTTACATCGTGCGCGTGTAAACACCACCTCAATGATAGTCGTTCAGAGATCGAGCTCTTATCTGTTAATTGTGATTATCGCCGGACAATCAATGGTCGGAAACGCGTTTCCTTTGTGAGTATTGTGACCTTAGATTTAATTTCCATGGTGATTGCAAACGTGTCGTGGATCGAGGTTAATGGTGACGACGATATACCACCACGCGTGTCCCAATGCATGGGACTTAATGATAGCAAAATAGTAATGCACAGTTATTTTGTATGTTTAGTGCCAGGGAATCTTACGTTTTTGATGGGCATCAAAATTATTACTATGAATACTTGGTGATAGTTTTGAGTTATAACATCCCCCTAAGGTTTTATCCAGTTTGTTTTTAAATTCGCTATAGCATGCTTAAGCATACCCAAAAAAGGGCCGATTTTACAGACCGTAAATTAGGGCCGATGAGATCGGCCCCTGGCGCTGAAAGGGTTAATTAAAAACAGGTCTGTGTTTTGGTTCAGGTTATATAAGCATGAAGAAGTATATTCATTTTACACGTACTATTAAGGTCATAATTTGTGCTTAAAGGACCACTTAATGTTCGAGTCACCGATTGTTTTATAGTGCCTTAATTTACGGTTTTAATAACAATCTATGCCATAAAATATTATTTAAATACTACAATTCATCACCATTTTGAACGTCTGTGTCTCAGAAGATGCCCATAGAGTAATACAAAACAGCTAAAATCGTAACATCATTTCCCCCGTTATGGCCCCCACAATACAACCGAATTGAAGCTATGGTTTATTTTCAATGGACGGGGAATAACTCTATGTCTAAATAAATAGAGTTATTCTCCTTTCATCGAAAATAATTGACTTTGTTTTTTATAAACTTCAGCACATAACAGACGTCGGTCTCTCAACAAAATCAACATGTTCACAGTTTATTACATCGAAGTTGAAAATACAATGTTTTGGAGCTTCCTCTTTCAAATGGTATATAATATAATAAATGTTTTATATAATGTGATCTGGGGGTTCGAAAATTAAGTGGGCCTTTAAATCAAATTGGAGAAAACAATTACATGGCATTGGAAAAACTGTCAGTGGCGTTCATAACGAATCACCCACACATCCGGACTTTGTATCCTGACATGTTTTCGCGACACACCCACTCGCCTGGGAAAAACACTTATGTCCCTTATACAAACATGACCTCCGCTTTTGTGTGGCGGTGTGTAAATTGGAATTTTTGCACCCCCCCCCCCCCTGTATCATACCGACATTGCAAAGTCCATGAAATAACATTTGCTCCCATGGGTTGAAATTTTCTAACTGTTAGAGCTGCTTTTCCAACTGTTGGAAATGTCATGCCTATTGTAACTGTTTGGCCATTTAGGTGCAACTATTCGACCAAAAGTCGACTTTTTATTTGAAAAACAATATCACACCAAATACCTGTATAATATCATTATTAGAAACAATCTGTTTCGAAAATGTTTGCAAAAATTGCAGGTGGTGTTGCACTCCCATCCATGTCGCCACATCCCTGTTATACATACTTTTGCATATTGCGCATTTAAAACAAATCTTAGCATAAAATCATTGCTCAAATGGCATAACTGTAACTCCAGTCACCTCTTTGCCACGACTTAGATTTGTTTGTGATCACACAATAATTGATCTTGTAACTGCGATTAAATTTATCAGCTTAACGCGTTCGTGTAAACGGTGCCGCGCTTTATTTTTAAACGCCGACAAATTTCATCGTGCGCATGTAAACGCCACCTCAGCGATAGTCGTTCAGAGATCGTGCACATGTAAACTCCACCTCAATTATAGTCGTTCAGAGATCGTGCGCATGTAAACGCCACCTCAGTGATAGTCGTTCAGAGATCGTGCGCATGTAAACGCCACCTCAGTGATAGTCGTTCAGAGATCGTGCGCATGTAAACGCCACCTCAGTGATAGTCGTTCAGAGTTCATCGTGCGCATGTAAACACCACCTCAATGATATTCGTTGAGATCGTGCGCATGTAAACGCCACGTGCGCATGTTACCGCCACCTCAATGATAGTCGTTCAGAGTTACATCGTGCGCGTATAAACGCCACCTCATTGATAGTTGTTCAGAGTTACATCGTGCGCGTGTAAACACCACCTCAATGATCATATATGGCAAGAAACGTGAGCAAAAAGTTAAGGGGGTATGTTTTTGTCCCATGTAGAAAGCCTTGATACAGAGCGGGACAAGCGTTACAGAAGCTGACAAAATATGTTTTTATTTCTCATCGTTATCTGCGTCTCAGTAGTAACCCTTGATACAGAGCGATACAAGCGTTACAGCAGTTAAAAAATCGTTTTTATTTCTAGTGATTATCTGCGTCCCAGTAGTAACCCTTGATACAGAGCGATACAAGCGTTACAGCAGTTAAAAATTCGTTTTTATTTCTCGTCGTTATCCGCGTCCCAGTAGTAACCCTTGATACAGAGCGATACAAGCGTTACAGCAGTTAAAAAATCGTTTTTATTTCTAGTGATTATCTGCGTCCCAGTAGTAACCCTTGATACAGAGCGATACAAGCGTTACAGCAGTTAAAAAATCGTTTTTATTTCTCGTCGTTATCCGCGTCCCAGTAGTAACCCTTGATACAGAGCGATACAAGCGTTACAGCAGTTAAAAAATCGTTTTTATTTCTCGTCGTTATCTGCGTCCCAGTAGTAACCCTTGATACAGAGCGATACAAGCGTTACAGCAGTTAAAAAATCGTTTTTATTTCTCGTCGTTATCTGCGTCCCAGTAGTAACCCTTGATACAGAGCGATACAAGCGTTACAGCAGTTAAAAAATCGTTTTTATTTCTAGTGATTATCTGCGTCCCAGTAGTAACCCTTGATACAGAGCGATACAAGCGTTACAGCAGTTAAAAAATCGTTTTTATTTCTCGTCGTTATCTGCGTCCCAGTAGTAACCCTTGATACGGAGCGATACAAGCGTTACAGCAGTTAAAAAATCGTTTTTATTTCTCGTCGTTATCTGCGTCCCAGTAGTAACCCTTGATACAGAGCGATACAAGCGTTACAGCAGTTAAAAAATCGTTTTTATTTCTCGTCGTTATCTGCGTCCCAGTAGTAACCCTTGATACAGAGCGATACAAGCGTTACAGCAGTTAAAAATCGTTTTTATTTCTAGTGATTATCTGCGTCCCAGTAGTAACCCTTGATACAGAGCGATACAAGCGTTACAGCAGTTAAAAAATCGTTTTTATTTCTAGTGATTATCTGCGTCCCAGTAGTAACCCTTGATACAGAGCGATACAAGCGTTACAGCAGTTAAAAAATCGTTTTTATTTCTCGTCGTTATCTGCGTCCCAGTAGTAACCCTTGATACAGAGCGATACAAGCGTTACAGCAGTTAAAAATCGTTTTTATTTCTCATCGTTATCTGCGTCCCAGTAGTAACCCTTGATACAGAGCGATACAAGCGTTACAGCAGTTAAAAATCGTTTTTATTTCTCGTCGTTATCTGCGTCCCAGTAGTAACCCTTGATACAGAGCGATACAAGCGTTACAGCAGTTAAAAATCGTTTTTATTTCTCATCGTTATCTGCGTCCCAGTAGTAACCCTTGATACAGAGCGATACAAGCGTTACAGCAGTTAAAAATCGTTTTTATTTCTCGTCGTTATCTGCGTCCCAGTAGTAACCCTTGATACAGAGCGATACAAGCGTTACAGCAGTTAAAAATTCGTTTTTATTTCTCGTCGTTATCCGCGTCCCAGTAGTAACCCTTGATACAGAGCGATACAAGCGTTACAGCAGTTAAAAAATCGTTTTTATTTCTAGTGATTATCTGCGTCCCAGTAGTAACCCTTGATACAGAGCGATACAAGCGTTACAGCAGTTAAAAAATCGTTTTTATTTCTCGTCGTTATCCGCGTCCCAGTAGTAACCCTTGATACAGAGCGATACAAGCGTTACAGCAGTTAAAAAATCGTTTTTATTTCTCGTCGTTATCTGCGTCCCAGTAGTAACCCTTGATACAGAGCGATACAAGCGTTACAGCAGTTAAAAAATCGTTTTTATTTCTCGTCGTTATCTGCGTCCCAGTAGTAACCCTTGATACAGAGCGATACAAGCGTTACAGCAGTTAAAAAATCGTTTTTATTTCTAGTGATTATCTGCGTCCCAGTAGTAACCCTTGATACAGAGCGATACAAGCGTTACAGCAGTTAAAAAATCGTTTTTATTTCTCGTCGTTATCTGCGTCCCAGTAGTAACCCTTGATACGGAGCGATACAAGCGTTACAGCAGTTAAAAAATCGTTTTTATTTCTCGTCGTTATCTGCGTCCCAGTAGTAACCCTTGATACAGAGCGATACAAGCGTTACAGCAGTTAAAAAATCGTTTTTATTTCTCGTCGTTATCTGCGTCCCAGTAGTAACCCTTGATACAGAGCGATACAAGCGTTACAGCAGTTAAAAATCGTTTTTATTTCTAGTGATTATCTGCGTCCCAGTAGTAACCCTTGATACAGAGCGATACAAGCGTTACAGCAGTTAAAAAATCGTTTTTATTTCTAGTGATTATCTGCGTCCCAGTAGTAACCCTTGATACAGAGCGATACAAGCGTTACAGCAGTTAAAAAATCGTTTTTATTTCTCGTCGTTATCTGCGTCCCAGTAGTAACCCTTGATACAGAGCGATACAAGCGTTACAGCAGTTAAAAATCGTTTTTATTTCTCATCGTTATCTGCGTCCCAGTAGTAACCCTTGATACAGAGCGATACAAGCGTTACAGCAGTTAAAAATCGTTTTTATTTCTCGTCGTTATCTGCGTCCCAGTAGTAACCCTTGATACAGAGCGATACAAGCGTTACAGCAGTTAAAAATCGTTTTTATTTCTCATCGTTATCTGCGTCCCAGTAGTAACCCTTGATACAGAGCGATACAAGCGTTACAGCAGTTAAAAATCGTTTTTATTTCTCGTCGTTATCTGCGTCCCAGTAGTAACCCTTGATACAGAGCGATACAAGCGTTACAGCAGTTAAAAATCTTTCATAATATATTCCAAGAATCCAGATATTTAGACTCCTACCAATTCTCTATGATGGGCCCTTAACATGGTGAACCCCAAATTGGAGCCCGTGCGGTGAAACCCTAAGTCAACTATATATTAGTCATGTACGGATGCAGGACGATTCATATATGTCCCAACGTTCATATTATATCGCAAGAATCCAGATATTTAGACTCCTACCAATTCTCTATGATGTGCCCTTAACATGGTGAACCCCAAATAGGAGCCCGTGCGGTGAAACCCTAAGTCAACTATATATTAGTCATATAGGGATGCAGGATGATTCATATATGTCCCAACGTTCATATTATATCGCAAGAATCCAGATATTTAGACTCCTACCAATTCTCTATGATGGGCCCTTAACATGGTGAACCCCAAATTGGAGCCCGTGCGATGAAACCCTAAGTCAACTATATATTAGTCATATAGGGATGTAGGACGATTCATATATGTCCCAACGTTCATATTATATCGCAAGAATCCAGATATTTAGACTCCTACCAATTCTCTATGATGGGCCCTTAACATGGTGAACCCCAAATTGGAGCCCGTGCGGTGAAACCCTAAGTCAACTATATATTAGTGATGTACGGATGCAGGACGATTCATATATGTCCCAACGTTCATATTATATCGCAAGAATCCAGATATTTAGACTCCTACCAATTCTCTATGATGGGCCCTTAACATGGTGAACCCCAAATTGGAGCCCGTGCGGTGAAACCCTAAGTCAACTATATATTAGTCATGTACGGATGCAGGACGATTCATATATGTCCCAACGTTCATATTATATCGCAAGAATCCAGATATTTAGACTCCTACCAATTCTCTATGATGTGCCCTTAACATGGTGAACCCCAAATTGGAGCCCGTGCGGTGAAACCCTAAGTCAACTATATATTAGTCATATACGGATGCAGGACGATTCATATATGTCCCAACGTTCATATTATATCGCAAGAATCCAGATATTTAGACTCCTACCAATTCTCTATGATGGGCCCTTAACATGGTGAACCCCAAATTGGAGCCCGTGCGGTGAAACCCTAAGTCAACTATATATTAGTCATATAGGGATGTAGGACGATTCATATATGTCCCAACGTTCATATTATATCGCAAGAATCCAGATATTTAGACTCCTACCAATTCTCTATGATGGGCCCTTAACATGGTGAACCCCAAATTGGAGCCCGTGCGGTGAAACCCTAAGTCAACTATATATTAGTCATGTACGGATGCAGGACGATTCATATATGTCCCAACGTTCATATTATATCGCAAGAATCCAGATATTTAGACTCCTACCAATTATCTATGATGGGCCCTTAACATGGTGAACCCCAAATTGGAGCCCGTGCGGTGAAACCCTAAGTCAACTATATATTAGTCATGTACGGATGCAGGACGATTCATATATGTCCCAACGTTCATATTATATCCCAAGAATCCAGATATTTAGACTCCTACCAATTCTCTATGATCGGCCCTTAACATGGTGAACCCCAAATTGGAGCCCGTGCGGTAAAACCCTAAGTCAACTATATATTAGTCATATAGGGATGCAGGACGATTCATATGTGTTCCAACATTCATATTATATCCCAAGAATCCAGATATTTAGACTCCTACCAATTCTCTATGATGGGCCCTTAACATGGTGAACCCCAAATTGGAGCGCGTGCGGTGAAACCCTAAGTCAACTATATATTAGTCATATAGGGATGCAGGACGATTCATATATGTCCCAACGTTCATATTATATGGCAAGAATCCAGATATTTAGACTCCTACCAATTCTCTATGATGGGCCCTTAACATGGTGAACCCCAAATTGGAGCCCGTGCGGTGAAACACTAAGTCAACTATATATTAGTCATATTGGGATGCAGGACGATTCATATATGTCCCAACGTTCATATTATATCGCAAGAATCCAGATATTTAGACTCCTACCAATTCTCTATGATGGGCCCTTAACATGGTGAACCCCAAATTGGAGCCCGTGCGGTGAAACCCTAAGTCAACTATATATTAGTCATGTACGG
The DNA here is from genome assembly GCA_032622095.1 of Siphonodentalium dalli. Lineage (NCBI taxonomy): Eukaryota > Metazoa > Mollusca > Scaphopoda > Gadilida > Siphonodentaliidae > Siphonodentalium > Siphonodentalium dalli. The sequence goes on from CP136067.1 coordinate 13,650,193, forward strand.
ATGCAGGACGATTCATATATGTTCCAACGTTCATATTATATCGCAAGAATCCAGATATTTAGACTCCTACCAATTCTCTATGATGGGCCCTTAACATGGTGAACCCCAAATTGGAGCCCGTGCGGTGAAACCCTAAGTCAACTATATATTAGTCATATAGGGATGCAGGACGATTCATATATGTCCCAACGTTCATATTATATCGCAAGAATCCAGATATTTAGACTCCTACCAATTCTCTATGATGGGCCCTTAACATGGTGAACCCCAAATTGGAGCCCGTGCGGTGAAACCCTAAGTCAACTATATATTAGTCATGTACGGATGCAGGACGATTCTTATATGTCCCAACGTTCATATTATATCCCAATAATCCAGATATTTAGACTCCTACCAATTCTCTATGATGTGCCCTTAACATGGTGAACCCCAAATTGGAGCCCGTGCGGTAAAACCCTAAGTCAACTATATATTAGTCATATAGGGATGCAGGACGATTCATATATGTCCCAACGTTCATATTATATCGCAAGAATCCAGATATTTAGACTCCTACCCATTCTATATGATGGGCCCTTAACATGGTGAACCCCAAATTGGAGCCCGTGCAGTGAAACCCTAAGTCAACTATATATTAGTCATATAGGGATGCAGGACGATTCATATATGTTCCAACATTCATATTATATCCCAAGAATCCAGATATTTAGACTCCTACCAATTCTCTATGATGGGCCCTTAACATGGTGAACCCCAAATTGGAGCCCGTGCGGTGAAACCCTAAGTCAACTATATATTAGTCATGTACGGATGCAGGACGATTCATATATGTCCCAACGTTCATATTATATCCCAAGAATCCAGATATTTAGACTCCTACCAATTCTCTATGATGGGCCCTTAACATGGTGAACCCCAAATTGGAGCCCGTGCGATAAAACCCTAAGTCAACTATATATTAGTCATATAGGGAAGCAGGACGATTCATCTATGTTCCAACATTCATATTATATCCCAAGAATCCAGGTATTTAGACTCCTACCAATTCTCTATGATGGGCCCTTAACATGGTGAACCCCAAATTGGAGCCCGTGCGGTGAAACCCTAAGTCAACTATATATTAGTCATGTACGGATGCAGGACGATTCATATATGTCCTAACGTTCATATTATATCGCAAGAATCCAGATATTTAGACTCCTACCAATTCTCTATGATGGGCCCTTAACATGGTGGACCCCAAATTGGAGCCCGTGCGGTGAAACCCTAAGTCAACTATATATTAGTCATATAGGGATGCAGGACGATTCATATATGTCCCAACGTTCATATTATATCGCAAGAATCCAGATATTTAGACTCCTACCAATTCTCTATGATGGGCCCTTAACATGGTGAACCCCAAATTGGAGCCCGTGCGGTAAAACCCTAAGTCAACTATATATTAGTCATATAGGGAAGCAGGACGATTCATCTATGTTCCAACATTCATATTATATCCCAAGAATCCAGATATTTAGACTCCTACCAATTCTCTATGATGGGCCCTTAACATGGTGAACCCCAAATTGGAGCCCGTGCGGTGAAACCCTAAGTCAACTATATATTAGTCATGTACGGATGCAGGACGATTCATATATGTCCTAACGTTCATATTATATCGCAAGAATCCAGATATTTAGACTCCTACCAATTCTCTATGATGGGCCCTTAACATGGTGAACCCCAAATTGGAGCCGGTGCGGTGAAACCCTAAGTCAACTATATATTAGTCATATAGGGATGCAGGACGATTCATATATGTCCCAACGTTCATATTATATCGCAAGAATCCAGATATTTAGACTCCTACCAATTCTCTATGATGGGCCCTTAACATGGTGAACCCCAAATTGGAGCCCGTGCGATAAAACCCTAAGTCAACTATATATTAGTCATATAGGGAAGCAGGACGATTCATCTATGTTCCAACATTCATATTATATCCCAAGAATCCAGATATTTAGACTCCTACCAATTCTCTATGATGGGCCCTTAACATGGTGAACCCCAAATTGGAGCCCGTGCGGTGAAACCCTAAGTCAACTATATATTAGTCATGTACGGATGCAGGACGATTCATATATGTCCTAACGTTCATATTATATCGCAAGAATCCAGATATTTAGACTCCTACCAATTCTCTATGATGGGCCCTTAACATGGTGAACCCCAAATTGGAGCCCGTGTGGTGAAACCCTAAGTCAACTATATATTAGTCATATAGGGATGCAGGACGATTCATATATGTCCCAACGTTCATATTATATCGCAAGAATCCAGATATTTAGACTCCTACCAATTCTCTATGATGGGCCCTTAACATGGTGAACCCCAAATTGGAGCCCGTGCGGTAAAACCCTAAGTCAACTATATATTAGTCATGTACGGATGCAGGACGATTCATATATGTTCCAACGTTCATATTATACCCCAAGAATCCAGATATTTAGACTCCTACCAATTCTCTATGATGTGCCCTTAACATGGTGAACCCCAAATTGGATCCCGTGCGGAAAAACCCTAAGTCAACTATATATTAGTCATATAGGGATGCAGGACGATTCATATATGTTCCAACATTCATATTATATCCCAAGAATCCAGATATTTAGACTCCTACCAATTCTCTATGATGGGCCCTTAACATGGTGAACCCCAAATTGGAGCCCGTGCGGTGAAACCCTAAGTCAACTATATATTAGTCATATAGGGATGCAGGACGATTCATATATGTCCCAACGTTCACATTATATCGCAAGAATCCAGATATTTAGACTCCTACCAATTCTCTATGATGGGCCCTTAACATGGTGAACCCCAAATTGGAGCCCGTGCGGTGAAACCCTAAGTCAACTATATATTAGTCATGTACGGAGGCAGGACGATTCATATATGTCCCAACGTTCATATTATATCGCAAGAATCCAGATATTTAGACTCCTACCAATTCTCTATGATGGGCCCTTAACATGGTGAACCCCAAATTGGAGCCCGTGCGGTGAAACCCTAAGTCAAATATATATTAGTCATGTACGGATGCAGGACGATTCATATATGTCCCAACGTTCATATTATATCGCAAGAATCCAGATATTTAGACTCCTACCAATTCTCTATGATGGGCCCTTAACATGGTGAACCCCAAATTGGAGCCCGTGCGGTGAAACCCTAAGTCAACTATATATTAGTCATGTACGGATGCAGGACGATTCATATATGTCCCAACGTTCATATTATATCGCAAGAATCCAGATATTTAGACTCCTACCAATTCTCTATGATGGGCCCTTAACATGGTGAACCCCAAATTGGAGCCCGTGCGGTGAAACCCTAAGTCAACTATATATTAGTCATGTACGGATGCAGGACGATTCATATATGTCCCAACGTTCATATTATATCCCAAGAATCCAGATATTTAGACTCCTACCAATTCTCTATGATCGGCCCTTAACATGGTGAACCCCAAATTGGAGCCCGTGCGGTAAAACCATAAGTCAACTATATATTAGTCATATAGGGATGCAGGACGATTCATATGTGTTCCAACATTCATATTATATCCCAAGAATCCAGATATTTAGACTCCTACCAATTCTCTATGATGGGCCCTTAACATGGTGAACCCCAAATTGGAGCCCGTGCGGTGAAACCCTAAGTCAACTATATATTAGTCATATAGGGATGCAGGACGATTCATATATGTCCCAACGTTCATATTATATGGCAAGAATCCAGATATTTAGACTCCTACCAATTCTCTATGATGGGCCCTTAACATGGTGAACCCCAAATTGGAGCCCGTGCGGTGAAACACTAAGTCAACTATATATTAGTCATATTGGGATGCAGGACGATTCATATATGTCCCAACGTTCATATTATATCGCAAGAATCCAGATATTTAGACTCCTACCAATTCTCTATGATGGGCCCTTAACATGGTGAACCCCAAATTGGAGCCCGTGCGGTGAAACCCTAAGTCAACTATATATTAGTCATGTACGGATGCAGGACGATTCATATATGTTATAACGTTCATATTATATCGCAAGAATCCAGATATTTAGACTCCTACCAATTCTCTATGATGGGCCCTTAACATGGTGAACCCCAAATTGGAGCCCGTGCGGTGAAACCCTAAGTCAACTATATATTAGTCATATAGGGATGCAGGACGATTCATATATGTCCCAACGTTCATATTATATCGCAAGAATCCAGATATTTAGACTCCTACCAATTCTCTATGATGGGCCCTTAACATGGTGAACCCCAAATTGGAGCCCGTGCGGTGAAACCCTAAGTCAACTATATATTAGTCATGTACGGATGCAGGACGATTCATATATGTCCCAACGTTCATATTATATCCCAAGAATCCAGATATTTAGTAATCACTAGTATAGCCATGCTAATTTGTCTCCCCTTTACCAGGTTAGAACAACAAATGCCAATTATACCTTTTTAGCTCACTTGGGACGAAGTCTCCAGTGGAGCTTTGAGCTATAGTCATCAATCCTCGTCCATCGTCCGTTTATCCATCTGGTTCACCATGTTAAGGGCCCATTATAGAAAATAGGTAAGATTCTAAATATCTGGATTCTTGTGGTATAATATGAATGTTGGGACATATATGAATCGTCCTGCATCCGTACATGACTAATATATAGTTGACTTAGGGTTTCACCGCACGGGCTCCAATTTGGGGTTCACCATGTTAAGGGCCCATCATAGAGAATTGGTAGGAGTCTAAATATCTGGATTCTTGCGATATAATATGAATGTTGGAACATATATGAATCGTCCTGCATCCCTATATGACTAATATATAGTTGACTTAGGGTTTTACCGCACGGGCTCCAATTTGGGGTTCACCATGTTAAGGGCCCATCATAGAGAATTGGTAGGAGTCTAAATATCTGGATTCTTGGGATATAATATGAATGTTGGAACATATATGAATCGTCCTGCATCCCTATATGACTAATATATAGTTGACTTAGGGTTTCACCGCACGGGCTCCAATTTGGGGTTCACCATGTTAAGGGCCCATCATATAGAATGGGTTGGAATCTAAATATCTGGATTCTTGCGATATAATATGAACGTTGGGACATATATGAATCGTCCTGCATCCGTACATGACTAATATATAGTTGACTTAGGGTTTCACCGCACGGGCTCCAATTTGGGGTTCACCATGTTAAGGGCCCATCATAGAGAATTGGTAGGAGTCTAAATATCTGGATTCTTGCGATATAATATGAACGTTGGGACATATATGAATCGTCCTGCATCCCTATATGACTAATATATAGTTGACTTAGGGTTTCACCGCACGGGCTCCAATTTGGGGTTGACCATGTTAAGGGCCCATCATAGAGAATTGGTAGGAGTCTAAATATCTGGATTCTTGCGATATAATATGAACGTTGGGACATATATGAATCGTCCTGCATCCCTATATGACTAATATATAGTTGACTTAGGGTTTCACCGCACGGGCTCCAATTTGGGGTTCACCATGTTAAGGGCCCATCATAGAGAATTGGTAGGAGTCTAAATATCTGGATTCTTGGGATATAATATGAACGTTGGGACATATATGAATCGTCCTGCATCCCTATATGACTATTATATAGTTGACTTAGAGTTTCACCGCACGGGCTCCAATTTGGGGTTCACCATGTTAATGGCCCATCATAGAGAATTGGTAGGAGTCTAAATATCTGGATTCTTGCGATATAATATGAACGTTGGGACATATATGAATCGTCCTGCATCCCTATATGACTAATATATAGTTGACTTAGGGTTTCACCGCACGGGCTCCAATTTGGGGTTCACCATGTTAAGGGCCCATCATAGAGAATTGGTAGGAGTCTAAATATCTGGATTCTTGGGATATAATATGAATGTTGGAACATATATGAATCGTCCTGCATCCCTATATGACTAATATATAGTTGACTTAGGGTTTTACCGCACGGGCTCCAATTTGGGGTTCACCATGTTAAGGGCCCATCATAGAGAATTGGTAGGAGTCTAAATATCTGGATTCTTGGGATATAATATGAACATTGGGACATATATGAATCGTCCTGCATCCGTATATGACTAATATATAGTTGACTTAGGGTTTCACCGCACGGGCTCCAATTTGGGGTTCACCATGTTAAGGGCCCATCATAGAGAATTGGTAGGAGTCTAAATATCTGGATTCTAGCGATATAATATGAACGTTGGGACATATATGAATCGTCCTGCATCCCTATATGACTAATATATAGTTGACTTAGGGTTTCACCGCACGGGCTGAAATTTGGGGTTCACCATGTTAAGGGCCCATCATATAGAATGGGTAGGAGTCTAAATATCTGGATTCTTGCGATATAATATGAACGTTGGGACATATATGAATCGTCCTGCATCCGTACATGACTAATATATAGTTGACTTAGGGTTTCACCGCACGGGCTCCAATTTGGGGTTCACCATGTTAAGGGCCCATCATAGAGAATTGGTAGGAGTCTAAATATCTGGATTCTTGGGATATAATATGAATGTTGGAACATATATGAATCGTCCTGCATCCCTATATGACTAATATATAGTTGACTTAGGGTTTTACCGCACGGGCTCCAATTTGGGGTTCACCATGTTAAGGGCCCATCATAGAGAATTGGTAGGAGTCTAAATATCTGGATTCTTGGAATATAATATGAACATTGGGACATATATTAATCGTCCTGCATCCGTACATGACTAATATATAGTTGACTTAGGGTTTCACCGCACGGGCTCCAATTTGGGGTTCACCATGTTAAGGGCCCATCATAGAGAATTGGTAGGAGTCTAAATATCTGGATTCTTGCGATATAATATGAACGTTGGGACATATATGAATCGTCCTGCATCCCTATATGACTAATATATAGTTGACTTAGGGTTTCACCGCACAGGCTCCAATTTGGGGTTCACCATGTTAAGGGCCCATCATATAGAATGGGTAGGAGTCTAAATATCTGGATTCTTGGGATATAATATGAACGTTGGGACATATATGAATCGTCCTGCATCCGTACATGACTAATATATAGTTGACTTATGGTTTCACCGCACGGGCTCCAATTTGGGGTTCACCGTGTTAAGGGCCCATCATAGAGAATTGGTAGGAGTCTAAATATCTGGATTCTTGCGATATAATATGAACGTTGGGACATATATGAATCGTCCTGCATCCCTATATGATTAATATATAGTTGACTTAGGGTTTCACCGCACGGGCTCCAATTTGGGGTTCACCATGTTAAGGGCCCATCATATAGAATGGGTAGGAGTCTAAATATCTGGATTCTTGCGATATAATATGAACGTTGGGACATATATGAATCGTCCTGCATCCGTACATGACTAATATATAGTTGACTTAGGGTTTCACCGCACGGGCTCCAATTTGGGGTTCACCATGTTAAGGGCCCATCATAGAGAATTGGTAGGAGTCTAAATATCTGGATTCTTGGAATATATTATGAAAGATTTTTAACTGCTGTAACGCTTGTATCGCTCTGTATCAAGGGTTACTACTGGGATGCAGATAACGATGAGAAATAAAAACGATTTTTTAACTGCTGTAACGCTTGTATCGCTCTGTATCAAGGGTTACTACTGGGACGCAGATAACGACGAGAAATAAAAACGATTTTTTAACTGCTGTAACGCTTGTATCGCTCTGTATCAAGGGTTACTACTGTGACGCAGATAACGATGAGAAATAAAAACGATTTTTAACTGCTGTAACGCTTGTATCGCTCTGTATCAAGGGTTACTACTGGGACGCAGATAATCACTAGAAATAAAAACGATTTTTTAACTGCTGTAACGCTTGTATCGCTCTGTATCAAGGGTTACTACTGGGACGCAGATAACGACGAGAAATAAAAACGATTTTTTAACTGCTGTAACGCTTGTATCGCTCTGTATCAAGGGTTACTACTGGGACGCAGATAACGACGAGAAATAAAAACGATTTTTTAACTGATGTAACGCTTGTATCGCTCTGTATCAAGGGTTACTACTGGGACGCAGATAACGACGAGAAATAAAAACGATTTTTTAACTGCTGTAACGCTTGTATCGCTCTGTATCAAGGGTTACTACTGGGACGCAGATAACGGAGAGAAATAAAAACGATTTTTTAACTGCTGTAACGCTTGTATCGCTCTGTATCAAGGGTTACTACTGGGACGCAGATAATCACTAGAAATAAAAACGATTTTTTAACTGCTGTAACGCTTGTATCGCTCTGTATCAAGGGTTACTACTGGGACGCAGATAACGACGAGAAATAAAAACGATTTTTTAACTGCTGTAACGCTTGTATCGCTCTGTATCAAGGGTTACTACTGGGCGCAGATAACGGAGAGAAATAAAAACGATTTTTTAACTGCTGTAACGCTTGTATCGCTCTGTATCAAGGGTTACTACTGGGACGCAGATAACGGAGAGAAATAAAAACGATTTTTTAACTGCTGTAACGCTTGTATCGCTCTGTATCAAGGGTTACTACTGGGACGCAGATAATCACTAGAAATAAAAACGATTTTTTAACTGCTGTAACGCTTGTATCGCTCTGTATCAAGGGTTACTACTGGGACGCAGATAACGACGAGAAATAAAAACGATTTTTTAACTGCTGTAACGCTTGTATCGCTCTGTATCAAGGGTTACAACTGGGACGCAGATAATCACTAGAAATAAAAACGATTTTTTAACTGCTGTAACGCTTGTATCGCTCTGTATCAAGGGTTACTACTGGGACGCAGATAACGACGAGAAATAAAAACGATTTTTTAACTGCTGTAACGCTTGTATCGCTCTGTATCAAGGGTTACTACTGGGACGCAGATAACGACGAGAAATTAAAACGATTTTTTAACTGCTGTAACGCTTGTATCGCTCTGTATCAAGGGTTACTACTGGGACGCAGATAACGACGAGAAATAAAAACGATTTTTTAACTGCTGTAACGCTTGTATCGCTCTGTATCAAGGGTTACTACTGGGACGCATATAACGGAGAGAAATAAAAACGATTTTTTAACTGCTGTAACGCTTGTATCGCTCTGTATCAAGGGTTACTACTGGGACGCAGATAACGGAGAGAAATAAAAACGATTTTTTAACTGCTGTAACGCTTGTATCGCTCTGTATCAAGGGTTACTACTGGGACGCAGATAATCACTAGAAATAAAAACGATTTTTTAACTGCTGTAACGCTTGTATCGCTCTGTATCAAGGGTTACTACTGGGACGCAGATAACGACGAGAAATAAAAACGATTTTTTAACTGCTGTAACGCTTGTATCGCTCTGTATCAAGGGTTACTACTGGGACGCAGATAACGGAGAGAAATAAAAACGATTTTTTAACTGCTGTAACGCTTGTATCGCTCTGTATCAAGGGTTACTACTGGGACGCAGCTAATCACTAAAAATAAAAACGATTTTTTAACTGCTGTAACGCTTGTATCGCTCTGTATCAAGGGTTACTACTGGGACGCAGATAATCACTAAAAATAAAAACGATTTTTTAACTGCTGTAACGCTTGTATCGCTCTGTATCAAGGGTTACTACTGGGACGCATATAACGGAGAGAAATAAAAACGATTTTTTAACTGCTGTAACGCTTGTATCGCTCTGTATCAAGGGTTACTACTGGGACGCAGATAACGGAGAGAAATAAAAACGATTTTTTAACTGCTGTAACGCTTGTATCGCTCTGTATCAAGGGTTACTACTGGGACGCAGATAACGACGAGAAATAAAAACGATTTTTAACTGCTGTAACGCTTGTATCGCTCTGTATCAAGGGTTACTACTGGGACGCAGATAACGATGAGAAATAAAAACGATTTTTTAACTGCTGTAACGCTTGTATCGCTCTGTATCAAGGGTTACTACTGGGACGCAGATAACGACGAGAAATAAAAATGATTTTTTAACTGCTGTAACGCTTGTATCGCTCTGTATCAAGGGTTACTACTGGGACGCAGATAATCACAAGAAATAAAAACGATTTTTTAACTGCTGTAACGCTTGTATCGCTCTGTATCAAGGGTTACTACTGGGACGCAGATAATCACTAGAAATAAAAACGATTTTTTAACTGCTGTAACGCTTGTATCGCTCTGTATCAAGGGTTACTACTGTGACGCAGATAACGACGAGAAATAAAAACGATTTTTTAACTGCTATAACGCTTGTATCGCTCTGTATCAAGGGTTACTACTGGGACGCAGATAACGACGAGAAATAAAAACGATTTTTTAACTGCTGTAACGCTTGTATCGCTCTGTATCAAGGGTTACTACTGTGACGCAGATAACGACGAGGAATAAAAACGATTTTTTAACTGCTGTAACGCTTGTATCGCTCTGTATCAAGGGCTACTACTGGGACGCAGATAATCACTAGAAATAAAAACGATTTTTTAACTGCTGTAACGCTTGTATCGCTCTGTATCAAGGGTTACTACTGGGACGCAGATAACGACGAGAAATAAAAACGATTTTTTAACTGCTGTAACGCTTGTATCGCTCTGTATCAAGGGTTACTACTGGGACGCAGATAATCACTAGAAATAAAAACGATTTTTTAACTGCTGTAACGCTTGTATCGCTCTGTATCAAGGGTTACTACTGGGACGCAGATAACGACGAGAAATAAAAACGATTTTTTAACTGCTGTAACGCTTGTATCGCTCTGTATCAAGGGTTACTACTGGGCGCAGATAACGGAGAGAAATAAAAACGATTTTTTAACTGCTGTAACGCTTGTATCGCTCTGTATCAAGGGTTACTACTGGGACGCAGATAATCACTAGAAATAAAAACGATTTTTTAACTGCTGTAACGCTTGTATCGCTCTGTATCAAGGGTTACTACTGTGACGCAGATAACGACGAGAAATAAAAACGATTTTTTAACTGCTATAACGCTTGTATCGCTCTGTATCAAGGTTTACTACTGGGACGCAGATAACGACGAGAAATAAAAACGATTTTTTAACTGCTGTAACGCTTGTATCGCTCTGTATCAAGGGTTACTACTGTGACGCAGATAACGACGAGGAATAAAAACGATTTTTTAACTGCTGTAACGCTTGTATCGCTCTGTATCAAGGGCTACTACTGGGACGCAGATAATCACTAGAAATAAAAACGATTTTTTAACTGCTGTAACGCTTGTATCGCTCTGTATCAAGGGTTACTACTGGGACGCAGATAACGACGAGAAATAAAAACGATTTTTTAACTGCTGTAACGCTTGTATCGCTCTGTATCAAGGGTTACTACTGGGACGCAGATAATCACTAGAAATAAAAACGATTTTTTAACTGCTGTAACGCTTGTATCGCTCTGTATCAAGGGTTACTACTGGGACGCAGATAACGACGAGAAATAAAAACGATTTTTTAACTGCTGTAACGCTTGTATCGCTCTGTATCAAGGGTTACTACTGGGCGCAGATAACGGAGAGAAATAAAAACGATTTTTTAACTGCTGTAACGCTTGTATCGCTCTGTATCAAGGGTTACTACTGGGACGCAGATAACGGAGAGAAATAAAAACGATTTTTTAACTGCTGTAACGCTTGTATCGCTCTGTATCAAGGGTTACTACTGGGACGCAGATAATCACTAGAAATAAAAACGATTTTTTAACTGCTGTAACGCTTGTATCGCTCTGTATCAAGGGTTACTACTGGGACGCAGATAACGACGAGAAATAAAAACGATTTTTTAACTGCTGTAACGCTTGTATCGCTCTGTATCAAGGGTTACTACTGGGACGCAGATAATCACTAGAAATAAAAACGATTTTTTAACTGCTGTAACGCTTGTATCGCTCTGTATCAAGGGTTACTACTGGGACGCAGATAACGACGAGAAATAAAAACGATTTTTTAACTGCTGTAACGCTTGTATCGCTCTGTATCAAGGGTTACTACTGGGACGCAGATAACGACGAGAAATTAAAACGATTTTTTAACTGCTGTAACGCTTGTATCGCTCTGTATCAAGGGTTACTACTGGGACGCAGATAACGACGAGAAATAAAAACGATTTTTTAACTGCTGTAACGCTTGTATCGCTCTGTATCAAGGGTTACTACTGGGACGCAGATAACGGAGAGAAATAAAAACGATTTTTTAACTGCTGTAACGCTTGTATCGCTCTGTATCAAGGGTTACTACTGGGACGCAGATAACGGAGAGAAATAAAAACGATTTTTTAACTGCTGTAACGCTTGTATCGCTCTGTATCAAGGGTTACTACTGGGACGCAGATAATCACTAGAAATAAAAACGATTTTTTAACTGCTGTAACGCTTGTATCGCTCTGTATCAAGGGTTACTACTGGGACGCAGATAACGACGAGAAATAAAAACGATTTTTTAACTGCTGTAACGCTTGTATCGCTCTGTATCAAGGGTTACTACTGGGACGCAGATAACGGAGAGAAATAAAAACGATTTTTTAACTGCTGTAACGCTTGTATCGCTCTGTATCAAGGGTTACTACTGGGACGCAGATAATCACTAAAAATAAAAACGATTTTTTAACTGCTGTAACGCTTGTATCGCTCTGTATCAAGGGTTACTACTGGGACGCAGATAATCACTAGAAATAAAAACGATTTTTTAACTGCTGTAACGCTTGTATCGCTCTGTATCAAGGGTTACTACTGGGACGCATATAACGGAGAGAAATAAAAACGATTTTTTAACTGCTGTAACGCTTGTATCGCTCTGTATCAAGGGTTACTACTGGGACGCAGATAACGGAGAGAAATAAAAACGATTTTTTAACTGCTGTAACGCTTGTATCGCTCTGTATCAAGGGTTACTACTGGGACGCAGATAACGACGAGAAATAAAAACGATTTTTAACTGCTGTAACGCTTGTATCGCTCTGTATCAAGGGTTACTACTGGGACGCAGATAACGATGAGAAATAAAAACGATTTTTTAACTGCTGTAACGCTTGTATCGCTCTGTATCAAGGGTTACTACTGGGACGCAGATAACGACGAGAAATAAAAATGATTTTTTAACTGCTGTAACGCTTGTATCGCTCTGTATCAAGGGTTACTACTGGGACGCAGATAATCACTAGAAATAAAAACGATTTTTTAACTGCTGTAACGCTTGTATCGCTCTGTATCAAGGGTTACTACTGGGACGCAGATAACGACGAGAAATAAAAACGATTTTTTAACTGCTGTAACGCTTGTATCGCTCTGTATCAAGGGTTACTACTGTGACGCAGATAACGACGAGAAATAAAAACGATTTTTTAACTGCTGTAACGCTTGTATCGCTCTGTATCAAGGGTTACTACTGGGACGCAGATAACGACGAGAAATAAAAACGATTTTTTAACTGCTGTAACGCTTGTATCGCTCTGTATCAAGGGTTACTACTGTGACGCAGATAACGACGAGGAATAAAAACGATTTTTTAACTGCTGTAACGCTTGTATCGCTCTGTATCAAGGGCTACTACTGGGACGCAGATAATCACTAGAAATAAAAACGATTTTTTAACTGCTGTAACGCTTGTATCGCTCTGTATCAAGGGTTACTACTGGGACGCAGATAACGACGAGAAATAAAAACGATTTTTTAACTGCTGTAACGCTTGTATCGCTCTGTATCAAGGGTTACTACTGGGACGCAGATAATCACTAGAAATAAAAACGATTTTTTAACTGCTGTAACGCTTGTATCGCTCTGTATCAAGGGTTACTACTGGGACGCAGATAACGACGAGAAATAAAAACGATTTTTTAACTGCTGTAACGCTTGTATCGCTCTGTATCAAGGGTTACTACTGGGCGCAGATAACGGAGAGAAATAAAAACGATTTTTTAACTGCTGTAACGCTTGTATCGCTCTGTATCAAGGGTTACTACTGGGACGCAGATAACGGAGAGAAATAAAAACGATTTTTTAACTGCTGTAACGCTTGTATCGCTCTGTATCAAGGGTTACTACTGGGACGCAGATAATCACTAGAAATAAAAACGATTTTTTAACTGCTGTAACGCTTGTATCGCTCTGTATCAAGGGTTACTACTGGGACGCAGATAATCACTAGAAATAAAAACGATTTTTTAACTGCTGTAACGCTTGTATCGCTCTGTATCAAGGGTTACTACTGGGACGCAGATAACGACGAGAAATAAAAACGATTTTTTAACTGCTGTAACGCTTGTATCGCTCTGTATCAAGGGTTACTACTGGGACGCAGATAACGACGAGAAATTAAAACGATTTTTTAACTGCTGTAACGCTTGTATCGCTCTGTATCAAGGGTTACTACTGGGACGCAGATAACGACGAGAAATAAAAACGATTTTTTAACTGCTGTAACGCTTGTATCGCTCTGTATCAAGGGTTACTACTGGGACGCAGATAACGGAGAGAAATAAAAACGATTTTTTAACTGCTGTAACGCTTGTATCGCTCTGTATCAAGGGTTACTACTGGGACGCAGATAACGGAGAGAAATAAAAACGATTTTTTAACTGCTGTAACGCTTGTATCGCTCTGTATCAAGGGTTACTACTGGGACGCAGATAATCACTAGAAATAAAAACGATTTTTTAACTGCTGTAACGCTTGTATCGCTCTGTATCAAGGGTTACTACTGGGACGCAGATAACGACGAGAAATAAAAACGATTTTTTAACTGCTGTAACGCTTGTATCGCTCTGTATCAAGGGTTACTACTGGGACGCAGATAACGGAGAGAAATAAAAACGATTTTTTAACTGCTGTAACGCTTGTATCGCTCTGTATCAAGGGTTACTACTGGGACGCAGATAATCACTAAAAATAAAAACGATTTTTTAACTGCTGTAACGCTTGTATCGCTCTGTATCAAGGGTTACTACTGGGACGCAGATAATCACTAGAAATAAAAACGATTTTTTAACTGCTGTAACGCTTGTATCGCTCTGTATCAAGGGTTACTACTGGGACGCATATAACGGAGAGAAATAAAAACGATTTTTTAACTGCTGTAACGCTTGTATCGCTCTGTATCAAGGGTTACTACTGGGACGCAGATAACGGAGAGAAATAAAAACGATTTTTTAACTGCTGTAACGCTTGTATCGCTCTGTATCAAGGGTTACTACTGGGACGCAGATAACGACGAGAAATAAAAACGATTTTTAACTGCTGTAACGCTTGTATCGCTCTGTATCAAGGGTTACTACTGGGACGCAGATAACGATGAGAAATAAAAACGATTTTTTAACTGCTGTAACGCTTGTATCGCTCTGTATCAAGGGTTACTACTGGGACGCAGATAACGACGAGAAATAAAAATGATTTTTTAACTGCTGTAACGCTTGTATCGCTCTGTATCAAGGGTTACTACTGGGACGCAGATAATCACTAGAAATAAAAACGATTTTTTAACTGCTGTAACGCTTGTATCGCTCTGTATCAAGGGTTACTACTGGGACGCAGATAACGACGAGAAATAAAAACGATTTTTTAACTGCTGTAACGCTTGTATCGCTCTGTATCAAGGGTTACTACTGTGACGCAGATAACGACGAGAAATAAAAACGATTTTTTAACTGCTGTAACGCTTGTATCGCTCTGTATCAAGGGTTACTACTGGGACGCAGATAACGACGAGAAATAAAAACGATTTTTTAACTGCTGTAACGCTTGTATCGCTCTGTATCAAGGGTTACTACTGTGACGCAGATAACGACGAGGAATAAAAACGATTTTTTAACTGCTGTAACGCTTGTATCGCTCTGTATCAAGGGCTACTACTGGGACGCAGATAATCACTAGAAATAAAAACGATTTTTTAACTGCTGTAACGCTTGTATCGCTCTGTATCAAGGGTTACTACTGGGACGCAGATAACGACGAGAAATAAAAACGATTTTTTAACTGCTGTAACGCTTGTATCGCTCTGTATCAAGGGTTACTACTGGGACGCAGATAATCACTAGAAATAAAAACGATTTTTTAACTGCTGTAACGCTTGTATCGCTCTGTATCAAGGGTTACTACTGGGACGCAGATAACGACGAGAAATAAAAACGATTTTTTAACTGCTGTAACGCTTGTATCGCTCTGTATCAAGGGTTACTACTGGGCGCAGATAACGGAGAGAAATAAAAACGATTTTTTAACTGCTGTAACGCTTGTATCGCTCTGTATCAAGGGTTACTACTGGGACGCAGATAACGGAGAGAAATAAAAACGATTTTTTAACTGCTGTAACGCTTGTATCGCTCTGTATCAAGGGTTACTACTGGGACGCAGATAATCACTAGAAATAAAAACGATTTTTAACTGCTGTAACGCTTGTATCGCTCTGTATCAAGGGTTACTACTGGGACGCAGATAATCACTAGAAATAAAAACGATTTTTTAACTGCTGTAACGCTTGTATCGCTCTGTATCAAGGGTTACTACTGGGACGCAGATAACGACGAGAAATAAAAACGATTTTTTAACTGCTGTAACGCTTGTATCGCTCTGTATCAAGGGTTACTACTGGGACGCAGATAACGACGAGAAATAAAAACGATTTTTTAACTGCTGTAACGCTTGTATCGCTCTGTATCAAGGGTTACTACTGGGACGCAGATAACGACGAGAAATAAAAACGATTTTTTAACTGCTGTAACGCTTGTATCGCTCTGTATCAAGGGTTACTACTGGGACGCGGATAACAACGAGAAATAAAAACGATTTTTTAACTGCTGTAACGCTTGTATCGCTCTGTATCAAGGGTTACTACTGGGACGCAGATAATCACTAGAAATAAAAACGATTTTTTAACTGCTGTAACGCTTGTATCGCTCTGTATCAAGGGTTACTACTGGGACGCAGATAACGGAGAGAAATAAAAACGATTTTTTAACTGCTGTAACGCTTGTATCGCTCTGTATCAAGGGTTACTACTGGGACGCAGATAATCACTTGAAATAAAAACGATTTTTTAACTGCTGTAACGCTTGTATCGCTCTGTATCAAGGGTTACTACTGAGACGCAGATAACGATGAGAAATAAAAACATATTTTGTCAGCTTCTGTAACGCTTGTCCCGCTCTGTATCAAGGCTTTCTACATGGGACAAAAACATACCCCCTTAACTTTTTGCTCACGTTTCTTGCCATATCTATCAATGATAGTCGTTCAGAGATCGCGCTCTTATCTGTTCATTGTGATTATCGCCGGACAATCAATGGTCGGAAACGCGTTTCCTTTGTGAGTATTGTGACCTTAGATTTAATTTCCATGGTGATTGCAAACGTGTCGTGGATCGAGGTTAATGGTGACGACGATATACCGCCACGCGTGTTTCATGCGTGGGACTTAATGATAGCAAAATAGTAATGCACAGTCGATTAAAGCGACAGATTAGTTGATGCAATTGTCTAGTTCTGTTCCGGACCTGACGTACGTGAACCCCAGCGAAGATATCTTAGTTGACATAAAGAATCTAAATATGTAACCGCTGGCGACACCTTGACGACAGTCTGTCTTGGGGTATGGGACTCTCCAGTGTAGATCATGCCATGAATCTCCCATAGAGAGCTCCACACATATGGAAGGATCTATTACTGGATGTCGTCTGGTCGTATCTGTGGGGGGGGCACCATACGGGTGTTCAGTAGATCATACCATGAATCTCCCGTACAGAGCCCCACACAGATAGAAGGATATATTACTGGATGTCGTCTGGTCGTGTCTGTGGGGGCACCATGCGGGTGTTCAGAAGATCATGTCATGAATCTCCCGTAGAGAGCCCCACACAGATAGAAGGATCTATTACTGGATGTCGTCTGGTCGTGTCTGTGGGGGCACCATGCGGGTGTTCATAAGATCATGTCATGAATCTCCCGTAGAGAGCCCCACACAGATAGAAGGATCTATTACTGGATGTCGTCTGATCGTATCTGTGGGGGAGGGGGCACCATACGGGTGTTCAGTAGATCATGCCATCTACTATGGCTATGATATGGCATGATCTGTTCCTTAATAATGTACTTCATTGTAAGTGAAAGTCCCAACTCGAAATATAATGTTTTTCTGTGACTTTTGTGATCCGCTATCGCAATAAACATTGATTTAATTACCCAGAATACATTCCATAATTGTAAACGACGCAAAGCAAAATCGCTCACAAAAAGTCACTTACATGTAAATCGTGAACTTTCGAGTTGGGACCTTCCCCCACAGTGAAGTACATTATTAAGGGACGCTGCACACATGCCCTTTCTTTGGGCCTAGAAGAAATAATAGATACAGATAACATCAGCCAACGAAAGACTAGGTGAACGTGTTCACCTTTTGCTTAAACCATAGCTTAAATTGTTAAGCTTTATGTCAGACTGTTCTTAAAATCAGTACGTTATCGGCTTAAAATCAGTACGTTATCGGCTTAAACATGATTTGTTTAAGATTCATAATCGGCATAGAATCGCCTCATTTTGAGTCCATAACTAACTGAAAATGAGATTGTTTTAGTGCCATTATCGGCCCATGATAACTCATTATAAGATCAGTATGGACGGACAAAAACACGAATAAATCAACTCACGACTAATTTGTTTGTTTGAACATATTTTATTTGACCCTCGTTACATAATACATTTAACAAATTAGAATATGAAATAAGATATGAGTTAATCAAAAGGGATGGGAGCACAAGTTATTCAACTTAGAATATTGCTCCTCTCCCTTAACAATATTGAAACGCAAATTATTAATTATATATGGAATTAATCCGAATTATGTAGGACTCAATATTAGCTTATAATTGGAATGTAGTACCTAAAACGAGGAGGGTCGAGAATGAGGGACTCACGACTAAACAGATGTACGCTCTTTACAATGTGTTTCACTGTGGCCCGCACCCTAACACTGAATAACGGTTATAAGTCCACTATCGGCTTATTATACAATATTATATCTCACGTGACTTTCTCGCATTCTGATTGGCTGCATACTGCTATACTATTTTACGATAGTACCCCAGTAGGATTCCTACATGCCTACTATTCTTTTTCTATTTATAGTAACAAACTCATTTCGTGAAATCGGGTTGCCGCCTGAAGATACGGCTAATCTGAAACTATACCTTGAACGATACTTGTTGCACTATCGGTATATCATTAGAGTTATTGTGAATTGTAATGATCTTACAAATGTCCGATCATAGCTATCCAATGTTTATAATTGTTTGTCCGTTTAGTTGGCAAGCGACCACTCCTAATTTTGTAATAGTAGAGTCGCTTATGTCCGATTTTGGGCTCCCGTGGGAAATTGATGAACAAATATAGAGACTATGTTCATGAGCCAGTATATGGTCTCTACTTCAGAAAAAAAATTGTAAGACCCCCTGGGCTCGCGACTGGGTGGTCTGATGACGTCACAAAGATGGCCGCCATGCTCATTTTCTTAAGTTAGCCATTGTTAGATTTCATGATAAAAATATAATTGTGATATAAAATATATGACAATCCTTTTGTACCGTGTATGGTATGGCGCCATGTTATATTTTTATATTACAATTTGCCCTCTCGATCAAAGATGGCCGCCAAAATGGCGACCGGAAGTGGGAAAATTTATGATTTTCCATACATGTCGCCTACATCATTTGTGATTGTATCGCACTGGTGACGATTAGGGAATATACTTCACTTCAATCTTGATAACAACTCACTTAGGCATCACATTAGGTGATTTCTTTAATCATAACATTGATTGTCTTCTCCGCAATGCGATGATTTAAAGGAAGTGGTATGAATTTCGCCAAAATATACTTTTATATTTTCTAACTATTTCCTTATAGAAATTTAGAATTAATCGATGATGGAAATGAGTATGATCATTACATAAGGTATTTACATCTAACTGGATCCAGAAACTGTCAACTTAATCCAAGATGGCTTCCAAGATGGCGGCCAGAATACAATAATACGCAAAGTTTACCCTCTTCCATCCAATTACGTTTCTGTAATGTAGAAGGTGAATGTAGTAAACTAATTTGCTTCTTCCAAATACATATTCGCCATGTTATGGCACATTCATAGTAGTTGTCTTACCGCAATGATTCAAAATGCGAGTTCATATGACAATTATTGTCAAAATAAGCATTGTGAAAATTCGCCAAACATTATATTTGTATACGTCAAATAACATGTCCACCACATGAGAACGATATCTCGGTGTTAGATATATGAATGAATGTACTCCGATTTAGATTATCCTGAGTTAATTAATATCTCATTGTAATCGAGATGGCCGCCAATGTGGCGGAAATGGCGAAATTTGACATTAAAATACATATATTTCCGAAAAATATCACAACGTGTAAGAAAGGTACATACGAATATCATTATCATACATGGGCTTTCGGTGAGATATATATTAACCCTTTACCCAACAAACCGGCCAAAACCGGCCAAATAAAGCTTCAACAGCCTAAAATATCTTCGGTCTGTCTCAATAAAACCATACAAATATGGATATCATTGGAACCGGCTCATTGACCACATTGTGATAGTTACAGTTATGCCCTGTGCCAATGCATTCTCTTATATATGCGAGTCGACCATAGGTCGCCTCGCATATATAAGAGAATGTATTGGCCTAAAAAAAATCTTTTTTTAACACTTTTTACCATTTTTTCTTACAATCTTTAACAATTTTATAATTTTTAATGTGTTAAGCCAATGCATTCTCTTATATATGCGAGGCGACCTATGGTCGACTCGCATATATAAGAGAATGCATTGGCACAGGGCCCTTCTGTTGGGTAAAGGGTTAAACTGAAATATATGTTCAAGCACGGTAAGTATATGGAATTGTGCCAAACTCGATTCTAATATTATATAAATATTTTAATAGAGACCAACGTAGTATGTGGTGATAATTGTGAAGTTGCCAACTTCAAGCAATGTCAGCTACAAGTGCTCAAATCTTGCATGTGATCGCCATGCATTCTTGCATATCGATAACGATTGAGTGTATCTACTCGTATACTAAATGGTTTAGCGACGACTCAATCAGATTACTGTATATAGCTACCAGTAGCTGGCTTTTGAAGCCTGAAATTGAAAATATAAACCAGGAGATCGCCCGGGTCCTTGTTCAAATATTCTAGCTATACTTTATTCTTTTCCATTTCACCATAATACGTGTGTACCACCGGTATAGGCTTGGTAGATGGACGAGGTTGGATAGTCTGTCGAAGTTACACGGACGTTTTCTGACATTATATCCATACAAGTCTTCGTAAAATCAAACCTTGTATGGATACTTTTAGTGATTGGAATGGAAAATCGACACAAAATTATCAGAAAACCCCTTCTACCATTCTGGCAAACATATGAGTAGGAAGAAATGTTGATGATTGCCTCATGCTTATACTGCTTCTTGTCACCAGTTCATAATAAGTACCGGTAAATTTCCACACGTGCATTACTATGACGACCAAGATGGGATCTTGACAAATTTGAACTAGAACTCAAGCAATATATTTACTTGTATTACAGCGATATTAGCATATTTATATATCACTAAATGCATGTACAAATGTATATAATTAGTTTGTCTCGTATAAAAGTAGCGCTAATGTGTATCTGGACCATAACACTCTCGCTAGGTGGTGTGAATATAAAATGATTCCCGGAAATTACTCACATAAGCGAGTAATTTCCGGGAATCATTACTCACATAAGAGGGGTGAAGGAGAAGATATCTCGATCTTTTCGACCATCCCGGGCGCTTCGCGCCCATCTACTCACTCACTCGCATAAGCCTGCTAAGTTGATGTCGAATCCGGTCCACGATTAAACGTATACTTATAGTGTGTGTAGTATTCATGGAATACATACTGTTTAAACTAAAGTCTATCTGATCAAACTGGATTTATTTTCACGTGAACATGTATGGAGCTCTTCGTACAATAACCTCACCATGACCGTTTTCTGCTGAAGCTATTCTGTATATGCCACTTGGTTCGGGGCATTATCAAGATGAACGAATGAAGCATGATATATTCAATTTATGGGATATAGTCAGACTGATTTGATAACTCCAAATCGAATAGATTTAGAACAGTTTGAGTCATTAGGATTTATATGGATCAGCCTATATAATATGATCTGAAAGATGCCATTATTATTATAGTGAGACATGGCCACCTCCGTAGTTACGCGTGCTAATTCAACTTCCTTCATTTCCACATTTCCTTTGGTTCATGATAACGTTATAACCAGAATGAACATGGCACGTCATGAGCTGTTATTAACTCCAACTATTACTTCACATTATGTTGTAAGACTGTAAGACTGTAGTGGACTGCGTTGCCCCTTAATGTCATTCAGTATTAAGAACCTGGATTCCAGAGTATATTGGACATAATAAATATAACTAATGACATGACACCGGAAGACGCATCACTACCAATGGATGCTTCATCCGTTTCCCATCGTTTGGTCTACAGTTTGTCAAAACGCGGAAATTAGTATCATAAGAAGTATCGCCTGTCTATTTTTGGCTCGTATCTATTGCGCTTACCATTCACATTCTTTCGTCATCTAAGCTGCATAATTGGATATGAAAAGCAGTTGCGCAGCCCCTGTTGATTGCGATAAACTTCAAAATAATCACTAATCAAGTGCGACCGGCTGCACAGTCATAACCCTTGCCCAGAACCACTTTCCTATTTAACTGATGTAAAACGTAATGTATTGTCTCACTAAACTTTTCACATGCCTAAATCATAGAAATCAATACGAGATATTAGTTTGATGTATACTATCAATGGTCCATACCAGCCAACCGTGTTCATGCCAAGCCACCTTTGGTATATTGAGCGAATCACTGTGTGTGGCTACCACCAATTAAATGAAAACGAGGAAAGCGAAGAACCATACACACAACTTCGGCCGTTTGTGGGATCTAGCCTGGTGTATGGCAATGTTCATTTCAACTGAATAACATGTCATGTGGGGTCACTAACTTATACTAACTTTTTCAAAACTCCACATATGCAATGAAAGTGGTTGGACTACTTTGTTGAAAACAATCATCCAGATTTCAGAACCTGGTATTGACAATATATCACTTTAAGCTTGTTATGGGATACTACCGCTTATACGAATATATTACCCACCTATGGGTGTCTATTCTATTTTGATATGTCGTGGTTATCAATACGATTGAAACATGCTAAGTTCAGCTAAACGAGGTTCAAATTGTGTTACCATGCAAATTTAATTAAAGGTTCCAGCGCAACTAACAGTGAGACAAGCAGGTCAAATGACAGCCATATAATTAATTCTACTATTGTTTTTTATAAACAAGGATGTGTTGTTTCTTGTTTGCCAAGATGCATGGTATAGCTGAGAACTACAATCTCACTTCATAGCTATCACAATAAACATTGGATATTGCTACCTTCTATGATACATTATATGCATTTTTACCGATATGTAACGACAAGAACTAACACTAATGATTAACTGCATCATCAATTACCATTTGATATGGTAACCACCAATACTTCTCAATAGATACTTTCTAATTTTACATAGTGAGTTGGATTTTCTCTTCAACACCCTCCTCACTTAATTTTAGGAAATTTGAAGAAATTACGCGTAGGACATCGCTAATGTGTATAAGAAATTAAAGCTATGCGCCTTTACTTAAAAGTAGCCGATTAACATAATTCCCCCATGATGGAATGCCAGGGCGAATTTGGTGATGTACCGTAACGAACACTGACTTTTGTATTTTAACTGCCATTTTGGTAGCCATCTTGGATGAAATTGAACAGTTTTGTTGAAGTGTGGTAATAATTCCGTATGTGGCACGAACACTTATTTCCCGTCACTGAATGTCGCTCATTTCTTTAAATCTATTGCTACAATATTGGAATTAATTTTTGACAAGATTCTATAATTCGGTTGTCTAAAGTGGATTTTTTACAAATCGAACATGTTTTGTACCATACAATTGGTCACTGCATTGCTGAAGCAATAATTAAACACAGAATTGTCACAATTCGCAGTCGCTACCAAACGGACGGTCATTTACATGAGATTCTTGAAAATCGCAAACATTTTGATTTTCTAGTGCCATTTTGGCAGCCATCTTTGACTGGAATAACATTTTCCCGCGAAATTGGGTACTGTGCTTTGAGAACTACTATTGATGAATTGCCCTAACTGAAAAAAATGTATAACAATTAAGAGATATGCGCTGAATTCGTTAGTTCTTAGGACAACCCTGCATCTGAACTGAACTGACAATGACGTTATTTTTGTGACGTTATAATTATCTCCAGTCGCAGAGCCATTAAGTCTAACAAACTTTTTCCGACAAAGTAAGTGATACCCTATCATAATATCATAGTCTCTATATTTGTTTCTAAAAGTTCGCAAAAATGTATTTGCTAATGACGTATTTATACAAATAAATGCATGAATCACGAAGAGACGCTGTTAGATGTAACTAATAACAATAGTTATGCTCCCGTGCCATCGTCAAAAAGAATGCCGTAAATTGTAAAATCTGAGATTCACGGTAAATAAAAATGTAACAAAATCAGACACAGATATTGTGAGAGAATTGACACCAATGTTCGATATAATATAATAAATAATGAATGTTTTGTCGTTGACCAAAATAGTGACCACTATTTTGGCATAGTCAACTCCAAGCCATTCATTATCTATATAATAATCCAATATGAACCTATGTGAATATATGATGTCGATTGTGATTATTTCGATTATTTCAAGGCAACAGGACGATGAAGATATTGCTATATGGGCTTGCAAACCTTGTGACAAATTGCCAATGCATTCTCTTATATATGCGAGTCGACCACAGGTCGCCTCGCACATATAAGAGAATGCATTGGCCTCACAATTGTTCATGATTTTGTATAAATTTTTCTTACATTCTTTTAACAAATTTTTTAATTTTTTATCATTTTTTTTACATTTTTCAACAAATTTTATTATTTTTTCTTACATTCTTCATAAATTTTTATCTTTTTTTTCTTATCTTCTTTAACAATTTTATCATTTATTATAATTTTGTTCTTAAATTCTTTTTTAAATGTTAACAGTTTTTTATCATTATTTCTTTAACAATTTTTTTAATTTTTTTTAATTTTTAACAATTATAAAAGATAATATAAAATTTGTTAGGCCAATGCATTCTCTTATATATGCGATAATATAATGTGATATAGTTCGAACCAATCATGGTGTTGCATTGAAGCTGAGTCTGAAAAGGTGACGGAATCTGACGAGGTTTGTCGATTAAATTAATGCACTGAATAGTTGGAAGCCAGTGTCAGAGAGCCGTTGAAAAATATTCTAATGCACTAAGGTCGGAAGCCAGTATCATACAGCCGATGAAAATTATTCTGATCGAATGTACAGATTTAATTTAACCCTTTCTATACTAAATACTCATCTGATAGCAGTTATTTCTTAGAAAATTAACAGAATGGTGTTAAATGTATACACGCCCGATAACCATATAGGCTGGTGGCTGTGGGTAGGCATATTGCTGTAGTGATATTGCGTGGCGGGTTTCTCAACCAAGGTATGTTTTAGATTATAATTGATCAAATACGCTGTAAAATGTCAGATTTGTTTATCACGTCAGATGCAGTAATGTCTGATTTATAAGTTGAACCTCTTGGTAACAATTTGGCATTGTAGAATACGTTGTTTGAAGACAAAATATCTCGGATTTTGTCGACTTTTTCAAACTTTCAAAGAAAACAGACTCCCAAATTTGCTCAGCATGTCGATTTATAAGTTATTTTCGTGGATACATGTGGTATAGTACCTCAGTGACAAGACAAACATGACTACGAACTCAAATAATGCATTTTTCAGTTTAAAAAAAGCTATTTGACATACTGTCCCGTCAATATTTTGTGGTAGGCATATTGAATAGCCAAACACCGAGAGGATAGACATACATGTATGGCAAACACAGACACGCATGTAGCACAATGATCAATAGTGGTTTTAGTCTGAGAAAAATGCTTTTGTGATGCTATATTATTCACAGTGTTGTAAATTCACATCGTCAATGAGTCAGGAAACATACACTACTTATTTCCAAGAACTAAATACTGGAAGTTGTAATGTAAAACGTTTTAACTGTGACAAACTTGCAAAATGGGGTTTTAATTGAAAATGGGGAAAGTATAGCCCAAACTATTCAGCATATTTTAATGTAAAAAAATGAGCCATGCCAGCTTTGTGCAGTTTTCAGGCTGAATGGTCATGTCCACTACATATAGATAATATAACTACCATTTATAGCCGGTTTTATTTTTGACGTTC
This sequence comes from Siphonodentalium dalli, assembly GCA_032622095.1. Classification (NCBI taxonomy): domain Eukaryota; kingdom Metazoa; phylum Mollusca; class Scaphopoda; order Gadilida; family Siphonodentaliidae; genus Siphonodentalium; species Siphonodentalium dalli. Next base: position 13,676,673 of record CP136067.1, read on the forward strand.
TGCGAAAGAATGGCGTTCATATATTTGTTTTTTTCTCTTCGACCAGAGCGATTCATGTTTACGCCGGTTTATGGAATATAAACCGCACACAAATAAATAACAGCATACGATGCTATTAACAATAATTCAATGTCCCGCCAATGCTAATGTAGCTAAAAGTTATACATAATTTTATGTGGTATCAATATAGGTAAAGACATTGGGCTCAGAGAAATATCAGGTGCGAAAATTAGGGTACGCTAGAACCTGTCTAGCTAGAGCATACATATAGTGGACCTGGACCATGACCCAGTTATGCCGCATATACATAAACAGGAGCACCGAGCAATAATACAAATGTGTGTGGGCCGTTAATTTAATTGACCCTACCGCAATTAGCTGTGTGAGCCAATGAGATAATTGCATTATACAGCCTGGAGCAATGGTCGCTTCTACGAACAGGCGGTTAGACAAAAAGACTCATTTTACCGGCTTACTCTATGTCGCTTTGATTTTGTTTTGTATAAAAGAGTATTGGTTTCATGTAAGTTGACACAATATAATAATATAACAGTAACAGAATGCGAAAGCTTCGCCATATGGACTTTTTGGATTAGTAAAATATGAAGGTTGGATATGTCACGCTGAGCTAGAGAAGTGACAACTGGAAATATGATGAGGGGATTAGGAAGTGCTAGATAAGCTTATTAGTTAAAACTATCAAATCAAACTATGTACACATTGGAGATAATGGACCACATAGTGTTGTAATATCCAAGGGATGATTTGTTGGGGAAAGAGGGACACTAAAATGGCCAAAGTATATGACAGCACCTGTTAAATTCACCTGTTGTCGATTAATACAGGCTGATTAGGGCGCCTCTTCCTGATAGCTTTCGGATTTGTGAAAGTAATGAAAAATAATTTCTCAATATACTGAAACAAGTTTGTTCTATACGCGTAATGTGCCAATTATGAAGATTATTAATTGTTATTATAACATTTTGTTTTTAATTTAAATGTCTTTATTAATTCCATAGATATATAAGTCACGTTTTTACATAGCCCATACACACCCACGTGGCAGGGACAAGGGCGTTCTTTTTGTCTGAAATAAAAGGATTATTATATTGTACAGATGTTGTTCCATAACGCCCTTCTTTGTAATAGGGTGGTCTGCTCTACGTCATTTGAAAATTGAAAATTATTACAAGTTACAACACACAGAGGCTCCACACACACGGCAAACAGTCCCTACATTATTCTAGGACATATATAAACACTATATTGCAATATATGCCGTATGTATTGGAACCTATGTCTATGGAATTGCATACAAGTCCTCTAATTTTTATCGAAATAGGGAAATTGTATGGTACACCATCGATAAATTGATAGATCGTGTGTCTATTGTGAAGAGATATATTATAATAACATTAAATATTTATTATGTGTTACATATCCAGCTTGACAAGAACCGTGAATATCCGAAATTATCGAACAATTTATCTCAAAATCGACGCCATGTGCAGGTTCATTTATCATCATGCTTCGGTGGTAATTTGCCCCAATAAAGAGCTTGTCGTCGCAAATAAACATTGAAACTGAATGTATGTAGCCTTCACTAAAGTACTTGTATTCTTGTTGTCGCGATTTCAATGAAGTACAAGTCGAATTGAAGAAAAATCCAGTTGCTAATTCATTCTGGTGGTAAGTCCACCAAATTTGAAACACGTCGTTCCTTGTTGTCAGACATATCGGCGTGTGATGTCTAACCTGCTATAATTCAGTCTGGCAATTTCTGGCAGGCGTGGTTATCGCCGCTGGGCAGTAGCGTGAATTGAGTGGGCGCTGTTGTCTCATGGGCTATATATAGGAGGAATCGCCGTGAGATTTTCGTGTGCATTTATAGTGGTAAATGTTTTTGTCAATACCGTGGGGCAGGTTTTTGGGTGCGTCGAAAATTCACCGAGTACGATATCATATCGGAGAAATGATCATCTCAGAAAAAAATCACCGAGTTGTCATCGCGGGATGATTTCAGATTTTCTGACATTTAAATCTAAGATTCTGCTTCTAAATGCAGAAATTAGTCAATAAATCTGATAAAATGTATTAAAACTTAGAAATAATTGGTATTTATTCAGTTTATTATGAAATAATAGCACAAATTTGAGCGGGTTTTGAAACTTCCGTTTAAACTGTAATGCATATCTCAGAAATGGTTGACGTTAGAAGGTCATTAGTGAAAGGGCCGACACTTTGTACCCACTTCGTACCCAACCTGCCCCACGGTATTGACAAAAAATGCCAACCATTTATAGTGGTCCAATTGTATTTATATCTGACTCAGGCTCCGCTCAATTATCAATTTCAGAAAGAAGCTAAAACAATGTCGGAACCAGAAGAAATAGAGCCCGATCTAGATGAATCTTTGTGTTAATTTTCTTATATTGAGCAGTGTGTAGCCCATACAACATCTTTACCAACGTATTCAACACGTATACAATACGGAAAACGTCGACGTCACGAGTCACAAATTACGTCAACTTTATCTTTTGAACAAGAACTACAAACTTGATTAATAAAGTCGCCTATCAGTTTGATAAAAATGGCTATAAATTACGGCAGAAACGAATCAATAAACGCTAAATCTCGATGTTGAATAGTTCTAGTGGGTGTGTAATAAAACACAACCACACATTATGTGTGCGTGGTGAGAAAATTAAAAAACAAAATTATGCTGCAAGTTACAACTCGCGCCCCAACGTTGTAACGTTGTAACATTCCGCGTAACAAACTCATGCGTTAATTTTCACGTCATGCACACATATGTGTAGTTCTGTCTATTTTATATGAATGAATAATCATTCCAGAGTGTATTTATCAAAGAATATATGTCAGAAGTTGCATATTGTTGGCTTTAAAGTGCTAAATTGGAGCTTGGTCAATATTTACCACGTGCCTATTAACAATGCCACTTGCCTATCATAACAAGTTTGTGCTTTGCCATGAGCCTATCTGCGGAGGCAATATGCCTGTCATAAATTTGTGATATGACACTCAGGAAAATCGATATTTTTCCACGAAAAATATGTCTTTTATTGTGGATTTTGGTTTCATTGTATCAATGGAATGTACATCTAGTGACATGTGTACATGAAGCCTACATATCGAGATTTCTACCATTTATATTAGGTAGTTTCTTTGATAAACGACAAAAACCGGTTGTAAAATTCGACAAATTAAGTAATAAAAAATATATCTAAAGGCACAAGACTATCACAAATGGTGTATGAATACACCATTCATGGTCCTATCTAATGCCATAAGCGTTCTCGCCGGGTGGATTCCAGAATTTATTATTTTCCTCAATTTCTGAACACACGTGTGAAAACCGCCACACAATATCACCACATCAATATGCCTACACACAGCCACCAGCCTATAGGGTTATCGGGCGTGGTATAATTACCTATAATACTATGCCAGCAGAGGTGTCACTATCACTGATAGGAATCAGATGAACTGAGAGGGACATATACTGATGAAATATTGCTTTCTTTCTACTCAGTTTATGGATTGAAAAGAATATCCTATACATCCGTGTAAATATGACACCGTAATTGAAAACGGTGTGTTCATTGACGTCTAGTTTTTCCCTTACGTAAGCCTGATATTCATTGATTTGTTCTATTAAAATGACGCTGCTGTGACCAATTATTTTCAAACATCACATAAATATCAGTTGCTGGCAGCTGGAAATTTGACATGTTTGCGTCCACTAATTAGCCAACATATCCTGGTGCAGATAGGTTCATATTGAACCTCATTATTGGCTGCGGACACACGTACCACAGTAGCTATGGCATAGTAGGTTTGACAATTTTATATGGTGGAGTTTGGTTACAATTGGTCGTCATAATAAATATGTCATAGCAAGCCATGTCGTCCGCTACATATTCGCACGAGTCTTCCAAAGTTAGTTATAATCAGCCTTTTTCTTGTTTTTGGTCCTTGTATATATAGTTCGCTTTGTTTATGCCAGATACTTTCCCTCAGTTGCATTTCCTCCAACAGTTCCGACACAGCTTCATCGGCTTGGTCGAATTAAGCGGTGGTGTGCTATATCTCGTTTCAAATCTCGCACCAGGTATGGTCACTTGTACTGTGCTCGCTTCGTCGTACCTAGACGAGAAATAGGGACCTGGTTGTTGGGTAAGTGTAAGCCGAGAGCAATCTTGTGAAGCGCCACTATGGCAGCATGTAGAATAATTGGCATTACTCAACAGCTGGTGTTATAAAGTGAAGCGCTTAGGCCCGTTCCAAACGACGGATTTTTGTCGACTCGAATCTAATTGTATTAAATCCGTCGGTGATTCGTCTGCGGTAGATTTTGTTACAGACGGACGCATCTTTGTCGCGTCGAATCTAATACATCGGTCGATTTATTTAAAGGTGGATTCCCGGTTACCGTCAAAAAATGGTCACTCGTAGATATAGAGGCCTATATATACCGGTATATGTTATACATATATATACTAAAATACAGTATAAATTATGCATATATATGTGCGAATATATGTGATCATGTATTTGAGGATGTATATGGTACATACAGATATACAATATACTATAATAGGCGCTACAAATAAATGTTATATATCGTGCAACCAATTACCATCTATGTGTATACCATGCATGTAAATACCGGTATACGATAATTGTTATAAATCAGAGACTAGCACCCCTACCCCTTATAATAAGGAATACCGGAATATATTAATTATTATAAATCATAGGCTACAACCCTATATCCTTTATAATAAGGACTACCGGTATATATGAATAATTATAAATCATAGGCTACTATCCCTACCCCTCATACTAAGTAATACCGGTATATACAGTATATATAAATTATTATAAATCATAGGTTACCACTCTGCCCCTTATAATAAGTAATACCGGAATATATGAATTATTATAAATAAGAGGTTACCACCCAATTACCCCTCATAACAAGTAATGTCGGTATATATTAATTATTATTATATTATAAATCAGTGGTACCACCCCTACCCCTTATAATAAGTAATACCGGTATATTTTAATTATAATACATCAGAGACTACCACCCCTATCCCTTACAATAAGGAATATCGGTCTATATGAATTATTATAAATCAGTTGCTACAACCCATATCCCTTATACCGGTATATATTAATTATTATAAATCATTGATACTATATCCATTATAAGATGTGCGTCAGTGACATGCCATGTTCGTTGAGAAATCAAACTACCATAATAATTACAATTTTCACAATGTTACCTAAGCAATTCTTATAGATATACTCGCGGGGATAGTATATAATGTGAAGCGCTTAGGGCCCTCGCGGGGATAGTATATAATGTGAAGCGCTTAGGCCCCTCGCGGGGATAGTATATAATGTGAAGCGCTTAGGGCCCTCGCGGGGATAGTATATAATGTGAAGCGCTTAGGCCCCTCGCGGGGATAGTATATAATGTGAAGCCCTTAGGGCCCTCGCGGGGATAGTATATAATGTGAAGCGCTTAGGCCCCTCGCGGGGATAGTATATAATGTGAAGCGCTTAGGGCCCTCGCGGGGATAGTATATAATGTGAAGCGCTTAGGCCCCTCGCGGGGATAGTATATAATGTGAAGCGCCTAGGCCCCTCGCGGGGATAGTATATAATGTGAAGCGCTTATGGCCCTCGCGGGGATAGTATATAATGTGAAGCGCTTAGGCCCCTCGCGGGGATAGTATATAATGTGAAGCGCTTAGGCCCCTCGCGGGGATAGTATATAATGTGAAGCGCTTAGGGCCCTCGCGGGGATAGTATATAATGTGAAGCGCTTAGGGCCCTCGCGGGGATAGTATATAATGTGAAGCGCTTAGGGCCCTCGCGGGGATAGTATATAATGTGAAGCGCTTAGGCCCCTCGCGGGGATAGTATATAATGTGAAGCGCTTAGGCCCCTCGCGGGGATAGTATATAATGTGAAGCGCTTAGGCCCCTCGCGGGGATAGTATATAATGTGAAGCGCTTAGGGCCCTCGCGGGGATAGTATATAATGTGAAGCGCTTAGGCCCCTCGCGGGGATAGTATATAATGTGAAGCGCTTAGGGCCCTCGCGGGGATAGTATATAATGTGAAGCGCTTAGGGCCCTCGCGGGGATAGTATATAATGTGAAGCGCTTAGGCCCCTCGCGGGGATAGTATATAATGTGAAGCGCTTAGGGCCCTCGCGGGGATAGTATATAATGTGAAGCGCTTAGGGCCCTCGCGGGGATAGATTACTCAACAGCTGGTGTTATAATGTGAAGCGCTTAGGGTTACACTGGTGTAAATGTTTCCCATAGGCCTCAGTGCTAACGTTTTAGCGTATAGTGTTTTACGATGGTCAAATGTAGCTACATTAACCCTTTACCCAACAAACCGGCCAAAACCGGCCAAATAAAGCTTCAACAGCCTAAAATATCTTCGGTCTGGCTCAATAGAACCATACAAATATGGATATCATTGGAATCGGTTATAGTTATGCCCTGTGCCAATGCATTCTCTTATATATGCGAGTCGACCATAGGTCGCCTCGCATATATAAGAGAATGCATTGGCCTAAAAAAAATCTTTTTTTAACACTTTTTACCATTTTATCTTACATTCTTTAACAATTTTATAATTTGTAATGTGTTAAGCCAATGCATTCTCTTATATATGCGAGGCGACCTATGGTCGACTCGCATATATAAGAGAATGCATTGGCACAGGGCCCTTCTGTTGGGTAAAGGGTTAACTACATATAGCTATAATAGCTATACTTGGGAATTGCCAGACCTGATCGTTCCTGTGAGCTATTAGCCACATACCGTATCTATTAGCCACATACCGTATCTATTAGCCACATACCGTATCTATTAGCCACATACCGTATCTATTACCCACATACCGTATCTATTAGCCACATACCGTATCTATTAACCACATACCGTATCTATTAGCCACATACCGTATCTATTAGCCACATACCGTATCTATTAGCCACATACCGTATCTATTAGCCACATACCGTATCTATTAGCCACATACCGTATCTATTAGCCACATACCGTATCTATTAGCCACATACCGTATCTATTAGCCACATACCGTATCTATTAGCCACATACCGTATCTATTAGCCACATACCGTATCTATTAACCACATACCGTATCTATTAGCCACATACCCTATCTATTAGCCACATACCGTATCTGTTAGCCACATACCGTATCTATTAACCACATACCGTATCTATTAACCACATACCGTATCTATTAGCCACATACCGTATCTATTAACCACATACCGTATCTATTAGCCACATACCGTATCTATTAACCACATACCGTATCTATTAGCCACATACCGTATCTATTAGCCACATACCGTATCTATTAGTCACATACCGTATCTATTAACCACATACCGTATCTATTAACCACATACCGCATCTATTAGCCACATACCGTATCTATTAACCACATACCGTATCTATTAGCCACATACCGTATCTATTAGCCACATACCGTATCTATTAGCCACATACCGTATCTATTAGCCACATACCGTATCTATTAGCCACATACCGTATCTATTAGCCACATACCGTATCTATTAGCCACATACCGTATCTATTAGCCACATACCGTATCTATTAGCCACATACCGTATCTATTAGCCACATACCGTATCTATTAGCCACATACCGTATCTATTAGCCACATACCGTATCTATTAGCCACATACCGTATCTATTAGCCACATACCGTATCTATTAGCCACATACCGTATCTATTAGCCACATACCGTATCTATTAGCCACATACCGTATCTATTAGCCACATACCGTATCTATTAGCCACATACCGTATCTATTAGCCACATACCGTATCTATTAGCCACATACCGTATCTATTTGCAGACTGTTATGACATATGTTACCAACATAGACCATCGACCTTGAAGTGAATTTCATATCAGTGTGGTGTATTACTTAGCATCTTCGTCAGTAATCAATGTCACATAACATCGGATGATCCTTCTTTATTAGAATCTTTACCAGATGTATTTTCTCATCTGATCAGCGATATATGACATCGACCATTAACCCTTTACCCAACAGAACAGCCCTGTGCCAATGCATTCTCTTATATATGCGAGTCGACCATAGGTCGCCTCGCATACATAAGAGAATGCATTGGCTTAACACATATTCAAAATGATAAAATTGTCAAAGAATGTAGAAAAATATTATAAAAATTGTTAAAAAATGTAAGAAAAAATTATAAAATTGTTAAAGAATGTAAGAAAAAATGGTAAAATGTGTTAAAAAAAGTTTTTTTAGGCCAATGCATTCTCGTATATATGCGAGGCGACCTATGGTCGACTCGCATATATAAGAGAATGCATTGGCACAGGGCATAACCGTAACCATCACAATGTGGTCAATGAACCGGTTCCAATGATATCCATATTTGTATGGTGTTATTGAGACAGACCGAAGATAGTTTAGGCTGTTGAAGCTTTATTTGGGCGCTTTTGGCCGCTTTGTTGGGTAAAGGGTTATGTTATGACATCGACCATTAAGTTACCACGCGTAATTACGAACTCATATAGAATATGTATATTTCATGACAACCTATATTCCCTTTCGCGTCTTTTTAATCCTCCAATTCACTTTCGGAAGAAAAAAATGCATACTCAATTGGAAGATCGATTCATCGAAACAATGAGTCCTCGGTCATACGCATGCGTTGTCAGTTGTTCCGGTTATCCTAACGACGCGTCCGTTATCCGGCTCTTGTGGTGACAGTCTATATCATAAACCAAACGCTCATAAGCTAGCAGCACTGTTCATAGTCTATATCATAAACCAAACGCTCATAAGCTAGCAGCACTGTTCATAGTCTATATCATAAACCAAAACACTCATAAGCTAGCAGCACTGTTCATAGTCTATATCATAAACCAAAACGCTCATAAGCTAGCAGCACTGTTCATAGTCTATATCATAAACCAAACACTCATAAGCTAGCAGCACTGTTCATAGTCTATATCATAAACCAAACGCTCATAAGCTAGCACCACTGTTCATAGTCTATATCATAAACCAAAACACTCATAAGCTAGCAGCACTGTTCATAGTCTATATCATAAACCAAACGCTCATAAGCTAGCAGCACTGTTCATAGTCTATATCATAAACCAAACGCTCATAAGCTAGCAGCACTGTTCATAGTCTATATCATAAAACCAAAACACTCATAAGCTAGCAGCACTGTTCATAGTCTATATCATAAACCAAAACACTCATAAGCTAGCAGCACTGTTCATAGTCTATATCATAAACCAAAACACTCATAAGCTAGCAGCACTGTTCATAGTCTATATCATAAACCAAACGCTCATAAGCTAGCAGCACTGTTCATAGTCTATATCATAAACCAAAACACTCATAAGCTAGCAGCACTGTTCATAGTCTATATCATAAACCAAACGCTCATAAGCTAGCAGCACTGTTCATAGTCTATATCATAAAACCAAAACACTCATAAGCTAGCAGCACTGTTCATAGTCTATATCATAAACCAAAACACTCATAAGCTAGCAGCACTGTTCATAGTCTATATCATAAACCAAAACACTCATAAGCTAGCAGCACTGTTCATAGTCTATATCATAAACCAAAACACTCATAAGCTAGCAGCACTGTTCATAGTCTATATCATAAACCAAAACACTCATAAGCTAGCAGCACTGTTCATAGTCTATATCATAAAACCAAAACACTCATAAGCTAGCAGCACTGTTCATAGTCTATATCATAAACCAAAACACTCATAAGCTAGCAGCACTGTTCATAGTCTATATCATAAACCAAAACACTCATAAGCTAGCAGCACTGTTCATAGTCTATATCATAAACCAAAACACTCATAAGCTAGCAGCACTGTTCATAGTCTATATCATAAACCAAACACTCATAAGCTAGCAGCACTGTTCATAGTCGCAACAGAAAAATTACAAAGAATCTCTCAATCTTTATCAAAAAGGTCATCAATATATTTCGGACTTCTTGAGGCTACATTTTTGGACAAACAAGTAAACCCCCTTCAAAAAACCTACATAATGCTGTTTACAATTGTACCAAAACTTTACAAATAATGCCCCCCCCCCACAAACTTTACAAATAATGCCCCCGCCCCGCCCCCACACCAATATAATAGTTTATGCCTATAGCTGCGCTCTATAGTAGCAAAAAAATGGAAAAAGTTTGTGCCCAGATCTTCTCCTATAAGAAGTCTAGCAGCTGAATTCGGTTCTCGTAATCGTGTTAACTAACGAAAGGGTACGAATCGGGGAAATTTTCACCAAGGTCCGAAAACAATTTGTTAACCTGGGGAGGGGTTCAAAATTTGTCAAATGTTTTCTTGTCTCCGATTCCAACCATTTTTTCTGTCGTGTATCTATACGATATACTGATGCTACTCGTGAAAGAATTTTGTAAATCGGTTGAGAAATGACCAAGTTATAACAAATCGAAAAATGTACCAATAAAGTCCTAAGTAAGCTCAAAATCACTAATCACACATGTCCAATGTGGCACTGCACACCCACATAGTTATAAAGTGTACTATTTAAATGTGTAGCTACCTTAGACTCTGAAATATCTACATTTGCTGATCAGAGAAATAAATTGAATTGAATTGACGATTGCAGTCATTGCCTCAGTTTAATCCACATTGAAGTTAACATATCCACGAATTCTCCAGGAATGTGTTCGATATTCTAATAAAGTTATATCGATACTGATTATAACTGACATACAGGGATGTACAAATTACCAATACTAATGATTTTCGCAACGCAATTGACTTCCAGTCCCCTGGTGGCCAGCACAGGTCCTTGACACAACATTACTTATAACAATAAAAGTACCAACATATAAGACAATGATCTTATTCTTGGAATGGAGAATTTTCGCATGCCCTCAAAATGTAGCGAGAAATGCAATAATAGACATGAACTAAACTAGAGTGGTATAGTGTTATAATGGTCGCTTAGGGATCAGCTCACCATAACAACGATGCGCCGAATTAGTTATTTAAAGTGACTTGATATACGGTTTTAATAGCAATATATGCCATAAAATATGATTAAAATGCTATAATTCATCACTAATTGAAACATCTGTGTCTAAGAAGATGCCCACAGAGAAATTGAAAACTGTTGAAATCATAGAAAGACTTTCCCCCTTTGGCACCCAGAATGCAACAGAATTCAAACTGTTTCAATGGAAGGAGAAGAACTCTATCTTTAAAATATAGTGTTATTCCCCCTTCATTGAAAATAATAATGATTTTTACTTCAATTTTGATGACAAAACGCGTGGCAACTCAACAAAGACAACATGTTCTTGTATTCTTTAACAATTTTATAGTTTCACCCATACAGAGCCCCAGACAAACATGAGCAGACGACACTCTTCTATATGCTTCTATATATGTGTGGGGCTCCCTGCAGGGTAATGGATGTTTTTTATTTTATGTCCTAAAAATTGTAAGAAACATTTATTTAAAAAAAATGATAAAAAATTGTTAGGCCAATGCATTCTCTTATATATGCGAGGCGACCTATGGTCGACTCGCATATATAAGAGAATGCATTGGCACAGGGGAAAAAATCCCGACTTACGACTGGATTTGAGTCGGTAAGACTGCACAAAGGCATTGGCGTTTGTGGGTCTTCCAGAGAGAGAGATCCCCGATTTGGGTCCAACTCCGACTTGGTCGTCTCGGAGTATGCTATTTCTCTGGTCCCAGTTCTTTATATATAGAGGATCTCATATGAGTTTCTATTTTATACGGAATTTATCAACCGAGTTCACTAAATTCGATTTGAGCCGAGGTTTACCGAGGCTCAAATAGAATTTAGAGGACGAGGTTGATAAATTACGTATAAAATAGGACGAGTGTGAGATACCTTTTATCACATGATCAAATAAACCCTAAGCAACGCGAAATATTCATCGAAAACAACAATCATAAACTACAGCGATCGCACGTTATTTGAAGAACGCCGTGACGTCATCGCACGCGCTGATATTAAACGTGTCTATTACCGATAATTATGAAACTGCTTTTATAGCCAAATTATGTGATAAATAAAGATAAATATAACCGTATAATAACACATCACATTTAGCCTGTCGTGGAGAGCCAGTTAGATATTTGACCATATGTTCATTCCATTACACGATAACGCTACATTGCCATTCTGGTCGTCTGTCTCTGTCTATAAATATAACGAATGTGTATCTGTTAGTATGAATACTTCATGCATGTAATTCGCCAATGTTTTGTGTGTGTCTGTTAGTATGAATGCTTCTGGGAGTTTGTTTGTTATAAATGGAAGTCATGCATGTAATTCTCCAATGTTATAGATGTGTGTCTGTTAGTATGAATGCTTCTATGTGTATGGTTGTTGTAAATGGAAATCATGTATGTAATTCGCATGTTCACCACTTAGATGATGACTGTAAATATGTTGACTTTTGTTACCTGTTTATGTTCTTATAATTTATATTAATTGTATGCATTCTCTAAATATCTCCATGAATGGAGGAAATAAAGAATATATATATATATATATATATTATTAACACATGTACCCGTTGAGAAGGCCGTGTGTCCACACCGGATAAGTTGATAATACAAGGTTTTGAAGCTTCCTCTTTCAAATGGTATATAATATGGCATATATCATATATATGTTGAAGACCTCTGTTTGTCTGTATGTCTGTCTGTATGTCTGTCTGTATGTATGTCTGTCTGTATGTCATGTATACAAATCTACGATTCTCGACCGATCGGGACGAAACTTGGTACGTGTGTGTAGTTTGACCAGGCGGTCGACGTTGTCGTATTTGGCGAGCCCGTGCGGCGCCAGCTTCGCGCATGCGCAGACGAGATCTCGGAAACGGGTGGAGCTATCGACTTGAAATTTGCTATGTGAATGTATCTTGCCCCGGATACGAATTTTATCGGGTCGCCGAGCCCGTGTGACGCCAGCTTCGCGCATGCGCAGACCAGATCTCGGAAACGGGTGGAGCTATCGACTTGAAATTTGGTATGTGAATGTATCTTGCCCCGGATACGAATTTTATCGGGTCGCCGAGCCCGTGCGACGCCACCAACAAACAAAATTGATGGTACGGGTCTTATCTAATTCTAGTTATAGGTAAGAATTGTGGTAATGTGGTAACAAGATTAAAGGTACTCAATCCGAATTAACGTCCCTAAATTACTATTTCATTGGCTTCGGGGGTAAACAAATATTTGATTCGAGTCGAGTCGATGAACCCACCCATCAAAGCTCTGAGTGATCAGATATCGATTTTTGAAGTTTGTTATTTCTCGAGATGTGCAATTAAATGTGGCCCAGAAACACGTGGTCAAACGGATAGTCTCGGATAAAATTGCAGATGAAGATGGATAACTCCAAAATCAAAGTGACAATACGGCCAAATTTCGTTATACTTAAGTGGTAATACTGCCAAATTTTGTTGAACAGTGATAAATAACAAGTTTGGGGAAATTTGATACCATAGTTGACAGTGGTTAGCATTATTTTGTTGCTGTAAATCGATTCTGGTAACTAAAGCGTATTTTGAAGAAATATTGTTGTTGTATCTTGATGATATGGGACCGTCTGATCGGATTGAGTAACTTTAGTTACTGATAATTGCATATGTAGAGTAATGATCCCCGATACATACTAAACATATCTATCTCAACCGATGGGGGGAGACAGGAATATACTATGTAGAGTAACGATCCCTGATACATACTAACATAGCTATCTTAACCGATGGGGGAGACTGGAATATAATCGAACTATAAGTGACCCCAACCAAATTGCCAAGGTCATACTCGGAGAGGCCGCGACCTATGAGTTATGCAATACTAGCCACAAAGGAAAGAAGTCTTAGGTAATAGTTCCCAGTTCACCCATGGGTCAGTACAGACAAAGAGATGCACTAATGACGGCTACCAGTCATTAGCGATATATAAACCAGACATTAATCTACTCTTCAATCAGTTTCGGTCTTCAGACTAATTGGCAGATGTCAACATCCACCCGCTAAATTAATAAGCGGCGTTCCTGTCTTTCCATCCATCCAAGATTTGATTCATAACATTACTGTTATTACTATACATTGATATTAGATGTGAATAAATGATATACAAGAACTGACTTCATTCTTCCACATAGATGAAATGGTGCCGTGAGCAGGATCCGAACCTGCGTCGTCCCTTATGTAGAGTAATGATCCCCGATACATACTAAACATATCTATCTCAACCGATGGGGGGAGACAGGAATATACTATGTAGAGTAACGATCCCTGATACATACTAACATAGCTATCTTAACCGATGGGGGAGACTGGAATATAATCGAACTATAAGTGACCCCAACCAAATTTCCAAGGTCATACTCGGAGAGGCCGCGACCTATGAGTTATGCAATACTAGCCACAAAGGAAAGAAGTCTTAGGTAATAGTTCCCAGTTCACCCATGGGTCAGTACAGACAAAGAGATGCACTAATGACGGCTACCAGTCATTAGCGATATATAAACCAGACATTAATCTACTCTTCAATCAGTTTCGGTCTTCAGACTAATTGGCAGATGTCAACATCCACCCGCTAAATTAATAAGCGGCGTTCCTGTCTTTCCATCCATCCAAGATTTGATTCATAACATTACTGTTATTACTATACATTGATATTAGATGTGAATAAATGATATACAAGAACTGACTTCATTCTTCCACACATACGAACTGACAAAAATGACGCAAATGTTGATGGAATCCTATAGCATAACAGTAGCACAATCGTATTTCTATATAATATGTGACCCGTCATATCAAAACCGGTCGAAAGCCGAAAAATATTTTATTTTATTTATTTGTTGCATGCTATATAGTGTAATAAGAGCATTACATAGGTTGCACGTTTATGATGTTGTTGCTTTCCAAAGTTATAGGATTTTGAATGTCAGCTTGAAGCTCTTCCAGATAATCATATTTAAAGACAACAAATTAGCTAAATTCTGAATAAATATACACCACTATACATGTATGTCCAAATTACATACGCACATTAATAGACACAAACTTCACTTTATGCTACTTTGTTACAGAGTAGAACTATATACACATTATTTCGAATTTTTTGCATTTGTTTTTTATTTTATGTATTACTCAGTATCAGAAATCCCGACTTACGACTGGTTTTGATATAGCGGGTCACATATTTCTGATATATCGATCAACCATGTTCAATCAGC
This sequence comes from Siphonodentalium dalli, assembly GCA_032622095.1. NCBI lineage: Eukaryota > Metazoa > Mollusca > Scaphopoda > Gadilida > Siphonodentaliidae > Siphonodentalium > Siphonodentalium dalli. Next base: position 13,692,078 of record CP136067.1, read on the forward strand.
GACCGCGGAGATAATTATCTTCCCTGAAACCACTGGAGACTGGCGAAAAACCACCGGAGACCGGCGAAAAACCACCGTAGACCGGCGAAAAACCACCGGAGACCGGCGAAAAACAACCGGAGAAAAACCACCGGAGACCGGAGAAAAACTACCGGAGACCGGCAAAAAACCACCGGAACCCGGCGAAAAACAACCGTAGACCGGCGAAAAACCACCGGAAACCGGCAAAAAAAAACACCGGAAACCGATGAAAAACCACCGGATATCTGAGAAAAACCACCGGAAACCGGCGAAAAACCACCGGAGACCGGCGAAAAAAACCCGGAGACAGGCGAAAAACCACCAGAAACCGACGAAAGACATTGGTATATATAACAAGGGTCGATCTGTCCGGTCTCGTGGCCGTATAATAACAGACCGAGGTTTGTTCGATCACTATCTTTTGCAGATCTCTTTATTGTTTTGTGGAGGATAGGTCGCCTCGCATATATAAGAGAATGCATTGGCCTAAAAAAATCTTTTTTTACACTTTTTACCATTTTTTCTTACATTATTTAACAATTTTATAATTTTTTCTTACATTTTTTAACAATTTTTATAATATTTTTCTACATTCTTTGACAATTTTATCATTTTTAATATGTGTTAAACCAATGCATTCTCTTATATATGCGAGGCGACCTATGGTCGACTCGCATATATAAGAGAATGCATTGGCACAGGGCTGTTCTGTTGGGTAAAGGGTTAAATAATCTAACATCCGCGTCGTTTATAATCGATTGTTGACTCAAGAACCAAATAACCTTCAAGAAATAAATCAGGAGTGTTTGTATTTCGGAATGGAAATTACATAATTGGTGTTACACAATTAACGACTCTTGAGTGTTATCATATGTAGTTTTTTATCTTGACAACGCTGTCCCTCAATTCATATTATTGGTACTATGTTGAGTTGGATATCCATGCAGGAATCAAGAATAAAAATAGTTACAATGCCGCTCGTTCACAAGCTGTATTCATGCTCGAATTCCCACATATATATACATATATACATATCTATAGGAGGCATTTATCTCTATTGTAATTAAATCAATAAAACATTTGAAAATAAATTGGACGAAACACTCTTTAAAAATTATCAGCATTACATGTTATGAATTCAGATATTCCTAGTCGCTGGGTACGTTCCATTTTGGGTTAATCGGAACAGCGCCCGCCGCCCGATAAAAATAATGTTAATCGTATCTATAGTAATTTACTGAGAATTTCAACTTCCATATTACAGTTACCAGCCTTATTAGAGCGATGAAATGCAACGACATTCCAATCGGCAATTATTAGGAAATGTGTTGGTTTAGACAAACATTAGCAACGTTTTCAACATATAGTCGGAAATGTGCCAACATTCAGGGGTGTCACATTGGAGATCTGAGAAAAACCACCGGAAACCGGCGAAAAACCACCGGAGACCGGCGAAAAAAACCCGGAGACCGGCGAAAACCCCCGGAGACCGGCGAAAAACCACCAGAAACCGACGAAAGACATTGGTATATATAACAAGGGTCGATCTGTCCAGTCTCGTGGAGGATATCTTAACTAGCACTAGTAGTATGTGATAAATCCATAAATCAAATTAATGGGAATAAAACCCCTGTCACACTCAGGCCGGCGCTCTCACTGTGCTGCAAAAGTACCAACATATGAGTAACACGCAGGAGGAGCGCCGAAAACTGTCGAAAATAGTCAAACTTTTAAAACAAAGTATGCTCCTATTGCGTTCCTACTTTGTCAAGTCTCGCGCTCTTAGTGCGTTCAAGTCGCTGTCTTTGTGATGCTAGTACGTTCGCAAAACGTTCTCTGCGCGGGCGCGGAGAGTATAGATAGCGCCACCTGCGTTCTCCAGTCATAGTCAGTTTTTAAGTTGTGGGGAAAATACCTAACACTCCGCAATAGATTAGCTGTCCGATTAAACTACGGTCACACTCCGCTGCGATCAGGCCGGCGCTTGCATTGCGCTGAAAAATAATCAAAGCGCCAAGCAAAGCGCAGTAAGGTATCCAAGAACGTATTGGTGACGCAGTGGACACTGGCTAGGACGGGAGAGGGTCCCCGTGATCGCCCCAGAGCGCCGCGCTTGTTTTGTGCATGCACAAAACAAGCGCATATGTTCGGCGTTCTGACCAGGCGTAGTACCGTTGCCATGACAGCGCAAAGCGTACTAACAACGCAATGACAACGACTTGAACGCATTAAGAGCGTTTACGACGTGGAGGAAACGCAGTGAGAGCGTATGAGAACGTGAGACTTGACAAAGCAGGAACGCAATGGGTCGTAAAAAGAGCGCGAAAACGTGATAATCGGGATAGGGGCATAGCTTGTCACGCGCGCCGCATGTATGACTGGTGGGGAGTTTATCAATGGGTGTTTTATTAGTTTTATTTATAGAATGGAAATTTTTGGGAATATTTAAAAGTCAAACTGCGAGCTGGAGGCCGAGTCCCGTAAAAGGTGCTTGTAGTTGGGGATATTAAATTTCGTTTATTGTGTTAATCAACGTTGATTAATGTTGATTTTTGGTTTGTGGTAAACTATATGTGTATTACAAATGAAAGAAATTTCTGCAGCCCACTGGGGGGTTGTGGTCGGAGACGGTCGAGTCGACCACCGGTTCGTTAATTTGGTGCTGGTTGTTATTGTTATTTAACGGAATTCTGAGTTGGTCATTCGCAAAACCAATATATTTTATATTCTACAATTACATTCTTGGGTTTATAATATATGATCTTGAGCGCGTTACCATTTCTGACATTGGTTCTCTTGTTTTAACAGATTGAAAATTTCTGACAATTTTCCGCGCTTCCACTGTGCGTTACTCGTATTTTGATACTTTTTCAACTCAAAGCAAATGCCAGCTTGATCGCAGCGGAGTGTGACAGTGGTATGAGCAGACCGCATTTCAAAGTGGGATCGTAGTGTAAACCTGCTGTAAACGCCGGAAGAACGCCATGTATAACGATTGGGCGTAAAGCGAGCGCCAGAGTCGCAGTGGCAGCACAATGTGGACGTTCTATGAGCGGGAACCAGTCCATAACACCCATGACAGCGCAGAAAGAGCGCAATAAGTTTTGGACAGAGCCTCATTGAGCGTATTAAGGACGGGAAAGGCACGTAGGGATAATTTGCTTAAGCTCACTGTAGTCGCAAAAGACAAGATTAATTTCTTGCTGCGACCACGAGAAGCTAATATGCGCTCTTGCTACGTACACATAACGCTCACGTCGCTCGATTGGCGCTTTGCTTTGCGCTTTCACGGCGACAGTACTACGTCCTGGTCAGAACGCCGAGCCTCTGCGCTTGTTTTGTGCATGCATAAAACAAGCGCGGCGCTCTGGCACCTATGGGCGACCATGAAGATCCTCGGCCGTTGTAGCCAGTGTCCACTGCGTCACCAATCGGTTCTTGGGGACCTTAGTGCGTTTAGGTGGGCGCTTTGATACTTTTGCAGCGCAATGAGAGCGCCGGCCTGAGTGTGACGGGGGCTTTAGATGGTTGTATCGATATATTCCATGTTCTTACAGATTTGGCATTACGGTATGTCATGTTACTGTACATAGGCTTGTTCGACCACTCTTTGTCCGGTCTCCAGTGTCGCCCGATGCTTTCATGTAAGATATATCCACTGTAGCTAGCTGTGCGTGCAAGGTTGTTGATGACGCATGTGCCAAAATTTAGGGAATTATTTAAGGAATATGACTGATTCATTATTATTATTATTATTATGGGGACCCGTGGTGGCTAGCTGCCAACAAAACGCCCAAATAAAGCTTCAACAGCCTAAAATATCTTCGGTCTGTCTCAATAACACCATACAAATATGGATATCATTGGAACCGGTTCATTGACCACATTGTGATGGTTACAGTTATGCCCTGTGCCAATGCATTATCTTATATATGCGAGTCGACCATGGTTCGCCTCGCATATATAAGAGAATGCATTGGCCTAAACAAATCTTTTTTAACACTTTTTACCATTTTTCTTACATTCTTTAACAATTTTATAATTTTTTCTTACATTTAAAAAAAAAATTTATAAGATTTTTCTACATTCTTTGACAATTTTATCATTTTTAATATGTGTTAAGCCAATGCATTATCTTATATATGCGAGGCGACCTATGGTCGACTCGCATATATAAGAGAATGCATTGGCACAGGGCTGTTCTGTTGGTTAAAGGGTTAAATAATCTAACATCCGCGTCGTTTATAATCGATTGTTGACTCAAGAACCAAATAACCTTCAAGAAATAAATCAGGGGTGTTTGTATTTCGGAATGGAAATTACATAATTGGTGTTACACAATTAACGACTCTTGAGTGTTATCATATGTAGTTTGTTATCTTGACAACGCTGTCCCTCAATTAATATTATTGGTACTATGTTGAGTTGGCTATCCATGCAGGAATCAAGAATAAAAATAGTTACAATGCCGCTCGTTCACAAGCTGTATTCATGCTCGAATTCCCACATATATATACATGTGTACATATCTATAGGAGGCATTTATCTCTATTGTAATTAAATCAATAAAAACATTTGAAAATAAATTGGACGAAACACTCTTTAAAAATTATCACCATTACATGTTATGAATTCAGATATTCCTAGTCGCTGGGTACGTTCCATTTTGGGTTAATCGGAACAGCGCCCGCCGCCCGATAAAAATAATGTTAATCGTATCTATAGTAATTTACTGAGAATTTCAACTTCCATATTACAGTTACCAGCCTTATTAGAGCGATGAAATGCAACGACATTCCAATCGGCAATTATTAGGAAATGTGTTGGTTTAGACAAACATTAGCAACGTTTTCAACATATAGTCGGAAATGTGCCAACATTCAGGGGTGTCACATTGGAAATTTCTAACAGTAGGAAAACGTGAGGAACCAGTTGAATGGTTCCAACCGAAAGTCAGGGGTGCAAATGATGGAGTAGTGGAATGTTCAAGTCGTACACCCCACGGAGACCCTCTGACAACGTCCCTTGACTCGTGTTATAGGTGGCAGGGTCATTCAACCCTATGAGTGAGACATTTTGTTGGGTCTTTTGTTGTGGGCACAGACAAAATATATGGGACACAAACTATGTCAGTCCCCATAGCTACACCCCTGCAAAAACAGAGAAAACTTAAATTTTTAAATGTCAAATTTGACCTTAGTAGTTGAATATCCATATAACTATATAGCTACATAGTCCAGGTATATGCGAGTTAATATAATTATGTGTGTGTACTCACTGAATTTTGGCAGATCCATATCCATTGTTGGGAGAACACGAAAGTGAGTAATGTCTTATAAATGTCTCTTTAAATAATCACGAATCAAACAATTCCTGTATGTTTACACTCGAACAGAACGATTACGAAACTGCGGAAGTGCACACCATTTATATATGAATGACATCCATTTAGTGTGTACCACAACGTGCTGCAGTATAGCGTTGACGGTCGATGAACCGATAAATTGGAGTATCCTGAATGATTCGCCAGAAGTACAACTTCGTGTAATGGAATACAGGGACAAGTATTATTAGAGACGGTTTGGACCGTATGGTACGTACACACGTTACCGGAGAGGAGTGACACAGATGTCAACAAATTTATCGACTAACTGATAACATGAGTAGGAAGTCCTACGGGAGATGTAAACAGATTTATCGATGATCCAATAACTCTATTAGAAAGTCCTCCAAGACTCTAAATCTCATGAAAGAATCGTCACAAATCCAACATCGAACAATTGTTTATTCACGTTGTTGATACCTTTTGTTGTTATTGTTGTTGTTTTTGTTTTTGTTGTTGGTGGTGGTGGTATTACTGTTGTTGTTGTTATTGTTGTTGTTACACGTTATATATATGGTGACACGGTTATTTGGCTGGTCGATGATCCGGCAAATCAACCAAGAAGTCCTTTAACTGTAGGAATCTCTTCTGAATGAATCGTCAGGAATAAAAATCAAAACAATGAACACCTGGCGAATATGACTATTGGAGATTGAACACGTTACACGAGTATAGTGATTAGTGATACCGTTGTAAACAAATAACCATTCAGTAGCAACATTAACCCTTTACCCAACAGAGCGGCCCTGTGCCAATGCATTCTCTTATATATGCGAGTCGACCATAGGTCGCCTCGCATATATAAGAGAATGCATTGGCTTAACACATTAAAAATTATAAAATTGTTAAAGAATGTAAGAAAAAATGGTCAAAAGTGTTAAAAAAAGGATTATTTTTAGGCCAATGCATTCTCTTATATATGCGAGGCGACCTATGGTCGACTCGCATATATAAGAGAATGCATTGGCACAGGGCATAACTGTAACCATCACAATGTGGTCAATGAGCCGGTTCCAATGATATCCATATTTGTATGGTTTTATTGAGACAGACCCAAGATAATTTAGGCTGTTGCAGCTTTATTTGGCCGGTTTTTGGCCGGTTTGTTGGGTAAAGGGTTAATGGTTAGAGGGTTAACGACATCCATGTAATACGTACACTACCACGTGTTGCAGGATTATGTCGATAGTCGATGAACCAGGATTCTGTCGATAGTCGATGAACCAGGATTATGTCGATAGTCGATGAACCAGGATTATGTCGATAGTCGATGAACCAGGATTATGTCGATAATCGATGAACCAGGATTATGTCGATAGTCGATGAACCAGGATTCTGTCGATAGTCGATGAACCAGGATTATGTCGATAGTCGATGAACCAGGATTATGTCGATAGTCGATGAACCAGGATTATGTCGATAGTCGATGAACCAGGATTCTGTCGATAGTCGATGAACCAGGATTATGTCGATAGTCGATGAACCAGGATTATGTCGATAGTCGATGAACCAGAATTATGTCGATAATCGATGAACCAGGATTATGTCGATAGTCGATGAACCAGGATTATGTCGATAGTCGATGAACCAGGATTATGTCGATAGTCGATGAACCAGGATTCTGTCGATAGTCGATTAACCAGGATTATGTCGATAGTCGATGAACCAGGATTCTGTCGATAGTCGATGAACCAGGATTATGTCGATAGTCGATGAACCAGGATTATGTCGATAGTCGATGAACCAGGATTATGTCGATAGTCGATGAACCAGGATTATGTCGATAGTCGATGAACCAGGATTATGTCGATAGTCGATGAACCAATAATGGAACAAGAAGTCCTCTAATTGTCTAAATATCTTCTGAATGAATCGTCGGGAACCAATCAAAACAAAGAATGAATCGTCGGGAACCAATCAAAACAAGGTTTATCCTTGGATATTATATGAGTACTCCTATATAGTGACACAATAATTACTGCTGTAAGCACAATTGTCGATGAACCGATAACTGGAGTAGGTCGTCCTCCGAGTGTTGGAATATCATGTGAGTCAATAGTCAATAGTCAGTAGTTAGAAGTCAGTAGTCAGTAGTCAGTAGTCAGTAGTCAGTAGTCAGTAGTCAGTAGTCAGTAGTCGGTAGTCAGTAGTCAGTAGTCAATAGTCAGTAGTAAATAGTCAGTAGTCAGTAGTCAGTAGTCAGTAGTTAGAAATTCAACTTCGAGAATGTCCAATGGGAGAAAATAATGGTTAGAGGTTATATGACGTGACACGCAGAAGTCAGTAGTCAGTAGTCGGTAGTCAGTAGTCAATAGTCAGTAGTCAGTAGTCAATAGTCAATAGTCAGTAGTCAGTAGTCAGTAGTCAATAGTCAGTAGTCAGTAGTCAGTAGTCAGTAGTTAGAAATTCAACTTCGAGAATGTCCAATGGGAGAAAATAATGGTTAGAGGTTATATGACGTGACACGCACACACGTTATATACACGTATAATGTCACCTATGTAAACACATGTGTCGATAAACCGATAACTTTATGAGCAAGTCACCCAAGAGTTGGAATATCATCTGAATCAATCGACACAATCGCAGATTGGAACAAATCGAAGCTGGTCGTAGGATGTGATTTGGTGTGATAGGCGCACACGTTAAATCGAAGCTGGTCGTAGGATGTGATTTGGTGTGATAGGCGCACACGTTAAATCGAAGCTGGTCGTAGGATGTGAAGGGTGTGTAATTCGTATAAATTATCGATGACTCACACATTGATCACCATCAGGGCACGCAGACACAATAATAATAAAATGTTTTCTTTCTCGTCCGGGAACTCGATGTATAGATTTGTTATATCAATAGACTTCTAAACAAATTTGTCGATTAGCCGATATCTACTGTATTAGGGAAGTCGTCCGAGAATCTTAATCTTCTAAATGAATCGTCACAAATGTAACTTCGAGCAATGAAGAACAAATCGAAGTTAATTATTTGGTGCGATATAACCAAACACAATATATGAGTGCAGTGTCACCGTACTGTTGTAAACTAATGTATCGATGGACCGATATGTACTGTATTAATACGTATTCCGATAGTTTAAATCTCCTGAATGAATCGCCAGAAATGCAACTTCGAAAAATGAAGAACAAAGTTATTATTTCTTGTGATATTCACACACGTAAAACAAGTCGATCGACACGGTTGTAAACACAGATCTGTCAACAAATACGCGGCGCGATGGATGAATAGGAAACATGAAACTCGGGGAATATCTGCAACAGTACGTTTCATATCGCACAGACGACATGTGTAGTTATTTCAAGTAGCCATAGCCCGCTATGACGTCACATACTGATTCCCCTGTAATGATTTTATGTGCAGATGCCCCGCTATGACGTCACATACGGATGCTCGTGTTGTGATACGTCTAGATGACCTAATTTTTTACCGACTTTCCTTTCACTAGGAATCTTGACGTTTAGTGCTATCGGACTCCAGTTGACTATAATAATTGCCCCGGATAATGCAGCCGACAACGATATTATAGTATACACTTGAGTTATGACACGTCGGTGTATGTCTCACATTATGGATCTTAACAGGACGCTCCATAGTGATCCATCTATTCTATAGACTCATCTGGGTGTTTTTATGTTATGGCTGACACGGGACTTTTATCCCTGCTAAGTAATTAAGACAGTCGCGCTCTTTACAAGATTTCATCGACGATATGACACGGTATTACTTGATGGTAATGTAGATATACTATAGCTTGATGTCACGATCGGAGATGTCGGATACATAATGTTATGTATGGGGTGTACACCCCCGGAAACATGGTGTCACAAAACCGGAGGGTGTCACCAACATCCGCGAGTGAATGTGAATAAATTCTCAAGTTGACAATTAGATTATGCCATGAATCTCTACTCTGGCTAATGTCCGTAGAGATCTTATTCCACCGGTACAAAACATGGGAACTTTTTTTAGTAGTTTTGACATGGAACCTTAAAGTCGAAAACATAACACGGGAATATATTTCTTAGTTATTATCTGTTCCTTAATAATGTACTTCGCTGTAGGTGAATGTCCCAAATCGATATTGTATATGTTTGGGAGCCGATATCGCAATAAACACTGAATTAATTACCATTCATTACTAATTTCTTAACTGTACTGTAAGCGACGCAAAGCGAAATCGCTCACAAAATCGTTTAACCGTTTACCCAACAGAAGGGCCCTGTGCCAATGCATTCTCTTATATATGCGAGTCGACCATAGGTCGCCTCGCATATATAAGAGAATGCATTGGCTTAACACATTAAAAATTATAAAATTGTTAAAGAATGTAAGAAAAAATGGTAAAAAGTGTTAAAACAAATTTTTTTTTAGGCCAATGCATTCTCTTATATATGCGAGGCGACCTATGGTCGACTCGCATATATAAGAGAATGCATTGGCACAGGGTATAACTGTAACTATCACAATGTGGTCAAGGAGCTGGTTCCAATGATATCCATATTTGTATGGTTCTATTGAGACAGACCGAAGATATTTTAGACTGTTGAAGCTTTATTTGGCCGGTTTTGGCCGGTTTGTTGGGTAAAGGGTTAATCGAATCGAAATTTCGATTTGGGACCTTTGCCTGAAGTGAAGAACATCATTAAGGATCAGATAATAACTCAGAAATATATTCCCACGTTAAAGAACATCATTAGGGAACAGATAATAACTAAGAAATTTATTCCCCACGTTAATGTTCGAATTCATAAGATTCCCTGTCAAAATTTCAAAATGTTCCCAAGTGTTTTACTGGTGGAGTATGATCTCTACGTGCGTTATCCAGAGTTGAGATTCATGGCACAATCTAGTTTGTTGTTTTATAGAGCCGATATTCAGAATGAGCAGGTGATGCCACAGTGTCCTGGGCCCACAAACAAGGTACCCCGCCTTGCTCACCGGAAGCTTATATTATGCTTATGATGAACAGACAGTCTGCCGTACGAGCAGTTTTAGCCAGTCAAAAATAAAATTAGTGTAAATAAAATTGTAGAGAATCCTGAATATCATGAATTGATTACACGATGGTATACACTTACAAAGCCCAAAATTTACAACTATAAATTCCACAACAGTCGTAGTCAGGTTATATTGTTTATATAAACATCGGAGGTGCCCTTGTTGTTAGCGGGAGGTATCGGAATCCACCGAGATCGTATCGGGCGCATAAATTCCTATATTGTACAGATATCCGGGTTATCATATATGTGTATTTTACATATTGAATATCGGTATACATAAATTATGGCATCCAGGTGAGACATAAAAATCTCTCGCGGAAAACAGACGCAACCGAGAAAATAACAGTGAGCCCCTACGAAATGTTACCACCGCATGTCAGTCGGTTCCCCTAGTTCACCACAGCACCCCAATTATAGCGAATTATTTCCAGATAGGTTCTCATTTCAACTGAGTAGAAATGTTACCCATCGCATGTCAGTAGGTTCTCCCAGTTCACCACAGCCCTCCAATTATAGCGAATTATTTCAAGATAGGTACTCATTTCAACTGAGTAGAAATGTTACCCATCGCATGTCAGTCGTTTCCCCCAGTTCATCGCAGCACCCCAATTATAGCGAATTATTTCAATAATGTGTTTGACTCTTGTGCCAGAAGTTCCAAGGTCTTCGCGGTGAGTAGATGGGGAAAATGCAATCATGTTTTAACAAGATCTTCGCTAGGACGTGGCAATTACGCCCGTTTTGATTTCAAAAGGTTGTTTTTTCACGGGCCTATAATAAAAACCAACCATTAATAAATCCGCTGCATCATGGGGATGACTGTAATAGTCTAGGGGCTACCAGGACAAATATGAGCCCGTTTCTGCCAAACGTGTGAGCAAATTGCTGTTGTTTTTTTAATAAAGCCTGGTATCTTTTGGATTAGAAAACTCCATGATATCAAGCTCTATTTCACAGCTTAATACCGCAAATGTGGACGGGAGTACCATGACCTTATGAGAAAAAGAGATTCCTAAATATTGGGGATTGGGTTAATAAAGTGATCGTTGTTTTGCAAATTATGAGCAGCATGTGACATTTAATATGTTCAAGACAGGTACTTATTTCAGCTGAGTATAAATGTTACCCACCTTATGTCAGTCATGTTATGTTTAATGGCTTGATTGTCTGATAAACTACAAAACGTAATACAACCCGCCGCTAGATACGCAACAATGAGATAACAGTGTGGAAGTGTCAAGAACCGTGTGTGTGTATCTATACTTAACAACACCCATACGATATGCTAATACAAATGTAAGAAGAACACGTCGATTTGCCTAGCAGTTATTAAAAGTAATAATAGTTTTCGTAAATATGCCCCAAGTATGAACACAACCAGGCGGTCGATGGCTGACATGTACTGGAGTCAGAACATCCGATATCAACGAGGGGCTCCAAACATACTGGAGTCAGAACATCCGCTATCAAGGAGTATGAACGAGGGGCTCCAAACATACTGAAGCATAAAATAACTTATTCCTGTTTTCTTGAAGCGACATCCAAATTGACGTATATAATGCTTGCATGTGACATGGAAGAGTCACTCATTTATATTCTCATCGATTTGATGCAGAAATGAAACGAGAGCACTCTTGTGGCCGAAGTTCCAAGGTCTTAAAACATATTTAACAAGAGCATCTCTGCGGCGTCTCAAAATTCGCCAGTGGTAATTTCAACGCAGGACCATAACTCTCGTGACTCTCGTGGTGGGCGGAATGCAAATTCGAACTTCACCTCTATTTTTGGCTAGAAAACTTGTTACTTACTAATGTTATCACCCGGAAACGAACAGTGAGTGCAAAATCCAACAAAAAGGGCCGTAACGCCGGTAAAAATTGGCGGGCAGAGTCCGAATTCGAACTTGACCTCTATGTTGTGCTGGTAAACACAAATACCAAATCTCATTTCATTAATTTCACACTCATCAAAGTTATCATCCTGGAACGAACAAAAAGCGAACGGACGGACAGACAGATAGACCAATAACAGAATAGGTCCCATTTTGTTAAAAACCGGCGCATAAAAACACCACTACCAGATACACTGCACCGTGGATATGTCTATAGTAGGCTATGGTCTACTAGGGAAAATGTGAACCCGTTTGTGCCAAACATGCGGGTAAATTGCTATTGTGTTTTTTTTTCGAAAAACCTGTTATCTCCGGCCGCAGAAAACACGTGGTACCAAGCTTTGAGTCCACAGCATAACGCCTTAAATATGCGCGGGAGTACCACTTCCCTATACAATTAACGATATATCTAAATATGCGCGGGAGTACCACTACCCTTACAATTAAAGTTATATATAAATATGCGCGGGAGTACCACTTCCCTATACAAGTAACGAAATATATAAATATCGGGGATACGGTTAATAAAGTGATCGTTATTCACAATTTTTTCGTAAATTATGAACAGAATGTGACCTTTAATATGTTCAAGATATGTACTTATTTCAGATGATGTTAACGTTAGGTCATGACATTGAACTTTTCCTGAAGGTCAAATATTATAGCAGAATGGAAAATAACAATTTGCCCTGATCTCGTTGTTGGGATCTCGTTGTTGTGATCTCGTTGTTGGGATATCTGGACAAAATTATGTTGTACTTACTTCTGATGAAATACATGACAATAAAAGCAGGTTTTGCATTGACTCTTATCTATATGTCTTAACTCCCTACTGACTACCATCACTCGGGAGAATGTGGATAAGATCGACATTTTGATAAACAATTGTGTTCGCTTAATGAATAATAAATGTAAATATGATCATATAACCCAATTTGTATTCCAAGAGCACATCATGACATTCAGATTTAGGATTCAGTTTAAATGCGCTGTAATTGTGTTCAAATCTCTCCACATGGAATCACCTGATTATATCACGGACATGTTTCAAGTGAGATCGGGAGGAATAACTCGGTCCAACACCACCGGATTCCACCTGAATACCATCGGCGGCAAACCGAACAATAAGCATGGAAAGTTATGCTTCCGGGAAGTGTCCATTGCGCTATGGAACAAACTGCCTATGAACATCAGGCGCTGTCACTCTGTTCAAAGTTGCTGAAAACATATCTGTTTCGTCAATGTTTTCAGTTGCCAAATTGACATTATTCGCACTTATTTTCGATTCACTAATTTTTTATGTATTCCATATTCGTGATTTGTTACTTTTTAGCTGTGTACGTAGCTGTTTTTAGGTAGTATTTTAATTCTCCTTGGCCTCTTTTAAACTCACATATCTTTTAGTATCCATATTATGTTATCTCTTTGTTTTAAACTGTACATGTATTTCTATTGTAAAGCGCATTGAAACTAATTTACTGTCTAATGCGTTTTTAAATGTAAATATAATAATATGGACTAAAGATAGATATTTAAGAACCATTGACTCGTTGGAAATTATAACCTCATTTACTTTACTTTTATGGCAGACAAAATATTTAAATTAGTTCACTGTTTTCCGGTACCAAAAACTTCTGTGGAATATATTTTTTTCTTCAAAAGTGCAGTTCTTATATCCGTGATAACATATCTAAAGATCACGAGAGGAGACTTATTTTTTCGTGAAATTTAGTGATTTAATGATTTTACGCCAGATATATTCAGAGAAACAGATTGAATTAAAGTTATATATTGACTGGTAAGGAGGACATAGTATGAGTTATTTTGCGACCACTAGTCCATAAATGTGGTCTGTTGTAAACCTGATTGGTCCGAATTGGTTCTGATACGATGTGTGTGTTAACTTGTTGGCAAACATAGCGTCGCGTCAGAACTAAACTGTTCTATATCAATTTTGGCGGGAAAATGAGATATTGGTATATATCTTTCGATTCGGTGGGTGATTTTCTGTCGGATAATCACCAGATATCGTGTCTAGCTACACCAAATTTGAATGAGAGGCTGTGTAAATCTGTTTCATCTCAAAAGCTCACTTTTTTGACAGCGCTATATTGTTCTATCTCCACTGTGGACCAATGAATATATTTATTTTGTACCACGTGATTAAATGAATTTCAGTGCTAAAATGTTTTATCTGACTTTCAGTAGAAAGCAATGGAACCCGAACTTGGCAGACTCCAGCGAAGTGACTAGTTTGAAAAAATGCTGTCTCACTCCCAGGTGGGAAATTATTTTTTCTAGGATAATTATTTTGTTAAAATAACAAAGAAAATGGAGTTATTTGCGATTTTTGCGAATTTATATCATTGAAAAACACGAAAACCACTATAGCACGGAATAAAAACAGAACAATTTTAGACAAACTGTTCTATCTCCAAAGTGTTTTTCCGTGATTACACCAAAGATATAATATGTTTTGTCTCGAAAATCGTCATATAATAGTATTTTTTACACCATCTATCATACCGGCTGTGTACGCTGTTTCAAAACAGAATGAGAATATGTGAACCGGGGTCAAAACTCGATTTCCATCAAAAATTAAAATATGGAGATAGAACACTTTGGTTATGACGCGACGATAGGGTGGTGTGTTTTGACACTTTTAACTCCACCAGGGCAACCCGAGTCACCACTCCAAATTTGGTCCAGGTCTTGGAGAAAAATCTGGACAGACAGACGGATGGACATACATATCCTACTCTACTATATATATAATATCGGCACAGCAGCGAGATATAAGACGATCTACTTTTTATAAAGAACATACAATACAATAATTAATTTGTATAGAGCTCAATATTATGAGTACATATTCAATTCAATTCTTTAATCTCAATAAATCAATAATCATGATATATGAGATATACAAGATTCAAATACAAATATATGACAAAAGCACATTTAACAGGTACATAAATATATTTTATAGTATATGTAATATTAATGTTAATGCATACATTGAAGGCACATCCACCCAAAAACAGGGGGGATGTGCCCGATACTATATATAAGACTATCTATTTATTTGATACTTTGATACTCGCGTCATTTACGCAGGAATACTGTCATACCGACATGCATATACATAAATGTTGACTTGAGACGATGGGGCACATGAGCCACGGATATAACTTTGAATTTGGAAAAACAAAGAAAAAAACGCATGGACAAAATCTGCATTGTATGTTTTAATCGGCATATAACTTGAGGTCGAAGTTGTGGATGTATTCGAATAATAATGTTTAGAATAAAGCCGGGCTTCAAATAAACATACAGAGACACCGTTGCTAATAGACCCCATCGCATCGAGTGCATGTCCACATCAAGTAAATCCTGCGTGCTCAGTGAGGATCAAGCGAATCCTGTCAAAATCGTGCTCAGGTCAACTGAGTGGCACGCGTCAGGTACTATTTCACGCGCTTTACATTACATCGAGCTCATTGTCTAATCAGCATAATACATGTACATGCACATATATCTAGGAATTAAATGCTACATCAAAGAGATATGTTTTGAGGTCGGTCTTAAACTTATTTAAATCAGTTAATATTTTCAAGTGAGGTGGAATGCTATTCCATAGATGTGGACCTGCAAATGAAAATATCCTATCGCCAAACGTTTTCTGTTTGTTGAAAGGAATGTACAAAAGCATACTACTATCAGATCGTACACACATTTCTGTCTTTGATCATATCCTGTATATACAATGGTGACATGTTATTACGAGATTTGAATACAAGCAAAATAATTCTGAACATGATTCGATACTCCATTGGCAGCCAGTGTAATTGCTTGAGAACTGGGGTGATGTGGCTGCCAACTGAAATGAAATTGGAGTTGCTACGAGGGTGTTTGTGGCTAATCTTGACATCGATTTCTAACATTGTGAGAAGTCCACGATTGTTGTATACGCTCACATTCTCCACAATAAAACCGGTTGTACGATCCCCTTCAAAATAATGTATGCTCACACTCTCCACAATAAAACCGCTTGTACGATCCCCTTCAAAATAAGTTACCTTCCTTGAAAAAATCCTATTCTTCTAAAATTATAATTGAAATGTGGAATCAATGAACACTTACAATCTTCCAAGTTCCAGCACTATATACAGGAACTATATACAGGCACTATATACAGGCACTATATGCAGGCACTATATACAGGCACTATATACAGGCATGCACAGACAGGGGGTGTGGGAGTGTCTCACTATATACAGGCACGCACATACAGGGGGTGTGGGGGTGTCTGACTGTGTCTCACCCCCTAATGGGGACAACAATTTTCAATATTTAATGACTCAAATTCCAATAGTTGGAAACAAAAGTAACAAGTAAATCGAATTATCTAAGAGATTCAATAAGAGTTCGCGATGTTATGACTCCGAATTGGTGACGGTTGTTTATTTCCGACTCCGACAATTCTAAATACTCGTCACCAATTTTCCAATTCTGGATTTGTACAAATTGTTTTCTCAGAATCCAAATTCCGAACCAGGATTCTATTATGTTTTACAGTCAAGCTTTTCAAATCATGTGGTGCTTTCATTCAATATATCGTTAACATGTTGATATTTATATATTTTAAACATGTTTTTTTTATTATTCCTGCAAGGTGCATAGCAATGTAATGTCAATGTTACATGTTAATACACAGTCATTTGAGTAAATAAATTCCAGTAATGCTCATTACATGAACACCTTAATGACATTGAAGGCAAAGCATTTCCTTTAAGTTCAGACTGGTATGTTTTACCAACCACAGCTTCACGGTCTATTAGCATTTTCAAACCTCCATATCTATCAGATGACAGCTTTAACGATATAACAATCATTGTGTGTGTTATAACTTGTGACTCCTTGGAATTTGACTACCGGTAACTCATATTCGTTCCTCAACCATATTCTGATTAATATCATGTATAATGTACATGTACTGCAGGCACAGTGTACTGAATACATACGGGTAGCTAGGTGCGCGAATTCAATGTGCGCGAATTCAAAACTTAGCGACAAATAGTACTGCGCGAATTTAACTACGGTAAGGTGTAGTATAAAATTTCCCAAAACGTGTTTTATATCAAAACAAATTTCAACGAAATTTGGCCGGATTTTCAAATATCTAACACCAAAGCCACTTGAATTTACAGTTATCCATCTTCATCCGCAAATTCGCACGAGAAGCGTCGACTTGGCGAATATTCGCCAGGCCGCCAGAAATCTTGGGAAATTCTGAAAATGCCTTGGATAAATCGATATATTCGTTACAGCAAGTATCAATATACTTGCACAGTGATATATTTCCCATTGCCTTTTATTCCGCTCTGATCACTCCGAATTTCCAGAAAAGAATGAAGCTTCTTGTGTGTGTTTGATATATAATTCCACCAGAAGAAACACGTCTGATGTTTAATAGCATATAAGACTGGCGTTGTATCTTAGCTCCATAAATAATAATAATGTTGTGAAAACAAAAATTATATGTTTGAAAAGTGACCAAAATAATAGCAATTCGAGCAGGTGGTGATGCGCTTATTCTTTGTTTCTGGATGCTCTGTTTTTTTTTTTGCTGTAAAATTGATGCGATCTGGTAGTGTCTCCGTGAAATAAGTGACACATACTGTAATTTAGATCCACGCATTGTAAATATACAATGAATGGATAACGGAGTACAAAACAACATTGAAACTAGCAAGAATAATTGACAGCAATACATGTATATATCGGATTTATCTGTAAGAATAATAAACATCACATGGGAATAGTTCACACCTTTCTATCAAAAATTGCACTAAATTATTAAGAACTATCTACCCTGTCCTATATAGATGTCCTCCTAACGGGACAACATGTTTATGGTAGTTAAAACTAATATAGTATAATATAGTATGGACGTACTAGCGTTTATGACTCGTGTATGGGCTGACGTGTTGAGAAATAACGTCATACGTAATGACATTAAACAACTTTTGGGAAACCACGAAAACAATGCAATTATTGTCATTAATAGTATATAAGTTATTTCGAACGAAGAATCTTCATAGAAAAAGAGTTTTTACAATAAAGAACCCTCGATCTCACTCTTTTAGAATATAGAACCTTTAGAATAAAAAAAAAGTTCAGAATAGCTAACCTTCAGAATAGCGAAACGGTGGTATAGTGAAACTGTGGAATAGTGAACCTTCGGAACAGATAACCAATGTATAGCTGTTTTTGTTACTCCATTTTTATGGTAGTGTATGACTCGTTTGCCGGCTGACATTAGTAATGACATTAAAGATCATTTGGGAACCCACGAACAAATTACAACTATTCTTTTAAATAGTCTATAAGCTATTTCGAACGAAGAATCTTCATAGAAAACAAGTTTTCACATTAAAGAACCCTCTATCTCAATACTTTTAGAATATAGAATCTTTAGAATAAAAAAACCTTCGGAATAGTGAATCTGCAGATCAGAAAACCTTCGGAATAGAGACATGAACCCCACATTTAACCAAGTTCAAATTAATACCCATATTTTAAACCTAGCCGGCATATTAAAACATGTTATATTACTTTGAAATTGTGTGTTTAAATCTATATGGTGTTGTAAGAAGGGTAGTTCCAACTAAGTTTTTCAGAAGTTGTCCTCCAATCCCTTATAGTTATGTATTAATATATAAGACAACAACAAATATAATGGAATCAAGAACAATCTATCTTACATATGAAACTAGACATTTTGATGATGTAAGGTCATATGAAGTTCACTTCAACTGAGGACTCCGGCGATATGCGATGCTCGTTGTTACCTAAACAAGTGTTGACTTCAAGATAATCTTATTATATCAAGATCACTACACTAAAACACATCAGACAACACAAACGAAGCCCTTTTGATTATTAAATATCATATTTAAATTGAAGCAGTCTTATGTACAGCCTTTGGCTCATCCAATATTAGATAAATCACAGCACATTAAACTTTCATCACCAAAGAATCGGCGCATGAACGATGCCAAAGAACATGAACGGAAACATTAAATCGCCGAGGAATAGGAGCCATTGTTAGATAATTTCAAAGCATCGTTCAGGGGCACAATATTAATAACCTGGTAGCTATTCTCGTCAACATATAGTTGGCCTCCACGTCTTTATCTGTGCCATGTTCTTGATTTTACTTGGGTGGAACGTGTCCGTAATATCCCATATGAAATACATATGAAAACACATGTCTCGTCCAAATAGTAAATTATTTTGCTAAACACGAACTATGTGGCTATTAACACTTCATTTGGTGACACTAAGGACTCATTCAATTAAACATCTAAAAAAAGATAGTTTGTCACTCACCTTTTCTCCACTGTGCAAGCATTTGTAAGCAGCGTGCTATCAACTCTTTTAAAAACTCAACAAGGAACCGGAGCGTATCCGAAAGCATAAGCGCACGCAATCACCAAAGGAAACGTACCGCCGCTTAGCCCCAGTGTATAAGGTGTCAAAGTATGTGACACTGGTAACACAAGAGCTAATATTGCTTTTTGGCCGGATTAAGAAGTAAACTTTTGCTTTGGTTTGGAATTCTAGAGGTGCTCGCATCGATAGTTTGTACAAAAAAAATCTATGAATTTAATGTCGAGAGTGGGTCAAGCAGATTTACAAGTACGACGGTCGCAAACTTAGGTGTCACTGCAACAAGGAAAATTGCTCTTCGCTTTTGAGTCTCGGTTATCATTGTCCAGACTTCTCCATATACAATTGTTATATTGCTGGTGTCAGTCTCCAACCCCAGCGTATGTTTGTACTTGAACATAATTTAGGAAAGTTCAATTATTTCTATGTTGTGACACTATATACTGAATCGACATACTGTATGGATATATGTAGCGTGACTACACGAATTTTGATAAATTGTGCATCCATTCAGTCAATAAACTATCCTTGATGACTATAGGTTGACACTCTATGTGTCTGTGTTATAGGGTTTTATTTAAGAATTAAATACATGCGAATCGGCGTGTATAGTAGAATTTGACCACAAAGAAACTGATTGTAGGAAGACGCGAAGCGGAGTCTTACAATCAGTTTATGTGGTCAAATTCTACTTTACACGCCGATGCGCAGTGTATCTATTTCTTTTGTAATTCGACTGTATATGTTGGTTCGAAATTGTAGTGACATACGTTCAACCTGCTAAATAATAGCCCAGTTTCTAGCTCTGCGTGATTTGATTTTCCAAACAGTTCTCTTAGAACTGTAACGTCAAAATGACGTCACTATTGAACGGCGACACCTTTTCATTGCCTATTTGGCAAAAAACATTCAGGTAAGACTTATTTTGGTTATTTTTCTGTGGTACAATTCAGACTATCTAGAATTGTACCATAGATGGTCGTGTCTCCATGGGAATACAGGATATTGACCAATCAGGAGGACCTTGCCTTGTATGTAGATTTAGGCAAGGTCGTATTACAAATATACATATCCTGGAGCTGTGGTGATCGACGGCGTTGGCTTTTTTCAAACGTATTTTGTCACCCATCGATAAGTTCATCTACACTCTTTTTGGAGATAGAAACACTTGTTATTTATACAGGTACATAATAAGCAACTACATGTAGTTGATGTATCAAATGGAGGCCAAAATATTGTAAATTGTAGTGGGCGCCATATAAACAGAACTTCACTTTCCTCGGGGGAAATACATTTCAATATATATTTTACTTAGATAAATATGGGCTTGTGGGCGATTGAAGAGCTCGCTGGGGAAATACTTACCATTTTCCATATTTTGTGGCAATTTTGAGCCTAAGATATAATTTGTGGTTCCATTGGGGTGGAATATTCATTAAAATGGTATGTATCACTTACATCGCCCATTTGTGATTATTTGTTGTTGAAATATGACTAGTATCCCCATAGTGGTTTTTGGTAAAATTATATACGCTTTCTGTACAATTTAATATTTGGAGGATCGTGAGGACCTAGAACCCCCAATAATGCCATATTTAACGTTAAAATTACAAAATAAAGTCAAAAGTCTCAACCAGTTCCAAACAGCTGAAGGATGAAAATGGGTGAGATGAAGTTAAGTCGTGTGGGTGAATGTGTACCATGTTAGCTCCGGACTAAACGAGATGCGAACTCGAATGTCTTAAGTGAATAAACATTGCGTTAATCGTATCGATGCCCATTAAATTGCCGGATTTTATTTGAATATGGCGTGATTCTGGTTAGTAGATATTGTCAGTGACGGAATGTTAAGTGACATCTCGTGAATTTCAATTACCGCATGGCCATCAGTTAAATGGTCATCGGTTAATGGTTATCAGTTAATGGTCATCGGCTAATGGTCATCAGTTAATGGTCCAGAGCAGAGGCTGATAGTCTGATAGACTTACTACTGCCTTAGTGTCCTGTTCCCACCCACGGTGTCCGAACATAATTAATATAAAGATGCTATGCCTGCATCATAAAACCACAATCGGGGCTCTTTATATATAGAGACGAGCACTTTAATGAGTCGCAAATCTGTACGAAATGTATTAACCGAGTTCGCTCTAGTTATTCAATTCGAGACGAGCTTTAGCAGGTCTGGCAATTTCAAATTATATACATTTGACTATGGTAAAACAATATTATTCCAACATGCGAGCTGTTGCAACTAATAGTGAGGGGTATTATTTTGTAGCAACTTATGAAACCACTACCGGTGTTATTTCGGTTGCACCAGCTTGCGGAATATCCGACAAGCATAGCTAAGCATGTGTGTCTGTTTATAAATATGTTATGCTATGTGATTTGGGACTCGCATCCATCCATATATGATATACTATTCTTAACTTTAGGTACACTTGTCTGGAAAAAGTAACCATGTTGGACTATTTTGTTAATTATACATGAAAATGGCAAACTGTATTAACTTTCTAAGAATAATCAAATCAGGTTATTGATATTTCAACGATTGTTTGTTGGATTGAGTTATCTCTCTTCAACCAGATTCATCCATCACCAATAGGCATATGTAGCTACATGTGGCTATTATTGCTATAACTGGGAAATACCAGACCTGTTTAGCGAGCCTCAAATCGAAATGAGTGCATGGACGCGGTTAAAGCCATATTATGGACTTGTTCAGATGTGTGAAATTGGTAAGTTAGTGCGCATTCGCTATACCAACCTGGGGAATGTAGCATTCTACTAACATCGCCGAAATTTGTATAGAAATCCACCATAAAACTACATAGTAAATATCGTTTGAACAACGCTCAATTGTAAATATTTACATCTCGATTCAATTTCTATTTGGTCACTCTACCGGAGTGTTTCACATCACTTTAATAAATTTTGTATAGAATTGCAAAGAATTTGAGATCATTTCATTACATAATTACATTTCAGCAAGGAAAAACGATCTCGAAACGACTAGGGTTAAAAACCTAATAATGATGTCCTTATCACAACCAAAGAGGAAGTAAAAACACGTTCAAAAAAATATATAGTTTAATATTAAATGTGTCTTTTCATGTTGACAAAATTGTTCAACCACCATTAAACCTATGTTTATCTCACAGTCAACACTAAATAACCCCACACAAATTGAATATTCATCATTATATTCTAATTAACATATTAATAACATTTGATAGATATCATTGCGCTAAGCTGGGCACAGCGCGTGCCGATAAAACACGAGTGTCTTACTAAAAAGGTATAAGGCCGTGTTTAGGGGATAATTATGTGACAAAATCTAACCGGTGGGTTACAGCCGGAGCTAATCTGCCTCTAATAAATATAGTTATTTCAGAAATATTCCTTCCCTTTGGAATGATTATATTGACTAAATAACGAAGATATTCAGAAATATAAAACAATTTAAAACATTGAGGCACACCTCACAAGTATCAGGGAATTGTTTGTTGTTGTTGTTTTTTTTAATGTACTTGTTCGGGTGCGTGAAACTGATAAGTTATTACTCAGGTGCTACGCCAACTGGGGGAATGTAGTATTCTACTAACATCACCGAAAATCTCAAGTAAATCTACCATACCACTCCATAGAAAACATTGCCTGAACAACGCTAAATTGTAAATATTTATATCTCGAACCGGGACGCTTCTATCGGCGATAAACTAACGTAAACGATTTCGCCATCGGCAGTCGCTGCATTTAATTAATATATAAGAATAACGGTGTGTGTTGGCAATTTAGATACGATATTTGTAAAAAATAACTACTTTGAACAGGATTATTCTCCATTTCGATTTTATCATCCTACCGGAGTGTTTCACATCACTTTAAAGAAAAACGGTTTTGAAAGAGCTACCCCAAGTATAAGAGAAGTGTTGTTTTTTTAATAAAGAGCGACCCAACCCACCCAAACCTCCCCAAACCCACCAACCCTATAGGTAAATATGACTTACTAACGACCAAAGCTATCCCATGTACAAGAGAAGTGTTTTATAGTGATTTATACAGAGCGATCCAACCCCCCCCCCCAACCTCCCCAAGGCCACCAACCCTATAGGTGAATATGACTTACTGACGCAGCGGGAGGTCGGAAACAAATTTCAGGCGCGTATGGTACCAACTTGGCCTCCCATAAATATAAATAGAACTCACTCATGTCCGTGTATTTGATTTACTTTATTGTAACATGGTTTGCAAATCAAATTATTTGTCGTAAAACTAAAAAAGTCATCTGAAAGTTAAACACCGAGGAAATGACTTAATTTTATGCTTTTAAATAGTTCTAAAGCATCATTTTTGATGACGACCTTATTTTTTGCTCTCGGATGCAGCTTTCCCGTTGATGCAGCGAGTTCATCTCCCGAAAAAGAATAGTCGCACACACGACAAATATTATCTTCTGTAAGTTTAATGTCGCGACACAGGCCTTGTTATTGCGAAGCACAACAAATAACACGTGGGGACACCTGTCAATCATCGATGTATTTTTTTAAATCCGTGACGTCATTTTGGGGAAGCTCTTCGCTGAATAGAAATGGTTTTGGCGGCATTAGCTCCAGACTCTATATTTCAAATATAGAGTCGACGTTCACCCAGACTGGGGCTACATGCTATACTGTTTGTCTGATCATCATGATTTTTTTCATTTATGTTATATTGACATTCTAAGGTGTTATAAGCCAAACTCATTGCAAAAACAGTCAAAAAGACTTGCAAGAAAACAAAATTGAGTTGCATAAAAAATTGTTTGTTGGTCACATCGACCACCCACGGTGACCACCTACCCGGCATACGTGCCAGGAAAAAATTCCCCCTGTCTTTTTCGGTATTTTTTTTTCAAACGATAATCTTGCATTTCCACAACTACCCCATTTACTGCACAAAATTCAGCAGCATAAAAATGCCCAGACCCCACCAAAGTCTTACTGGTCATTTAAACAAATATAATTTCGATATTTACGTAGGTTATGATATTTTGTTCCCGCTCAGGAAAAATAATCAATTAACAGGCAATTCCCAATTATATATAGCTACTATTGTAGCTACATTTGACTATCGTAAAACAATATGTTACCAATATTATTGGCATGGCATGGCATGTAAGCATACCTCGAGCTGTTGCAACTAAGGGTGAGGGGTATTATTTTGTATCAACTTATGAAACCACTGTCGGTGTCATTTCGGTTGCACCAGCTTGCGGAATATCCGACAAGCATAGCTAAGCACGTGTGTCTGTTTAGAAATATGTTATGCTATGTGATATGGGACTCGCATCCATCCATATATGATCTACTATTCTTGTATTTAGGTACACTTGTCCGGAAAAAGTTGGACTATTTTGTTAATTATACATGGAAATGGCAAACTATATTAACTTACTAAGAATAATCAAAGCAGGTTATTGTATATTTCAACGATTGTTTGTTGGATTGAGTTATCTCTATTCAACCAGATTGATTCACCACCAATAGGCATATATAGCTACAATAGGTATATATAGCTACAATAGGCATATATAGCTACAATAGGTATATATAGCTACAATAGGTATATATAGCTACAATAGGCATATATAGCTACAATAGGTATATATAGCTACAATAGGTATATATAGCTACAATAGGCATATATAGCTACAATAGGTATATATAGCTACAATAGGTATATATAGCTACAATAGGCATATATAGCTACAATAGGTATATATAGCTACAATAGGCATATATAGCTACAATAGGCATATATAGCTACAATAGGTATATATAGCTACAATAGGCATATATAGCTACAATAGCTACATGTGGCTATTGTGCTATAATTAGGAATTGCCAGACCTGATTAATTAGCAGCCAGAATGTCCCCCCCCCCCCCCCCCAAAACACAAATTCAAGAAGAATAACTCTATATAATATGTTGCTTGTAACCTATATATATTATTACCGGTTAAAGCGCCGCAACTCTATCAGTCCGTCGCTCTCTTCCCAATCGATTTACTCGATGGTTCGTTCAACGTGGACAATTATTAATAGACAGGTTGCAAACTACAAATTCATATTCAAACGGTTAAAGGCACTCGATCCGATTCGATGGTCCCCATATAATCAGATTCCAACAACAACAACATTTTTATAAATGTCGCTTCAGTTATCAGAATCGATTATTTGCCCAAAAATAATGCTAATCATTTGTCAACTAGAGTATAAAATTGCATGAAACGTGTTATTTATCAACATGTTGTTTGACGCTATTTGGCCTTACTATCAATACAAATTCTTTTGATTTTAGAGTTATTCATCTTCATCCGCAATTTGGTCCGAGACCTTCGGCTCGTCGACTTTTTACTGGTCCACTAATAAGTTTCGATGGTGAAAAATGATAGATTTCAATAATCTAATAACTCTGAGCTTTGACATCTGGGTTCCTCGACTCGAATCAAATATTGTTTACCCACCCCCCCCCCCCCAGTCAAATACATAGTGATTGAGGGCGCTTAATCGGATTATGCAGCTTTAACCTCGGATCAAAGGAGTCGGTGAGCTGAACAAGAGTGGAAACATTATGAGACAATATCATACGACTTCCCCGTCGTCGCACATTGTTTTGAGTTTTTCAAAGAAATATAGCTATAACCAGAGGGGGGGTCGGAAAAAACAATTCAGGCACGTATGGCATTTTTTCCCTTTCGATCATTTTTTGTACCCACCCACCCCCACCGCCAAATTTTTTTCCGTTTTCGGCAGTTTTTTCCAACCATTTTTTGACACCCACCCCCCCCCCCCTTTTAACACTAAAACAGAGATTGCGGGGGGATATTCACTGT
Source organism: Siphonodentalium dalli (assembly GCA_032622095.1). Lineage (NCBI taxonomy): Eukaryota > Metazoa > Mollusca > Scaphopoda > Gadilida > Siphonodentaliidae > Siphonodentalium > Siphonodentalium dalli. Next base: position 13,718,720 of record CP136067.1, read on the forward strand.
AAACAGCTGTATATGAATTTCTGTCCATACTATTTATCATGGATGTTAACATGGACATGTAAATAGGAATGAGTCATTTTGAGGTCATTCGGCCAAAAAAACATGGCTGCCAGCGGCCATCTTGGATTTCAAAATTTGCAACAAAATACAACCACGATAACTGCCTGCAGTCAGTTTACCAGTTAGAATTACATTATTTCTCTCATTCAAAGTGGTTTTGAAACCCAACTCATTGCCAAAACAGGCCAAAACACTAAAAAAAACAAGCAGGAATTTTTATTTTTAGTTGCGGAAAAAATAGCTTGTTGGTGGCTTTGACCACCCACCCACCCCGGCATACGTGCCGGAATTTTTTTTTTACCCCCCCCCCCCCCCCCCGCCCCGCTATAACTATAACATTCTAGGGTAGTGGGCTTTGGGAGGGGGGTGATGGCGGTTAATTCTAACAAACTTCAGTCCAAAATGTACTCGACCGGGAAGTCGTGTGAGATTGCCCATTGTGACAATGTTCAGCTATATATACTGTAAGGGGGATTGGCAGCCAATCTAAATGCATTATACTAAGGGCAAATTGCCCCCATGTAAATTCATTATACTAAGGACAGAGTGCCCCCATGTAAATTCATTATACTGCGGGCACAGTGCCCACATATCTTGCCTAAAACTTGCACTCCTTGCAATGACATGCATTTATATTCAGAGTTAACCTGGCGTGTCGTGGGGTTACAAAGTCGGACAAAGTTTCTACTTAAAAGTCAAATTTGTGATACAGGGTTTTGAGATACAGGGTTTTGAGATACAGGGTTTTGGGATACAGGGTTTTGGGATACAGGGTTTTGAGATACAGGGTTTTGAGATACAGGGTTTTGTGATACAGGATTTTGGCACGGATTTCACAGTTGATTGGTTGGTAGTGAATAGAAGGTGTGAAATTAGGTGAGATTGTTCTTACATTCTTTAACAATTCTTATCATTTTTTATAAATTTTTCTTACATTCTATAAAACATTATAAATTTTTTTTATATTCTTTAACAATTTTATCATTTTTTCTTACAATCTTTAAAACATTTATCATTTTTTTCATTGTTTCTTACATTTTTTAACGATTATAAAAAATAATATAAAATTTGCTAGGCCAATGCATATGAGTCGTCTAGACTACTGTAACATATTATTATTCCGGCTCCCTGATTCGCAAATCAACAGACTTCAACGCTTGCAGGACCCCGCCGCCAGAATTGTACTCCGAAGAAGGAAAGGCTGTAGCGTAACAACCATGCACGCCGACCTTCACTGGCTACCTATCAAAGATCGGATACAATTCAAAATAGCAACATTTGGTTTCCGTCGGATGTTTGTCTCTGAATCCCTTCCCGAATATATTAACAGTCTGATATATCCATACACTCCCCGGCGAACATTTCGTTCTGGTGAATCGTCCCTTCTCTGCCCTCAAGGTGCAAATCTTTTGACCGTCGGCGACAGAGCTTTCTCTGTAGCCTGTCCCGACATTTGGAACTCTCTACCAAATGAAATGCGACAATCTTGCTTGCTAACCGATTTTCGATCTGCTTTAAAAACTCACATATTCCGACGACGCTACCCCGACACAAAGAAAACTAACAAAATCTGATTATATATAATTCCACATATCTATTGATTATTTTCCATGTGCATTTCTTGTGTATTTATATAATGTGTAAAGCGCTTAGGGCACCTTGCGGGGGATAGGCGCCATATAAATATTATTATTATTATTATTATTATCTTATATATGCGAGGCGACCTATGGTCGACTCGCACATATAAGAGAATGCATTGGCACAGGGTTTTCTCAAAAAGTGAGGGCATAATATAATACAATCGCGGTCATGAAATGGCTGTCAAAACGGCCGCAACTCCAAGCCATGCCAAGACGAAAGCAACACACTGGATAACCATATGGAAGTGCAAATGTATGGGTAATATACAAGTCCGTTGTTCGATTCCTTTAGATGTACATAGATCACTAAACCATATCAATCTGAATAATTTATCGGTCGCTGAAACCCAAGGCACACCCCATTCTGTACCTATTTAACGTTTTGTGTTTTGTGTTTTCTGCTTTGAATACCTCCAACTATTAAACAGTTGGGCCTAAAAATAATATCTGTCATGCAACAGAACAAATAATGTTTTGCCACACGGTGCGTGGTAGTTTCATTCGACATCATCATTAATTATTGACTTTAACGCAGAAACCGAAGTACACACCAATGCGTATAACTACGTGTTACATTTCCGGGATTGTTAACACTTTCCGTGATAACAAACCATAACAAAACTATATTTTTATGCTGCTACTAAGCCGGTTTCTTATTAGACACTTTTATTCAAATTCTTTCAGTCCGCACTTTACAACTCGATAATATTAGTTTGTAGTAACCTAATATTAGTTTGTAGTAAATTTTATTAACCTAATATTAGTTTGTAGTATATATTTTAGTAACTTAATATTAGTTTGTAGTATATTTTAGTAACCCAATATTAGTTTGTAGTATATTATACATATGTGTGTTGAATATAAGCATTTAAAGCTGTCATTAGAACGTTGCTCATTCACTCGCTGTTGTTATTTGTAATTTTGTGTACAGTAGATATATGTAACATTCGGCACAAATTGATTCGGTTGCAGATAACGTAGTACCTTTCGGGTATATGTGACTTTGGTGATATAACCAAATATAATGTCCAGGTATAATCAGTCTTTGTCATTAACGCCACCGGTGTATACTGTTCTACAAATTTTTTAAATCTGTGGTCCTATGGGGATTTTATAAATAGATCATTGGTTTTTGCCGGTTATTTGGGGACGCTTTAAAGTTGTATTGCGACCCCGAGTCCGGTAAAAGCTGTAGTTGGAATGTCCAAGTTCTATTGACTATGCCGATGATTTGAGAAGCTTTATTGTTTTAGGATTTTGTAGAAAGACTAGTCTAGCCGTGTCAAATTGAGCTATAGGGATGGGATATCTCTCAGGACAACACATTTCGGGTTTTCGTGGGGTGTGTATTCGCTGGATTTCTTATAGTTGCAGTATGTAACTATTATGACCGCGTTAATTGCGTTCGATGTTTAGGTATAAACAATGGCTGGGCCATGCACACTTTAAGATTTTATGGCGGGAACACAATTTTTTATCCTCATTTAGAAGCTGTCTGGTTTGGTGAATGAAAATCCTGCAGTAATAAACCGTAGTTTTTTGTAATAATTTGAAGGATTAGTTGTTATAATACATTTTATATTATAATTTATAGTTATGGCTAATAATATGATCTTGGGGGCGTTGCCATTTCTGACTATGGCTTTCTTGTAGAGTATGCAGTCAATTTTATAATTTAATGAAGATACTCAATTGGTACTCCTTGGTGTCTTGTGATAAAACCAAAATATTCGTGTTTCTTTACTTGATCGGAGCTAGTTAACACTAATATTGTGAGAATCGGACACAAGGAACTACACATATGCGATGGCATATGCGATGGCATATGCGATGGCATAGTAGGTGTGACAATTTATTATAGTGGAATTTGGTGACAATTGGTCCGTCATAATCCTGTGCCATAGCTAGCCATGTTGCCCGCTGAGTTTCCGCACAATGAGTCGACTGGACCAATTAACCCATTGCGTTTCACCAAGGTTGATATATATACTCATTACGTTTCACTACATTGTATTCTCTGCGATATATATATCTACTTGATCACCCCCGTGTACGTGGTATCGCCAAAACCGAGGGTATCGCCAAAACCGAGAATATGGGAAAGTAATTTTCACGTATATGATATGGGGATATGTTTGTTTCTCATCGTAAAACAGACAACGAACAACGCATGCGCATGTCCACACGAAGCAGGAGTATTTATCCACCCGCTGTCAATCAGTTTTCCCAGATCAAACCATTTAATATTTTTTGGCGAATTTTTTCAATAGTGTTTTTGCTTTTGCTCACTCAAATTTTCGAGAACATCCACCACTAGTATAGTTCCTGGACGTCCACGCTGCAACACAAATGCCGGTATATAGTTGAATATGTCAATGAAGTATAGGATTGAACAGAATTTAAAAAATCAGTGTCGTTCTCAATATACGCGAGATATGGATGGACCACTGTCGGCCCAGAAAGATGTTAACGCCACAGATGAATATGTTACCAAACGCCGAGCATCTGTGCAGTAAATATGCGTATCACTTAAGGAGTTTTGATGAGTTTTCGAGTGTTTATGTGTATCTGAGACTGATCAATTGGACTGCGAATGTCATCTGAAATATGAATTCATAACATATTCGAAATATTGTGTACATATATATTATGAATGTATTTCAATTGAAATTAATTGAACATCCATCTCAGAATTCAGATTTGCGATCTCAAAAAGGTGAATGAATGATAACGCGATGCCCTGATCACACGCACGTGAATGATGTCGTTCGTATGCATGCATCTAACCGGATATTCGTTTAGTATTAACTAGCTTGGGGTTTGTATATAGACTACACACGCAGGACGACACGCTACGGCGTGTCAGCGATTTGTTATAATCATGTTTATTTTACAGACTGTATGACTCGTTCCCACTCGAGTAGACCGTTACGCGACAATGAAACCGAATCATCGTATCGAATATACACATATCGTATAGCTACAAATTATGCAATTATGGCTTTTATAAGAGTCATCAGATAATAGTGTAACGATTATATGTTAACCCTAAACATCCGTAGACATATGATCAGAATGTATTATGTGTGGCACACATTTGTGGCACACAATTTGGTATGTGGGCCGGAGTGGCTGGCATTCGGATATGAGCGGTGTAACGTTTACACAATGCGATTGCCAATACACCATTGAAAGTAATGGCACAAAGCAACTAACAGTTGCATGTAGGAACACAGAATGGTGATTATGTTATCGATTTACCACGTGGGTATATACATACTATATATATACAACATACTTTATACAATGTCTTTGTTACCACGATTTGTAGCTTGGCATTGTGAGCAATGGTCTTGATAGCGGTTGGCCGAATGTAAATATATGCATACATGTATATATGCGTAATTGTCTATTCAACCGTTCATAATATATGTAAACTCAGCAACATAGCCCTCTTGTATTTTCTATGGACTGTGGTTTAGATTAAACTTGGCAGTCGTACTATTTTTCGCTCAGTTTTAAATTCGCGCACTGATGGGTGCGCGAAAAATAGTACTGCGCGAATTTAATACGAGTAAGGTATTCAGTTTATTAACCCTTCCTATACTAAATGCTATCTGATTTTCACTATACAAGTAGATTAGTACATACACGTGGCTGTGCTGTACAATTTAATTTTAACCTTAGAATGAAAATAACATATCTGCAGTATATCCTTTCTACTTCAGTTTAACTTGCATATTGATACACGTGGCTGGGTTCTATCGTTCAAAGCTATATGGTATTTATAACATCATAACTTTAATTGAATAATGAAACATTATAAACTCTTACTCATTGCCATCAACAGTATTTTCAGGATAACCTCGTTTTATTTAATCTTATTCAGTGCATTTACTGATGCTTCATATAATTAATGATTATTAACAGTTTCCATAGAACAAGATATTTACTCCATTAAATTGTCATGTGTCCTTGTTTATCTATTTTCTTTTTCTTTTCTGTCTGGACCCAATAAAATAGGCTGTGTCTGAGTTCTGGGTCCAAAGCTTTCAATGGTTAATGAATAAACGTATTTAAACAAAAAAAATGAGTAGTTATCCCATTGGAATTGTTCAGATAATAAGTTCTGCACACAACCATAGATCGGTAAAAAAAACTTTGAACTTATTATCTAAACACTTCCCCTCAATAAATAGGACGTCTTCTGTACATTTATTTATCTGTCGTCTGTGTTTATCACCACCACATCCCTCCAAATCAATAATAGACCATTCCGATGAACACTTTTTAACTGACTATGAGAGTCTATATAGTATACAAAGAGTTAACACGTATCACTCAAACAATGTGTGTAAATGTTTATACGATTAAACATTCATAAAATCACTTCAAATGGATGCAATTTAATTAGATAACCATGCATACACTTCGTTACATAAATTCTGAAAAATCCAACAACAACAAAGAAACTGTCATCAAAATGATGAATGTTTACGTAAAATTAATGATATTTAACATAATATTTACGTAAATTTCTAAAGATGAATTAAAGGTCCCAAACATCTAATTTAGCATCGCGTTCTGTGTACTGTTGCAAACGATGTTGAAAACCAAATATGAAATATAAACTAGACCTGTTACTCAGGGATTGTCCGTCAAAACTGACGGGTCTATAGCCTTCCGTCAGTTTTCTGATGCAAGCGGCATAACTCTATCTTATATCTATCATGTACTTGAAACAGTTATCGCTATAGAGTTATCTTAGTGCTCATTGCGCCAACTCGTCCAGTAAATTTGGTCTGTACTTCACCAAAGGCTCGGTCCAGACCTAATTTACTGTACACGTTTTGTAAATTCCGCTATAAACTGGGGACTCGTTGTAGATCCTCTATATATAAGTCATATGCCAGTGCATTCTCTTATATAATATACGAGTCTCCCACATGAAGCCACGCATTTATAAGAGATTCACTGACTTACAAGGTCAGGTAAATGTTGTTAGACCAATGTATTCTCTTATATTTATTACACGCTTGTTCCTAGAAGTATAGTGTTATTGCCGTTCCATATTCACAAATCCGTATGCAACGTACGTTCCATACGCATCTCGTTGACGTAAAATGACGTAAATGACGTTCGCCTCAACCACGAAACTGGAACTATTTAAATAAAAGAATCATCACACATGACAAACACGCCCTGTATGAGCCTAAATAAACCTTCTAATCCTGTATTTTTAATGCACGGATTCTAGGACGCGAAGCGTGTAATAAACACAGAACGACACGATGTATAAATGGGTTTGTCGATACGGCACTCGTGCTGTCGCGGAAGGATAGAACTCGAGGCGCAAGCGCCTCTCGTTGTATCCTGACGCGACAGCACTCGTGACGTATTGACAAATCCATTTACACATCGTGTCGTTCTGTGTATATACGAGGCTATATATATATACGAGACTCGCATATATAAGAGAAAGCATTGACACAGGGTTTTCGAAAAAACGATATCTAATAGCTCTGAGCTTTGATAGATGGGTTCATCGACTCGTATCAAATATTTTTTACCCCCGAATCCAAATAAATAGTAATTGAGGGGCGCTTAAAGGTCCACTTAATTTTCGAACCACCAGATCACATTATCTACAACATATTCCATATTATATACCATTTGAAAGAGGAAGCTCCAAAACATTGTATTTTCAACTTATCCGGTCGAATAAACTGGGAACATTGTTTTTGTCGAGGTACTGAGGTGTGTTCTGTGATTAATTTTGATCCAGACAGCACTATAAAGTCTATTATTCTTAATGGAAGGGGAATAACTCTATCTCTTAGTTTGAATTATGATGCATTCTGTGTTGACAAAGGGGGGAGGGGGTCTTAGAATTAATCTGAGAATCTATGTCACTTGGTGGACACTGCCACAGCTGTTCCGTATTATGGTGGAATATACATATTTTTGGTTCCTCTTCCAAATGGTATATAATATGGGATATGTTGTGTATAATGTAATCTGGTCATTCGAAAATGTGGCGCGAAATCGTGAAGAATTATGAGACATTAATGTTCGCCATGGTGTGGCGGGAAATCGTGATCAATCGCAGAACAACTAGAGGCTGTTTATTAACCCCATACAACACCCAATCTCTTTTAAAAGCCGACGAATATCATAACGGATGTATGTCTCTAGAAGTGTCCGTTATAGCGCCCGCTCTCCCGCGGCGAAGCCGCGGAAGCGAAGCGACCAGGGTATACGTATGCGAATATGAGATATACTAATCGACTTTTTCGGCCAATCTAAACATAGATAAAATTACTTATAATAGGATAATTTATTCATAACTGAAGGGTCAGCGGGGTTCACAAAATTATTTTTGGCGACGGCCGCCATTTTGTATCGATTAGTTCCACCTCGCTACAGCAACAATTAGTGTGATTGATAAAGTGCCCAAGTGCAAATACAATTGCAAATATAAATATATTTTTTCGGCATATGTCAATTATACTCAATTATATAGGCATACCATGCTTCAAAGGCCAAAAAAATTACGATTGTAAATAAAACGAAACCATTATTTAAAAAAAACGTAGAATTGCATAAAAAAAATTGTTTACATTTTTTATAAAATTATTAAAAATATTTGGCCCCAAAGCCATTTCTCTATATCCAAATTAACATTTAGAGTTTGACTTCGATTTTCTAACGGTATTCTCTCCTAAAAGTTTGATTGAACATTCCCAAAGTTAAAAGCCAACAAACCGAACCTATTATCTCGATTTTTAAATCAGAATAAATAATATTGCAGAAAATGGAACGAACGAAAGGTGCCGGCTCATAACATGAGGGAGGCAAATATAGTTCCAGTAATCTATGTATTTTTGGGTCATTAGATTCACTAGTTTCATAAGACCAAACAGTTATATGATTATAATAATTTAAAATGGATGTAATTTATTTGCATTTTCTACATTTCTATTTACAATGAGCGAATGAGGTTCAAATTTTGAATTTTAGATCAGTACGCACAAATAAGACAGAAAACAGAATCAACGAACGGCACCTGCTCGTCACATTGGATAGGAAAATGTAGTACCCAGTATTGTAGGTATTTGGGTCATTAGATTCACTATTTGCATAAAACAAAATAATTATATGTTTATAATTATCGGCAATGGATGTAATTTCTTTGCATATCCTGCATTTCTATTTACAGCAAGCGAATAAGGTTCAAATTTTGAATTTTAGATCACTGCGCATAAATAAAAAGGTCCGAACAGAAAATAAAAATTCATGAATGAATGCGCCATATATGGGCATACGCTATGACCATAAGTGGAATCTCTCGTGCGTTGACGTGTTACGTCACGTAGTTTCGTCGGCTAATTCCTTCGAGTTCGACGAGGGCCCCAGAGCCAAACTATCTATCTATCTATCAAACAACAACAACTATCTATCTATCTGTTTATTCCAATCGAAGTTTGTGAGTATCTTTTACAGCAAAATCTTATCAAATTATGTAATTATGAGTTTCCAAAAATTAGATAATTCGAAGTTTTAATTAATCGCAGTATTCCCACGAACAGTGAAACACGGTACACTAGATCCATTTGACTAACGCCGTAAACGGTACACCCGCTTTCGCAACTCACTCACTCGAATCACTGACCTCCGAGTCTTTGACTTTGACGATGGACTCATGAGTCACTCGTCTTTACAACTTCAAGACAATGATTGAATTGGTGGCCTAATGTATATCATATGCGATGGTAGTCCAACAAATTAGACTATTCGGATTAATACATATTTTTATATTTGGACATTTACGATTGTATTACTCCTTCTAGTCTAATAAAACAGCTGAAAATCAAGATTGCACAAATTTTGAAGCAGGTCAACACCAGTGACCACCGATATAACCCCTTCAAAATACCATTCTATTTGAAATTTTCTACAAATACATGAGTCTTACCTGTAGCGGAGATAGTATTCTTTATGTTCAAACATAGATTGTGATATAAACGTTGTCATAATTACAGATTTGTTAGTTTAATCTCGGAGTCGAAAACATATCACCATTTTCAAATACAGACGATAATGATGACGTCACGCTTCTAAAATAAAGGCCACACAAATTGATTACTCGTGAAAATCAATATATGCCGTGCAGATATGGAAATATCAACTGGGTCAATTTGTTGGCATTTATAGATAGCACATTAGCGCCAAATGTTGTTTGTTTGATAAATAACAATAATAAGGGTCTGTTCGTCCGGTTTTGTTGACATTTTCATCATAGAAGTGTTCTTATCAAAATTATACCATTGATATTTTTGTACCAAAAATAAAGATGCCTTTTCTTAAGTAAACAATATTTGAAGGGATATGGAAATTATTTTATTAGTTTTGAAATTCAAATTGATTAACCGGTTAACCGGATGCTTGGTCTTTCAAGCTTTCCGGTATGTCAAGATTCGACGAGAGTATGATATGCGTGGGTAATAGTTATTATTATTAGTCACTTATGTGGATTATATTCGTATTCCTGTGGATTTTCGTGTAAGTAAATCAGTTGTAATCGATGAATTCAACGACCACCTGCCCCATGAAATGTTCACAAGTCGAAAACTATGACCAAATTGTCACCAAAAGCCGGATTATATAGGTCTATGTTCGATATTTTGGCATAAAACCAACACATTTCTAGTGATAAACAGATTAACTGAAACGGCACTTCGACTATATTTTCGTTTGCCTGTTTATAATCGACATCGAGAAAAAAACCTGCCGTTACGAACTTACGATGGTTACCGATTATTACCGCTTTTTCCAGTAAAATGAGAAAACGGTAAATCAACGTTCAAATAAACAGTTGTGATAATGTTTTCTACAGTATTAATGGTAAGTATGGTCATCCTATTATATGTTTAAAAGAATATATGGTCATTAATACGGCGAATATGTGTACGTGTTTAAACGTATATTGTAAAACTTGGAGATAAATTGAAGTATGTACCTGTACATACGCTACCGTACCGAAAATAGTTGCCTGACTGTGTTAAATTGGAAATTACACAATTGGCAATAGACCAGCCTACATATAATTATAATATTATTATTGATACGGAAAACCTAAACATGCCTTAGCGCGCCGCACACGCGTACGATGCGATATATATTGTACGACAAATATCGGGCACCGGTTAAGCCTATATTGTAGGCTATATATAGGTAAAATCGTAACTTGTGCGGTGGAAAATCGCAGGACATTTTGACGCACGATCGGCCTCGCAAAGAATCGAATAATTTTGATTTTCTACGATCGAGTCGTACTATTTATTGGAGGTAGCCAATCATATTCAGTCGCTCGACTAAAATCGTACCTGTGCGCACACAGAGCTTACAAATATCACATCTGTGTGGCGGGCACTGGCGGCTACAAATTATATAGAATAATTGAACTCGTATACATATATGCATTTTCGTAGCTGTGTCATTCTCAATTATCAAAGCGAAGCTCGTTTTTATATGTATAAAATACAAGACCACGTGGCAGCGAATATATTCCCATCCGGTAACAAATTGCGCCCAAAATTGCGTTTAGACGTCTGCTACATGAAACTTCTAGCAATTTCGACGACGATGCTATATAATGTGTGTGTTTATATATATCTCGATTTATCACTACAAATTTCACATTATATATATGACCACAGTAATACTCGCATATCAAAACAAATTCAACATGTTAGGCACAAACTTTCCAATTGTTGAAACTGAAGGCCTACTTGACACCCATCCACTATAGCTTTCCTTGCGTTTTTGTACTGTATGTGGCTTGACAGCCAGTTAGCGTTTTTATCTAGCGCTTATTACATATATACTTAATATATAGATGTGAACAAAAATCATTCACTCCGAAAAATTATAAGGATATAGATCCAATAATGTCTATAAAAATCGGCCTGCTCCTACGTGGTCTGGAACAATGAAACTGCGAAATAAGTTTGGTGTGGCCTAAATTTTTTCCATGATTTCTGTTCCTTTACGCATGCGCGTAATCTCAATACCGCGCGTAAATCCTCACGCAGACGATGTTGATATTTCTGACGTGTGTATTCTGATCAAATTTTAATGGATTAATAGTGACAAAAAATATTCTAGTTAGTTCAGTCATGATACTAAACATTCCAACAACAGGTATGTGTTTTTTATTTATGGTTTTATTTGTGTCATTGGACGTGAACAGTGTAAGTTAAAGGGGCATGCCCTTGCCATGTAAAATAAGTGGCTTCGCAGCGTTCCTATTTTTCACGCCCATGGTTGGACGTAGCTCCAGGGAAGCTCTAAAGATTTACACTCTTTAGAGCTTCAGATTGGGTCAGTAGTGGCCAAATCTGATGCTCATACCTTTTCTAATTACAGGCGACAAAGGACTCCTGGTCGCAGATTCTGCTTGGTTCTCTTATTATGGTGACAATAAAGACAAGATTCCACCAAAAGTTCCGAAATCCGCGCCTTCATGCGCTAAAATAAAGACTTTTGTCATTTGTGCAAAAGAAATTGTTGTCTGTCTGTTTACGGAAGCGATATTTCACCACATGTTAATGCTGTTTGTCATGCGCAGTTCAATGTTTCATGATGGTCAATAAAACGTGTACTCCACCCCGAAGACGACTGTTGGAAATGTGTACTTGGAAGATATTATGGAAAAACTAAATTCTTTTGCTAAAAGTTATGCTACTATGCCAATTTATTACATATGTAATAAAAATATTACCGAAAAATTATCAACATATACTTTTTAATAGAATTGTTGCTTCGAAAATATACTATTTAAAACGTGTACTCCAAGCCAGAATGAGAAAAAGTGTAGCCGAGTTAGATCATGCTTTATTACCCACTTCTACAAAATGTTGTATTATACTTTCAACAAGTTGTAGAAATATATTGGTGATATGAAGTAATTATTTTATTCAGTGAAACATAATCAGTTCTCACATTTGTCATGCATGGTGTCAAAAAAATGACATAATCACATCGTCGCGCATTGATAGCTGCGCGAACTGTGTTTGTATTCTAACACCCATAAGGTTTGCTTTCGTGTGCCTATTGCGTATATATATACAATAACAACATTTGTTCAAAATAAGCTTTAGTTATCGGAATCGATTTACTGCAACAGACTAATGCTATAAACCAGTCTTGAAACTGTATGGTAAAAAAAAGTCTCAAAACTTGTTAGGCCTATTTATGAACAATAAAATGGCGATATATTATCACTAAAGTGTCACTAAATAGGTTATTATAATTAGCGTTTGTTTCGCTAATATGAAAACATGTTACACCTAAAAATATTTGCTTTTGGAAAAGAGCATTCCGTGTGAGTCTATTCCTGATATGGTATAAATAAATAGCGTTTGTTTCACTACTGTGCGAACAACGGACGACCAGATGATGGTGCAAGTTTGTAGCTGTTAGTGCAGGGGGAAAACCAGGACAAAGAAAACTATAACAAAACGGCTACCATGAAGTCTGCTTATCCCAATCCCAGATACAGGACGAGAGTAGGTACCGTAATTAAACTGAACAAATAGACACTGAATGAAAAAAAACACCCCGATATTGGCCAAATGTATGAGTCGGATCCGGAGTAGGGCAGTAGGCCTACACTTTTTAATGCTATTTCGATGTACACTTTATTATAATAGGAGAATGATTGTTTTGTTCAACTTTTAATGAAGTTAACAATGGTATAAGTATATATACCGTATAGTGATGCAATTATACCATATATCTTCCGAGTATCGGTACCGGTATACACACAATTTCCCCGAGTCGGCGTCAGGGCCGGAGTATGTCATTTTTTGACACCATGACAAATGTGAGAACTGATTATGTTTCACTGAATAAAATAATTACTTCATATCACCAATATATTTCTACAACTTGTTGAAAGTATAATACAACATTTTGTAGAAGTGGGTAATAAAGCATGATCTAACTCGGCTACACTTTTTCTCATTCTGGCTTGGAGTACAATTTTTAAATAGTATATTTTCGATGCAACAATTCTATTAAAAAGTATATGTTGATAATTTTTCGGTAATATTTTTATTACATATGTAATATATTGGCATAGTAGCATAACATTTAGCAAAAGAATTTAGTTTTTCCATAATATCTTCCAAGTACACATTTCCAACAGTCGTCTTCGGGGTGGAGTACACGTTTTATTGACCATCGTGAAACATTGAACTGCGCATGACAAACAGCATTAACATGTGGTGAAATATCGCTTCCGTAAACAGACAGACAACAATTTCTTTTGCACAAATGACAAAAGTCTTTATTTTAGCTCATGAAGGCGCGGATTTCGGAACTTTTGGTGGAATCTTGTCTTTATTGTCACCATAATAAGAGAACCAAGCAGAATCTGCGACCAGGAGTCCTTTGTCGCCTGTAATTAGAAAAGGTATGAGCATCAGATTTGGCCACTACTGACCCAATCTGAGTCTCATACATGTGTATATCATGTATGTGACTCAACTGGGTCTAGGTTGGACGATGAGGGAGTAAGGCCACATAAATGTCCAAATATTAAAATAGGCCTTACTCCGAATCGTCTAATTTGTTGGACTAATGCGATGGCTGGTACCACAATCTTAATTCTAATTATTGCAACTATGGATTGGAACCAATTTTCTAATGGATATGACTTATGAATATGAGCAGATCATCAATATCGCTTCATCATCATCAATCATGGCTGATTCATCAGTGTTCATGCTGCCATCGAAATTAGGAAAAGTGACCCAGCGAATATTAATTTCCGAATCCAAATTGAATTTTGAGGCTGACATCAAGTTTCACAGCATATTTTCATTATGTCATTTATGATATATTTGACGTTGTGTTGAATTTTTTTTATTATTATATTAATAATAATATTTAATTAATAATATTATAAGTAATCACTGTAAATTGTAATGCGCATAGTGACAGTCTATCACTATCAGACTCTATGCGAATATACTTGTCAGGTCGGGCACAGGTGCCAAATGAGCTAAATAGCTCATTTCAAATGAGCTATTTAGCTCATTTGGCACCTGTGGCTGTGCCCGACCTGACAAATTTAGCTCAATTTAGCTACATGAGTCATGACTCATGAGCTCAAATGACATTTGAGCTCATGTAGCTAAATTGAGCTAAATTTGTAATGGGATTTATGTCTGTCTCTTCAGTTCAAATTTCAATGCCTACCTCGAAATGCAGCCCTCTTAATTCAGATTGTTTGGCTTCGGCAATCCGCTACGGCAACAGTATGCCGTGGCCCAGTTTGCTTCGGCAAATAGCTTCGGCAATGCTTATTGCCGTATCCAATTATGAAGGCTGGAAATGTGAACATGTGCGTTGTTGATTATTGTGCTGGCCTTGGGGACCCAGGCGGGACAACTAAACTATTATTGACCGTACCTTGAATTTGAAAATTATCTCCATATTGGAGGGGGGGTATGTGTTCGTGTTTATCCTCCATGCATGTAACTGTAAGATGGCTCAAATGAATGGTGTTCTCAATAATGTCGCTATTTGACACGCTCTTTCTTATTGTTTTTTTCGGGAGATGGACTGTGTCGATTTCATTTTGTCAATATTAATAAAAATAAGTTAGATATATAGCCTGTCGACACAGACAAGATTGAAAAAGTTTTTAATAGCGTCATTTATTTGTGTGTGAGCGGGATTTCATGCAACAAACAACGGGGGGAATGGGTCCGTGGGACAGACCCGCAGCCGGCCTGGCGGAAACCCTGCGTACTGTCTACTGACTTCCGTTACTTGCTCGTTGCTATATAAATTATAATATATACATGTACATGTAATGATGTATAAACAAACCAGCGGCGTCACTTAGCCTTATGTCGAAATTTGGCAGTCAGTACATTCGCCCTGAATACATGTACTTTCAGAAATCACACATCACCCCTTATAGTTCGTGGACCCAACTACATGTAATATATTAACAGAGCTACCGGTAGACGCTCTCGATTAGTTGGTGGACCCAACTAATCAAACAGAGCTAGACACCCATATACTAACTCTATATCTATTACTATTCGAGGTGGCAATTTTTTGTCTTTTAATTTTTAACGATATTAAAGATTAATAGCGATGCTATTTAGGCCAATTTTAGGGACTATATTTTATCCAGCACATTATATTTCAATTCCGCTAGTGGCCAGGCTTCGATTTCATGTTTTAAATTTTTATAGCATTTTGCAGTCTTGGCTTGTTGGGCTTGACTTTCTCCATGAGGACATGGATAAAGTTTTATTCTGCGCCCATTCGGTTAGTGGATAGATTTTGTATAGCATTCCTTACCAATACAGGGGGGGGGGGGGGGGGGGGGTGTGAACAAAAAATTTCTGGCACGTATGCAATTCATATACAGCTGACCCCCCCCCCCCCCCCCCCCCGACAATACATGTTTTTTGTCCCCCAAATTTTTTTTTCAGGAGTCTATTAAAATAGCCAGTGTCCGTCCGTGCATCCGCAAATGGTTTCATGATGATATTTAACTTTCATTTCGGTCAATAGATCAAAAGCATACCGTACATGTACAGGTCAAGTTCAAATATGGGTTTGCTCCACCCATTTTCGCGAGAGTTATGGCCCTTTTTCGACTTAGAATCCTGTCAATTTTTGTATGATAGTTTATCCACCATTTCAGGGGGCACTGGTTGGATTGTTCTGAAATTTAGTATCGGATTTTAGGGTCCTTGTTAGTTTTTTTTAGAAAAGCTGACGCCCCCAAATTGGCCCCCAAATGAAGCCTACTTTTTCTGGGCACACTTGTGGCTGGATGGCCTTTTATTTTATATTAAATTGGTTGTCATTATAGCGCTAATTGCATCGCAAGGGGGGGTGGTGGATGTAAATTTTTATGTGCATTTCTGAACAAATACACCCATATATTATAAGAAAATAGAAAACATTCAGAATAGCAAACCTTCGGAATACCCAAAAAATCACTTTCTTTTATTGATAAATGCTTTTCCTTTCTTTCAGTGTTATTTACTAAGATGCTGTGCTTATCATATCATTGAGACCAACACTTGTTGATAAAGGTGAGTTTTAATTTACACTATACATGTAGGGCTGCAACTACATGTATACAATACGTATCACGATACTTTCCAGACTGAAAATTGGACCAGTTTACAACTTTTGTCTGCTTAGTATATTGTCTTGGTGTTGTCGACATTCCTAACACCGTTTTTCTCAATAGCACGGAAACCCAAGTGTTTCCATAGAAAAACTGAAGTTTACCATACAGGCGATTTACATTTCGCAACAATTTTTATCTCCCGCCAATGGCGCCAATTTGAAAATTTCCGGGGGATATAGGAATGGGCTCCGTCTGTCCGTCCGTCCTAACCAAATCTGTAAGAGTCATAACTTGAACAAATGTCAAGAGATTTCAAAGATTTGTGGTATTACAATACGGACGTTTACATGACACTTGACATGTTTTTTTGGGGGGCGGTCTTCCCTAGGGCCCCATTGACCCCGCCCACTGGACTGTACACTATTTAATAAGCGATAAAACATGATCTTCGGAGAATCGGACCTTCGGAGTTATAGGCTTTCGGAGTTATGGGTCTTCGGAGTTATGGGATTTCGGAGAATCGAGACTTCGGAGTTATGGGCTTTCGGAGAATCGGGCGTCGGAGAATCTGACCTTCGGAGAATCGGACCTTCGGAGTTATGGGTCTTCGGAAAAACGCTACGTAACCCGGTCGGGGGTCATTTAATGTTCAGGACGTCAGGGTTAAGTGAAGGGTAGGCCTATGTATATGTTTTAAAAAATTTGCTAATGGGTACACAGGGTTTGCTATCGGTTGCGACGCAGTTACTTCAACTGTGTTCCAGAATGTATGGGGGCAATTGGCAATTTCTTTTCAGTTCATTTTCATTGTAATTGTGAACAGTTATTCTGTAGCATAAATTGCAGCCCTCTTAATTTACGTTGTTTGGCTTTGGCAATGTGCTACTGCAACCCTTTGTCTTGGCCCAGTTTGCTTCAGCATGCCTGATTACTGTAGCAAATTATGAGAACCGGTGTAACACGTCATCTTCCCCCCCAGGATATCTTCCCCCCCGGGGGGGAAGATGTCCTAGGATATCTTCCCCCCCCCACCCTGGATATCTTCCCCCCCATGTACGACTAAAAAATAATTTCACTCATATGATATCGTTTGTTTCCGAAATGGCCAGAAAAATGTTTTTGGAGATTAAAAAAATAAATGTATTTTTTTTCACGAATTTGATTGTCTTTTCATGAAATGACCAGAAAAATGTTTTTTTTTAATTCAAATTTTTTCTTTTCTTTCAAACGTCCAGGCTTGGATATTCCACCCCCCCCCCCCCCCCCACCCCGCACCTACATGACAAAAAAATCATCTTATGGTTTTATCGCTTATTTTGCTTTATATAGTAATGAAACAGCGAGAAATTAGCTTCTCCAAGAGAAAGTTGTTTGAGTCAGGGTTTGGGGGGGGGGGCGGGGGAGGAGATGTCCAGGTCAGGATATCTTCCCAGCACCTACATGACAAAAAAATAATCTTATGGTTTTATCGCTCGTTTTGCTTTATATAGTCATGAAACAGGAGAAATTAACTTCTTCTGAGAAAAACTTTTTTTGAGTCA